>CM070559.1:32626756-35026756 GCA_036346405.1 Phyllostachys edulis | reverse complement strand
CTCCTTCAACCAAAGTATACATTTTGGCTTTTCGGGATAAGCGATCTGCCTCGGGATCGTCTTCGGGTATGGAACCCTTCTGAAGATACTCACAGATGGGCGCCATCCAAGTATCCTCGTATTCTAGAGAGGCCGTCTCAATAGGAGGTGTCTCTGGTTCGTCGACCAAGGACGGCTTCTGGAGTTGTTCTAAGAAGACTCCTTTTGGTACTCTGAGATCGGAAGAAACTATTCGAGCAAGTCGGTGCGAGAAATTATCCTTCGAGGATAAATTGTGCCTCGAAACCTAAAAATGCTTTTCTAGCTTACGCACTTCCGATACATACCGAGACATTGTCGGGTTAGAGCACTGGTACTCTTTCCCGACTTGATTCACGACTAGTTGAGAGTCTCCTCTTACGAGTAGTCGGCGAATCGAGAGCGCTTTAGGCTGGCAGTATGCCGACTAGCAAACCTTAAGATTCGCTTACGTTGTTAGTGGCCTGAAATTTTAATTGTATGGCATACTTTAAGGTCTCTCCGGTAGGAGATACCAAGACCACCCCAGCCCCCCGAGCCACTTAAAGTAAGCGACCCGTCAAAGTACATCGTCCACTGGTCGTGGGAATCGTACTGGGGATCCTGAACAGGTTCAGGATTTGTCCATTCGGCGACAAAGTCTGCCAAGATCTAGGATTTAACGGCCGTTCGGGACACGAAATGGATGTCGAACTCCTCAAGTTCGACTGACCATTTTGCCATGCGTCCCGTTGTTTCCCTATTCTGGAGGATCGCTCCCAAGGGAAACTCAGACGGCACAGCTATTTTGTGCGTCTGAAAATAATGCAGAAGTTTCCTCGAAGACATGAGGAGGGCATATAGAAGCTTTTGGACCTGAGGGTAACGCTCCTTAGGCCCGTGTAAAACTTCACTTACGTAGTAAACCGGTCATTGTACGTTTTCACGTTCTACGACTAGTACTGCGCTTACTACCTGTGGCGTGGCAGCTAGGTAAATTAAGAGTGTTTCTTCCGGCCTTAGAGAGACCAGAATAGGAGCACTCGTAAGGTACCTCTTGACATCCTCAAAGGCAGTGTTTGCCTCTTTCGACCACTCAAAACCTTCATGTTTCCTTAGAAGCTTAAAGAAAGGTAGTCCCTTTTCACCTAGTCGTGCGATGAAACGACTTAAAACCGCCATGCACCCCGTGAGTTTCTGGACTTCTTTCCTTGTGGTTGGAGGCGATTTGGAGAATGACCTTTATCTTTTAGATTTGCTTCGATTCCTCGTATAGATACTAGGAATCCAAGCAATTTTCTGAAGAGATTCCAAACACACACTTCTCGTGATTGAGTTTTAGCGATGTTTTACGAGGTTGTCGAATGTTTCTTGTAGGTCAAGAATATGATTAAGTCTCTTCATGCTTTTAACGACTAGATCATCAACATAGGCCTCTAGGTTTTGGCCTAATTGAGATGAAAAAATCGCTTGCATCAAGCGCTGAAAAGAAGCGCCGCATTTTTAGACCAAATGGCATTTTGACATAGCAAAATATGCCAAATGGTGTAATAAATACGGTCTTTTCTTCATCGTCTAGACACATATTGATCTGGTGGTATCCAGAATATGCATCTAAAAAACTTAACATTTCACAACCTGTAGTAGAATCAACCAACTGATCGATGCGAGGTAAAGGAAAATCGTCTTTTGGACAAGCTTTATTAAGATCAAGAAAGTCTCACGCATACGCGCCATTTGCCGTTTGACTTTCTAACCATTACAGGATTAGCCAACCATTTTGGGTGGTTGACCTCTCTTATAAAGCCTGCTTTAAGTAGCTTATCCAATTCTGATTTGATAGCATCTTGTTGATCAGGGGCAAATTTCTGTAATTTTTGTTTTACGGTACTTTGTCGTCGTAGCTAGCTCAGTGCTCGATCACCTCCCAGGGACTCAGGACATGTCGGATGCTTGCCACGAAGACATCTGCGTTAGCTCGGAGGAAGGTGATGAGGGCGTCTTCCTACTTGGGGTCGGAAGTATCCCGATGCTGATCAGATCTTGAGGGCTCCCTGCGTCGAGGAACCTCTTTGACCTTGTCGTTCGGCTTTGGTGCGACTTTTAGGCTTCACTTTTCGGTCGAAGGTGACTTTCTTCTCGAGTTGGTATTTGTCCAACCATCTCGAGGATCGACGGTCGCAAGTGTGTGCCATCTTCTTGTCACAATGAATTGTGATTACTCCTTTGGGACCTGGCATCTTAATACATTGATATCCGTAATGAGTAGCCATTAGGAATTTTGCTAAAGTTGGTCGTCCGAGTATGGCGTTATATGCAGATCGAAATCGACCACATCAAAGGAGATTTTCTACGTCACGAAATTACTTGGTGAACCAAATGTTAAAGGAAGAGAGACTTGGCTAATTGGTTTGGCTGAAGATCCCGGTACGATCCCATGGAAAGAGTATCGTACCGGTCTTACCTTAGTCCTGGGTACTTGCATCTCGTCCAGGGCACTCGTAAACAAAATGTTTAACGAGCTGCCACCATCAACCAAAACTCGATTGACCCGACAATTGTTGATGGTGGGTTCGACCACAATCGGATACCAACCTGGTCGAGTCGAAGGAATCGGGCAGTCACCCTTCTCAAAGGAGATGGTGACTTCCGACCACTTCGGTAATTTATTGACGAGAGGAGGATCTATGGAGTTTACCTCACGTTCAGCAACCTTGAGCTATCGCTTTGATTCATACGCCGATGATCCCCCGTAGATGTGCTCGACGGTGTGTTGTGGATCCTGGAACGACATCTCCTCTTCGTCATCTGAGGACTTATGACCACTCGTTTGTCCTACCTGCTCGAGAGTGGGAAGTGGTCCTTTGCCGTTGTAGTAGTCTTCAAGCTTTCGTTGAATGAACCGGTAGTTGCGAAGGTCATGTCCTTCCTTTTTATGGAAAGGACACCACCTAGGCTTATCATTTTTTCGATCAGGGCGCTTACCTTTGCCTCGGTCGGAGTGCGGCTTGGAGGTGCGTGGCTCTTTATCATTTATAGCCAAAACCTCCTTGGAATCGCTGGCTTGGAGTTTTTGACCCTTCGCCTTGTTCTTGGACTTTTTTGCTTTCTTATCTTTCTTCTTACCAATGTCGCCTAGCACTCGAGAGGTATTGTCTTCTCGATCTATTGTGTTGTTCCACTCAACCGCCTCAGAAGCAGTCGCATACCGATCAGCCATCTCAAAGAGTTCGGTGACAGTGGTAGGCGGATTTAAAGCAATATCTTCTGTTATCCTTCTACTACGGACTCCTTGCTTGAAAGCCCTGATGACAGATGAGTCAGAAACTTCCGGAATTGAATTACGAACCTGACTAAAGCGCTTGATGAATTGGCGCAAGGTCTCGTTGTCGTTCTGTCTCATCCGGTGCAAGTCGTCCTCCTTCCTGTATGCATTGTAAGTGCCACAGAAATTCGCCAAGAGAAGGTCGCAGAGGTGTTGCCAAGAATAGATCGACTTCGAGTGGTTGGTTCAAGAACCACGATTGAGCGGACACCTTCGAGCACGCTTGGGAGATAATTTGCCATCACATGTTCTCCTCCTCCTGCCGCTCGGACAGCTGTTGTGTAGATTTGAAGGAATTCGATAGGATTTTGGGATCCATCAAATTTGTTCATGTTCACTGGTCGAAAGCGAGGTGGCAATGAGCGGCTTTCGGAGATCGAGCAAGAATGCCCGACATCCAGTAATAACTTCTTGACGCCTCCTTTGCAGGAAAGAAGGGTTGATATCATCAGGTGGTCGTACTCGATGATACCCAGTAACAAGTTGACCTGACCTGTAATAGGTCTCGGTCCTACGAGGGGAATACTCCTCGTAGTTCATCTGCTGCTGATTTCCATGCCGGAATGGTGAGCGATCACATCTCCGAGGAGTTTGTTGATCATCAGTTGTTCGAAAGATATTTCTCCGAGTAGGGGATCGATGCGACTTACTGTTGCGTCGATTCCTCCGTGGTGATATGTTCGATCGACTGGTAGCTGAAGAAGTTGTATTGCTACGACTTCCTGAATAATGTTGGCGAGATGCTTCCAGTCTTGCCATCATGGACCGAAGCCTTTGTGCGATCTCCTCGACGAAGAGATCGTATCCTGGCGCTCGGGCGAGCTCTCGAGTTGGATTCTTGAGCAAGTCATTGATGTGCTGGAGTTCTTGAGCTTCCTCTGGTTGATATTGGATGTGCCCAGGCAAATTCTTCTGGGCTGCAATCTTCTTTCGACGAATAGTCTCAAGATCTTCCATATCAGACTCTTGAGACTGCCTCAATGGAGTGCGAGTATGTCGAGGATTTCCCTCGCGTTCATGAAGGTGTTGGTCCTGTCCGCCATCGGTGGTGCCCTTGCCATTGTCACGAGGAGGCGTAGTTCGTGATCTTCGGGGAGTGTCCCAAGCTCGGTCTCTAGAAGAATGACCTTGATCTGAGGGAAGGACGAAGACCTCCCGTTGATGATTCTCACTTGCGCTCGAGACCTCCTCGCTTGAGGAGTAGTCGAGAGACACCATCTGGCGACTTGGAGCAATCCCCTCTAGGTAGGGGAACTCTAGGTTATAAGCGTCTCCATCCGCAGGTGTGATCTGCGGAGAGATGGTCGAATTTGCAGGAAAATCATGCTTGATCCCGCTCTCTCTAGCGTCATCCGGAGAGAGAGGGTCACTAGATGTTGGTGGAGTCCTGGACTTGTGGCTTCCAGAACTTGTCTCACCAAGTCGGACCGCCTTAAGGGGACCCGGACACTTGGAGGAAAACTCTCGTCATGTTGTGAGTCCACCTGGGTGTAGTCCTGGTCAGATTGACCCTTGTCCTTTGAGAGGGTAGATTCCTCCCTTGGACGTACTGTTGTGGGGGATAAGGATCCCTCCTCAACTCCATCGCGGCATTGTCTCCTGGATCTGCGAGAAGATCCCCGGAGGCACAATACCATCGGATGAGTCGATACTCGGCTCGTAATCGAAACCGGCATCCATGTCGACGTATGCGTAATCTGCCAAGTCAAACCAGTTCTCCTCGTTCCATTCTTCTGCCATGAGTGCATGAGATTTGGGAAAAAGAGAGTATGTTGACAAGAGATTACCGGAAGATCCCCACGGTCGGTGCCAACTGTCGGTGTTTTAGAACCGATCTTACGTAAAGATTGTTTAATTCGGGGGGTCTCCTAGAATAGAATCACGTAGAGAGATTGACACGGGTATTTTTATATAGGTTCAGGCCTTCTCCAGAGAGAATAACAACCCTACTCCTGTGTGTGTATGGTATTGATTGTATTCTGAACAATCAGGAGAAAAGATAAGACTATTACAGATGATCCTGCTTGTCTTCCTGATAGCCCTTGATAGCGTGTCCCCGCCTCTGCCTGATCGTTGCCTTTATATAGTCGTGAAGGAATAGCCGTTTTCCCCTGCTGAAGAGACGCCTCATCAAATCCAATAACGGGCGCACATTTGTAGTAATCATCGGGCTGGTAACTCCTTCACGCCGTATGGCAGTTACTAGTCAGATATAATAGGGTATTATGTGTTATCTTTTCGCATAATAACAACGCATATTGACTGTTTAGATTCCTTAATCAATTGGACCCACTTGCCTGTAGGTTTTATTGATCATAAGGTGGTCGTAGCTAACCTGGTCGTAGAAGAACTTACGACCATAAGATAGTCGTAGCAAGACTTACGACTATAAGGTAGTCGTAGCAAGACTTACGACTATGGGGGTGGTCGTAGAAGAACTTACGACCACCTGGTAGGCTTCTCCCTTATAAAATTAAGGGGAATACCCAGGGACCATATGACATCATATTTACTTATAATAAGAATTATAGATAAAAGATAAAATGAGGATTATTAGATCCTCGTCAGTAGGGTTCCCTGCATCATATTAGATGTTGGCCCCGTCAGAATGTTACACACAAGATAGAGAAAAGGCAAGAAAGAAAAAATGAATTTGTTAAGCTATGATAAATGGCACGTTATGATTGATTTCAGTGATTTGGACTTAACATCATGCAAACAAATCTACACTTTTACCATAGTAGGCCAAATGATATCTGCTTGCCATAAACTGTGGTCATGCCTAAGGTCCAATTATAGCCTGTTGTGCTCTCAAACCAAATGCACCTAGCACTGAAGCCAAAGTCCATGCTCACCAATGTACTATGGTGTTGTGATGACGTTACATGCAGGGGAAATGTTGTGAAGAAAAGCAGCAATAGTTTCCAGACTAGCAACAACCTTGTGATCCAATCTTACGTTGTTAAAGAGGTCCACACCTTGTACAATTTCCTATCTGGGCCCTGTTAATATGAAACATTTTAAATATTATGCTTAGTGCTTCGAAGTTACATTCAGTGCACTTGGATTATATTTTGAGTACTTGGTATGATGTGAAAAATATCAGCACGGTGCCTCTTACAATGCATGTACATACTCCGAGACAACGGATTTCTATTTTGATGTTAACGTGGACAATTTCGAAGACACCTTAGATAGGTAAGTCTCTTCAATGTTAATTTTATCCAGTTAATGCATGTTTCTGAATAAAGTGGTGATTTCTGTTCTGCGGATTTGCATGGTTCTTTATTGAATAATAATGAGGCGATTTCTGTCACGCAGATTTGCACAGTTCTTTATTAAGCTGCGGATGTCGCACGTTGCTGTTCTTAGAGAGCGAAAGGCTGTTGATTCTGGTGAGCAGTTGCTTCATAATGGTGATGCTATTTGTATCTAACATGGCTTATGCTTCTACAGTCTCTCGTACAAAACTGTTATGAATATTATGTGTATCTATTCAAGAGGCCCAATAGGAAATATATATAGAGAGTACAAAGGCGGTTGCTATATACAGATAAGGAAACCATATACAGATAAGGAAATACAATCCTATTCTAACACACCCCCATCAAACTCATGGTGGATCACACACACTAAATTTGGAGAGAAAATACAAATGTTGTGCCCTAGTCTGTGGCTTCATGAAGAAGTCAACAACCTGTAACTCTGATGGCACAAACTGTAAAGCAAGTACTCCCTCCTGCACCTGTGAGCGAGTGTATGAAGCATCTACACCAATGTGCTTGGTGAGCTCATGCTTCACTGGGTCCCGAGTAATACTGATAGCACTTGTACTGTCAGACAAAAGAGTTGTAGGTCCCATCACAGGCACTCTAAAATCTGCAAGTAGTCACCTCAACCAAGTAACCTCTGTTATCACTTGTGCCTAGCTCTCAACTCAGCCTCTGCGCTCGAACGGGAAACTGCAATCTGCTTCTTAGTCTTCCAAGCAATCAGGGAGGAGCCAAAAAAAATACAGTAAGTAGAAAGAGAACGACGATCAGAAGGATCACTAACCCAGGTCGCATCAGAGTACACCTGAAGCTGTCGTGAGGTAGAGCTAGGGAAAAACAAACGACAAGAAATAGTCCCACGCAAGTAGCGAAGAACACGAAGAAGGTGACTGTAGTGAAGATGGGTAGGATGCGCCATGAACTGACTCAAGATATAAACAGCATAAGCAATATCAGGACGAGTGATCACAAGGTACACCAAACTCCCGACAAGATGGCGATATCGAGTAGGATCCTCAAGAAGATCACCATCAGTGGCACGAAGCTGTAGGGATAGCTCCATGGGAGTCTCAGCAGTGCGAGTGTCTGTGGATATCATGGAGATATGCCCATGATCTTAGGATGATGAAACAATTGGCAATGGTGCTTTTGGTTTGAAGTTTCAAGTGTTTTCGACAAAGTTTCAGATCTGTCAGGTCAGCGGCGGTCTGACCGGCTTTTGTGCTGAATGTTGATATAAGTGGTGATTTGATTTTGGGATAGGTCATTTCCTTGTTGATAATGCATATGTGTTGCATATTGCATGTTTTTGGCTAACGTGGGTCAAGTTGTGAAGAACTTGTTCTCGGATTCGTGTTTGCTTGTCTATTGCTGTGCAGGTGGCTTGGAGGTCAACGACGGTCAACGGCGAGGAGGATCGGGACTAAGCTTGGAGAGCTGAGGTCCAGAACGATCATGGATGCCGGGTGAGGTCAAGTGACTCAAGCATGGCGCAGAATGGATGAAGGTGACTGAGCAGGCGATTGGTGTAACCGGTTGGATCAAGCGGTGCGGGGTCGGTGCAAGTCTTGAAGGTGGTCGGTGGGAGCCGGATGGGAGACTTGCTTACACGATGAGAGCCACCGATCAACCTACACGTGGCGAAGCATGGATGTGTTTTATGCAGATTTGGACTCGGTCTTGGAAAAAGATCGAGAAGGGGTATTTTGGTAATTTCACCAAATATCGCCTTGGTGACCTAATGCCAACCAGCGCGCAAGGCGATCGTCAAGAAGTGGATTAGGTCAAGAAAAGTGAAGACGACGCTTTGAGATGCGTGCGTGTGTGACCCGTTTGTATTGGGCCTTAACGGAGCCCATTAGGTTAAGTCTTCTAGAAGCTAAGCCTCCCATATAAATAGAGATGGGGCTGTTCTCGTGATGTTGAAGCACTTCATGGTAAACCCTAGTTTGTCTTAGGGCTTAGGAGAAAGAGAAGAGGCTTAGGGTTCTAGGGAGATGTGTTGAGTTGTGTGCTCATGGATTGGGCTTTGTCCTCCATGGATGGAGTGGCTGTAACCAGCATCAAATCGTGAATCAATCTATGGGTGTTTGTTCAAAGATGAGTCTTCATGTGCTTTCCCTTCTCTTTTGATGATTTTGGGTGCTTCCTTGATCCTGTGGTTTTTGATTTGTTTCGTGCCCTCTTTTACCTTGCTGTGATGTGTGGGAATACATCTAGGATCATCTAGATCATCAATCCCCCACGAGCAAGATTTGGATCAAGTTTTTGGTTTTTACCCGGTTTTGAACCCTCCTTCGGTAAAACAGAAAAAAGGTCAAAACTTTGAGGTGGATCTACTCAATCTCCACTTGGAATAGGTTCCTAATATCCTTAGGAAGGTGTGTTCCAAATTTCGTGAAGTTTGGCCTTACGGATCAAAAGTTAGACCGATTTTCGTTTCGGTTTTTCAGGCTGATTGTGCTGATTTTCCTGTTCATCGTCAGGGGCAGTCTGACCGCCAAAATCAGCGGTCTGACCGCTAGGCGAAAGAGTCAGACCGCCAATTTGAGAGGTCAGACCGCCCAACACTTTGAGATTTGGGTTTTTGGTAATTTTAGGTGTTTTGCGTCGGGGTTTTGATTGGATTCAATACAAGTCTTCCACTGTGCTTGATTATTGATCTTCATAGCTTTTATAGCTATTGGAGTGAAGTTAGTATTGAATTCAATTAAGGTGAAAAAGTGTTCGTGCTCCTATTCACCCCCCCCTCTAGTCGTCTTTCCGGTCCTCTGATGTCGGTCGGACTGCATCGATCAAGAAGATTCTGGACATACTTCCTGGGGAGAGGTAGTAGCCCTCGGGCATGGAAGAGACCTCAATCCCAAGGAAGTACGTAAGAGAACCAAGATCAGTCATCAAAAACTGCTCACTAAGATGCTTCTTCACATACGTGATGAATGAGGAATCATCACCATGATGAGCATATCATCGACATCTGAAGAAGCGGTGTCCTACCCCGAGATGAGATATAGACAAAAAGAGCGGGATCATGGGAACCGACAAAGCATTAATCATCGAGGTAAAAGCAGCAAAACCCGAGCACGAGGAGCTGTTTGAGGCCATAAAGAGCACGATTTAAGATGACAGACGTGCCCATCAGAATGAATACCGGTGGTGGTGCATGTAGACCTACTCATGCAAAACACCATTAAGAAAGACATTCTTAACATCCACCGAGAGATAGACCATCGGCGAGCGAAGCAACCGCAACAAGAGTCACGAACAATGATCATATAGGTAATAGGGCAAAAGTCTCATCGTAGTCACAACCGTACTCCTCTTGAAAGCCACGAGCCACAAACGCAGGCCTTGTAGTGCTCGATAGTACCATCGAGCGGTCTTAATCTTGTACACCCACTTGCGTGATCGGACGAGCATACACAGTGTCGGTACAATATCCCAAGTCTCAGACGTCGAAGAGCATCAAGCTCCTCTACCATAGCGAAGCCGCCACTCGGAATGAGGAGCAGACCTCACGATAGAACTAGGCTCGATGTGAGAGAGAGCATGAGCTATCGAGCAAATCCAAGGCGATCGGGAGGTCGAAGGGATGTCCTGGTCATGAAGGACGTAACGAGGAGCAGCAGCAGGAGGATTAGATGTGGGTGTTGGCGAGAGGAGGCTGGTGAAGGATGAGGACGCCTGGAGTAGTGAACACTAGAGTAACGAGATGGTGGTCTTTGCAGAACAAGAGGCGGTCTTTGCGGGAGGCGACCTTTGAGGCGGAGGTACAGAAGGAACCACTTGAGACAGACCAAGGGAAGACTGTGATAGTGGAGAAATAGATGAAGAGTCAGAAAGAAACAACCATGAAATCGACTCAACGGTGGAAACAGGTGGAGCCGAATCTCGATAGAAGAAAGGTCAAGATTCGTCAAAGACAACGTCTCGTGAAATCCTGATCCGTCGAGCAGAAGGATCCCAACAACGATAACTCTTATGCTCAGAACTATAACTAAGAAACACGCACTCAACTGACTGGGCCGATAGTTTAGTGCGTTCACGAGGCTATGACGAGACAAAACAAATCTGACCAAAAACACGGAGGTGAATATACTAGGGGGCTCGAGAGTATAGACGCTCTATAGGACTGACACCATTAAGAGCAGTGGAGGGTTGCATATTGATAAGATATGCAGCCGTAGAAACAGCCTCAGCCCAGAACTGTGGTAGAACATGAGAGGCAAGGAGAAGAGTGCGGGCAGTCTCAATCAGATGACGATATTTGCGGTCAGCAACCCCATTCTGAGCATGGACACCAGGACAAGAAGATTGGCGTCGTAGGGGCAGCTCACCGGCCCCACCAACCTGGCGAAACAGTGCTGAAGCTACAGAAAATGCCCCAAGGGTGGCCCGAAGTCTCTGGAGGGTCCACGAAGGGAGCCTTCGCCCGAAGCCTCCAGAGAGCTGACGAAGGAAGCCTCCGCCTGAAGCCCCCGAAGGGTCTCCCGAGGGGTACATGAGGTACCCCGAAGGTGACCCGAAGCTTCCGAAGGGTCTCCCGAGGGGTGCAGGAGGTACCCCGAAGGTGACCTGAAACCTGCGAGGGGTCTTCTGAAGTAGAAACCGTACGAGGCTCAAAGAGCATTTGAAGGGTATTTGGAGGAGATTCGACCGGAGGCTAGAAAAGAGATAGGTGGACCAGAAGCTAAGCATAGGGGTAGGAAAGGACCCTGCAGTCCTTACATTAGTGGTACCTTCATAGGGGTGCTTATGTAATCTCATGTATCCTGCCATTTTGTCTATAAATAAGCACCCACCCCCATGTAATAGCCAAGAAAATTTTAGAGCAATACACAGTACTTTTTCATACACAGTACTTTTTCCTGACAATTAGTCCCCTAATCGAGGACCCTTCGAACATTCCGAGTGTGCCGAGGGTCCCCCCTCTTCTACTGTCTGGTCTTTTTGCTACGACAGTTGGCGCCGTCCGTGGGGACGGCAGGGAAGTTGCGAAGCACAAATTCCGAGCTCAAGCATGGCACCGCAGAAGAAAACCAAATCCAAAACCTCGGGCGTGCGTGCAAGACACCAAAGACACCACGGCGAAGCGAACCAGAACCTCCGTAGCGGAGGCACCCCTCGCCCCGCAACTAGAGGAAGAAACAAACAACTCTACACAAGGAGCAGCCTAGCCCGCCGCGGAAGTGGGCACAAGTCAAGAGTCGTTTGTAGCATTGCAACAAGAGTTGGCAGATCTTCGTAGTGAGATGGCAATCCTCCGACACCCGCCGAGCTCAGCCCTCGCAGCTCCACTGCTGCCCGTTCCAGTCACCGCAGTAGAGACAATTCCCGAGCCTCCCGCCCCTTTACTCCGGGGGGATCCCAACTCCCCGTTGAGCATAGGGCTGGAGACCGCCCGCTGGCCGCAAGGGTTCAAGATGCCGGAGGTCACGCCATTCCAGGGGTGCACCGACCCTTCGAAATTCCTCCGAGTTTATGAAACAGCGGTGGAGGCCGCCGGAGGCGATGACACTACAAAAGCGAAGAGCGTCACCCTCGCCCTTAGGGGCGTAGCGCTGACATGGTTCTTCACCATCCCCCCGCGCTCCATCTACGCGTGGGAGCAGTTGCGAGACCTCATTAGAAATAACTTTCAAGGAAACTACACAGAACCCAAGGATGCGGGGCACCTTTTCGCAATAAAACAGGCACCAAGTGAATCACTCCGCAGTTTCTTCAGAAAGTTTGCGGAGGTCAAGTGCCAAGTAAAAGGCGTTAACGAAATCACCATCATAAATGCCGCCACATGCGGGCTCCGCAAAGGACCTCTCTTGGAGAGATTGGTGCGCAAACCCGTCCACACGGTGACGGAGCTCTTCGACAAGATGGAAGAGTACGCCCGGGCGGAGGAAGACAGTGTTTGAAGAGGAACGCTCAGTACCTCTGCTCCAGGCCTAGCACCCTCGAAAGAAGCGCCCGCCACAACCTCAGCTGGGACATCCGCCAAGCCACAAAGCAATGACTTCCGGCAAAAGGGCAGGGGAGTCATCCACGTGGATGGCGCGCCAAACCCCAAAAAAGGGCGACGCGGAGGTCGCTGGGGCCGAAGCTGCGGGCAAAATTTCGGACGCCAACCGGACAACCGCTTCGAAGGACCTGCACCCTTTTGCGACCTTCATGGCGAAGGCACACATACCACCAACGAATGTCATACAATTGCAGCCATACAAGATTACATGCGCCGCGAGCAGCAGCCATCGGAGCCCAATAATAAAAAAGGAAGCGACAATCGACTTCCCGTACCACCACCAAGACCCCGCATAGAAGGAAGTCACCCCGACCAGAATCGCAGGATCATCAATATGATCACCGGAGGGTCTTCGCTCGAAGTACCATCAAAATGGCAGCACCGAGCATATGCCCGACAGACTCACCACCTCGCAGCGTTCCCCGCATCCAGCCACCCACCATACTCCGAAATCCCAATCTATTTCGGCCTAGAAGACGCTCAAGGAGTGTACTTTCCGCATCAGGATTCCCTCGTCATCTCCGCCAACATTGCGGATTTCGAGTTCAAGCGCGTCCTCGTGGACGGAGGAAGCTCCGCAGACCTCCTCTTCGTGGACACCTTCGACAAAATGATGATCCCTCGGGATGGCTTGTCACCCCCAGGCATTCCATTGATAGGCTTCGGAGGGAAGCCTGTAACAGCCTTAGGCCAGATTACCCTTAATGTCACCTTTTCTGATGGCTACACAACCATAACCGAAGCCGTCACATTTGATGTTGTCCAAATGCAGTACCAGTATAACGCTATCCTTGGCAGAGCAGCATTGAACTCCTTCGGAGCCATTGCGCACCACAACTACCTATGTATGAAAATTCCCGCACTAGAAGGCATCATTATCGTACGAGGAGACCAAGACTTAGCAAGACAAATCGAGCTCCAGTTATTATCACCAGCTCGTCATGTCCACACTGTCGAGCAAGACAACAACGAGCAGCCAAGCAACCCTTCGGCAAAGTGGGAACCAAAGCTGAAGCCCCATGGCGAGCTCCAGAGAGTCCCATTAGATGATGACTCCCCGGACAGGACAGTCTCCCTGGGAGCCCAATTGCCAACAGAACGCATAACGCTATACTCAAAGTACTTCGCAGTAATAAGGACGTTTTCGCTTGGGACCCGAAGACATCCTCGGCATAGCAAGAGCAACAATTCAGCACCGCTTAGCCCTCCGAAGCGATGCACCACCCAAGAAGCAAAAGCTGTGACACATGTCTGCCGAAAGGTTGGAAGCAACGAAGAAACAAATCACCAAGTTGTTAAACGCCAGAGTCATTTGTGAGATCAAATACACGGAGTGGCTTAGCAACCCTGTTCTCGTCCAAAAAGAAGGCAAATGGCGCATGTGCGTCGATTACATGGAGCTCAACAAAGCGTGCCCCAAAGACGATTTTCCCCTACCACGCATCGACCAGCTAGTCGATGCCACTTCGGGCTTCGAATTGATGAGTTTCCTCGACGCCTACTCCAGATACCACCAGATACTCATTGCCAAGGAAGACAAACCGAAAACAACATTCATCACACCAGTAGGCACATATTGCTATACCCGCATGCCCTTCGGCCTCAAGAATGCAGGCACGACCTTCACCCGCCTCATTTCCAGAGTCTTGGCTGGACAGCTTGGTCGCAATGTAGAAGCCTACGTTGATGACATAGTGGTCAAAAGTGGGTTGGCCGATGAACACACGAAGGACCTGCAAGAAACCTTCGCAAGGATGGAATCAAACTCAACCCGGAGAAGTGTGCCTTCGGCGTTAAGGCAAGAAAACTTATCGGATTTCTAGTGTCTGAGAGGGGCATCGAAGCCAACCCTGAAAAGATAAGGGCTGTCCAGGAGATGAAGCAACCTCACAATGCCCGCGAAGTACAAAAACTCATAGGCCGGCTGGCAGCCCTTAGCCGGTTTCTTTCCCGCTCGGCAGAGAAATCTCTTCCATTCTTCAAGACACTCTGCGGAACGGAGCCGTTCCGGTGGACCGAAGACTGCCAACGCGCGTTCGAAGAACTCAAGCAATACTTGATCCAGCTGCCAAGCCTTCCCTGCCCGAAGCAAGGAGCAAATCTCCTGCTTTACCTCGCCGCTTCATCATCAACAGTAAGTGCGGTCCTTATCCAAAAAGACAATGGCCAGCGCCCAGTTTATTACGTCTCCGAAGCACTACAAGGTGCAAAAACCCGTTACACAGAGCTCGAAAAGCTTGCGTACGCCTTGCTCATGGCCTCGCGGAAGCTTCGCCACTACTTCCTGGCACACACCATCATCATCCCCGCCTCCTACCCCCCTAGCTTTGTTGCTGCGAAGCAAAGACGCCACAGGTCGAGTAGGAAAGTGGGCCGCCGAGCTCGCACCCTTCAACATAACCTTCGTTGCCAGGACAACCATTAAATCACAAGCTCTAGCAGACTTTGTTGCTGAGTGGACACCAAACAGCGAAGACAACACCCTCACTCACGTTGAAAACCCATGGACAATGTCTATTGACGGATCATGGTGCTGCGCCGGAGACGGAGCGGCAGCCATTTTGGTCGCCCCAGACGGCCACACCGTAGCCCACTCAGCCCACCTCGCCTTCCCAACAACAAACAATGCCTCCGAGTACGAGGCGCTACTACTGGACCTCCATAAGGCGAGGGCGCTGGGAGCAAGGCGGATGCTCATCAAAAGTGACTCCAGGCTAGTAGCAGGTCATTTTGACAAATCATTCATCGCTAGAGATCCAGAAATGGCAAGTTATCTCGCAGCGGTCCGCAAAGCATCAACATACTTCCTCGGCCTAACAGTCCAAGCCATACCTCGAAGCGAAAATGAAGAAGCAGACAGATTAGCCAAAATGGCTAGCTCAGGCCAGCATCTTTCGTTAGATGTATTTCACAATCTTGATGAAACCTTCGCCACACTTTCGAAGCACAAGAAATTGCGCCCGGCACAAGGGCTTAGCCGGAGCACATGGTAGCACGTAACGTGCTCCAAGTAGCGGAGGCCGACTGGCGAGACGTTATCATCAAGTACCTCACTGGAGAAGAACCAGAAGATGAAGGTGAAGCAAAACGCCTCCAGCACAGAGCCAGAAACTACCATATCCTAGGCGGACAACTTTACAAGCGGGCGGTCTGCGCCCCTTATCTATGATGCCTATCTCGAGAAGATGGCCAAGCTCTCCTCAAAGAGATCCACGAAGGATTATGTGGCGCACATCAAGCACCTCAAAGCATCGTTGGTAAAGCATTCCGCCAAGACTTCTACTAGCCCACAGCGCTCCGAGACGCCCAAGACCTCGTTCAACGATGCCAAGGGTGCTAGTGGGCCAGCAGGCAACCCAAGGCCCCCTCTCTTCCGCTCCAGCCTCTGCCTCTAGTATGGCCCTTCGCGAGATGGGGACTTGACGTCATTGGACCATACCCCACTACAAGGGGTAGCCTGCGCTTCGCATTTGTTGCCATTGAATATTTCTCAAGATGGGTCGAAGCAGAGCCAGTTGCAAAAATCACTTCGGCTGCAGCCCAGCGGTTCATTTGGAGAACCATAATTTGTCGGTACGGGGTACCGCCCAACATCGTCATAGACAACGGGACCCAATTCGATTCATTAGCCTTTCGGGCATTCTGCGAAAACCTAGGCATCACAATATGCTTCGCATCAGTAGGGCACCCCGAGGCTAACGGAGCGGTGGAGCGCGCCAACGGCAATCTACTAGAAGGCCTAAAGAAGCGACTTGTCAGACTCCCAAAGGGAGTATGGCCAGAAGAACTCCAGAAAGCCCTGTGGTTAATCCGCACAACCCAACAAGGGCCACAGGTTTCTCACCGTTCAAACTCCTCTTCGGTGACGAAGCCATGACCCCTACAGAATTCACCGCAAAGTCTCTCCGAGCAATATCCGAACCAGACCCAGCAGAGAGGCACACCTCCCTCGATCTCCTCGAAGAACACCGAGTCCAAGCAATCACAACCATGTCCAAGTATAGCGACGGAGTAGCCTGGGCGTACAACCGCAGAGTCAAGATCCGCCCCTTAGCACTGGGCGATATGGTCCTAAAGCGAATCGCAAACACCCGCGCCAGTACATTCCGCATCGTTACACCAGAAGGAGAACAGTTGGGTCACACCTGGAACGCGAAGACCCTTCGCAAGTACTATCCCTAGCACTGTAAAACCGGCTGCGTCCGGCGAATAGCCCTACTACCGCTACAAGCGGAGCGGGCATGTACAAAGCAAGATGTAATTTATCGCACCTTTTTGCTTTCCTTTCAATGAAAAAGCATCAAGAAACACACGTGTATAAACAAAGACACCGCGCATGGCCTTTGGCCCCGGTGCACACCGATGCCCTCCATAGGCACGAGTGTATAAACAAAGACACCGCGCATGGCCTTCGGCCCCGGTGCACACCGATGCCCTCCGCAGGCACGCGTGTATAAACAAAGACACCGCGCATGGCCTTCGGCCCCGGTGCACACCGATGCCCTCCGCAGGCACGAGTGTATAAATAAAGACACCGCGCATGGCCTTTGGCCTCGGTGCACACCGATGCCCTCCGCAGGCACGCGTGTATAAACAAAGACACCGCGCATGGCCTTTGGCCCCGGTGCACACCGATGCCCTCCGCAGGCACGAGTGTATAAACAAAGACACCGCGCATGGCCTTCGGCCCCGGTGCACACCGATGCCCTCCGCAAGCACGAGTGTATAAACAAAGACACCGTGCATGGCCTTCGGCCCCGGTGCACACCGATGCCGAACGCAGGCACGAGTGTATAAAACAAGCCTTCACGTATGGCCTTCGGCCTCAGTGCAGGCCAATCCTATCAAAAACAACGATCGCCCCGACGACGACGACGCGCAATGCGAACCCCGCTGCGGTATGGTCCGAAGACCAAAGCGCACCGGGGGGACGGCGTCACCCTCGCCATGGCAAAAGAGGCTTCGCCTCCCCCTCGCTAAAAAACTAAAAAATTAAAGAGTTAGGGCTCCCCGGAGCCCTATCTAAAAAAGTATGGGGGACGGCGCGAGGCTTCGCCTCCCCCTCGCTAAAAAATAAAAGAGTTAGGGCTCCCCGGAGCCCTATTTAAAAAAAGTATGGGGAACGGCGCGAGGCTTCGCCTCCCCCTCGCAACAAATAACTGTATACAAAGGCAATCACCATGGTTCTTTTATTACACTCTGCATAACAGGTACACATACAAAGGATCACTCAAAAAAACGATCTACGAAACAGTATAGTACACCTCAACTCACAACAACAACACAAGCCATTACTCGTTACAAGCCACACAACGCAGCACGACCATGATACACCTCTAAGGGACAAAGTCCCACTCTTCTCGGCGAGTAGCCCATTCCAGAAGCTCCTCATCCGAAGCATGAGCAGCCAGCAAAGCCGCATATTCGCTTGCCACAACCACGTCCTCGGGTGTTTCAGAAGAGCTAGTCGAAGACTCCACAGAGGTCCGGGCCTACGAAGATTCGCCAATCGCAAACACCACACCCCTGCGCTCCCAGAAAGCCCGGATCTCCTCCTGTGCCCTCGCAGCCTTCCGTGCGCGAAACCGGAAGAACGATTTCATTGATCCCGTAGGGTTAGCCTTCTTCTAACGTTGCCACTTAGCACCATGGCATATTTCGCCCCGGTAGAAAACACGCAAAGGCACGCGTAGGAACAACACTTTTAATCCTATGCCCTACAGGCGGCCAGGGACCCCGTTGTGCAGCACGCTTAAACAAACATCGTTCAACCTGTGCACAATGCGAAGCTCAATTTTAAAACAGCAACCAAACCAACTACAATCAATAATGACAAATTACAGCCGAAGTTTCTCATTTAAAGAACAGAGGTCTTTACACAAAAAGAGGCCAACCTCTGCAGAAAAGAAAAGGGCGACTCCGATAAACAACAAACAAAAACGGAGCATGCCAACTACAAAATATCCAAATCCTATCGTTCTAAACAGCAAGCGGGGGGTTCACACCTTGTCTCCGTGGGTGGACCCCCGCTTGCCAACTTCGGGAACTTCCTCTGCAGCTTTCCCCTTCTCCTCACAGGCCTGGGCAATTTGGAATGACCCCTCGGCAGCTTCATGTCCACGCTTCATCCAAAAGTTCCGCTGCAAGACTCTGCTCGCCTTCCGAATCCAGGGATGTGCAGCAACAACCTCCTCCGCCGTAGCCGCAGCAACGGAGCCAGCGGCAACCCCGTCTAGGTGAGCACACCCTGCTTTATCAAGGGTCGCAAGGGTCGCCAACCAAGTAGCCCTCGCACAGTGGTCACCATAAGCACGAGCAGCATGCACGCAAGATTCGCAACCACAGCGAAGGCGCTCCATGGTAATGTGCATCTCAGTCGGGCGGTGGGTCCTCTCTGAAACAATGGCACCAAGCTTCCCCAAAGCACCCTCCTGAGCCTCCATGCATTCCCAAGCAGACTGACCAATAGCAATGTATAGCTGCCTCTCAAGTTTAAGGTCTTCCTCAAGAGAAACACGGACACACTTTAAAACCTTCACTTCGTCTTGAAGGGCAGCGCGCTTCTTGTTGGCATCTGCCACTTCACTTCGAAGAGTAGCGCGCTTTGACTCCACCTCCGAAACCTTGGACTCCAAACCCTTAATTTTCTCAAGAAGGGTCTCCCGCTCGGAATTCAGCACCTCGTTTCGAGCATGCTCGCATCAACCCTTTTCTGAATTTCCTCGTACACCTGGGTGACATCAAACTTGAGGGCTCGAGACAGCATCAAAGTCTGTGCGCAAAACAAAGTGTCAAAAAAAAGATATCAAGTGCGCCCATTATCAAGCCTTACCCTCGCAGCATTTGCCTCAATACCGGCAAACATATCCCTCATCGGAGTGTCTTCAAAAAGCCCCATCACAGATGAAGGTATAGCGAAGTTAGCAACAGCCTTGCTCGCAGCAGCGGCACCGGCTGTAACCTCGAAATCGCTAAGGCGCATTCGGCCCAGCTTCGCCGCGCCGACACCGGAGGTCGCGCGCACAACCGCAGGTTCTGGATCAGAACCCATCGCCGCGCGACCCTCCGAAGCCTCCTCAACCTCCTCATTGCGACCATCCTTACTTGAAACTGAACAACCAAAAACTTCAGTAGCAGCAAACATGTGCACTGTTCAAATTAAATAAAGAAAGCTTACTCACCAATTTCCACCTCAGGCGAAGTAGGCACATCACCAGAAACTTCGACGTTCCCACCATCTCCGCGCTACCGAGTCCCACCACTGGAAGACTCTGTCGCATCCAAACAAGGATAACAAATAGTACCCATCGCTTTCTTCACATGCGATCCGGTACAGCCAGCAACGGCAGTTTCAACAACCTTCGCAGGCGAAGGCGCCCCATTATTCGAAGTGGCGCGACTGGACACCTCATCATGCACCTCGAAGGGGTCTTGGACAACTTTCTTGGCAGGCCTCTCCTCAGCAACCGTCAAATTGCGTGAAGGACCACCGCCATCAGAAGGATGGACCGCACGAAGAGGCTTCGCAGCAATAGGTCCCCCCAGCTCGACCTCAAGCAAGCGAGACCGTTTTTTCTTCTCGGCGTCAGGGTCAACTCGTTCAGGCAAACTAACCAAAGCATTGTACGCACGGTTCAGGCGGTGGTCCCTCACAACCAAGTGACGCCTCGAATGCTCCTCGCCCATATACGGGCCAAGGAGAACCTCCGCAGCGCGCGCCGCTTCGGAGATAGGCAAAACTAGCAAAATAACCATGTTCGTATTAGGGCAAGAACCAAAATAAACAAACAAAAGAAACACAAACAAATCAATACCTTTGCGGCCCTCCGCAGACAAAGACGGGATCCCCGAATCCGAAGCCCCGAGTTCCAGCTTCCACTCCTTGGCCAAAGGCCAAATTCCAAAAACACACAACTCCTCCACCAAGTCTCGAGTAGAAAGACGCTTCGTCTTATCAAGAAGAAGGCGAAGAAGGGCTTCCTCTCGGGAGCTCAGCACAATCTCTGGAGTAGCAATCAACTGAATCAGACCGCCCTCGGACCGAAGACCATCCTCTACTGGACTAGTGTGATAAAACCACTTCCGCGTCCAGTCTATATCCCAACGATTCCGAGCAGCAAGAGTCGGAACATACGCGGCGCAACGAGCCTTCGGTTGAAAATTCACGCTGCCAAAGTTTAGTGTCTCGCCAGAGCTCTTCTTCTTCTTCGGCTGACAGCGCCCATCATGAAGATAAGCGAAGAGGCGACCCTCACCCTCCTCGGCAACAACGCCAGCGGACCTCAACATCCATTCGAAGACACCAAGTTTAACAATAGAATTTAGCGTCAGTTGAGCAAGCTCTACCCCATACAATCGCAATACCTCCGAGACTAGAGCGACGCAAGGAATCCGAAGCCCCGCATCCAAGAAAGCAACAAAAACAATGGCTTCATTATCACGAGGCTGAGGAACCGTCTCAGACCCAGGAGACCGGACCTTCGAAATATCCTCGAGCTTGCCCTCACTCACAAGCGTCTCAAGAAAAAGCCTACTAACAGTAGACCTCCCCAAGTCACTAGTATACTCTAGCTCACCCGCAGCATCCTGAGCTCGCCTCGCCATACCCGAAGAGCAAAGAATGGACCCTAGCAACTCACACCAGCGCAGCAAAGAAAGAAAGAACCCTCGTAGCTCACACTAACGCAGCGAAGAAAGAAAGCACAAAGACAACTGATGGCGACATTAGGCGGAATGGAGCACATATTTATAGCCGCAAAGTAACAAGCGACAAAATTGCACGCAAATCGAAGCACCAACAGCCAATAGAACACAGACACATGTCAACCCTAAGGCCACTCAACGGCCAACAACTGTGCACGCCCTCCCAAGGGGGCGCCATCATGGCAAAAACGACGTACAGAACCCCAAGAGACGCCGAAACAACCCTCATCAATGTAAAAGCGGCGCACACCACCCAAGCATCGACACAAATCGCCGCCAGGTGAAGGGGCGGTGTGCTGGACCCTCGGGGCAAAGCGCGGTTTCAATACTGACGAAGCAAGGCATCGACCGCGAGGGGCTTGTCGTAGGGGCAGCCCACCGGCCCCACCAACCTGGCAAAACAGTGCCGAAGCTACAGAAAATGCCCCAAGGGTAGCCCGAAGTCTCCGGAGGGTCCACGAAGGGAGCCTTCGCCCGAAGCCTCCAGAGAGCTGACGAAGGAAGCCTCCACCCGAAGCCCCCGAAGGGTCTCCCGAGGGGTACAGGAGGTACCCCGAAGGTGACTCGAAGCTTCCGAAGGGTCTCCCAAGGGGTGCAGGAGGTACCCCGAAGGTGACCCAAAGCCTACGAGGGGTCTTCCGAAGTGGCAACCGTACGAGGCTCAAAGAGCATTCGAAGGGTATTCAGAGGAGATCCGACCGGAGGCTAGAAAAGAGACAGGTGGACCAGAAGCTAAGCATAGGGGTAGGAAAGGACCCTGCAGTCCTTACATTAGTGGTACCTTCATAGGGGTGCTTATGTAATCTCATGTATCTTGCCATTTTGTCTATAAATAAGCACCCACCCCCATGTAATAGCCAAAAAAATTTTAGAGCAATACACAGTACTTTTTCATACACGGTACTTTTTTCTGACAATCAGTCCCCTAATCGAGAACCCTTCAAACATTCCGAGTGTGCCGAGGGTCCCCCCTCTTCTACTGTCTGGTCTTTTTGCTACAACAACTGGTAAAGAGTGCCCTGCTCAGAAAGAAACTGTCTAAAAGCACCAGAACAGTACTCATCAGCAGAATCACAGCGAAAATTACGGATGGGAGAATCAAACTGAGTACGAACCATCGCCGCAAAGCTATGATAGATCGCAAGAAACTGACCACGATTAGATATAGGGAAAATCCATGTAAAACGTGAGTAATCATCAATGAAGATCACATAAGATTTATGCCCGCCATTAGAGATAATAGGCGCAGGTCCCCACACATCTGAATGAACTAAATCAAAAGGCGAGAAGACAAGGATTCACTAGAATGATAAGGAAGTTGGGTCGCTTGCCCAACTTACAATACGACAAAACATGGGCGTGTCAGCGGAACACGTCCAAGAACACCTGACGAACTAATGAAGAAAGACAAGATCCACACAAGTGACCTAGCGATGATGCCATCTGCAAAAAACTCGAGAGGTGGTGGCGGTGGTAGTGGATATAGAGGTGATAGGAGCAAGCTGAAGTGGACGGAAGGTGGAGCGGTCAAAAATGTAGAGACCACGATGATCCCTCAAGGTGCGGCCGATCCCAAGTGCAGATCCTGTCTGCCGGTCTGGACAAAACAGTGTGAGAGTCAAAACCAACCCTACAACCGAGATCGGTGGGCTGACCCACTAAGAGAAGCTACATGGTAAGCTGAGGAAGATGAGAAACAGTTAGAACAGAAAAGTCAGTGGACAAAAGAGTGCTCTAGGCTGGCGGCAGACAGAGGAGTACCGTCGGTTGAATCGAGATGAGATGGGAAAAGGAGGTCCTCTTGAAGTGAGAGATGTGGAGTCGGTGTCATGTGGAAAGAGGCACGAAATCCGAACCCAAAAAGTACTGGAGGAGACATCCGAGCTAGACTAGCGTAACTGTTGAGTGAGAGAGAGAGCTGCTGAAGTAGAGCTGTGAGCAGTGAGCAGAGTCACCTTCTTTGAGAAGATTATGATGTGTTGGTGCGTCATACATGAGGAAGGGCCTCCCTGCCCTCCCTTGGAGCGTCCAACTCCACGCGCCTTATTATGCTTTTTTTGCACCGCACAACGCTGGTAGTCGTGTCCGAAGTTCTTGCAATAATTGCACAGAACCATAGTTGGTGCAAAAATAGGAGCAGAAACAGACACCTGAGGAGGGACTGTAGTCGAAGCAGAAACCGTCGATGTAGTCGAAGAAGAAGGGGTAGCAAGCACAGCCAGAACAAACTATGCTGCTAACCCACGGCGAAGCTCCTCAGCACGAAGCGTCGAAAGAGCCTCGGTGACTGTCGGTCGTGGTGAGCGGCTCAACAATTGAGCCCTGACAAGCTCAAACTCTGGGCGAAGACGACAGACGAAGTCATAAAGGCGAAGGCGATCACGATCCGCCTTCTGCACTTTATGACACTCCTGGCAGAGCGGAGAAGCCAGCTCGTCCAGCTAACGCCAGAGACTGGCCAGAGCTCGGAAGAAGTCGTCGACGGAGGAGTCCTCCTAGCAAAGCGTCTCCAACTCACGCTGAAGCGAAATGAACTGAGCATTGCTGCTCTGCTGGTATCGCTCGCGCAAGTACTCCCAGATCTGACGAGTGGCACGCAGACCAACAATGTCAGGCTGGATGGAGTCGTCGACACTGACCACCAGGATGGCGCGAACACGGGCCTCATCAGCACACCAGCACTCAAAAGCGTCTATGGCATACTGAAAGGCCTCATCAGCAGCAGCAATAGCGGCCTCTGTCTCTTTCTTGGCAGCCTCATCTTCTACAGAAGGTGTAGAAGTAGGCTGTCTGGGAGAAGGCTGAACCGGTGATGGCGGACAAGGTCGGGCACCAGTAACATGTCCCCAGAGGCGGAGACCATCGAGCGTGATCTCCATAAGTGAAGACCACAACCTGTAGTTCATTCTATTAAGCTTTGTTCCCGAGAATGGGATCACAGCTAATGGAACAGAAGTCATTGGTAGGCGGTGCTGGACGGTGCGGCGACCAAGACAACGAAGTCTAATAGACGACGTTGGACGGCGCAGCGGTTAGATCGACGTACTTTTTTGAATTTTTTTATAAACATGTAAGATTGGGCCGGCTTAAAAGCCCGGCCTGCTCATGAAGCAAGACAGACCGAATGGGGGAACTAGGGTTCCCTCGAGTCGGCGGCAGCGGTGACCCTCCGGTGACAGGCGACCGGCAACGGGCGGTGAGCTCGAGCACCTGGCGGCAGTGGTGGCGACCGTCGGGGCCTCAGCGGGCGGCGGCGTCGGATGATGGCGTCGTCCGGCGTTAAGCGGCTTAGTGGTGGTCGGCGGTGTCTGGCGGCGTCGGGCGGCCTCGCGTAGCGTCGAGGAGCTCAAGCGGCGGCGGCGCGTCGGGCCTCAAGCGGCAAAGAAGACGTCGGCGATGGCGTCATCCGTCGTCGGCGGCTTGGTGGCGATCGAAGGTGTCGGCGGCGGTCGGTGGCCTTCGCGGCGGCGGGGAAGCTAGGGTTCCCCCCGCTGGTGACGGCAGCGGCGCAAGCGGCGACGACGCGATGGATGTGGCAGCGAAAGAAAAGGCTAGGTTAGAAACCTTGCTCTGATACCATATTATGAATATCGTATGTATCTATTCAAGAGGTCCAATGGACAATATATATATATAGGAAGTACAAAAGGAATTGCCATATACAGATAAGGAAATACAATCCTATTCTAACAAAAACAACAGTATACCTCAAAACAACTATTCTTATATGGGTGGTTAAGATTACACTTTCTAATTTACACTTGTTTCGTCTGGAGTAGTGAGAAGCACATTCTAGCTAACATCGCCTTTTGTTGTCCTTACAGAACACAATAAAAATTTGTTGTCTGATGGCCGGAGAATGTTTCAGGTACTCAACTGTTTCAACTTTATTAGTTTGATACATCAGCTTTCCTTACCATAAATTAAGTATCGGTAAGCAATTCTTGATGTTCTGACATTCTGACTAATCTTGTTTCTATTAGCTGAGGAGAGCTCCAAACTACGACGTGAATCAACAGCAGATGAAACCCTTCCAGCAGTCTTTACATATTTAGCGCGCAGGCTGGATCTCTGAAAAGAAAAAGAAAAAAAAAAAGGGAATATCTGTAGCTCAGCGTCTCAGAAAATCAGTAAACGCGGGACTTGAACCTATGACTGTCGCCTTTTTGCCTCATCTTCAATTTGCATCAGCCGAACACAAAACATGGACACAGAATTATACAGACCCCACCTGATAGGTTTCTCTGTTCCATCAGCTACAAGAATAACATCACCAGTTTTCGAACGGGGTCGAGTTCTATCGACAGCACCACTATACACCATTGGGCTCCCATCTCGAAATATTTGGGTCTTGCCCTTCTTTGATACTACTCTTGCCAAACCTAAAAAATGTTCAGAGTTATTCTTTACTTCAATTCGAGTGAAAGACAAAAGCATCTAGGCCTACCACCTGTAATAACTGTGAACCATTGATTAACCCAAACAAACAAAATCAGATATGCTTGGGGTTAAATGTACCAATGTGTGGAATGAAATCTATCCAACTGTTGGACAAGACTCACCATTGAAAAATTTAGTGCCACTTACTGGTTGTGTGTTTAACTTCTTAGTTAAATGACTAAAAACAAATTGTTAGCCATTTCTAGGAGGCTGCAATTACCATCGTCTCATGATGTTATGATTAACAGTAAAATAATGGTCCATGCACCACTGTATCACTGTATGCTAGAGCTAAACGTCCATAGGAAAAGGAAAAGGACAGCTTTCGAGAATTGTTAAGCCCTGAGTCCCTGACACTGAAGATTAATGAGCTAGCAACGTAACCAATGGAAGTTCTCCTACCAGGCTATGAAACAATGATCAGGCATCTCTCTACACATAACCAATGCCCATTGTTAATTTCTATTTTTACTTTCAGATCATGGAGCTATGTTCCGTTCATATGCCGTGCCTCTCTATATTCCGGTTTCTAAAAGCTCAGGCTGCTGGTGTCACCAATTTTTTTTGCCCCAAACATGATAACAATAAGATTTAGCAGGTGCTCATGTACCATCAAGTTTTCCCAATATCTATTTGAACAACACACCATGTTCTCTATTTATGATAGAGTTATAGTACAAATTATTTTAACGGAATTAACTACTTTTTTTGTTGCCTTCTTTATGTATCATGTAGCTTTGTGCATCCTACAGGATCAATGGGATTGATTCATGTACTCCAAACGCGAAATAATAAAAAAGCTTCACCACCAACTCCTAATCTTGCATATAGATTATGGCTCTTTCTTCTCCTGCGATCCAGTTATTTTTCAAATTTTTGTTTCTTTTGCAAGTTAAAAACTCACAGCCTGTTTGAACACATGTTGAGGTGTTCCTCAAATCACATAGCCATATTTGTTGTAGCTTCCACGTTGTATTGTATCTTTTTGTTGCTGTTTATGCCTTCATGCAAAGCATTTGACTATGCAGCGATAGCAAATCATTTCATATGTTTCACATCAACGTCTCGTGCTTTGTTGTATTTCACGGGTGTAGCGTAGCGCGCCATTACTACCTAGTTAACGTGATCTGTCGTCAGTGTCTCTCTCTATACAGGGACACGTTAGGAGTCTGAAAGGATGAGGAAATGTTACTCATGACAGCAACCTCTGCAATGACTGCTGAGCTGCAACTTTCAAAGGAATTATTGTTTTTTAGAATAAGTCCATATTACACCTTTAAACTTTAACGATAGTCCAAAAAACACTCTAAACTACAAAACCGTTTGGTTTACACCCTCGAACTGCCAATACCAAATCAAGTTACACCCTACATTGGTTTCATTAGTGGTTTTGTACATGTTGGCAGCCATGTCACTGATTTTTACTTACATGGCATATGAATCAGCAGCAGATAAAAGGAATGGACTAGATCTCTCTCTCTCTCTCTCTCGTCTCCCATCACATCTTCTCCCTCTTCGGTCGCCGGTGATGGACCGACAGCCGTCCCTCAAGCCCTGCCGCGACCGATGGCTCCCCCTCCCACTCCTCGACCTCGCCGTCTCCTCCCTTCCCTCCCACCTCAGGCCCCTCCTCCTCGAATCCACCTGCTTCCTCTCCCTGCCCCTCCCGCGCTCGCTCTCCCGCCCAGTCCTCCTCCTCCTCAAGCCCCGCCCCTCCCCACCCATGCTTGCGCCCGGCCCTCCGCGTCCTGGCACCCCCCTCCCGCCTCTCTCATGTCATGACCCACATTGAGAGCGGCCAGTGGCAGGCTCTCGAGGCCCTTAAGTCCTTCTCAACTTCGCTCATGGCGCTCAAGCTTCATGGCTGGCGCCTCCTCGCCGTCGCTACTACTGCCGCCATGGGCCCCACTGTGCCATAGCGACCTCTGGGCGGCACGGCCTAGGAGCTGCAGGCCTCTGGGGTGGGGGGAGGCCTCAGCGGTGGCGATCGCGGAGGATGCCGTTGATCGCCTCCATAGCCGACGATGCGGAGCGCATCCACCACAGCGCATCCTTGGCGGCGCCGACGGCGTCGGAGCGGTGGTCATCTAACCTCTCGCCAGCCGAGTCACCATGGAGGCCGAGGCGCGCGACGCAGAAGCGAAGACGTGGCCGCCTCGCGTGGGCGCCTTGGTAGCGTGGTCTCGTGGATGGCGGCATCAATGAGCGACCGATGGCGGAGCCTCCGGTCGGCGGGGGCGTCGAGACCTTCGCCATTTGGAGACCATGCGGATCCGATCGAAGTGCTCCTTAGCCGCCCATGGAAGGAGTCGGCGTCTGTGATGGCTTTCTCCGAGGTGCCGATGAGCATGAGGGTTCCGCACCGCTCGGCGCCGACTTCGCCATTGTTCCTCCGTGGTCGGCGAGCTCTCCCTCTTTCTCTTTCTCGGGTCGTGTGCATGCACCATGCCTGTGCTGCGCGCGCGTGACGGTGTGGGTGGATGTAGAAGAAGACGATGTGGCGAAACCGGCCAACGTGGATGCCAGCTAGGACCAAAACTAGCTAGTTTCGTCCCCAGGGGGTCGGCTGACATGGTTTTCGGAGTTGGAGGGTGTAAACCAAACGGTTTTGTAGTTTATAGGGGTATTTTGGACTCTACGCAAAGTTCAGAGGTGTAATATGGACTTTTTCCTTGTTTCTTTGACAAGAACATGTACGGATGCAAATGTTTTTAACATCTCTTCCCATTCCATTTTGTTTACTTTTGTTTAGGGTGTGTCTAAAGTCGAGAGGCGCCGGTTTTTCACCTTTAGAACACAGTTTGTCCAAATTTGTCCTATCTAGTTCTTAAACATTTGCCTGCCGCGACCTTGGCTATCAACTACAGATTTGGTTGAAACTGAAATCATTTAGGTTGAAAGGCCTGCCAGGAAGGATGCCCTTCCAATTTGCTATCACCTTCAGCTCTTCATCAGAAAGTACAAAACCATAATTCATCGCGCCACATTTTATGATTTTTTAGGTTCACAAGTGAATTTAGAAAAATATACACACACAAAAAAATTGATTCTTGCTTGGAATAAAAATTTGTAGCTAGAGCCACTCATCTGATCTTTACTAACATCATACAGGATTACCTTACTCAGACTGAAAGTAGGCGGCATATGATAGCTCAACGGTTAAGATCATTTATTATTGCATGAATTCACATGTTTGGTTCCTTGTTAAGGTATTTTGGTTTAAGGGCTTTTGTTCAGAAAATTAATACCATTCATTTTGACCCTAAAACTGCTTCTCTTTTTTTTGAAAAAAATGTAGCAAAATATCTCCCACCTTTTCCTATGAGACCTGAATTCCCATGTAGAAAGCCTGAGCTTTTAGACCTCTAGGGACTGAAAACAAAATCATCTTTAAGAACAAAAAGGAATTGCTATACATCTATTCTCTGACGTTTTCTTCTTCAGACTTTGAACAAGAGGGAAGGGTCAGAAGTCAACAACTTTTTATGCTGTGCAATACAGCTTAGGCAAACGTTATTATGTGCAATTGTGCATGATGCTAATGGCCATTTCCCTTCTCTAATCACTTGATTCTCCATATATAATTATACAAGTTTTTGTCTGGTCATATGCATCATCGCAGGGATCCAGATCCTTTGCTGCAACGCAGAGGACGACGGCACGAAGTGAACAGTGTCCGACAGCGATACTGTAAGTATTGTAGGAACAGTGAAATATTTACGGTATTGAAAAACGCTGAAGCGATTGATAAGACCTTTGCTTTTTTTATCAGACAGTAGGGATGATCTATTTCCTCGTCGCAGATGTTTGTTTGCTTTGAGATGTCATCACAGAATTCCTTGTCGCAGATGATCTATTCTGTGACGTTTTCTTCTTCAGACTTTGAACAAAAGGGAAGGGTCACAAGTCAACAACAACTTTTTATGCTGTGCAATACAGCTTAGGCAAACGTCGTTATGTGCAATTGTGCCCGGCGAGAGCGCGAGCTGCGAGGCGAGCACCCTGACCCCGTCCGCTTCGCCACCGCACACCTCACCACCCCGAAGGTTAGGGCTACCGATCCCATTTTTTTTTTCTGGAGAAGTAGGTTGATTCCAGCGATTTAGCTGTTCATGATGCGGTGATTGGATCTAGATGTACATGTACCCTGCGGTTATTCATTTGATCAGGTTGAATTTCTCGGTTTATTGCCCCGTGGGGTTAACTTTTATGATGATTACATCTGGTTGCCCATTGCAATGTTTTGGTACTATGTATGCTGTATCTGTAATGTGTGGAAGTGTTTTTTTCTCCTTTGGGTATCACATGTTTAGTACAAGACAATATTTGATATTTATGTTTGGCTTGTTGTATTCTATCATAATATCATAAGTTTAGATGATTGCCTTATTCAAAATAAGATTATCCAAACAGATTGAGACATGATATTAGCCTGTTTGTTTGTAATCTAATGTGAACCTGAACTTGGTTGCTAGTGAATTAGTTTTAGCCTTTGGGAGGGACTGCATATTACAGATAGCATCAGGTTTGCAAGCATTAGTGTAATTGTTGAGAGAAGTTTGTAAAATCGTATGGTTGTTAACAACATACACGAATGAGCTAAATGAAAAAGTTGTTGATCTGAATTGGACAATCATATTTATACCTTTTCTCATATTTTGTGTGTTTCAGTTTATTGCTTGCTACCTGATTTTGGCGATGGCTTATCAGCATTTTTGGTTGTGGGTGCAGTAAGTACTTTGTTGATCAAAATGTCGCGGGAGGAGAATGTCTACATGGCCAAGCAGGCCGGGCAAGCGGAACGGTATGAGGAGATGGTTGAGTACATGGAGAAGGTGGCTAAGACAGTTGATGTGGAAGAGCTCACTGTTGAGGAGCGTAACCTCCTGTGTGTTGCCTACAAGAATGTTATTGGGGCTCGCCGTGCCTCGTGGCGTATTGTCTCATCTATTGAACAGGAGGAGGAGACCCGTGGGAACGAGGAGCATGTTACTCTGATCAAGGAATACCGTGGCAAGATTGAGGCTGAGCTGAGCAAGATTTGCGATGGTATCCTGAAGCTGCTTGACTCACACCTTGTGCCTTCCTCTACTGCTGCTGAGTCCGAGGTGTTTTACCTCAAGATGAAGGGTGATTATCACAGGTTGGAAGGATGCAATGCTATATTGATATGATGTAGTTTAATCCATAGTCTGTAATAATAGCCTCCTGATTTGTGAACTTTCTATTTTTGACCAGGTACCTTGCTGAATTCAAGACAGGTGCTGAAAGGAAGGAGGCTGCGGAGAGCACAATGGTGGCTTATGAGGCAGCTCAGGTTGGTTGACTTGGTTCATTACATTGCTGGGATAAACTATGTCCTGTACTGTAAATTCTGCTTCAAGTTTATTTGGGTAGCAAATATCTTCTTTCATTCTATCTCATGACTATTTCTTTTCTTTGACTACGTACTAGACTTTACAATGTTTTGTGAAAAATGTCTCCTACAATTCATTGTGTAGGATATTGCTCTAGCGGAACTGGCTCCTACGCATCCCACAAGGCTTAGACTTGCACTTAACTTCTCAGTGTTCTATGACGAGATTCTGAACTCTCCAGACAAAGCCCTTAACCTTGCAAAACAGGTTGGTCGAACATTTACCTCCCTATTTCTGTTTTTATTTTAACTTTGTATGAGGTTATCTGTTGTAGACCTAGGTTATGTTTTGTACATTTGAATCGGCACTCAATGAAAAGCTACAAAATTGTGCATAGATGGGTCTTCTTCTTGATTACACTTGGATGACTATTCTTGATTGCGGGTCTTGTGCTATGAGATTCATAGAGATTAATTCTGGTAAAACATTTTGCTCTTAGAGGTTTATAGTGATAATCATGTTACAGAGCGAAAGCAAAAGGAGTCTGCAGTTTATTTAGAAGGAACAAGTGGTACTAAATAATTTTCTATTCTGTCTTATCTTGGTAACGACATATTTATCTCCTATGGGACAACTTGGTATAGTTGGATACATGTGTTATCTGATTATTAATGTTACTTTGATATGATGAGCAATTGGTCCTTTTACATCACATACTAATCTAGACAGTGGTACAACCTCGCTAGCAGTTTGTGTCATTCTATAGCCTACCTTGTTCTTAGTGCTAGAATGTTTGGTGTTAGTCACTCATCGAGACGACTGTTCATGTTATCTTAACGATGGAATTATAATTAGGACCTGTAAAACCTGTAGTTTACATTTTTCAAGGACAAGAGCTTAGGATCTCTAAAATCTGAAAGCCCCTTTTCTTTGATTATCTGGTGTTTTCTTGCCCCTAGATGTTCCAACCTTTTCTAGAGGCATTTGACGAGGCCAACTCTGAGTTGGACACCCTCGGTGGGGAATCTTACGACGACATCATCACATTGATCTTGCAGCCCCTGATGCACAACTTGACCCTATGGACCTCCGACCTCACGGTATCTCCTCATTCACGACTAACTGCGGTGTCCTTGTCGTCTGCCCCGTGACAGTTTTCCTCACCAATCACCATCTGAAACTGTGTATTGTGGCAGGAGGATGGCGCCGAGGAGGGCAAGGAGGCCTCGAAAGTTTTTGGAGCCCGTGCGCTGCGCTATGGATTGTGCTGCTGTTCTAGATGGTAGTGGTGGTCGAATTAGTTTCATTGCTTTGCATTTGCACGTGGACTGATACTATTCTCCCTGGATTTGACTCGCATGTGTGTGATCTCTCGCTGGTGTTTTATCATTAAGCAATATTTAAGTTGCCGTTTTCACCTTGTCGCAATTGATTGGTACTATTGCATTGTGATTTGCATTATTTTTAAATAGAAGAAGTCCATATGACCCACCCCCTTGAAGTATTGTGTGGCCACTTAACCACCTGACATAAAAAACTGGAGCTTTAACCCCCTCACGTCGCAAAACTAGTGCATTTAATCCTCTATGGTTGATTTGCTTGGTAGTTTTGCTTATGTGGCATTGGTTTCGCCATATGGGCGGCTGAGTTGGCACGATCTCACCACATAGTTGATTTCTTGCGACCCAACCCCCACCCCCCCCCCCGGGCGCGCCTTAGGGTGCAAGCGGGACAAGTTACGGCTAGCCTGCACTGGCCGCTGAACATTACGTGACGTGGATAGATGCGGCAGCCCGCCAAGCATTACGCGGGTAGATGCTACGGCCACTAGCCCACAACTAATGTTGATTTTGTCATGCACATCTCCGGCTGAGGCCATGAACCGGGACAGGAGACAGGAGGTTGTGGCTGTTGGCGACACCAAGCTTTCGGCGCTCCTGGATCATCGTCGCCGCGAAACCATCGACGAGATTGATGGCCTTCTTGAGCTCCCTCTCGGATCCGATGTTAAGCAGTCGCTTCATCTTCCGCACCAACGGCCATAGAGTAATCAGTGCCGAGTTCGCACAGAGAAAGGCCACAGTTTCTAACCTTTGTTTCCGTTGTTTGGAGGTCGTTGCATTGCTTGGTGAAAGCCTTCCGGTAAATCAGTTCACTTCTTTTAAGAGAACTCACTTGTTCAACCAGATTCGCCACTTGTTCATCCAAGTCTCTCAATCTGTACAATGATCATACGTAAACAGTAATAACTCTCTGCCTCCCTCGCATTACTGAACTGCTTGTCGGCAGGTAATCTCAGTACTAAAGCAATTTTATCTTCATTGGTTACATTGATTTGCACCTTCATCTTCTGTAGTTGTTCAAAATTGTCAATTATGCTGAATCTTCCCAAATTATTGCTACCTCTAATTTCATCTGGGCATTTGAGCACACTCAAATTATGATTTTGTGCCAAATCTTTTGTTAGTCCAAAAACAATGCAATCAATCTCTTCCTTGATAAGCTTCTCATTGCAAACCATTTCTGCTATGCGCTTCTATTCATTTAGAGTCTTGGCAACAAGGACTGTATGCACTTCATCTTTGATGATGGTCCTGATAAGATGTTCAGCAGATTCAACAGCTAGTTTACTCACCAAATCTTTGAATATGGTCACATATATTTCATATTGTAGTCAACTTCTGATGTCCAGTTCATCTTTTTCTTCTGTTAGCTTTTGTGCTTCCTCCTGGACAGCCAGTTTCTTCACCAAGTCTCTGAACATTGATGTATATAAAACATCCTGTAGTCCACATTTAATCTCTAAATCAATCTTTTCTTCTATCAGCCTTTCAACTTCCTCATGAGAGATACCAGGCTCTTCTGAATGACAACATTTTGCCCTACCTGAAATCGTCTCAAGGATACACCTTGCGCAGTGCGGTTTCATCCTTCGGAGATTCAGTATCCCCCGCTATTCTCGATGGGTGGTGACTTCCTTCTCTGGAGAAGAACTCCCATTTATCGAGCCGGAGGTTCCACATTGATCTCCGAAGAAAACCCTCGATGACAGCGTCGTACATCTCCCCTCGGTGTTCACCCCTTCTTTGCTTTCGTCTCTGATTGCCATCGGTGAGAGCGGACCTCTACATCACGTCGAGCGAGGACACGACGCTGTCTCTCGACGGCGCCCGGCGTCGAGACCATCTCTGGAACTCCATGAGCGGCTTCGCCATCTTTGTAGAAGTCGGAGAGTCCCTTCACCCCGTCGCCCTTGTGGCTGGCCTCCTGGAGCCTCGCCATCGGCGATGCCTCACCCCTAACCTTCTGCATGAGCGCCCCCAGCGCGGAGCGCGCGTCTTCCAGCTTGATCCTCATCCTCGCCATCTGACGGTCCACAGAGCCCTTCAGCTCACCAAACGCACAACCCTCCTCGTCGTGGCCAGGAATGGCACGCGGCGGGCCTCCGCAAATGGCCACTTAATTTTTCAACTAGCACGCGGATGTTCGCTTAGTGTTTTTCGCAGGACGGACTAAGTAGGCTTGCGGGCAGTCCGCGCCCACTTAAACCCCTACGCCCGCCCTCGCTATGTTTTTCGCCACCCCCAGCCCTCTTTGTTGTCTTCTTAGTTCTCTCTGTCACTCTTGCATCGCCGTCTACCTGTGCCACTGCCGCTGTCGAGCCTCCTTGCTCCTTCAGTTCGCCTTGCCCTCTGTTATCTCGTGCTCACCTCGGTATCCTTTCTCCCTCCTAGGACCGACGCGGTCACCCCATCTTCTTCCACATCGGCGATATTGCTGCGCACGCCGCCCAACCTTGCCGAACACTGCCAGCCGCTCGGGTGCTCCTACCTCGACGTTTGCATCCACTAGCTTCGAATTGATTCCCTCTAGTTCACCCCTACTCTGGTTCCTTCTTACCTCTATATGATCACCGGGAACACGCCGTTCTTTCTCCGTGCCAGTGACCAAGCCGCCACCTCCTCTCGTAGTGTAGTTTGTTCATCCCAGCCAAAAACTTCGTAAGAATCCACGTCACATCGTGTTCCAGAAATAGGCAATCACGTTAGGCTAGTCAATTTGACCCCTAACACCTCATAGCACGGCTGCACCATCCCACCTCTGTCTCCGTCGTCGGTCACCGTGGGTGGGCTACACAGAACGTGCTATGACAGTAGGTTGGCACCAATAGGATTCCCTTAGGGTGTAGTTTCTCATGCACACGCTAATTTTTGTATTCGACCGTCGTCTCGCTGTCGCCTTTGCGGTCCAGATCGCCGCCGCCGCCTAGCTTCGTCGCATCGCCGCCCCGGAGCGCCTCTATCCATGTCGTTGCTGAGGATAGACTCTTAGTGGTCGAATCATCCCGTTTTACCACTATTTGGCCATTGCCGAAGTCCTGATCACCGGCGTCGAGCTCGGCCAAGGCTGGCAATGGCGTCTCCTCCTCTTCTCTCTCTCTCTCTCTCTCTCTCTCGTTCTGTGGAGAAGGGGAAGGTGGCACTGTAGCACTGACAAGTGGGACCTAGGAGATTAGAAAATCTAATTAAAGCCTAATTTAAGTGATGTCTCCATGACATGTGGGCCCCAGTAGTAAAACGAGCCAACTCAGTCGCCCTGTGGCGAACCCACTGCCACGTAAGCGAAACAACCGAGCAAAACAACCATGGAGGGTTAAGTGAAATGGTTTTGCAACGTGAGGGGGTTAAAGGCCTGGTTTTTAAGGTTAGGGGGTTAAGTGGCCGCACAGTAATACTTCAGAGGGTTATATGGACTTCTTCCTTTTTAAATCGATAGCTATTTGGACGTCATAAGCCGAGATTCCTTTTTGCGCATTTGCCCTATGTGCTGTTGCATTGCACTTGAGACTTCTACTCTGTACAATTGGGTGATACGAGTCGTTTATATAATCTTTGATATTACAATCCATCTTTGACATTACAGTTCTTGCCTAGTAGAATTTCTGATAACATGGATGAGGGAGAACAAGAAAGGAAGAGGTCGTCTAGCATGCAACGGATGGTCTATAAGACCCTTTTATACTGCTTATTTGCCGTTATATGTGCAATGGATGGTCCATAAGGCCCTTTTACATGGCTTATTTGCTGTTGTATCCGCACTATCTATATCCCACATGTTTTATGGCTATAAATTGTGGGGGTCTTATATAGCGAAACAGATGGTCTATAAGGCCCTTTCATACGACTTATTTGCCGTTGTGTTGCAAGTATCTGCAGCTGATGGTCTATAAGGCTCTTTTAGCAACTATGGTCTATAAGGCTCTTTTAGCAACGGATGGTCTATAATGCTCTTTTACATAACTTATTTGTTGTTGTATCCACGCTACCAATATCCCACATGTTTTGTGGCCATAAATTGTGGGCCCTTTTACATGGCTTATTTGTTGTGGATGCGCCCATGTTTTGTGGCCATAAATTATGGGCGACATTTCGTATGCACATGGGCATAAGTGTGCGCATATGCACATAGGACATCCTAGCCATCCACCGCTGAACCGACGGCGTGCATCGCTCCCACCTCCCATCTCCGGCGTTTTTGCGGAAAAGCCCCCGTGCGAAACGTCATTTCCTTCGTTCGGCCCCCCACCCACCAGCCCGAGCTTTCGTTCGGCCCCTCCCCCCCCCCCGCCCCAACTAGGGTTGTGCTCCGTGCCACCGCCTGCGGCCGCCCTGCTCCTCACCGTGCCGTCCTCCTGCAGCCGCCCTGCTCCTCGTCGTGCCGCCCTCCTGCGACCGCCCCTTCGTGCTGCTCCGTGCCGCCCTCCTACGGCCGCCCCTTCGTCCCTGTGTACACCGCGACAAAACAACCTCTACAACGTCGAGGGCGGCCACCGCGCCATCGTCTTCAACCGCATCCAGGGCATCAAGGACAAGGTACGGACTCACCACACGCTCATCCCTCTCCCCCTTTCTCTACTTCGATGCGTGGTGGTTGGTTGCGGCAGTGGCGATTCGGTTGGGTAGCGTAGGGTTTAGGGCACGATTGGTTGGAGATATGTGGCCAAACTGATGCGGTGAGATGCGTGGCAGCCTGGATGGTGTTTTGAGCAGATTTATTGGGATTTTTTGCACACTCCTGTAAATCCAAGCTAATCATTTGCATTGGTTGGTTAGTTGTACCATAAGATGTGTAGAATGTATGGTGTGCGGAGTTGGTGTGGAGTTATTGCAAGAACATGTCAATCTGTAGTCTAATGCTAGTGATTTCAGTTGTATGATTCCTTGTTTGGACAACTATCGCAGCAGCCCAAGTGCCGCATGGATTCCACGGAAGATGTGAGTAGCTCCGTACGCCCACTAGCGTGGCTGCAAAGGAGGTGGCTAAGCAGGAGTTGTAATATTTGCTTTGTTGAAGTTCAGTAGTTTGGAATCAATGCAGGCAATTAAGTATTCATGGACTTGTAATATTTTGCATATTGGACTTGTAATATGTTTGGTCAATGCTACAACTCTTGTAGGAGTTTGCAGGGACAAGTTGTGATTTGTTTGGGGAGTTATTTTTCACTACTTGTTTCATGTTTGTTATGACTTATGACCTCTTCATCATGTTTTAAGTTCAGCATATAATGGGTACTATAATTTCAGCAAGAAATCTTGGCTCCTTGGTTTTTGTATGGCTATTCAATTGTAATTTATTGAGTCTGTATGACTGCTGCCTTACCTGCATCAGAAGCAACAACATTGTCAACCCAGCTGGCACTACTACAGGTAAGGATTGGTCCTGACTTTTGTTACCTTTGTGCCCCAATTTGTTTTCAGTTAAGAGAAGAAAATTTTGATCTATCTGTTCTTTCATCTCTTGAACTAGACCTATCTGCAATCTGCGTAGTACATATGTTGGGTGCTACCTGACTATCTGTTCTGATCGGTAGTTGGGGAATGTTTCTTTGTCAGCTTGTTTAGACAGTAGGATCTGATTAGACAATCTGATGTAAGAATCCTCTATGATCCCATCCTTGAAATGATCACTTCTATTTACGATTTGTCCAAAATTTCAACTCAGATTTGTCCAAAATTTCAGCTCAGATTTGTCCAAAATGTTGGCAGGTTTTTCAAGTGATATCAGTTCAGCTCAGATTTGTGGAGTATCAGTTAGCTACAGTTTGAGTTCAGTTCAGATTTCTGGAGATTTGTCCAAAATGTTGGCAGGTTTTTCAAGTGATATCAATTCAGCTCAGATTTGTGGAGTATCATTTAGCTACAGTTTGAGTTCAGTTCAGATTTCTGGAGATGAGAGATTCATGGATGAGTGCAATGTAACACTTGAACCTGGGAATGAGAACATTTGACGGTAGCTGCAGTCATTAGGCATCAATTTGTTCCAACGAGAATAGTGGTTTATGCCATCTACTTATCTCTAAAACGAAAAGGCCACTTAATTTGTTCCAACTTCCAAGCAATTCATCAAGCATTTGGTATGCCCAAAATAGAACTCGTTTTCAAACTTTAGGAAAATTCATCAACAAATAGCTTCAAAAGAACTAAATGTCTAAATCCAAGTTGTTTGTGCTCTCTTGCTATGTCAGAAACAAGATACATGTCATATTTCCATCTAAGCAATTCATCGAGCACTTGATGTGCACAGAAATGAATTGAATATAGAGCTCCAGAAATTAACCTGTGAACCCTCTTGAGCATAATAAGGAGAAAGAATTAAACTAAAAATCTGAAAGTGTTAAGATTTTTTTCCTTTTCATTTGAAAGAAGAAAATCAAGGACTTACTGAGGCAACAGGAAACTATTTCTGCTATAGATGGTTTATATCGCAAAGCTACAATACATTATTTTTCAATGCCAGAAAGACAGTCAATCCACAAACAAGTGATACATGAACACTGCCATGAACATTGTGCTCAGTGTAATCAAACACTCAATTGTCCATCTCATTCAATCAATACCTCATTCAATCAACACCTCATTTCACCTGGATTGCCATTTATATTAATTAGATCAGGATGTAAAGGTCTATTTATAGAAACAGAGGCTGGACAAAACCCATCCAAGGCCCCTTCAACGACAACATGCGTGAATCTTTTGAATTGCCAAGTTTGTTGTATCAGCAACATAGACATTTCTTGTATCATCCACAATACGCTTTGTGGGCGCTTGAATCGTGCATCACTCGGTTTCCGTCTATATGACTGAATGCCCTCGGAAAGAACCAATGACCGATCTTCCCTCGCTATCTGCAGAGATCTTAATATCGATCTCGAGAGGCGATTCATTGATACCAACAGAATATTAAGAATGCAAACCAAGAATATTGTTCATGCATCAATTCCATTCCATTCTATTCCATTCGTACCTCTCAAATAGTAGTACAATATCAAGAACATGAGCAAACCTGCAGAAGCATTCATTCAGAACTAATTCATTTGAACAAGAAAATATCCAACAGCTTTCTATTGCAGTTCAATGCATCCAGTTACACAACCATTTGGATCACTCAATGCATGCAGTTACATAACCATTTGGATCATTCAGTTACACAACCATTTGGATCATTCAGTGCACAAAGCAGTGAGAAATCATGGTTCAAACATGCTTGCTGAAACATGCTTCCATTGATAGAGCACAAAGACATAGTTCATGAAATTGAAAAAAAACTACTCAAAATCTCCAAGATTCCAGTCTTTACAAAAACTACTCAAAATCTCCAGGGGTGGCGCAGGGGCCGACGTAGGCTCGGCTCAGCTCCGGCTGGCCCCGACACTTCCTTCTTCTCCATGAACTTAGTACTACCTCCCAACCGAAAAATCAACCAGAAAATCAAGCACATATCACAAATGGTTCTCTCTGACATCAATATCTCATCCCATCTCAAGAAAAATCAAGAAAGCACAAGTATGAATCAAGTGCTTACCGACGGCCTCAGCGTAGGGAGGCGGTGTCATGAGATCTTGGCGCTGGGAACTCGGCTTGGCTCGGCGTGCGACAAAGCGTGGCGGGCTCGAGGGCGGCGGAGTCCTCGGTGTGGGGGCGGCGTAGGAACCCAACCGTTCGGCTCAGAGCATGACAGCGTGATCGACGCCTTCGTGGAGAATGGGGATTCGCGGCGGCAGGAGCTCGGCGAGCGTCGCAGACTCTCGGGCGACGGCGGCGCGCGCGCAGAGCACCAACCCTAGCTTCAACGAGGGGCGACGTGGGGGCTCGAAAGGGAGAATGAGATCAGCGCGGGGGGCGTTTTTGCATTAAACCAAGTGGGAGGTGCGGGGGGGATCGTGGCCGTCGGATCTTGCTTCAACGGCCAGGATTGGCCATGTGCACATGTCCACAGATGTGGGCATGTGCACAGGATATGCCGCCTAAATTATGGGCCCTTTTACATGGCTTATTTGTTGTTGTATCCACGCTATCTATATCCCACATATTTTATGGCCATAAATTGTGGGGTCTTATATAGACAACTTATTATATAAATTATTTCTAATTTTTACCTATAAATAAAAATATACAACAACCGTATTTAGCATGTACATGCGGTGAGTTTTGGCTTGTTAGTTCGGATTAGATTGAACCAACCGAGCCGAGAGCCCTCCACACTAATTTTTTGAGCTCATTTGATATATTTAGAAATTCTTACAAACAGTAGACTTAAAGGAATTTTCGAGACAAATGCAGAACATATAATTTAAAAAAAAAGCAGTAAATACATTGTGTCAAGAGCCTCTACAAAAAAATCATAATTTGTGGAGCTCATTTGCTATATTTAAAAATTCCTACAAATAGTACTTTTCTGGAGGAGAGAGAATCCACGCCCTTGGGGGCCGGACGTGGCATTTTCGCGTCCGCTGGGGGGGATGAAGGATCTAGACCTACCATTATGTGTTAATAGAGTTTTGGTGATTAATGACAAATCTAATTGTGAGACTAACACTTTTATTGATATATATATTGTGTAGTATTATTTGGATATAAAGGTGATAATCATGAAGGCATGAGAGTTCTTAATGACAAATCTAATTCATTGGATAAACAAAAGGAAAAATCCAAACAGGTATGCATTCATAATGATGAATCTATTTGTGAGACTAACTCTTTTATTGTTGTATCCTATGATTAGTCTTGTTTGGATATAAATAACAAAAGAGGTATGCATTCTACTTTGTATTCATTTATATATTATTGCATTCCTCGGATCCAAAATATAGGTTGAACTCCACAAAAAGGTTAACTTGAATTTGTGCATATGTTCCTATTACACATTTGTGTATGCACACATTTAGGGGGAGTTCATTCTATGTTTTGTGGTTTCATTAGTACTGATCCATATTCCCGTTCCCACTTATTAAGGATCTTTACTTTGAAACATATCCTTTGAATATATTTAACTTGCGTAGTTAATATATTCATATGAGTATATGGGACTTGTGTAGTTCATATATCCTTGAATATATATAACTTGTGTAGTTAATATATTCATGTGTGTATATGAGACATGTGTACTCATATATCCTTGAGTATATACAACTTGTGTAGTTCGTATACACTCGTGTTGAGTATATAAAACTTGTGTAGTGCTTATATACTCATACCAATCTTTATTCAATTATTTGTTATTGAAGTGATTATCATCAATTACCAAAGAGGGAAAGATTGTGTTATATTTTCCCACCATTATGAGCTAATGGTATGTTGTGGTAATTAACGATAATCATATTGTGGGACTAACATTTTCCATGAGTTGGATAAGCAGGTTAGGTTCCATGATAATGTAGACTTGAGATAACATCATGTGTTGATGGTCATCAAGTCAAAAGGAGTTCCATCATGTGTTGGTGGAAGTCAAGTGAAGGAAATCATCATGTGTTGATGATGTTCAAGACAAGATCCCGAAGTGGAGAAGATCCATCATGTGTTGATGGAGATCAAGTAAAGGATGCATCATGAGTTGATGCATGTCAAGTTCAGGAAGAAGAGATGATCATGAGTTGATCATCGTGTCAAGAGAAGCTTCATCATGTGTTGATGAAGATCAAGAAAAGGATGTCATCATGTGTTGATGAGCATCATATCAAGATTCTTGAAGAAGAGAAGCTTCATCATGTGTTGATGAAGATCAAGTGAAGAATGCATCGTGTGTTGATGCATATCAAGAAAAGGAAATCATCGTGTGTCGATGATGCTCAAGAAGAGGAGATGATCATGGGTTGATCATCGAATCAAGAGAAGACCCATCATGTGTTGATGAAGGTCAAGTGAAGAGTGCATCATGTGTTGATGCATGTCAAGTCAATGACCCGGACTTGAAGTGAGGATGTGTGTCATCAAGCTTCAAGTGTTTGCGCAAGGCAAAGGTATGACTAACTAGGACTAAGGATGTGTTCCTAGTCTTTTACCGGTCTCGGTGTTTGGTTGGGAGACCGAATTGCTAGTATAGGTTTGCCGTACTATTAAGAGGAGTCTTTGACTAGTAGCTTGAGTTAGTCATGTGTTGATAGCTCATTGTGTTTGCTCTAGCTCATCTTAACATGTTACTAATATTTGCGAATGTGTTTTGCAAATATTTGTGGCTCGTAGATAATCCTTGTAGCATGTGACTTAAGTTTGCGAATGTGTTTTGCAAATGGTATAAGTCCATGTACCTTATTTCTTATGGCATTGATTCTAAAAGTGTGCAAATGTGTTTTGCAACTTGTTGAGAATCTTGCTTTTGAACCCTTGTTTGGATCACCTTGTCAATTGTCAAATGTGTTTTGCAATTGAATTCATTTTAGATGCAAACTGCTGTTTCCTCAAGAAAAATCGGTTGTACCGACGTGTTATGGGCGGTACGACCGCGTGGCTGTTCAACCGGATTTTGGTGCAGTTTGACCGCACATCGGTTGTTCTGATTTTCAGTTGGCGGTTTGATAAAACCAGGACCGATGCATTTTTGCTCAGAGCTCTCCTTGATAATCGGTCGTACCGCATTTGAGAAACGGTTGTACCGCGCTGCGGTTGTACCGATTTCTATGTGGCGGTACGTGTTTTCCAGAGAGCGTGTCTTTTCGGTTGAGTCCGAAACCCTGCAATCGGTTGTACCGCGCTCCTTGAGCAGTACGACCGGCCTCAGCGGTTGTACCGCGTGTTGGTTGGCGGTCGTACCGCACCGGTGCCCAACGGCTAGTTTTATAACCGTTGGAGGAGGTGTGGTCGTACCGCACCCTAGTTGGCGGTCGTACCGCGCGTGCTGATTTTTCAGCAGACTTTTCCACAACGGCTAGTTTTTGTGTGTGGGCTATAAATACCCACCTTGGCTGTATGTGGGCATGTTGCTGGTGCCCCTAGACATTCTATTGAGCAAAGAGCAAGCCCTCACACTCATTTGTGCATGTGTTGCACTTAGAGAGGTTGAAGAGGCAAATCCTATTACATGTGTTGCATTAGGTAGTAGATTGTGTATCCACTTGAGCTTAGACACTTGATTAGTTCAAGTGAGCGTTGGAGGCTTGTTACTCTTGGTGTTTGTCGACACCTAGACGGCGTGGTGGCGTCGTTGCACCGGTGAGCTTCTCAAAGAAGATTGTGAGAAGACCCAGGCGGTTTGTGAGTGGTGTGGTGCTCGCCATCTCCGGAGTGGAGGAAAAAGCAACTCTAGTGGAGCGAGGTGTTGGTTCGGTTTGGAACCGGTCCAAGTGGTTGGACTTACCTCGGAGGAAGGCTTAATTTGTAGAGCCGGCCTAATTGGTTTGGATTTACCTCAATGTGGATTAGGGGAGACCGGCAAGTCTCCGAACACCACGGTAAAACATCGACGTGTCAATTATGGCTTGCATTCTTGTACCTTACTATTGCATTTACATTCATTGTGTATAAATGCTTGTTTTACCTTGTGCAATTTACATTCGTAGAATTAAATTGCTTATTCATCTTTGAATGATTGCTATCATTGATTAGTCTTTGTTCTATTGCTATATTCTTCAATAGACTTGTATAGTTGGTGCACTTAGTTGAACCTAATTGTTTTAGGCTTTAATTGTGCAAAACCGTATTTGTATTAGCTTCCGCATTAGAAATCGGTTTTTGTCAAAGAAGTTTTTAAAACGCCTATTCACCGTCTCTAGTCGGTCTCCTCGATCTTACAGGGGATTCGTCATGTGTCGTATCCTCGGCAAATCTTGTCCTCTGGGGCACAGATAATGTGCTATTTTTGCTTTTGATACGCGTGAGGGGCTAGTTTTGGTATTGCGCATGCCAACAACGCTATTTTAGCCAAAAATTCCTTGATCACCTAAACCTTTTCGTGTCATTGAACTGATCGATCGATCATCCACTATAGATCCAGAGCGTGCTCAAAGAACATTTTGGCTGCCCTGAACTCAAACAAGTCAAAGCTTCATCGAATTCAGATGGCACACGCACCGGGTCAGTTGATCGAATCTGTTCTTACAAAATTAGGTGCAATCGTCATCGTGGTCCTTCAGGAGAGCTTATGTAAGATTTACAGCCTGGGATTCCTTCTACTCTTCACTGAAGCAAAATGGGTCTGACACCAATAGAAAAATTACATGCTAAAATTGTGCCAGAACAAGAGCTAATGTTTGGTAGATATATAAGTTCAAAAAGGAGAGAAAGGGTGCAGTCATTGCTTAATATACGGGTCCCCCTGTGGTCCATAATCCCAGATAAAAGCCTGAATCACACAGATATATAGTTTGGCTTACTACAAACTGATGCCTCCCATCGGTAAATTTGCTAAGTTGTAATTCACAATTTGTTTTGTAGGTGTCCACAAACTAAGAACGTCCAAGTAACTAGGAAGGAAAAAAGCAATTGAAAGAAAATTGTGGTTCTTACAGAATACAAATCGACAGCCCGCTCTGGGTCGTTGTATGCAGCCCTATGTGCTGTTGCATTGCATCTGAGACTTCTACTCTGTACAATTGGGTGATACGAGTCGTCTATAATCTTTGATATTATAATCCATCTTTGACATTACAGTCCTTGCCTAGCAGAATTTATGATAACATGGATGAGGAAGAACAAGGAGAAAGGAAGAGGTCATTTAGCATGCAACGGATGGTCTATAAGACCCTTTTATACGGCTTATTTGCCGTTGTATATAAGGCCCTTTTACATGGCTTATTTCCTGTTGTATCCACACTATCTATATCCCACATGTTTTATGGCTTATTTCCTGTTGTATCCACACTATCTATATCCCACATGTTTTATGGCTATGAATTGTGTGGTCTTATAATGAGAAACGGTTGGTCTATAAGGCCTTTTCATACAACTTATTTGCCGTTGTGTTGCAAGTATCTGCAACGGATGGTCTATAAGGCTCTTTTACATAACTTATTTGCCATTGTGTTGCAAGTATCTGCAATGGATGGTCTATTACATAACTTATTTGTTGTTGTGTTGCAAGTATCTGCAACGGATGGTCTATTACATAACTTATTTATCGTTGTGTTGCAAGTATCTGCAACGGATGGTCTATAAGGCTCTGTTGTATCCACGCCACTTATATCCCACATGTTTTGTGGCCATAAATTGTGGGCCCTTTTACATGGTTTATTTGTTGTGAATACACCCACATGTTTTGTGGCCATAAATTATGGGCCCTTTTACATTGCTTATTGGTTATTGTATCCACGCTATCTATGTCTCACATGTTTTACAGCCATAAATTGTGGGGTCTTATGTAGACAACGTAGAGACAACTTATTATATAAATTATTGTTAATTTTTACCTATAAATAAACATATACAACAACCATATGTAACATGTACATGCGGCGAGTTTTGGTTTGTCCGTTCGGAATAGATTGAACCAACCAAGCCGAGAGTCCTCCAAAATAAATTTTTGAGCTCATTTGGTATATTTAGAAATTCCTATAAATAGTAGACTTAAAGGAATTTTCGAGACAAATGCAGAACATATAATTTTAAAAAAAATTATGCAAGTAAGTACACTGTGTCAGGAGCCTCCACAAAAAAAAATCATAATTTGTGAAGCTCATTTGCTATACTTAGAAATTCCTACAAATAGTACTTTTCTAGAGGAGAGAGAATCCGCGCTCCTAGGGGCCGGACGTGGCATTTCCGCGTCCCCAGAGGGCGGATTCGCCACATGTCGTGTCCACGGCAAATTTGGTCCTCTGGAGCACAGACAATGTGCCATTTTTACCTTTGATGCGCGTGAGGGGCTAGTTTTGCCACTGTGCACGCCAACAACGCTGTTTTAGCAACCAAAAAAAAAACTCCTTGATCACCTAAACCTTTTCTTGTCTTTGAACTGATCAGTCGATCATCCACTACAGATCCAAAGCATGCTCAAAGAACATTTTGGCTGCCCTGAACTCAAACAAGTCAAAGCTTCATCGAATTCAAATGGCACAATGTGAGAACCCACGTAATTAAACTAAGCTAATCGGCAGTAATCGGTAATTAGCATAAGTAAAAAAAATTCATTAAACCAATGTCAAGCATAATCTCAGTTAATTTTAAATCACACAATGGACTTTATAATTGGTGGAAACATCATGTCACCACACCAAAGTTTATACAACAGTCCATTTACAAAAAGGAATTAAAATATTACAACCCAACGCTTATTACAGGATTAATGTTACAACTCATTTACAACCTCAATTGCAAGAATTAATTTAAATTACAAATCAATAATCATGCCTTCATACTACCAACGCCCTCCTTGTCATCTCATCCAGTTGTTTCTCCACCTTTCCATTTCATGCAACCAAAAGCTTAGAAAGTAGTTAGCAAAAACCGAAGGCAGTAGTTGCTAGCTAAAATGAAGAGAGTTTGCCATCGGTATCCATGAGGTCCAGTAGGATTTTCATATTAACATAGGTAAACCAGTCCCTCAATTACCAAGATAACCTGACCAACCGGAGTTAGTTGGCCCCTGTGGTGATTAAGATAGCCAGGCAAACCTAAGTGAATAGACACCGTTTACTTCAGAGGGTTTCATCATTCGGCATCATTAGAGCCAACACCCACTTTCTTTAGTTTTCCTCAATAGAAATAAAATCCTACATTGCATCTCCCCTTTTTAATTCCACCCTCTGTTCAAAACAACATCGGGCATACCGAATCCAACACCCATTTTGTATCGACCAATCTCTACCACAAGAGAGTCCAGAGTTCAGTGGCCAAATCACCTTTGGACAATTAGTGCTCAACCCAACAGTTCACAATGAGGGGATAAGAGCATGGTAAATAGGATCATGGTAATTAGGAATAGGGCCGTGGTAAAAAGGGAATTACCCAGGAAAGGATAAGATCAAGCCTCCCTCTCTTGAGCTCCCAATCCAGCCAACCATTCCCCACTCCCCACACCTCACAGCTGAAAGGAAGAAGAAGCAAGGCCAAGAGCTCCCCACAACACATTCAGCCCCCTCACAGCTGAAGGAGGAAGAGGAAACCAGGAGCTCCCAGCACTGCCACAGCCTGCAGCTAGCACCAGGGCACCGAAGGGAAGGGGAAGGTGCAAGGGGCAAGAAGAGCACCGGCGCGCGATCATCACCATCATGCATGGGCGGCGGCAGGGGGGTGCCTGTGGTGCACAGGCACCCCCAAAAAAATGTGTAATTTTTTTAAAAACTATATATATATATATATATATATATATATATATATATATGTATGTATGTATATATGTATATATGTATGAGTAATTGGTATTTGGACTGACCAAATTTCAGCAATTCAACCCAAGAAGTTTTGAAAGTACTAGAATTGAGTGAGATAGAAAATGGATGAGGATTAAATCAAGAGATGGGGTTAGCTAGGCCCAGTGACACTCCTTGGGGTTCTTATTATATAACTATTTTGCATATTATTGGTATGTATTCAAGAATCCGCAAAGTACTCATACAGCTTGGAAAAAACCCCTCACATAAGAATGATTGGCCAAAAATACATGCTATGGTGGGAGCCTTTAAGTCATTTGACTTTGTTTTCAATGCACACTTGATGCTTGTCATACTTAGATACACAGATGAGTTGTCTCAGTCTTTGCAAAAGAGAGACCAAAATATTATTAATACTATAGCATTTGTTAATTTGGCTAATGATAGAATGCAACGAATGAGGTGTGATGGGTGGGAAGAATTTCTTCAAGAAAAGGTAACATCATTTTGCACTAAATATGGCATCAAAGTTCCTAAGCCGGATGGTAGATATGTACCTTATGGAATATCATCACGTTTTTACCCAAAACAAACAAATGATGATCATTTTAGAAGAGAAGTGTATCTTGGCATCATTGATAATGTTCTCTAAGAATTTGACAATCGATTTGACAAGGTTAATATGGAGTTGCTTGTTTGCATGTCCGCTTTAAATTCTCTGAATTCATTTGCTTCTTATGATATGGACAAAGTGCTTAGCCTTGCCAACTTTTATCCCAATGATTTTTCAAGCACGGATTTAATGAGACTTTCATTCCAACTTGATAACTTTATTGATGATATGCGAAGCGATGATAAATTTAAGGGCCTAAAGAATCTCGATGAGCTTTCTACTAAGCTTATTGAAACAAGAAAGCATGACATTTATAAGTTGGTGTGCTTGCTTCTCAAATTGATATTGTTCCTACCAGTGGCAACGACGAGCATTGAAAGAGTATTTTCGACGATGAATCTTGTGAAGAACAAGTTGAGAAATAGTATGAGCAATTAAGTATTGAATGATTGTTAGTCACCTTTATAGAGTGAGATATCTTCTAGAAGATTAGTGATGATGATATAATCAACTGCTTCCAAGGAATGAGATCGCGTCGTGTGGTATTGTGATTTCCATTAGCTATTTAGAACTCTTTTATTCATGTAAGATTTTATTTGAACTATTTGTATTGCATTGTTAACTAATTTTGAACTCTTTTGTGTAATTGTGTTTGACTTTTGAAATTACATATGTGTCGTACAAGATTTTTTTTCAACCTTGAAGTGTACACCCCCGTTGCTAAATTTCTGGCTCCGCCACTGCCATCACAGCGGCGACCAGCACAGCCGACACTACCATCGTAGCCCTAAATCGAACCCAGCAAGGTAGCCAACCTTCTCTTCCCATCTTTGTTTCACCCAATCAGTACTACATCATTTTGAGCCAACAAATACATGCATCAACCGTCATTTCACCACAGCCATCCCCCCTGCACATCCAAAGTTCCCCCTTTAATCTAGCCCCAGTTCTTCGCATCACAGAGCAAGGGATCAAGGAGTAGGGAGGAAAAGGGAGGGGTACCTCAGTGCTAGCCACAGCCGAATCACCACCATCATTCTCCTCATGCATGATCATATAGCAATCCACATTATCATCTCACCTTGCATGAACAAGAACCATCAAATATACCTCAGAAATTAATTCAAGTTAAAGCGTAAGAGCAAAATCAGAAGAGAGGGGTGTAGAGGGCAACGGGTCGGTGGTGGCCGTAGGCCAAGCCGTAGGGGGAGCAGAGGCGGCGAGTAGTGTGTGAAGCCACCACCAAGCGCGTGATGTGAGGACCCGGGTTATCTCCATAAGACCGAGACTAAGCATGGTCTTAAGGACATAACTCTAGGGCCTCAAGTAAATGGATTCTAACTTAACTCAATCTCAGTGAAAGACTTAACTACAAACTAGAGCCCCGACGATCATGCGCGATGCTCCTCTGCAAGCACTACATGATTGTCGGTTCTCCAACAAGTCAAGCACTATACTTAGTGAGTTAAATAGGAAGCCACGAACAGCGAGTATGCAATCATATTGGCTCCCAAGATCAGCGACCAATATGCTCATACTCTCATACAACATTGATCGCATCCATACAACAACATACATAGATAGTTCAAAAGACATACAACATAATAGTTAAAGTCTACAACTATTACAAACGGCCGACCGGCCAAATTCAAATAAGAATATTAAGTAGCAGAGGAAGCAAGTAACTAAACCAAAATATCCAGCATGGTATGCCCCATAACCCATCGGCAACCGACTGGGAGTTAAATGATAGCATTACTCATTAGCGTCGCCAAAATCGGCGCTAACAAGCTCAACGGGCTCATACAATTCCTCACCTGAAATTGTAGCAACCGGGTTGAGTACAAAGGTACTCGCAAGTCTTACACAAATAAAAATTAGTTATGCTAGAGGTTGTTCCAAAGGATGGCTCATATTGGCTTAGTTTTGCAAAAGAGACGCAACAATTTGCAACCTACACATACTAGTTTTTCAAGTGCCAATTCAAAATCAGATTTGAAGTAGAAGTAAAGCATGTGAATAAGTGGTAAATTTAATAACAAATGAACCATACAAATGACAAAGTGGCTGTCCACTTTGATACAACAACAACCATGAACATCCCATTCATGACGAATACCAAGTTATAACCACAAATTTTAATTCCAAGTCTAACAATAGCAACCATGTAACTCAAGTGGTCGTCCATAACCGTGGACACGGCTATTCGAATAGATTTATACCCTGCAGGGGTGTACTACTTTACCCACACGACTTGATTAGCCCGTAAGCCTCCAGATGCCTCTGAATATAGCATACTTCCTATGGTATGCCGACCGGGTAAACCAAGACTCAGCGTTTTTTAGCAAGTTGATATCATTGAGTTGACTAGCCCATACGCGACATAATCCCATTTAAGTGTAGACTACCCACCTACAACTAAACGGGCACGCAAGTTGTGTCGAAAATACCGACCCAATTAATAAAGCTTAAATAGGGCTCACCCTCACTATAAAGAATTGCAATCGGCACCCTTATGGAACACATATACGCCCTCACACCATCAGTCATCAACTCAACAATACCAACCGCTTACTTAACCAAGCAGTGCCCATACACCGCGTGTGATAGCACGAGTTTTACTTGAATCAAAGATGTTACCAAAGTTCGGTCCTTAATTGTCCAGACAAGTCAACCACTTACCCAAATCTCGTGCACAAAGGCACCATCACTAACCATCACTTGTCCAGACCAAAAGCTCATTTAAAATGACAAAATTTAACTCGTAAAATAGATACGAAGATCTAAAATAACAGTATATAAAGAAAGTTGTGTGTATCCCATAATTGTCGGGTTATTCCCGACAATCGACTACCGGTTCTAGACTTGCATGGCTAAGCAAACCCGAACAACATATTTCAACAATCCTAACTTAAGCATGTGGTACTGGAATAATTCAAGTATAACCTCAATGAATTAGGAGATAACTAAACTACACATCACAAAAATAGCGATATTATCAAAAATAGCATGCAAGTAATTATCATTGCTCTAACTTAACAAAATTGGGATCAAATATGATGCAAAAGAAAGTTCAAATGATGCTTTCCTTGCTGGGAGTTCACTTGCTCACTCTCGGTTACGTACTCACTTACTTCCGGCAACTCGAAATCTATGGAAAGACGATATCGAATAAACATCGAGAAAAGCCGAAAAATTCAACGTGCTCAAAAATGTATGAATTTTCTACAGTAGCTATATGATGATTTTAGATGAATTTAGGCGAAAGAATTATTCCATTTGGATTTAGTATGTGAGAGTTATAGCAGTTTGAATATCAGTTTTCAGAAAAAAAAAATCCAATTTAATTGTAATCATTCTCGTTCACGAATTTAATTATTTGGTCAAAATTTGTAGAGCAGTGGGGATGCAAAGGATTATATGGATGGATAGAGAATATTAATATAAGACCAAAATAACTTGGTTCATCTCATTTAGAGTTTTTATGAATTAGTTATGAATTTTTGAAATTAAAAGAATATGCAGTGCACAATTAATTGTATTCCAAATTTTTCCAAGTCATTTAATACTTTTTGCACACAAGCTAACCTAGCCTCTGTCATGACAAAAGGGGCATACGAATATTCTTTTCTATTCTATTTAATTCTTAAAGGAAAACATCTATCGACAAATTTAATATTCTCATAATCATTGACTTAACTGATTCTCCGGTGTTGAATCTACTCACATGCATAACACTCTCTAATCATATTCACATACCTTGATCTAAATCCCGTACTAACCTCCACTAAGGCATTATCAAGGTAGTCAATCTATCTAGTGATGCCCGAACTCACGATACTCCAACTATACAACCTATCCAATAATTATACGAAATCCACTGACTTATGGGCATATGACTATAATCAAATCCCTCAATTGTTCTTTGCTAGACTAATTAAGTTAATACTAACTACTAGCTCTACTAGTCTAACCTCAGCAAGTCATAATAACATACACTCAATTCTCCACCAATCGAGGTTTAATTGACTAACCGACACATAATGAGCTTAACAATTTAAAAACGCATCCAACAAATAATGGCTCACAAATCGATCATCTCATATCCATACCACCAAACTTAGTCGTGAATGACCACTACCAATCCAATCACATATGCGCCTCTACGATCGACTAATAATCATTTAGCTACTAATCCAATCCAATAGAGAGTACATTTCCACCGACTCGGCACAAGAAACTTACCTACTAAGTACATGACAAATCCAAATATTTATTCGCAACCAAATGATCCATTCTACCTTCTCCAAATTCTAGCATAAGTGACTCACAAAGCTATTACTTAGGACATCGCATCAATTTACTCAGGATTAAATAAATTACACGATTCAACCTCCATATCCCCATAGATATCATCACAAGAGCTATCCAACAAGTAATAATCCATCAAATCCTTATGCATCCTAACTCCAAAATTAATAATCCAACATGAGGGAAAACCCCGAATTAATTTATCATCTAAGATCACCACAAGCTTCCATGCGACTTTACAATAATATCGTCCAATCAAATAATCAACTCATATATTTAATCTAGCATCCACTGATCAAAAAGATACATATTCCGCTACGACGATAAAATTATTCGTATCTATTGACATACATCACATGAACACGCCTACGCATAAATAAGACATAACCGAAGAATTACACTGGTCTTAAGTTACCAAATCATTTTTACAATTAAACATGCATAAGTAGATGCCATGCACATGACCAATATGCAACATGCACAACTAATATCATAACGCGGTAACAAAAATAATACTAAAGATTTTACCGCGGCACTAGGCGTGCGAATCGTCACCAGGCGACGTCTTCTTGGCTCCGCGTCCATGTCCACCGTAGTCGTCGCCGTTTCCGCGTCTGCTTAGCCTCCTGTCCGCGTCCGCCGTAGTCATCGCCGAGCTCGTCCGCGTCCCTCGCCGCGTGTTGGGCCATGCTTGCTGGACAGCGCCGCTGCTCCGCCGGATCCACTGTAGAGCCCGTGCACGCACCTTTTTTTTTCTTCTTTTATTTTATTCTATTTTACTCTTTCCTTTCCTTTTTCTATCCTTTTCTTTTCTCTCTTAGTTATTTTTCTCCACCGACAGGCTTCTTCTTCAAACACTCTTTTCCCTTCTCTCTCTCCACCCTTCTTCTTCTCTCCCCAATCCTTTCTATTTCTTCTTTTGGAGCTCGGCTTCTTCTCCTCCCACCGAGTCCCCTGTCTCCCTCTGCCTCTTCTCCACCGGAGCTCCTCCCCTCCGCCTTCTCCTTGCTCCGACTGAGCCGGATCCGGCCATCACCGAGCCGCGCCATCGTCGGCCTCCGCCAGGCCACCGCGCCGCGCAGCGCCGCTGCTAGGCTGCTCCGGTTGCGCCCGGGTCATCTCCAGGCGCTGCTGTAGGCTGGGTTGCCTCGCCTACACTAGCGCTCGGCCTCGCCGCCTACCGAGCAAGATGCCTCACCGCACCGCCTGGCCGTAGCTTGGCATCGGTCGCCAAGCCTCTGCGCCCTCAGCCGCCGTCACGCCATGCCGCCTTGCGCCGTCCGCACCTTCTCCAAGCGTCGCCCGGGTCCAGCCTCTACATCTCCTAGGCCCGCTGCCGCACCACGGCGCCGCTCGGGCCGTTCCGTCGCCGCCGGCTGCTCCTGGGTCACACAAGCCGCTACCGCCTTTCCGGCCTCGGGGCCATCGCCAGGCTCCTGGTCCGGCCACGCCTACTCGGGTTGCCACTCCTCGGCGCCGCCGCGCCGTCGGCTCGGTTGTCGGCCGCCCTAGCCGCGTTGCCGTCCTTCGTCGCAGCGCACCACCACCTCGCCGAGCCGTGAGCCGCAATAGCCTCGCTGTGCACCTAAGCACCCTTGCCCCAGCACACACCAGCACAAAGCATGCGCCAGCGTACAGTGCCACTTCTACTTCCTTCTCCCCTTCTCCAATGGCTCAAACGATCGTGCATGCGCGAACTGCTTGTATGGATGGAATGATTGTGTGATGAGGAATGTGATTGTATGACATGCATGGACGGATTCTTGATTTTTGGGTGAGATCGGGAGGAGAGAAGGTGGCAAGGAGGTGGCAAGAACATGAGCTCATGTGGTGTGTTCTGGGAAGTGAGGATAGAATAGTTGAATGCAGGTGTTGGGAGGTGAAGACATGGACTGTGGGGGCTTCGGTTGCTGGGGAAAAGAAATAAGTAGTAGTCAGGTTGGGAGTGAAATGGCAGTCTTGTATGCTGAATTCAGATGGCAGTGTGGGTGAGAACAGTGCTGAATAAAGAAAAGAGGAAATGGCAGGGGGTTGTTCGGTTGGGGATGTTGCAGTTAATCCTTCCCTTGATTTGTTCCTCAATTCTTGTTGGAGTATACAAATTTGTATTACGGGTTGTATCAGTTTTAGAGTCAGTTTTGTATTCCAAATGTATACTGAACCAGTTGATCTTTGTGTTCGAATTGGTTGCGGTTATAGCACTTACCTTCTTAGGCTGTAAATTCAGTATAGATAGAGGAGAAAACTCAGAAAAGGTGCGCAATTTAGGCACCACAAACTACTCTGTTCTTTGTTTTGTCACTTTGATTATTGTTCACTGTTTGACAATTGTGTTTACGGCTTTCAGTCTGAACTTCAGAATCCATTTGAAGTTCAGAAACTAAGACTAAAAGGTTTCAGTCAACACGGGACAAGGAAATATCATTGGAGTTGGACTTTGCTTGTCGAGGGAATAAAGCAATGGAAGTGAGGAGTGGGTATGGGAAGAGAAATGGCAATAAAAAGGATGAGTCACGCCGATGTTTCATCTACGGTTGGTCGAATTGGAAAATCGAGCGACGATGCAAAAGAATACATGACGACATGATTTTTGAAATGCATGCGAAAACATGAAATCAAACTAATTTAATTTAATTTAATGCGGTCTTTCAAATAATTTGATTTAAAAGCAACATTTTGATTAAACACTGGATTTAAAAAAAAACATAGTCAAAAATTTTATATATCACCAAATTAAATATTAACATCCCGGTTCTGAAAATCGTGGTGTTACACAGCGGCGCAGGGAGAAGTGGTCGGGAGGCGAGTAGAGGTGACGATGGTGGCGGCTGCCCCAGTGTCAAGACCGGAGCAAATGAGGCGGCACCATGTGAAAGGAGAGGAAGGAGATCTTAGTAGAAGCGGGGAAGCAATGGGCAAGGCGGCGTAGTGGAGTCGCAGTCGTCGGGGGATCAAGCGGTTGTGGCGAGCCGAGCGGCAGGAGGCGGCCTTGACACAGGTGAGCCTGATGGTAGTTGGGAGCGACGCCAGCGAGCGGAGGAGGCGGCAGGAGCCACAAGCCAGTGGGGCCGAGGGCCTTGAGCAGTGGTGGCGCCAGCAGGGAGATGAGGTGAGTTGTGGAGTGGAGATGAGGTTGGAGGGGAAGATGAAGCAATGAGATAGAGGCTAGGTGTGTGTGTGTCGGTCGGTGGCAAAGAAATGGAGGGGTAGAGTTGGAAGAAATAAGATGGAGGTAACAATTAGGGTTAAAAGGCTAGGGTTATAAATGTTAATTTTTGAGTGTATCTCGGTTAGGCTAATGATCTGACCGTTAGCAACCACTTAGCCGTAATAGAATAATTAAGTTAATCAACCATGTGTTTATTTAGAAAATTAAAGAACTACTTTAGTGCTTAAATAAAATCAACTAAGAGTATATGCGCGAATAAAATTTGTTAGACCTAGTAATAGGCGGTTATGAGTAGTAATTTATTTTCATCTAATAAAGTGAGAATATCAACAATCCTAACCCTAGAACCGGTATTCTAGAACTACCATAGTTGGGGAGTGCTAACCTAACGGGGTTTCGAAATTGTTATTAAATTAAAATCCGCTAACAAAAAGAAACATCTGACTAGTATGCACATAGTCGCACATAGTACTGCTAAGTATTTAATTATGTATTTATTTAGTTTTAAACTCAAGTAAACATGTTGCGTGAGACGAAGCCGACGCAGACAATGAGTTGATCTGATTTCTTCGGCGACGATTTTTTCTACTCTTTTGAAGGCAAGCTACTCCCTTGATCATGAATATAGCTATATTAAATGTAAACCGTATCTTGCTCTATTTTATATGTATTGCATCAAAACTATTTTCTCAAAAATCAAATGAATGAAAATGGGAAAAATAAGAACTTAGAACTAGTAGAGGAAAGAAATGAGAATTACTAGGTTGGTAAAAGAGGGCCCAGGCGGGGGAAACGCGACGCTGATGTTGAGGTAAGAGGTGGGCCCCTTTTTTACGGATGGTTATAATATAAGGACAAACAAAACTCTTACTCGGTTAGAGGACGTAAATTCAGTGCCAACCATTTTTCCATTTCGACGGGCAGAAAATGTTACCTGTTACGTAATTATACTCTCCACATCGGGTAAGAAAATACGGGGAGGATCCCAAGAATTGGGGACCAGGCGATATACTATCAAGCCAGCAGAGTGTTGGGACCGGAGTCTTGACCAACCAACATTACTGGAACTCGGTGGGTGACGAGGTCAGCACCGTGACTAAATCAGCACCGACGAAAGGTAATGGGTGGAGACTTAATCACGTAATTAGAAAATGTTCTGTATTCTGAACCCGAAATCACATCAAAGGAAATGCGGTGAACCTAGCTCAGACAGGGTTCCGGATAGCTATGGGTAAAGTGGTACAAGCCTGCGCAGTGCTATACAAATCATGAATTCATGCCAGTCTCCTGGATTGGAGTCTACGGGAACCGCTAGGTGTCTTTCTTCTCTCTGAGTAATCAAGTAGTCTCTTCAGAAGTAAAATTGTAGAAATTTAGAGTCATCAAATGCATTTTAGCTATTAATGCTTGTTGAGTACACTATAATACTCACTCTTGCTATCTCTCCCCTTGCTTAAATCCTAATCCGGCCGGGAGTCATCCCTAGTGGGATGAGGAATTTTGCATGTACTGAAAAGGCCGCAGGTGACGAGGGCGTTAGGTACACGAAGCAGGGCAAGGTGATCACCTTATTCGACTCGTGGGACGAGCAAACTGTAGGAGGAACCCAGCAGCAAATAGCGGGAAGTGTTTTCCCCTTTGTAATTAAATAATTGTATTCAGAACCCTAGTCTTGTGTGGCTACTATTGTAATAAAGAGCAGTTTCTATTTTATTGTTATGCTGCATTAACCCTGATAAAGGCTTGCTATTTGTTGGAGCAATATTCTACTGAGCAAACGAATAGTAATCTATATGGCTAAATGTGATTACCCCTGGGTAATAACACGGAGCGTCGCATACAAGCACAGGGTCAGTAGATCGAATCTGTTCTTACAAAATTAGGTGCAATCGTCATCTATTGTCGTTTGATTATCCTTTATGTTTATGCCTTTATCCTGGTCCTGCAGGAGAGCTTATGTAAGATTTACAACCTGGGATTCCTCCTACTCTTCACTGAAGCAAAAATGGGTCTGACATGGGAGGCCACAGCCTGCGTGTCACTGAAGAGAAAGCAAAAGGGGTTGTGAGGGTGGCAAAGGTGGTGGAGCCAATGGCAGTACTCCTAACTGGGAAATACCAAGTACAGGTAAAGTATCTTCTCTAGCATCAAAGTGGAGATCATTAGGTCGGAGTTAGGATCGAATGGTCTTAGAACCAATTGGTAAGGTAACTAAGGTTAGTCAAATCAAACACCACTTTCATTGTGCTCAAAGTTAGCTATCTAGGAAATGTTTTGCTAGGATTCCTTTTAAGCTTCGATCTTGTTTTTGTTTAATCTGACTTAGTGTACGTAGTCGATTTTTTTTGCATTTGTCTTGCAGGAAAGAGGACGGTGTTCAACGATGATAACGACGATGGCTGCTGATAATTTCGAGGCAGCAATCAGCACCAAACCTACCATGTCATGCCTGATTAATTTCCTGCAGCTGGATCCATTGGTATGTGAATCCCATCCTATCAGGATTCAGTAGTCGTAGGGGTAGGAGTGGTGATCGATATGACTGTCCATCGATCGGTTCCTGCAGCGTGCATGGGATTAAGTGAAGTGATTGTCGTGCGCGCACGTTCGTGGTCGGTCGATCGATCTTGCAGGAGAGCGTTTGTCTTTGCGAGTTCAAGTTGCAGGGTGGCCGTCGAGTCCTGTGCCCGCCCGCGTTCGACTCCGTTCAACCTACGTTCAACGCAGGTGCTCACTCCCTCTGCGATCCTGGTCACAAAAAAAAGAAGTTCCAAGGTAGATTTCGTGCGGCGCTGAAGCGAGACGGGTTGGACTGGGAGAGGCCGCGACCCGCGAGCTGCGTGTGAGGTGTGACCAAATGGCTCGAGCTGCTGAACTAACGATGGCAGAGAGGAGGCAAAAGCGGCGGCGGCGGCTTATCTGTGTGCTTATATGCATCGGGGTTGTTGAAACAAGGTTTTGCTCATGCTTAGTTAGTTACTGCTGCATAGCTACGAAACGTTTCGCTGTCAAGTTTCTACCCAAACCTACCGATGTGGTATTACTGGCAAACAAAACCTGCCTCGATGATATCTTTTTAAAAAAAAAACAAGTTTTTTTTTAAGACAAGGGATGATATCAAATATCAATTGACTGACGAGAAAAAAAAGGTTGAAAGAAACACATGCAATTCTTAAACTATAACTCCCAATCCAGTTAACCCGACGCTAAGACTTTGATACCTGGCTATATATAGTCTGTAAATGTCATCTAGAGTATGTACTACGCATAAATCCCAAAACAGAAAAAAAAAAAAAAGAATGATATGGGGAGAAACTCGAAAACATTTCTCAAGCCCGGACATCTTAAACGGGGGGCAATCAGACTTCAGAAACACCACTGTTCCAATCCATTGTGCTCGCTCATCGCATTTGCACGCGACATCAGGTATCTTTAAAAACCATCTGCCATCTTATTGCGGTGGTTCCGGCGCTTCATCATCAAACTCGTTCATGTGGTCCAACAGATAGTTTGCAGCGAGCTGCTCATCCTTGTTGCACGCAAAGAAAACCTCTACAACCAGGTCGCGATCAAAGCCCATTTGTTCAAGCTGCACATACACAACATAATGCAATTGATGTTACAAGTGTGGAACTGCGAATAAAGTAAACGGGTAACACGAAATCAGTGATTCATCCTTGTGCTATGCAGTATGCACAGAATCTGGAGGCTGACACATAGATAGAGAGGGAGGGGGTTGAATCTATTGGCTTACACGTTGTATGGCTTCATTCTCCTCAGGTGTGACTGCTACTGTTTGAGGCATTCCGGCAGCAAACTGATCTAGCAAATTCCTGGTTCAGGGCATCAGTAGTGTAAGCACAAGACACAAACATTGCCAGACAAATATTAGCGTAAGAAGTCGCTACGATTTCATACCCTTCAGCTCCCTCTGCAGGTTCATTTATTAAACGCAGGAACTCAGCCTGGTTTTCCTGAATCAGTTGCAAAATCTGTGGGTTTTGTTTCCCCAGTTCTTGAAGCAAAGGCTGCAGTTTAAGGAATTGTGTGTCAATGGAAATGCCACATGGAGTAGACCAAGGTTCATGTAACCGGAACCGGGATGGATCCCGCCCCCTGGCCGGTACCGGTTACCGGCCGGGAATTTGATCCCTGGAGTAGACAGCTAGGACGAAATGATAAAAAGGATCATGAAAAAATACCTGCAAAATTTGAGGGTTAGCCTGCACCAAAGAAAGCAGACCACGGAACTGTGAGTTGTTTCGCAAAACATCAAGATTTCCACCACCAGCATTCGCAGAAGCATTTGGAAGGACCTGCAGATCAAATTAGATAGAAGTCAGATCTAAATTATACCATTGTGCAGAGAGAGGGGGAGAGAGAGAGAGAGAGAGAGAGAGAACCTGAGGAAACAGGTCCAAGGGATTAGCATTGGGTCCAGATGATGGAATTGCAGGTTGAGCTGGTTGTGAAGCCTGAACTGGATCAGCTGGTTGGCCACTGGCAGGAAGTGCTTGAACTGCAACAGGGGCCTCTACCTGCTCGGGAACCCCCTATATCAAATACAAAATGATATTAGAGTAGACACCAATAGAAAAATTACATGCTAAAATTGTGCCTGAACAAGAGCGAATGTTTGGTAGATATAAATTCAAAAAGGAGAGAAAGGGTGCAGTGCAGTCATTGATTAATATACGGGTCCCCCTGTGGTCCATAATCCCAGAGAAAAGCCTGAATCACACAGATATATAGTATGGCTTACTACAAACTGATGCCTCCCATTGGTAAATTTGCTAGTTGTTGTAATTCACAATTTGTTTGTAGGTCTCCACAAACTAAGAACGTCCAAGTAACCAGGAAGGAAAAAATAATTGAAAGAAAATTGTGGTTCTTACAGAATACAAATACTCGACAGCCCGCTCTGGGTTGTTGTATGCAGCCCGTAGAGCGCGCACAACAGTGTCCTGGTCCCATGCTCCTCCACCCATTTCAAGAATTGATTGAACTGTTCCTTCCAAAGTGCTGCCAGCAACAAGGTTTGACGCAGCTTGGCCAAAAGGATCCACTTCAGTGCTGTTCAAATCACACATAGAGAGTATCACCAAATGGCATTTCATGTCTCGCCAACGAAGAGTGCCAAATAAAGGCAGGAACTCAAAAGGGGTGGATTGATCAGATTTCTAGCTTAAAAGGAACATATAAGAACTCACGATGCAGCAGCAGCGGGAGCTGCGCCGACTGTTGCAGTTGGAACAGGTACAGTCACAGGAGGGCTGCTTCAATAAACATTAAAAAGGATACTATTAGCTAGCTACTAACCCAAAAAAAAACCTTCTAGCAACTACGACTACCAGAAAAAAAAATGGACGAGCCCATAATTTAAACTTAGACAGGCTAAGAACGGCTAGAAGAAAAGAAGCAGACTAGCATATATTTCATAAGTTACAAATGAAGGTGCAGACAAAAAATATCCCAGTAATAGATTTAATGACCAAGTATACCATTATTTTGACTCTAAACACAGCTATTATTAAAGAAAAGAAAATTTAAAATTTGAGAAAAGTGCATCCTTGTGCATAATAAGAAATTAAGAATTCATTTTTTTTTTAGTCTGGCCAACATGAATGGATACTTAACACAGGTGCTGGTGCAGCTGGTGGTTGGGTTGCAGGGGCAGAAGGTATCGACCGATCGACTAAGGGCTGCAAAAGAAATACATATTAATTCAAACTGGACAGCAAAAGAAAATTGGGAAAATCTACGGAAGTAAACACAACACACAACATCAAATTTGGAAAAGAAATTGACAATTCTACCAGCCAACAACCACAAGCATATGAAAACACAGTGCAAGCTCATATCAGATGTCATAACATGTTTAAGTCTTGATTATCAATAGGTTTTTCCTCCACCGTTTAGTTGACCTGGACATTATGTATGCAGGAAATAATACTATCAAAACTACAACCATGCAAGAAAAATGGATAGGAAAGTAAGAAAATTTCAAATCGACCTTAATTGTGCTTCCCTGTTAAACAAGATAATAAAGCTAGACCTAGCACACTTGCTTTATTGTTTGGGAATCTTCTAAGAGATCGCACAGAGCACTGATAAAAAATGGGGAAAAAACAAAAATGGGAAACAAAAAAAAGTGTGAAACATGGCTATTCCGTAGTTCTATCTCACCTGATTAGTGGGCTCCTTGGCAATACTTGAAGCAGCACTTGATGATCCCTTCTGCAAAAAGGTTTGTCCGGCTTGTAGTTAAGAAATGTTACATTGCATGCATTTAAAGTCTACTAACTTTTCAACAACTTGAATCGTACATAAAAAGGCAATATGATCATCTTCATTGTTACTCCAAGCATTTCTTGTATATTAAGTGATCACAAAAAATTCTGCTCTGTAGTATACTACAAGAATATGAGCACTTAGCATACCTTAGACAACATTATAACAATGAAGTTGTTCTCCTGAACTTTGTTCTCTTCAAGTGTTGTATCGTTCTTAAGAACGTTCCCTTGATGAATGAGCATCTGTTGATCAGCTGGGTAGACATTCTGTCCTTGCGTAGTCTCAATGAGATTTTTAACATCAGCGACCTGCAGAAAACAATTGCAGTCAAACACAATGTCATATGCATTTTTACTATATAGTAATATGGGTTCAAGTGCCAAGAAAACATCGTCAGATGACAAATCATCAAAGAGTCTAGCTAATTAATAAGACATTAAGATTCCAGTCATAGATTGCAATGTAAATCAACGATCCGCCCGTTTCGATGGTCATTTATTACAGCCTACTCATGCACGCACTGTAAAACTACAGATGTATCACAATCCACCCACCACAAACCAATTACATCCTGCAATAACCAAGACCCACAACTAAAAAAGGGGCGGACGATACAGATACGTGTTGATATCCCATTCTACACTGCACCAACAAGCAGTTGCCACGCATTCAATAAGCCTAGCATCGTTCCCCCACAGGCCACAGTGTCAGAAGCAACCACGCTATCAGGGCACAATCCAACTCAGCGACAGCTCCCCAGAACAGAATCTACCCCTACTCGCATCGCAACCAACAGGCCCCACCGATCCACACCAACCTCGAGGGCAAGGAGAAGCACGAGCCACGCCTCATACAACGAATCTACCCCCAGAGTCTCACGCTCTAATCCCCCAAAAAAAACAGCAGATTCACACCATCTGACCCCAATCCCACAACCCTAAGCTCCTCCCGCGGCAACAACGCTAAGAAACCTAACCCGCGCCGATCCTAAACAAACCCGACTCAACCACGCCACTGCCTCCGCTAAAAACCACCGCGGAAAAGAGTAGATTCGCACGGAATCCGCACAGATCAGGAGGAGGCCGCGTACCTTGCTGGTGGGCTCCACCTCGATCTCGAAGCTGGAGCCCTTGAGGGTTTTGACGGAGACCTTCATCGCGCCGCTGCCCGCCGCGCCCCCCCCTCGCGCAGCCTTGGGCGTCGAGCTCGAGGGTTCGGAGAAGAGTGGGGAAGGGGAAAGAAGAAGAAAGGGTAGGGAGCCGGGTGGTGTAGTAATATAGGGGGGAATTTTTTTATTAATTAATTTTTTTATAATTTTATTTTAAAGTTAACCCTCGACGCACTTTATTTTTAATTTTGACTCTTTGATCACGCCACGGATGATAGCGTGACAAAACAACGTTATCACGTCAGCCCATATCTAGGCAAACTCTTGTCACGTCACCACTTGTGACGCGATGGCGGTTGTTTGATCACACACCAAGACCAAATGACCAAAAGTCTTATTTCGAGGACTTATCCTGGCGTGTGGCGATTGTTTTGTCGCGTCACGAGTGATCTTGCCGTGACTAAAGCATTGAATGGAAATAAAGTGTGTCAGGATTAACTTTAAAATAAAAAATAAAAAAAGTTAAATAAAAAAATTTCTATAGGGGGTGATGCGAGAAGATCCTCTTTTCTGTTTTTGTGGCACTTTTGCGGAATGGGCCCTCCGAGTTGGGCGTATTTGCGGAAAGGTGCACCGTATTTAGGGACAATTGTACGAGGGGACAATCGAGAATTTGTCACTCAATAGAGTGGTCTTCTCAGTTTTGCCATTACGTAGATTGCAATTCGCAATTTGTCATTTCTTACCATTTGCAATCATTCTTTTGCCATTTTTTAGTTTTTATCTCCATTTTCATTTTTCGGGCACGCGAAATGACCATACTACCCTTTTCTCTCTTCCTCTTTTCTTTCTTCCTCCAGACTCCTTCACCCGCTCGCTCTCTTCCTCCCTTCTTCATCCAGATGCTCCTCACTTCCTCCTTCCTCCTTCCCCCTTGGGTCTTCGCCATGGCAAGAACCAAAGCAGAAGCACCCGGCGCCATGTACCAGAGGGTCCCCACTGACTGCGTGTGTGGCGGCGCCTTTGCCATGGCCTTGCCGAGGTCGAGGTCACAGATCCTGACCTGGCTGCCACAGTTTTGGAGGGTCCCCACTGATTTTCTGGAGGTGTTAATTCTTAAATTGACGTGGATGTTTTAATCCTTTGTTGTTGCATTGCTATGGTCACCACGCTTCTTCAATCCCGAGCCGGAGGAGAAGCTTAGCTGGTCCTCGACGGATGACATCACGTCGCCGCGCCTTCCTAAAGAGTGGGTTCTCGGCGTGTGAATGGACGGTACCGCGATACGTGGCGCTTAGTGAATCGGAGAATAGCACACGTAAAGATCCCGAATGTAAGCTTATCTTCGAGTGCAATAGCATGGCGAAACAAAATGTCGGTTTAATTCATAGCGAGAAAGATGATTCATTCTTTCCTTGACTTCACCGAATTGTCGAAAGCAATTAAATTAAAGGTCAAGCTAGGGAGAGGCACCTTCTTGTGTCACGAAGCGTGTCGAGCCGAGATCGGTCGGCGGTCGGCCGATCCAAAGACTGCGTCGCCGCCGCTTTCTGCTACAGGCACCACTTCCGCCATCGCTTTTCCCGTTACTCGAGCTCGCCGGTTCACGGAGACGTTCATGGGGAGCACGGTGGCTCGCGGTGCTCATGAAGATGAGCGCGTGCACGTTGTCGCTCTGCTGCCGATAGCTATGGCGACGTCGAACTCTGAATAAGGTATCTCGCCATCCGGCAATGATAAGGCTTTTCGTGTCGTTCAGCAAAGGAGGAGACGAAGCGACATGACTAAGGAAGATAGCCTATTATGCGCATGGAAGCAATGTGTGACGATGGTAGGATTTATTCAGTGGTTCAAATAAGAAAGTGCCAAAAGAAAATGTCGATTGCGACATCGGTCGAGTGTATGAGATTGCCAATTTGTAAACCTATGGCTAGCATTACAGATAATGCACAGTAACCACAAATAAGAATGCAATTTGACCTAAGTGGCGTCAGTTGGGAACAAGGACAATGGAAACTTCGCTTTAAAAATCTACCCTCTTGGTTTTTATCAAACCCAAATTTAGTTTTAAAGTGTAACATCCCAATTCTGAAAATGAGGGTAAATTAAAACTTTTATTTATCTTTAGGTTCTTGAACCTTTTCTGTAATTCTTGTAAAAGAATTATGGGAATAGAAATCAAATCCCCAATTTAAACTCCAATCAAAAACCTCCTGGATAAAAATCTTTTGTCCAACACTTGTAAATATTTTTCCTGAGTTCTAAGGAAGCCTTGTGACCCCTCTGAATTTTCTTACAATTTTTAGAAATTGTTTGAATAATTTTAGAGGCAAGTCAAACCAAGTCAAATCTGGTCAAACCCTAAGGTTCCACCTTCTGTAATTTCTTGCGAAAAATGCAGGGCATTAAAACCTCTGAAAATTTTATGGGAGGTCAATATGTTAGTCATAAAGCTCCTGTAAAATTTTCACAAAATTTGGAGTTGTTTTGATACCTCAAATAAATCCACAAAGTCTCAAATGAATTCTAAACCCTTGAAGTGCTGCTGTTTCTGCTCGAACCCGTGTCCGACCCGAGCCACTGCCTTGGTCCAACCACCTAGCAGCACCAGTGGGCTCGCAGGCGCAATCCTTGCGAGCCGTTAGATTTTAATCGCACGGCCGCAGATCGTGCACTTTGGATCGACTCGATTGACCTCACCCTTGGATCGGATCCAACGGTCGCGAATGGGTCCGTGGCTTATGGTCGGCTCGACCGCCGCCGCCGCTTTGGCTCGAGCCGCTTTGTGTCACCGATCGGTGGGCTGGGTTCGCTCTGGTCGTCTTCCTCATGGTCATTGCCTGTCTCACAGGCGCCAGAGCCATGGCGTCTTGCGGCGTGAAGCAGGCCAAGTCTTGTCCGGGTCCTTACAACGCCTATTTGCATTTAATGCTTGCTGTATGCCCAAAGTCTTCCCTTACTCGCCCCATCCTTCGGGCGCCCATGGCCATGGCAAAGACCTTGACCGAGGGTTGCTTTGCTTGAGACAGTTGCACCCTCTCCTCCTGCACTTAAGCCCTCAAGCTCCTCCTTGGCTTCCTTTGACGCCTTGAGCTCTAGTTGCACCCACGGTGCTCCATTGAGCTCAATCCACAAAACACCCAAGTCCACCATTGTTGGCCGTGAGCGAGCCACACCACCGTGCTCCAAAGGGCTTTTCTTCCAATTCTCTCGCGTCATTTTGAGCCACCTCCTCTTGACCACATCCCCTAACCTAATTCGCTTCGACATTTACAGAATTGTCAAATTTGTGTTTTGTTCAACTTCGCCGAAAAGCCCCCTTCTTCCCTGTTGTTTGGTAAGTAGCTCCATTCCTCAATTCCTTGCTCGAGAAGCTTCCTTGAGCACCGTGGAGCTAACCCGATGACGCGATCGCCATGTTTTTGCTTAGGCCGAGCTCCCCGCCTTGTCTTCCTGTCCCATGAGAGTGCCGTGGCTGAGCTTCTCCGCCATCTCCTTGTTTCCATCGACCAAGGTACCTTGCTAATAGTCCCTAGGAGCTATGGCACTGCTACCTTGGACAATGCGAGCTCGTTTTTTTGCTTTCCTTTTCGGTCATTTTCGCACTGTCCTTTCATCTCCGCCATGGCGATTTACGCTGCCGCCGTCGGTGTGAGTGGTGCCACGGGTCCGCAAGCCTATTGCGAACCCATTCTCGCCCTTGGCTCGCCACCAGGTCGAGTCGCCGGCGATAAGTCGGCGAATCTCCTCGCTTTTTGTCGGACGCGATCGTCCCATGCCGTAAGGTCATTAGGACACAAGACGACATTCATTAAATACTAATCATGGGTTAGCATTTAATTGGTCTTAAGCCGCCCTAATGTCCCACCGACATGTGGGCCACCTCTTAAATAACCCTTAACGCGCATAGTAAACACCCCGAGCCCTCACATCGACGGGTGGGACCTAAAACCCCGCACGTGGGTTAAAACCACCCAAAGGGCTCACAACATCGACGATGGGTCCCGCTTGTGTCATATGCATGTCTTGGCGCTGCTCCAATATACTTCAGTCCATATCAGCCGCTTATCTCAGATCGACGGTCCACAATCAGCCACGCCATTTAAGTTTTTGGTTTCTCCCGATAGCTTTATTTTTGAACCGAAAAAGGTATAAACTTTGAAAATGCATATCTTTTTCATGGTAATTCATTTTAGATGATTCCAATCGATTAATTCCTTCATAATCTCAAATTTAATCTAAAAATGTTTAGAAGATTAATATGACTCCAGAAAACCCTGAAATTAAATTCTAATCTTTCTCAGTTTTATTAAATGTATTAGAATTTCAGTTAAATGGTAAAATGCATAACAAATTCATTATAACTCCTTTTAAGTTGAAATCAATTTTGTTAATACTGTTCTTAACTATACTTTAATCTAAAAATGGTTTTAATCATGTTATAGTTACAAAAATATCCAGAATTAACTTTAACTTTGTATAAGCATTAATTGTTTCACTAGAAATCCTTTAACTTGTTAAATGCATAACTAATTACCTGTAAACTCTTTTGAGTGAATCCAAGTTTGTTGGATTCCTCTAATAATGAACTTACTAGGAAAAATAGTTTTGAACATGTTACTGTTTCTAGGAGAAATAATCATGCATTATAATTTTGTTCAAGTTCTTGTTTCAAAACTTAATAGAAAGTGCAATATAGCCCCAAATGGGATGAACCCTATTTTGCTGTTCCTCTCATGAGATGCTTGAACTACTGTAAAATTTTCAGGTTCCCTACATGTCTAGAAATTTTGTCGATGAATAGTAACCTAATTCTAATTACTAGGCTGAGCAAAAGTGTTTTCATCATAACTTTTGCATTAAAGATCCAAATCAGTTGATTCTTGTTTCTATATTCATGTTAAATCAATACCTTGCTGCTATAAAAATTTCAAATCATTCGGAGAACTTTTGCTGTTGGGTCTTGTTGCTTTTCTTTATTCTTATCGACTCTTTATCGCCTTTTCGTTAGGGTTCGACATTTGTGGTAATCCCGAGAACGATCCTCCGCAACAAAGTGACCTCAACAGCCAGGCAAGCAGTTTGACCATGATTCATCCTATATTTGCAAGTCTATTATATTGTTTAAACTCTATGTATGCATTGCTACTTTGTTTTAATTATGGTTAGTGAATCCTATAGTTGCACAATCTGTAGGAATGCCATGTCTTTACTACCTTACGCCTAGGTTACTTGCTGTGGTTTGAGCTCGTTGGATGAGCTCATATCACTTAGTAGATTGCGACTTAAAATGCTTAGCAATGCTTAGATAACGGTAGAAATGGGCGGTTGTTTACATTATGTCGATGACCTTGATCACACTAAAATTATTATTCCATTATGTCCATCTTGTGCTTTGTTAATTTGTAAATACAAAATCTGAAAATAAATGTGTGGATTGGACTTGGGCATATTGGATGGATGGTGTGGTTTTTGGATGTGGTGGTATGCCCGAGTCAACAAGGACCTAATTCTTGCGCCATTGATCCAAGCAATTATGCGTACTAACCACGCGAGGGCATATGGAACCCTCTTGACTAAGTACTCTAGGAGGTGTTAATTATGAGCTGCTTTCGGTTGGTGTGTTTTAAATGAAAACGATATGTATAGTGTGGGAGGAACATTAGCTTCCTGGCTAGGTCGCCTAATGTCTCTTTCTCCCGTGGGTTGTGCGGCTCGTAATTAGCATTATCCTTTGGAAATGTCTCGTAGGACTTAGCTGCACAAAGACACCTTCTAAGTGTGCGAAGGAAAGGCGGTCTCATGCGTGGGTACAAGTGGTACACCCCGCAGGATAAAACTATTCAATAGCCTCGCCCTAGGTTATGGACACGCTTGGTTATTTCCGTAAGAATTAGACTACAACCTTTAATTAAAATTTGACATGGGTGGTATGAACGGGAGTTCATGTTATTGTTGTGGTGACTATTGGGTTAGTCACTTCCGTGATTGTTGTTGTCATCTACTTATTGTTATTATCGTTGTCAAACTTAATGTTGAATGTTAAAACAGATTTGACAACTCGCCTTTAAATGTATTACCTTATTGCAAATAAATGTTGCTTTATGTTAAATGAGACATACAACCTCCACTTACATAAAGCTTGCATGTAGCATATGTTATAGGCCTGTTATCTTACACGTAAGTCTTATGGAGTACTTTATGTACTCATCTCGCCCGTGGTTGTGGCATTTTGTGGCTATTGTTGCAGAGGAAGGGGTGAGTTCCAAGAGCCTCACTTTTGTGCTATGTGTTGCGCTTTCTTCGACGACTAGCTTGGCGGTCCCACAGATGCCTAGGGGTTAAGGCACACCGATTGGCTTTGTGTTATAGCCATCTTTATGGCATTTTGCTTCACTGTTATCTTTTTAGAATTGTGGTTATTTGGCCTAAGGGCCCTCTTTGTAATAGCTATTCCATATTAATATTAACTTCGGTTTGTTGCTTATGTACTATGTGTTGTATGGAATTGATACATTCTTTTGTTGTGAGGTATGTATACGCATTCGGGAAGTATACATCTCTAGAGACCGGTTTATTTGGTTGATAATACTAGGGTCAATTGGATGACTAAGTATTATGAGCTTAATAAATCCGGTGCTCACAAAAGTTGGTATCGAGCCGCCCCGACCGTAGTAACGCAAGCTTGGTCGTTTTAGGATATTTTGAAAACCTAATTTCAAAGTGTTAAATGAGTTTGAAAGCTTAAGTAATTCTCGATTTTACTCCTCATCTATCTTAGCTTTCTTCTCATCTCACTCTAATTTGAGTTTTAAAAGTCGTTTTCTCTCTTCCTTGTTAAAAGATAGTGTTATCGATTAATTGGGTTTTGGGAACTAATGAGTTTGGCAAATTGAAGTGTTAGCTGCCCTCTACAAGGTTTTGAAGTTTCCGGTTGAAGAATTCGCTTGGAGGCTTGATGCAAAATCTGGACAGCGATCGCCAATTTCCTGACAACGAGCTCATAAGTTCTAAATAGGGTAGAAAATGAGAGGTTAATCCAACTAAAACTTGGGGAATAAAAGGGTAAGATGTGATACTAGTTAGCTAAGTATCTAACACGATTTCGCAGAATTAACATTGCTCCCTACTAGTATTAACCCTTACGTTACAATCTGATTTTTAATCCTCTCGAGCAACTACTGCTCATTCAATACGGGTTAGTTGTATTGAGAAGTTGAGCCTTGGTTTTGATACCTTCCTTGCTGTTTTGGAGCCCTTTTAGAAGCTTTTAAAGTCTTTTACTTGCTATTTTTGGCCTTCGCTTAGGGTGATATTCCATTCCCTAGTCGATCGCCTTTTGGCTTTCTTTAAAAAGCTTGTTTTCGAGTCTAGTTGCTAACCAAGGTTTCTTGTAACAGATGGTGGACGACTCGTAGCGGCCAAGGCGGGCCACCGTCCGGACGAGGAGCTTCCTCCTCCTCCGACCATGGCCGAGGTTCTTCTTCGATTGAGCGCAACCGCCGGATGACAGAGAGTTCTATCGACGCCATCGCGCGCAACACCACCGCACTTTCCGGAGCTTCAGATCTGGGCGTGGAATGCCCATCACCTCGTGGGGTCTTGCTGAGTTTCTTCGTACTCACCCCTACCTTTCTCGGTCCGAGGACCGCTCGATGCGCATTTATTTGGCTTCGGTGGGTGGAGCGGAAGCCATAGCGCAGCGCCGTGGAGCACGAGAAGGCGCTATTTGCTTCGCACCACCGGAGGGTGCAGCTTTGTCATGGTGGGAGAGCTATCTCGCCATGCAGCCCGTGAGACCACACCGCCTCTTGGGAGGAGTTCCGTCGCCTTCCGTCGGGCTCACATCCTCGCCGGCTTGATGGAGATCAAGAAGGTGGAGTTTCTTGCGCCAAGCAAGGGCGAGCTCACCATGGAGTATGTATACGAAGTTCAACCATCTAGCTCGTTATGCTCCCGAGGATGTGGCCACCGATATGGCTAAGGTGCCAAGTTCAGCGTGGCTTGTCCGAGGAGTCAAGGACAAGCTATCCATTGTCGACTTTCCTCGATTTCCGGACCTTGGTCGACAAGGCCATCGTTGTCGAGCATGCGGCTCGAGAGCTTATGGATTCCGTAAGCGCAAGTGGAGACCTACAAGACTTCGTGCCCGCTTTCCCCGCCTCGCCGGACAGTCTTGGGTTCCATCTCGATCCTCGGCGCCCGAGGTCACTCGCCTCGTTTCGTCCTTCGCAGTCGTGCCCTACCACGACGCCGCTGGTCACAGAGTGGCCCCCACAATCCGGCGCCAATGTCACTTGTTTCTTCAGAGCTGAAGGGCCATTATGCAAATAATTGCCCTAAGAAGATCGGAGCCCCTCGCCCTAATGGAGGACGCGGCAAGGAGGTGGATCTTCGCAGACCGAAGATCGCCCCAGCTACCAGTATGGGTAGTGGTCGCGTCAACGCTATCACCGCGGAGGAGGCTCAGAGACACCCGACGCCGTGCTAGGTACACTTTCGTTAACTCTCACCCTCGCCATCGTCTTGTTTGATTCAGAGCATCACATTCCTTTGTTTCGAAGTCTTTTCTCTTTGTTGGAGAGCTTTTTTCTCTCCATTGTCGGTCCCGCTACTCATTCGCTCTCCGGATCGGAGTTGAGAGTCGAGCTTGAGTGTAGGGATGTCCCCATCGAGATTGAGGGAGGGGATTCTCAATAATCTTATTCTCCTCAAGTCTGCGAGTCCGACGTGATTCTTGGTATGGATTGGTTGTCTCGCCATATGGGACAAATCGATTGCGCCAAGAAGTCCGCTCTCTTTCTAGTCCCTTCGGTGTTCGCGTTTCCTTCTCGCCGGTTGCTAGGTCCACATCTCTTCGCCTCGGCGAAGTCCGTTCTAGATATTAATGGAGTCCCAACAGTTTGTGACTTCCTTGATGTCTTTCCCACAGATCTTCCAGGATGCCACCCGCTCGAGACCTCGAGTTTGTCATTGAGTTGGCTCCTGCATCGCCCCTATCTCAAAGAGGCCTTATCGGTTGCCACCGAACGAGTTGGTGGAGTTGAAGAAGCGAGCTAAGTGAGCTGCAAGAGAAGGGTTTCATCCGCCTAGCTCATCCCCTTGGGGTTGTCCGCTATCTTCGTTAAGAAGAAGGATTCGGTACTTTACGCATGTCGTTGATTACCGCCCACTTAATGAAGTGACGGTAAAGAACAAGTATCCATTGCCCGCATTGACGATCTCTTCGATCAATTAACTGGAGCCCGAGTTTTCTCCAAGATTGATTTGAGAGTGGGATATCATCGTTTCAGATTCGACCGAGGATATTCCAAGACGGCATTCTCTACTCGCCACGGCTTGTACGAGTACACCGTCATGTCTTTCGCTTAACCAATGCTCTGCCTTTGTTCATGAACCTCATGAATTCGGTATTCATGGAGTATTTGGATAAGTTTGTCGTGGTCTTCATCGATGATATTCTTATCTACTCCAAGAACGATGAGGAACACGCCGAGCATCCGGCTTGTGTTGAGCAAGTCTGCGGAGCACCACCAGACGCTAAGTTCAAAAAGTGTGCATTCGGTTGAAGGAAGTAGCCTTCTTAGGCCATGTTCTTTCACCGGAGGCGAGCTGCTGATCCTAGCAAGGTCGACGATGTTCTTTCTCGAGTCCGCTTACTTCGGTCACCGAGGTACGGAGTTTTCTTGGTTTAGCGGGATACTATCGCCGCTTTATCGAGAACTTCTAAGATCGCGGGCCGATGACGGAGTTGCTCAAAAGGACAAGAAGTTCTTGTGGTCCGATGCTTGCATGCAGAGCTTCCAAATTCTCAAGAAGCGCTTGACCACCGCCTCCGCCCTCGTTCTTCCCGATATCCATCGGTTTCGATATTTATTGCGATGCTTCTCGTCGAGGCCTCGGTTGTGTCCTTATGCAAGAAGGCAAGGTAGTGGCATATGCATCAAGGCAATTGAGACCTCATGAGCTTAACTATCCTACCCATGATTTGGAGTTGGCACTGTGATTCATGCACTTAAGATTTGGCGACATTACTTAATCAGTGTCGTTGAAGTGTATTCGGATCACAAAGCCTCAAGTAATTGTTCACCCAACCTGACTGAACCTCGTGCAAAGGAGGTGGTTGGAGTTGATCAAGGATTATGATATGGGTATTCACTACCATCCGTGCAAGGCTAATGTCGCTGCCGATGCGCTTAGTCGTAAAGTGCATTGCAATGCCTTGTTTCACATGGGCGCCACTACCCTTTCGGAGGATTTCCAGCGCCTCAACTTAAGTATAGTTGAGCATGGTTCCTCGCTACCTTGGTTGTGCAACCAACCTTGGTGGATCGGATCAAGTCCGCCAAGATCGGACGATGGTGTGAGCCACATCAAGGAAAAGGTCAAGAACGGGACAGCCAAGTGCTTCTCGAGGACGAGCATGGTGTTGTGAGGTTCGCAACGCCTTGTGGTTCCAAAGGTCATGGAGTTGCGGAATATGATCCTCCGCTGAAGCCCATGATTCACCTTTATCCATTCATCCCGGCCACAAAGATGTATCAAGATCTCCGCCAGAGATTTTGGTGGACCCGAATGAAGAGGAGATCGCGGTTCGTTGTCGAGTGCGACGATGTCGTCAGTCAAGGCCGAAAGCATCGGCGTCAGCCAGATCGCTTCACCTTTGCCTATTCCGGAGTGGAAGTGGGATTCGATCGGGATGGATTTTATCACCGGTCTACCCAGTCGCCAAGGAAATGATGCCATTTGGGTCGTCATTGATCGGTTGACTAAAGTGGCTCATTTTCTTCCCAGAAGACCAAGATTCGTGACCGATCGCCTAGCCGAGCTCTATGTCTCTAGGATTGTGAGCTTACATGGCGTCATCAAGACGATCGCTTCCGATCGTGGCTCCATCTTCACTTCCCATTTCGCATAGCTCGCAAAAGGCTATGGGAACCCGTTTACCTTTAGCACGGCATTTCACCCTCAAACTGATGGTCAGACCGAGAGGGTCAACCAAGTTTTGGAAGACATGCTTCGTGCTTGTGTCCTTTCCTATGGGAAGCATTGGGAGAAATGCTTACCATTCGCCGAGTTTTCTTATAACAACAGTTTTCAGGCCAGTCTCGGCATGGCACCTTTCGAGGCCTTATACGGGAGAAAGTGTAGAACCCCGTTGAACTGGTCAGAGACCGGTGAGAGACCTCTCTTTGGCCCGGACTCGATCAATGAGGCCGAGCGCCAAGTCCAAATTTTATTCGTGGCGCTTGCGCACGACTCAATCCAAGCAAAAGAGCTATGCGGATCGCCGCGCCGTGAGTTGAGCTTTGAGCCCAATGACTTTGTTTACCTCAAAGTCTCCCTTTGAAGGGCCATCGGCGTTTGGCGTCAAGGGCAAGTTAGCTCCTCGATATGTCGGTCCCTACCGCCATCGAGAAGAAGGGAGCTGTTGCCTATAAGTTGGAGTTGCCATCTGCACTTGAGGGGTACATGATGTTTTCCATGTGTCCCACCAAGAAGTGCCTCCGTGTTCCAACCGAGGAAGCTCCGTTGGAAACTCTCGATGTTCGTGAAGATTTGACCTATCGCGAGCACCTGCTCGATACTCGATGAGTCTGAACGAAGGACAAGGAATAAGACCATCAAGTTCCTTAAAGTTCAGTGGTCGAACCATTACGAGGATGAGGCTACTTGGGAAAGGGAAGATCGCCTGCAAGCGGACTATCCTCTTTCTTCCTCGAGCGAGCCAAATCTCGGGACGAGATTTTTGTAAGGAGGGAGGTTTTGTAACATCCCAATTCTGAAAATGAGGGTAAATTAAAACTTTTATTTATCTTTAGGTTCTTGAACCTTTTCTGTAATTCTTGTAAAAGAATTATGGGAATAGAAATCAAATCCCCAATTTAAACTCCAATCAAAAACCTCCTGGATAAAAATCTTTTGTCCAACACTTGTAAATATTTTTCCTGAGTTCTAAGGAAGCCTTGTGACCCCTCTGAATTTTCTTACAATTTTTAGAAATTGTTTGAATAATTTTAGAGGCAAGTCAAACCAAGTCAAATCTGGTCAAACCCTAAGGTTCCACCTTCTGTAATTTCTTGCGAAAAATGCAGGGCATTAAAACCTCTGAAAATTTTATGGGAGGTCAATATGTTAGTCATAAAGCTCCTGTAAAATTTTCACAAATTTTGGAGTTGTTTTGATACCTCAAATAAATCCACAAAGTCTCAGCTGAATTCTAAACCCTTGGGAAGTGCACTGTTGCTCGGGCTCGAACCCGTGTCTGACCCGAGCCACTCGTCTTGGTCCAACCACCTAGCAGCACCAGTGGGCTCGACCGCTCGCTCGCCGTTTTGGCTCGAGCCGCTTTGTGTCACTGACTGGTGGGCCTGGGTTCGCTCTGGTCGCCTTCCATGGCCGTCATTGCTGCTCTGTCTCGCAGGCGCCAGAGCCATGGCGTCTTGGCGCGGGGAGCAGGCCAAGTCTTGTCCGGTCCTTGCAACGCCTATTTGCATTTAATGCTTGCTGTATGCGCCCCAAAGTCTTCCCTTACTCCGCCCCATCCCTTCGGCGCCCATGGCCATGGCAAGACCTTGACCGAGGGTTGCTTTGCTTGAGACCGCAGCACCTCTCCTCTCTGGTACTTAAGCCCTCAAGCTCCTCCTTGGCTTCCTTTGCCGCCCTTGAGCTCTAGTTGCACCCACGGTGCTCCATTGAGCTCAATCCACAAAACACCCAAGTCCACCATTGTTGGCCGTGAGCGAGCCACACCACTGTGCTCCAAAGGGCTTTTCTTCCAATTCTCTCGCCATTTTGAGCCACTCCTCCTCTTGACCACATCCCCTAACCTAATTCGTTTCGACATTTACAGGAATTGTCAAATTTGTGTTTTGTTCAACTTCGGCCGAAAAGCACCCCCTTCTTCCCTTCTTGGTTTAGTAGCTCCATTCCTCAATTCCTTGCTCGAGAAGCTTCCTTGAGCACTGGTGGAGCTAACCCGATGACGCGGTCGCCATGTTTTTGCTTAGGCCGAGCTCCCCGCCTTGTCTTCCTCGGGTCCGGCGAGGTGCACCGTGGCCAGAGCTTCTCCGCCATCTCCTTGTTTCCATCGACCAAGGTACCTTGCTAATAGTCCCTAGGAGCTATGGCACCGCTACCTTGGACAATGCGAGCTCGTTTTTGTTGTTTTCCTTTTCGGTCATTTTCGCACCGTCCCTTTCATCTCGGCCACGGCGATTTACGCCGCCGCTTGTCGGTGTGAGTGGTGCCACGGGTCCGCAAGCCTATTGCGAACCCATTCTCGTCCTTGGCTCATGCCGGTGGTCGGAGTCGCCATGATAAGTGGCGAATCTCCTCGGCGTTTTGTCGGACGCGATCGTCCCATGCCGAAGGTCATTAGGACACAAGATGACATTCATTAAATACTAATCATGGGTTAGCATTTAATTGGTCTTAAGCCGCCCCAATGTCCCGTGACATGTGGGCCACCTCTTAAATAACCCTTAACGCGCATAGTAAACACCCCGAGCCCTCACATCGACGCAAGGACCCAAAACCTGCAGCGTGGGTTAAAACCACCCGATGGCTCACAATCATTGACGATGGGTCCCGCTTGTCGGTATGCACTGTGCGCGTTCCAATATACTTCAGTCCATATCAGCCGTTTATCTCAGATCGACGGTCCACAATCAGCCACGTCATTTAAGTTTTTGGTTTCTCCCGATAGCTTTATTTTTGAACCGAAAAAGGTATAAACTTTGAAAATGCATATCTTTTTCATGGTAATTCATTTTAGATGATTCCAATCGTATTAATTCCTTCATAATCTCAAATTTAATCTAAAAATGTTTAGAAGATTAATATGACTCCAGAAAACCCTGAAATTAAATTCTAATCTTTCTCAGTTTTATTAAATGTATTAGAATTTCAGTTAAATGGTAAAATGCATAACAAATTCATTATAACTCCTTTTAAGTTGAAATCAATTTTGTTAATACTGTTCTTAACTATACTTTAATCTAAAAATGGTTTTAATCATGTTATAGTTACAAAAATATCCAGAATTAACTTTAACTTTGTATAAGCATTAATTGTTTCACTAGAAATCCTTTAACTTGTTAAATGCATAACTAATTACCTGTAAACTCTTTTTGAGTGAATCCAAGTTTGTTGGATTCCTCTAATAATGAACTTACTAGGAAAAATAGTTTTGAACATGTTACTGTTTCTAGGAGAAATAATCATGCATTATAATTTTGTTCAAGTTCTTGTTTCAAAACTTAATAGAAAGTGCAATATAGCCCCAAATGGGATGAACCCTATTTTGCTGTTCCTCTCATGAGATGCTTGAACTACTGTAAAATTTTCAGGTTCCTACATGTCTAGAAATTTTGTCGATGAATAGTAACCTAATTCTAATTACTAGGCTGAGCAAAAGTGTTTTCATCATAACTTTTGCATTAAAGATCCAAATCAGTTGATTCTTGTTTCTATATTCATGTTAAATCAATACCTTGCTGCTATAAAAATTTCAAATCATTCGGAGAACTTTTGCTGTTGGGTCTTGTTGCTTTTCTTTATTCTTATCGACTCTTTATCGCCTTTTCGTTAGGGTTCGACATTTGTGGTAATCCCGAGAACGATCCTCCGCAACAAAGTGACCCTCAACAGCCAGGCAAGCAGTTTGACCATGATTCATCCTATATTTGCAAGTCTATTATATTGTTTAAACTCTATGTATGCATTGCTACTTTGTTTTAATTATGGTTAGTGAATCCTATAGTTGCACAATCTGTAGGAATGCCATGTCTTTACTACCTTACGCCTAGGTTACTTGCTGTGGTTTGAGCTCGTTGGATGAGCTCATATCACTTAGTAGATTGCGACTTAAAATGCTTAGCAATGCTTAGATAACGGTAGAAATGGGCGGTTGTCGACATTATGTCGATGACCTTGATCACACTAAAATTATTATTCCATTATGTCCATCTTGTGCTTTGTTAATTTGTAAATACAAAATCTGAAAATAAATGTGTGGATTGGACTTGGGCATATTGGATGGATGGTGTGGTTTTTGGATGTGGTGGTATGCCCGAGTCAACAAGGACCGAATTCTTGCGCCATTGATCCAAGCAATTATGCGTACTAACCACGCGAGGGCATATGGAACCCTCTTGACTAAGTACTCTAGGAGGTGTTAATTATGAGTGCTTTCGGTTGGTGTGTTTTAAATGAAAACGATATGTATAGTGTGGGAGGAACATTAGCTTCCGGCTAGGTCGCCTAATGTCTCTTTCTCCCCGTGGGTTGTGCGGCTCGTAATTAGCATTATCCTTTGGAAATGTCTCGTAGGACTTAGCTGTGCAAAGACACCTTCTAAGTGTGCGTAAAGGAAAGGCGGTCGGCGTGTGGTACAGTGGTACACCCCGCAGGATAAAACTATTCAATAGCCTCGCCCTAGGTTATGGACACGCTTGGTTATTTCCGTAAGAATTAGACTACAACCTTTAATTAAAATTTGACATGGGTGGTATGAACGGGAGTTCATGCTATTGTTGTGGTGACTATTGGGTTAGTCACTTCCGTGATTGTTGTTGTCATCTACTTATTGTTATTATCGTTGTCAAACTTAATGTTGAATGTTAAAACAGATTTGACAACTCGCCTTTAAATGTATTACCTTATTGCAAATAAATGTTGCTTTATGTTAAATGAGACATACAACCTCCACTTACATAAAGCTTGCATGTAGCATATGTTATAGGCCTGTTATCTTACACGTAAGTCTTGCGGAGTACTTTATGTACTCATCTCGCCGTGGTTGTGGCATTTTGTGGCTATTGTTGCAGAGGAAGGGGTGAGTTCCAAGAGCCTCACTTTTGTGCTATGTGTTGCAACTTCTTCGACGACTAGCTTGGCGGTCGGTCAGATGCCTAGGGTTAAGGCACACCGATTGGCTTTGTGTTATAGCCATCTTTATGGCATTTTTGCTTCATTGTTATCTTTTTAGAATTGTGGTTATTTGGCCTAAGGGCCCTCTTTGTAATAGCTATTCCATATTAATATTAACTTCGGTTTGTTGCTTATGTACTATGTGTTGTATGGAATTGATACATTCTTTTGTTGTGAGGTATGTATACTGCATTCTGGGAAGTATACATCTCTAGAGACCGGGTTTATTTGGTTGATAATACTAGGGTCAATTGGATGACTAAGTATTATGAGCTTAATAAATCCGGGTGCTCACATAAAGAAAACATGTTTTCGTTATCCACAGAGTTAGTTGCAGTAACCAAACAGAGTTTTCCTAAAATCGGGCTAAAACCAGTTTCAGGAAATCTAGTTTTCACAAAATTCGAGATCCAAATAAGCCCTAAGTGTAGTATAATCTTCATTGATGTAAAGCAAGTAAGCAAGTTGGTATGGCCTCCAGATTTCTCAAAAAAAAATGGTATGGTCACCCTAGTTCATGTCTAGGGCCTAGGGGAAATCAACAAGGTAACCAATGCATGCATGCATGCATCATCGCTTGTGCCTTGCTTTTCCCAAAGTAACAAAAGAACCTAAAGGAGTACATCACCAAGCAAAGTGGTGCAAGCCACTGAATGTCTGAATCCATGATCGGCAAACGGCAATACACTTTGCTAGTTCGTTGTGCATTTCAAGAAAAATATGTTTAAGCCATTGCTCCATTAATTCTTTGTGTGGTTCAACTAGACTCAAGACTCTAAATAGACATTTTTAAAAAAAGAGCTATGTAGTTCAGAATTTGAGATGATCTATTGTTACTTCTAGCAATTCACATTGCAACGCGCAGGGACAAAGACTTCGAAATAGCATCAAATTGGAGCTAAACTCAGGCATGTCGCATCCAAGAAACAAGCAACTGCACGAAACATACCACAAAAAGGGTGAACTGCACCAGAAGTTCAGCAGAGGCGGCCAACACAGAAAACAACACTACTACCCAGATACGGTTTACCTTGTACTTCCAAAGAACCTTTTTTTTTTAGTAAATTTCACTTTGACATGTAACCTTATCATGATTTTATTTAACACCATCCTTAGCAAATATTTTCACTCTGCAACAGAGAAACGTCCTGTCAACGAGAGAGAAATATAGGAGGCGTGCGGGGAGCTTGCCGGCAGCGAGGCCCGACCGGCGAGGTGATAGCAACTTGAAAAATAGAGAGTGTGAGCTGTTTTATCATCGCCGTCGTTGCTATAGCCACCGCCGGCGATGTTCCGGCTATTTTTCCCCGCTTTCGACCCATTTTCCAGCCCACCTACCTTCCCTCTCTCCATCCTGTACCTTGCCGACGCCTCCCAAGTCGTTATTCACCGTCGGCGAGCACCAAAGAAGGCAACTAACTCCTTACCCTGAGAACGAAATTTGGAACTTTTCTGTACAGCAGAATGTTTTGTTGCTTTGCAGCCAGTACATTCGGAAATCTACATTGCTTATTTGCTGAATGTAAATGCACTGTACCGGCGTCGGTCCATCTTCTGACGCTGAACAAAGAGTGGACCCACCCTCGTCCCATCACGGCCAGCATGATGTTCGCCGTTCCATTCTGCTGACTAGAGTGGTAATCACGCTCGTGTACACAGTACACATAACTTACTCGTCCTCATAGGATGTTACCGTGGATTTGATTCATAACCACTCTGAACTTGAGTTATGAGATCGGTAGATTGTTGGATTGCTTTCTCGCGAATTAAAATTGTTGTATTACTGTAAGAAAAAGAAAGGGTAGTCCGTGCATGCAAGCATCGGAAGAACTCACCATTAGGGTAAAGGGCACGCATAATTCTAGTCACCGGGAAATTGTTAACATCCACAACACCCGATGGTCCTTGTGTGCAGCAGAGAGGATAAGGGGCACGGCAGGGACGGATCCAGGTTAAGGTAACCTAGACTTCAGCCTAGGGCATAGGATCTAAATCCTACGAAGAAATTGTAAAAAAGAAAAGCAGAAGACAGTAGGCTCAGTTAAGGAAGGAGCTAGTCCGGTCTTAAAACATCACCAAAGTCTGCTCCGCCCCTGAACACAGGCACACCACGCGTGTGGGAGAGCATGTAGCGGCAGATCGATGGGTTTGTTTGGACTCCTGGCTCGGAGCACACGAGGACGTCGTTCTGGTGAGCGTCCAGATCTGGACACGATTTGGAGTTGCGTCCACAGCTGGACGCTGTACCAAAGTGCGTCCTTCTCAGCTTTGTAATTTGTGACCCTCCTTTCTCACCTTTGTGATTGTATGATTATTGTTTACTATTAATAAAAAAATTATGTCCAAAGAAGAGACATCTAACTTGCACTCCTTGCTTGCCAATGGATTGCGATTTACAAACTTACCTGACATGCAGAATTTCGCTCATTGTAGATTACGCGCATGAGCAATTAATTGGCTCTTGCAATGCAGAAGAAGCAGCTCCTCGACATCATTTGGCACTAACTGATGCCACTGTGTTAGTGCATTCGTATGCAAGCTCTGCATCTTACATAGTTTAGATTATATATTATCCTCTTCATTCTAATGAATTGCCTCTCACGGGCTACATTTTTATGAAGGGAATGCATCAGGATAACCAGAGCTGGTATAGTGCTATGCATTGGCCAGCAAAGCTGGAAACATTCAACTACCCCTCAAAAGTCGAAACACCAGCTACTGTGAACCACAAGTTTTACTACAAAGATAACAACTTCGTCATAATCAGATAACAACTTCGTCATAATCAGTACCCAGCGACACCAGGAAGATGAATACTGTCCCGGGAAGAACGAAGATAAGAAGCCCAATCACTGGTGCGGATAGCCGTGGGGGTCATGTGGTGCCCAGGGTCCAGTGCCATAGCGGCTCCCCATGGAAGTATAGCCACCATCATAGATGCCTTGCAAGCGCATCCCAGGAGTCCCCATAGGAGGTCCATAAGCTCCATGGCTGCTGAAACCTAAAATTAAATTATGTTATAGGCTAACTGCAATTGATTTCAGTAACTTACATGCAATTGAGAAATGAAACTTACTAGGCGCCCTTCTCTTCTCAATCTCAGCCCTTAGCTTCTCAGCCTCCTGAGCCATAGCTACAAGATCCTTCTCCATTGCCTGTACTTGTGCCGTCAGCTCTGGCTTTGCCTTTTGCTCATACTCAAGGGCCTCCCTACAGTGATACTAATAATGAGCTGCTCTTCCACTCGAACAAAAGAAAAAATGGCACTGAAACACTGAATTAAATGCTCCTTTGAGCCACCAACATAGACTTCACATTTTTTTAAAAAAAACAATATGCTGCATCCATAACAGAAGAAACACAAACCAGAATTGTTTAATACCTAGTCCGGATTAATTCCTGCCGCAGACCATCACGTTCATCTATCATGGCAGGTATTCGCTGGGTTTCAGAGTTCTGATGCTCAAGCTCCTTTGATAGACCTTGCACCTTTGCAGTCAGCTCTTGCCTCAAAGACTGTAGTTTACCTGCTTCAGATCGTAGCTGCGAAGCATCTTGCCTAAGGGGTTCTAAGAAGCGTAGCTCAGCTTCCAGCTTCAGATTCCTCTGAGTCAGCTCCCTCGATTCAAGTTCTTTCTCTGCACGGAGCTTAGGTATAGCCTGACTCGAGGCATGGAGATCTTCCTTCATACGAGGCATTGCTTGCCTGAGACCAACAATTTCATCCACCAGACGTTGGTTATCATCACGGATTCTGCGCATCTCACCACGGCGGCTAGACAATTCCTCCTCCAAGCGACGCGGAGAGATGGGCCTTGGTCGTGCAAGTGGAAGAGGGGGGCCATCACGAAATCCTCGAGGTTCATCATAGTATTGGCGAACTATGCGGTGTCTTCCTGACATTTATAGGCCCTAATCAAGAATAACCAGAATTTGGAGAAGAAAATAAGAATAAAGAAAGGTAAATCAATTAGCACAAAGTGGAAGATATTTAAAAAATGGATAGCACACACAGAAGATACCACCATGGCACCATAATAAGTAAGCATTCCACAACATTAGCAGTCACTTACTGGGATAGTCTATAATGTATTAGTGGCTTACACAATACACTTAAGGCTGATCAAGCATGCCATTTCAGGACTAAAAAAGCCATTTGGGGACCAGCCAAAACCACATGTACAGGAAATCACCACTTATGAGTTCATCTAGATGTATAACTGATAAAACTAATCCAAAAGATATTCAGAATTTAAACTACACCGGGTTATGTTTGGTTTACAACTCCACATATCAAAAACAAGTATTTCTCAGTGAAGAATCATACAGTGACTTAAGGAGCTGCTAGATCCTCCTTAGGCTTGAGGAATGAAAATAAGTGACCAATGTGAAGGATTTCAATATAATTTTTTCAGTGTCGAAAATATATATAGTTTTCTCCAGTTCTCTGGTGGAATAGGGTAGAAAAATAACACCTATTTCTGCAAGATCTAGTTAGGTGTGAATGCTCGAAAATAATTCCCCGATCACAAATGTTCATAATTGGACGTTGCTAACATCATGGTAGTGTTGTTCACTATAAGATGCTTTCGGTTCTACAGCAACTTGTGGCAAGGGTGGGCATATACCATCTCTGATATACCCCTTGAGACCCTAAAATATATAAGAAAGAAAGCTCGAAAAAAAAAGAGATATGACACACTGACCGTCTTGCTTGTTAATTTGATGGGAAGCCAATTCTTAAAGGGACAAGCACAGCAGAAGGGAAGAAAGTCATTAATTATTAATCTATTCACAAGACCAGCACATGCTAACTTGAAGGAATCTGACTGCTTAGTGTAATAGCCTATAGTGCGTCTACACAGCAGTTGGACATGCCTGAGACCACAGTATACAGACGCTAAAAATCACAATGAAGTTACATAACAAATAACTGCCACTTCGTAAATACGCAATAAGAACACTGGAACAGATGGTTTCTAATTAAATATAAGCCTGAGTTCTTGCAGAAAATTGCAACACTCTTTGCTAAACTGGCATTCAAAAAATTGGTGCAACCAATCTTCCACTATTGGAACAGATGGTTTCAACCTGTAATGCATGGACACGTCTGGAATGTGGCGAGTCCGTGTCGGACACGGACACAGCTCCGGCACGGCTCCAACACGTATTTTAAGCGTGTCGGAAATTAGACCCGCAGAAAAAATGGAATTAAAATCGGACACGTATTGGCCAATTGGGCCCTGTACATTAAGCCCCGTAGCCTAGCCCATTTCCTATTCCTTATCCCTAGCTCATCCAGACTCTAAGCGCGGCCTTACTCCTCCCCTTCGACGCCACCACGACCGCACTCACGGCCCGCCCGCTATGTTGCGGCCGCGACAACCCCTCCTTCCAGACACCGCCTCCCTTCTCCCCCGCCTTTCTCCCGACCTCGCGCCCTGCTGCCCGACCCTTCTCCCCGACGCCGCCGGTCTATGCTGCTCCCTGACGCCGCTCGTCCCTACTGCTTTTGTGCATCCATCTCCCCGACGCCACCGGTCCCTGCTGCTCCCCGACGCCGCCCTACTACTCCCCGAGATGCCCTGCTGCTCCCCGACGCATCCAGACTCCAGCGCTCACTCCCTCCCCATCTCCCCAACTGACGACGGTGAGTGCACTAGTTTGTAGTTCTAGTTTGTAGATTGTTGTTTGTTTACCGTCGTCATGCATCAGAATTTCGCCATGCATCAGAGCTAGTGGTCACTAGTTTTGCTTGAACATGATTAGGAGATGGAACCGGGTGGTTCAAGTGCTGAGTAGCAAAATGCCAAGGCTCTGTTGTGGAATTATGTCAAGGATCATCTTTGAGGTACATATTCCTATTTTACCCTTTCAATATGATAAACACGTGGAAAAACATTAAATAATACATATGCATATACTATTATTATTATTATATACACACACACACAGCCGTGTCCCCGTGTTGCCATTTTTTAGAAAATGGCGAATCCCATGTCCGATACGTGTCGGACACGACACGTGTGTCCATGTCCGTGCATCATAGGTTTCAACAAGAGGCCAACACACACTTTAAATAACAAATAGAACTACAATAGTGCCTATCAATACAGGAGAAAACATAATGTCAATATGCAGCCAATATCACTTATTAATACGATTTGATCAAAGGTAGATAATTTTCATGTTAAATAAAAGGTAGCATGCCATCATTTGTTTAAACTTTAAAGTTTTGAGTACATTATGTTTTGTGCTTATTCATAAACCATGTGCTTCATAATTTACAATAACCCAACTTCAGTGTCAGCAGAAATATGCAGTGCGAGGATAATTAAGCTCCATCTATCACCGCATACACTGCTAGAGCCTACAACCCAGGTGTTGATCCATGTACTGTAACCTATGTTGCTCTACCCAACCAAGCGTAGGTGATCAAAGCAATATAACCGCCCTACATATAAATAGTATGAATAAACCATTTCATCGATCAACAGCATACCTGATGTTAACAATAGTTTTTTGGATGGAAATTGGTTTGGTTTATTATGACACTTTGAGAAAAGGATGAACTTATATTGCACTAGTAAGCTATTTTCAGGGAGGTGCCTTTTCTTTTTATAGCAGATTCCTTTTGACTAAAATATGTTTAGTTATACTAAAATACGGCAAAAAGTTTGCAGAAGTTTCTTAACTCAAAACTTGCATTGGCCTGTACAGAGAACAATAAGTAATAACAGCATAGGAGAAAAACCATGCTGCACCTCCAAAGGTAGGCATACAATCACATACCAAAAGGCAATAGATATATTATAGCTGGCTAAAGATACTAGGATGTGATCCAAGTAATGCTCATCTGTTTCACAAATTAACCTACATCCATAGAATCTATGTATCACTGATATGCGATACTTGATTTTGCCCCCAAAGTCACTGGTACGGCAATACAGCGGCATATATTTAAAATACAAAAAAAGAAAGGGTAAGTGAGGATTCATCTACAATCTGTGCATCAGCAGCAGAATTAAAGCGTGCCCCCAAATTTTGGGAAAACAAGCTGCTATTAGATCAACAATCAAATCAAATCCGCAAAGATCAACAAGCTGCTATTAGATCATAGTATCTCGGACAGAAATAAAGATTTGGATTTCACAAATTAACCTACTTCCATAGAATCTATGTAGCACCGATACGCGATAAGGGATTTGCTCCCGAAGTCACTGGTACAGTGGTACGGCAATACAGCGACATATATTAAAAATACAACAAAAATGAAAATCAAGGTTAAGTGAGGATTCATCTGCAACCTGTGCATCAGGGGCAGACATAAAGCGGAGCGTGCCCCCGAATTTTGGGAAAACAAGCTGCTATTAGATAAACAATCAAATCAAATCAGCAAAGATCAACAAGCTGCTGTTAGATCTGAGTATCTCGGACAGAAATAAAGATCCGGATTTCACAAATTAACCTAATTCCATAAAATCTATGTAGAACCGATACGCGATACGGGATTTCGCCCCCAAAGTCACTGATACGGCAATACAGCGACTATATTAAAAATACCAAAAAAAAATTAAGGGTAAGTGAGGATTCATCTACAATCTGTGCATCAGGGGCGAACTTAAAGCGGCGCGTGCCCCCAAATTTTTGGAAAACAAGCTGCTATTAGATCAACAATCAAATCAAATCCGCAAAGAACAACAAGCTGCTATAAGATCGGATTATCTCGGACAGAAATAAAGATTTGGATTTGATTGCTCACAGCAAAGAACAAGCAAAGCTACGTTAGGGCTTCTGTACCAACAGATGGGCTCGGATGAGGCGACCTAGAACTTGAACAAGGCAGCGCCCGGCGGCGAGAGGCAAGGTGATGGCGACGACCGGCGACCCGAGGTGCGGAGGAGGAGGGGACGGGGAGGCGTCGGTGAGGGTAGGGTTGGGGAGGGAGGGGGGAGTGACGGGGTAATTGGGGTAAGACGATAAGTGTTGAAGGAGGGTGTCACGGACGGGCCTCACGCACTCAATGGGCCTGATGGCTCAATGGGCTTGATGGAATGGGCCCGATGGGAGTGGGCCGAGTCCAAGACACCGGCAAGCAGTATAAATATTGAAGCGTTGGCAAAGAGAGAAATTGAACTGAAAATAACAAACCACAGGGTGCCTTTTCCTCACGTTTTGCTCCTCCCCCAAACTCTAGCTCTTCTTCCCGATCTAAGTTTTTCTACTTCCCTGTCTTGATTTTTCCATTCCCAGTCCCCGATTTCTCCGATTCACTTGTATCCCGAAGTTGTTACGCAACAATATGGTATCATAGCCGTTTGCCCACCACGTTTTCGACGGAATGCCGAGCCACCAGGAGGTAGGCATGGGCGGCACTGTTCACGTCATCGTGAGCCATAGGCTCTATCCGGTGACTGAAGGTGTGATCCATCAAATCCTTGACCCTTATGGAGTTGGTAAGAAGATGCAAGTGATGGAGAGGGAAGCTCGTATGGAGGCCCTTGTTGAATTTCGATCCTGGCATGAGGCGGTGCGAGCTCAAGATGCACTGCATGGTCGGTGCATCTACGCTGGCTGTTGCCACCTCGAAATACAGCATGTGCAGCCATCCGAGCATTCGATCCTGGAGCTTCCTCATACCGAAATGGCAGTGGTGTCCCTAGATCGGTTCGGAGACGAGTTGAATGGGTGCAAGGAGCTGGTGGACAAGCCGACCGTCTTTTGTGGAGGCAATGAAGACCTCATCGGATTCGTCTCCGGTGGACGCCGCCGCGAGCCCCATCTGCAGCAACAACACATCGATGCCCACGGTGTGTTTTATGTCGAGCCCCTACCATGACACCAGCAGCGTCAGTATCACGACCCTACCATCGCCGCCAGCAGTTGTTCCTGCCATCAACGCCTTCACCACTGGCAATTCGCAACGTCCACCAGGTGTTCGACATATGGTCCCAACCACGACGACGTTTTGGAGCTCGAGACCAGCAGCGACACCACCACCATCGTTATCACCTCTGTGACGCCTACCAGTTCTTCGACTCTGGGCCTAGACACCAACACCAGCGACCTCCATGCCGCAGTCGTGTCCTTTGCTCTTGAGGTGCATGTCCATGGCCATGGCAGCTCTTGTGGAACTCTCAATGATCGTTGTCTCCAGCCTCACGCCAACCGTCGCTGCCATTCCAATGTGTGTCTGTATCGATGACCTCACCACGTACCAGCTGGTCGGCGAAATGCTCCTGCACGCCGAATTGGTACAGTGGTGTTGCTGTTGAAGGTAAATTCATTTGTGAAACAGGTTGGGTTGAAGCCATGGCCGATCAACAAAAGCAACAGCGCAGCAGAGGCGTAGTGGTGAGGTTTCAACCTTGGTTGTCTCCTGCTCAAGTGACTTCAGGATGTGTACTTATGGGGAAGTTTCTTGAACACATGAAGATATTGTCAATAAGATTGGCTGAGCGGAAGCCATGGCTACCACCTCTCGAAAGTGCAACATCATTTCAATTTTTTATCACCTTGGCAAGATTCAAAGCGAGGAGGACAAAACTCACAGAGGTTGAACTGAATGCAATGGAGTCATTTCTGCAGAAATTGCTTGGGGTTGTTATTCATGTGGTGTCACAAGGGCCATATTCTGTACGGAGAAGCCTTGTTATTGAGAAGGATATTCAAGGGCTTGTTGCTAAGAAGCTTATGTGCATACTTTTGTTATCTGAGCTGATTGCTGAGCTTGTTGGCAAGGCTGGGGAGAGAAATCTTGTGCACAGTTTCACTGAGAATGATCTAATGGTTGATGTCCGAGAGGTACAAAGGTTAGCTGCTTTGTCTAACTCAGGTCACACAAACTTACTATTAGAAGTTGTGAAATTCCATGGAATGGTGATTGCGCTTGGGTACGAAAAGGCATAAAAGGAATTTTCTGAAGAGCTCTACATTCAGTTGGAAGCTCTAGACTCTACACATCAGGATGCCAAAATATTCAATGAGAAGGTGGAGTCAGTGGAAGCAAATTTCAGGAAGAGGTTTTTATTGGTGGCAACATTCATTACCATGGCCAAGGTTGAGCATTATTCTTGTACCCTGGTTTGTGAGCTGTGTAAGTGCTACGGGAGGATTCTCAATGCCTGTGTGCAGTTGGGAGCAACATTCTCTAATGTATGCTACTGCAAGTTGAGGAGCGCTGAACAACGTGGACGACCTCATTCCAAGATGTGCAGTACACAGTCAAAAGCAAACTTGGTGCTGGCCAATCCATCTTTGGCGTCACGGAAATGCAAGTACAATGGGATCTGGGTGGCTACTTTGCATCGACTCGGGGACAAGCTGAATCTGAAGAAGGGGAGGGGAGAATGTCACAGACGGGCCTCGCGTAGACTCAATGGGCTTGATGGAATGTGCCAGATGGGAGTGGGCCAAGCCCAAGACACTGACAAGCGATACAAATATTGAAGTGTTGGGAAATAGAGAAATCAAACTAAAAGGAACAAACCACATGCTACTTCTTCCTCTTCTCGTTCCGCTCCTCCCCAAACTCTAGATCTTCTTCCCAATCTAAGTTCTTCTACTTCCCAGTCTTGATTTCCCCATTCCCAGTCTGCGATTTCTCCAATTCACTTGTATCCTGAAGTTGGTGTATGACATTGTACAATTGAAGTGCTTGTGAAAGATTTTTTTGTGTTAAAAATACATTGTATTTGTGTATGGCATGTGCATAGAAAATTGACATGGTGTAGATCTAGAGGGATAACTTCAAAATTCAAATTAATGGCAAGTACAAGTGTACAACTCAATGTCAGGTCATCATTCTATAATCTACATCAAATACATCAATAATAGAAAATATTCAATGCATGTACTTCCCAAAATACAGAGTGTTGCATGAATCTCATAGCACTTTCAACGGTTCAAATATCGAATGGAAGTCCATTGAGATCAATCGTTGCTTTTCCGGGACACATGCATCGAGTGAAAGTGCTCCAAAAAGATGCATTGAGTGAAAGTGCTCTAGAAAAATACGTTTCTAGCCTAGGAAAATGCCCGCTGTTGGCAGAAAAATTCCAGTCCAACAACACAAACAACAAAACTTCAAGATTCAATGCATTTATATGCCTAGGTGAAAACTTAATCATACAATTATTCAATTCGAACACATAAATGAGAGATACGAAGACTTTGTATCACATTATTAAAACCACTGTATTACAACATCAAGTGTCTACTGTAAACGATAGTCTCATCAGTCATGAAAGAGAAAATAGCACCATGGGTCACCAAACTTGTCCGAGACCGGTTCGGTTAGGTCACTGAATTTCCAAACTGCAGATCTACGTCACTAAACTCAAGATTCGCTCTAGGTCATTAGCACGTCAGACTGAGGTACAACGTGATGACATAACACATCGACTCGTGCACGTGGCACGGAATGCATGCTAGTGGTACATAACAACAAGCTTGGCCACTATAATCTGCACTCAACTCAACCCCCTGTAAGTTTAGGCATTTCACAAATTTCTCCCCGTTAGAAACCCGAATGAGTTGCGGCGACTGAGGCGATCACGAGAGCAATGGCGTGTCCCGGTGTTTGGATTCATCAACGATGACTGTTGTTGGGAGCAAGGAATTGAGGCTGAGAGAAGCCAACGACGATGGTAAGGAACTCGTCAAGAACACAAGGAGCCTGGGAGAGGAGGGTGTAAGATCGAGGAGGACGACTAGAGAGGTGTGAATAGACGGTTTTTAAAATCTTTTGGCTAAAACCGAGTTTTATACGGAATTATAAATCAATTCGGTTTGCTCAATTAAAACCTAAATCACCTAGTCTTGACTAAGTGCACCAACAATATAAGACTATTGATAATGATAGCAAACATACAAAGACTAGAAGCAATTTAATTCTAGCAATGTAAATTGCACAAAGTAAAATATAAGAGAAATAAACCACAATGACACAAGGACGTTTTACCATGGTATTCGGAGACTTACCGGTCTTCCCTAATCTACATTGAGGTAAGCCCAAACTAATTGGACTGGCTCCACGAATTAAGTCAAACACCTCAATTCCACTAGTGGTAACTCTTTCCCGCTCCGGGTAGGTGAGCTCCAACCTTCACAACGCACTGGGCCTTCTCACAAGCTTCTTGAGAAGATCACCGGTCCACGACGCCTCCATGTTGTCTAGGTGTCGGTAAACACCAAGAGTAATAAACCAAGCCCCTTGCTTGACTCTCACCACATGCAATAAATGCACAAGCTCAAGTGGAAATGAAATCCACCTCTAGATGCAACACAAGCAACTAGAGACATCTCTCCTTGCTCACAAGGTGCAACACATGCACAATTGAGAGGAGAAGCTCACACTAGCTCAAGTGAGTGAAATGAGATGCTAAAAGAATATCTCTCAACCGGCCAAGGTGGGTATTTGTAGCCCACACACAAAAACTAGCTATTGGGAGCAGAAATCCCCAAAAATCAGGATTTGCGGTAGTACCACCGTACAAACTCCGGTACTACCTTTTTCTACTGTTCATCGGTCGCACGGGTGCATTAACGGCTCAAAAACTAGCCGTTAAAGTTTTTAGTGCGGTAGTATCATAGTACAAAGGACGGTACTACTGTTCTGCGGTAGTACCTCTCTTCTTGGGCGATATTACCGTAGTCCAATTTCAGCACAGATGACACTCGATAAAAATGTCATAACTTTTGACTCCGATGTCGGAATTAAGTGATCTTGGACTCTATGGAAAGCTTATTTAGAGGGATACACAACTCATCTATTTGATTGATCTCAAACACATTTGATCAAATCAAAAGCACAACTCCAAAAAGGCACTACCATAGTCTAAGTCAAAATAAATAGCAACAAGTAATCTTAAACCATGCCAAGGAAAAATGCATGAATCCCAACAATTTACAAAACACATTTTCAAACTTAGATCATGCTACAAGTAGTAGGTACATGGACTTCAACCATTTGCAAAACATATTTGCAAAGTATAGTCACATGCTATAAGGATTAGATGCATGAGTCTCGACTATTTCCAAAACACATTTGCAAATAATAGCATCATGCCGCAGAGAGCTAGAGTAAGCGAGATTGAGCTATCAACACATGATAAGACTCAAGCTACTAGACAAGACCCCTCTTAATAGTACGGCAAACCTATACTAGCAATCCGGTCTTCCAACCAAACATCAAGACCGGTAAAAGACTAGGAACACATCCTTAGCCCTAGCTAGTCATACCTTAGCCTTGAGCATCCTCTTGAAGTTTGATGATGCACATCTTCACTTCAAATCCGAGCCATCGTCTTGACATGCATCAACCCATAATGCATCCTTTACTTGACCTCCATCAACACATGATGAGTCTTCTCTTGACTTGATGATCATCTCCTCTTTGAGATCTTGATATGCATCAACACATGATGTATCCACTTCTTGAACCTTGACTTGATGATGATCAACTCATGTTGCCATCTGAAGTCTCCATCACCATGGAACATAACTGATTCATCAAACTCATAGAAAATATTAGTCCCACAATGATTAACATTAATTACCAAAATATATCTGCAACAAATGCTTCTTAACAAGTCATTGCAGAAAGGTGCGGTACTACCGCCGTTGATCATGCGGTAGTTCTGCTCTCCTGTAGTTTCGTTCATATAGGGTGGTACTACCGCTTCCCTTAGATGTCCAAAATTGGCCCTCTCTGGAAATAACGTACCGCCAACTAAAATTCGAAACTTCCGGTGTGCAATAGTTCCGCTAAAGGATTTGCGGTCATACCGCTACGCGGTAGTTCCGCCAAATAAACTCTGGTACTACCGCTTACCAAATGCGGTTGTAACATCCCAAATATAGGTTGTGTTTCAAATGTAACCAAACCAGGGTTTGTGTTTCAAATGTAACCAAATCTAGGTTTGTGTTTCAAATGTAACCTAATATGGGTGTGTGTTTCAAATATAAGAAAATGAGAAGAAATATAAACTTTTCTTACATCTTGTAGTCTTTGAAGAAATTAAAACTTTTCTTACATCTTGTAGTCTTCGAACTTTTCTATAATTCTTGTAAAGAAATTGTGGAATTCAAAAACCTAAACCTCCAGTTGACTAAAGTCAAACCCTTTTTTTCAACATTGTCAAGAATCTTGTGTTCAATCTTTAGAAATATTTTTCCTTGGTTCTAAAGTTGATGTGTGACCCTCTGAAAAATTTCATAATTTTTAGAAATAATTTGATGATTTTTGGAGGCAAGTCAACCCAGTTTGAAACTTGGTCAAACCCTAGAACAAACCTTAAGGAATTTTTTGAGGAAAATACAGTGCATGAAAATCTCTGAAAATTTTATGTAAGGTTAATCTTGGAGTGAGAAAGCTCCAGTCAAAATTTCAGAATTTTTGGAGTTAGTTTGCTACCCCAAAAAAATTCTTCTAAACTCAGCTTTCAAATTTAAACCCTAAACCAGTGCACTGTTCCTTGGGTCCGAGCCCGACCCCGTCTTGGTTCGACCCAATCAACTAACTGCACCGGCCCGGTCGGTTTGGTGCGCGCCTCGTCAGCCGTTGGATCTCCATCGCGCCGTCCACGCTCTTGCTGGGTCAGGTAACCTCGATCAGCCATGAAGCCGTTGGATCGCCATCCAACCGTCGCGATCGCGTCAGCGCCTGTTGGTCCGACTCAACCTCGTTCGTCGCTGTTGGGCTCGAGCCGCATCGCCGCTATGTCGCTACAGGTGGGCCTCCGCGCACGAGTCGTCTCCTTCCTCGATGCCGCTGCCGCTTTGCACGCGCCACGCCATGGATGAGCTTCGCGTAGGCGCAGCGCCTTGTCCACTCCACGTCCTCGCCAACGGATCATAGCATTAAATGCACAACGTGCTCTCTCCCTCAAAGTCGCCATTCTCACCTACTCCCGTCGCTCAACTCGCCCAGGGCAGAGCGTGGACCGTGGCTCACCTCTGAGCATGCGCTCGCTCCATGCTCTCCTGCTATAAGATGCTCCCAGGCTCCTCCTCTGCCTCCCTATAGCATCCTTGCAACCTCCCTTAGCTCCCTCTCTGCTCGAGTGAGCTCAAACACAAAAACCCCCAAATCGCCATTGTCGGCCGTGGAGCTTCTTCTTCATCGCCGGCGCTCCAGTGGTTCTTCTTCACTTCCACTCATGTCACTTCACGTCCCTTATCATCTTGAGCATATCTCCTCAGCTAATTTTGGTTTGCATTCTCAGGAATCGACTAATTTGGGGTTTGTTCAAATTCGGCCGAAATTCACTCTTTTCATCCTCGCCGCCAGTAAGCTCCACCTCTCTTTAATTCTTTGCTCATGGACCATCCTTGAGCCCTATTAAAGCTAATGTGATGACCCGGTCTTGCTCATTTTGCTCAGTAGCCGCTCTCGTTGTCGTCTCTCCAATACGGCGGCTCAACGTCATGGAGTCGCTCCGACCTTCTCTGCCCCTCCGTGTCCTTCAGGTAGCTTCGCCGTAGTCCCTAGACGCTCAGGCACCGCTTACTTGAACTGCTGCGGAGTTCTATTGCTGTTGTCGCCGTGGCCGTGCATGGCATCGCCGCTCCTCGCCGGCTCACCACCGTTCTAGGCCGGCTCAGCCGCAGTGGGTGGTACCATTGTGTGCGCAAGGCTATTGCCGACCTCAGACCACTCTTGGTTTGCGCCGCTATGGCCTGAGTCGCTGGCGATTCGCCGTGGAATGCACTCGGCTGCTTTGTCGGACGCGAGCGACACTGTTGCGACGTCATTAACTGTTAATAATTAGCTTAGCATTTAATGGCTGTCTTAAGCTGCTAATGAGTCGCTGACAGTGGGTCCCACCCGTCCATTTCTGGATATGGGGCTCAGATTCGCCCGGGCGTTCGCGTATGCTGTGCTTCCGTTCGTTTGGGCCGTGCGATTCCCAATCGACGGCCCACGTTAAATGAAGGGTTAGCGTCTTGTAGCGTTATTCGCCTGCTCAAGTTGGGCCGTTGGATTCAAGATCAACGATCCACGTTCATCTGGTCTCACGCGCGTGTTGTCGCGTTATCCCATGGGCTTGGACCGTCTGATTCAATATTGACGGCCCAGGTTTTTCCGCGTCATTTTGATTTAAAGAATATCCCGAGAGGTTTATTTGTGAACTAAAAAAGGTAATAAACTTCAAAATTGCATAACTAATTCATTTTAGCTCCATTTGAGTTGATTCAAATTTTGTTAGCTCTGGTTGGAACTGAGCTTTAATCTAAAAATGGTTGGAAGCTTAGTTCGGCTCCAGAAAATGGATTGGTAAATTGGTTTAGAAATATGCTTTAATTGTTGTTCTAAAAATTGCATTTAACTTGTAAATTGCATAAGTAATTCTTTGTAGATCATTTTTGAGTGAATCCAATTTTTTTGGCTTCCTCTGTTGGTGTACTAAATGTTAGAATAGGTTTTAGGCATGCCACTGTTTTTAAAATCTTTGTGAGTGCATTTTGTTTTGTGCTCTTTTGCATGTCTTTGAAAAATCATAGAAAATGCATCCTAGCTCCAAATGAGGTGAATTCAATTGTGTTGTTTATCTCATGAGGTGCTTTACTTACCATAAAAATCCCAGGTGCAACACCTCTTTGGAAAATTCTGCTAAAGAATTTAATTCAGATGAACAGTAACTGGTTTGAATTTTTCAGCCTTTTTTCAGCTGAGCAGATTTGTTTTGGCCATAACTTTTGCATTGAGAATCCAAATCAATTGGTTCTTATTGCTAAATTCCTTAAAAAGCATGCTCTTGCTGCTGTGAAAATTTCAATGCAGTTGGAGAAAGTTGGCTGTGGAGTCTTTTCGGTATTCTTCGTTCTTATCGGTTCTTTTCCGCTTTTTCGTTAGGTGCCGACGAGTGCGTTGGTCTCGAGAGCGTTTCTCTGTAGCATAGTGAGCATATCCAGCAAGGCAAGCAGTTTGATCATATTTAATCCCATTACTTTCAAAGTCTAATATATTGTTTGCAAAGTGTATGTATGCATGCTCTATTTTGTTGTTAAACTATTGTCGATTAGTTGATGCTATAGATGCATACTCTGTAGGTAAATGTTCAATCTCTACTGCTAAGCCTAGGAATATCTTGCTGTGATTTAGAGTTTGTTGGATGAGCTCTTGTCACTTAGTAGATTACGTGTTGATATTGCTTAGAAATGCTTAGATTACGTTAGAATTGGGCGGTTATCGACTTAGTCGATAACTTTGATCACACAAATCTAATTATTATTCCAATATGTCCAGCACTTGTGCTTTGTTAATTTGTAAAGTCAAAAACTGAAAATGAAAACTGTTTGGACTTGGGCACAATGGATGATGGTGTGATCTGTTGGTGTGTGAAATGGTGCCTAAGTCGACAAGGACCGAACATCTTATTACGCTAAACCAAGCCATTTTGCGTGCTAACCACACGAGGGTATTGGGAACCCCTCTTGACTAAGTACCTGGGGGGTGTTAATTATGAGTCGATGGTGGTTAAAATGTTTTTATAGGGATTGGGAGCACCGCAGCTGCTTAAAGTTGGGTCATGCATCCTACCCTTCGGGTTGTCACGACTCTTAATTAGCATCACCCATTGGAAATGTCTCGTAGGACTTAGCCGTGCCGGCATACCAAAGGAAGTGTGCTAAATAGCTTGGCGAAAAGGCGGTCTGACGTGTGGGTACATTGGTACACGCCTGCAGGGTATAAACTATTCGAATAGCCTTGTCCTAGGTTATGGACACGCTTGGAGAGGTCTTTCGAGAGTTAGACTATAACCTTTAATTAAAACTTGATGTGGGTGGTATAAATGGGTAATTCATGCTATTGTTGTGGTGACTATTGGGTTAGTCACTTCCAGGATTGTCGTTGTCATCTATCTATTGTCATTATGTTATTGTCTCGCTGTTATTTGCAAATTAAAAACAGATTGCAAAACTGCTTTAAATCTATTACATTATTGCAAATGAAAATTGCTTTATGCTGAAAACAACCTACAACCTCCACTTAAATAAGCTTGCATGTAGCATATGTATAGGCCTGTTACACTACACGTAAGTCTTGCGAGTACATTTTTGTACTCATTTGCTTTGCTTAATTAATTTGTTGCAAAGGCGGTTGATCCCCAAGGGATCCACTTTTGTGAGATGTGCGGTGGATTTAACGACTAGGTTGGCGGCCCGGTTGGTTGCCTTGTGGGCTACAGGCAAACCGTATGGCTTTTGTTTATCGCCATCTTATGGCTTTTGCTTCCACTGTTTATTTAACTCTCTCTTAGTTGTTATTTGGCCAGTCGGCCCTTTTGTAATAACTCTATTATGTATGTCTTTTGTTTAATCTAGTTCATGCTTTGGTTCTATGTCTTGTATGGAATTGATGCATGATTTTGTAAAGGGGTGTGTATACTGTATTTCTGGGAAGTATACATATCTCGAAGACACGGGTTATTTTGTTTGTGATACTAGGGTCAATGGATGACTAAGCATTACAAGCCAAATAAGCCGAGGTCCTCACAACGGTCATACCGATTTCCACTGAAATTCTTCCAGAAGCTTTTTGAAATGCAATGCATGACTCCTTTGTCTTGAGCCATATCGATCTTTTACCATCTTTGCATTTCCTTTTCATGCCAATATTCAAACTTCGGGACTAAGCCTTGAAAACATCTTAGCACACACATTAGTCCCACAACATAATTGTTATTAATTACCACGACATACCATTAGCTCATAATAGCGGATCAAGATATTTTATTTTTTTCCTCTTTGGTAATTGATGACAACCATCACAATTGCAAATAATTGAATGTAAGATCATATGAGTATATATGAACTACACAAGTTTTGTATACTCATTTGATATGTTTCAAAGTAAAGATCCTTAATATATATGGATAAATAAATATGGATCAATACTAATGAAACCACAAAACATAGAGTGAACTCCCCCTAAATGTGTGCATACACGAATGTGTAATAAAAATATATGCACATATTCAAGTTAAACTTTTAGTCGAGTTCAACCTATATTTTGGATCCGAGGAATGCACCAAGATATAAGAATATGATGTCGAGTGCATACCTCCATGATTTTCACCTTTTTATCCAAATAAGACTTCACATTTTTTTTCCAAATAAGACTACACAATAGGTATATCAATAAAAGTGTTAGTCTCACATATAGATTTGTCATTAATTATCAAAATACTCTATTAACTCATAATGGCAGGTCTAGATTCTTCAATCTCCTCCTTTTGGTGATTGATGATAAATCATTTATCAATAACAACATTTGGATATAAATCATCATAAGATAAGAATTTAAGCTATTGAACTATATCCATGCATGTTACTAAGCAATTTAAAGCTTCAAGCATTATGCATATGATGCATATAGGAGGCTATATATATGAATGAGATGCTCCTCCTCAAGACATGCATGCATGAAATAAGGTGAAATCACAAGAGAGAATCCAAATAGGAAAATGTTGATCATATAAATATTCTCCCCCTTTTGGCATTAAACACCAAAAACCAAAAACAAATCTAAGCCAAAAGAGAGTTTTTGTAAAACAATGAGCTAGGCAATTGAATTCATTTTATTTTGATCATTAAAATATTCTCCCCTTTTGAAGTAAGGTTTTGTTTTCAAGACATTTGAGGAAAATCAAAAAGGTCGCAAACTCCTCTATGATGGCTGAAAAGAGCAAAACAACTCGAAATGAGGCCATATTTGAGTTTAACTAAAGAAAATGATATTTGGAACACATTCAAATAATCTCCCTCTTGAAATCTTCTTAAGAAACATTTTTTTCATGAAGATACATGCTCATTTTCTCAAAATCCAAAGAGATATATGCATTTGAAATCATGTTGAGCTCAAAAGATATGTGGAAACAAGTTCCAAAAAATCTGAGATAAATCATAGAGCAAGTACTTACAAATACACACACTTTTCATTGTGGGAGGCTCAACCAAATATCAACAATTTTGAAGATATGAAAATCACAAGGTTTCAGAAAACTGAAAGTTTCAGATTTTTCAGAGTTTGAATATAAATAATAGATTGAAAGCATAAGGTAAAACAAATAATAAGAATAATTTAACAGTTTGATTTCACAAAGACACATAGTCTAAACAAGTTATTCACATAGCCATATGACTTAGATCACATAGCTCCCTTCCCAAGGTTTTTATGAAAATCTACCCCTCGTGTGAAATCCCCGATCATGTCCATGACCGCGGACGCGGCTATTCAAATGGATTGATTTAACACTCTGCAGAGATTGTACACTTTACCCACAAGATACAACTAGTGTTGCAAGCACTAATCATAACAAAACGTTTTAGAAACTTCATCTCAAGCATTGATACTCCCAGTGTGCTTACAAACCGTCATACCAAGCCATACACAACGATAGGTACGACACACACCGTTGGACAGGGACACGACGAACCGCCCCATGATGTAACTACTTGGGAGCACACCTCCACCCAATCAACACAGTCTAACCTACAACCTGAGTAGCAATGTCAAGATTCCATAACTTACTAAGTTAGGCCCGTCCCATACCAGGGCATGTGGCCGTCTGAAGAAGGCTTCGCCTCAATGGCGCACAAAGTTAAGTCCTTAATTGACCAAGGCAAGACTTCCAATTTACTACAAAATCCCTATGCACACATATTTTTAAGCCCGTGTACACAGATCCACCATAACAATACACAGTACCACTTGCCTCCGTCTAAATCCTTTCCCACCCTGTTGGTTAAGTGCAACATATATCATCAACGAGTAATAGCACATAGTATACACAGTTTTATCGCATAGTTCCATAATCACTTAGTCAAGTTTATAATAGCAACTTACATGAAATGATGACTCGTAGCATGGCTAAGCAAACTAATCGTATCTAACCAACCCACGTTGGTGCTATGATAATACCAACTAAATAATGAACCAATCTAGGGCGACAAAAGATTAAGGCATAGCAATTAGACAAGGTGGTTATAACAAATTGGATTAATAACTAAACCTATCGGTGCTTTAGAACCGAACTTACGTAAAGATTGTTTGATTCGGGGGTTCCTCTAGGCTTAAAATCACACAGAGATGGAGACACGAGGATTTTTATACAGGTTCGGGCCTTCTCCTATGAGAATAACAACCCTACTCCTGTGTGTATGTATTGAGTATACTGGATTACAAGATGGAATCAGAGACTAGAGTATTGTCCTTCTAATCTTCTTTCGCGCTCCCCTCTCTTCTTGATGATCCTTGCCTTTTATACTGTCTCTGGGGTGCGCCGTTGGATCTTCAGTATAAAGGTCACATTAACGCACTAGATCGTGGAGCCGTTACCGGAGGTTATTACGGGAGTTGTAACGTTCCCACGTTGCCAAGCAATTATCACCATAACAGGCAGTCAAGTCATGCTGTTATTCCAGGAAATAACAGCGTAATTGATTGCTCATATCCTTGCATACGGTACATGAGATTCTCTGATCGACTAGGCCCACATGTCTGTGAGTTTTATCGACTGAGGACTGGTCGTAGAAGAGCTTACGACTAGGTGGTGGTCGTAGGAGAGCCTACAACCACAGATCAATCGTAGTACAGCTTACGATCACGGGATAGTCGTAGAAGGGCTTACGACTATGGTGTAGTCGTGGGGAGACCCACGACTACAGGGTGGTCGTAGGAGAACTTACGACTTCGAGCTTCTCCCTTATGAATATTAAGGGGTATACTCAAGAGTTATATGACGTCATTATTATCCATAATATGAATTATAGATATATAATAAAATAAGGATTGTTATATCCTTGTCATCTAGCCCCCCAGCTTAAGCGAAAATAACTTACTTGGAAAAGGAGCAGTAGATGGTCTTACGACCAGTAAGTGGTCGTAGGGAAATGGTCGAAGGAAGAACTCTTCGACTGGTGTTTCATTTGACCAGAAATTTACTTGGTCAAGAAAGTTGTGAAATAATCTTGTGACTTATAAGGTGGTCGTGTGAGATCTAACGGTCACCGAGTGGTCGCAATACTGTGGCTGGAAGCAGGATCTTTCCAATCGCTGTTGTGTTTTGACCAGAAAAAGACTTGGTCAAGGAGGTAATTTCGTTTGAGGTGTAAAAACAGACCTGACTTCCGCGAGCAGACAAATTTAAGAGTCCCAATCGACTCCCTTACTCTTGTCTGTTGGAGTAGTTCCCGATGCGTTGGTAACCGTTGGGTAGCCATGTCTTTTGAACTTCGGGTATGCGGTTATAAATCTTCACCGTGGGTGAGGATAAGGTCCTTTACCTTTCCCCAAATTGTTCTTGCTGTTCGAACTCCCGAGTTCTCCGCCGCCGACCAAATCAAGCTTTCTTCTTCAATCTTTCCACATCCAAATCTTCGATTTTTGGGAGAAATGGCCGGAACCGCTTCCCAGTGGGCCGAATCGGAGATGGTTGTGACCAAAATCTGTAGAACACGGTGGAACAATTGTCACTGTTGCTGAATATAACAAGCAACTTGTCCAGCTACGACAAGACAAGCGCTACTCTGCGAGCAGGCGGAGAGGTTGTAAGTAACTGCTTTTTGTAGCCTTCCATGTTTTGACCACTTACACAACACTTGCGGGGGTTTGTCGTAGAAGATCTTACAACTAGGTACTGGTCGTAGGAGTACTTACGACCAGGGTTCCGTCGTAGAAATACTTACGACAAGGAACTTACGATCAGGATATTATCGTAGAAGAACTTACGAGCAGGATATTGTCTTAGAAAGACTTACGACAAGGAGCTGGTCACAGAAGAACTTACGATTAGGAATTATGCTGATTCTCTCGACTTTGAGAGAGCCGAGAATAAAAAGCTAAGTGAGAAGGTTGAAGACCTCCGGAAGAAGCTTCAGGAGGCAAACTCTGCAAACCAAAAGTTGCAGGGGCGACTAAGCGGTAAGTCTTGAACTTAAGACGCCTTGACCTCCTTTTTTTCTTTTTTCTCAATCTCATTCTCTTTCGCACAAAGACCAAGAGGTCGAGACGTGGGAGCAACGTTACCTTAAGGACACCGCCGCCCACGCTGAAGAAGTCAAGAAATTAGATTCTCAACTAGTTGGTAAGCAAATCTTTACCTGCAATTGGTTGTGTTTTCCTCTCGAGGTCATTTTATTTGATTGACCTTATTCTTTTTAGAACAAGTAGTACAAGTAAAACGACTTCGTGAGGCTTCGACTCGCAACCAGGAGGAAATGGAGGCTTTGAAGATCAATCTTCAAGACAATATTTCACTCCTGAACAATGTACTCGGCGGGCTTCGTGCAGAGGGGATTACTCCTCCTGACGACACGTTGTCTGCCCAATCGAGTGCTATTAGTGAACAAGTTGGAACTTTGCAAGAGTTGGTGACTACGCTGAGAGCTAACCAATTTGACTCAATAAAGGATGCGATCAAAGAGGGAATAAGATTTGTCTTAGCAAAACTTAAATCTCATGATCCCACCCTTAATCTACAGCCTGTCGTAGATGACTTCTTTATACCTGAAGCGAAGCGAAGCGATTAATAGAGACAATGCACCGATCACGAGTTAGTCACGGAGGGTATGCAAGTCGGCCTCTCCTCACTTTGAGTAGTTCAGGAGAACCGAGTATTTAACTTGTAATACTTAACCATCAAGATGATTCAAGCATTACAAATTAAATATCTCGACTCTCGGCGTATATGTACTTCCCAGAATTACAGTACACATACCCCATACAAAAATTATGCATCAATTCCATTCAACACATAGAACCGAAGTACAATAAAGCAATTCAAAAGACATACAATATAGAGTTATTACAAAAGGAGCCGACCGACCAAATAACAACTAAAGAGTTAGATAAACAGTGGAAACAAACAGCCATAAGATGGCGATAAACAAGAGCCAATTAGTGTGCTTTTAACCCACAAGGCAACCAACCGGGCCGCCAACCTAGTCGTCAAACCCGCCGCACATCTCACAAAAGTGGATCCCTTGGGGATCAGCTTCCTCCTCTGCAACAATTAATTAAGCATAGCAAATGAGTACAAAAATGCACTCGCAAGACTTACGTGTAGGGTAACAGGCCTATACATAGCTACATGCAAGCTTATTTAAGTGGAGGAGGCTCTAGACTCATTTTCAAAGATAAAGCAAGTTTTCATTTGCAATAAAGTAATAGATTTAAAGCGAGATACAATCTGTTTTATTTGACAAAAACAATGAGATACAAGTAACAATAATAACAAGACATCACGGAAGTGGCTAACCCAATAGCCACCACAACAATAGCATGAATTCCCCATTCATACCACCCACATCAAGTTTTAATTAAATGTTATAGTCTAACTCTTGTAGAGACCTAACCAAGTGCGTCCATAACCTAGGACAAGGCTATTCGAATAGTTTGAACCCTGCAGGGGTGTACCAATGTACCCACACGTCAGACCGTCTTTTTGCCTCTGGAATAAGCACACTACCTTTGGTATGCTGACACGGCTAAGTCCTACGAGACATTTCCAATATTGTGCATTAACTACGAGTCGCCCATATGGAAGAAGCCCATATGTTGATACGGAGTCATCAAAGATGCTCACCGCCTTTATAAAGGACGATGCTCCTTGCAGTGGATAACCTCCAACACTGCTCACCCAAACACACACAAGTTTCTTTTTCAACACAACGCACACAACCACCATGCGACCCGGAGCTAACACACGCCAAAGTACTAAGTCAAGAGAGGTCCCATATCCCTCTCATGTGGTTAGTACGCAAAAGTGCTTGGGTCGGTGTCCAAGATATTCGGTCCTTGTTGACTTAGGCATACCACCACACACCAGATAATCACACCATTAACCATATGCCCAAGTCTAAAACATTTCATTTTCAGTTTCAGTTTTTGACTTTACAATGTAACAAAGCACAAAGTGCTGAGCATAATGATAATAATAATTTCGATAACCATCCAATTCCACCGGTAGCTAAGCATTTCTAAGCATGAACCGTACAGACAATAAAAGAGCATAATTCAACCACTGGGCTCTAATTTACCGGCGAGATTAATATATTATGTTTAGTGGCAGGGGATGAACAATTTAAGGGCAACCATGCAATAGGAATAACTACCTCTAATCGGGAAAATAAACTTTGACACAAAAGCATGCGTACATACAATTTGTAAACAAAGTATTAGACTTTGAAAGTAATGGGATATTTATGATCAAACTGCTTGCCTTGCTGGGGATGACTCTCTTGCTATAGAGGATCCCTCTCGTATACAATAGAATCGTTGGAACCTACCGAAAGAATCGAAAGCATAATAAGAACGAATAATACCGAAAAGACCCAAAAATTCAAAGTCATCCAAAAATCATGAAAAATTCACAGTAGGTAGAGCATGATTTTAGGTGAATTTATCAATAAGAATCAATTGATTTGGATGTTCTAAGCAAAAGTTATGGCAGTTTGAAAGTCAGTTTTCTAGAAAATCTAAATAAATTGCCATCTGTTACTGTTCATCCGAATTAAATATTTTGGTGCAAATTTCCAGACAGGTGGTGTACTTGAAATTTTTATGGTAGGCAGAGCACCACATGAGATGAACAATGGAATTTGATTCACCTAATTTGGAGTTAATATGATTTTTCTATGATTTTTCAAAGTTATGAAAGTAGTGCACTTCACAACTAACTCAATCCCTAACCAGATACAAGGGCCCATTGCCAGTGAAACATTATACCAGATCTACACAAAAATCCGTGCTTAAGACAGAATTTAACTCTTGATGATTTGCTACAAGATGGCGGTCGGGCGTGCACGCAGGCCATTCTCGGTAGCGAAGTTCGCGGCGCCTTCTTGCGTGAAGGAGAGCTCGTCGGTGGCGACCAGGGATTTAAAATGGAACCAGACGCTCTTGCGACCGGAGGCACCAGCCGTGAGGTCGAGGTGACTGGCCTTGTGCCAAGGCGGGGGCGGAGTGGGAGCTACGGGAAAACCGACAACCATGCTACGACAACACTTCATGTGAACTAGAGTGCGCACGAGCATTAGAGGGGCTCCAGGAACTTACTGCGATGACCCGGAGGTGGGGAGGTTGTCGGAGTTGGGCCGACGATGAGAAACCGAGGCGGCGGCGACACTACACCGAGGAGAGCTCAACCTGAGGGCAGAGGAAGGGAAAGGAAGGTAGGGAGAGTATAAGTGGTGCCCACAAATGGTGTACAAGTGGGGAATTGAATCGGGACTCACTGTGCCGTCGTCGGGGAAGAAAATGGCTCTTGCGGCCGAAAATGGGGAAAAGTTCGATTCCGACGATTCCTGTGATCGAAGGTCAAAATTGGTTGAGGGGAAAACTTAATCGTGCTTAGGCACACGTCGTGACACACTTAGAAGGGAGAAAGGCTCACCGGGAGCGAAGATGGCACAGCGGCGGCGTTGGGTACACGCTCTGAACGTGCTCCAGAGAAGATGGGGGCGCTCCTCGTGTTCCAGGGCCTGCACACAAAGATCAGTGCTCAAACCGGCGCACAAGGGGGCGGTGAAGGAAGAGGAAGAAGGCGGAACCACGCGGAGGAAGCTCACCCTAGAGGGCAGCTCGAACAAGCATCTCCCTCCTCAGCCACCGAGAGGAGGAATGACTTCCAGCGGGCGAGAGCAGGGGTATTATCCTCGTGTTGCAGACAGAGCGGAGGCGGCGTGAACAAGTGAAGCCCCAGGAGTGGCCGATCGGAGCGGTGGATTGACGCCGTTGCTGGGCGCGGACGGAGCAAGGCAGAGCGGCGCGACTGCGTGGCGCGAGGCTTCTGCGCGATCACCAGCGTGAGGAGGAAGAATGGCCTAACGAGTGGGTCCCGCGACGCAGTGACACAGCCGCGAGAGAGAGACTGAGTGAAATGGGTCGGCGCGGGCCATTGGATCGAGATCAAACGGTCGACAACACGCAAGAATCTTTATGCCTGGCCGAAGCGGTATGCGATCAGAGCCGTTGATGCACGATCGGATGGTTTACTTGAGGTACGGGTTAGGTGACTCGGTCAAGCCAAGTCGGCTCGGGTCGGACTTGAGTTTGGTTCGAGTCAGTCCAACAGTGAAAACTGATTTAGGGAAATATGGCTGAAGTGATTAGGGGAATTTTTATAGATATCTCCGAAGCTCTAAAAATCTTGAATTTTTTGTGGAAGCTTGCTAGATAATAGGAAAACCTTGTATAATTTTTATAGGAATTTTCATGCAATAAATTGCTCTCTAGAAAATTTACAAGCTGCTGGTCTAGGGTTTTGACCAAGAGTAAAACTGATTTGACTAGCCTCTTAGAAATAGCACATAAAATCTAAAAATTATGAAAATTTTCAGAGAGGTTCCTAGGATGATCTAGAAGCTAGGAAAAATATTTCAGGGGATTATCACAAGATTGGATTATGGAGTTTTCAAGAACTAAAGCTTTCATCAATAGAAACATTGATCTTAGAAAATAGGAAACCCTAGGGAAAAATTCCCAGGAAATTTCAAATGACATCATGAGGCGTCAAAAGTTTTAATTTATCCTCATTTTCATACATTTGAAACACACACCATTGTTTGGGATGTTACATAGTATGTACCAGATTCCTGTAAAGACAAAAATTTTGTTGATGTTGATATATAATCCTTCCTTCTTCCTAAAAACCATCTTGTCGAGTAGTTAGTAACTCATAAGATAATGAATGAAAAAAGAGCAAGACTAAGAATTGAAGTCAAGTTAATAACTTTATCCTAGCCCCTGACTATGTGCTTAGTTTATTTAGATAAACCGAGTAAATAGTGTTTAATGGGTTTTCTGAAAAAGAGAGAGGTTTAGCTAACTTGTAGTTTTTTGATCACGATAATCTTGCACTGGTCGTAAGAGTAGGAACGAGTCGACATGTAACATCCCAAAAATTTGGTCTGTTTTAAAGTTTTAAAAAGAAAAATAACCATTTGAATTTTTGTTGTTAAAATTAAAGCTTAATTGGAGACCCACATCCCAATTTCTTTTCCTTTATTCTTTTACGGCTGAAAACTCCTTGCTGATGTCAGCATGCGCAATAATTATCATTTCCTTTGGAAAAATAATTCAGTAAATTCATAAATACTGATTTTCAGTATTTTATGTGATTTCAATCTTCCAAAGCCCATATCTTTTGCATCCGAACTCCGATTAATCCCATTCAAATTTCTAAATTCATATAAATTCAAGATCTATTTATTTGATATTTTTATTTAATTTTTGGAGTTTTTTTAGTCTCTGTTTTTTATTTATATGGTTTATTTGTTTGTTTGCGAGTAGACGTTGGTACTTCGGGAAGCTTGGAGCAAGGAGGACTCTACCAAGATCAAGATCAATCCCAGGATTTATTCCAAGGCAAGCCGTAGTCCTTTGATCATATTGAACCTATGATTTCAAAAGTATATTGTTTTATACAATTGCTTGCTATTTTTATACAAATTGTTTTGGGATTAGTTATTACCTATTGCCATTATGGCTCCTTTGATTATTTGAATGCCATGAATCCTTTGTCACCCTAGCGTGGATAATTTTAGTTGGACATATTCATATCACCAACATGGGTATCGTATAGATGCTTAGTTCTACTTAGTTACGATGTGTTCATTATCACATGTGTCATAATGATTAATCTTGACTTAATGATATATGGAATCATGGTGGTTAGCCACTGCTATTAAAATTTGTGTGCCATGACAGGGTTTGTCATTGGTTTTAGTTAAACAAAATGGTTTTCGCTCGGGCGAGTGGTTGGTGGATAGTGGGGATGTGGATGTAACATGTTGTGGGTTTGTGGTAGTCTCGCTTGAGTAACTTGTGAAGGATTTAATCTTGTGCGCCATTGAACTGGGCCTTAACCGTACAACCACATGTCTGGTATGGGACGGATCTGGCTAACTAATTAGCAATATCTTGATTTCGGTTCTGTCGTGGAAAGTGTGAGTTATGGGAAACTTATTCTCACGGTGGCGCAAGAGGGGGGGCCCTGTCTGGGTGGAAAGACATTCAGTGTTGAAACCTTAGCGAGCAGAACTGGGTTAAGAAGGAGCTTTGTAAAGGTCTTGTCACGTACTCTAGACTGCTTACCTAAGGTAGTGAGCAGTGGTATCGACGGATGCCAAACAAACTAGAGAAGTCGTGTCATGTGGGGAAAGCTGTACAACCTCTGCAGATTGTAAAACTATTCGAATAGCCATGTCCGCGGTTATGGACGTGCTCGGGGATTTCACACGAGAGATATAGTTTCTTTAAAATGAGCCGAAGTGTGGATGAGATGTTCACTTGATGAATATAATGTTTGTTTGGTGAACAGGTCATTCACTTGGTGGTTTGTGTCGATTGGTGAATTGGGGATTCACTTATCTTTGGTTTGGGTTGGGAAGTGAATGGGAAGTTCACTAGTCATTTGAAAAAAAATTGTTTAATTATTTATTATTGTTTTCAACTATGCATTTCAATCTATTTATTGTATTTATCGTAAATACTGCTTTCTGCAAAAGAACCATTCCGCTAACCTTTGTCAGGCCGTGCATGAATACTATTTGCATACATTTCCCTCACGGTTTCTTCGAGTACATTCAAAAGTACTCATGGCTTGTGCCCTCTGCTTAATCGGTGGTGAAGAATATCAAGTCATTCAAGAGTTCTTTCGTAAGGACTATGAAGGTTTTATGATTAGTATCGTTCTCCACTCGATTGCCTGTGGGCATGTTGATTGGCCTTTTCAAGAGTTTCGTTTCGCTGCAAGAGTTTATTTATTTCTTTAGCCCTGTGTGGCAAGTTAATTAAACGTTGACCATAAGGTCCAGTTATTATTATTATTTGTACTATGAGATCTTTTTAGTTAAATCGAATAAATGGATGGTATTTCATCATTGCTTCCTATGTGAGCTAGCTCTTGATCCGGGACTAGTTCAAAGATACACGAGGGTTCTGAGATGTATTTTCGTCCCGACATCGACACTAGGAAGGTCCTTCTAGTGGGCGTGACCACGTCTTGAGAGAGGAAAGGCTTCGACTAGGTGATGTTACCATCTCTGACGAGATTAATCAAATCAAGAACAGTCAACTTGAGTTAGATAAACATCTGGAGTTCCTTAAAAATTTTGTCCAACTTATATCAATGCACTCAGTATATTCGCTCTGGTAGCAAGAGTTAGAAACAGAACGACACTAGGAAGTTCCTTCTAGTGGGCAGGACCACGTGCAGAGAGGAAAGTCTTCGACTAGGTGTTGCAACTTCCTCCGACCAGTTAAAACAAACCGAGTTTATCGAAAGTAGTCGAGCAAATTTGGAAAGTGTACTCTGCTTAATTTATTTTTCAAAAAAATGGATGAAGAAATAAACTAAGGTACTAAGAGTTGGCTTGACATTATTTCAACCATGTTTCGAACCCAAGTTCTTTGTGTTGGTAAAAAAAGGGGGGAACGAGTCGACTTTAGGAAGATTCTTCTGGTGGGCGGGACCACGTGCAAAGAGGAAAGGCTTCGACTAGGTGACGTTACCATCCTTTCGACCAGTGTAAAGATGAACTGGGTACTGGTCGTAGAATGTCTTACGACCAGTGCATTATCATGGAAGAGTGCACGACTTAGTAACTAGTCGAGGGCGGACCTTTGACCAGGGTATGGTTGAAAGAATTGTCAAAGCGCTACTAGAAGTAATACAATAAAGATAGAAAGAACCTGATGCTTTATTGAACGATTGGTTGTTTACACGAGAATTTGCGAATCGGTCAATATTCCAAGAATTTGAGAGAATTCGCCGCCTTCCATTGCCGCCAGAATTTAACCCGGTCGCATAACTTTGACCATCGTAAGGACCTTCCCGCTTGGGGAAAGCTTGTTCCGATTAGATCGATTGAATTTTCCTCAATACGAAGTCACCTCTGACAAGGTCTGCGAGGTTGGACCTTCGATCGTAGTATTTGCATGTGGCTAGGCTAGCTGGTAGACCGCTGAACGGATTAAGGGCTGATTCCTCTTTTCTTCGAGCGGGTTAATGTCATCCGCTCGAAGTTGTTCTTGGGCTGAGTCATTGAAACTCTCGACCCTTGTAGACCTGATCTTTAGTTTTGGCGAAAGCATGGCTTCGACACCAAAAACTAGGAAAAAATAAGTTTAGCCTGTTGCCCGACTAGCGGTCGTGCGAACTGCCCATAATATTGAGGGTAATTTTTGTACCCAAGCCTCCGAGCGCTTGACAAGCTGGTCGAAGACTCGAGTTTTAAATCACTGCATTATTTGGCTATTCGCTCATTCGACTGCCCCATTGTTTTGGGGATAGGCGACAGAGGCGTAACAGAGCTTGGTACCCAACTCATTGCAAAATTCTTGAAATTTTGCACTCGAAAATTGTTTACCATTATCTGTGATTATTCGACTTGGGACACCAAACCGAGTAATCACGTTTCTCATCATGAACCATTTTGCGGCTTCCGTTGTTATCCCAGTCACATGTTCAGCTTCGATCCATTTTGTGAACGTATCAATAGCCACAAAAAGAAACTCGAAGCCTCTTGGAGCCCTTGGGAACGGTCCTAGGATGTCGAGACCCCAGGTCGCAAAAGGCCAAAATAAAGGGATTGTTTGTAATTCCTGAACTGGTTGGTGTATTTGCCTGCTATGAAACTGGCATTGTACACATTTCTTAACCAACTCTTTGGCATCGTAGAGGGTCATGGCGAGAAAATCCTTGTCGAAAGGCTTTTCCGACCAACATTCTGTAGGAAGCATGAGTTCCACAGATGCCCCCGTGTATGTTGTGAAGGAGGTTTAGTCCTTCTCTCTGCGGTATGCATCACATGAGTACCCCTTGAGTACCTCGTTTATAGAGGACTCCGTTGACCAAAGTATACATTTTGACCTTTCGGGATAAACGATCTGCTTCGAGACCGTCATCAAGTACAGAATCCGTCTGAAGATACTTGTAGATGGGATCCATCCAAGTGTCCTCGTAATCTAGAGATGTTGTCTCAATAGGAGATGTCTCTGGTGTGTCCACCAGAGACGGCTTCTGGAGTTGCTCCAATAAGACCCCTTTTGGCACTTGTGATTGGGAAGGAGCTATCCGTGCAAGCTGGTCTGCGAGGAAATTATTCTTTCGTGGGATAAATTGTACCTCGAAACCGAAAAAATGCTTTTCAAGCTTTCGAACCTCCGATAAGTACCGATACATGGTCGGATTAGAGCACTGGTACTCTTTTTTGACTTGATTCATGACTAGTTGAGAGTCTCCTCTTACGAGTAGTTGTCGAATCGTGAGTGTTTTCACAGCTCGTATGACAGCTAGTAAACCCTCGTATTCTGCCACGTTGTTAGTGCCCTGTAAGTTTAACTGTATGGCATACTTTAAGGTCTCTGCGTTAGGAGATTCTAGGACCACCCCAGCCCCGAGCCCCCTAAAGTAAGTTACCCGTCAAAGTACATTGTCCACTTGTCGTGGGTATTGTACTAGGAATCCTGAACAGGTTCAGGATTTGTCCATTCGGCGACAAAGTCTGCCAAGATCTGGGATTTAATGGCCATTCGGGACACAAAATGGAGGTCGAACTCCCCAAGTTCTACTGACCATTTAGACATGCGTCCCGCTGCTTCCCTATTTTGGAGGATCACTTCTAAGGGAAACTCAGACGGCACAATTATCTTGTGCGCCTGACAATAATGCCTCAGTTTCCTCGAAGACATGAGGAGGGCATAGAGAAGCTTTTGGACCTGAGGGTAACACTCCTTAGGTCCATGCAAAACTTCACTTCCGTAGTACACCGATCGTTGAACGTTTTCATGTTCTACAACTAGTACTGTGCCCACTGCCTGTAGCGTGGCAGCTAGATAAATTAAGAGCGTCTCTTCTGGTTTCGGGGAAACCAGAATAGGAGCACTCATAAGATATCTCTTGACATCCTCGAAGGCACTGTTTGCCTCTTCCGACCACTCGAACCCCTCGTGTTTCCTTAGAAGTTCGAAGAAAGGTAGTCATTTTCCCCCCAGTTGTGCTATGAAACGACTTAAAGCTGCCATACACCCTGTGAGCTTTTGGACTTCTTTCTTCGTGGTTGGAGAGTGCATTTGAACAATGGCTTTTATCTTTTCGGGATTTGCTTCGATCCCTCGTACGGAGGCTAGGAATCCAAGCAATTTTCCCGAAGAGACTCCAAACACACACTTCTCAGGATTGAGTTTCAAGCGGTGTTTTCTGAGGTCGTCGAACGTCTCCTGCAAGTCCGAAACATGATCAAGCCGTTTGATGCTTTTTACGACTAGATCGTCAACATAGGCTTCCAAATTTTGGCTTAGCTGAGGTGAAAAAGTCGATTGCATCAAACGTTGAAAAGAAGCGCCAACATTTTTTAGACCAAATGGCATTTTGACATAGCAAAATATACCAAATGGAGTAATAAATGTGGTCTTTTTTTCATCTTCTAGACACATATTAATGTGATGGTAGCCAGAATATGCATCTAGAAAACTTAATGTTTCGCAACCAGCAGTAGAGTCAACCAACTAATCGATACGATGTAAAGGGAAATCATCTTTTGGACAAGCTTTATTAAGATCAGTGAAGTCTACGCACATTCGTCACTTGCCGTTAGACTTCCTAACCATTACAGGGTTGGCCAACCACTCTGGGTGGTCGACTTCTCTTATAAAGCCTGCTTTAAGTAGCGTGTCCAATTCTGACCTTATAGCATCTCGTCGATCAGGGGAAAATCTCCGTAATTTTTGTTTTACAGGTACTTTGTCAGGCTGTAAAGCTAGCCTGTGCTCGATCACTTCCGTAGGGACTCCGGACATGTCGGATGCTTGCCACGCGAAGACATCTGTGTTTGCTCGGAGGAAAGTGATGAGAGCGTCTTCCTACTTGGGGTCGGAAGTATCCCCGATGCGAATAGTCTTCGAAGGTTCCTCCTGATCCAGGGGAACTTCTTGGACTTGGTCGTTCGGCTTGGGCGCAGCTTTAGGCTTCGAGCTCTTGGTCGAAGGCTGCCCTTTTTCTCCCTGAGCTGGTATCTGACCCACCATCTCGAGGGATCGACGGTCACATGTGTGCGCCATCTTCTTGTCACAATGACTTGTGATTACTCCTTTGGGACCTAGCATCTTAAGACATTGATACCCATAATGAGTTGCCATTAAGAATTTTGCCAAAGTTGGTCATCCGAGTATGGCGTTGTATGCCGTATCGAAATTGACCACATCAAAGGAGATTTTCTCCGTCTTGAAATTACTTGGTAAACCAAATGTTAAAGGAAGAGAAACTTGACCAATGGGTTTGGCCGAAGACCCTGGTACAATACCATGAAATGAATATCTTACCGGTCTTACCTTGGTTCTGGGTACTTGCATTTCGTCCAAGGTGCTCGTAAACAGAATGTTTAACGAGATACCACCATCAATCAACACTCGATTTACTCGACAGTTGTTGATGGTGGGTTTGACCACGATCGGAAAACGACCAGGTCGGGTTGAAGGGACCGGGCAGTCACCCTTCTCGAAAGAGATGATGACTTCCGACCACCTCGGTACTTTATTGACAAGAGGAGAGTCAATGGAGTTTACCTCGCGTTCGACTGCCTTAAGCTGTCGTCTTGACTCGTACGCCGATGATCCTCCAAAGATGTCGCCAGGTGATCATACTCGATGATATCCAGCAAGGGGTGAATCTGACTTATATCATGTCTCGATGCTACGAGGGTAATACTCCTTGTATCTTGTCTGCTATTACAAACCTCTCGGTCGGAGTGGTGAATGATCACCTCTCCTATGAGCTTTATGATCGTCAGGCATTCGAAGAACTCTTTTCCGGATTGGGGAGCGACGCACCTTGCGGTGATCTCCATGCGACGAGTTATTCGATTGACTGTAAGCTGATGGAGTCGTACTGCCACGACTCCTGGAATGACGTCGGCGGGGTCGTTCGAGCTTGCTCATCGTACTCCGCAACCTTCGTGTGATCTCTTCGGCAAAGAGGTCGCAGCCAGGTGCTCGGGCAAGTTCTCGAGATGGGTTCTCGCGCAGGTCGTTGATATGTTGAAGTTCCTGAGCTTCTTCCGACTGGTATTGAGCAGGCCCAGGCAATTTTCTCTGAGTTGCGACTCGTTTTCGTCGGTTTATTTCAGAATCATTCATACCTGATCCTTGAGCTTGCCTCAATGTAGTGCTATGATCTCGAGAATTTCCCATACGCTCATCAGAGTAATGACTCTGGTCGTCGTCGATGGTGTCTTTGTCATTGCCACGAGCGGTCATAGGATGTGATCTTTGGAGAGCATCTGCAGCCTCATCTCTAGGAGAGTTATTGCTACCTGAGGGCAGGACGAAGACCTCCCGTTGATGATCTCCACTTGCGCTAGAGGCCTCCTCACTTGAGGAGTCGTTGAATGACACAATTTGGCGACTTAGAGTAAACCCCTCCAGGAAGGGGAATTCCGGGTTATAATTGTCTCTATCGGCAAGCGAGTCCTGCGTGGGATGGTCGAACTCGTAGGAAGAGCATCTTCGATCGCATTTTTGGCTGAGCTAACCGGAGAGAGAGAATCACCAGATGTTGATGAAGATCTGTAATTACGACTTCCAGGAGTTATCGCGCTAGGTCGGACTGTCTTAGGCGGACTTGGACATTTGGAGAGGGAACCCTCACCGTGTCGCGAGTCTGCCTTGGGACAGCCCTCATGGTGGTCGGATTGACCCTTATCCTCTGAGGAAGCTGGTTCCCCATCTGGACGTATAGTTGTGTGGGAAAGGATCCCTCCTTAACTCCATCGATGGTAAGGTCTCCTAGAGAAAGATCTCCGAAGGCGACATCACCATCGGATGATGCATTGCTCGACTCATAGTCGAAACCGGCATCCATGTCGATATCTGCATAATCATTCAAGTCGAACCAGTTCTCCTCGTTCCACTCTCCTGCCATGAGAGCATGAGAATCGGAAAGACAAAGGAAAGTTGATGACTCAAAGATCCCCACGGACGGTGCCAGTTGTCGGTATTTTAGAACCGAACTTACGTAAAGATTGTTTGATTCGGGGGTTTCTCTAGGCTCAAAATCACACAGAGATGGAGACACGGGGATTTTTATACAGGTTCGGGCCTTCTCCTGGGAGAATAACAACCCTACTTCTATGTGTATGTATTGAGTATACTGGATTACAAGATGGAATTAGAGACTAGAGTATTGTCTTTCTAATCTTCTTTCGCCTCTCCCCCCTCTTCCTGATGATCCTTGCCTTTTATACTGTCCCCGGGGTGCGCCGTTGGATCTTCAGTATAAAGGTTACGTTAACGCACCAGATCGTGGAGCCGTTACCAGAGGTTATTACAGGAGTTGTAACGTTCCCACGTTGCTAGGCAATTATCACCATAACAGGGAGTTAAGTCGTGCTGTTATTCCATGGAATAACATTGTAATTGATTGCTCATATCCTTCGATACGGTACATAAGATTCCCTGATCGACTAGGCCTACATGTCTGCGAGTCTTGTCGACTGAGGACTGTTCGTAGAAGAGCTTACGACCAGGTGGTGGTCCTAGTAGAGCCTACAACCACAGATCGATCGTAGTAGAACTTACGATCACGGGATAGTCGTAGAAGGGCTTACGACTATGGGGTAGTTGTAGGAAGTCCCACGACTACAAGGTGGTCGTAGGAGAACTTACGACTTGCAGCTTCTCCCTTATGAATATTAAGGGGTATACTCAAGAGTTATATGACGTCATTATTATCCATAATATGAATTATAGATATATAATAAAATAAGGATTGTTATATCATCTTCACATGCGTTGACAAGACTTGAAATTGCAAAGTGCTTGACCTTCTCTCGCAAAGATCCTCAAGGAAAGCATCTAAAGAGAAGAGGGAAAGAGAGAATATATTCGTACACGAAGAGTACTTGAGCTCGGTCAAAAGAAGTATGATCGGCAAGGAATGAAATTAGATACCACTTGGAAGGAATAAGATGATGAAAAGACGAATCTCATGCCGATGTCAATATGAGCAAGAGAAGCTACCACTTTTAGAAAGAATACCATTTTTATGATAAAAACATCACAATGCAATCAAAATGGCATCTGGAGTCAAGAAAGTACTTGAGGGTAACTAGCGAATATAACAAGGATCAACTTGACCAACGGAAGCAACAAAGTAGGTTTAAAATTGGATGGAATGAAATTGTTGTCTTGTTAGAGAAATTGGTAGTACCGACATGCAAATGGCGGTAGTACTGAGATGTAGAAGTACCGCCTTTTAATGGCCGGTAGTACCGCAAAACGGTAGTACCTTTGTTAAGCCGCCGATAGTTCTGATTTTTTTGGAACTTCAAGGATAGATCTTGGAATTGAGAAATATGCAAATGAACCTTAGTTTCGCACTCAAATAAATGTCATTCAGGATCATTATGCATTGAAGAGATTAATGAGTATCTAAGACCATAGTTTTTATGAATTAAGCTTTTGATTTCGCAAATGAAACTTATTTTGATGAAACTTCTTCAAATGAGAAAAACTAAGCATATGAAGGAATTTAAAGCATCCAATTTCATGTATGAGTCATGAATACCATTGTGGACCTATTTATGTGAATAAATTTGACTCAAACGGCAAAACTCACTTAAGTGCTAGAAAGTGACTGCTTAGGTCAAAGTAGTATTTCGGATGAGTTTCGAAATCAAATAACTTTTGCTATGTTTTCCTTTTGGAAATCTTTTGAATACAAAAAAGGTTTAGAGTAGCCAACTCTAGAATATTCCTTTTGAGACGGTTTTCAAATTTCTTTTAGAATAGATTCTACACGAAAATCTAGTCTATGTCCAGAACAAGATACTATAATCTAGAATTTTGGCTAGAAACTCATTTTCTCTTAAAATGGGTTTTTCTTAAGTCAAAACTTTTGGGAAACCTTTGAAAAGCATTTGTATAAATTTTGCAACTATTTTTTTTTCAAAAGATTACTAATAGATATGAAATTTTTGACTTCTGGCTAAATGGCTCAATTTGAAAACCATTACTAGCACTTAATTTATTTGAGCACACTTAGGGATATGATATACATGTACATGACTTAGCACTCCCCCTTAATGTGCCACTTACCATCTTGCTCACGATTTTAATAATGAAGTTTTTGAATAAGAACAAGAACATCTTTTTGAAAAGATTTTCATGAAATGCAACCTACACAAGGCATAAGGGCTAGATACTTCAATGTAAGTACTTGTTACCGAGATAGCATTGGTTTTTTATATGAAGTGATCATCCTCAAGCTTGACTCCAATTTTGCATATGGTGGAGTCCACCTTTTCATGTGCGAGCCAAACCTCCAATGCCTCTCCAAGTACCTATTTATCATTTAAGCACTTTGTGGTACCCAAACTCGGTTGGGTCTTTAAATGTTAGTCACAAGAGATTTGTGCACCCAAATGACCCTAGCAATAATCTTAGGTGAATTAACAATTCTAGCAAACACATTGCCATTCTTATCCTTCATAAGCAAATAAATCATTATTATAAATAATAGGCTTCGGAGAGAAACCTTTGGGACAATCCTTACTAAAATATCTCTTCTCCCGGCAATTATAGCAAGTTTGACATTTTCTTCTATCATTTGTCTTCTTGTCTTGCTTATTGCCGACTTGCCTCTTTTTTGATGATATTTGCTTGTCATTCATCTTGTTTGGGCACACCGAGGCAAAGTGGTCCTTCTTGTTGCAACCAAGACACTTGACATTCTTCGTGTGTCTTGTGTTGTGTCTTGTTTTGCTATTCCCCTTTTTCTTGGGAGTGAAGCCAATTCCACTGTTATATTGCAAGCATCTTTGCTTGCTCAATATTTCATCGAGAGCGGCATTTCCTTTGTAGTACTTCTCCAAGTTATTTCTCAACTTGGTGACTTGATCCTTGAGCTCTTTGTTTTTCTCTACAAGGTTAGTCTCAACAAGCATAGAGGAAGTAGAAGCATTTTCACTAGAGCTACAAGGCATATCTAGCAAATCATCATAACAGGTGGATATGCTAACCTTAGATGAAATGCAAGATCTAGGAGCTATACTTGGCATATCATTTAGTAAATTACATGTAATGCCTATATCCACCTTAGAGCTAATGACTTCCTTGAGAATGAGAGATTCATGTTCTTCTTTTAGCATATTATAATTGTTTTGAAGAGAGACAGTTCTTTCTTTAAAATCTTATACTTAGTCCTCTCCTTCCCAAGATATTCATTAAGCTCTTCTAACATATCCATCAATTCATCATATGAAGGTTCATCATCATCATTTACCTTCTTATTACCTTTTGCCATGAAGCAATAAGGTGATGTGGATGGAGTCGAGGACTCCTTATTTTCGGAGCTAGAAGTTGAGTATTCTTGTACCGACATCCATTCTTCTATGCAATCATCATTGGTTGAGGTAGACCTTTCATAATGATCTTGAAGATGGGTCCACATCTTATGAGCGTTCTTAAGATTGCATACTTCATTGATCATCTCTACACTCAAAGCACTAAATAAAGCATTAATTGCTTGAGTGTCGAGATGTAAGCATTTCTCTTCCTCATTTGTTAGAGCAAGAGGATCCAATGGAGCACAAAAGCCCACATCTACAATCTGCTATATTTTAGGGCTCATGGCCTTAAAATAACAAGACATGTGGATTTTTCAAATATCATAATTGGTACCATCAAATAGAGCTGTCTCACCAAGGTGCACTATAACACTAGTTACCATCCTTTACTCTCTAGACGGTGAAGCCTAATAAAATGACAAACCAAGCTCTGATACCACTTGTAAGATCGAGGAGACCGATTAGAGGGGGTGAATAGGCGGTTTTTAAAATCTTTTGGCTAAAATCGAGTTTTATGCGGAATTGTAAATCAATTTGGTTTTACTCAATTAAAACCTAAATCAACTAGTCTTGACTAAGTGCACTAACAATATAAGACTATTGATAATGATAGCAAACATACAAAGATTATAAGCAATTTAATTCTAGGAATGTAAATTGCATAAAGTAAAACATAAGAGAAATAAACCACAATGACACAATGATATTTTACCGTGGTGTTCGGAGACTTGCCGGTCTCCCCTAATCCATGTTGAAGTAAGCCCAAACTAATTGGACCGGCTCCACGAATTAAGCCTAACACCTCAATTCCACTAGTGGTAGCTCTTTCCTGCTCCAAGTAGGTGAGCTCCAACCTTCACAACACATCGGGCTTTCTCACAAGCTTCTTGAAAACATCACTGGTTCACGACGCCTCCACACTGTCTAGGTGTCAGCAAACACCAAGAGTTATAAGCCAAACCCCTTGCTTCACTGTCACCACGTGCAACGAATGCACATGCTCAAGTGGATACGAAATCCACCTCTAGATGCAACACATGCAACTAAAGACCTCTCTCCTTGCTCACAAGGTGCAACACATGCACAATTGAGAGGAGAAGCTCACACTAACTCAAGTGAGTGAAATGGGATGCCAAAAGAATATATCTCAACTGGTCAAGGTGGGTATTTATAGCCCACACACAAAAACTAGCCGTTGGGAGCAGAAATCCAAAAAAATCAGGATTTGTGGTAGTACCGCCGTACAAACTCCGGTACTACCGTTTTCTACTGTTCATCGGTCGCACGCGTGCATTAATGGCTCAAAAACTAGCTGTTAAAGTTTTTAGTGCGGTAGTACCGTGGTACAAAGGGCGGTACTACCGTTGGCGGTAGCACCTCTCTTCTCGGGCGGTATTACCGCAGTCTAATTTCAGCACAGACGACACTCGGTAAAAAGGCCATAACTTTTGACTCCGATGTTGGAATTGAGTGATCTTGGACTCTATGGAAAGATTATTTAGAGGGATACACAGCCCACCTATTTGATTGATCTCAAACATATTTGATCAAATCAAAAGCATAACTCCAAAGAGCCACTACCATGGTCTAAGTCCAAAGAAATAGCAACAAGCAATCTTAGACCATGCCAAGGGAAAATGCATGAATCCCAACAATTTAAAAAACACATTTGCAAACTTAGATCATGCCACAAGGAGTAGGTACATGGACTTTAACTCTTTGCAAAACATATTTGTAAAGTATAGTCACATGCTACAAGGATTAGACGCATGAGCCTCGACTATTTGCAAAACACATTTGCAAATAATAGCATCATGCCATAGAGAGCTAGAGCAAGCGAGATTGAGATATCAACACATGATGAGACTCAAGCTACTAGATAAGACCCCTCTTAATAGTACGGCAAACCTATACTAGCAATCTGGTCTTCTAACCAAACACTAAGACCAGTAAAAGAGTATGAACACATCCTTAGCCCTAGCTAGTCTTTCTCTTAAGCATTCTCTTGAAGTTTGATGACGCGCATCTTCACTTCAAGTCCGAGTCATCGTCTTGACATGCATCAACCCATGATGCATCCTTTACTCGACTTCCGTCAACACATTGTGGGTCTTCTCTTGACTTGATGATCAACTTATGATCATCTCCTCTTCGAGATCTTGATATGCATCAACACATGATGTATCATCTTCTTGAACCTTGACTTGATGACGATCAACTCATGATGCCATCTGAAGTCTCTATTACCATGGAACATAACCCATTCGTCAAACTCATGAAAAATGTTAGTTCCACAATGATTAACATCAATTACCAAGATATATCTGTAATAAATGCTTCTTAACAAGAACCTGTAGAGCCAGAGGTACATCTTAAATCGCAAATATATGGTTCAAAGAGCTTTTACCATTTTATCCCACCAAACCAAACGATAGTTGTATCCTCTGCTACGATGATAAACAAGCAATGCTCTATAACCCAGATTGATTGATATTGCAGCAAATTCATTATACTGCAGTAACATAGCAATTTGTTTTTAAAACAATAACATAGTAATCAATATGATACATGGAGCTTTTCGATCAGACAACTAAAGTCCATCTAAGCAATCCCTTGTGTTAAACAACTGTATACAAGCAAAGGCTCTGTTTGAGATGGCTTCAGTTTTCGGCTTTCGTCCGAAAAAGCTAGAAGCCATCCCAAACGACCAGCTTTTCACAACCATTTTTCTTTCAAGTGGTTTCGTGTTACAACGTGTGGAAGCCGAAAGCCATCCGCGGAGAGCTTCCTCGGCTTCCCGCAACCTCCGTTCTAAAATTACCAGCCGAATGCCACTTCATAAAAAACCCTGCATTGGTGCCCCTCCCCACTCCCCGCCTCCTCCTCCTCCTGGCGCTCTCCTCCTCGACCTTCTCTCTGCAGACCAAGATCTAGATCCACTCGTGCTCTGGCCTCCCATCCTCCTCTTCGCTTCGACCTCACCTTCTTCACACAGACGCCGACGGCTCCCAAGCAGACGATCACCACCACCACCGGCCTCGACGCCAGCTTTCCGCCTGCAGTGGTCAGTAAGTCGAACCTTCTTGCTCGATCCAGTGTCAATTCGATCCCCGATCTAGTTTAAGCAAGACGATTGATGTGCTTTCCCCCGCTCTCTGGTCTTGGAGTTGCAGGTGGATGGACTTGGCTATGGCACCACCACAGTCGAGTTGAAGTTCTGCGCCTCCTGCTCGTAATAGGTAAATCCATGTGTATTCTGGCTTCGCTAGATTGGTTTAGTTGGTTTGGAGGAATCATTACTGTTGGTAGTAGTAAGTGATCGGAGATCAAATCCAAGATATTTTGTTAGATTTGTTTTACCTACATATCTGTGGTTAAGGCCGTTGACCATACTGAAATTGTAGCAGCCCCGAAATTGGGACCGCTAGAATCCTTACAACTGTCCAGGATGTACAGTTGTAAAGTCGTGGTTTCACAAGCAAGCAAACGTTCTGACAAAGAAAGACGACGACTTTTATTACAACAGATAGGGCTTAACAGCCGGTTTGAAAGCGGAAGCGGGCATCCAAGCCCAAATTTAATATATTACATTGCAAAAGAGTGCCAGAACCACAGGCAAGCTTGGGCGCAAAAGAGACCCTAGTACCAGTAGTCGTCACCGTCTACTGGTTCTTCCTACTCGTAAAGAACACCTGGATCTTTCCAAAACTCTTTTGTTGATGTTTAAGCAAGAATGAGTACTACTATCGTACTCAACAAATTGCATAGGGAATGCTATTTAATTATGTGATGGGAATATCAAAGAAATGGTACAGTGTCACCAATACAGGTATATGTGGAATGCAATAGTTGAATTAAAAAGCTTTACAATAAATAAAGACAGTAAAACAGTAATAAATATAGCCACAGGGGTTACAACATCTGAAATTACCAATTAACATATGTAAAACCTACTTATGCCTTGTATATTGGAATCACCCATGAACACAGCTTCATTAACCGGAAGCACGGTGTATTCGAATAACATTGATTTACACTCTGCAGAGCTGCCCAACTTTACCCACACGATATCTCAAACTCACATTGTTACGCAACATGTTAGCGTACAACTGAGTTGAGATAACAAAGCCTTTTCACTGCTTATCCTTTTTAGCCTCTACCCGGTAGGTCTAAATACATACAGCCCTCGGGAGACCACCGACCAATAGTGAAATTTGTGCCCCGATGCTGACGGGCCCATACCGTTGCGTAGACCAGCGAGTGTCCCTATAGGCCCACCCCTATCTCGCCCTTGATATTGCAGATATTCAATTGGAATAGCAGTGTACTAAGCTAGGGTGTAATGATCACGCATGTGGTTGAGCGGTTTTCTGTGTTTGTTACTTGGCACAAGGTTCTTGTCCTTACTTGTCATCCAGTGAGGCGATGGCCTAACACCAACTCGTGGTTGTCCACCTCTAGATCTCACTGATGACTTATTTTACTAAGTATATTGGGTTGTCCAACTTTTTGGTCTCAACCCTCAACTTACACCAAAACCTATTGGCTTAAAGCCAACCTTCCTTAACAGTATTTAGAATGAGTTTTGCATAACATTGTGGAATATTTTCTATTATTTTATGTGGACTAAATTTGTCAAGGTGAATATGGCCTACAAGAATAGGTGGTTTGATATGTGGGGTAAAGGGTTTTTATCTATTCAACATGGCATTCCAAAGTATTATTTCTTTGTTGAAATAATTGGCTAAAATATATTAATGAAGATAATAATATGAATTATATGGAATGTAGGTTCAATATGTTCAAGGTATGCAACTTGCCTCGCTCAAAGTCCTCAAACCGTCACCTTTATTTGTGTCTCCGTCTGTGATGTCTGAAATGGCTCGTCGGCGTCGAAACCTAGCGCAAGACACAAAAACCAATAAAACACTTGGCTCGATAAGGAATGAGCCTAGAAAAAGAATCCAACTACAACAAAAATAAAAAGAGATAAAGAATCAACTTAAAGAGGTAAAAGATTTTAACAGGAGTTTGATATGGCTGAACGGAGCTAAGAATGGGCTTTATGGGTTCGAGACGGTCAAAATGGATATATAATCTCAATTTAGGGTTTCGATGAATAGTGACTATTTTACTGTTCATACCTATTAATTAGATACAAACAGTAATTAACCACATAAACTCAGCTTGGGAACAGTAATTATTTTACTGTTTGAACGGTGTATGGGCTTAATCTGGATTAAACAGTACTAGTCTGTGAACAGTAATGGAAATTACTGTGCAGGTGAACAGTGTTGGGCTAAACCGAAAGGAACAATCTTTGAGCCACACAACTGGGATGCAACCATCTATTTGAACGGCCCGCGGCCCATCGCATACGGACCTCAAAAGGCCTTAGGGTTTCTGGGCGCCGGACTTGACCATAGCGCCTCGGCTGCACAAGGCAGTGAGAGCAGGCGACGCAATGCTGGCTTATACAGCCTTGGCGACGGCGACGGCCACGGCATGAATGGGAAGGGCGGCCTTGAAGGGGGCTCACGCCTGTAGGTGGCTTTAACCCTAGGGTTTTATGGGTTTTGTGTTTGGATTTGGTTTCGAGTTTGGGGAACAATGGTGAGGGGGGGCGCCGGATCCAGTGGATCTGAGGCCGAAGGGGTAGGGGAAGGGGTTGAGGTGCTTGAATGGGGTGGATCCGGAGGGAGGTGAACCGGTCTTCACGGAGTGGATGAACAAGGCGCAGCGAGCTCTTGCCGGCTTTGGGGACGAAGGTGGGTGGGGAGGAGAGGGTCAAAGCGAGTTGAATGGTCAGCGGGAGCGGCTTTTATAGCCCAGTGGAGGCGCGAAGTGGGGCAGGGCGACATGGGCGACATCCGCAGAGGGGGCGGCGACGTGGTTGGGCGAGGGGATTTGGGCGGTGCCGAACGGAGTGGCGGCGACATGGGCGGGCGTGGTGCGTTCTTGTTGGCGCGACCCTCACCGGAGCGGGTCGGGAGGTGGCGCGAGCTGCTCGAGAACACGCGCGCGATTGAAGGCGCGGAGAAGCGATGGCCGGCTCTCCCATCGAGCAAGGCCGGAGGTGGCGCGAGCGATGGGACGCGGCGGCACATTGATGGCGAGAGGAGGTGGCACGGCGAGGCGGCCTATCGCTGTTTTGGCGCGAGCAACGACGAGAGGTGGCGGTGCGCTTCCCCCATGGCGACGCGCGGCCGGGCTCCAAGGTGGAGGCGGCTCGGGTGAGGACGCGACCGGGAGGGAGAAAGCAGGAGGGAGAAAGGGAAAGCGGTTTTAGGGTTTTAGATTTTGAAATTTGACGAATTTGGCCGAATTTTGCTAAATTGGATTTGAAAACGAGATTCAAATCAAACTCAAATCTAATTTGAAATTTTTGAAATTTTTCAGGAGTTTCAGAAATCCAGTGTTTCAGTACTACTGTCCAAAGTTATTGTGAGGCCCCAGAGTTAGCCCGTCTGGAATTCAATTAGTGTAGAACACTCAATGCCCAACATATGATAACCAAGCCTCTCTTTGTTGAACTGATGTCATGAGCTCAAATCTCAAATGTGTCGTCATGGTGGTAATGGACCGACGTCTGGAGAAGTAGGTGATCTAAAGAGAGCCGAAATGTAGAGTCGGTCAAAGCAAGCCATGCTCATTGGTGAAGACGAGGCACTTTGTTTCATCTTGGCTGGGCAGATCGCTTTAAGATAGCACAATACTATTCACTTGCCTTGCCGGCACTCAAGACGATAGCTCTAAGTTAGATCTGGTAAGACTTGAAAGACGATGGGCCAAAGACCTGACATGATGATAGTGCAGCCCGAATTTCAAGACGACAGATCTAGGGCAACATAATGCTTTTAATATACATATATAATTTTATTTTTATTTATTAATATTTATATGATTTTCTTTCCATTTTAATACTTATATGGTTTTATTTTGTAGTTTTTAAATTTTATATAGTTCATTTTATAAGTATATATAAATTTATTTTGGTTTATATATATATATATATATATATATATATATATATATATATATATATATATATATATATATATATATATATATATATATATATATAAAAAAATACTTTCTACTCCTATGTAGTTACTCCCACTTTTGATATACCACCTAAAAGAACTTGACATACTCCTTTATCACTTTGGGCATACTCATACACTAATTATAAGATACTCCAATGTGAACCGCATTTAAAAAATTGCAAGAGAGTCTATAGTTTTTAGCATATTTTGTAAATACCTTCATATTCATAAATAAAAAGGAGTATGTCTAAAAAATTTTACATACCACCTCCTAAAAAGGTGTGAATACCACCTAGGTAGTCTTATATACTCGTATACTACACATACATACTCTCGGTTGCGCAAGATACTCCCTACGTTGTGAGATACGAAATAGGGAGTAACTACACCCGGGAGTAGGAAAAAACTTCCTATATATATATATATATATATATATATATATATATATATATATATTCTAGGATTGTTTTTCAATTTTTCATGTCTTATGAGCTAAATGACAAATGTTTTAACGGGCTAGCTATTTGAACATTAATAAAATTCTATTACATTTTCAATATGGTTGTCTCATTTTTTCAATTTTCATGTCTACTTTTGAACTTTACACATTTTTCTAATTTTCCTGGATTTTTTTTTTCATTCTGTCGGGCCAAATGGGCTAAACGGGCCGTGTCGGCCCGACCTGACACGAAAGGACGATGGGCCATGAATGGGTCGTCACCTTAGCCCATGGGCAGGGCCGAACTAGGCCGCCCATTTGGAAAGAAAAGTAGAAGTTACAAAAAGAAGGATTTTTCGTTTGAATTCAGGAAATTGATGGGATGTCCATAAGATTTCTGATGGGGGTTAATGAATACTTGGAATGAACTGAATAAATTAGAGGCTCTGGTTAGAAATTATTCTTTATTGTGTCTTCAACTGAAGAGGTTTCTGCGTATGTTGGAGTAAAACCTTCTTATCCACATGCTTTAATGAAAATTCTATAGAATAAAGCATTTTATAGTTTTTGTTATGATGTTTCTATAATTCTATAACTAGCACAGGTTATTTCTGAACTTAATGTACTAAATATTATTGCCATTGCATTGTTAGTTTGTTACCCCTGTTATGACATTTTTTTGCTACTGTCTCATTGCTCTATTATCTTCTGTGAATGTAGGTTAGAAGTATTAATGGGTGATTTCTTCAAATGGAAGAAGATGTGCACATTTCTAAGAATAAATATAGTAGTTAAAATTTATCTCTTCTGATATTGTAATTTGTGCCTTTTCCCTACTTCTAGTGTACTCTAATATTTCGATTTTCCAATGTTAATTCTTTAATAGTTCCCAATTATACAAATTGCAAAAATATTGTATTTATTTATGTAATAATTGTTGTTAGTTGTGGTTTATTGCATTAATTACGGTATGTTGCGTTAATTATCGTCAAATTGTGTTAATTGCGGTAGTCGTTGTTAATTGTAGTCAATTGCGGTAATTACGGTAGTCATCGTTAATTGAAGCCAAATGCGTCAATTGTAGTGAATTGCGTTAGTTGTCGTTAATTATCGTTAATTGCTGTTAAATGGCATCAAACAAGCTATTACTTGTCTCAGAGGCATTTTAGATTTTTTTCATCTCAGAAATTATAACCAGCTTACTTAAAAGTTAGATAACCAAACACTAAATCTCTACAGACTAGTTGTTCAGTTCTGTAGCCTTACAACCCAGCCGAAAACTATTTTTCGGAATCACTACTATTGCACCGAATAGACCCAAAACAATCTCCCACCCCAACCTCCGCCTCCTCCAGGGGTAATCACGTCCATTCAAGCCGGATTCGTGTCCAAACCCACCAAGAGAGAGAGAGAGAGAGCGAGCGAGCCAGAGGGAAAAAAAGGTATTAATTGAGCGCCCCCTCAAAATCAGAAAAGAATGGTCTTGGTCTTCTCCTCCCACCCCCCGCAGGCGGCGAAGTAGAACAAGGAAAGGGTCCAATAGAAAATTCGGGAGCAGCGGCTGCGGCGACGGCGACGGCGACGCGGCTCGCGGCGGAGGCGACGGAAGCAGCAAGCAGGGAGGCGCCGCCGATCGATCGGTCGCGTGCCCGGCCTACCCTTCCGGCGCGGGCGGGGTCAAAAGGGGGAGAAAAAAAGCCGCGGGGGAATTTCTTCGCACCGCGGCGCACGCAAGGAATCCAGCGAGGAGGAAGGGAAGGGAGCGAATGGGACGGAAGGGTTCGGATTCCAGTTGAGCCCTGGGCACGCGCAGGAGGGGGAGCGGGGAGAGAGCCGGAGGCGCTGGGTTTGATGAGGAAGGCTGGAGCAAAAGGTATACGCAACCCTAGATCTTAGAAAATCTGAGTAGTCTCTGCCTGCTGCTTTGCTGGCTCCCGCCGCCGCCGCGGCACCCGGATTAGGGGCGTTTTAACCGGCGGGCCTGGTTCTGGTGGCGGCCGCCGCCACGGCGATCGCCCTATGGTTCGCCGGTTCCATCGTGTGCTGGGGATAGAGGACATGTTCTCGCTCGTCGGTCGTCAGATCTGCTTTATCTGAGGGATTTGGACTTCTGGCCACGGAGTTTTGTCTCAGGTTAATCTACAGGCTTCTAGCTGTTGTTCATCGTTTCTGTGCATCTGCTGGAAAGTGACGCTCGTCGGAAATTCGTCCAGCTTCCAGATCTGCCTGTATTCCTGGGGATTAATTGTTTCGGGAGGAGGAGAATTGGTGTTCTCTCTGGGCCGGAGGCCGATGGCCGAGTGAAGAGGGCACTTGACTTGTGAAGGAGCTACTGTTTTGTTTTTTTGCCATGGGGGTTCAGTCCTGGCTGGAAAACCTTACTTTTGGTTTAGCTCATGTTGTTCCGTATGTGCAGCAAGACTTGTAACCCTCGGGTTGGAAGTTCGAAGTTTTTTCTTAATCTGCTACTGAAAGTCAGGCCAGGAATTCGAAGTATTTTCTTAATTTGCTTACTGAAAGGGGTCAAGGTAGTGGCTGCTGATGGGTGCCCGGGGCAGTGGCATGGCTGCGGAAGCATCGTTTAGTTTTTAACTCTTGCTTATGTGCATGCTATGTGGACTGTGATGATATTATTCTTCAAACAGTACATCCTAAGCTTTGGTGGTGTGGTGCTCAACAGCAACCTTCTGTTGTTTTTGTTTTCCAGAGGATTTTGAGGGATCTATTGGATCTGAGGGCGCGGTTGATGTGAATCTATCTCCTGTTTCCGCTGCAACAACAGGAAGACGATCTGATTTGATGGTATGCACATGATTTGCCAACACTATGGTTTGTGTCTTTCTTTTACTCTTTGGCAAGCTAAAAGCTTGTTGTTGGGTTCAGTTTGCTAAGCATTGGTGTTGTACCTCATCTTTGATTTTTAACTTCTGCTGTATGGGATTTTATGACTAGTTTGGTTCTCTGGCAGATTCGATTGTGTACTTGTACTGGAAGGTCGTCGTCGTCGTCACTTCGTAATCTTAATAACATAGATATTTCGATGACCTGCAAAGGCTGTGGTGGTGAATCGACATCAGACATAGGTGGCCCATCATTTAGCAGCAAGCTTAACACCATGGGCTTGGAGCTCCCAAGGCCTATAGATCCTGAGGTGAGATGGAAGACTGTAAACAGAAGGCAAAGAGCTGCAAGGAGAGCAAGGACCTCCTTCTCTGAAGAAGACAGAATGAAGGATGAAATTAGATCTTTCTATGCATGTGGCAATACCACAAGTCAACAGATGGCACAAGTAGATGCTCCAGTCTCAGAATCTGAGAAGGTTCTTATTTTCCTCCTCTAGAGTATGGTGAAATAGAGTCAATAATCAATATAATTCATGAATGCCAATTTTCTGAACTATTAAATTTCATGTCTGCAGCTTGGAGTATCTATTCTTGGTCGGCGCTTTACTGACCCCATGGAAAATGTTCCAATTAAAAAGAGAAGATTTCATATGGATTGTTCTCCATCACCTCCACCCACTCCATTGCTAGTGGATCCGTATGAAAAAATATTGAGCAGATCCTGTGGAGGCATCTCATCATATGGGAAGCGTCGCAAGGTTAAAATGCTAGGAGGTGAGTACCGGGAGGAAAAGAAAGTGTCTTTTGATGCTGATGATTTTTCTGGTATATCAATACTGGCTGCTGCTGCCTGTGAGAGTGAGATGGACGGTGACATATTAAATGGTGAATGCTCGAAGCCAGCCCACTCTCTCGAAGAAAGGAAGCCGGAGAATATTATGGGCAGTTCTGAGTTGACTCTCCTACATGAAATCAAGGAGGATACGTTAAATATTCCAGATGCTTCACATTGCAGATTGGACAGGCCTCTGGAGTCATCTGAATCCGTTCCTGATTTGAAGCCCTTGTTTGCCACTGCATTAAACAGCTCAGAAAATCTTGTTGAATCTGCATCTGCTCCCAAGGTCAATCACACGCTTTATTCTGCATTGAGCAGTGCAAACAAAACAGATGATTCTTCATCTGCTTCCGATGCGAAGTCTTCAGGTGTCACCGTGTCAAACAACTCAAGTAATCCAGATAAATCTGTAGGCTGCTTGCAAGATACAGTAGTGCAAACCAAGTGTTCCAATGGCACTCATGATTCTAGGTTGCACTGGGATCTTAACGTTGCAATGGAAGCATGGGACACTAATTGTGGTGGTGACGATGGTCATGATATGGTTGGTCCTGATCCTGTAGCTTCTGCTGTAAAAGATTGTAATGATGCTGAAAATGAGATGAACAAACCGCAGGAGTGTCAGGATCTTTTTGATTCAACAGTTGCTGGTGACGTACCTGATCTTTCTGGTGACAAAATTCATGTGGTTGATGCACCGGAAGATGTTAGGACAAAGGGTGAAAACGATTTTCCAGGTGATAGTTCATCTCATCCTTTGTGCAGTCGGTCTCATCAAAATTTGCAGCTATTGGAATCTGAATCTCTAGATGGGAATGATTCATCTGCAGAAACAAAGGATTTGCCTGATCAGCAGAAGAGCAGTTATGTTTCCAAAGTGGAATTGCACCTAAGATCTAATCCAGATTGCAGTTCTTTGGCTCCTATCACAGAGCATGTTGCTTTGACTGCAGATGTGAAGAGACTTGATGTTTTACATGCCTCACCACTTAATTGTGAAGGTTTGTCCGACTCGGCTTCTGCGGATGGCCATGGTGAAGGTAATTCAATCCAAACAAGTGAACTAGGCTCCAGAGTGAAGCCTTTGGCAAGCCGATTGCTTTCTGAGGAAAGCACAAACCTTGCAACAGTAACTGTTTTCAATAAAAGTTTTACTGATCTTGGCTGGAGTGATAATAAACTTGGGCAAGCTTCTCAACAAAGCATATCTGAATTTAAGAACCAGGAACTTTTGGATGTTGATTCAGGAACTAGTAAAATCGATCAGTCAGTAAATAACAAGGCTGAACATGGCACTGATGTATTGGGTCTCACCAAGAGAGCTGCAGATGCAGACAATGATTTGGACCTCCCTGAACATCATCCAGAGAACAACCCAGGTTCTTCCGATTGGGATGTGGTCCATGGGAATGAAGGAGATGGTGTGAGTGCAACGATTAATCATAAAAATTGTGTAATCACTTGTGCAAACAGTAGCAGTGCAGAAACATATTACATTACCAGTGATGCCCCTCAGGCTCCCGGCCCCAATTTAGAATGCACCAAACCAGTAGTTACTGACATGGACATTATTGTGGATTCTCAATCTGCAGCACAGAGCTACCCAAATGGTTACAAAAATGAGCTGGGGAAGGTTGCATCAAATAATTGTCTAGAGCATTGCTATGAAACAGATGCATCTCATATTAGCAAAGATCTTGCTGGGACCGGAAAAGTGGATGTTGAGGAGGATGATTCTCAATACGAAGATGGGGAACTTAGGGAATCTGGTGATCGCTATTGGGCAGATGACGGGTATGAAGAAGTTAAATGTGTCAATTATCAGGTATCAGATTACAGGGACGAAGAAGGCGCTCCTGACATTCGTCCTCTCCCTGTTGGCTCTATTTCAAAGAATATGGGCATTCCAGTTACTGATTACAATGAAACACAATCTAGGAAGGAAGAGGGTGATGTTTCACCGGTCTCATCGAAGCGTTCATGGTCAACTAACTGCTTAGATGATGGATCGGGAATGATGGATGCTGGAAGTGCTGGTGAAAAGGCTCGTAATGTTCATTTGAGAGGGAAAGGTGAGACTCGGATCTATGAGATGAACCCAGGCTGTATAACAGCTGGATCTGTTGCAACAGTCAGCCAGTCCGAAAGGGGCAGTGATGGTTTAGGGGGTGATCTATTAAGTATCAGAACGAAGTCCACAGGGTGGGATATGTTGCCTGAAGATCAGAGGCACTCTCGACATGATTCAAGGGACAGAGCTGATTCTTCTAACCGGTGTGTTTTGAGCACATTAGATGCAGCTGGAGGTGGTGAATCGTTGCGACAAATGGGGTTATCGAATAGAGATGATGTGCAACAACCTGTGGATCGGCCAAGATCATTTGACAGACCCCACCGAAATGAGCTGTGCAGGTAAATCTCAGTGACTTTGTTTGGAATTTAGATGTCATCTTACAGGTAATTCAATTTCTGATGACTTCAATGTCATGATCCTAATAACTAATGCCATGACCCCCATTCTTTTATCCAGATCTGATGATGGTTACGGCTCAGGCTCAAAAGCTGAAAGGACCGTTGATTCTCATAGACTACACGGGAGGGGTGGAGCATCACGGCATATTCAAGTGAGCAACCGAGGGGAGCAGTGGGTGGAAAATTCAAATCATTCTCGTTCTACCCGGCGTAGATCACCTGATTATTATAACTATGACCCGCCTGGTCCAAGAAATGCTGCAGAAGCTGCTGTCGCAAAGATGGAGAGCAATGGCTTTGTTGTTGCACGTGATGGCACTTTGGTAAGAGCTGCTGATGCAGCAAATGCTGGCAACATGCCAAGAAGGATGAGAAACACTTTAAGTGGCTCATACCGCCCTTTGTCCGGCCGGGGTTCTCCAATTGACAGAGATGGAGCCTGCGGGTTGTCCAGAGGTCCTGCACAGGCTAGGGAAGTATCTCCAGAACGACGCTTTGGTGCTAGTGGTAACCGGTCTGGTCTATATGGTCCTGAGATGGATAAAGATCGTACTGCTGATGGAAATATGAGTTCAATTCGTTGCTCACTGTCCGGTAGACAACGGAGGTTCCCACCTCATAGAGCCTCACTTAACCTTTCACGTGCTCACAGCAGATCTCCTTCTGGATCAAGGTCTCGATCCCCACATGCTTGGGCATCACCTAGGAACAGAAGGGAAATTATAGGAAATGGAGGTGCAAGTTTGCGGAAGCATAGTAGGTCTCCGCCTAATTACACCAATGAAGTTAGAATTGGTAGAATTACTTCACCTCAAAGACAACCTGGATTTGATGATCGGGTTATGCGTTATAGCCCTTCATCAAGAAATCGCACTTACTCGCAACATGGTTCAACATGGGTTGATGGAAGGAACTGCTCAACAGCAGATCTTTCTGATCATAAGAAACGGTATACAAGGAGGAGCCCACCTCTGAGAATTACATCAAGAAATGACAGGTTTGATGTAATGGATTCCCAAGGAAGGCCAAGGTCTGGAGAATTGTACCGCCCAACACAGGGAAGGCTTCCTTATGGTTTCCAAAGGGGAAGGGGAAATAAGCATGATGGGAATGGTGATGATCAAAGGGAATTCGCTAATAGATATGAAACTCATTCTGTCAAGCCGTACGACCGGAATGGTTCTGTGAAGCAGTTCAGAAACCATACCGGAGATAAGCTTCGGCAGCACATTTCTGCTCCCAGATCACCAGAACTCCAAAGAAGGGGGAGCCCTCGGAGATTGGACAGGGGCTTTGAGAGGCAGCTGGATGCAGATTTGCCTCGTGGAACTAAAGAAGATAATAAAAATCCCTTCAGATATGATTGAACTGGAAGGATAGTGCTGCAAATCCATGCTAGAATTCAATCACTGCTATTTGACAAAGGGCTATCTTGTGTTCTGCTTCTGCTACATGTGTTCAAGCCTCAGAAATGCTGAAATCATTCACTTCTTGGAAGGGAAATGCAGATTAACTTCACAATTTTCCTGTTTTCGCTTGTAAATATTTATATTGGTAGTAGAATCACAATCACTGCTTTTAGCTTTATGGCTGTTCCTTTTTATCTCTTACATTTTCTTAACTTTTCTCCCTTATTGCACTCTTTTTTAATGGGCATTATTCCTGTACGAGGTCCATTTAAACATGATCAATCAATTAATTTTGAGCCAAAGCATCCTGGTATCTCTTTTGTTTCTATTTTTCATATAGCATTTTGTATTATCCAAGTGTTTGTGGTCAGCGTAGTTAAGTGGTTCACGTGTCCTGGTGATGGTATTTAATACATATTTGGTTCCCAGCACCCAAGTCTGTGGAGTGTTTGGATGGGACCATTTGAATCTCTGTACTCAAGTATATGATGTCCTTGCGGTAAATATTCTTTTTCCCTCTAATTAATATTTTCCTTTCTTGGCACAAAACTTTACTTTGACATTCTTTTTTCAGGACAAAGGTTGGAACAGCGTCCTTGCACATGTGAGGGGATGCTAGGGTATTGCTCTCACTCCCGTTTTATTCCATCTTCTGAGTATATTTTGGAATGGCTTGCTTACTGGTGCAAACTTCAACTTTCTACTGCACACGAGTCTTAGCATACCATTTTCTATACTAAAGGGACATAGCCCCAATTCAATAGAAATAAAGGGAACATTAGCCTACCATTGCTGTTGGTATTACTGTTGTTTCTGTGTTCCAATGACTGTTCTAGAAAGCGCTAGGCGCTAGGCTGGCGACAGTATGGCGCCTAGCGCCTAGGGCGTCTATGCTGGCGCCTTCCAAACCGAGTTGAATGGCAAATTCATGTATCAGTGGAACACATGGATGCATATGATAATGTGGGATTTTTGCTAGTACTAGTGACGACACCTTATGTATCAATGAAAGATAGGAAACACATGGATGAAGTTTTACTTTGCCTTACACTAGTGGGAATGAGACCAAGTAGACAGTAGCTTCTGCCCCCTTAGACTCGTCTAGACCCACCTAGGACCCGCCTAGGCACTGCGGCCGTCCAGTTGGCCGATTATGGCCAAATCGTGGCGGCCAGGTGGCACCGAGTGCCTACGCAGCCGCCAAGGCCGCTTTTTAGAACACTGTCCAATGGTTATGAACGCAGAGCTGTTAATGGTTCCGGCCTGGTCGGGTTTGTGTGGGGTCAGGTCCCGAGCCCTGGCATGGTCCCATTTAATCAGACACGAACTGTCACGGCCTGTGCCGGAGCGTAGGGCATAATCGTGGAGGACAGGAGGCTTCGGCCTTCGGCCTCGGCCTGGAGCCGTGATGGCAGAAGGGAAGGCGCAGGGGATGCGCTAGGTAGAGAAGCAGTAGATGGGAAATAGAGAAATAGAGGGAGGGAGATAGATTGATAATTCTTGCTTGCTTTATTAATGGTAATTAGCCCTCAATAAATAAGGCATTGGCCGGCCGGCAGTAATCCATCCTGCGCACAACCAACTTGGCGCAGGATTAGATTATGTGCCCAACCACCTTATCCCTTTAGACTAACAACTCTATCTCTTGCCTAACAGCTCTTATCTAGCTAACTCAATCGGTAAACAAACTTTATTATCCTATCACCTAACTAAGCAGCCGGCAATCTGGTGGTTGATGTCCTGCGGCCATAGTGTAGGCCCCACATGACACGAACACAGTATGGTTGTTAAACTAATCAAGAAATGCTGACATGAATATGGCAGCATAAGTATTAAATGGTTTTACATTGCACAACAGTGCAACACAATTGCAAGTCCACATGAAATGGGTGGTACCATGCAAACGTAGAATGGGTCGATGTTGATGTGTGCTGTTAGTTTAGGAAAAATGTAAATAAAATTATCTAAAAACCTGAAAAAAAATATTGTTTGACAGGTTATAATTTGTTTGTCAGCACGCCTTTGTTGTTAATAATGTCGACCATATCAAGTAGTTAAACTTAAACCTGACCTGTTTATCAAAATATTAAAAGTGTCATGTTATGCTGATCAAACCCGTAAGAATTGTGTTGTGACCTTGTCCTACTATCATGTCATGTTTAATTTTGACAGCTCTATATGAAATGGCATCAGATACGATCATTGTGTTACCTTGCCAGAGAAGGGCAAATATTCATATATTCAATCATTGCTAAATTTGTTGTGGTGCTATCACATTCTCTTTATGTGTGAACTCCGTATTATTTGAACAGCAACAGTGAAAATGAAGAAGTCATTGCATGTTGTAGTAGCTCAAAGAATGTATCACATTTTACTGTGTCATCTACACTCAGTTCGTAATTACCTTGTTGGGCCTACCTAGTATAGTATGTGATTTATTTGGCAAACATATGAGGTGCCAGGTGTGATTAATGCATGTTCTGTTATTGCGTAGAATAACATGACTACAAATGATCTTAAATATTAGTGTGTGAACATCGGTGTGTTGCTGAATCAGACATTTCGTATTTTACATTTGCTCCAATGCTGCACTCCTGAATCCATTGCATGAGATAGTTGATTTTTCTGATGTGTTGCAGGCTTGCAGCCTGCAGATGGTGACATCCTCTGGAACTTGTGGCCTTTGTTTGCCTTATTGCAAGATGGAGGGCCTTGCATTTGGTCGTTTGCAGGATAAATTGAAACTTGCAACTAGGCTTCCATGCTCTTGGCACCAGAGGTTCCGCGGATTGGTTAGTCAAAGCTGAGATGGATGGTATGCTGACGTTTACTTCAGTTGAGTATCAGTGACTCAATCCATTACTATATTATCATGGTAGCAGCATTTTGTGGTACCTAGTTGCATTCTTGGACTGAGAAAGGCAGCAAAAATGGGGAGAAAAGAGAAGAAAATGATCGCTCTCTAATCTTCATAAGATGATGTGGGGTTATTGTTTGCAGCACGCAAGAGTCAAGACTGACTCTTTTCCATGACTTGTAGTGAAAGAAAGTATCGGTTTTAGAAGATTAATAATCTCTAGAAGTTTTATGGTTTATTCAGTTCCCAAACAAGAAAGTATGATAACTTGCATTTCCAAGACAAGCTATATATGTTATGCGTTTTAACCACTTTCTATCTTTTCTTTATATAATTTCCCTCTAGTTTTCTGACTTATTTGAGTGTCAGCTAATCTAATGTCCAAAAAAACTCCAGGTTTTCATACATGCGTTGGAATTTAATAAAAGTAGTGAAAATGAAAGATCTCTTAATTCTTTGAGTGCCTTCCCTAGACGGTAGGCTGCTCTGTTAGTTTCCAATGGCCGGGGGAAGTGAATATCTCTCTGTTTTGTTTTGTTTTCCTTTTCTTTAGTTTTCTGCTTCTCCATGTCCCCCCTTCTTCCCCCCAGTGATGCATAAGAATTCCTGCTTTCCTGTAAAAACTAAAAAAGGGAGTTTTGAGTTTTGAAAGTCATATCCTGGGTTCCTCCAATTGATATAGTATTATCATGGAGTATATTGGAGCATACGAAAATTTCAAGGGAAACACAAGGTCACGAATGCTCCCATTGCAACCCATCACAATCGGGTGAACTATCAACAGAAAAACTCATAACCTACTATTCAGAACGCATAGTTTTTTGGGCGAAATTTGCTTGATCCTTTACAAACCTTCTGTTATCACACAACCGCAATCATGGTTATTAAAGCATCCTTGAAACGTTGCTTCGTTGGGATGGGCTAAATGGAAACGAGATCTGGACGGGAGAGAGGCAAATAGAGGGCGGGGCACATTGAGGGAGTCAGTTGAAGAGAGAGGGAGGCAAGGGTTGGGCGCATCGAGAGCCCTAGCGCCACGCCCTGCCACCCGCCGCCCTATCCCCATCCGCTTCGGCCCGGTCGCAACTGAAGAGCAGCCTCCTGCCATCTTTTGCTCGACTCTATCATTGGCGTCACCCTCACGCTCTCCAGTTCCAGACCTCCTCGCCTCCATCCCCGTCGCGGCATCGCCGGTCGTCCGCTCCAGTCCTCTGCGTCGCCGTCTCTAGGTATGATCTCTCTCCTCTCCCCACGTCTCCCTCCCGGCCTCCCCCTCTCTTCTTCTCACCGCCGTCCTCTGCTCTGCTCTTGTTCTCCCACCTCCTCTGTCTTCTCTGCCCTGCTCTTCCTGTCCCCGCCCTGCTCTGTTCTCACTGCTTTTCCTTATTTACTACCAGACTCTGATACAATTACTACTCAAACTATCCTAATTTACTACCAGACTGATACAATTACTACTTAAATTATCCTAATTTACTACCAGATTGATACAATTACTACTCAAACTATCCTAATTTACTACTTGCTGGACATGAATAAACTGATCCATTCCCCTCTGCTATGCTCAATTAATGCTTGCCCTGATTGCTAATTTGCTATTTATGCTCTCCTTAATGTAGAAGAGATCGTGTTTGATGAAGAAGAGGAAGAAGAGATTCGGGCAATGAAGAAGAAGAGGAAGAAGAGATTGTGATTGATGACGACGATGTGGATGATTATGGTGAAGATCCAACCGATGCTATTGAAGACGGTGATGGAGAGAACACGGATGCTATTACCAATTTAGATGAGTTCGAGATAGTTGACTTTTGACCTTTGAGAGATGAGAGAGTTGGACTTATGTTATTGTTATGTATTTATGTTATGCCGTTAGACTCTAAGAATGTGGACTTATGTTGGTTATGTTGTGCTTGTTATGTCGCTCATTATTCATGTAATCGTATATTTGATTATCAGTTTTTCACTTCATTGTTGTCCCATTTCATGTAGCTTGTTGCTTTGGAGAAGAGGAGAGGAGAGATTATCAACAAGGTATGTTACTCAATCCATATCTACTCAATTAATTGGAATATGAATTATTGTAATGTATTGTAACAAACTACATGTTGGAACTTGCAAGGGGGATGGGTGCTTCTTGGGAGAAGAGCAAGTGGAAAGAGGATGGGTGCTACGTGGGCTCAAGAACCGGCAATAACAAGGTATGCATGTGCTACTAATTGCTGATTTAATTTGCTGCCATACTAGGTTAGAATGTGTGTATAGTGTTGCCTCGCCGCGCGCCTTAAGCGCTTTGGCGGTAAGAAGGTAGTGAGTCGGCCTCGCTTCGTCTTATCACTTTAATAACCATGACCACAATTCATTCTCCTCAAATAAGATGTTTACTTGTTCTCTAGGATGTACTTTCATTGCTATCTGGATTAAATGATGCATTAAGAGAAAATAGTTGTAATATCAGTAGCAATTAGCAAGGGCAAGACATGCATGGGAAACTCCTTTTTGTTTCCCCCCTATATTTAAGATGGTGTTTCAAATTCTCTCTTTACTTTCCTTCTTTTGTCTGTCTCTGTATTTAGTCAAGAGATGCGATGACTGGACATTTTCTTATTCACAATGTTGTTTTAAATGACTTGGACGCAAGGGAGTTTAGATGGTTAGAAGAAGTAAGGCGGCCCAAGTATGTTTTACGCTTTTAGGTAACAATAAATGGTGTCAAGCTGGTAGAGTCATTTGCTTTTTTTTTGGTTGAGGCTCAGTGATTGATGCTTTCAGCAGTGTAGTAAATACTAAATAGTACAGTTTGCAACTTTACGTGGTAGTATAGATTAGTCAGAACATAAAACAGTTTTTTTGACATCTTAAACAACTCAACAGGAAATTACGTTGGTTTTCACTTTTTGTCTGCCTAATTTAGCTCATGTTGCAGGTGTCCTCAGATGAAGTTTTCCGTGGAACTGAACAAAACGTAATTGGAATTACATGGCCAGATAACATTAGTGTGAGCCAGTGATCAGTATTTGGGAAATCCATGATGGCAAGCCTTGTAAAGATGTATCATAGCAATGCCTATAAATAAATGGCTCTTGTTGTTTTGTTTTGTTTTGGCTTTGGGCTTGCGAAGGCTGATAATATGGTTCGTAGTATTTTGAAAGCTTCTCGCAGATATCGGCCATAGTTTGTCTGGATGGCGAAGTTCAGGGATGAAGTCGAGTAGTCCATGAACAGCAATTTGGCGACGCTCCAAGATGTGTTGAATGAGCCAGTGAACCGGTTATCAAAGATGCACGTCTCCAGTTCTCCTGTTTGCTGTATCATATTTTTCTCCCTGTTGAACAATAGGTGTTTACATTTACCTTGCATATATACATATAAGTTGCCCTATCCATGGATTTACGTAGAGGTTGGATACTGAAATCGATCAGCAATGACGCTAGAATCGTTCATTTTATTTGTTTGTCTCCTTTTTTCCTTGAAGAGCTACGTGTTTATTCCCGTTGCATTTTTTTAGCTTATGAAAGTTGCCTGACAAGGTGAACTTCTGCAACGTGGATTCCACATAACAATTCCGTCAAGTCAATATTATAAACAATTAGATTTTTATTGTTGATAATAGTAGTCTTACATTATGATCTGGCATATCTTGGTTGTAAGATCAAAGCGACACTTCTCAAAAGTTTTGATTTGGAGCCGGCTATGTTCCATGTGCTGGGAATAAAGTGACGCTGGCTCAAAATCTGTGGGACATGTCGTGCGAATTGCAATTTCTCTTTTTCTGTTTCAGAAACCTCAAATAAAACTTGCTCAAACGCGTCAACATGCCATCTTGAAGCAGATCAAGCTGAGAATCTCCTGAACCTGCCACAAATCTACGCTTTTCGCAAGCATCTGGAGGAAAAATGCAAGAGACGTGAACTTGCGAAGCCGCTCACTGAAAAGAAGTCAGGAAGCGCTAATGGATTGAAGGAATCAGGTCTCTTTGTGCCCAGAGCAAAGATTGTCAAATCCATTTGGCGTACTATTAGATTGCATCTGATTACCTATATGTTTGCAGAATGTTAGGCAGCTCATTTTATCTTCTCAAGCTGGAAGCAGGCTGGCAAATGCATTTTATGGCTGAGAAATTAGCACCCTTGTTTGCTTCTGGATTTGGTCAACTGATTTCTTGCTGATTACGCGTATAGACGTGCGTGATATAATAATTCTTCCCCCTGGTTGCGAACTCTAGCCTTACGAGAGTCCTTCAGTACAAATGCCCCCCGACCCCCCCGGCGCGCTGAGACGCGTGTTCTTGAATTTGTTATGCTCAATCATTTCCTCTGCAATTAAACAAAGGTGACCTGCCGCAGCAGCCGTGCTGTTGCTTTCCAAAGATCATCTCCGAAGATCCAGGCTCTTCATAATTTCTTTTTTGTAATGCATCATAACGCCGGTAACGCTGCTTTTGCGAGGAGACGAACAATACTCTGCACTGACTGTAGCAGCAGTGATATATGCGCGGCGTGACTGTACTGTAGCAATTTTTATGATCTTTCGGCTTTCCATGGTGGAGATCTGTTCAAATGCCACGCCACTGTAGATCCTCTCCAATCCACACGGACGTTGTTTGAGAGACACTTCCTACTAGTGTGTGTGTGTATAATATTTTGGACATTAGATTACCGTGGTCCCTCTGGTTCATGCTGGCATCCAGGCGGCATGGCAACTGGAATATCTGTTTGACAAATTAAAATGACTCAAAAACCGAGGGAAATTTTCGCATAAAATACGATGGAAAGCGATTTTCTTTTTGCGAGGTACGATGGAAAGTGATTGAAATGCTCAGCATTTATATTATATATTCCTTGTCATGGAAATATAAGCCATGACATCCAAACTTTCTTGTTTATGAGACCAAGAAAAATAAAAAATTTCAAGAAATTAGTAAGCCTGTAAAACGAGGATTTTCACTATGTTCAGCTGAATGCATTGTGTGTCAAGCAAAGATAAAAAACTGACAAGTGACAAGGTGCACTGTACATTCCACACAAATGAGATTCAGAAGCCAAATGCATCTGTTTGGCTTGAGATTTATACCCCTGAGTGAAATCGAAGAAGTCCATATTCCAATGAACCTTGAAATCTCAACCATCAACTTTCAGTTTCAGGTGCATGCCATTCAAGAAACTAAACAAACCCCTTTGGCCTTTGACCTCTCTGGAGTTTTATCATACATGCTATTCAGGATGTATCTACTCTGAAGCCACCCTCCTAAACTAGTTCAAGACATTTTCTTTTTTGCAAGATGCAATAAGTTGAGGCAAGTAGTTGGTGAAAACAAATGCTTCCCTGCGTTTGTTCTTTCGTTCTTTTTTGTTTCTGTTCACTTTTGTTTTCTGCAGTAATGTTCCTTACCAGAGAATTTGTTTCAGAGAATCATCTATGGTGAAAGCGAAGAGAATAGAATAAAGCCACTCAGAAAGAAGTTTTTCTTGAAGTGATTGACTAGTACATATACTGAAAGAATAAGCTGTTCTTACTTCTGAATTCCGTCAAAATTTTCTTGGAGTGAACATTTAACCTCACAATTAGAGCGACAAACTAACGCGATTCACATATGGAACTGTTCGTGTAGCACAACTCAAATCACTGATATTTCTTGCTTCTACAGCTGTGAATTGTGATCACCAAACTGATCAGATCTTTGTACCCCACTTACTATTTGCTTATCACGGCATTGCAATTTGCAATGAAACCATAAGCCCAACTAAAATACCTTTGCCTTAAACAATCTGGTTTAGTATTGAAGATATGCTACTTCTTTTCACTTGGTGGCAAGATTGATTGCCACACCAGTTGTACTTAACTAATGCAGTTATCTTAACTGTACCGGTACCGGTTTGCCACTTTATACCAAAGCACACTCACTCACCCACTCTCCTCCCCCACTAACACACCACAAACTAATCTTGTTTTCACCAACATGGCCTCCCCTTTTTGGTCAAAAACAAGTCAAACACCTTTCTCCAGCTTGTTAATCTTTATAATCTCACAAACAACCATAAGGAGGGACTGAGGGACAAAAGGCACTCACATATACATCAAAGCGGTTAGAGCTTATGCCCACACAAAGGAAGGTCATGAATTCAATTCCTGACCCCCTTAATTTTCTTATATGTGCCAAGTGAGGGGCCTTGTGTTGGCGTGGCCGTGTGTGCAATGTGTGTTAGGATGTGTACTGTTAACAGAACAAAATAACAGATACCATCAGTTTGATAAAATAGATCGGTTTGGCTTAAGATAGAATTGTGTTTAATCAGATCAATTGTGATCTGTTGTAATCGTCGGTTGCCTTGTAACCAGATTATTGCTATTCATGGTCTGGCAACAGACCATATATAAAGGAAAGAGAGACCACCGTATTCGGTGTCAAGCAATCCAAATACAATCTCTTTCAGAGTTTTGTTTTTCACATGGTATCAGAGCGATCAAGCATCTCCGACGAGATGTCTACATCCACGACCACTGGGAGCACCGGCGTCACGCCACACTTCGGCAACATGGTGACCGTGCGGCTGCCGGACAACAACTATCTCCTGTGGAAGGCATAGGTCATGGCCTACCTCAGGGGCTAGGATTTGCTTGGCTACGTCGATGGCACAACTGTGTGTCCTTGCGCGATGATCACTCAGATCATCGCCAACGAGACGACGCAGGTTGCCAATCCCGCTAGTCGGATTTGGGTGCAACATGACCAACTCGTCCTTAGTGCTCTTCTAGCATCCTTAACTGAGGAGGTGCTTGCTCAAGTACATCTTCTCACCACCTCTCAGGCTGTGTGGAGCGCCTTGGCAAGCATGTTCTCTTCTCAGTCTCGTTCGAAGGTTATGCAAGTCCGTTTCCAGCTAGCCAATATGAAGAAGGGAGATTCTGCGGCGGCCTACTTCAACAAGATGAAGTAGCTTGCTGACACACTGGCCATAGTTGGCTAGCCTCTCAGAGAAGACAAGGTCATCAGCTATATCCTGGTGGGACTTGACGCAGATTACAATCCGCTTGTCACGTCCGTCACCACGAGGACAGATCCCGTGACACTGAATGATCTGTACTCACATCTTTTGAGTTATGAGATGCGTGTAGCAACTCAGAATGGTTCAATTCCGATGGGCGACTCATCTGTTAACTTTGCTTCTACTTCTGTTAACATTGCTTCCCATGGCATTGTGCAAGGAAGTAATGCTCAAGGAGGCAAGAAAAGTTGGAAGAGTCGTGGTGGCAAATTCAACCCACGCGGCAATGATGGCCGTTCCTCACAGAGCAACAAGGAACGCCCTGTCTGCCAAATCTGTTCGAAGATTGGACACACGGCGTTGCGCTGCTACAACCGATTCAATCATGGCTACAATGAGGAGCGCACTACAGCAGCATACACTGTTGACACTAACTGGTATGTAGATACCGGGGCTACCGATCATATTACATTAGAGCTGGACAAGTTGAGCACCAAGGAGCGCTATCATGGCAATGATCAGGTCCACACTGCGAACGGGTCAGGTATGGGTATAACTCATGTTGGTCATTCACAGATTCCCACCTTGCAACAACCCTTGCATCTTAGAAATATACTGCATGTCCCTCAATCTAGTCGAAGTCTTCTTCTAGTTCAGAAAATAGCTTATGACAATCCTGTCTTTTTTGAATTCCATTCCGATTTCTTTTTCATCAAGAATCTGGTCACGAAGGAAATTCTGCTTAAGGGCATGAGCGCGCGAGGGGGGGGGGGGCTATACCAAATTCCATCTAATTCCAGTTGTGGTCTAGTGATCAAGCATGTCGCCAGCATAGCCACGCCTTCATCTGCAGACTAGCATTCTAGACTTGGTCACCCTTCATTTGTCACTGTCAAACACGTTATTGAGTCCAATAAATTGTTGTGTTCCTCTAAGCATGACAATCGTGTGTGTGTGATGCCTGTATGCAGGCAAAGAGTCATCAATTGCCATTTTCTTTGTCTAGCAATGTGTCTAGTGCCCCTCTTGAACTTGTTTGTTTAGACGTTTGGGGACCAGCTCAAACTTTTATAAGGGGATTCAAATATTATGTCAGCTTCATTGATCATTTTAGTAAATTCACATGGGTCTATTTGCTGAAAAGGAAATTTGATGTGTTCAACATTCACAATTCCAATCTCATGTTGAACGCACTCTTGGTAAGAAAATTCTGTGTGTTCAAACTGATTGGGGTGGGGAATACCAAAAACCTCACTCGTTCTTTACTCAATTCGGCATTTCACATAGATTCTCTTGTCCTCATACACATCAACAAAACGGAATAGCTAAACGCAAGCACCGACATACACTACACCATAAACACCCCTTTCGCAACGCATGTATGCGTTGCTATATGTCCAAATAACCATTTCTATGTTCTATACCAACGCATTTCGTATGCGTTGCCATTGAGGCCGTTGCAAAGGTCTATCACAATACATATAAAAGCGTTGGTAACTAGACTAGTACAAAAAGTGTTGCAAGGTAGCAACGGATATATCTAGGCATGGCCAGCACTTTTATGCGTTGCTATTTTGGACAACAAATTATTTTTATAATTGTTTACAACCCATATTAGTATTCTAAAAGATTCATCATTTTAAAGTTTTGCAGAAAGTAATAATTAAGCTAGGCCCACGAGGCTAAACACATTTTTGACAATAAATTGTACTCGTATAAAGAAGGAAGTAAATAGATGTATTTATTGAGAGAATGATACATTGGCGAACATAACTTGTACAAACTGGAGTACAAGAATTCTATGAATTATTCTTGATACATTGGCGAACGTGACATGTACAAACTGGAGTACAAGAATTCTATGAATTATTCTTAAATTATAATACATGATATCTAACATAATCTAGCTCTTTAAGTCTTTGTTGTCCATCAACATTACGCTATCAATGTGAAGAACTATCAACTTGTCTTGTTGACCTGCATGAAAAATGACAACATATAAGTAAAAATTATATACTTTAACATCAGATGATTTAACAAAAGATATACCGCAATAATTTTGCAATGTGTGATACATGTCATAGCATGGATGTGCAAAGGCTTACCTAGCACTACATTGACATTACCAATGGCTTCATTTTTCAATCCACTTGACACACCTCCATAAGTAACATTATCTTTCAAGTAGTATGCTAAAAATGTCCAAGCACACAGCTTTCACTATACAAATGATATATTGAGAGGCAAATGCACATGTGACAAGATCATTGTTAGGAAATGCAACATGTTGCTGAAAATCTAACCTAAGTATATACAGATGCATGATAAATAGATGAACTTCATGACACAATTTGAACTGTAGGTAGATTGGAGTGAAAAAAATTAGTATGCAAAAGAAAGAGTTCCTAAAAGCTAAGATGTTTTACTAAACTGAAATACATAGACTTGGAAGCATAATTGATATTAGCAGTTTGTCTTAAATAACCAGTCAAGCCTTTGGGTGATAAAAATTTCCATTCTACACACAAGTTTACCGAACAGTCGAAACCATCAACTATATCTTCTCAATCTAAAAAGAGAAATAAAGTGAAGAACATTTTTATCAAAGGTAAAAGAAATCTAGCAGTCTGCCGATAATGCAAGTTCAGCTATTAGCAAACTGCAAAGAGCATTCATCCCATGCAGATGAATGGAACAACTAAACAATCATGTAGCAACTAAAGCACTTTTCCAGATATGAAATAGCATTTGGAATATTTAGCAAACTGTTATTCATGATAGCATTACCACAATGCCTGGGCCAGGACAAATCGGGACATACCTCGTTGATGGATGGCTGCTTCTGCCTTGCCTACATTGCTTTATCATGGAACACCCATGCACAACATCATCTGTGGCAGCGTCGGCAAGATCACATATGTTTACAAATAGTAAGAGATCGGATTAACTGCGATGTCACTTTTACCATAGAGATCAGCAAACTCCTACATGATGTTACCACAGTTTGGATACTCTCACCTTCAAATCAAAATAACAAGCAATTCCAGGATGTATGTTCACTTCATACTTACAATGCGAGTGGTGGATCTAAACTAGAGGGGCAGCTAATGGATGTCCCAGTTAGTAGACAAGCTGAAGTTACTTGAATAATTACAAAATATATTAACTTAAGATGCAAACCATAATTGACACACCGTGTTATCCAAATGGTTAAGTTATATATTTAGCATTGCACTGGGATTGAAAAACTTTCTAGAGATACAAAAGTACAAGCTGACTCAATTTATGTCACAACTAACACTAATTTGGTAGCAACTTCCTCTAATCAGAGTTTGATTCTTCTCAATGCTTGATTTGTTGAGGATAAATATCCCAACAACGATAAGACTAGCACCTACAAACCACTGTATAAACGCATCCCCAAGTCAAAAGGTGAGTGTAGCTCAGTAAACAACAAAAACATGTTTTGTGTACATGTAAACTAAAAAAGAGAAAAAAAAAATGAGTAACCAGTATTTTTCCAATTAATAAAGAAATGAAATTGCATCAGATCTTGTAGTAGCCAACTAGCCATTCTATAATTATGAGTTTATGACAAAGCTTAGTTCATATTTATGTGACTCTTCAGACAACCAATTCGGGATCAAATTAAGTCATCAAATTTATCTTCATTGTCACCATTGGATTTTCCTTAGTACTATGGATACACTTGTTCAGTCCTACTAAGCAAGATGCAAGGCGATAAATCAACCTAGGAAAATCCACATTATTTAAAAAGGAGGAAAAGAGTGAATTTTTTAGCCATAACTAAAAAAATACACTTGCATTTAGTTTGCTTTGCATTAGAAGCTTGCTCAATAAGTTACCGCCACACCAAAAAATGGACAATTGCCATATTACCTTAGAAGGCAGGGGCTCTTGGAACAGAAAATACCCTACTAGACCTAACGAGATGAAGTTGGCAGCGAAGTTTGTGACGGTTGCCTGGAGCGACAACAAAGCTTTGAGGTTGTTCACATAGCATCCCCACATTGTCACGTTGAAAAGTATCGCCATGCCATATTTCAGCAACTGTGTAAGGCGAGATCAAACTCAGTGATATTATCAACCATGGGCTCCAAAGCTAAGGCAGTAGTACTGACACATTAATAGGAGAAATTAAACCGATACTATCGAGGTACTTTCACAAGCTGATTTTAAACTTCTTTACCATAGTTTTAGTTAACATCGATGAGTAATTTCTCCATTTCTTAAAAAAGAAGAAGAGAAAGAGTAATTTCTCCATGATCTCAGTTATGCTTCTGAATGTAAGAGGGCCACATCTACCATCGAATTTGCTAAATCATACTGTGAATCTAAGTCAACGATTCATGTATGTGAACTGAACATTAATAACAAATAGCCTGAAGGCTGAGGCAACCTAAAGGAGGCTGCAGGTACGGTAAGAAAAGAATTAGATCGGAGGAAAAGGGACGAGTTAGTTTGGTACCAGAGGCGCGAAGAACTTGGCGGAGATGGCGGCGAGCGTGGCGTTGATGCCTGCCACGAGGGCCCAGCCGTAGCTGCCTCCACGTGCCATCAGAGCTCAAGCTCACCGGAAATCCACTCTTCTTGATGGGCGAACGGTGGAGAGCAGCGAGGGATCAGGGGCCGACCAAACGTCGCAATGGTGAGGTTAGAAAATGAGCGTACCTCGTTGGGGAGATCAAAGGAGGTGAGGCGGACGAGGGAGCCATCGCGGGCGACTTCGTGGACAATGAAGTCGGAGTAGCGGTGCTTGAGGACGCTGCCGAAAGCCGGGGATGGAGGAGGCGAAGCAGGAGATGCGGCGCGGAAGAAGACGGTGCGGCGCGGATGGGATGGAGGGACGGGCACGAAGGCGAGGAACGAGTGAGGCGGGTGAGGGGCAAGGGAGTCACAGCGGCGGGCGAGGGCGGCGTGGAGGCAGGTGAGTGGGCGATGGAGGCGGAGGATGTGGGCGAGGGGCGTAGCGTGGAGTTTCTAGGGCGGCTCGGGGGAGATGGGCGAGGGGCGAGTGTCGGCGGTGGGCGAGGGCATTGCAGTAGTGGATTTGGGGGAAGGAAGGAAGGGCGAGGGGCGAGGGTTGGCGGTGCGGGTTTGGGGGAAGGAAGGAAGGGCGAGGGTCGGCAGCGCGGATTTGGGGCAAGGGACGGGGCGACGTGGATTTGGGGGAAGGAAGGAAGGGTGAGGGGCGAGGGTCGGCGGCGGATTTGGGGAAGGAAGTTGGGGATTTTTTTAGAGGAAGATGAAGAACCGATAAGGGAGGAGGGAAGTGTTTAGAGGGAGTCGAGCAGTTTTATTTGGACGTGGGAGGTGGTGGGCTCCTGCAACACATGTGTTTTTCGTTGCGAGTTATGTGTTGTTGTATGTATGTTTTTCTTGTAGTGATATTGTGGAAATCGGTCTTGCGCTCTTAGCACATTCTCATGTTCCTCTTCGTTTTTGGGATGATGCTTTTTCTTTCTGCTTGTTTTTCTCATAAATTGTCTCCCTAGTTGAGTTATCAATCTTGAAACTCCACTAGAATGTCTCTTTGGAACAAAGCCAGATTATACCTTTCTTCGGTTGCGCTTGTTGGCCGCATCTTCGGGCATATAATGCTCATAAACTTGCTTTTCGATCACAAAGGTGTGTATTCATTGGCTATAGTCTCACGCACAAAGGATATAAATGTCCCAATCCCTCTACTGGTAGATTTTATATTTCTAGAGATGTGATTTTTGATGAACAAATTTTCCCCTTTACATTAGACACCAAAAATTCAGCTATTCATATACCCATCTCACCGTCTGCTCTTTTGCTACCATCAGTCTTCCCAACAACACCTAACCTTGTGAATGATTCACATGAGCATATTCCTATATCACCTGTGTGTGCTAATCTGGATAATGCAGATCTTTCAGTGCATACAAGCGGTTTGTCAGGTGATGAAATTGTCAGTTCTGCTGATATTGTCGGATCACCTACTGGTGCTTTTGAAGATGTGTCATCAATTGGTGCTCTTGGAGCCGAGCCACAACCAATTAGTGCTCCTGTGGATGCATCATCAAATATTCACCCAATGATGACGCGGTTGCGAAGTGATATTAGGCAGCCCAATAAGTACTCGGATGGCACAATACGCTATTCCACAAGGCGTCATGCTATGCTCAACAACAACAATCATGTTGATGTTCCTGAGGAACCTGCTGATCATATGGAGGCTCGCGCTCATCCACAATGGATGATGAGTTTAGTGCACTTCTTAAAAACAAGACATGGCATCTCATACCATTGAAAAGTGGCACAAATGTCATTGATTGCCGTTGGGTGTTCAAGGTGAAGAAGAAGGCTGATGGTACAGTGGATTGGTTCAAGGCACGGTTGGTAGCTAAGGGCTATAAGCAACGGTATGGTCTCGATTATGATGACACATTTAGTCCTGTTGTTAAACCTACTAAAATTCATTTGGTATTATCCATTGCTGTTTCAAGGGGCTGGAGTCTTCGGCAATTAGACATTCAAAATGCGTTTTTGCATGGTTATCTTGAGGAAGAAGTATATATGAAGCAAGTGCCAGGTTATGAGGATTAGAGGTACCCGCACCACGTTTGTCATTTGGATAAAGCTTTGTATGGCTTAAAACAAGCACCACGGGCTTGGTTCTCAAGATTGAGTTCCAAACTTCAAGCACTGGGGTTTGTATCCTCTAAAACCAATGTGTCCTTGTTCATGTATGACAACAAGTGAGTTACTATCTACATGCTCATCTATGTTGATGATATCATTGTAGCAAGTTCTTCTAATGCTGCAATTGAAGTTCTGCTGAGTCAACTTCAAGAAGACATTGCTGTAAAAGATCTTGGCGATCTCAGTTTCTTCGTGGGTACTGAAGTGCAGCGAGGAACACATGGCATCACCTTGTCGCAGCGCAAGTACATTGGGGAGCTATTAGATCGAGTTGGCAAGCAAGACTGCAAGGGTGTTTCCACTCCTATGTCTTCTTTTGAACGGCTGTCGAAGGAAGGCGGTGAGCCATTGTTAGATAATGATGGAACAAAGTATCGAAGCATTGTCGGTGCTTTGCAATATCTTACCCTCACAAAACCCGATATTTCCTTTTCAGTAAACAAGGCATGCCGGTTCCTCGCTACACCGACCAGCTCTCATTGGATGGCTGTGAAACGAATTCTTCAGTATCTCAAACTCACTATGGTTACTGGTTTGATGATTCAGAAGTCTTCTTCCACTTTGATTAGTGCTTTCTCTGACGCCAACTAGGCTGGGTGTCCTGATGATTAGCGATCAACCGAGGGATATGCAGTGTTCTTTGGTTCTAACTTGATCGCCTGGAGTTCAAGAAAGCAAAATACTATATCGTGGTCCAGTACAGAGGCTGAATACAAAGCGTTGGCAAATGCTACCGCTGAGGTAATCTAGCTACAATCGCTACTTCGTGAGCTTGGTGTTTTTAGTCCAGACCGTCGAGTCTTTGGTGTGATAATTTGGGAGCCACTTATCTCTCAGCCAATCCGATGTTTCATGCATGCACGAAGCACATTTTGGTTGATTTCCATTTTGTCAGAGAGAGAGAGAGAGAGAGAGAGAGAGAGAGAGAGAGAAGTGCAGAAATTGCTAGACATTCGGTTCATTTCCTCTCAAGATTAGCTAGCAGATATTTTCACAAAACCGTTAGTTGTTCGGTCATTTGCAAATCTTAAGCGCAATCTCAACCTTGGCTATGGCTGAGATTGAGGGAGGCTGATAAAATAAATCGATTTGGCTTAAGATAGAATTGTATTTAATCAGATCAATTGTGATCTGTTGTGATCAATTGTGACATGTTGTAATCATCGGTTGCCTTGTAACCAGGTTATTGCTATTCATGGTCTGGCAACAAACCGTATATAAAGGAAAAAGAGACCACGTATTCGTTGTCAAGCAATCCAAATAAAATCTCTTTTAGAGTTTTGTTTTTCACACCGTTGTCTTGAAAAAGAAAAAGAAAGAGGGTCCAAAAAAATTATTAAAAGGAAAGGTGAAACTAACCACTAGCCAACTTATGAAAAGAAAAGAGTTAACAAAACAAGGCATTGCTAGAGCATGTACAATGCATGTGCTTATCAAAGAAAAAACTGAATTTTCTTGTCACGTAGGACATATAAGGTGTTTATTTTGTAGTATCGTTGCTTGATTAGGCACTGATGCCTAAGAGGTGCTTATACCGATGCCTAAGAGGTGCTTATGTATATAACTATATATAATTAATAGATAATACAATCATCTAAGAACCTACAAAATATATGTTTGCATGGGAGAAAATGACTTTTACATATGTGCAATGGTGGATGCACCATGGGTGCGCGGGGCGTGTGCACCGGCTCTAGCCGCCACACCCCTAGAACCCCCTGCTACCGTTGTCCATGGATGGTCCCATCCATGGATAAAGCACCGATTGGCGCTGCCAGCAGACACACCACCGAAGGGAGCAACAGGTAACAACCATGAAGGAAAGAAGGAGCAACGAAGTTTAATTTGAAGAAGAAAGAAATCAGGAAGCACCGAAGCAAGGATATTTGGGCCGTTTGGGCCATATTCTTTCCATAATCCAATGTCATAGGACCTATTTTCGTACTCCCTAAATCCCAAATTTCCCGTTCCCCACTCCCCAAATTCCTCATCCCCACTCCCTAAATCCCTAATCCTATCCCCATTCGGAGGCTCACAACACAACTCAAGAACTCACTTTGAGGCTCTTTGGCACGCTGCGTATAACGGGCGAAGTCTGAGGCGAGCCACGGTCCACGGAGCCAGCCTCGAGCTGTGACCGCCGACCTCTTGAGCTGCGACCGTCGACCTCTTGGGGCGGTCGAGGCGAGCCATGAGCATGAGGCGAGCGACGATGGGCAAGCGCGGCGCGGCGTCGTTGGGCGTGGTATTGCTGCGCTAGGGCTCGCTTGACCGACGGAGGCGCGGGCGTCGCGCGTGAGGAAGTCGCTCGCATGACTGCGTGAGGACTGGACTGAGGAAGGCGCATGAGGAAGATTGGAAGAGGAGCTTTGAGGCTACAAGCCTTTGGGCTTTGAGGACTGAGTCACCGAGACACCGAGGAGACTACTAGATAGACAAGGTCACAACTCACAAGGAGCTGACACACGAAGTTGTGCTGCCTGCTGAGTGCTAAGGTAAAATTAACACTTGATTACTTATTTACTTGATAGGCAGTGGTGCTCACTAATTTAAATCCTTAGAAACATAAAAATTGGAATGTTGAGATGTTGTGATTTGTGAACATGTGAATATGCGATGTTGTCGGCTTGTCTAGTCTAGTTACATGTACTTAGTACTCATGGATTACATACAATTTATTGTAGATTTATAAATGACAGACAAACGAACTTTGTATAGTTATTTCTCCAATAATCCAAATACAAGTATTACTTCTTGAACCAATGGGAGCACAACTCAACCAAAGAAGCCTTAGATTGATTTTAATCTGGATGACACCATTGTCGATCCAGCATGCCACATACCAGTTGAAGATTATCCCAATGAATTTAAATGATGGATTGTTGGATATCCTTTCAAGAAGCATGTTTCAACAAATTTGATTGGTTGGAATATAGCGTGTCAAAGGATGTTGCATTTTGTTTGTATTGCTTTCTTTTCAAGAGTCCGTCACATCCCCATTATTTTGGCAATGATGCGTTCACAAAAGTTGGGTTTCTTAATTGGACTTGCCTCCTACTCCTAGTTATAGCTAGTGGTTTTGCAATGTGTTGTATACTTCTATTTCATTTCAATTTTTGTAATTGTCAAAATTTTCTGATTGTCTCACTAATTTAGATACTTTTGTTCTACAGATTACTACTCGTCCGTATTTATGGGCATTCGGACTGTTATGTTCATTAGCCAGGTACTACTTTAAGTGTATTTTACATTCTCGCTTTTTCTTTTGTTTATTTATGTATGAATTTGGATTGCATTAGACATTCAAATGTATTATGTATGTTTAGTACGGTTTTTATCATATTAGCTTTCTCCCATGAGCACCCCCTCTATTTTTGTCCTGCGTACGCCACTGCGTATGTGCTTGACGACGTGGCTATATTATCTTTCTTTATGTACTCTTATATAAATATCTTGCATTGTACATGCCCTTGGTTACTTATTGGAATGTGCCCCCTCCATGGTGTTTATATATATATGTATGTATGTATGGTGCCTAATGCAAGCTGCCATTGCACTTGCAAGCAAAAAACAAGGTCAATTACCTGTCCAAAATGACATTGGCCATAGTCTTAGTGCTTGTTGCATTGCCACTCTTGTTCTTGGCCAAGGCCATATGGATCACCGTCTCCTGCTACTACCTCACGCCGGCGAGGATCCGGAGGGTCTTGACCAGGCAAGGCGTCCACGGCCCCTCGCCGCGCCTCCTCGTCGGGAACCTCCGCGACGTCTCCGCCCTCGTCGCCGAGGCCACCGCGCGCGACATGGGCTCCCTCAGCCACGACATCGTCGGCCGGCTCCTCCCGCACTACGTCCTCTGGTCGAAGACGTACGGTGAGTAGCGCATGTTGCATTGCCGGCCGGCGTGCGAGGCGATCGATGCGAGGCTGACTGGAGGAATTAATTCTCGGCGTTTGCGTTTTGCAGGTAGGCGGTTCGTGTACTGGTACGGGAGCGAGCCGCGGCTGTGCGTGACGGACGCCGGCATGGTGCGGGAGCTGCTGTCGTCGAAGCACGCGCACGTCACCGGCAAGTCGTGGATGCAGCGGCAGGGCGCCAAGCACTTCATCGGCCGCGGCCTGCTCATGGCCAACGGCGCCACCTGGTCCCACCAGCGCCACGTCGTTGCGCCGGCCTTCATGGCCGACAAGCTCAAGGTACGTCCAACCACGTCGCCTTACGTCGTCGTCCATCGGCTGTGCTGCCACTCCAGCCCACCATTACCTGCAGTTCTTGATTCTTGAACTCTTGGCTTGGCAGGGCAGGGTGGTGCACATGGTGGAGTGCACCCAGCAGACGGTGCGGGCGCTGCGGGAGGCGGCGGCGAGGTGCAGGAGCGAGGTGGAGATCGGCGCGCACATGACGAGGCTCGCCGGCGACGTCATCGCGCGCACCGAGTTCGACACGAGCTACGAGACCGGCAAGCGCATCTTCCACCTCATCGAGGAACTGCAGCGCCTCACCGCCCGCTCCAGCCGCTACCTCTGGGTCCCCGGCAGCCAGTGAGTCAACCATCACCACAAATATTGCGCTGCTCCGCGTGCAAACAAAACATTAAAAAATTGGTACCGACACATATTCTATTATTAGAATGTTCACGTACAAGTAGAGCCAGCTGCTGCCACGTGGCTCTTCTTGTTGGCGAACATCATCTGCTTCTTTTCTTTGTGTAAATGTTTGTATTGTAGCTGCAATGCGCTCTCTTGAGTGATAATATTTCTAGTACTATTGAATATCGAATTCATTTTATGCATGGTTTGAAATATAATTTTCTTTTCAGGTATTTTCCTAGCAAGTACAAGAGGGAGATAAAGCGGCTGAACGGGGAGCTGGAGCAGGTGCTGAAGGAATCCATCCAGCGAAGCCGTGAGATCGCCGACGAGGGTCGGACGCCGTCAGCGGCAGCGTGCGGCCGGGGGCTACTCGGGATGCTGCTGGCCGAGATGGATAATAATAATAATGAGAAGAAGAAGTCCGGCCACGGCGAGTTGGGGTACGACGCCCAGATGATGATCGACGAGTGCAAGACCTTCTTCTTCGCCGGCCACGAGACGTCGGCGCTGCTCCTCACCTGGGCCGTCATGCTGCTCGCCACGCACCCGGCATGGCAGGACAAGGCCCGCGCCGAGGTCGCCCACGTCTGCGGAGATGCCCCGCCCACCGCCGACCACCTCCCCAAGCTCACCGTCGTAAGACACTAACTCCGGCGAACCATGCATTCCACAAACTGTCCACGTCAATGTTTAACCGCGCATTTCGCACGTGCATGCGCAGCTGCAGATGGTGATCAACGAGACGCTGCGGCTGTACCCGCCGGCGACGCTGCTGCCGCGGATGGCGTTCGAGGACATCACGCTCGGCGGCGAGCTGCGCGTGCCGAGGGGCGCGTCGGTGTGGATCCCCGTGCTGGCCATCCACCACGACGAGGCCGTGTGGGGCACGGACGCGCACGAGTTCAGGCCGGACCGGTTCGCGCCCGGGCGCTCGCGCCCGGGGGGCGGGCGGTTCCTCCCGTTCGCGGCCGGGCCGCGCAACTGCGTCGGGCAGGCTTACGCCATGGTCGAGGCCAAGGTCGTGCTGGCCATGCTTCTCGCCAGCTTCCGCTTCGGCATCTCCGACGAGTACCGCCACGCGCCGGTGAACGTGCTCACGCTCCGGCCGCGCCACGGCGTGCCCGTGCGCCTGCTGCCGCTGCGGCCGTAGGTCGTCTTGGGTTTTGTCTGCGTACTTCAACTTTGGGATCGTTTTTTAATTCTTCTTTTGGTTGCTTGACTAGGGACAAAATTTTGTGCTTCAATTCGGGATGGATGGTTTGACACGTAGAAGTAACCTAATATTTGGAGGAGTTCAAATTTTGGCGGTAATGTTTTTGTATCAATAACAAATAATTAATCTTGCATGTATCGCATAAAAAAAACTTGCCTATTATTCAGTGGCCATGTAAAAATGCTGAGGGAGCATACGGCAAACCTCATTCTCACGGTTCAAATTGTTTGGCTAAAATATTATCAAATTTCAAACGGAGCTTCTAATGGACAGGATACCGTTTACTTCCATCCTAAGGCCATGTACAATGTGCCAAAATAACCGGTGCTAGCTTTCGAAACTGCCTCCAAGCACCGGTGCTAACCATTACAAAGACATGTGCTAGCTTCTTTTTTCCTGAACCAGTTCACCTTGTTGCTCCGGTGCTAGCTTATGGGAAAAGAATATGGACCCACTTGAAAGTGAAATAGAGAGGGAGTGTGGTGTGATAAAAAGATGTTATATTTTATTTAGTTGTAGTTCCCGTCTTGAAGAGAGGGAGTGCTAAACACTGTAGGAGAGAAATAAATCTAGCACCTATATGACGTGACAGCGAGACGACGAATCTAGCATTGCTCACATTGTACTTGGCCTAACGAGATAGGCCGAAGCCGTTGGATCTTCCGTACCCTCTCCAACCCTACTAGCTTTTCCACTCTTTCATTTCTTCTTCAAGGGCCACTTCGCCACCACCGTCATGTGTGTTGCTGCCTCTAGCACCATGACACCGTATCAACCCCCCCCCCCTCTCATTTCCCACCTTATCGTCCAGCCTTCTCTTGTGCCACCATCGGAGGCTACCATCGGGGCCAGTGCCTTGTCACCCTGCCTCTACACTGCAACCACCCAAAAATGTAAATCGACTTTCAAAAACTGCTGCCCACCACTTCTACCTATGGCTATGTAACATTCCAAAATTTGAATATGCTTCAAGTGTTTTCGGACGATAAATCCGAGCCCCGACTGGAAGGTGACACCATCGTTGCCTTGCTGCACAACCGCCGTTTACACCGCCGCCTTTTGTGCATTAATCAAAACCTTTTGTGCGCTAAGTGCCTATAATAAGTGGGCGATAAGTAATCCGTATCACGGTCTCTTGCCCTTCGAGCTAATCGTCGATCGAGCATCGATTCCTATGTGCTCCGAGGCATCAAGATCGGCTTGATCATTAGCCGAGCTACGGTTTTGCTCACATAGCTTAGCTGCTTTAATTAGGATTAGTCACGGTGTTACATTTTTTCTCTCGATCGAGAACATCCAGAAGCTTTTTACATCATTTCATTTCATTTCATTAAGAAGAACGAAGAAAATACAGCGGAGATCATCATGTCATCTCCCAGATCAGTTGTTTACACCGTAAAACAGCAAAGAAAACCTCCGACAGATAGAAAACTATCTATCTGTGCACCGAATCTAGTACCACGAAACAAGCTGCGATTTGGCACCGGGTGCCCGACCATGTTGCAACAATCTTTTGCTTTTGGGCTGGCGATTGGATGCCTCTATATTTGATAGAAAAGAAGCCCCCTCTTTGGCATGTGCCTATGTGCACGCGGCATGTAGAATCCATCGGTGCGAGTGTGAATACGATCCAAAGCACTGTGGTCGTGTTGATCCAGGGATATCAAGAACATGGTGGGCACAGGAACCTTCGGGCGCCTGCAAGACGTCACCCCGGATGGATCTCTGCGCATTCAGTTTTCTACAAGGAATGATCAGGGTTTTTTTTTCTTTCTCAAAAGAATACACTGTCAGTTTGGCTCGGGACCAAAATTTAAAAGGTGTTCTTATCTACTTGGGGCTTGCCGAATGCTAGATTACCGGCCAGCGATATTCTACCTGAACACGGCTAAACTAGAGAGTGCTAGAGAGGATGCACCGTGAACCGTCCGTCAATAACGGAGGCGTTAGTCCCTGGTTCCGCCCTTGATCTAAGGAGAAGAGATCTAGTTGCACATTGAATTGCAATGTAGAGGATCCGTTTCCTCCGGACATGAAGTGACGCCCCAGATTAGATTTGGAAAACAAAGCCGGGTTTTGTGTTTTACGTGCTCTGGAAAGCTAGCTAGCCAAGGTTTCGTATAGCACATGAGAGAAACAAAAATAGCTTGCCACTACGGTTCAAGGAATCGAGTTTTTGAGGTCCAAATGAAAAGAGACACGACCTAGCTTTAAAGGGATAATATATAAAGGAAAAGAAGGTTTTCCCTTGAAGTATATAAATGGAAAAGTTGTTGAAGAATAGAGAAGCCACTTGTTCAAGCTAGGCTATAGTTAGATTGCATGCTAGGGTTCATGTTTCCAATAATTAAAAATATGAAATTATAGAGTTGCATGGTGACATCTTTTTCAAAAAAATTGTTAGAGAATGTGTCAGGATCTAGATTTACCGTCTGGAACCCTATGTGTATATGAGTACTAGTACCTGGATCAGTAGCTAGTGCACACAGTTATATAATTAAATATAAAATACATATCTCGCAAAAATAAAACTATCACATAATATTAAACAGTATTTAAATAGACCTTACGACTTTTGACTTATAGAACGGCCGACTGGGCCAAATACCTTTAAATAACAGCAGCGGAAGCGTAATCAATAATAACACAACAGGTGGGACTCTCAGGATATGTCCACAGCCAATCCACTGGGGCCCACGGCCTAGTCCTTTGCCTCTTCTTCTTCCAAATTGTACTGACGCATTTGAGCGCTCGTACGGTCTTTTCCTTCACTTACTAAATGATAATATTGAGCGAGTATAAGTACACAGCCGTACTCCATGAGCCAACACACATAATGAAGTTATAATGGATGCAAGGCTGATCAAACGAAATGCTTGAGATTCTTTTATTTGCATAAAGCCAGAATTGAAATAGATTAAGTAGTAAACAAGACATGCATTACTACAGAAAAAGTCTTCACAGACAGTTAAAAAACACAGACGGTTCTTGTTCAGAACTGTCTGTGATAGTTTTTTCTATTGCAAAAAAAAAAAAATCAGATTTTGAGCCAAACCAATCAATTGCTTGACAGTAGTTTTCATATGCAACCTCTAGCAAGACAACTAAAATCCAATTAAAATTTTGATGGCAAACATATTATAGGAAAGAGAAACCAAAAGGTTTCACAACGTCCCCTCCGAATGGGAAAAAAGAAAAAAGTTACAAAGTTAAACTAGCTAAAAACCATCTATACCTCTAAGCTCTTGAAGAACTCATCGGCTTCTTGAATTGGTCTTGTGAGCTCCTCTCTGTACCTCACCAGCATATCACAAGATGTTCTTGCATGTCATCGAGTTCAACTCAAGCTCGTCGGCAAGGAGAGATGATTGAAAATATTCGGCAACGCTTCGACCTTAGGTAACACAAAATTAAGATAATTTTTTTTTACAATAAACAGCCAATAAATTGTGTATGTTTTGGGGATGTACACGTACCTTCCGGCAGTCTACCTCCTGCGGCAGACAAGAAGCTCTTCCGCATCCCTCCTCCTCCTCCTCATCGGCTATGTCTCCTCGCCAAACCGCGACGGGGGTGAGGGTGGTCACGGAGCTCGGTGTGGGGAGGGAGAGGAGAGACGATGGAAGACAAGGTGAGGTGGCTATAATATATAAGGACAAAGCCAAAACATTTTGCCTCCTGCGCACGCAGTGTTCAAAATTTTTGAACTCCCGCTGCGAATCACAGATGGTTTCATACAAAAACCGTCTGTGACGACATATCATAGACGGTTCTTAATACGAACAACCGTCTGTGATAAGTATCTTATCACAGACAGTTGTTCGTATTAAAAACCATTTGTGATATGTATCTTATCACAGACGGTTTCTATTAAAAACCATGGTAAAATCTTGTTGAATCGCTGCGTGATACTTCACGAGCGGTTTTCAACATAAACCGTCGTGATATTATTTCTTCACGAGCGGTTTTTAAGCGCAGCCGATAAATACGAGCGGTCGCTAAACCAAAACTGTCTGTGATTGTATTTAATACAGATAGTTTTGGTCAACCGTCTGTGATGAGGCGTCCAGTATTAACCTTTTTGTAGTAGTGATGTGACCTAGCATTTTAACTAAGACAAGTTTATAGTGAAATTGAGTAATTGTTGTATAATATTGGCAAGGTTCCATCCACCTGCACACAGAGCAGGGTTCCATCCACCATATGCTATATCAATTTTTAGGGTTCTATCCACCCAATAATATTCACTGGGTTTCGTCCACCGAGGGCAAAGATTCAGGGTTCCATCCACCGACAAAGATTTAGGATTCCGTCCACCTAACAGTTTCACCCCACTCAAAAATAGTTTTGGTAAAACATAAACTAACCAAGCAAGTTCGCGCGCATTACCCATAACTGTGGGTATGACTGTCCAAACAATTTTCACTCTGCAGAGGTCGCACAACTTTGCCCACAATCGACGATCATATTGTAATGGTAACATGCTACCGTAGGCATGAGACTAAAAAAAACCATCACAATGCCTTTACAATGCACTACCCCAATGCAGTTACACCCGCTAAGATTTTAACTCTCGGGGGGTTCTATCCACCCGAGCCGGAGGCCCCCTCTTGTACCGTACGAAAAAACATAGACACAGTTCTCGTATTCTATCGGATCGCATAACCAATGCTGAGGCAATGTAAATTAATTAGCCAGGTCAACACCATTATAGAACTGTTAGTGCACAGAAGATCATCACAAGATTTGGTATTTATTTGACTTGGGTAGGACTACCATATTACAAATTCTCGTGCTCCATCTACAACCGCCCCACTTACCATCCGCCCAAGCTTATATCCTCTAATTTTAACATACCAGCCATGTCCATCCAATGACCGACCAAACCCAGTTTCAATATTTGAATGACGTAGGGGCAAATTAATGCCCGCATGTCAATGTATCTAAGCAAGACTAAACATAACACTTAGATACGGAATTAGTGACTAATTAAGTTTACCATTATTCTTAGGGTGACAAAGGCTAGTGTCCAAGATCAAGGAATGGAATTTACTAGCTCAATTACCATTAAGGTATTAACTACAAGATAATGACAACATAATTGCAATAAAAGTATAGCATGCAATTTCATAATTTAAAACAATATAATGTGCATTCAAAAGTAGGAGCAATGCGATCAAAGTGTTGACTTGCCTTGCTTAATGTTTTGATAACCTTGGTCTTGTTCTTGCTCTTGCTTGGACTTGTTGCTCATTCAAAACTTTGAATTCTAATTACACAAAATACGGTTGAATTCGAGAACACCTAAAAACAACCAAATGAAACCAAATAAACCCAAAGGCATTCAAAAAGGTTCAAAGAGAATTCAAAGCAATTCAAATAAATTGCAACATTCATACATTTGGTATAAGGGTGTAGATTTGTTTTTAGACGAATTTAGGATAATGAATTATTTGTTTCGGAGTTAGGATGAGAGAGAGCGTGGCTCTCGGAAGATTCGTCAGTGGAGCAATTACGGAAAAAGAGAGTGTAATCTCGGGAATACTCCTCTTAGGTCATTTGGATGGGAGAGATTACGTTAACCGGTAGGATCTATTGATCTTTATTTATTTATTTATTTATTTTATGAATTGTTCTTCTATTGGAAGCAGATAATGGTGGGTGATATATGGAATCAACTTGACTTTGATTCATTTTTTAATTACTATTGTTTTATTGAGATCACATCATTACGACTTATATGTGAGGTTTAGTTCATTTAACGATTTCTTGTATTAAATTCTATTTATTGAGGAAGTTCCATGAGGGTTAGGAAAGACCTACGGACAGTTACTAGGGTACACATGCGATAGATATATTTTTAACTACCTAGATTAACCCTAGGTTTTACGTTAACTCTAGGTTTTACGTCGCTAGGGTCCCTATGCCACGTTAACATTTGAGGTTTAATTAGCAGTTAATGGAATGATTAATTTAACTAGTAACTAAAATGTGGGGACAACTATTTAATTGTATTCCAAACTATCCCTATACTAGATATGTACCCAAGGGGATGACATGTCATACTAGAATTATGTTAATTAATAGCTAATTTTAGCTAGACCACTAATTACTCATTAACCACAGTTGACCATTAACAAATCCTAGTGTTTAACTTTCCATTAACCTATAGGTTAAATAATAATCCTAATATTCTGGAGCACCTAAGCAATGCCTACCATCTTAATGATTATTTTTAAATAGCCAGCCACTGGCGTAAGAATCTACATGTAAATGTCTAATGGTCTATGGCTGGGACTATATGCCATGCTAAGCTTCAATCTAGGATTAAACTAATATAGTGATTGACTCTAACCTCAATTCTCCCTATTAATCCCTAATTTAATTATTGCGGGCCTTATTGTGATACCACTAATTATTAATTAACATCTAATTAACCATGGTACTATTTACTAATTATTCTATATAGGGCCAACCCGTCATTGGTACTTTATGAATAGAACCATGGCTTAGCAATTACTATTGGACCTGAGCCCATCAATTAGTGACTCAGTGTCTAAATAATTAACACGCAATAAAACTAAGGATGGGAGGGTCCACTTGTAAGTGTCCATCTCATTTTGTTATTAAAATTTATCCCTAAGCTACTTATGGTTACACAAACCATACTAGTGGTGTTAACTAAATGTTAATTTTACATGTCAATGTGTAGGTCCTATGGGTCAAAGACACATAGATAATCCCTAGTTAACTTTCAACTAAATTAATTATGTGTGGGGTTCATTCGACATGCAGATAATTGCATATAAATAATTTTAAATAAACTCCAAAATTCCGATTTCGATACTATTAGGTAGATTTTGAATTTATAGACAAAAATTGTTGAATTTGTATTTAAAACGAGAGAAAATGAGCTCTCCGAAGTTTTAAATTCTGGAAAATCTAAAAAATAAAAGAGGAGAGAAAGTGTCTCTCACTAACAGATGGGGCCCAACGGATTTTATTTTATTATTATTTTTTTCAATTATAAATTCCTATTGTGACTCACAAGTGGGCTCAGGGTATTTTAACTTCTTTTCCGATTTATTTTCTTATTAGAAATGGCTACGGTCACTCACAGGTGGTGCCATTAGGGGTTTTATTTTTATATTTTAGTTATTTTTCTAAAGGAAATTCGTGAGTCACTAGTAGGCGGGGCCATGGTCCGTGTGGACTTGGTCTATGGGAACACTGCATGGGCCGAGGGCCCACATGTCAGCGACATAGTCTATTGACCGGGTCTGCACAATACATTTTAAAGGTGTGGGGCCTGCAAGTTATAGACTCAGAACATAATTTAGGTTTTAATTAGATTTTGCTAATCAACTCGGGCGCACATGTCATACTAACATTGACAATTAATTAATATATTTCCTAATGATGTCATTAATCGCTAGTGATGTAACTACACTGATCTTCCCCAAATCCAGCCAGAATAGGGGAAGACCATCTTGGCTGCGCTCGGCCGAGTGTGATGCCAGCGAGCCAGTCCCCAAGGATGACCCAGAAGCCCTGAAATGCGTTCATGCGTCCTCGGTGACCACAGGGGTGGTGGCAGGGAGGACGGAGGCGGCCCGTAGAGGCGGCGCGCTTGTGTGAGGCAATGACGGCGCTTTGGACTGCGACACGGTGGCTTCATGCTACCCTACAACTTTAACCGACTAGCCTAGCAACTTCATGTAGACCTAGACTAGGGTGACGTAGAGACTTATAGTGTTCTGGCCGAGACGGTGAGGCTGGGTGGTGAGAAGGGAGGCGGCGCGATGCTGGGGTTGACGTTGTCGAGGAAGAAGGCGGTGCGCTCTGGGCAGTTTTGCAGGAGTGAGGGAGAAAGAAGGTGAGCTCGAGATGCGCGGGAGCGAGGCAGAGCTAAGGGACAAAGTGGGAGTGGTTGAAGCTCACCAGAGAAGTTGGTGGGGTTGGGTGAAGAGAAGCAGTGTGACTTTGGGGTCAACGTCGCCGAGGAAGAAGGCGGTGGTGCTCCGATCGATTCTACAGAAGTGAGGGAAGAAGGAGATGAGCACCAGATAGAGGATACCAAGGTGAAGCTAAGGGATACGATGCCAAGGCTTGAGCTCACCGAGGAGTCGACGCGATGTGGTGAAGCAGGGTGACGTGATCAGCTTGGACGACAGAGCGGAAGAAGGTGGGTCGGGCGGCGTTGATTTTGCGGGAAGAGAATAAGCCGAGGTGAGCATGAGGTAGAGAGGGAAGAAGTAGGCTGAAAAATTCAAATAGGCCATCATTGCATAAAAGTTTTAAAAATCTCACATTTTCATGCTGGGGATTTTTTGTTACAAAATTTTGGGTGTTACAGAATGTGACAAGGTTCACTATTTTGGCCAAAGGGAATAGCCAATGGGGTCAGTGGCGTACGAAGGACAAAAATAAATTTTTTTTGGGGGGGGGGGGTGCTCATCGGAGAAAGCTAACGGGCAAAACCGTACCAACCAAACATTTGATTGTCTAGTGCAATCCAAATTCATACATAAATAAAGAAAAAGCGATGATATAAAACACACTTAAGGTAGTACCTTGCTAATGAATAGAACATCCTGAATGGCCATAAATACGTGCGAGTAGCAATCTGTAAAATAAAAGTAGCTAAATCAGTGAAACAATAAGAAAATTGTAAGGAATTACGAACATTAAACCATGGTTCTTGAAAAGATCTTTGGAGTACTTGTACTTGGATTGTTTGACAAATAGCTATTCAAAGTATGTTTGTCCATCTTGTACAAATCTACAACAAATCTCATGGATTCTATGAGAGGTTGAGACTAGACTAGAGAATATACTTGTGTTTTGCTTCTACTTGACACTTGACATCATTTTTATTTTTATAAATATGCAAGGAATTATCACCTCACCTGGAACACTCAGCTACTGCTGCTCTGTGTTGTAGAGGTGTCGTAGATGTGACCTATGTGTGTGCGGATGTGACTACTGTCGACCTGCTGACTTGCCGAGCTATGCGGTCGCGTGCCCGCCTAGCCACCCCTCCACATAGCTCGTCCACGCTCCCGCCTATTCGTCGCCGCTCCACACTGCTCGACTGGGATTTTGGAATTAGGGATTTGGGGTGGGGATTGAGTTGGTCTGGTGCAACCAAAGTTGGCGAATGTGCCTTGTGAGCTGTGACATGGAAATATAACGGGCCAAATTGCACAACTCACCCCTATGTAAGTCATCTTCAACGACCCCATCTTCTCACGCTTCTCTCCAACCATTGGCGATGATCAACTATATATTAACCCCCCAAACTTATCAAATCCGGTCATTTAACACCCCATAGCGGTTTGGAGCGGTGGTTTTGCTGACGTGGCCAAATTCGGCCAACTCAGTGTCTGACGTGGCGCACCCGGCCTGTTTTCTCCTCCTCCCCCCCTCTCTGACTCGTAGGCCCCTCCTGTCAGTAGCTTCTTCCTTTGCTTTTTCCTCCTGGCTTCGTGTGTGGCAGTTCCTTTGCTTCTTCCTCCTGGCTTCGTGTGCGGCAGTTCCTTTGCTTCTTCCTCCTGGCTTCTTGTGCGGCAGCAACGGTGACGGGGACCTCCGAATCCACGACGAGCAGCTGGAGGAGAGGGCAGCGCCATGGGGAGACCTTGAGGAGGAAGCGACGTCGGGGGGGGGGGAGGAGCGCTTCTTCCTTTGTTTCTTCCTCCCGGCTTCTTGTGCGGCGGCAACAGCGGCGGGGACCTCCGGATCCACGACGAGCAACTAGAGGAGAGGGCGGTGCCATGGGGAGACCTTGAGGAGGAAGCGACGCTGGGGGGAGGAGCCGGAGGCGGCGCAGGTGGCGGCGGGCGCGGCGTAGGAGCCCGGAGGAGAGGGTGGCGCCGTGGGGAGACCCTGGGGAGGAAGCGACGCCAGGGGGGAGGAGCCGGAGGCACCGCAGGTGGCGGCGGGCACGGCGTAGGAGCCTGGAGGAGAGGGCGGCGCCGTGGGGAGACCCTGGGGAGGAAGTGACGCTGGGGGAGAGGAGCCGGAGGTGGCGCAAGTGGCGGCGGGCGCAGGAGCCCGGAGGAGAGGGCGGCGCCGTGGGGAGACCCTGGGGAGGAAGCGACACCGGGGGAGGAGCCGGCGGTGGAGGACGACCCTGGCCACCTCGAACTGCCCGCCTCCGCCTCCGCTGGGCCCATCGGGTCCTGCGGCTCACGGCCGGCGCCGATCAGGTCCTTGGTGTAGAGCGCCGATTGGCACACCAGTGCCGCCGCGTGCATGTACTGGCCGTTTCCCCCCTCCGCGGCCTCACCCTGCTCCTTGTGCAGGTAAATCCTCTCGATGGCGCTCTGCCGCGTCCCGTCCGGCCCGACGCCCTCCGTCCACTTCCACGCCAGCTGCCACCCATTGCCGATGCCCATCGTGCTCGTCGTCCCACCCATCCCTCCTTCGCCGGTCAGGCTGCTGTTCCGCCTCACGTCCAGCAGCAGCGCGTGGAGGCCCCCGTCCGTCGCTGTCGACTGGTGATTGTCGCCGTCCTCGGACCGGAGTTTATGAGGGAGAGAGAGAACCATTCCCCATGGGAATGAGAGGAGAAGAAAGAAAGAAAATGAAGAAGATGGTGGCTTTCACGTCTCTCTCTCCCCCAATCAGCCCCTCTCTCTCCCAGTCAGCAAAACCACTGCCACATCAGCAAAACCGCCGCTTGAAACCGGCCTGAGGGGTTAAATGACCGTATTTGACAAGTTTGGGGGGGGGGGGTTAAATAACCGGTTTTGTAGTTCAGGGGGGAAACCAGACTTTTCTGATAGTTCGAGGGAGTAAACCGGACTTTTTCCTATATATAAAATACCTTCCACTCCCAGGTGTATAGTTACTCCCACCTCTGATATACCACCTAAAAGAACTTGACATACCCCTTTATCACTTTAGGTATACTCATATACTAATTATAAGATACTCCAATGTGAACCACATGAAAAATTTGTAAAAGAGTCCATACTTTTTAACATATTTTGTAAATACTTTCATATTCACACATAAAAAAAAGTATGTCTAAAACATTATACATACCACTCCTGAAAAGGTGTAAATACCACCTAAGTGGTCTTATATACTCGTATAGTAAACATATATACTCTCGGTTGTGCAATATACTCCCTACACGTCGAGGTGGAGAAGCGGACAATGAGAGGGGAAGGAGGGTGGCGCCAGACCCGGGGAGGGCGGTCTTGGCCGGGGGAGGTGAAGGAGGCGCTAGGACCAGGGAGGGCGGCGGTGTTGGTTCGGCCGGGTGAGAGGCGGTGCCAGGGAAAACGATGGGCTGGGTGAAACGAAGGGGCATGCAACAGGGGTTTAGTGCTAAGGGCTATTTCACAAGACGAAGGGGAATGCAGGGGGGGTTTTACGCAAAAAAAGGCGTAAGTGATTTGGAGGCCTCCCACCCGTGTAGATCTGAGCCACACGAGCTAGATCGGACGGTCTGGGTTGCCATTAGCACCTTATCACCCAAATAGCCATTAGCACTAGATACGTATATGAGGAGAGTTATAAATCAAGGGATTTTAACGAGACATTAGCACCTTATCATCCAAATAGCCATTAGCACTAGATATATATATGAGGAGAATTATAAATCAAGGGATTTTAACGAGACATCTCTTTTTCTCTTGCGTCTACAGATGGTATATATAACGGGTATAGAACGACAGAGGGTATATACAAGGGGTACAAAAACAAATCCGAAAAGGTAAACTTTGGGCCGGCACAAAGTCCCGGCCCTATGCTCCCACAAACCGTCTTCATCGACCTAATTTGGATCGCAAAATCAACGTTCTACACGCTCGCAACCACAATTCACCCGTCCAGCAAATCCATTTCCGCTCTACGGTTGCTCAACAATAGGCGTAGCAAAGTCGACTACATGTGAATCAAATAAGCTAGCACCAGTGTCAAAACTCAATTAGACGAAAACTATGAGTTGATTCAGAGAATTCCTTATGCTTGATAGCTTGACCCTCAAGCACCCTGTTACACAGCTACTGTTCTCGTGTCGTTGCGCTGATGGACAACCTGGTGTTCACCGGCAATAAGGATGTGTTGGATGGAGAAGAAGCTAACTATGGCCGGCGGCGGGCTGTTCCCGATGCTGACCATAGCATGACAATTTGTTTGTCATTTAGTTCTTGGTTTGTCTTTTGTAAGCCGTTTTATTCGTTTGTAATAATTTATGGCTGTGTATCGTATGATACAAAGGCCAGAAGACTTGCCTTTCCATTACCTAAAAAAAATGTGGAGCTGGCTATATAGTACTAATCCGGCCAGGACGTGATAGTGCGAGATTAGCTCGCTCCGACAAATCTTAGCAAATGGGCGAGTGGAGCATATATCCAGGCGTCTGTCTGACGAATTTTAATGTTGTCCAGCACAGAAACGGTACTAGCCAGGGCGTGCCGTCATCGCACGGTCTAATTGATTTCGTTTCTACTCGACGCCGATCGCGGCCGGTATGATCGATCGATGGAGAGTGACATTACATGGTACGCACAATACATATATCTCGCTCACGGCGCCTTTTCCCTTTCAATTTCATGCACGTCGAATCTGAATGTGTGACGACGATGCCTTTGTAATCACGTTGCCTGACGCGACCCTTTTCTTCTATGTGAAATTGTTGGAAGTGTCAGGTCCCCAAGTTAATTAATAATAATTAATATACATCTCATCAGCATATATGTTATTTTTGGAGCATTTGCATTTTTATTGCACTTAAAAAATCTTAATCAAAGATTAAACCTACAACTCAAATATAAGCTCCAAAAAGAAAACAGAAATAAATGCTTATAAAATCCTCCGAGAGATAATTTATTCAAATACTATAATATTTATCAAGAATAAATATATTTTCCCCAAATTTTTGGAACATAACCCAACCCACAGAAAATTCAAACTTATTTCAACAACCTAAGTTAGGTTTGATTTTAGATTAAGCAAATAAATCTTGAACAGTGGGTTTAAGATTTTATTTGAGTACTAGAACATCCCAGGGACCTCTCTGATTGATGTCAGAATTTTAGGATTTTGTTTGCTATTTTTCTCACTCGGTCAAAGTGGTAGTGCCTAGGAATCAAACTGGTCAACTTGGTCACTGTTGCTCTGACCCGAGTCACCTTATCTCGACTTGGCTCGACCTAGCCACCTCATCGCGTCGCACCTCACCTGAACCTAGCTCTCGCCCGCGTAGCAAAGTCGACTACATGTGAACCAAATTGTTGAGTATATAAGCAATTTTTGAATTACTTTAATCTAGAAATTTGCTAGATAAAATATGGAAAATACTCTAGCTTTTTTCACAAAGCAGATCACAAAGAACACTATAGCAATACCAGATTCTAGAAGAACAGAAGCTAGCATTCCTATCTCAATATTCAAGACAACAGTAGACAGTGAAGCAAACCAACTAACAAGAAAGATATAGAACATACTGAGATTCTGTAAAAGAAGAAGTTGCAGCAGAGTTCTTGATGAGGACGTCGTTTGTCATGGCGTAGTGGTAGTAGACGTGCAGTTGATGTAGAACGTAGCAGAGTAGTAGACGTGCAGTTGATGTAGAACGTAGCATAGTAGTAGACGTGCAGTTGATGTAGAACGTAGCAGAGTAGTAGACGTGCAGTTGATGTAGAACGTAGCAGAGGAACAACGGCGATCGCATAAGCGCCCCAAAAACCTTATTCGTCCTCGTTCGTGCAAGCCTTCAAGGACGAGGTTCCGGAGGCCTGCTCTCCCGGTGCGGCCATATACGCGCCTCGCCGGGATGGATATCGCAAGAGACAGCAAACAAAACTATGTAGTTCTTTCTGTATTGTGGAAGTGAAAAAACCGAACCAGAGCCAGTACTCTCAGTCTTCTTATATAGCCAAAATACAGAGAGCCCAAAGGTCGCTAGAAGACCAAAGACCAATAGTCATCATCAAGGACAGTTGCCAGTAGTCCAAAGGCCAACAGTCACCAGAAGACCAAAGGCCAACAGTCACCAACAAGGACTAGCACTCTGTTCTTTTTAATGGCCAAAACAAAGAGACCAGAGACCAATGGTCACCATCAATGTCAGTGCGTTTCGATTTTATAAAGAAAATCGTGCCCTTTTGACTGACACGCCTAACGTCTGTAGACGCCAAGCCTGCGCATGCACACACACGCACGCAACGCGGCTCTGCTCGAAGACGGCGCTGCGTGTGTTGGCTCTCTCCAATTCCACAAGAGAGGTCATCACGTTCCACCTTATAAACCGTGTAACTCCTTCATCTGTCCATGTGGGACTAAGCAGGTTTAGCACATGCACATGGGCCTTTGAGATTTACCAGAATTAATTGAGAATATAATATTTGGGCCTAGCCCATATTAATTCAATAATCCCCACCGATCTCAAGGGCACATGTCAAATGCCTTGATCCACAATATTGTTTTAATACACCGTGTTTTGTTGGAGACCGTTAAGGTTGAACATCCACCTAGAACGAAGCTACGTATCCTGGCGCATAATGGACTAAGCCTTGAATTGACAGTTTTGGGTGAATAAGTTTAACTTAAGTCCTTAACTGATACTAGGCTGCCAGGCATCCCCGCGGGTTGGAGCATATAAGTCATACTCCTGGCCTATTCATGAGCTTCCTAGAAATTACCCTATTTCATAGGCTGTGACTAGCGATCGGGCTCATATAGGTGTGTTCTTTCAAGATCGCTCAGAGATAAAGATCTTTGCTTTAACAAGCCACGTAACACATTAAGATAAAATCAACACCGCCATACTGATTTAGGAGAGAATTGCATCTCTAATGGAGTGGGTCTATAAAGGTACTCTCCTCCCAGTTAACCAATAGCTTGTTTCGCCAATCCTACTTTACGGGATCTCCGATCACATAGGATGGGTTACCACTATGGTATAACTCACGTGGGTCTCAAACCCATCTCCCTCGATGCATTGTCTATCACATTTCGTGATAAACCCTTTGTGAAGGGATCTGTCATATTCTTAGTTGTTTGGATATAATCCAAAGCTATTACTCCGGGGTTTCTCGTTTTCCTGACAGACTTCAGTCTTCTCTTCACATGTCTTGATGATTTCATATTATCCTTAGAACTGTTCACCTTGACAATCACGATCGATTGTCACGATTCATCGAAATAGCGATACCGGTTTTTCAACCACTGGCAAATCCATCAAGAGCTCACGAAGCCATTCGACTTCAACAGTGGCAGTATCTAATGCTGTGAGTTCTGCTTCCATTGTTGATCTCGTTAAGATGGTCTGCTTGCAAGACTTCCATGAAACAACGCCACCTCCAAGTAAGAAGACATATCCACTTGTGGCCTTAATCTCATCAGCATCAGATATCCAGTTTGAATCGCTATAACCCTCTAGTACCCTAGGGTACCCGGTATAATGAATGCCATAGCTCATAGTACCCTTTAGATAGCGCATTACCCTCTCAAGAGCATGCTAATGATCATCTCCCGGATTGGAAACAAACCGGCTTAGTTTGCTCACAATAAACGAGATGTCAGACCTGGTACCGCTAGCTAAATACATGAGTGAACCAATTATCTGAGAATATCTCAATTGGTCTCTGGCTATTCTCCGATTCTTCCTAAGTAACACGCTAGGATCATATGGTGTTGGAGAGGGTTTGCAGTCGCTATAACCAAAAGCGACTCGAACCTTTTCCACATAATGGGATTGCAACAATGTAATCCCACCATCATCACCTCTCAACGACTTGATGTTCAAGATAACATCACTACTCCCGATCTTTCATCTCAAAATTCGAGACAAGAAATCCTTGACCTACTTAATCACATTAAGGTTGGTCCTAAAGATCAGTATGTCATCAACATACAGACATAGAATGACTCCCTCGCCCCCACCATGGCGATAATACACACATCTGTCAGCTTCATTCACAATAAAACCCACAGATGTTAAAGTTCTATCGAACTTTTCATGCCACTGCTTAGGTGTTTGTTTAAGACCATACAAAGATTTCAACAACTTGCACACCTTTCCTTCTTGACCATCTACTACAAATCCATCTGACTGATCCATGTAAATTTCCTCGTCCAACTCTCTATTTAGGAAAGCCGTCTTAACGTCTATCTGATGAGCGAGAAGACTGTGTGAGGCAGCCATAGATAGTAGTATTCGAATAGTGGTCAATCTAGCCACAGGTGAATAAGTATTAAAGAAATCTTCGCCTTCCTTTTGGGTATAACCCTTGGCCACAAGCCGTGCCTTGTACTTCTCGATAGTACCATCAGACCTAAGTTTCTTTTTGAACACCCACTTACATCCTACAGGTTTACAACCATAAGGACGCTCAGTGATCTCCCAAGTTCCATTAGAGATAATGGAATCTATTTCATTACAGACTGCTTCCTTCCAGTATTCTGCATCTGGAGAAGCATACGCTTCAGAAATGGTACTTGTAGTATCATCCATAAGGTACACAATGAAATCAGGACCAAAAGACTTTGTAGTTCTTTGTCTTTTACTCTTCCTTAGAGTTTCATTTTCTTTCTCCTCAGGAATTTGCTCAAGGGTTTGTTCAAAATATTCCATTGGAATGGCAGGTTCAGGAATTGTGTCAGGTTCTTGACTCGATGAACTAGGCATATCTTTCATCGGAAAAATATCCTCAAAGAATGTAGCATCTCTGGACTCCATAATTGTACCAACATGCACGTCAGGTACTCCAGATTTCACCACTAGAAATCTATATCCAACGCTATGATGAGCATAGCCTAGAAAGACGCAATCCACGGTTTTTTGTCCAAGTTTACGCTTTTTAGGAATTGGCACATTGACTTTCGCCAAACAACCCCAAGTGCGCAAGTATGAAAGTGATAGTCTTTTCTTCTCCCATTGTTCATATGGGGTTATCTCTTTATTCTTTGTAGGAATCCTATTTAGGACATGACTTGAAGTCAATATAGCCTCCCCCCACCATGCTTTGGAAAGACCCGCTATGTCTAACATGGCATTAACCAAATCAGTTAGAGTGCGGTTCTTTCTTTCAGCAAGCTCGTTTGACTGGGGTGAATAGGGAGGCGTCCTCTCATGAATTATACCATATTCCTCACAGAATAAATTGAACTCATTTGAAAAGTACTCGCCGCCACGATCAGACCTAACCCTTTTGATTTTCCTTTCAAGTTGGTTCTCAGCTTCTGCCTTATAGATTTTAAAGTAGTGAAGAGCTTCATCTTTAGTTTTCAAAAGATACACATAACAGAACCTAGTGGAGTCATCGACCAAAGTCATAAAATATCTCTTACCACCTTTTGTCAACACACCATTCATCTCACACAGATCTGAATGTTTGAGTTCTAATGGTGCCAAGTTTCTTACCTCCGCGGCCTTATAAGGCTTACGAGGCTGCTTTGATTGCACACAAACTTGACATTTAGAACATTTGGCAAGGGTGAATTTCGGGATTAACTCTAAACTGGCTAACCGCGTCATGCAACCAAAATTAATGTGACAAAGTCGTGAATGCCAAATAGTAGTCTCATTACCACTGCAAACATGGTTCACAATATTATTACATAAATCTGAAAGAGATAAGCGGAACAAGCCTCCGCACACATAGCCTTTACCAACAAATTGTCCACACTTGGACACTTGAAATTTATTGGACTCAAATACCAGTCTAAAGCCATCTCTACACAGAAGAGATCCGCTAATGAGATTCTTATTGATCGATGGCACATGATTCACATTCTTCAGTTGCACAATCTTCCCCAAGTAAACTTGGATCGACCGCCAACACCATGAGCAATGGCATGTGACCCGTTCCCCATTAGAACGGCCAAATCGAGTGACTGGTAAGAAGAAAACAATGAAATATCAAGACACACATGTATATTAGCACCGGTGTCTATCCACCAATCGGTAGATTGACATACGGAAAGAACGATGAGGTAAATTACCATACCACAAGTTCCGTCTCATGAGTACCAACAACAACATTGGCAGACTTGGAATTCTGCCCTTGCTGATTCTTCCCACTCTTGCGTTGGCTGCAATCCTTGGCCCAATGACCAGATTCGCCTCACACAAAGCAAAGGCTATCCTTTGTGTTCTTCTTCTTCTTCTTGAAGCTTGTTGTTTGTGCGTTCTTGTTCTTGCCTTTGAACTTTAGAGTTTGACCATTCTTCTTCTGCACCACATTGGCACTAGAATGTCCCTCATTACCTCTAGTGTGCGTATCTTTTGCCCTCGCCTTCTCTTCAACATCAAGAGACCCAATGAGATTTTCAACATAAAACTCTTGTCTCTTGTGTTTCAGAGAAGTAGCAAAATTCCTCTAAGAAGGAGGAAGGTTGGCAATAATGCCTCCCGCGATAAATTTGTCCGGTAACACACACTTGAAGTACTCAAGTTCTGTGGCCATGGATTGTATCTCATGAGCCTGTTCAACTACAGAACGGCTATCAACCATTTTATAGTCATGGTATTGCTCAACGAGATACAATTCACTGCTTGCATCCGAAACCCCAAATTTGGCTTCGAGTGCATCCCACATCTCTTTTCCAGTTTTAATCACCATATATGCATCGACTAACTTCTCACCAAAAACACTAACCACGACACCTTTAAAAAGGTTATCAGCAGCCTCGAACGCTTGCTCCTGTTTAGGAGTAAGTGTTCCTTTAGGCTTGCCGTTTGCCACATGGAAAACGTTCATGGCAGTTAGCCAGAGCACCATCTTGGTGCGCCACCTGTTGTAATTCGCACTATCGAATTGAGAGGGTTTGAGCCTTGAACAAAGCCGATTAACTAAAATTGCCTATGCCTAGAATAAGGTTTTTGGATTGTTGAGTATATAAGCACTTTTCGAATTACTTTAATCCAGAAATTTGCTAGATAAAACATGAAAAATACTCTAGCTATTTTCACAAAGTAGATCATGTAACGTCCCGTTTTCCAGAGTTTTGAAAAGCTTTTAAAAATAACCATTTGGTTTTGGTGAGAGTTCAAAGCTTAACTTGAGTTTTCAAAAGAGCTTTAATTGACTAAACCAAACTGGAACTAAGTCAGTTCGGTTTCCTTTGGGAGTTTGTTGGAGTGTTCCCTTCCTCCCTCTTTTGCTTTGTGTGCCTTTGTGATTGGCTTCTCCTTCCCAGACCTCTTTTGTGTCTGGGTGCCTCTTCTCTTTCTTTCTCTCTATGTCGGCCCAGACCTCCTTTGAGATAGACCTTTCCTTGCTCAGATCCCCTTTGTTGGTCTAAGTCCTCTCTTTTTGAGTTTAGACCAGCTCAGGTTTGTGTTTCGAACCTCTTTGATCTTTGGACCTTTTCCTTGTATCTTTCTGTTTGGACTTTCCTTAGTTCAAACCTTCCCCTTGTTGAGATCTGGCCGTTAGGACATCCTCTCTGGAGATCTTGACCGCTCAGACCTCCCCTGTTGAGATCTGGCCGTTAGGACCTCCTCTCTGGAGATCTTGACCGCTCAGACCTCCCCTTGTTGAGATCTGGCCGTTAGGACCTCCTCTCTGGAGATCTTAACCGCTCAGACCTCCCCTTGTTGAGATCTGGCCGTTAGGACCTCCTCTCTGGAGATCTTAACCGCTCAGACCTCCCCTTGTTGAGATCTGGCCGTTAGGACCTCCTCTCTGGAGGTCGTAACCGCTCCGACCTCCCCTTGTTGAGATCTGGCCGTTAGGACCTCTTCTCTGGAGATCTTAACCGCTCCGACCTCCCCTTGTTGAGATCTGGCCGTTAGGACCTCCTCCCTGGAGATCTTGACCGCTCCAACCTTCCCTTGTTGAGATCTGGCCGTTAGGACCTCCTCTCTGGAGATCTTAACCGCTCCGACCTCCCCTTGTTGAGATCTGGCCGTTAGGACCTCCTCTCTGGAGATCTTGACCGCTCAGACCTCCCCCTTTGAGATCTTGGCCGTTCAGGTTCTCCTTTTGAGATCTGAGCACTAGGACCTCCTTTTGCCTTTTGATCTTGACCGTCCAGGTCCTCCCCTTTGAGATCTTGTTCGTTCAGGTTCTCCTTTTGAGATCTGAGCGTCAGGACCTCCCGTTGCCTTTTGATCTTGACCGTTTAGGTCCTCCTCTTTGAGATCTTGACCGTTGGACCTCCCTTTTGGAGATCTAACCGTCAGGACCTCCTCCCCGTTGTGTGTCTTTTGGACCTCCAGTCCATAGGACTACTCCTCTTTGGTGTTTAGACCTTTGTGGTCTAGACCTCCTCTTTTGTGTTTAGACCTTTGTGGTCTAGACCTCCCTGTTGCGTTTGGACCTCCTTTAGGTTCAGACCTCCCTTAGGTTCAGATCTCCTCTTTGGTGTTTAGACCTTTGTGGCCTAAACCTCCTCTTTTGTGTTTAGACCTTTGCGGTCTAGACCCCCCTGCCTTTTGGACCTCCTGTCCTTAGACCTCCTTGTGGCCTTTAGGACCTCTTGTCCTCAAAGACCTCCCTGTCTGTCCTCTCTGGATCTCTTTGCCGGTCCTCCTTGGATCTCCTCGCCGGACCTCCTTGGATCTCCTCACAGGACCTCCTCGTTGGACCTCCTCTTTGGACCTTGGACCATGCCCTTTGACTGGTCTGTGCACCTTTTGACTGGCTCCCTTGATAGCCTTAAGTGCATTTGATGTGGGTTGAGTCACATTAAATGCTGTCACCTACCTTTGTACTTACTTCTACCTTTTGTCACCCCCTTAGCCCTGTTGCTGTCCTTTTCATACCCTTTGGCAGTGTGCCTTTGTACTGATGCCTTGAACACAGGCGTCTCCTTTTGGTGGTGTTTGCTTTCCTCTCCCTTTAAATAGAGCACCGGGGCACCTATTTTCTCCTCATTCGTCATTTCTTCTCCTCTCTTTCTCTCGGTTTTGGGAGAAGCTCTCCTTGCTCCTCTGGGACCCCTTGGTCTTGGACCTCCTTTCCTTGTTGGACCTCCCCTTCATGGATCTTTTCTTTCTGTTCTTGCTAGTTCTTTTCGGTTTCCTTTTGGAGCCGCTTTACTTAGTTGTTTCTTTTTGCGCTAGTGTAGATTCCGTTGGTATTGAGGAGCTCAGTGACCCAAAGACCCGATTGAAGCTTCGGCACTCGCCATCGAAGGCAAGTCGTGGTCCTTGATCATTTTGAACCTATCTTTACAAAAAGTACTTTGTTTTACTACAAACTGCATTGGCTATTTGTATAAAATGGTTTGGGCTCTAGTTAAATACCTACTGGTTTTATGCCTCCTTGTCTATTTGGTAATCCACATATTGACATGTTACCTTTGATAGCCTTAGGATGGTACTGTTAGTTGGCCTCTTATTGCTATTGCCAACATGGGTATCGTTCTTGCTTAGCCTTGCTCTAGTAGACGTTGGTCTCCTCATGAATCATCATTATTGCTTAATCTTGACTAATGAATTATGGAATATTGGTTGGTGCCACTGATAAGCAACTAGGGTTGAAGCCTTAGTTGTGTTGTTTGTGGTGTGAGACCACTTTGTTAAAATTTGCAGCGCCAGGATTGGGTGGTCTTTGGCCAGGTTGAACCCAAAACTGTTTTATGCTCGAGCAAGTTGGCAAGGTGCGAGTAGTGGGTGCTCCATAAGTTGGTGATATGGAGTCATCTGGGGGCTCCATATGTTGGTGCTATGGGGTCACCTGGGTGCCCCTGAGTTGTAGAGCTCGGGGTCATATTGGGTTTGTGGAAGCCTTGCCTGAGCAACAATTAAGGACTGAACCTTGGGAGCCATTGATCTGGGCCAAACCGTGCAACCACATGTCCATTATGGGGTGGACCGAGAGAAATAACTAGAGAAGTCCTGATTTGGTTACGTGGTAGATGAGTCGTTGAAGCGGGCGTAAGAGGGGCCACCGGTGCTATCGCTGGCCGAGTTGGCGAAACCTTAACGTGCAGAGCTAAGTTGGGACTGATCTTTGTAAAAGCCCGGTGGTAGTCTCCACTTGATTCACGTAGTCTCCACTTGATTCACATGTCTAAGGTAACGTGTGTAATATCAAGCGACTACCTCTTGTGGGTAAAGTTGTACACCTCTGCAGAGTGTAAATCTATTCGAATAGCCGCGTCCTCGGTTATGGACACGCCCGGAGATTTCGAATGAGAGGTAGAGTTCTGTTTTTGAAATGGTGTTCCTCCTGGGCGCTTTGGTGAGAGGTCATGGCTTTACCTCGAAGAGACCTTGGCCGGCTCCAGAGGGGTCATGGCCGGCTCACAAAGTGGTCCAGGGGCTGGTCTTGTGGTGCTCTGGGGTGGGTGCTCCAGAGAGGTTTGGGTTGGTGCCTTGGGGGTGAGTGGGTGCTCATTGCCCCCTTTGAAAATCAAATGTACTTATGTATTATGTTTTTCTAAACTTGAGCTTTACAATCTATTATGTTATTCACTGTCAATATTGCTTTGTGCAAAACTAACCATACAGCTCTCCTTGTCAAGCCGTGCATAAATGTTACTTGCATACTTTTGACCACGGCTTGCTGAGTACATTCAGAGTACTCATTGGCTTGTGCTCTGCTGTTTTTGATCAGCAGAGGTTGGAGTTCCATGTGGTCCAGTGCTCTCAGGAGGGGAGCACCTTTGAAGACCTTGCGCAGTAGGTGGCGTCCTCCACTTGGTAGCCTGTGGGCTGACCGAATGGACCTTGTGTTTATGTCTTTGCCTCAGCTGTGTTGTTGTTCTCTTTTGTTGTTAGCCTTGAGTGGCACCCCTGTACAAACCTTGGCCATAAGGCCACTTGTTGGCATAGTGGTAGTAGACGTGCAGTTGATGTAGAACGTAGCAGAGTAGTAGACGTGCAGTTGATGTAGAACGTAGCAGAGGAACATCGAGCAGTTGCGTGAACGCTTCCCAAAAACCTTATTCGTCCTTGCTCGTGCAAGCCTTCAAGGACGAGGTTCCAGAGGCCTGCTCTCCTGGTGCTACACGCGCCCTGCCGGGATGGAGATCGCAAGAGACAGTGAGTTCTTTCTGTATTGTGGAAGTAAGACCAAAGACCAACAGTCATCATCAAGAACCAGTACTCTGTTCTTTTTAATGGCCAAAACAAAGAGACCAGAGACCAACCGTCACCATCAATGTCAGTGCGTTTCGATTTTCGAATAGATAAAGAAAATCGCGCCCGCACCTGACACGCGTGCGCGCATGCGCGCGCGCACCGCACGGCTCGGCGAGGCGATTAAGCGTGCACGTGTGTTGGCTCTCTCCAATTCCACGAGAGGGGCTACCACGTTCCACCTTATAAACTGGTGTAACTCCCCTTCATCTGTCCATGTGGGACTAAACAGTTTACCACATGCACATGGACCTTTGAGATTTACCAGGAATTAATTTAGAATATAATATTTGGGCCTAGCCCATATTAATTCCAACACAAATAAGCTAGCACCCGTGTCAAAACTCAATTAGACGAAAGCTATGAGTTGATTCAGAGAATTCCTAATGCATGTGGAGCTAGCTATATAGTACTAATCCGGCCGGGACGTGATAGTGCGAGATTAGCTCGCTCCGACAAATCTTTGCAAATGGGCGAGTGGAGCATATAACCAGGCGTCTGTCTGACGAATTTTAATGTTGTCCAGCACAGAAAGGGCTGGGAGATCAACCTGCATGGTACTAGCCAGGGCGTGCCGTCATCGTCGCACGGTCTAATTGATTTCGTTTCTACTCGACGCCGATCGCGGCCGGTATGATCGATCGATGGAGAGTGACATTACATGGTACGCACAATACATATATCTCGCTCATGGCGCCTTTTCCCTTTCAATTTCATGCATGTCGAATCTGAATGTGTGACGACGATGCCTTTCTAACCACGTTGCCTGATGCGTCTCTTTTCTTCTATGTGAAATTGTTAGAAGTTTCACATCCCCATCCCTAAATTAATTAATGATAATTAGTATGCATCTCATCAGTATGTATATTATTTTTGGAGCATTTGTATTTTTATTGTAATCGGAAAATCTTAATCAAAGATTAAACTTACAACTCAAATCTAAGTTCCAAAAAGAAAACAGAAACAAATGCTTGTAAAATCCTCTGAGAGATGAGGAGTGAGCGATAGCTCACTTGGTGCAACTTGTCTTTGAGACAAGCGCCGCCGAGATCGATCCACGGCCTCACGGGTTCTTGTCTTTGTGGCACAATGAAAATTGTGCTTTGGCACGATGGAAGCTGTCTTGTAACATGCGATGATGCAAGGATCTTGAGAATGCAGTGGTACATGGGAGTTTTAGGCTCCTAAAAGCTCGTCATGGTTCGAGCGCTGCTCCCGTGGACGTCTCGCAGAGTAGGGTGCTCTTCTTCTTTAAGGCAGTTTGGATGGGGAAAATCCCAGGCCTAAAAAAAAAAATCCTCTGAAAGATAATTCATTCAAATATTATAATATTTATCAAGAATAAATATATTTTTTCCTAAATTTTTGGAACTTAACCTAACCCACAAAAAATTCGAACTTATTTCAACAACCTAAGTTAGATTTGATTTTAGATTAAGCAAATAAATCCTGAACAGTGGGGTTTAAGATTTTATTTGAGTACCAGAACATCTGAGGGACCTCTTTGATTAATGTCAGAATTTTAGGATTTTGTTTGCTATTTTTCTCACTCGGTCAAAGTGGTAGTGCCTAGGAATCAAACCGGTCAACACGGTCACTGTTCCTCTGACCGAGCCACCATATCTCGACTTGGTTCGACCTAGCCACCTCATCGCGTCACACCGCACCCGAACCTGGCTCGCCCGCGTTGTGCCTCTGCCACCCTGGGCCCGTGTGTCAACTCCTTCTCCCACCTCCCGCTGCAACGCGCAGGTCGCGCTCGCCGCATGCTGCAGACACCCAGTTGACGTTGTGAGCCGTTGCCCAAACTAGCCAACCCTTGAGCATCACCAAGTAACCCCGTTCTTTCTCCGTCCTTTCCCCGCCCTTATCTCGCCCTCTTCCTCCTTCATTTGCTCATTCCTCCTCTTAGCGGCTGAGAAGGAAGAAGGTTGCTTTGGCATTTTTCTTCGGTGAAGTCCTCACCACCGCGCTCCTTAGCTTCCTTCTTGCATGCCGTTTCCGTTTTAGCTAATGTGAGCTCTTGGCATTGTGTCGGGACCCAAAAAATACATCTCAGGAACCCTCTGTGTATGCTGAACTAGTCCCAGATCAGTAGCTAGCTCACACAGGAAACAGTGATGAAATACCATCCATTTATTCGATTTAACTAAAAAGATCTCAGAGTATGAATAATAATAATAACTGGACCTTATGTTCAACGTTTAATTAACTTGCCACGCAAGGCTAAAGAAACAAATAACTCTTGCAGCGGAACGAAACTCTTCAAAGGCCAATCAACATGCCTACAGGCAATCGAGTGGAGAACGCATCCTAATCCGCAAAACCTTCATGATCCACCTGGGCGAAGAACTCTTGAGCAGCTTGATAATCGTCAACTGCTGATTAACCAGAGGGCAGAAGCCATGAGTACTTTTGAATGTACTCAGCAAACCGTAGGGATATATATGCAAATAGTATTCATGCATGGCTTGACAAGGTTAGCTGTATGGTTCTTTTGTAGAAAGCAGCATTTACGATAAATACAATAAATAGATTGAAATGCGTAGTTGAAAACAATAATAAGTAATTAAATAATTTCTTTGAAACAACTAGTGAACTTCCCATTCACTTCCCAACCAAACCAATGATAAGTGAATCCACTATTCACCCATCGACACAAACCACCAAGTGAAATCCCTGTTCACCAAACAAACATTATATTCATCAAGTGAACATCTCATTCACACTTCGACTCATTTTAAAGAAACTCTATCTCCCGTGTGAAATTTCCGGACATGTCCATAACCGAGGACGCGGCTATTCAAATAGATCAAGTAACACTCTGCAGAGGTTGTACACTTTACCCACAAGATATAATTAGTGTAGCAAGCACTAATCATAATAAAACCTTTCAGAGGTTTCATCTTAACAATTGACACTCACGTTGTACCTACAGTCACCAAAACCTCATCGTGGTTGATGTACAACGTTGGATAGGGATGCGGCGAACCGTCCCGCGATGTGGCCTTAGAAAAGGATACACACCTCCACCCAAATACGGCCCAAGTAATCAAAAGCCAAAACTCAACAACCTACTAGGCTAGGCCCATCCCATACTAGGCATGTGGTTGTATGAAAAGGCCCAGTTCAATGGCGCACAAGATTAAGTCCTTAACAAGCTACAGTGAGAACTACCACAAACCCACAGTGTAGAAACACCACCACTATCCACCAACCACTACTTTGGCGAAAACCATTTAGTTTAACCAAGACCAATGACACACCCAGTCATGGTACACAAGTTTTAACCACAGTGGCATACCACCACGATTCCATATATCATTAAGTCAAAATTAATTATTATGACACATGTGATGATGAACCCATCGTAACTAAGCATAACTAAGCATTCATACGATACCCATGTTGGTGATATAAATATGTTCACGTAAAATTACCCATGCTAAGGTGACAAGGGATTCATGGCATTCAAATAATCAAATGAGGCATAATGACAATAGGTAATAACTAATCCCAAAACAATTTATATAAAGATAGCATGCAATTTGTATAAAACAATATACTTTTGAAATCATAGGTTCAATATGATCAAGGGACTACGGCTTTCCTTGGAATAAATCCTGGGATTGATCTTGATCTTGGTAGACTCCTCCTTGCTCAAAGCTTCCCGAAGTATCAACGTCTAATCGCAAACAAGTAAATAAACCAAATAAATAAATAACAGAGGCGAAACAAACTCTAAAAATTAAATAAAAATCTCATATAGCTAGATCTTGAATTTAGATGAATTTAGGAATTTGAATGGACTGAATCGGAGTTCGGATGCAAAAGATATGGGCTTTGGAAGATTGAATCTAAAAGAAAACCCTAAAAAAGGATTTATGGATTAACCCGAATTATTTTCCTATTGGAAAATCTTGGTTTATGACGCACAGAGCGTCGTGAAAGGCGCTCGGTGGTGAACTCCACGGCAGTGGGCCCCTTTGAAGTGAGATGGCTCACGGTGGACTAAGTTCACCGAGCCGGTTTAGGGTTTTGGACACCGGACCTGCCATGTGGCACTGACGAGGCGATGACGTAGCCAACACGCATGCACAGATGATGCACTGGACGTCTACGTGGTGCTGACGCAGCCTCGATGGCGGGTTGTGGCGCTCGGCTCTGACGGAAACCGGCGAACGGCGGCGGTTCAACGGTGGCGGGTGCTACGGGGAGGTAGAGGGCGAGACGAGGAACTCGCCGGTGTGCTCACGGGTGCTTGCAGATGATTGTGGTGGCCAGCGGCGACGATTAGGCAGAGCTTGGGCCGCGGGCTCGTCAGTGACGATGAAGGAGAGACCCTTGGTCGAAGGCGCGGGCGGCGACGAGAAGCGGGCTTCACAATGTCGAAGGTGGCCTCGCGGCGGCAGATGCCCGAGCGGCGGCGGATGGCGACAAGGTCTCGCGGCGGCGTTGAAGATGAAGGCGGCACTAGGGCTCGGCGGCGACTTGATGGGCGGCTAGGGAAAAAAAGCGGCGCTGCTCGGGATCACGAGGACCGCAGTCCTCGAGGTTTTAAATAGCCTCGGGAGCGAGGAGTTAGCGTCCAGAGCAGCGAGGCAATGAGACGGCCATGGCGGACTTCGGTGTCCGCGAGAAAACGAAATCGGCGTGGCGAACAGGTCCCAGCGGCAGCAATGATTGGGGAAGCGGGCGAGTCGAGTGCAATGCAACAATGACCGCAGTGGGGTCATGCCAAGCCTTGAGAGAGAGAGGAACAGGCGAGACTCTGGCGGAAACAGGCCGAAGCGGAGACAGCCGATGGCAAGGGACAGCCGCCGAGAGAGCGAGCAGCCAGGGAAAGGATCTGGGTTTCGGCCCAGCCACTATTTATGATATTTTAATAGTTTTTCTTTTTAGAAAATAGCTGAAAATCCAAATAAGACTTAGAAAATAGCAAATGAACTCAGAAAAATTCTAGAAAATTCTAGAAAATATATCCAAGCTCATAAGATTCAAATATAATAGTTTTGATAACAGTTGATGTTGACATTAATCATATTAAATTGTTTTTTGAACTCTGAAAATTCCAATTAAGCTTTTAACTTTAGAAGGAAAATTCAAATAGTTATTTTTCTTTCAAAACTTTAAAACAGACCAAAATTTTGGGATGTTACACATTGTATGTAGAGCCCGAGGTCCGATAGTGCCATTGTGGTCTCTGGAGCGCGCCCAGATCCTCACCGCCGTGTCAACCTTAGCTATTGACGTTTTTGGTGAGCCCCTCCTTATCCTTTGCGTGTCACATTGTGTCTTAGAGCATGAGCACTAAAACGCCTCACTCAATTGTGGCTACGCGTGACATGAGCTTTGCAATTTGGATTTTCCCCAATTGTCGTCCGACAACCCTATTCACAGTCACTTGTCGCTCGGGTGAGTCATTTTCCAATTCCATGCGCTGACACCATCTAGATCCCTCACTGAAGATTTCCTTACCTTGGATTTTTGGTTGCTTGGCTCAAACCCTACTCTCCACATGAAGCCGTGTACCACCATCGCCATTACCGACGATAGCATTTCTCTGAGCTTCCTCGACCGCTTCAACCCTCTGGTAAGCTTCTTGGAGCCCACCAGTAGCTCACCCATGCATTGTTTTGCTCGATGCACTACCGAAGCATCACACGAACGTTAGGTAGTAACTCACCATCGCTCCACTCTGGCTAGCCGTCGGTATAGTCCACCTCAGCCGTCGCTACTGCCACCAGTAGATGCGCAAAGCTTCAAGGAGTTCATTCATGCCCTTGGCCGGCTTCGCTGTGGTCGTAATCGCCGGCAAGGCTCTGGGAAAAATCGAGCTCTCAGAGCTCTGTTTGTCAGATCGTCTGACAACACTACAACTCGGGATCGAAACCGAATCTCGGTTTATTTAGCGCTAATGATTGCTTAATATTAATGGCTGTCTTAAGTGCATGAATGTTCCACTAACGTGTGGACCCAGTGAATAGAAAACTAGGATTTTAATACCGGTTACGTAGGGTATGGCATGTGGGCCCCACCCTTAAGTGCCCAGTGCAATGTGCTTTTAGCCACGTAAACTAGGTTCATAGACCGTCTCTATGACGCCGGGCACCACATGTTAGTTCGGTTAAAATTTGGGAGTTAAATGAAAAATGCAATGTGCACTGGACCCCACTGGTCAGCGTATGCGGCTAGCGTAGCGATTGGCAGAAAAAGTCTAAAATACTTAAGAAAAATCTGGAAATCAATTATTTGTACACTAAAAATTCAATCAACTTTAAAATTGCATAACTAATACATTTTAACTCCAAAACGAGTGAAACCAATTTTGATAATTTTCATTTTAAATGAATTTTAATTTAAAATAGAGTTCAAACTTGTTTATATCCTAGAAAATATAGTTTTTGGAAATTGATCATTAACCAAATTATTTTCACACTAGAAAATGCTTTTAACTTTGAAAATTCATAGAAAATGTTTTTGAACTCCAAATGAGATAGACCAAGTTATTTTGGTCTTATAATTTTATTCTCTATTTATCTATGTAATCTTTTTCTCCACCATTACTCTACAAATTTTCACCAAATAATTAAATTCGGATGAATAGTAACCGAAATGCTTTCTTCAGGATTTTCCAGAAAACTGACTTTCAAACTACTCTAACTCTCACATACTAAATCCAAATGGAATAATTCTTTCACCTAAATTCATCTAAAATCATAACCTAGCCACTGTGTAAATTTGATGCATTTTTGAGCAATTTGAATTTTATGGTATTTCTCGGTGTTTATTCGATGTTGTTAATTCTATAGAGTCTAAAGTGATTGACGTAGACTCCTTCGCCACCGAGAATGAAAAAATTGAGTACCAGCAAGGCAAGCATCATTTGAACTTTCTTTTGTATTATGTTGATCCCAGTTTTTAATAAGTTAGTGTTTTGAAATGCAATGACATTGCTTGTACGCTATTTTGTTATGCCGATATTTTTATGATGTGTAGCTAGTTATGTCCTACTTATGAGGTTATCCTTGAATTAATCCAGTACATGAATGCTTAAGTTAGGATTGTGTGAAATATATATTATATATGGGATTGCTTAGCCATGCGAGTCTAGTTTGCATTAGGTCGATTGCCAGGGTTAACCTGCCAATTATGGGAGACACAAAACTTTCTTATCTTCATTTTATTCTAGATCTTTGTATCTATCTCTTAATTTACATTTTGTTTATTTTAAAAGTGATTTGGGTCTAGACAAGTGGTTGTTAGTGTGGGTGCTGTTATGCAGGAGACTCGAGTTTTGTGGTTGTCTTGTCTGGACCAACAAGGACTGAACTTTGGTGATGTCGTTAATTCAAATACAACTCGTGCTACCACACGCTGGAGATGGGGACCGGCTTGGTCAAGTAAGGGGAAGGTTTTGTTGGGTTAAGTCTCAGGTGGTGCGAGGAAACTTGTGTTCTATCATTTGTCCGTAGGAGCCGATGCAACTTTCTATAATGTGCATGGGAGCACTATTTTTCTTTATTTACATTGTATCAGCATTTCCAACACAACTTGCGAGCCCGCTTAGCAGGCGCTATTGGTCATTTGTACTGAGTTTGGGGTTCATCTCATAAGGGGTACATATCTCAATAGGGCTTTCTTGCTAAAAAGTACCGAATCTCGATTTCCCCGACCGACATACCTTAGGAAGTGTGTCATTATCCAGAGGCTTACGGGGTAATCGAGTTGTGTGGGTAAGTAGTACACCTCTACAAAGTGTAAATCTATTCGAATAGCCCTGTCCATCGTTACAGATGGCCGCTTGAATTCGAGAGTCACTATTGTTAGATTTTGCATTAAAATTGACATGGTTACAACTTGGTATCGGCATGAACGGGTATTCATGCATCTTAGTTATCAAAGTGGGTAGCCACTTTGGTATTTGTTTGTTTCAATTGTTTATTAATGTGTATCTATGAAACATGTTTATCTTTTGCTTAAAAACTTGTTTACAAAATGGCAATTGAAAACTAGTATATGTAGGATGAAAATTGTTGCATTTTCTGCAAAACTAAGCCACTATTGCCATCCTTTGAATATCCTCTATGCATAAATAATTTTTTTTCTTTGTGTAAGACTTGCGAGTACATTTTGTACTTAATTCGGTGCTGTAAATTCAGGTGAAGACGATTCTACGCCCGACGAGATTGTTAGCGTTGATTTTGGCGACGCTAACGAATAGTGCTTTTATCTAACTCCCAGTTAGTTGCCATGGGTTATGGGACACACCACGCTGGACCTTTTAGTTTATTTATATTGCTTTCGCTGCTACTTATTGTTCCTATTTGAATTTGGCCGGTCGACTGCTTTGTAATAGTTGTAGGCTTAACTATTATATTGTATGTTTGTTGGATTATCAATGTATGTTGTTGTATGGCTGTGATTGATGTTGAAATGAGGGTATGAGCTGTTGGTCACTGATCTTGGGAGCCAACACAGTCACATATCCACTGTTTTTGAATTCCCTTTTAACTCATTAAGTGTGGACTTGGACTGTTTGGAGAACCGGTTATCATGTAGTGCTTGCAGAGGAGCAGTACGCTTGATCATCGGAGCTCTAGTTCGGTCAGGACTTCTCACTTAGATAGAGTTAATTTGGAATTCATTTACTTGAGGCCCAGAGTTATCTCCATAAGACCGGGAAGGCCTCGGTCTTACGGAAATAACCCGAGGGGTCCTCACAAGAAGCGTCACGGCAGAAACCAAGAAAATCAAAGAACGAGAGACATGAATTTAACTCGAAAAACCATTTGGGGGGGGGGGGGGAAGACATGGTCACAACCAGCAATTACCAACTATATGAGGAGAGCTACAATGCAGTCGATTTTACAATGACGAGTCTCTCTAATCTCGTGCTTCTACACATGATATATATGAAGGATATAAAACGACTGATAGTCATGTATGAAAACAAATAAATAGATCCATTGGCCCTCTACGCCCACAAACCATCCTTTTATCTTCATCCGTAGAATTCGGATCACAATTCATCATCAATTTATATCTTATCAATCTAGCTAGCCTTACAGTTTCACTATTGCAATCCACTTTCCATGGTGGGGAATTGAAGATTCTCACCTTGTAAATGATTACGGAGACGAAAACCTAGGTGACAACTAAGTTTGATCGATATTTCTGCACTAGACGTGAGCAAATTGCAGGCCAGGCTACCCAAAAAACTGAGCCCTTAATTAATTAGGCTAGGTTCGAAGCTAGGATATGTCCTATAAGCCCTAACTAGTAGGCCTGTCCTAAGCTTTGGTTTTTTGTTGGGAGAAGTCAGAAGCCGACCCAAACAGGCGGTTTTCAGTAGCCATTTTTGGAAAATCCGAAAGCACAACACAACGTGAATAAGCCGGAAGCGAGTTGGGGTAGCTTCAGTGGCTTTTGCGTTATGGAGTTTGGGCTTTGCCCATGAAAGTTACAAATATTTACCCACTCCATACCAGGTATAAAAGGTGAAATCCTCACCTCCTTTATGTATTCTCCCCCCGCCCGAACGGTCCCGACTCGTGAACACGTAGCGGCGGCGCTAGGGTATGTGCCCTTGTGATGCTTCCTGCCGGCGCCACCGTCTACCGCCTCCGTCCGACGAAAGAGATCTCGACGGGTCCCTCCGCCTTAGTCTCCGCTGTCCCCGCCACCCTGCCAGCCTCCGCCCTACTCATCACTGAAGTCGCCTCCCTCCTCCTCCGACCGAGGCTGCCTCCCTCTTCCTCATGACCGATGCCACACCCTCCGTCCTCCGCCCCGACCACCTCCACCCTCCTCGACACTGACGTCGCTTTCGTCCTCCGCCCTCAGACCGCCTCCGCCTTCCTCGTCACCGACGCCGCCTCTCTCCTCCTCCGACTGACGCCACCTCCCTCCCCCTCCCTTGACCGCCTCCCTCCTCCTCCTGACGTTCGTACCCGAGCCATCTTGATCAGGGTTAGAAATAACCTTTGGAGTTAGTGTTAGCATGTCTTTTTAGCAAAGTATTTTAAATTATCAAAGTAATTTTAGAAAGTTAAGTTACGAATTTCTTTTATTCCTTACCCATCTTAAAGTCATCTCTTACCCTATGTTCATTTTGGCTTCGCAAACTGACATTTACTCTTACCTTGTCCTTCTTATCTTTAGACAAGTCGTCAATACCTCGTCAAGCAGACCCAAGCTAAAGATGTTGATGTATACCCGACGTTACTTCGAGACATGATGTGGAGGGCCAACTTCACATACTAACTAACGTAATCCATCTACCGTCGCGACAGAGGACCAGTGATGGAAGAATACCTGGCCGTAGCCAACATCATCGCCAGGCGAGTAACGGGAAGCATCCCGTACAGGTTCCAAGCACGTGGCACCTCCGATGCCATGACATTGCAGGCAGTGGCTTGTGTGGCCATGAGCCATCTTCGTCATGACTTGACGGAGTTAGCTCAACCACCATACAACCATTTTCCGTTGCAAGTTTGTGTCACAGAGGTGAACACCTTCGTTGAGATACAGTACGGGGAAGATCCCAAAGTGAGGCAGTTGGTGAGGTTGGTGCATATCATGGACCGGATCCACCGTTGCACCATGCATGAGCTATGGGAGACGCGACATCGTCTCATAGCGGCCCAGGGAACCTGTAGCACATGTGTAACATGGGGCTTGTTGACCGTAACGTGCTATATGGCACAAACAAGGTCTCCCCATACGCTTCTGCACCACTAGAGTACCGTCTTTCCGAAGTAGGATGGCGAGTACCCAATAATGGGTTGAGACGCCAAGCCCGCATGTCAGTGGGTTTTTCTCGTGCCCAGAGGTTAGAACCCGCAGGAGGACATCGACATATGATCCCCTGTGCTCCTTACCAATCCGGATGACCCTGAGGACTCAGGATCACCGGGCTACTACTTGCTAAGCGAGTTTCCGGTGAATTTTAACCGAAATCACAAAGGTTGTAGTATCCTGAGCTCGTTGTTCGGAGTTGTGTTCAGTGGGCATGTATCTTTAACTTCATGTAATAGGCTAGTAGAGTTCAACTCCTTATGTGTTGTTGCAAGACTTTTTCGTTTCGGGCGATTGCCATTCGCCTATGGATTTATATGAATGTAATCGTACCAGAAAACTATCATTTGCTTTAATGGATTTCGTGCTAGCCTTTGTGCCTTTGTATCTTCACTTGATGTTAAGTTTTTGTGCAATTTATGTCATTATGCATGCTAGATTAAGTAGTATTCACCCGCTGTCTGAGTTTTTTTTGTTTCACACTCGTTCAAGCGTATCTTTTGTCTGTTTTCTAACCATCCGTGTGACAACAGGATGGCAGGATCTAGTACTCGTTCAAGGGCTCAACGAGAAGAGGGATCACCACCCCGGACACTCGCTCCGCCACTGTCAGTGAGCTTTATGCACAGGGATAACGTGGTGAGCCTTCCCGTCATCAAAATAAGCAAGTCAGTCAACCAGAAGAAGTGCTTCCCTAGCCACCCACAATGGTGAAAGTGCTTGCTCAAATCGAGAGGAACCAGATGGATCAAACTCAGATCCTCGAGGCCATTGCCCGCAACACCTCCCTAGCTCCAGCGACATCCGGGGGAGCAGGAGCTCAAAGAGCACATGGGACTTGTTGACTTTCAGCGTACAAACCCCCCAACCTTCTCAAGCACTGAAGATCTCATGGAGGTGGAGGACTGGCTCCAGACCATTGAGAAGAAGCTGGCGATTGCTCAATGCACCAGCATTGAGAAAGTCTTGTTCGCCAGTTACCAGCTGGAGGGAGCTGTAAGTGCGTGGTGGGACAACTTCTCCACCATGCATCCTGACGGAGACGTTCCATCTTGAAACGAATTCAAGATAGCTTTTCGGGAGGCCCACATCCTAGAGAGGCGTGATGATGATCAAGCAACAACAATTCCTCGGTCTCAAGCAAGGAAGGAAGAGTGCCACGGAGTATCTCCACGAGTTTAATTTCTTAGCTCGTTATGCTCCCGATGATGTCTCCACTGACGCCCGCTGTCAGAGCTGCTTCATGAACGGCTTGACCGAAGAAGTGCAATTTGCATTGGCCGTCCACGACTTCAGAAACTTTCAACATATGGCCAATAAGGCCATAGTGGTGAAGAACAAAAATCAAGCTTTGGATGAATCTAGGAAGAGGAAAAGAGCTGCTCAAAATTCAGCAAGCGGTAGCTTTCCGAGATCGTGCACCGGACCGCCCTAAGTGCCCTGATTTCAAGCTCCGGCGCCACCAAAGCCACCAACGTTTGTACCAAGACCTTCACCACCTTTTGGGCAGTGAAAGAATGGGGGAAATAAGCCCCCAAATAGTGGCTACATTCGGCCGAGTGTCACATGGTTTCACTGCGGTCGTCTGGGGCACTACGCGCATCAGTGCTTAGTGAAAGCACGTGGGATACCGCGAGTCTACACCGATCCAGCTCCAACTCCACCAGCAGCTCTAGTGAGGCCTTCACCACCCCCGAGGGAAGCATCTACACCTCCTCAAATCCCAGCATGTGGTCGGGTAAACCATATCACTGCCGAGGAGGCAAACGACGCACCAGACGTCATTTTGAGTACAATACTTGTTAATTCGCATCCAGCGGTTGTTTTGTTTGATTTAGGAGCATCACATTCATTCATCAAAAATGGGTTTGCTGCACAACATCAATTTCAAATGCATAAACTTCAGCCCCATACCACATTCAGTCTCCGGGATCGGTTCTGGAAACTGACCAAGTCTGCTGAGATGTAAAAGTGGAGATTCAAGGGATCGAGTTTTTGACAAGCTTAATAGTAATAAATTCAGTGTGTATAGATGTTATTTTGGGGGATGGATTGGCTGTCCAAGAATCAAGGACAAATAAATTGTGCTCAGCGGTCAGTTTCTGTCACAAGTAAAGACGGGGACCAAGTAGTTTTTGCCCCAAACATTGTCAGTACTCATTTTTATACTATGGAAGTGAGTACCACTCTTGAACTAGAGAGTGTACCAGTGGTATGTGAGTACCCAGATGTATTCCCCGAAGAACTTCCAGGCATACCTCCCAATCGCGAAATCAAGTTTGTGATCGAGCTTGCACCCGGTACTGCGCCTATTTCAAAACAGCCGTACCGGATGCCTCCCAATGAATTGGTAGAATTGAAAAAACAACTCAAGAAGCTTGAAGATTGTAACAGCCCAAGACTCTTAAGTTGGATTAGTTAAGCATCTAATGTGCATATGTGAAATTTTGGGCTTGTTAAAACTTTTGTTGCATTTGAAAATATCAAATTCAAGTCAAACTTTTAACTCAAAAGGGGATTCCAAAATAAAACTGAAGTTAACGCTTGTAAAGAACCCTAGAAAATAATTTATTTAAATACTAGAATAATTATCATGAATAAATATAATTTTTTTCAGATTTTTAGAGCTTATCTTGACCTCAAGAAAAATCAAGGCTCCTTCATTAAGTCTATTCGGTTTTGAAATTAAAATAAGTTTTTTAAATCATGAATAGTGATGTTTTAAAATTTATTTGGGTTCCATATTACCTTAGGAACCTATATGCAAAATTTCATAATTTTTGAAATTTATTTGCTATTTTAAATCCTCGGTCAAAGTAAGGAAGTTGAAGTTTAAACCTAGTCAACTATTGAGACCTAACCCAAACCCTTTTTTTTACTATTCCGACCCGAACCAAACCAATGCAACTCGACTCAACCAAACCCACTTGAAACCGATCGAATCAGACTCGGGCTCACACCGCATCTCTCACTAACCAGGCAGGCCCCACTCGCCAGACCCTTTCTTCTCCACAGCTCCAGCGCCTTGAGCCACGCAGTCGTTCCACCGCTCTCACCGGGGACACACGCCGCACATGCCAAGCTCCTTAACGCCCACATTGCCATGCCACCCCCTAGCACCGCTTCACCGCCTTCACCCCCGGCCTTATTTTCTTCTTCCCAAGCTCCGCTCGGCAAAAACTCCAAGAGCCGAAGTCCATGGCCGCGCCACCCTGATGCCCTCCGGTCACTCTGGTGAGATTCGACCACCCACGATCGCGTCACGGCGAGCCATACACCACAAGGAGAAAAACCCCCTCATCAATTTGGGGAATTCTTCACCAGAGAGCCGCGCGCTTGCATCCTCTTCCGCTTCTGGTCGGCACCACTTCCTCTGCCACCGCTTCTTCTCCGACGAGCTTGAGCTCGATTCCTTCCTTTGTGAGCATCCTTATACATCTCTCTACTCAATCCTATCACTCACCCGTGCCCTATTCCTTACCAGGTCGTCGTCGTCGAGAGCTACCTTGCGTCGCCCCGAGTCACCGTGGACAGCACCCTCCGCCGTCACCGAGCACTTCGGTGAGTTCCCAGAGCTCTACTCATGCCCATGTGCACCCTAATTTCCCTCTTGCTTTCTTTCGGCGCCGGTGCCTCTCTCCACCCCCACAGCCGGCCGCTGCTCGACCTTGCCGCGCCGCCACCGTGCCGCCTGAGCCCCAACTCCACCACCCTCATGGTCACCTCCACTCCCTGGATCCATTTCAGCCCTCACTGCCACCTCGCCACCGCCCAACCGCTGGCCACTATCCCTGTAGCTTCCCCTCTGCAAAGCTTTTCATTGTTGTAGGAGTCCTAATTCTTTTGCTAATAGATGTCTGATGAATCTCTTAGTGATGCATAGATTTAATTTGGAACTTGTAAAGAAGTTTGGTTAACAAAATTTCAACTTAGACTTTTTTCTTCAGAATGATGTTTCAACAGAGAAGAGAAAGGATTAGAAGAAGACTTGGCTTATCAATTGAAACCACTTTTAGAATCAGACTTCTTTTGCTAACAAACCTGGTTTATATCAATTAAGTCACTCCTTTGAATCAACAATTATGTCAATATCATTTCTAAGTTTGAACAATTTTGTTGTTGTAAGTATATGAACAGTAACCTGAATAAAATCAGTTTTGTCTAATTGACTTGTAGCTTTCAGTTCTGAAAGATGTTCTGCATAGAGAAGGTAATCTGAAGCTATAAAAGTTTGCCATAGGCTAATAACCTTGCTTAGCCAAGTAGTTAGAAATCTCATTAGTTCTTTTAGCCTTTAAACACTTAGTTAACAACGACAAACCAAACTGAAATCAGATTTTGACATAAATGTTCAAGACAAATAGTGAGCAACCAAGTGATTAAAGAAAAGACTGTGCAGGGAACTAATGACTTTTCTAATACAATTACTTAGAAAGGGTTATTTCTAGATGGCCTTTGGACCTTAATCTAAACAGAAGCAACCTCATATGAAAACAAATATTGAGATGGATATTACAAATTGGTAAAACATTTAAAGATGGAAACTCATAAATTTAGCTTGAAGTCATAAGATCTTGGTCTAAAGTCTTAACATTATGCTCCCAGTTGAAAATCCAAAATAAATTGTTTACAACATGAAATTGGTTAAACTTCACAATTACATGACTAATTCAAATCAACTCCAAATCAAATGATTTTTTGTTCATAAATTTATCTAAAATCATTATCTTTCTTCTGTATTACTTTCTCATTTTTTTGGAGACTTTTTGGAATTCTGGTGTTTATTCAATAATGCTTTTACTTTGTCAGTTCTTACCGTTAGATGACGATGATTTGGGAATACAATTGAGAAGTTCGTGAGAATGTCTAGAATTCCAGCAAACAAGGGCAAGCACCCATTCCGTTGATGCACGTTGATCCTATTACATTCAAAAATTATTATCTTATTTTGCAACTGTATGTATGCATGCTTTATTTGTTAAATTATGTTTGTGATTAGAGGTAGTTTATCCTGTTGCATGAATTCCCTAAAATCGTTCACCCCCTGCCACTAACCTAAGTTAATAATCCTACTGGTGAATTAGAGCCCGATGGTTATTATATGGTCTATTTATATTTATTCGATGTCATGCTTAGAAATGCTTAGTTTCCGGTAGATTGGGCGGTTGTCGACTTGTCGATGACCTTGATCACATAAAACATTTTTATTATATCATATTTGGAAAAAAAATGAAACGATTTGGACTTGGGCACATTGGCATATTGGTGTGCTATTGGGTGTGTGATTGGTGCCCGAGTCAATAAGGACCGAACATCTTGTTACACTGAACCAAGCATTATTACGTGCATCCACATGAGGGTATTGGGAACCCCTCTTGACTTAGTACTTTGGGACGTGTTAATTAATAAGTCGCCGGTGGTTGGTGTAGGAGAATAAAAGAAATGTGTTATGTTGTTGTCGGGCATGTGCGGGGTGGGTTCCGGGTAGGTTCCCTCACCCGAGGAGTATTGACAGTTGCTACAGCTGGGTCAATGTCTCCGACACAACGTATGGGTCCTCTGTGGGAGCCTAGGATGGGCGGTTCACAGAGGGTTAACCCCCATACATGCGACTCTTAATTAACTCATTCCATTGGAAAGCATCTCGTAGGACTTAGCTCTGTCGGCATACCTACGGAAGTGTGCTTCATGGCCTGGAAAAGGAGTGGTCTGACATGTGGGTAAAGTTGTACACCACTGCAGGGTCTAATCTATTCGAATAGCCAATTCCTTGGTTATGGACACGCTTCGGGAGGTCTTTCGAGAGTTAGACTCAACATTTTGGAATTTAAACTTAAAACTTGATTGGTGGTATTGAGAAGGGTTTCTCATGCTATTGTTGTGTGCTGTAGGGGTAGCCACTGTTGATGTTTAGTTATTGCCTAATGTTATTTACTCGTTGTTATTTAAAGTATTAAAAGTGTTTGCTCACTTGCAATTTAAATCTACTATATGATTTCCAAATTGAAATATTGCTTTGCGCTGAAAATGAACCTTATAGCCTTTTCCATTGAGTAGAGCTTGCATGTAGTTATGTATAGGCTTGGTAAAGTCTTGCAGAGTACATTCGTGTACTCACTGTTTGCTTTTGTTTACTAATCTGAACAACAGGTGTTGAGATCGATTCGAGTAAGAAAGTTTGCGCAGGAACGTCGATTACTAAGGTTTGAACCTCAGTCGGTTGCCCTGCGGGTTATGGCAAGCCATTGGGACTCCCTTGACAGTTAATTTATAATTTTATTTCAGTTTGTTTACTATTTTCCGCTGTGTACTTGATATTTTTACCTTACAATATTATGATAACGTGTGTACAGTTTGTGAAGTGGTATGTGTACCGCTCCTAGGAGGTACATAATACATCGAGAGCGGAGAAATTTAATTTGTGATGCTAGGACCAATTGGGGGTTAAGCATTACAAGTTAAATCTCCTAGTGACTCTCACAAAGATAAAGGCTTTATTCGGTCTAGCTCCTCACCTTGGGGATGCCTGGCTATTTTCGTCAAGAAGAAAGACAAGAGTTTACGGATATGCGCTGACTACCGTTCGCTAAACGAAGTTACTATCAAGAACAAATATCCACTTCCTCGGATTGATGATTTGTTTGACCAACTGAGTGGATCTCAAGTGTTTTCCAAGATTGATTTGCGACTGGGCTATCATCAAATCAAGATCAGAGCCGAAGACATACCGAAGACGACATTCTCTACTTGTTACGGTTTGTACAAGTATACTGTCATGTCCTTCGGATTGACAAATGCACCGGCATACTTCATGAACCTCATGAATTCGGTTTTATGGAGTATCTAGATCGGTTCATTGTCGTGTTTATCGATGACATCCTCATCTACTCCAAGTGTGATGAAGAACATGAACAACACTTGAGGCTTGTGTTGGAGACGCTTCGTCAACATCAACTCTATGCTAAATTCAGCAAGTGCAAGTTTTGGCTTCGTGAAGTTAGCTTTTTGGATCATGTACTATCCAAGGGTGGTATCGTAGTTGACCCAAGCAAAGTGCAAGATGTATTGAATTGGAGACAGTCCAAGAGCGCCATAGACATCCGCAGTTTTCTTGGACTTGTGGGTTACTACCGCAGATTCATTAAGAACTTCTCCAAAATTGCGAGGCCAATGACCCAGCTTCTTAAGAAAGAAATGAAGTTTGAATGGTTAGCAGAGCGCGAAAAAAGTTTTAAGATTTTAAAATAATGTCTGACCAAAGCTCCAGTGCTCATTCTACCTGACATTCACAAGAGCTTCGACATATACTGTGATGCATCTCGCCACGGGCTCGGTTGTGTGCTTATGCAAGAGGGCCAAGTGGTGACATATGCATCAAGGTAATTGAGACCTCACGAAGCAAATTATCCCACACACAACTTGGAGGTAGTAGTTGTGGTCCATGCTCTGAAGATTTGACGACATTACCTCATCAATAATCGTTGCGAGATCTACACCAATCACAAGAGACTCAAATATATTTTCATCCAAGCCGATCTGAATTTGAGGCAAAGAAGGTGGCTCGAGTTGATTAAGAATTATGATATGGGACTCCATTATCATCCAGGGAAAGCCAATGTGATAGCCGATGCATTGAGCAGAAAATCTCAATACAACTGTTTATTGGTAACCCCCACTTCGGCAAGCTTGTGTGCCGAATTGCAACGACTGAGTCTTGAGATAATTGGAGAGGGTTTTCTTGCTGACCTAAGTATGAATTCCACACTTGAGGACCAGATTAAAGAAGCCCAGAAGATTGACAGTGAGGTGGTCCGAATCCAGGAGAATTTGAAGCAAGACAAGGCCAAGTGCTTCGCCGAAGATGCACAAGGCACCCTATGGTTCGGGAACCGTTTGGTGGTGCCATATGATCGCAAGTTGAGGGAATTGATCCTGAAGGAAGCTCATAACTCTTGATTCTCTATACACTTCGGGAGTACCAAGATGTACCAAGATCTGAAGAAGAGGTTATGGTGGAGCCGAATGAAGCGACATATCACACGGTATGTTGCTGAGTGCGATGTATGCCAAAAGGTCAAAGCCGAGCATTTGAAGCCAGCGGGTACACTCCATCCGTTGCCCATTCTCAAGTGGAATTGAGAGTAAGTCGGGATGGATTTCATTACCGGCCTTCTGAGGACTCAAACCAGGTCCGATTCCATATGGGTGATCGTGGATTGATTGACCCAGGTTGCCCATTTCATTCCCGTGAAGACCACCTACACCGGAACCAAGTTAGCAGAGTTTTACATCTCAAGAATTGTTTGTCTCCACGGTGTACCAAAGATGATCATTTTAGATCGAGGTGCTCAATTCACATCCTACTTCTGGAAGTGTCTCCATAAAGCAATAGGGACCGACCTCTCTTTTAGCACCACATACCACCCCTAAATAGGAGTACAAACTGATAGGGTGAATCAAATATTGGAAGACCTTCTTCGAGCATGTGTTCTGTCCTACAACAAGAATTGGGAGAAGTGTCTACCGTATGTAGAGTTCTTCGACAACAATAGCTACTAATCAAGCATTCAAATGTCACGTTTCGAAGCATTGTATGGTAGAGATTGTAGGACACCGTTGAACTGGTCCGAGACTAGAGAAAGCACATTCTATGGACCAACCTTAGTGGAGGACGCAGAAGTTCAAGTTCGTATGATTCAAGAACGACTACAGGCGGCTCAATCCCATCAGAAATCCCATACCGACCATCGTCGTCGTGAGTTGATCTTTGAGGTAGACGATCATGTTTACCTCAAGGTCACACCAATGAAAGGAACACATCGTTTCCAAGTCAAGGGCAAATTAGCACCTCGCTACATCGGAACTTTCCGAATTCTAGCGAAAGATTGGTGTCCTATCAATTAGAGCTGCCACCCTCTCTCTCAGATGTGCATGATATTTTCCATGTACCACAACTAAAGAAATGTCTCTGATTCCCAACTGAAGCAACTCAGTTGGAAGCACTCAACTTGCAACCCGATCTTTCTTATCGGGAATACCCGATACACATTCTTGAAGAAATAGAGCACAAGACAAGAAATTGCAGCATCAAGTTCTTGAAAATTCAGTGGAGCAACCATACTGAAGATGAAGCAACTTGGGAGCGTGAAGACCAGATACGAACCGAATATCTCGACCTTTTTCCTTCTGTCTGAAGTGCCTTCGAATCAAGAAAGGACGGGTTAAACAAAGCAATGAAAAGGAAAATGTAATAGAAATTCTTTGTAACCTTGTTAGGATATCTTAGCACTATCCTTGAAGGAAATCAAGACAATAGATGTTGTATCTTTTAGAACCTTCCTGTTGAACTTCCGACCTACTGAGATCTCGGGGTCAAGATCTTTTTTTTTTTTGGGGGGGGGGAGGTTTGGCACATCCCCAAGTTAATTAATGATAATTAGTATGCATCTCATCAGCATGCAAGTTGTTTTTGGACCATTTGCATTTTTATTGCACTTGAAAAATCTCAATCAAAGATTAAACCTACAACTCAAATCTAAGCTCCAAAAATAAAATAGAAACAAATGCTTACAAAATCATCTAAGAGATAATTTATTCAAATACTATAATATTTATCAAGAATAAATATTTTTTTTTTCCAAAATTTTGGAACTTAACCTAACCCACAGAAAATTCAAACTCATTTCAACAACCTAAGTTAGGTTTGATTTTAGATTAGAAAATAAATCTTGAACAGTAGGGTTTAAGATTTTATTTGAGTACTAGAACATCCCAGGGATATCTTTGATTAATTTTAGAATTTTAGGATTTTGTTTGCTATTTTTCTCACTTGGTCAAAGTGGTAGTGCCTAGGAATCAGACCGGTCAACTCGGTCATTGTTCCTTTGACCCGAGCCACCTTATCTCGACTTGGTTTGACCTAGATACCTCATCGCGTCACATCACACCTGAGCCTGGCTCGTCCGTGTTGTGCCTCTGCCACCCTGGGCCCGCGTGTCAGCTCCTTCTCCCACCTTCTGCTGCAACGCGCAGGCCGTGCTCGCCACGCACCCGCCGCATGCTGCAGATGCTTGGTTGACGCTGTGAGCCACCGCCCAAACTAGCCAACCCTGAGCATCACCAAGTAACCCCGTTCTTTCTCCGTCCTTTCCCCGCCCTTATCTTGCCTTCTTCCTCCTTCATTTGCTCATTCCTCCTCTTAGCGGCCGAGGAGGAAGAAGCTTGCTTTGGCATTTTTGTTTGGTAAAGTCCTCACCACCGCGCCCCTTAGCTTCCTTCTTGCATGCCATTTCCATTTTAGCTAATACGAGCTATTGTCATTGTCTGTAGAGGCCAAGGTCTGACAGTGCCATTGTGGTCTCTAGAGCGCGCCCAGATCCTCGCCGCCGTGTCAACCTTAGCTATTCATGTTTCTGGTGAGGCCTTCCCTATCCTTTGCACGTCACATTGTGTCTTAGAGCATGAGCACTAAAACCTCTCACTCAATTGTGGCTACGCATGACAGGAGCTTTGGAATTTGGATTTCCCCCCAATTGTCGTCTGACAACCCTATTCACAGTCACTTGTCGCTTGGGTGAGTCATTTTCCAATTCCATGCGCTGACACCATCTAGATCCTTCACTGAAGTTTTCCTTATGTTTGATTTTCAGTTGCTTGGCTCAGGACCTACTCTCCACGTGAAGCCGTGTACCGCCATCGCCATTACCAACGATAGCGTTTCTCTTAGCTTCCCCGGCTGCTTCAACCCTCTAGTAAGCTTCTTGGAGCCCACCAGTAGCTCACCCATGCATTGTTTTGCTCGATGCACCACCGAAGCATCGCATGCACGTTAGGTAGTAACTCAACATCACTCCACTCCGGCTAGCCGTCGCCACTGCCAATAGTAGATGCGCAAAGCTTCAAAGAGTTCATTCATGCCCTTGGCCGGCTTCACCATGGTCGAAATCGCCGGCGTGGCTCCGGGAAAAATCGAGCTCTTGGAGCTCTGTTTGTCGGAGCGTCCGACAACACTGTAGCTCGGGATCGAAACCGAATCTCGGTTTATTTAGCGCTAATGATTGCTTAGGATATTAATGACTGTCTTAAGTGCACGAATGTTCCACTGACGTGTGGACCCCGTGAATAGAAAACTAGGATTTTAATACAGGTTACGTAGAGTATGACATGTGGGCCCCACCCTTAAGTGCCCAGTGCAATGTGCTTTTAGTCGCATAAACTAGGTTGATAGACCGTCAATATGACGCTGGGCCCCACATGTCAGTTCGGTTATAATTCGGGAGTTAAATGAAAAACACACTATGCAATTTGGACCCTCTTTGTCAAGATCTGCTGACATAAGTAGCGTTCGGTAGAAAAATTCTAAAATACTTAAGAAAAATCCAGAAATCAATTATTTGTACACTAAAAATACATTCAACTTCAAAATTGCATAACTAATACATTTTAACTCCAAAACGAGTGAAACCAATTTTGATAATTTTTATTTTTAATAAATTTTAATTTAAAATAGATTTCAAAATTGTCTCTGTCCTAGAAAATATAGTTTTTGGAAATTGATCCTTAACCAAATTATTTTCACACTAGAAAATGCTTTTAACTTTGAAAATTCATAGAAAATGTTTCTGAACTCCAAATGAGATAGACCAACTTATTTTGGTCTTATAATTTTATTCTCTATTTATCTATGTAATTATTTTATCCACCACCACTCTACAAATTTTCACCAAATAATTAAATTCGGATGAATAGTAACCGAAAGGCATTTTTCAGGATTTTCTAGAAAACTAACTTTCAAACTGCTATAACTCTCGCATACTAAATCAAAATAGAATAATTATTTCACCTAAATTCATCTAAAATCATAACCTAGCCACTGTATAAATTTGATGCATTTTTGAGCATTTTTAATTTTATGCTATTTCTCGGTGTTTATTTGATGTTGTTAATTTTACAGAGTCCGAAGTGATCGACGTAGACTCCTTCGCCATTGACAGTGAACAAATTGAGTACCAGTAAGGCAAGCATCATTTGAACTTTCTTTTGCATCAAGTTGATCCCAATTTTTAATAAGTTAGTGTTTTGAAATTCAATGACATTGCTTGCATGCTATTTTGTTATGTCGATATTTTTGTGATGTGTAGCTAGTTGTGTCATACTTATGAGGTTTTTCTTGAATTAATCCAGTACATGAATGCTTAAGTTAGGATTGTGTGAAATATATATTATATTTGGGATTGCTTAGCCATACAAGTCTAGTTTGCGTTAGGTCGATTGCCGAGATTAACTCGCCAATTATGGGAGACGTAAAACTTTCTTATCTTCGTTTTATTCTAGATCTTTGTATCTATCTCTTAAGTTACATTTTGTTTATTTCAAAAGTGATTTGGGTCTGGACAAGTGGTTGTTAGTGTGGGTGCTGTTATGCACGAGACTCAGGTTTGTGGTTATCTTGTTCGGACCAACAAGGACCGAACTTTGGTGATGTCATTTATTCAAGTACAACTCGTGCTACCACATGCTGGAGATGGGGACCGGCTTGGTCAAGTAAGGGGAATTTTTTGTTGGGTTAAGTCTTAGGTGGAGTGAGGACACTCGTGTTCGATCATTTGTCCATAGGAGCTGATGCAATTTTCTATAATGTGCATGGGAGCACTATTTTTCTTTATTTACATTGTATCGGTATTTTAAACACAACTTGCGAGCCCGCTTAGCAAGTGCTATCAGTCGTTTGTACTAAGTTTGTGGTTTATCTCGTAAGGGGGACTTATCCAAATAGGGCTTTCTTGCTAAAAAGTACAGAATCTCGATTTCCTCGGCCGACATACCTTAGGAAGTGTGTCATTATCCGGAGGCTTATGGGCTAATCGAGTCGTGTGGGTAAAGTAGTACACCTCTGCAGAGTGTAAATCTATTCGAATAGCTGTGTCCACGGTTACAGATGACCGCTTGAATTCGGGAGTTACTATTGTTAGATTTTGAATTAAAATTGATATGGTTACAACCTGGTATCGGCATGAACGGGTATTCATGCATCTTAGTTATCAAAGTGGGCAACCACTTTGGTATTTTTTTTGGTTTCAATTGTTTATTAATGTATATCTATGAAACATGTTTATCATTTGTTTAAAAACTTGTTTACAAAATGGCAATTGAAAACTAGTATGTGTAGGATGAAAATTGTTGCATTTTTCGTAAAACTAAGCCACTATTGCCATTCTTTGAGTATCCTCTTTGCATAAATAAATTTTCCTTTGTGTAAGACTTGCGAGTACATTTTGTACTTAACCCAGGTGCTATAAATTTAGGTAAAGACGATTCTACGCCTAACGAGATCGTTAGCGTCGATTTTGGCGACGCTAACGAATAGTGCTTTTATCTAACTCCCAGTCGGTTGCCATGGGTTATGGAGCACACCATGCTGGACCTTTTGGTTTATTTATATTGCTTCTGCTACTACTTATTGTTTCTATTTGAATTTGGTCAGTCGGTCGCTTTGTAATAGTTGTAGGCTTAACTATTATGTTGTATGTCTTTTGGATTATCAATGTATGTTGTTGTATGGCTGTGATTGACGTTGAAATGAGGGTATGGGCGTGTTGGTCGCTGATCTTGGGAGCCAACACGGTCATATGCCCACTGTTTTTGAATTCACTTTTAACTCATTAAGTGTGGACTTGGACCGTTTGGAGGACTGGTTATCATGTAGTGCTTGCAGAGGAGCAGTACACATAATCATCGTAGCTCTAGTTTGATCAGGACTTCTCACTTAGATGGAGTTAATTTGGAATTCATTTACTTAAAACCCAGAGTTATCTCCATAAGATCGGGAAAGTCTCGGTCTTACGGAAATAACCCAGGAGGGTTCCTCACAAGAAGCGTCATAGCAGAAACCAAGATAATCGAAGAACAAGAGACATGAATTTAACACGAAAAACCATTGTGGGTGGGAAAAAAAGACATGGTCACATCCAGCAATGACCAACTATACGAGGACAACTACAATGCAGGAGATTTTACAATGACGCGTCTCTCTAATCTCGTGCTTCTACACATGATATATATATATGAAGGATATAATATGACTGATAGTCATGCATGAAAACAAATATGAAAATAAATAAATAGATCCATCGGCCCTCTACGCCCACAAACCATCCTTTTATCTTCATCTGTAGAATTCGGATCACAATTCAGCATCAATTTATATCTTATCAATCTAGCTAGCTTTATCAGTTTCACTGTTGCAATTCACTTTCCATGGTGGGGAATTGAAGATTTTCACCTTGTAAATGATTGCGGAGACGAAAACCTAGGTGACAGCTAAGTTTGATCGATATTTCTGCACTAGACGTGAGCAAATTGCAGGCCAGACTACCCAAAAAACTGAGCCCTTAATTAATTAGGCTAGGTTCGAAGCTAGGATATGTCCTATAAGCCCTAACTAGTAGGCCTGTCCTAAGCTTTAGCTTTTCGCTGGGAGAAGCCGGAAGCCGTCTCAAACGGGCGGTTTTTAGTAGCTATTTTTGGAAAATCCGGAAGCACAACACAACGTGAAGAAGCCGGAAGCGAGTTGGGGTAGCTTCGGTGGCTTTTGCGGGATGGAGTTTGGGCTTTGCCCATGAAAGTTGCAAATATTTACCCACTCCATACCAGGTATAAAAGGTGAAATCCTCGCCTCCTTTCTGCATTCTCCCCCCCTGAACGGTCCCGACTCATGAACACGCAGTGGCAGCGCTAGGGTATGCGCCCTTGTGTTGCCTCCTGCCAGCACCACCGTCTATCGCCTCTGTCTGACAAAAGAGATCTTGACGGGTCCCTCCGCCTCGGTCTCCACTGTCCCCGCCACCCCCGACAGCCTCCGCCCTGGTCGTCACTGACGTCGCCTCCCTCCTCCTCCGACCGATGCTGGCTCCCTCTTCCTCGTCACTGATGCCACACCCTTCGCCCTCCGCCCCCGACCACCTCCGCCCTCCTCGACACCGACGCCGCTTCCATCCTTCGCCCCCGACCGCCTTTGCCTTCCCCGTCACCGACGCTGCTTCCCTCCACCTCTGACTGACTCCACCTCCCTCCCCCTCGCTTGAACGCCTCCCTCCTCCTCCGACTGGTGTCGCCCCCGACCAGCCTCCTCCTCCTCCGCCCGGCACCGCCTCTGTCGTCCTCCACCCCGGCTGTGTTCATGCTCCCATTCCATGATGAGGTAATCCTCAATCACCTCCCCTCAACCATTGAGATCTGAGATTTTTGTGCTTTGATTTGGCAAATGTATGTGGATGGACAGTGAGTGCTAATACTATTTGTGATGTGTACGGTTAATTTACGGCTGTTAGTTCAATAAACCGTCCCTCGTGCTTGTATAGAAGGTACCGAAATTCACAATGTTTACAGAGTCACCGTTGTTCCTGCGGGACAAGAGTGGGAATTCGTACTTACAGTAGCATGGGTTCGAACCAAGAAAATCAAAAAGTTCTTTAGTACAAAGTTCTAAAGTAGCATAGTCTTGGCAAATGCATGCATCACCGAATCCTAAAATTAGTCATTGGAGTGATCAATGAAAGCATCATGTACACTGGCGTAGCTGGCCCATAGCCGTTCAGCCGTGGAGTTTGAACCGTGCGTCGTCTCACATTACAGAAACAGCCGTGAAGCCGTTGATTCACATGACATTTTGACCTGAGCTTTGAACCATTGCTTCAAAGACCCGAGGGTCATGACATTTTAACTTGAGTTTCGAACCATTGCTTCGAAGACCCGAGGCTCAACTCCGCCTGTGATCACGTACATCAGGCCGACCCTGCCATCGTCACTCAACACGCGCGAGCTGCAGAACGTAATGTTCCAGCAAATAAACGCAGAAGGAAGCATATTGGCAGCCAAGCTAGCTAGTGCCATACCAGCAAGCAAGCATGCATGCAGGCTCAGTGTATATACGTAAAGTAAAGCCTGCATTTGACTATATATCCAGCCTATCGGAGAGATGGAAATCGCCCACGTACGTACCTCAGTACCAGGGCCGTTTCTGATGGGGCCCGGCCGAGGCGACCATCCAGAGTCTATCAGAGCTAAAGGTCTCCGATTCTGATACATCTTACTATATATATGTATACGTATAATTGTATATCCTATATATGCTCTATTGCTTTGCAGGGTTGTGTAACTACTAACTAGATTGAGGTTAAGAGTGTAGGGATACGTATCCTGATACATCTCTTTTCTCTGAATTAAGAGTGTTGCAAATGACTTTGCCATGTGACAATGTCTGCTATTGAGATTTTTTTAGTTTGTTAGATATATAGATTGTTATCCAAATGTTTTAACTGCTTATCGAATCTTATTTATCTTGTACTGTGGATCGTAGCATCAATCTAAAGAAGCTTTTCAAAGTTGAAGTTATTGAAAAACTATTTGAGGTCATCAATATTACAAGAAAGGTTGAATGGTCTGGCCACTTTATGCATTGAAAAGGATATGTTAGATCACATTGACGTGGATACTATTATAAATGACTTTGCATCTAGAAATGTTAGAAGAAATCGCTTTCTATGAGTAGTTTGTATCTTTTTGATGTATTGAATAGTTTTGCAGTTGATACAAAAGTAGCACTATTTATTTATGTTATAATAAAAGATCTCTATTTTATCTTACCCTAGGACCTCCGAAATGCTAAAAACGGCCCTGCTCAGTACGTACGTATCCATATTCCATACTAATGAAACTTGGAGTACATCAATGGAAAGCATTCGCTAGATGGAATCGAAAGGAATTCAATCGAAAACATTCGCTAAGATGGAATGGAAAGGAATAAACCGATGCGGGAAAGGTGAAAGCGAGAGATGGGGAACTAATTAGGCCGGCAAAACCAAGAGAATCTCTGCGCGGGAGTTTGTGCCGAAGGTCGGAAATGTGGATAATATTTTAATTCTAGATTTTATTACGAGGTAAAGATCATATAAAATTAGAGAGATAAAATAATACTAACAACAGGAAATTTATTGTGCTTCTAAACATACACAATAATAAGATTATAACAGAATAGTTTGGTCGCACAACCAACTTACAGTTAGACGTGATGAAGAACAGGAAGCAGCGGAGACTCGAAGCAGTGCAGAACGTAGATGAAGCAGCATAGTGAGCGATCGTGCAGATGTGCTGCCTAGAAACCTTATTGCCGCCCTGTGCAGGTGAACTCTGCGACAATGGTTCGGAGATATCCGCTCACCCTCCTTCCCGGTGCATAGCGAGGAGAAGGGAAGATTTGGTTTGATAACATAACTCTCCAGCATAGTAGAACAGAGAGGAAGAAGAAAAAAATGGAAGTGAATCAATCGATCTTAGGTCTGGACGTCTTCAGACCTTTTTAAGGTTGAGACAATTACTCTCTAGTAACTACGTAATGAAGAATATATTAAATCACTGGTATCTGCTAATTCAAAACCAATTAATGGTAATTAAGCAGTGTTTATCAGTTCCTGATTACACACTGGTCTACAATTTCGATCACACTGGTCTATGGATCCGGTTGGTGTTTTCCGACCACTGTATTTCGACTATTTTATTTTGACCACACTGGTATATAGATTCGACCAGTGTTTTTCGACCACCGTGTTTCGACCATACTGGTATAGACTTAGACCACATTATTTCGACCGCGGGTTAGACTAGTCTAAAAGGAGAGAGAAATGCACGGTTAGCAAAAAAAAAGGTAGACTAGATTCACGACACGTTCATGGTCGTGCGTCGCAAGTCACACGAATATACGCGCGTGCGTGCGTACATGCGTGTGTGTGACTTTAGCTATAGTCCTCTTTATGTTACCACATATCATGTGTCGCATGTATTGAGGGGTGGAAAAGACTCTATCCTATAAATTGCCCTCCACTATTTGGCTAGATAATATGAGACTAAACTATACATACATACTTCGGAATTTCACGAATTAATGAATGTGATTTTACACTTGTGGACTCAATTCTAACGTTCAGTGTAGCGGGGAAATATCGATGTTTATCTGCTTATCCCCGTAGGCGCAGGCGCGGGCTTTGGCTTTGGCTTTGGCCAGGGCCAGCGGCGGCCGCCGATCGAGCCAACCGGACGGCTCGGTGTTGCGCCTCCGACGTGCGTGCATTACGTGCAGATTAATACAGATGCACGCGCGCATGCCGTTTGTCTCGTATGCGCGTGCATTCTTTGTCTTTTATGGGGCACGAGCAGAGCACATGCATGCAGTTGCACTTGTTAATTCACTGACTCTACAACTCTACAAGGGGCGTCCCTGCATCGTAATCGTGCTGCAGATATTCTTGCCTTTATTTGTCCTTATTTGCCTGGTGTCTGTCTGTCTGCCATTTGCCCACGTGTTGCAAGCAAGCTGGAAGTGACGGAGCTTCAAACGTCTTGAGAGAATTGCAAACTGAATACCATAAAGAGCGTATATTACTAGCATAATTTTTTTTAGAGTTTATCAAAATGCAATAGGGAGTCCTTGCTCAATCTAAATTGCACTAATTAAACTCAGCTAGTGCCTACAACCTAATATATAGTGTAACCATCATGTGAATTACGTATATAGATTCATCGAGAGTATACGTGCATACGTGTAGATATATATTTATACACGAACACAGGTGAGCGTAGCCACCATCAAGAGTATATGTGCATACGTATAGATATATATTAAGTATGGATACACGGTGTTAAAAAAACTCAAAAATGCTAGGAGAGCCACTGCCCATGTTAGTCTATATTAAACTCCGTCCCTGCAAGCTGGCCAGGCAGGCTTCTCACAGGAATTCATTGTTCATTTTCCTCCAAAAATCCCACGTAATTGCCCCCGTTCCAAATAGAGCATAAATACGTAATTGCGAACAGGGCATAATTGCCCCCTCTAAAAGACTCAAACAAAACAGCTACGACCTAGCTAGCTCGATACAGGCGAATGGGTTGTTCCTCGTTACGCTAGCACGCGAATCGCATTGGCTCTAGACGTTACACGCATGGTTAATTTCACGAGCAAAGAACGTACAGACTCGTGTTGATCATCGCATCATATTCGCAACATCAAGGACAAGTTTCTCGTTTTTTTGTGTGTGTGTGTGGAGAGGATCAAAGAGAAGTCATAGCAATGAAGCATATTCGCGACATCGCAGCGGCGAGAGTCAGCAAAGCCCACCGCCGACCTAGCCCAACCGGCCTCCTCGAGGCCCAAATTGCGTGTGACTAGTCGTCTGATCCCCGGATGCCGGAGCGGCCCGAGCGAACGACCCCCGCCGGCACGTGCGGCTCACCGAAACAGCTAGGTTCAAGGACTGCCGGAACGGCCCACGAACGCTGCCCCCGCTAGCCTGGTAAACCGGATCCGGACCCTCTGCCTCATCACGCTGTGAACAGTATTTTCGTGAGAGGTTAACAGCGTGCTACAGCAGCGACAGCGACTGTAGCAACACTGTGATATGTATGTACAGATGATCCATTTCCCACGTACCCCGACCGTGCCTTGCGATCAGAATCAGTTAATAAACAGACAGGGCGCGCATGGCACGCAAGTCGTACTGACCTACAAGTGCGTGCATGCGCCGGCCGATCCAAATCTCAGCTTCGCACGTGGTTCCTTAATAGGACCACATCCACAACCACGCTGCGTTCCCTAGCTAAAGAGGCCGGTCGGCCATTAATAATACGACGTGCCGACTCCAGCATTCACAGACGCATCATCAAGATGCGAAATTGATCCGAAATTTTGCCGGTCGGTCGCTGTCCCGCTGGCCCACAGCCGATCCAACAACACAAAGCATAGCAGATCGCATCGAACCAATGCCCTATGCTGCCGTGGCAGGCAGACGACAGGCAAGGATAGCTAGCTAGCTACCGGCCCCCTGCTCTTCGATGCAAAGAATTCTTTTGAAACATCAGGCATGAGAGCTGACAGCTGCCTATTGTATTAATAAAATAGAAAAAAAAACATAGAAAAAGATACGGTTACCAGTACAAACCAAAAAACACTGCCGACGGGGAGGGACCCCAAAACACCCGGCTGAGCAACATTATATACCAAGGCAAGATATAACCAGCTAGCACGACGAGCACCGACCAGCTCTTACACATATATGATCGTTGGACGGTGCACCCACCTTCTAACACGTTGAAACTTCTAGGTATCAGGTTAGACATATAGAAATTCACCATCACACGATCATTGAGAGAAGAACCATAGCTCCCCCACGGCGATCACTCCACGCTGAGCAGCCGACCAAAAGCAACCTGAATTTCGCCACTGTTTCTACTGTAACGACCACAAGCTGACAAGCCTCCAAGACGAGGGTGCAGTCGTTAGCTAGACACATCGGTCTCCCGCTTAATGATTAGTTAATTTAATTAACATGCGAAATGTCCGTACTACCAGCTTGCTAATGGGCAAGAATCAGAGAGAAGCTGGGTGGCACTATCTTCTTCTTCTTCTTCCCGGCAATCACGGGTGCGCTCCCGTGACTCACGGCCCGTGTCAGCGTCTGCAACGCGATGTATATCCTTGCGTCTGCCTCGTCACCAGACAAAGCGCTGATCTGAACCTGAACAGCCGAGCAGGACAAAGGTTTGCCTGATGGTTATGTCACTTGTATGTCAGCATTACGTATGCGTGCACAGAGCAAACTGTTAGACGCACGCACGGGCCATCAGAAAATGAGCAGGTTGTGGGCCATATCTAGTTAAGCAGTTACCTGGATGAATGTCTAGCAGAAATGGGCAGGCCCGGGCCGCCCGGCCCAATGGCCCCGAAAAGCACTCAAAAACGAAATATGGCGCGAATGTATAGGAGAAACTAGACATCTTAAAACTAGATGATACGACTCAACTGTCACTTCAAGCAGCCGACGATATAAACAAGTAGCTATAACATGAGAAAATAAAACTACAGATCGATGATGTTATATCACCGTATAAATGTGCATGTGACGACTCAGATGGATCCATCTCCATGCCAACTTGTCCAGATCAAGCTCCAGACTCACAAGGATACTACAACAAAGCATGCATGGCTAGTACTGTGCAACAGATCGATCAGATTTGGTCAACTCTCTCTCTCTCTCTCTCTCTCTCGTACACGATTTCCATGATATGTTTATTTTTCGAATCTTCAATTATATGATTTGTGTTGGGAAACCAAGTTCATATTTAAAACCGTCTATAGCCTATAAACAGAGAGTGCTAGTCATTGTAAAAGGCTAATTACATTAAGAAGGAATAAAGAAGATGAATACCCCTACACATTTATCTATATGTGTGTTCAATCTACTATTTGTTCATGCATTTTTTGATGTGATTCCACGCTTGTCTATGAAATGATCGCTCGGACTGGACTCACCAGTGACGGTTCCTCAACACGTTATCAGCACGATCGACTCCCCTCGGATCGAAAGGTAACCGTCGTAGCACGATGCTCGTAGATCGAATCGTCTTTCTAGATCGCTTTCAATTATGCAATTGTTGCTTTCTAGATTATTTTATCCTACGGTGCTAATCCGCTCTAATCTACCGCGAGCCGACTTGAAATCGCCGGCATAATGCCGAACGGTAGATTGTATGAAAGAGTAGATGATGATTGCACTGTAGATTACAAATTCGTTCTAATCTACGCGAGGCGACTTAAAGTCGCCGGCCAAGCCAATCGGTGGATTGCATGAACAATAATTACGCATGAACAGTAATTGCGTATGAACAGTACACAAGAAGAAAATCCGTCGCGTGTGGCGATTGGCTGGTCATAGTTACGCGTTGGCTTCTGCAGCAAGCCGAACACCGCCCGCCGCCATGAAGCGCGTCGCCGCCGCCGCGCATGCGCCGCCGGTTACCACCAGACGCTGCCGGATGCCACGCCAAGACGCTTCCATCGAGCTACCAGCTAGCAGCGCCAGAGCGATCGCCGCCCTATCGCTGCTCGCCTCGCCAAGACGCGTCTCCGCCCTATCGCTGGCTCGCCTCGCCAAGACGGTTTCCCCGCCGCACCATACGACCACCGCCGCCTGTCGACCATCGTGCCACTAGTCGTGTACGACCACCGCGTCGGTCCCGTACGACCAAAATGCCGCTTGTCCCGTACGACTACCGCGCCACTGGTCATGCACGACCACCGCTACCGTCCCGTCGACCCCGAGGTTGCCGGGTCATGTACGACCACCGCGCCGCTTGTCTGTCAGACGACCATCGCGTTGCCGGTCATATACGACCATCGCTGCGTCGGCCTGCCTGCGGCCACGCAGATCGCCGCCGCCGCGAGTGCCCGCCGCCACAGTGTGGCCTCGCATCCACCGCAACCGCTGTCGCTACCACACACGCTGCTGCTCGCCACTGACTACTCGCATGGCCACCGTTCCACGATGGAGCACTGCACCACTCGTAGCACCACCGTACCAGCCCTCCACGCGCTCCTTGCCGTGTACGGACGCCGTGCCGCCAAGTCACCCCAGGCCATTGCGTCGGCCGCCACTCGGGTGAATAGGGGTAGGGAAACCCTACCCCTCAGCGTCTCTTGAACTGGTCGAGTGGGCCGGGACGCAATGGGCCGGATCGGGCCTAAGGAATGGGCAGTGGAAACCGGCCAACCGGGTGAAAAAAAATCGGGAGAGAGAAAGGAAATCCCAGATTTTTGCAAAAAGGCCCTCAGGTTTTTCTGAAATTACTAATAAATTTTCTCAAAACTAAAAATTTAAAAATAAACCCTCGAAGTTCTGAAAATTACGAGAAAATATTTTAGGAAATAAATTCTTACAGAATAACCCCCCTGAAATCTGAAAATTGCCCGAAAATTTTTCTCAGAACTGAAAATTAGCGCCTTGGCCCTAGAAAATTGCAGAATTCACAAAAAATTTATATTCTAATAGAATAGGGCCTCGAGAATTCAATTTTTTGAATTAGTTTTGAGTATTTGAAGCATGTTTGACTTTGTTATTATTATTTCTATGAAATTTATATATTGTATTTGCTGTTTTGATTATCTATGATTGTTTATATTGCTTTTAATCACTGAAAATAGCAGTAAATCATGATAAATGAATAGAAAAATACAGGATCACGAATCGGGAGTTCGAAGAGCATCGTGGGAATTTTGTAACCATTTTACCCAAATTACCAGCAGTAATCTTATGAACTCTTTGCATAAAAATACAAATGATTAACATCACGAACCAAAAGTTCGAAGAGCTGGACCAGCATGGCCAGAATTTATACCAGTCTTCAATTCTGTGGTAAGGTAATCACGGATGAGCAGAAGATTGAGAAGACTCTCTCTACTTTTCACCCGATTGCGGTGCAATCCGCACGCAACTATCGTCAAGATGGCTACATGAAGTATGCTAAATTGATTGACATCATGCAAGTTGCGAAAGCTCAAGATGATGTTATAAGGAAGAGCTACATCTCACAGCCGCCTAGTATCAATGTTGGCCATGAAGCCAATGTTAGCAATACAAGGTAAGGAAGCCTCTCACAAAGGAGAGAGACAAGAAGGGTAAGGTCGTGGGTCGCACGTTATTGATGTTTTCAGTCTAAGAAAAATGGCAAAGGACAACATGAGACACACCTCGCCATTGTAGGCACAGAGGGTCCAAAGTCATTAGTTGCACTCATGGATATGAACATCCCAGTAGCAGCCCCTATTACCCCTCCTTTGGACATCGCAACGGCCGCAGCTATAGTTACCCAAGAGGAGAATATCGTTATGGAGCAGATTTAGGCAGAAGTTTCTACATACTTCACTGATTCGATTTGGTGCACGCATTGCACATGTTCCATTCATCACACAGAAGGGATACACTTGGAATCGGGTCCAATTGCCAGTTCAGAGCTTCTACGAGCAGTCAACTGGTCGAGCAATGGGTACAGGACCCCCTCCGACCAAGTTACCCATCGGGCGACCCTTGGGATTGTAACGACCACATGGGTCGTTAGCCACGAGATCTACGACCACATAAGTGATGTGGCTTTTAATTAATATGTAGGAATTTAATCCTCATCAGCTAGACCCTAAAGTTTTAAGAGAATCTGTAATGTGAACCCCTTTCGATGAAAATCCACATCGGTAAAACCCTCGTTTTAATGGTGAAGTTAACGAGGTGGTCTGTATTCACTTTAAAGTTTAGAAACTGTCGGGGAAACCGAAGAGGTTTCTGTCCGTTGGTCTTTGGCCAACTCCCTATTGCAGTTAAGGAGGTGTGGCTATAAAATCCCCACAGCGCATTGCTTTAGGGTTTTTACGCAATCAGATTTTGCTTCAATCCCTTTTCACCTTCTCACCAAAAACTTTCTTCAACTTACTTACATCTCCTCGCCAAAAATCCAACAATGTCGGACTCAATCACCAACTGGCCAGTTTCGGAGTAGAGCGAGAAGAAGTTCAAGGCTTTGGATGACAACGGGATGCTTCCCAACAAGACTTTGATCTCTTGGACTGCGGTCGGAGAGCATTTTCTGAGCAGCAACGAGGGAGAAATCCCTGTTTTCCTCACATATATCGAGTGCGGGTTTAGGCTACCAGTGCACCCATTCCTCTTCAAGGTCTTGGTGTATTAAGAGATTGAGTTGATAAACTTTGCCCCCAATTTGATCGCAAACCCCAGCATCTTCATATTTCTTCGCGAAGCGTACCTGGGGATCCCACCAAATCTGAAGGTCTTCAGGTACTTCTAAAAGATGGCGAAGTCAGGAAAGTTTTCGGTGTCCCAATCCAGTCATAGAAGTTGGTATAACGCCTTCGACCACCCGCTTGGTTTAGATGATGTCGAAGATCATCCGAGCCAAGGGGTCGCTCCTCTCGACGAGGGGGAGGAGTGGCTTCAAGGAAGAGCCGTCTTCCCTCGTGACCACCTTGTCGGAATCTTCGAGGAGGCCTAGGTATCGATCGGTCCACAGTCTGACCATGTTGTCCCCTACTAAGGGAGGAACGCTAGGATGAAGTCATAGTTTGACTTTGTGAGTTCCTTTGTTCCCGGTACATTTATGTACGTTGCATAGTCTGTTGGACGATCTCCGATACCTGCCCTGCAAGTTGAACATAACCTAGAGTCTCTGCTAGAGCAGGGTCTGGGTTATTCAAAATGTCACAAACTCGTTGCAGGTTTTGAATTGTTACTGAAGGTTTCAGAGGATTCCCGCTAGCAGAAGGTGTTCGATGGCTCGAATTCCCCCGACTTGCCAATTTTTCCTGTCCGACCCATCACGCGCTTTCGGGTAGAAATAGGTGAATTAACTGATTGATGTCCATCAGTTCGATTACCTCTGCCATTTCTGGTTGGTGCTTGAGCACCCGTACCATTTCCACCAATAGGTGGTGGCGGGTTAAGCTGTGGGGGATTGTGCACGACATCTTGATTGGTATCACCGATTGCGTTAACCTCGTGCCTCCAATAGCAATAGTCTGAGAGCTTCCATCATAACTAAGGGAGTGCCTTCCAGTGCTTCGGCAAGGAGCCTCCATGATGGGGAGAGGTCGGAGATTACCATCTCCGGTGTGCTTTGTGGTGGACTCAGCCTGATCCGGCGGATTCCCAACCAATTGCAGAGTTTTATCATTCCCACTTGGCCTACGGCTGGTGGTAACTTCATTGACACCCTCACCAGGTGTCAGTTGGCCTCCGTAATACGTAGGAGCCGTTGGTGAATACGGGTCACCTATGACTGTATCGAGAGTATATTGACCCTCGGATTTTAGTGTTGGGATTTTCTCGCCATTCTTGCTGGTTGGAAGAATCAGACTTGTAGAGGCGTTTGAACATTCTAAACTAGTCTAAAAGACTGACTCCTCTGGGAGTGCCATGGATGGTGGCGGTGAATCCTCCTCCATCCGGTCAATCTCGCTGGTCTCAGCGAGTGGCGAGCCTACGACAGATGAAGATGATGACGACATTGTGTTATGTCCCATGGCGCGAATGCATGCATCCATATCAAGGTTGGGGTAGTCCGCCAAGTCGAACCAGTTCTCCTCATCTCATGTTGCTGCCATGATCACATGAGCGACATCGGAACAATGGGAGAATGAGGACTGCTGAGCGAAGAAATCTTGAAGAACTCAACGCCTTCTTCCCCACAAACGACGCCAGCTGTCGATGATGAAGTCACCGATCTTACGAAATAAAAAAGAGGAAAATGACAAAGAGTTCTTAGATGAGAATAGGTTTGCTCTTTATTGCAATGAACTAGATCTTTACAAGGGGTGCTTTGAATAAGGCGACAGACTAGCCCTAATTACACTGGATGTGTTGATGTACTATTGCTTCAATTGGCTTCTGATCTTTCTGATCCTGATTCGGTTGTCTTTGGAATGCCTAGGGCTTGATCCCCTGTCCTTTTTGTCGTTCTTATTCTCCTTTAAATAACTGGCAAAGTAGTGGCAGTTACTCCTAAGAGAGGCGGCCTTTGTAAGTGTCGCATCTGGTCGGAGGAATGGTGGCAGTTGGTGAAGCGCCAACTGACTATACAGTTGATGCCAATGACAGACAAAACCATATAGTGGCTATTATCAGTGACTTAGGACCAGAAACGTCATGTGGTTTGGAGCAATTAGGGCACATGTGTTGGAAATATGCCCTAGAGGCAATCATAGAGATGCTTATATTTCATTATGTTCACACTATTTGATAATATGTTATCTTGTTCCTTGAATGAATCATCACCATGAAGATTAACGAGTATGTGACTTGTTGGTGAAGCTCTTTTAACTTATGATGATGTCGTTCTAAAAGTATCCTCGTCGAAAGTCACCGGTCTTAACACTAGTGACTCTACGACCAAAGACATGAGTTGATTGATGACCTTGTTTCACCGGTCATGAATATAGGGATATCGAATCGATAATGTGGACACGTGTTAGAGAACATGGTGTTGGATAAGACCCATCTTGAGACACTATTGAGATTGTTATGATTATATGTGTCGTTAGTTGGTCTCAAGCAATGATGATGTATAATCCTTAGACCGAGATCAAGATGGTTTCCTACATGTGTAATAGCACTCTTAGGGGTTGCCAAACGCTACTCAAATCGGGTAGTTATAAAGGTAGCTTTGGGTATGCTATGAAACATGCAGAGGGATGTGACCGGTCGGGATATGGATTTGCCCTCCTAACATAACAGAGAGATATCTACGCCCTCAAGTGGTCGAATAAAGAAAGTGCATGGCCATACATCGATGGTCAAGAGTTCACCATATAAGGTTATCCGATACTCGATCGAGAAAGCATTGAACAGTCCATGGATGACACAACATCTCACCCGAGTTCAACCAGATATCGTGAGGCAAAAGGAGAATACATGAGAAAAGTTAGTTCGACCGCCACGGATCGGTCGTATGGAGATACAAGCAAGTCGAGATCGGTCGAACGTAATCACAGAGTGGTCGAAACCAAGTCGTAAGGAGTTACGAGTTGGTCGTGATCGATATCTGGTGGTCAGATAGAGATAGGACACGTCGTAAGTGATGAGGACACGTCGAGATCATATTGCATTAAGGTTCGTCCGATATAATTTATGTGTATTCGGAATCGTTATGTCCTGCTAGGAACCACTACGACTCGTGGGTCGAAAGGGTTTTCGAGTCACAACCAACTACACATGAACCTAACGGGTCACACACTTAACGGGTTGAAACAAACCAAGACTGAATACGATTCAATGGCGTGTTTGGATAGGATCCGCCACGGGCACTATATAAGGAGATGCATGAGGCTGTTGGGAGAGAGGAGTTGACACGAATTGCCCTACTGAAACCCTAGCCGCCATCTTCTTGAGAGCCTTGCCATGCGATTTGGTGCTAGAACACCGGCGTACGGTTGTTCCTTCCCTGGACGTGTGGATACCATAGAGGCGCTTCTACGTTGTTGCACTTAAGGACGATCTGCGATCTTCGCAAGGAATTGCAGAGGTGCTGGAGGAGACGATCAACTCACGAGGACGATGGACGATCGACCACGACCATCGTGATCAACGTCTTTGGACGCCGACGATCGACTACGATCAAGACATCGACGCTTCTTCGTCGTCGACCAGTCGCCCGACACTTCTTCCGCCGCTTTCTGCTGGCGTCTAGTGGTAACGATCTGTGATCATATTCTTGCTTGGCTTCCTGGTTTACGTGGTAGAAATTTTGAATTGTTGCTATCGTAGCCTACCCGTATCCCTACAACATGTTCCATTCATCACACGGATGAGATAAACTTAGAATCAGGTCCAAGTGTCAGTTCAAAAGCTTCTACGAGCAGTCATCTGGTCGTGCAATGGGTACAGACCCCGTCCGACCAGGTTACCCATCGGGTGACCCCTAGGATTCTAATGACCATAGGGGGTCGTTAGCTATGAGGTTTACGACCACATAAATTGTGTAGCTTTTAATTAGGAACTTAATCCTCATCACCAAGGATCAGTCGATCGAAAACTGGTCGACTAGATTCAATGAGGCCTCCTTGAAGCACAAGGAAGCTATTGAAGCTTTTAAGAAGAAGGCTCATAGTAACTGATCGTAGATCCGACCAGTGTATTATGCATTTTAAGTTTATTCCTTAAACTTTAGCCTACTTGTGCAGAGCAAACTCAAAAGTTAAAACAAACAGAAAAAACTCTTAAGTTCGCAAATGATAAAGAGATAGAACTTGAACAGAGTCTTGAAGAGAATATTATTGCTTTCAACAAGATGCTTTCCAACATGGGGTCAAAAGTATTTTTGCCATCCTCAAAGGAGCTAATGGAGAAAGCGAATTGTCTTGGTCGACGGCTCGAAGTTCTCCAAGGTTTGCTCGGAACCTCTCAGAGAAACCATGCGCAGACCATGAAAAATGTTGGTGCGGATGGAGTTAGCTTTGCTTTGGCAAAGCTCAAGGCTTCTGATCCTTCCATCAACCTCCAAGCACTTGAAGCGAACTTCGACTGCTTGGAGAAGAAGCAGCCAAGATCTTCGAGGGAGTGATACCCTTCGGAAACAAGGTTGCAGAGGAGATGAAAGTTGAATCTCTGTCCCATAGTGACCAATCTGGTGGTCCCGAAGAGTGAATGGATGTAATATAGAATTGTAAATGTGAAAACTTACCTTTTGTCATTAATAAAGCTTATGTTTATCTCTTACTTTGAGTACTCATATATTTCCCAGCCGCCGACTACTTATGCAGTATAAAGACTTACTAAGGAAGCAGTAGACCAAGAAAAAAGAGTAATTTTCACCACCATTGTACCAACTATGTGGTGATCATGTTGTCAAAATGATCTAATTTACACTAGGAAACCAATTTGGTCAGAACCACTGTATGATTTCGATTAGTTTGAGATCTATTTCCATAATCAAAATACCATGTAATACATTGTATGTCGTAAGATATCATAAGACTTGTGTTGATGATAAGAAAATATGAAAAAATGTATGCAGAAAATGATAAATGCTCTTATTTACATATAGTATCCAAGCTAGTCGTAAAAGGTGCTAAAAACCAAAGACATGAGTAACACTTCACTAAACATATTCATTCTCAAGTTCCAACTAGTAGCAAAGATCATAAGAAAAATCACTAGGAAACTCCTTCTAGTGGGCAGGACCACATGCAGAGAGGAGAGATTTCGACTAGGATGTTTTTCGTATCTCAACCAGTTGCAAAACAAGAGAAGAACAGAATGCCGAAATTAGGAAAGTTAGTATTTGAATCCTTAAGCATTTAGGTAACTATATCTAGTCGTTTGTGTTAAGCTCCTTTTACTTGTTTGCTTCTTTGAGAAAAGAGTGTATGGTTGCTGATGAGAACCATCTTTGTGATGGTCACGATAAGGACCCTTATGGCTTTTGACAACTATGTCAAAGCCAAAAAGTAAAAGATATCCTTTAGAAGGATGTTGGAAAGCAACAATAGTTTGTGACCAAGTATTCGTCCTTCAGCACCGTAAACGAGAAAAAAATGGTGTTTCGCCGGTCACACAACTGGTCGTAGTTCAAACGGCCCATAATACAAAGGGAAGTTACTGAACCCAAGCTCCTGACCGTTTTATTAATAGGTCGAACACTCGGCGTTTCACTCCTTGTATTATTATGCCATTAGCTTGCTCAACTGCTCTGTTACCCTGCGGGTGAGCAATGGAATCAAAATGTATCTTGATACCTAGATCTTCGCAAAATTCCTAAAAATTCCCACTCGAGAACTAGGTACCATTATATGTGATTATACGACTAGGTACACCAAATCGTGTGATCATATTTTTTTTGTGAGAAACTTCTTGGCACCTTCAGTTGCTACTTTAACGACTGGCTCAGCTTCGATCCTTTTTGTAAATGTATTAATCATGACAAAAAGGAATTCAAAGTCCTCGGTTACCTTTGGGAAAGGTCCAGAATGTCTAGTCCCTAAGTTACAAAAGGCCAAGAAAGATGTATTATTTGCAAAGCCTATGCCTGTTAATGTACTTGTCGACTATGAAATTGACATTTTATACACTTTGTTACAAGTTCTTTTGCATCATGGAGGGTAGTTAGCCAGTAGTATCCTTATCTAAAGGCTTTACCGACCAAAGTTCTGTCGGAATGATGTGCTCCACAGACTCCACCATGTATGTCAGATAATAATTTAATACCATCTATTTGAGATATGCATCTCATTAACACTCTGTGAGCTCCCCGTTTGTAAAGGGTACATTTAATCAGAGTGTATGATTTGGCATTTCGAGTTGTACGATCGGCCTCTACATCATCTTCAGGAGGTGTGCCAGGCTGAAGATAATTGTAGATCGATGTCATCTAATCATTACTGGGATCAATCTGTACAACCTCCAGTGGAGCATTTGTATCTTCGGAATGCTTGACCACCGAGGGTGAATTGAGTTGCTCGAGAAAAACTCCGGGCGGGACATGTGATCTTCTTGAAGCCATCCATGCCAATTGGTCTACCAGAAAGTTTTCCTTTTTAGGAATATGTTGGATCTAAAAACCGAAGAAGTGTTTTTCGAGTTTCCATACTTCCGCCAAATAAGATGACATCTTGGGACTGGAACATTGATATTCCTTCCCGACTTGATTCGCTACTAGTTGAGAATCGCCTTTCACTAGTAATTTGTGAATCCTGACCGCTCTGGCTGCTCGGAGTCTTGCTAGTAAACCTTCGTATTCTGCCACATTGTTTGTAGCAAGAAAGTTTAACTGAATGGCGTATTTAATGTATTCTCCAGTAGGAGATACTAGGATAACTCCAACCCCCAAGCCTTTGAGCATCAAGGAACCGTCAAAGTACATGGTCCACACTTCGTGGTGTTTGTACTTGGGCCCTTGGGTGGGTTCAGGGTTCGTCCATTCAGTAATGAATTCTGCAAATGCCTGAGACTTAATTGGTGTTCGTGAAATCAAATGGAGGTCGAACGCCCCAAGCTCGACCGCTCATTTTCTATTTGTCCTGATGATTCTCTATTTATGAGAACTTGACCAAGAAGATATACAGTAAGTACGACCACTCTTTGGGCCTGAAAGTAATGCCTTGGTTTCCTTGAAGCCGTAAGGAGACCGTATAGCAACTTTTGTACCTGTGGGTATCGTTCATTTGGTCTATGAAAGACTTCGCTTACGTAATATACTGGTCGTTGGATATTGTCACGTTCAACGACTAGTACAGCACTGAATACTTGTGGCATTGCAGCCACGTATATCAGCAATATTTCTCCCGATCTTGGAGATACTACGATTGGGGCATTCGTAAGGTACCTCTTGAGCTCTTCAAAGGCATCGTTTGCATCTTTAGTCCACTCGAATCTTCTATGTTTCCGAAGAAGTTTAAAGAAAGGTTATTCTTTCCCCCCTAACCGTGCTATGAAACAACTCAGCACTGCCATACAGCCGGTTAGTTTTTGGACTTCTTTCTTTGTGGTCGGAGGGCACATTCGGTTTATTGCTGAATTTTCACTAGGTTCGCTTCAATTTCTCTAGCCGAAACTAAGAATCCAAGAAGCTTTCCAGATGAAACTCTAAACACATACTTTTCCAGATTTAACTTAAGGTTATGCCTTATTAAGTTATTGAAAGTTTCGTGTAGGTCGAAAATATGATCACCAACATTGATGCTTTTTACAACCAAGTCATCAACGTAGGCTTCTAAATTTCGACATATCTGAGGATTAAAGGTTTTTTTTTTGCATTAGCCTCTGAAAAGTAGCACTAGCATTTTTGGGATCAAATGGCATCTTAATATAACGATAAGTGTCATATGGTGTGATGAAGGAAGTTTTCCCTTCATCATCTTTACTCATATTAATCTGGTGGTACCCTGAATACGCATCAAAAAACTCAACAACTCACACCCGGAAGTAGAGTCTATAAGTTGATCAATGTGTGGAAGGGGAAAGTCATCCTTCGGACAACCTTTATTGAGATCTGTGAAATCAATACATATTCGTCATTTCCCATTACTTTTTCTAACCATTATAGGATTGGCGAGCCACTTTGGGTGGTCGACCTCACGGATAAACCAAGTGTTGAGAAGCTTGTCAATCACCGACTAGATTGCTTCCTTTCGATCTGGTGTGAAGCACGTTAGCTTCTGCTTGACTGGTTTCTTGTTAGGCCGGAGAGCTAGCCTGTGCTCGATCACCTCCCTGGGGTCTCCAGGCATATCGGATGCCTGCCAGGCGAATTCATCCAAATTGGCTCGAAGGAAGGAGACGAGCGACTCTTCCTATTTAGGATCGAGTCCTACCCCGACCAGGACCTTTTGGGCGGTTGCGCTAGTACTTCTGAGTCAAGACGACGTTTTGACGCTTTTCGGAGAGGTGCCCTTGTCGAGTGGAATTTCTTTGGTCTGGTCGGAGGGTTTTGGGGCAATCTTTGGTCTTGATTGCTTGACCTACGTAGAAGGTGGATTAGTATCCCTAGTTGAAAGTTCGTCGATCAGTTCTAGGGATTTCCGATCGCATGCGTATACCATTTTTCTATTCCCTCAAACCGTAATGACCCCCTTTGGTCCTGGCATTTTTAAACTCTGATAGTCATAATATGTAGCTATTAGGAACTTTGCCAATGCCGGATGACCAAGGATTCTATTTTATGCAGTTTCGAAATCTACTACATCAAATGAAATATTTTCTATTCGAAAATTATCTGGTCTTCCAAACGTAACCGGTGGGGAAAGCTTCCCTATCGGTTTAGCAGTAGACCTTGGAACTATACCATGGAAGGCATATTTCACAAGTTTTACTTTTGACTTGAGAATTTGCATTTCTTCCAATACTCCCGTAAACAAAATATTTAAAGAGCTACCTCCATCTACTAGAACTCGATTAACTTTGCAATTATCAATAGTAGGGTCTACAACAATAGGGAACCTACCTGGTCGAGTTAAGGGATGGGGTAGTCTTCTTTGCAGAAGGAGATAACTGTCTCCGATCACCTGGATGGCTTGACGGTGATCGAAGATTCGGCGAGGTTCATGTCCCGCTCCATGGCCTTCAGATGGCGTCTTGATTCGTACGAGGAGGATTCGCCAAAGATCGTATTGACAGTGTGTTGTGGCTCCTGGTGCTCTATTTTTTCATCGCCATCCTTGTCCTTCTTAGAGCCTGGCTCTCCAAACTCTTGTATGGAAGGGAAAAAATCTTTACCTGAATAATAATCCTCCAGCTTCTTTTGTGTCAGGACCTCGGATATACAACTCCGAGACCCTCTATGCATTCTGAACTAGTCCCAAATCAGTAGCTAGCTCACACAGTTGCAACATTGATATAATCATATCCATACAGCAAAACAGCGGATGAAGCAGACAAATTAATACTTAGTAGCAAAAGGACCTTATGGTCAAGTCTTACAAAGTCTGCCACGTAGGGCTTAACAACAAAAGGTAACTTACAACGGAACCAAAATATATCGTGGTGGCCATCCGACATGCCCACAGGCAATCCAGTGCAGGACGCGACCTAATTCACAAAGTCTTCGAAGTAGTATTCCTCGTAGAACTCGGTGTTCCCTGGTTCTTCTTCGGTGACTGATCAACAAATGACGTATAGCCGTGAGTACATAAAGTACTCAGCAAGTCGTAGGGAAATGTATGCAAATAGTATTCATGCAAACCTTGACAAGGATAGCTTTATGGCTATTTTGCAGAAAACAGTATTGACAGTAAATATAGTAATTAGATTGAAAAGCATAATTTAAAATATTAATACATAAGTAAACAAGTTTCTTTGAAACAACTAGTGAACACCCTGTTCACTTCCCAACCATCAACCAAAACCAACTACTCAGATCCATCCAAACCATTCCAACATTTTTGATAAAGTCCACCCCTCGTGTGAAATCACCAGACATTGTTCATAACTGGGGACACGGCTATTCGAATAGTTTAACACTCTGCAGAGGTTGTACAGCTTGACCCACAAGAGATAATCACTTGATAAAACACACGTTTTCTTAGACATGTGAATCAAGGAGAGACGATCACAAGGCTTTTACAAAGTTCTATTTTGACTCGATTCTACTTGCTAAGGATTCGCCATTCTAGGCCCCCTCTTGCACCACTTATCAACCCAAACAGAACCGACTCAAAACATTGCTAATTAGTTGGCCAGGTCCACCCCATAAATAGACTTGTGGTTATACAGTATGGCCCAGATCAATGGCGCATAAAGTTAAGTCCTCAGTGGTTGCTCAGGCGAGACTTTCTGCATCCAAGAATTCTTCCGAAACGCCGGAATCTATACGTGCGGACAAAGCCAAATAAATAAAATAATTCTAAATAAAATCAAAATAATGATCAAATAAGCACCAACATAAAGATAATGAATTTAGAAATTTGAATCACTCGAATCGGAGTTCGAACGGGCTCCCGGATGTTTGAAAAACACATGAAATGAAGAAATCTGGATTTTTGGGATTTTCTAAATTATTTTCTTAAAGGAAAATTGTTTTATTGCATCGGATGACGTCAGCCCTGGGGATTTACTTTCGACTGATTTATTTTTCAAACGAAAAGCCATGTGGGCTGCTGACGGGGCTGCCACATCGGCAAAAGAGGGGAAGGTGGCGCTGACTAGGCGCCACGCGGCACTTGAGTGGCGGCACGCTCAGGCGGTGGTGCTCGCCGACGTTTCATTGGGCTGCAATGGTAGGCGAGGGCACCCAGAGGGAGAGGGCCTTACGGCGAGTACTGTGCGCTTGGTCTCGTCGACGGGGAGCAACTAGAAGGCCAACGGCGAGGAGGAGGAAACGGCGGCGGTGGCGGTTGAAGGCGGCGGCGGTGCACCGGCGGGAATCCAGAGAAGGGGAGGTGCGCACGGGGTGGCCCGTGTTATTGCGATGCCGGAGGTGGGGTCGTTGGTAGAGGAAGAACCTCAGCGGTGGCGCTAGAGGCGGCGGTGTGAAGCTCGGCCGGCGGCGGGGTTTCTTGAATAGCGGCCGGAGGAAGGCGAGAAAGAGAGGAGAAAAGGGGGGAACGCAAGAGGAGCTCACGGCGCTCCTCTTTATAGGACGCGGGGAGGTCCAGAGGGAGGGAAACACGCGCGGAGCGGCGGTGGCTTTCACAAAGAAGCTTGCGTGTTCTGGCAAATCGGGGTGGAAAAGAAGGGAAGTGAAGGGGGAAACGGGGTCGATGGAGAAGGGGGAATTCATTGCGCGCATCCGCGTGGAGAACCGGCGAGGGGAACCCAGGATTGTACAGGCTTGAGCCGACGACCATGGAGGGTGACACGGTGCCGCCGTTGGACCGGAGGAAGAAGATGAGCAGTGCAAGGGAGGCTGACGGGTAGGACACCCTTATCGCCGAGGAGGAGGAAGTGGCGTGGGAGCGGGTCAAGGCAAAAAACAGCCGACGGAGTCAGGCCATGGAGGCTGCGTGAAGGAAGAGTGGGCTGAAGGAAAGAATTTGACCCAAAGCCGGAGGGAGAAATAAAAGGATTTTCGAATTAAAGAAATACTAGAAAACAAAAGGCTTTTTAGAAAATAGGAGATAGGGTCCAAAAATTATAAGAAAATACACAGAAATTCCTAGAAGCATTTGGAACTTAATAAAAATATTTTTAGCTTAACTTTAGCTTTTAATTTTGCAAATAAATTATTTTTAACTTCGGACAAAAAGGAAAACTCTTTTTTAAAATCCAAGAAAATACTTAAAGTATTACCTTTGACTTTAAATACCAGAAAACAAAATTAAACCAAATTTGAATTAATTGAAGTTGGATTAATTAAAATTAATTTGTTTTTAATTCTAAAATTTCAAGTTAAGCTTTAGCAACTTAATAAAATCAAATGGTTATTTTTAAATTTTGAAAATTTTCAAAAAGGTCCAGAAAATTTGGATGTTACATTTTGCCAGGCTCGGCAAGTGCGCAGATCATGCCCTGCTGCCTGATGAAGTGGACACCACTTCTTGTTCTTTTTGTATTCATCGGTTGGGGCTTTTGCCTTGTTCCGACCGGAATAATTTTTCTTGCCCTTAGTAAATTTTTTGGGAATTGTAAGGACCTCCTTATTATTAGGCTTGCGATTCTTCTTACCCTTAAGAGCCTTTTTGTGTTTCTTCTGTGGACGCCAGGTTGAGGGATTTTCTCTTTTCGATCTATGGCTTTATTCCATTGGATCGCTTCACTAGCGGTTGTATACCTATCCGCCATGTTGAAAAGCTCGACGGTCATTCGTGGAGGATTCATTGCAATGTCCTCCATAAACCTTCGATTTCTTAATCTTGCTTTAAAAAGCATGAATAACGGATGAGTCTGTGACCTCAGGAATAGAGTTACAGACCCGGTTGAACCTCTTAATGTATTGCCGAAGGGTCTCAATAGGTTCTTGCTCAATCCGATGAAGATCATCCTCCTTTCTGAGACGATTGTACGTCCCCTGAAAGTTTGCGATCAGAAGGTCGCAAAGTTGCACCTAAGTATAAATTGACCCGACCGGTAGGTTGAGCAACCAAGACCTAGCAGATCCTTCAAGGACCGTGGGCAAGTAGTCTACCATCACATTGTCGCCACCGCCAGCAGCTCTGATGGCGGTGGCGTAGATCTGGAGAAACTCTATGGGTTCTGAGTCCCATTGAACTTCTCTATGTTAGTTGGTCGAAACTTGTCTGGCCAACGTACTGCTTGGAGCTCTGCAGAGAATGCTTAGCAGCCCGTAATCAAGTCATGACACATTCTTTGAAAAGGAGTCAGATTGTAATCAGTTAGGGACAGATTCCTCAGGTTGATATACCGAGTTTCTAGTGTCCCAATCCGATCGTGGACGTTGGTATAACGCCTTCGACCACCTGCTTGATTTAGATGATGTCAAAGATCGTTTGAGCCAAGCGGTCGCTCCTCGTGACGAGGGGGAGGAGTGGCTGCTTGGAAGAGTGGTCTTTCCTTGAGACTCCCCGGTTGGAATCGCTGAGGAGGTCTGGGTATCGATCGGTCCAAAGTCCGACCATGCTGACCCCTACTAAGGGAGGAACGCTGGGACGAAGTCAAAATTTGGCTTTGCGAATTCCTTTGTTCCCTATACATCTCTATACACTGCATGGTCTATTGAAGGATCTCTGATACCTGTCCTGCAAGCTGAGCATATCTCGGAGTCTCTGCCAGAGCAGAGTCCGGGTTATTTAAAATATCACAAACTTGTTGCAGGTTTTGAATCATTACCGAGGGTCTCAAAAGATTCCTGCTAGCAGAAGGTGTTCGATGACTCGAATTTTCCAATGACCCTCTGGCTTGTCCTGTTCGACCCATCATGCGCAATGGGGTAGACACAGGCGAATTAATTGATTGATGTCCATTAGTTCGATTACCTCCGCTATTTCTGGGTGGTGCTTGAGTGCTCGTACCATTTCCACCAATGGGTGGTGGCATGTTAACCTATGGAGGATCGTGCACAGTATCTTGAATGGTATCACCGATTGCGTTAACCTCGTGCCAATTAAGGGAGAGCCTTCCAATGTTTCGGCAAGGTGCCTTCATGATAGGGAGCGGTCGGAGATTACCACCTCTGGTGGGCTTTGTGGTGCACTCAGCCTGATTCGGGGGATTCTCGACCATAGGCTGAGATTGATCATCCCCACCTGGCCTTCGACCGGTGGCAACTTCATTGACACCCTCACCAGGTGTCGGTTAGCCTCCAGAATACGTAGGAGCCGTCGATGAATACTGGTTGCCCATGACCGTATTGAGAGTACATTGACCCTCCGATTGCAGCACTGAGCTTTTATCACCGTTTTTGTCGGTCGGAAGAACCGGGCTTGCAGAGGGGTTCGGATATTCTAAACTGGTCAAAACGATTGATTCCACTGGGAGCGCCACTGATTGTGGCGGTGAATCTTCCTCCATGCGGTCGATATCGTTGGTCTCAGCGAGTGAAGAGCCTGCAACGAAAGAGGATGACGACGACATTGCATCATGTTCCATGGCGCGGATGCATGCGTGCATGTCGAGATTGCAGTATTCCGTCAAGTCGAATTAGTTCTCCCCATCCCATGTTCCAGCCATGATGGCATAAGCGACAAAGGAATAAAAGGAGAACGAGGATTGCTGAGCGAAGAAATCTTTAGAACTCAACGCCTTCTACCCCATGGACGGCGCCAGCTGTTGATGATCGAGTCTGTAGGACCGGAAAGGCGACTAGAGGGGGGTGAATAGACGCTTTCTCGATTTTCACCTTAAATAGATTCAACACGAACTTTTCTCCAATAGCTATGAAAGCTAAGAAGATCAGTAAATGCACCGTGGAAGCCTTGTGCTGAATCTAATTAACCCCCAAAGCAAAAGACCCAAAATATGGAGACCAAGTCCTCTAGAGTGGTCAGACCGGCGTTCATCGGGCGGTCGAGACAGTCAGGTGCGGTCTCGATCGGCATATGGGCGTCGACCGCCCCGACCGTAAAACAAGGAAATCACTCGGGTTCCAAAACGAAAATCGATCAAACTTTTGATCTACACAGCCAAACTTAACAAAACTTGGAACACACCTTCCCAAGGATATCTGGAACCTATTCCAAGCAACGATCATCAAGATCTACGTCAAAGTTTTGACCTTTTTTTGTTTTACCGAAGGAGTGTTCAAAATCGAGCAAAACGAAAAACTTAATCCAAAACTTGCTCGTGGGAGATTGATGATCTAGATGATCCTAGATGTATTCCCACACATCACAGCAAGGTAAATGAGGGCAAGAAACCAACCAAAAACCACAAGATCAAGGAAGCAATCAAAATCATCAAAAGAGAAGGAAGAACACAAGAAGACTCATCTTTGAATAATCATCCATAGATTGATTCAAGATTGGTTGCTGGTTACAGCCACTCCCCCAAGGAGGTCAAGAGCTCAATCCATGAGCACACACTCAACTCATCTCTCTAGAGCCTAAGCCTCTCCTCTCCTCTCTAATCCCTAAGACAAACTAGGGTTTCTCCAAATGAAGTGCTTGAGACTTTTTGACAGCAGCCACCACCTATTTATAAAGAGGCCTAGCTTCTAGAAGAGTTAACCTAATGGGCTCCCGTTAAGGCCCAAACAAACGAGACACACATGAACGCATTTTAAAGCGCCGTTTTCATCTTCTCTTGACCTAAACCACTTCACCATACGCCGACCCACGCCGCGGTTTAGTCAAAAGTCACAAAGGCGGTATTTGGTGAAATTACCAAAATACCCCTTCTCGATCCTTCTCCGAAGACCGAGTCCAATCCTGTCGAAGCAATCGCCTGCTTCGCCACGTGTAGGTTGATCAATGGCTCTCATCATGTCGGCAAGTCTCTCCCGTCCGAATCTCATCGAAACCTCCAAGACACTTGCACCGACCCCCACGCCGCTTGATCCAACCAGCTGCATCGAACTGCCAGTTCGATCAACCTCGTCCATTCTGCACTATGCTTGAGTCACTTGACCTCACCCGGCATCCATGATCGCTCTGGACCTCAGCTCTCTAAGCTTAGTCCCGATCCTCCTCGCCATTGACCTGCAAGCCACCTGCACAGCAATAGACCAAGAAATCGTCTCCGGAAACAAGTTCTTCACAACTTGACCCACGTTAGCTCAAAACATGCAATATGCAACACATACACAAAGATAAACATGGATATGACTTATCCCAAAATCAATTTGCCAATTATATCAACATTCAGCACAAAACCGCCGATCCCATTGCTCAAAGGCGGCCTCGACCGCCAGCCGATCTAACCGCTTATGACCTGACAGCCTTTCCAACTTCGCCGAAAATACGTGATTCGACAAACCATCAAAGCCATTGCCAATTGTATCATCATCCTAAGATCATGCACATATCCCCATGATATCCACAGAGTCATCGATCTTATGAAATAAAAAGAGAAAAATGGCTAAGAGTTCTTGGATGAGAATATGGTTGCTCTTTATTGCAATGAATTGGCTATTACAGGGGATGCCTTGAGTAAGACGCTAGATGTCGATGATCGAGTCGCCGATCTTACGAAATGAAAAGAGGAAAATGGCAGAGAGTTCTTAGGAGAGAATGGGACTGCTCTTTATTGCTCTAAACTGGCAATTACAAGGGGTGCCTTCGACAAGGCGATGGACTAATCCTAATTACATTGAGCGTAATGCTTGCTATGCTATTAAAATCCAATTGTCTGTTGATCTTCCGAATTGGATTCGATCCCCCTCTTCTCTCGCTTGCGTTCTTCTTTAAGTAGTCGACGAAGTGGTGGCAGTTACTCCTGGAAGTTGCGCCTGTTGGGAAGTGACACGTCCGGTCAGAGGGAGGCAGTGGTTGACAAAGTATCAACCGTTCGGCGGTTGTGCGCCTGTGAGACACACAACCATAGGGTGGTTGTTGTTAGTGTCTTTAGATTATGAAACATCGTATAGTATGGACCAAATATGACATGTGTTCCTTTCATCACACGGTATGGAATATACCCGGAGTCAGATCCGGATGCCAATTCAATGCTTTTACGAGCGGTCATCTGGTCGAGGACTGGGTACAGGCCCTCGTCCGACCAGGGTATCCTCGAAATAACCTCTGGAATCCTTACGACCACGGAGGTCGTGAGCCTTAGGGGTTACGACCATGAAGACATATGGTCTTTTATTATGTATTATAGTAATACATTGAGAGTTTAATCCTCGTCACTAGACTAGCCCTAATTACACTGAGCGTGTTACTTGCTATGCTACTGCTTTTATTATCTTCAAATGGAATCCAAATGCATGTTGATGCTCTTGGATCTGATGCCCCTTTGTCGTTTGTATTCTCTTTTAAATAACTAGCGAAGTGGTGGCAGTTACTCCTGGAAGAGACGTCCTTCAGAAGTGTCGCGTCTGGTCAGAGGATCAGTTATAGTTAGTGAAACGCCAACTGATCAGCGGTTGATGTCAATGAGAGATAAAACCATATAGTGGTTATTGTCAGTGACTTAGGGCCGAAAACTTCATTGAGGACGAGGAGCGAGAGTGCTTGAAGGAAGGATGGGAAGGGTTCTTTGGTGGCAATAATGGTTTTGACGGTGGTGAATTTCTCAGTGAGACCACAGAGAATGGTTAGAACGAGTTTGTCTTCGGGAACCTTGTTGTCAGGATCACCGAGAGCATCAGCAAGGGATTTGAGTTTCTGGCAATATGCCATGACTAACAAATCGCCTTGAGGAGTGCCGTGAAGCTCGGCCTCGAGGTTGAGGATGCAGATCTTCTTGTTGCCTCGGAAGAGACCTTCAATGCGCACCCAGATCTCACGTGCGGAGTAGCCTAGGGAGAGAACTATGGCGAGAATTTCTTCCGAGATGCACTACCAAAAAACACGTTTTTCCCGAGTGCCTATATATTTCCCGAGTGTCTGAACGAAAACACTCGGGCAGGTCCCGAGTGTTTCATAGGACACTCGAGACAAGAAGTCAACACTCAGTAAAATGAACTTTCCCGAGTGTTTCCCATAACACTCGGGAAAAAATATATAATCCCGAGTGCATCGAAACGCAAACACTCGGGACCTTTTTTTTTTCCGTCGCGCCCTTTTTTCCGCCCGTGCCCCTTTTTCTTTCTGTTGCGTCTCTTTTTTTTCCGTTTGCGCCTCTCTTTTTCTGGCCGTGCCTCTTTTCCTCTTCTAACCCTACGTTCCTAATCCCGCAACCACCTCCACCCTCCTCATTGCCACCGCTGCGGCGCCTCCTCCCCGTTCCCCCTCCTCCCGAGCGCCGCCTGCCTCCTCCCTCCTCCGGCACCGCTGTCCTCCTCCTCCCCAATGGTCGCCACTGGCTCGGTATCCTAGCGCCCACCGCCATCGGCCAGAAGGCCGCCGACGCACTGTGTGTCTGCCCAGGCTCCAAGGTGCCACCTCCCAACCGTGCTGCCATCACGGCAGTGCCCTACCGCACGGGCCCCTCGCCCTTGCTCCCCTCTAGCGCCGCTGCTCGGCTCTCCTCTACGCCTCCTAGCCCACATGCGGGTCCTCCCCTGGGCTCCAACCAGCACCGTCTGGGTCTGGCTCCGGCTTGCCCTCATGCTCTCCAGCCCGTCGCGTCGCTGCGTCTCTGCCTCCCGGTCGTTTAAGCGCTTCCCTTGGTCAAGCCTTCTCTCTCCAAAGATCAAGACCTAGCCGGCGTGGCCTCCGGCCGCCAGCGCCACTTCGCTCGACCCTTGGCCCGTGTCTCTCTCCCTGGCCCGGCCGATTTTGGATTGGACTCGATTTTGGTTTTTATGTCAGTCTTGGTTTGAGTTCTTATGTGGTTACTTGTTGCATGCATAGTGTGAAGCTACTGAAGATGGATTGAAGCATGGTGAGGGAAATTGTTGGGGTTGCTATTGGTCCGTGCATGGTGGAGGTGGGCTACTGTCGCCATGGTTGTGGTTCATACATGGTTGCACTGAGGTAACTACTCTCCTTCCTTTCTACTCCCTGATCCCTCCCCTTGCTTTGTGATGGTTAGTGTTATGTGATGTGCTTGGATGATGTTTATGAATATTGCTATTGTGAGGTGGGTTTTGGCTTGAGCAAAAACAGAGATGGCAGTGGGGATGTGTTACCTTGTTTGGGTGGGGTTGCAGGTGGGATGGCAATGGTGTGTTGGTTGCGGTTGCAGTGGGTTTTGGCTTGAGCAAAAACAGAGATGGTAGTGGGATCTAGGATCTAGGCGTACTAATAAGGGTATATAGTTCGTGAATTGACATGTGATTTGCAATGATCAATTATTTAGAATGCTGTTTGTGGCTATTTTTGTTGTTATTTGTAATAGATGTCGTCAAATTGCCAAATTAAATGGAGCACTTATTACAAACTTCCCTAGTAATGTGAAATCTGCTGATAAATCTTCCAAGTCAAGCTAATGGGTTCCTATAGTGCACTTATCGTACACCTTTCTTTTAGTGAACTTAGGCTAATTCCCATGCTATCATGCATGCATATCCAGATTCATTGAGTAGCATGAATAGCTCTAGGAGTAGTGGACCCAAATTGAGATGGCATGTCTATTTTACCAAATTTACATGTGCTTGAGAAACATGATTTGAGTTTTCTTACACAGAGAAAAAGCAAGATGAAACTTCGCTTACTAACTTAATGTTGATTTAGAAGAATGGTACTCCCTCCGTTCAGCTTTACTTAACGCTCTTCTTCAATTCGTGCAGTAAGTGGATGTCAAATATAAAAAACGGAGGGAGTAGTTAAGATGGAAATGTAAGATAGATATGTGAATATTCAATAAACAAGTTGTCTATTATCCATGTACAACTTTTCTTTTGGATCACAAGGTTATTAGATGACCAATCTAGAGATCCTAAACCTCTAAAACATAGCATTGTAAAATTTTCTCACGATCGAGCTTACTCAATTTATGAACCTATTCAGTAATACATCGCCAACAGAGGAGTTGGGCAAATATAATTTCCATTCTTTTGTTTGTTTGATGACTAGTTATATAGCTTTCTAGTGCACAATGGGAGCAAACTCCCTTAGGTGTTAAAATGTTACTCGACTTCAGTGTTTGGTATATCTTCATTGGTACCGACTTTGGGCTATTCATTTTATTTGTTTTAATTGATGTGGAACTTTTCGTGCGCCCACACACACAAAGTTATCTACAGTGAGATATGCCGGACTTTTCTTCTCAATGTGTGTGGATATCACCGACAATGAGTTGGCATACTTGGAATGTATCCACTTGTTTGTCGAGATATTGGACCATTTCTTCAACAATGTGTGTGAACTCGATTTAGTATTTAACTTCCACAAGGTAACTATTTCTCAACAAAGCTAGTCCTGATCACTTCAATACTTATGATCTCACCTCACTCCTTTTCTTGTGTTTAAATGAAAATTACTTGGTCATAATATTTTTATTTAAATATTCTCTTACCCGACAAGTTCCACTATTGAAACAGAATTAGACAAAGTTATCCAGCACTTTTGTATTCTGTTAGAGATATTTACTTGTGCTTGCATATTTTGTGTTTACTTCTGAAGAGTTGCATATTATAAGTTGTAAATACAGAACATTTGGCTGATTTCTTTTTACAAGTTATCCATGAGTGTCATGTGAGCAGAAACAATATAAAGAGGACATTTCGAAACTTCTAACAGGCGTAATCGTGAGTCAATAAGTGGCTTGAATTGCTTGTATGAAAAAGAGAATTGATTTTTCAAAATGCTTTGAGTTTGGAATGGTCTCCAACTAGTGAGTTGTTAAGGATATGGAAATGATCTGTGCATGCTGGATAACCTTACTGCTTGTAGTGATGTGTTCCAGGAAAATAGCAAAAAGTGTTGATGTAGCACTACATTTTTTGTGCTTTTGTGAATGCCTTTAGCTATGTTGTATATGCCAAGTTGCCAAGGTTTTTTTGTCATTGATTTTGAGATCCTGGATTAGTGCCCTAGCTCTTTTGAAATTGCTGGAACATTAAATGACTTGTGCTAGCTCTTCTGTTGAGAACATCTCTTGAATTACTTTTATCTTTGAACCAAGACAAATACATTGTTGGTCTAGCTAGCCCACTTGGTGTAGGCAAGTCTCATCGTTGCCTCTGAAGTGGTTCGACGTGTTAACATCGTTGGTCCCGTAGCATGCAAAAGGTAGTTCACTGATTTCAACTGATGAAATTTCTACAATGCTCCCCATGGACGGCTTCCACCTTTATCGGTCCCAGCTTGATGCAATGGAGGTTCGTTCTCTGCCGTGCAACCCATCTATCTGAATTTGCGTTGCTTTCTCAAGTTATTGACATTATCGTGCTTCTAGGATCCAAAGGAAGCACATGCATGAGGATATAGTCTGCATATAGTCTGAATACTAGTGTTAATTCTGAGTTACTGGAAATTTTCTCTCCCTGCATATAGTCTGCAAGTGATGAGAAGTTACTGTCATTTTCATTTTGTATATGCTATCAGACTGTACCCTGCATGTCTCATAACTTTATCCATGCGTATTACGCATAAATACAATTTTTCGATAAATGCTCCAGTTCTTCAGAAGTACAGTACTCCAACACATGCCGTTTGCTAATAACTCGATTTTGACAGCACAAAATAGTGATTGTCGAAGGTAATTATCTATTTCTGGAAGAAGATGTTTGGAGGGAGATTAGAGACATGTTTGATGAAAAATGGTGAGTATGTAGGCTTTGCAACTTCAATTTGCAGAAGTATAATTTCATTGACCATGAGTTCTGAATTCTAGTGGAGTTCTATTTTATTTCAACACAATACACCCTTGTTTGGGACTATGCACAACACAACACAATTCTACTGGAGCTCTGGATTCTATTTGCTTATTCATCTTGAAAGGGGGAAACTGTGTTCTTCGTTGAGGTTAGTTAGGCTAAATTCATAAATTTTCTTATACCAAGAATTCAAATGTTTGATTAATTAGTGCTTTACTGATTAAAACAACTTTCTTTACTATTAGCTTAAGATCAATTTGGTCGTTGCAAGAGCTGTGTGTGAGAATTTTTCAATGGACTTTGTGAGGCCTCTATTTGTGATCATGTTACTTTATTAAGGCTGATGCACAATATGACTTGCAAGAATTATGTTTTCTAACAGTTGTTTGAAGAAAAAAATGCATCGTGGTATGTCATCATATTTATTTCCGTGAATCGCATTTGTTGTATAATTGAGCCTTCTTCGGGTCCCTTTTGTCACTGTACTTTGTGCAGTGTTTTACTACTTGTACTCCACTATGAATTCACAAGCTTTTATCTTTGTTGTAGCTTTCATCTAAACAGGAAAATGAGAGCAAGAAATAGCTATACCTTGAAGGAACAAGCTCAAAACTGGATTCTAAGTACTATTTTGGCTATTGACTTGGACTGTTGTTGAGTAATTCAGGACATTGTCTTTAAAGGTTGGAGGCAAATGTGTTATGCATGTTACATAAACGTAGTTTGCACTTGATGTAATGCTTCGTTTGGATTGGGACATATTTAGGACTACTGAAGTGTACACGGCTAATATGGAGACCTGTTTTATTTGCTATGTCTTTGTTTTCAACTTTCTCCCTGTCTTGCCTTGATGTTGAGCTGGAAAAGGGCGCGGCAATAAGCATCAATATGATTTTATTCTCTTCATGCTCCAGATTGATTGAGACAAATATTGGCATGCTGATGTCTACCTTTAGCATCTAGCAGGCTAGTTGATGCATGCCATAAGTTGCTATGTTTATCGTCTGTTCGACAAAAAGAATATGTATCTTTTGCTGAGAACCAAAGATGTTATATGGTATATATAGTACACGAAATGGCCCAGGAGCACAGCATTAGAGCAATCTGTTATTTCCCGAGTGTTATTCGTTGAAAAACACTTGGGACTGAAACTTAATTCCCGAGTGTCCGTTGAAAATCACTCGGGAATAAAACTTGATTCCCGAGTGTCCTTGGTTGACATACACTCGGGAAAGTATTCCGTTATGGTGGTGAACCCGTTGTGCGAACTATTCTCCTGAGTGTTTTATTTTTCCGGAGTGTATGCCCAAACACTCAGGAAAGTTATTTTTCCTGGGTGTAAATCTCGGAACACTCGGGAAACCAGTTATTTCCCCGACTAAACTGTCCTGGGTGGTTTTTCCTGATGGCCGACTTTTGGGAATTAATTTCCCGAGTGTTTTGGGGTCTTTCCCGAGTGTTTCGGGCACTCGGAAAAAGAACAGATTCTGGTAGTGATGGTGCTGTAGAGCTAAGAGACGACAGAGAAGTCGTTAATTTCCCACTCAGCATCGTCGGCCGGTTTGGAGGTACCGTCGACTTGTTTCTTGAGAGAGAAGCGGTTAACAAGGACGAAGAAAAGCTCACGCCAACGAGTGTAGTTGGGACGGTGAAGTTCAAGAGTGAACGGAAGGTGGGTTTTGACATTGACGGTGTGGAGCACAAGAGCGGAAGTTTTGTCACCCATGGCGATGTAGGTCAGGAGGAAGAAGAAGGTAGAATTAATGGGGCAACGGGAAAAGGATCAGGGTCGTCTGGTACCATGAAAGCGTGTAGGGAATCACACAATGATTCATTCATTGTACTCGGTGAGTACTTATAGAACAAGTTACCGGAAGTAAGATCATACAACAAACATAATCTATCTCTAAGCTAAATCCTAACTGAAGTATCAGGTAGTTAGATGTGCAACAATATACGTTGGTTAACATTAATTCACTTGTGAAATAAGCACATTGTCTATCTATGATGGAGTTAGGACACGGTCGCCTTCGAGCTTAATAAGCCGCATCTAGAACAGCGACCAAAACGCAGCACAGCAACCCCCAGCACTTGGCCGATAATCCCGGCCATCTCACATGGCCCTTGCTGCTGATATACTACATCTCATAAGTCGTCTTGTATTATTTATTATTCATGTCCAGTTGAGCAGCAGCACTACTGTTCATGGATCGCGAACGCAATAATTTGCAACCCCCACGTAATGACATGCCGCGCTAACACGCCCGTATAATAATCAACAGCTAATACGAAAATTATGGGATTAAGTAAGTAGACATGGTGCTTGACTCGCTCACACCACACGCACCCTTTATATCTCATCTCTCGCGCGCGCGCGGCCTCACGCTGAGTAACTAATCTCGCTGCTTGCTGCGTGCAGACTGTGTGTTACGCATCAAGAAAGAAAGGTGTAGGTGAGTGCGCTGGTGCTCATGGGAAACGCCATTGGCGGGAAGCGGCGGACGGCGAGGGTGATGAAGGTGGACGGGACGACGTACAAGTACCGAGCGCCGGTGGTGTCGGGGGCGGCGCTGCGGGACCACCCGGGGCACCACCTGCTGGAGTCGGAGGAGGTGAAGCGGCTCGGGGCGCGGGCGCGGCCGCTCGACGCCGACGCGCCGCTCAAGCCCGGGAGGCTCTACTTCCTGGTGGAGCTGCCCCGGCTCGGGAGCCGCGCGCCGCGCAGGACGTGGTCGGGCGCGCTCCGCGTCGGCGCCGGCGAGCGGCTCGAGAGCCTCATGCTCTCGCGCCGGTCGGTCTCCGACGTGGCCGCGGCGGTGATGGCGTCCCCGGCGTCGTCCGTGGAGGCCGCCGCGGACGGCGCGGTGCGGCTGCGGATGCGCCTGCCCAAGGCCGAGGTCGCGCGGCTCGTCAAGGAGAGCCGTGACGCCGCCGAGGCCGCCGAGAAGATCATGCAGCTCTGCGTCGCCAGGGACCACCGCTCCGCGCCGGCCACGCCCGTCGTCCCGCTCCCGGCGGCGCTCGCCTCGTCGGACAAGAAGCAGGCCGCCGGCAAGAAAGAGGTAAACAACCTCACATATATACCCCGTTAATTTGTTCTCCAATCCTTTGCGCGCTTTCGCAGCTACAAATCAGAATTCTTTGATTTTTTTTTCAAAAAAGAAATCAGAATTGCTCATAAAATTTTCGGCAATGCCATGTTTCATGCATGCACAAGCTTATTCGGAGTATCATCTCAAGTAACTCTGAAAAATCAGTTCTCTTGCGTGACCTCCGATAAAAAACATAGTAACTGTATTACTACTATCTAATGGAAAATATTTCTGTCACCGGTGCTATGTATTACCGAACCTAGCTGCACGACACGTAGCAAATGTTATATAACATCTGAGGGTTTGGTTAGAGGCTTCAAATACATCCGGGCTGATACCTCAGAATTTTTTTCCCTAACTAACGTCCACCTCGAAGAGAAATTTAGTACTCCTTCACGTGGTTGGGTAACGGCCTGTAATGGGTGGTGCAAGTGAAGCTTTCTTCCTTGCTCCTTTACCAGTTGTCCAGTTGGGAAGTTGGCAGCATGCATAGGGAAGCAATGAAAAGAAAAGAAGAAGAAAAAGAAAAAGAAGCATGCATGGTCGTCCAGAACAGTTGGGTGATGTGGCCACGCATGTGATGAAGGGGACAGGTGGCATGGGCCGCCCTGGTTGGTCAGTCAGCAGTGCTTGATTGAGGCATTATATGATTGCTGCACATCGATCACCTCCAACCTCCCAGAGTTAAGAGAGGAGCAAGCCAGGCCAATTTCAGGGGCACTGGCCATTGATGCCAGGTGCGGACCAAGTCAAAAAAAAAAAAAATAAGCAGGGGCACAAGTGGATTGTCGGGACATCTCTGCTAAGTTAAACAGAGCATAAGTGATCAGACATTAACTCCTCTACTAAACACCGAAATTTAATTAAGGCCTGAGCCCACACTCAACCTTCTTTAGATCCGCATCTGATTGATGCACAGGTGTGTGAGTGGTTAATTGGTCTTCTAGCTAGTGTGGCATCCGTGTTGTCCGGCAGAACTGAAATCTAAAGTCCAAATTGCTCACCGTTATATATATGCCAGGTGACTGAATGTACCGTGGAATTTCCAGGATTTGATTCCGTGACCTATTGGCCTTTTCTACCGCACGTCGATATCTTAGTTATAAGGATATACATTATATAGCTTCACAGCCTTCACTGATTAAGTGGTTGTTCCTATGGGGGGAAAACACAACGTGGATCAGTTTGGTTTGGTTCAGATAGTGAAGACTTGGAGAAGTAGCAAGAGGAGTAGGAGAGTGATTACTCTCCGGCCGGAAGGCCAAATGAGCAAGTAGTACGTCCTGATGTACGTAGTGCCATGCATGCCATGTGCTTAGATTCTGAAAAGTGGCGATTAAATTAAACTAACCACCACCATAAGTACGAGAATCGATCGAGACGGCTCGTGCTGGTTTCTAAAGCGGGTAGGTATAATTGCAAGCGTGGACTTGATCCTAGGGGCGGATCTGGGTTAGGTGGGCTATAGTCCGAGCCTTAAAAATCTTACTAGTGTTAAAGCTCATGAAAAGCTTTTGAAAAATCACCAATCATTCCAATTTGGCCCAAAAACAGCTGTCCCATTCCGAGGCTCAGGCTGGCTGACTCCGCCCACTAGCTAGCTTGTACGCTGAAGCTTCGGTGGCATGGTTCATGAAGGTATTTGGTATACATATCAAGATTTCTAAAACAGAGCACTGATCAACTAATTAGTTTCCTGTTGCCGCTTAATTTGGTGGGGACAAGTCTTGGATCGATCTCATGCTTCTGAAGAGTTGATAGAACTAACCTCTCTATAGTTTTTTTTTCAGAGCTAACCTCTCTATAGTTGACTACAAGTGTTTTCCCATTGATTCTTCTAATCTGCATCCACATGTATACTAACCCAACTGCTAGTATAAGATTTGCGCAATTTAGTTTCTCAGAAAGTGTGTGAAAGCTATGGGTTTTATCATCTTGTAGAGTGTCTCTCTGTATGTGGCCTGAAATTATTCTTCAGTTTTCTTGGGAGATTAGACTAGCTATGGAATCATCATATCCCTTGCACATCTACGCATCAGCTGGCAAGTGTTCTCACATGTTCATATGATAATATCCATCTCCAATCGTTTTGGACGTCATTTGATTCTAACTCACAGGTCCCAAGTTTGCTTAGCCGGATAGATAGATAGATGCATTGTTCCATTCACATCTCCACAGCACTTCAGTGAATGAGCGACAGTCATAAGCTGTTTTTTTTGTTCCTGTAACGAAATCAACGCATGACATTGTCAGTTTGGCCGTGGATATATAGCGCTGGTAGTCGCCAGTCCGGCCGGACAATCATGAATCATGGCCGTACCCTTTCTGTCGGTAAGAGACAGAGGCCACACGATCGAAAGGTTGATATAGTTAGCTTTTGTTTCAAGCAAATCATACTGCTGCAAAAAGCTGCCGCGACCACAACGCCATGTGTCCATGTAGCTCGATAAAAAAAAAGGCAGGTTTATAAAGTCAACCACTGAAACTCTTTGCAACAGCAGCGGCCACAGCGATCACTGTTCAGTTTCTTTTCCAGGTTGCAAATCAAAGATATTAGTGCTAATTAACTTGGTTGCTGAATCTTTCTGAATTCTCAGCATGTTTTTCTTGCTTGTTAATTTTCAGAAGAGGACGAGGTTCGTGACCGTGCCGGACGAGATCATCGGGTTCTGAGATGGCCTGAAATCGTCAGTCGCCACAGTTCTGCGGTCTCCGGCGTCGTCCGAAGAAACAGCACCGCGCACGCATCAGACGGACACAGATCAGCTGTGTTAAATGTTTTCGTTTGTGATGGTTTTCCGCGAAAGAGGCTGCAGGTTGGGAACACGAGAAGCTGCATGTGAAACTGAATGGCTTCCTGTCTCCCTGACGGTTTCTTGGTCGTGAGAGGTATCGATCGATCTGCAGCCACCTAATCGCTTAGATAAGCACATAAGAATTGGCTGGCTGCTAAGTCGTGTGCGGTGGCTTTTGTAGCGTTTTGGTATGTGTGATCATAGACTACTCATGGTACATATTCCTTTTTCTGGTGCGCATCCCTTGCCTTTCATATGGATTTCGACCCTGCGTGAACAAAACTGGAGTATGCATTTCTTTTTTCTTCTTTTCTTAAAAAGGGCAATGTCAAGAGTTAGGGCCCCCGTTTGGCTATGCTTTGGCTTTGGCTTCTGAGCTCTAACCTTGCTCCAGGAGAAACTGTGGACACGGGCAAACACAAAGAAGGTTGAGTGAGGTCAAGCCACTATTCAAATTTTAGTTTTTAGTATGGTAACTCAATGTCTGATCACCTGTGCCTTCACTCAGCCTAGCATATGTGCCTTAACAGTTCACATGTGCCCTCACTCAGTCCAGCATATGTGACTTGACAGCTCACTTGTACCTCTGCTCATATATTATTTTGATCTGGGTCCGCCGCCCCTGACTGTAGAGACCATGGGACACGGTAGGTGATTCCGGCTTCTCGCCGAAAGCTAGAGTTCGACCCTAGCCACCGTTCGTCAGGAATCCCAACCCTTTTTTACTATTACACTGACACCATCGCCATCCTGTAGATTCTTTTTCTTGTTTCGCTACTGAATAAACAGAATCATGTTTGCCATAGCAAATGCCGAAGCTTTTGGAATTTTGGTAATAATCATCGTGACGTTCATATGCATGATTTGATAGCCGTGTTCCACTAGTGTACTGTACCTCATCGTCATGGCACCCCGCTCTTCGCTTCTCGATCTCACTAGAGAGGAGCGTTCTGCCTCAAGATTCTATTGGTAAGTAGCAAACTTTCGGTTTGGGACAAACAGAAGCGCATTTCAAGAAAAATCATACACATCATGGCGATAGATCTCGGGCTATGGACCACCTGGTACGTGTGAGTCTGTAATCGAACACTCATGAAGACAAAAACATGTGCATTCATGCAAGTAGGTCGAGATGCTAAACGGTTCGGGTCCTCGCAATACTGCAGAGCTCCTGTGTCAATGTTTTGTGAGGGGGTGAATATTTTGCTGTAGCAAAACCACTGTCGCCGCCGCGATAGATCTAGACTTTCGATTTCTATCAAATGGTAGAGATCATTTCTAATATCAAACCACTAGATCCTCTACAACGATGCTTCGATGCAGAGATTCCAATCCACGCTAGACACTGTTGAGGGAAGCAACGTTGAGACCCCCACGTAGGAATTAAAAAACATGAACATTGAGATGTCATGTCATCTGTATTATTAAAGAAACTGAAAACATGGGAAAATTTTATAAAGTGTCGTCTGGTTGCACACACGAAAAACACAGAAATTCAAGGCACAAAGATCAGAAAACACGAGGACCCCATGTTGGTTTTCCTCCAGAATTATTATGAAATAGCCCATCCTATAGGAAGTTCAAAGGAATTCTTAGCGACCATACCCTTTATTCCAAAAGGTATTCTAGGGTTTCCCCTATAGGTTACTTATTAAAAAAAAAAGGCAAAGGCTTTGCCAAATCAATTGGAGAGAAGAAAATAGTTTGCTATGTTCCTATGGAATTTAAATCCTCCGCTTATCTTTTGTTCCAAACGGGGCCCAAGGTTGGTTGGACGGAGACTAACTTCACTGCTGATGAACAGTAAATCTAACGGATGTGCTAATTTCAGTCACCTGAATTATTCTTATTTTTCAGTCGATTTTCTGGGCGTTGGATTTGCTTTGAGATGTGCATTTCACCGGACTCGGATTAACGGGCCGATGATCTTTATTGGGTATTTGGTCCAAACCGAACCCGTTATTTGTTGGGGGACAACTCACTAACTCAGTGAACTCGCCTTACCGTTTCTCGTGACATAGAGTGAGAGAGACGAGCAGAGAGAACCGGGGGGAGAGAGAGTGAGTGCAAGGAGGCGACCTGTGATTCGCGGCGATTTGCTGCGACGGGCGGCGAGCGGCGGCCTCCCTCGGTCCCTCCTCCTCCCTTGAAGTCACCGCACCGGCCGGCTCCCTCGGTCCCTCCTCCTCCCTTGAAGTCACCGCACCGGCCGGCTCCCTCGGTCCCTCCTCTTCTCTCGCGGTTGCGGTCACTGGCTCACCGCACCGGCCGTCTACCTCCGCCACCAGGTTCGTCTTTCTTCCATTCCTATCCCAAATCCCGATCTGTTGTTTGTGATTTCTGTTGAGCTCTCATATGTGTGAACTATATTACATGTTTAAGCGCTGCAATAGGGCTTGTTGATTCGTCGTTGTTGTTGTCGTTTCTCATCGATTAGTTCGATATTATCGAGCCGATCGATTCGCGTCGGCGGCGGTACCGGGAGTCTAATTTTGTTGATCATCGTCTCATCTGACTGCTAGGTGTGTTATTTTATCTGCAGCAACTACAGGGGATGTGTTGGTTATTGGAAAATTTAGGGTTTATGGGCCTTTTTTTTATTTCGAAGGGTGTATCAAATTTTGTTGGATTTGGATTTTGTGCTGTCACAAATTTTAGGTTTTATGATGATTTGTTGTTGCTTCATTTTAGGGCACGGATCTGTTATAACTATTAGTGCTTCATTTTCTTTGTGAGCTTAGAGGCTCAGAGCAATAACATGATTATGCCCTTTATGGGAAATTTCATTATTCTGTTGATTTGTCAATTAGGGCAAGCATGTTCTCATGCAAATGAACCATACTTTTAGATTCTGTTGATTTTCCTTTTTCTGTACCTTTTTTTTCAATCTGTTAATGGTCCACCAAACTTATGTCTTTGTTTTTGTACGTTTTCTGGGTTCAGGACTAAATGTTTTCAATTATGCTGGGGTTCAGAAAACTAATAAAGATTTAGCATTCCATTGTCAACCTGAATACTAACTCATGTCAATCTAAAGACCACGTGGGTACATTGTTTAGTACGAGGTCTAGTAAAAGACAAGCAATCGAAGTATTATGCTGAGAAGACATATTCGCAAGTTTGCAGTCCTCTCTATTTCTGATTTGCTTTATTGTCCAGATTCTGAATTTGTACCAAGTGTATATAGCAACTAGATTCATCAATTAATTAGATTATAGATGAGATGGTTTTCAAACTATTTTCTGTTTCTGAAGGGGTTCACTGATCCTAATACTTTTGTGTAGCTTAGAATATTTTGTCTGACCAAATCGTTTGGGTTGGTGTCAAGCTCCTCACAATGTGGTTAATTCCCGTTCTGTAGTTGCTTCTTATGCCTGGATTTTGCTTGCAGAAAGGTCGCCTGCCTGAGGACGAGGTGCGGTTTTATGTTGCCGAAATTGTTGATATTTGTAGTATTTGCATAGTGTAAGCCTGATTCATCGGGACATCAAAGTACGTAAATCATAACGGAGTTGCACATTGGCATTTCAGTTATTGTCATTAGTAATGATGACTCACAGTGTTTTTATCTTTCAGCCAGAGAATCTACTGCTTCTGATTTTGGTACATCAAGATTGCTGATTTTGGTACATCAACAAAAAAAAGAGAGATCCTTTTGGTACTGTCTCTGTTAAGCAGGGCGCAAAATCGTAGAAAACATACTCTCTCTCTCTCTCTCTCTCTCTGTGTGTGTGTGTGTGTGTGTGTGTGTGTGTGTGTGTGTGTGTAGTTGCTGTTAAATTGTTTCCTACATTCTTGAAGGGAGTCATGAGCTTGGGGGACCCAATAAAGATTAGCGTTAGTGTTGTTTACAGATTGATAGATTCCTCTTAGGAGAGCGGTGCAACTTGGTATGGATTTTGAATTGAGATGGCCCATCAATAATTCTTTGGATCTCGAGAAACCTTGGATGTTGTCTTCTTCTTTATGCTAAGTTGCTAACTCAATTATTATTATTATTATTGCGATGGAACTTGCGACTCAATTAGATGGCTCTGAGATAGAGATCTGTTCTATTTGTGGGTCAAAAATACGCCTACATATCGCTCCTCTGCTGCCATAGTTTGATGCTCTCTGACTCTAGATGGTGCTCACATGCATGAGTTACGGTGCCTCACGGAAAAAATCTGGTGGCTACCTTTGCCCGGATGCTCTTTTGAATTTCTTTTAAGTGAAATAATTATTGTAACTAGAGAATCTTTTCGAGGTTAGTCCGGTGGTTCTAGACTTGAGGATTAAAAATTGCGAATGCATTGCCTATTTTCGAGATCCGGATTGCTCGTTTGTCTAAATTGAGGTTCATTTTTTAGCAAAGTTACGTTTAACTTCTTTTCCGTTACTAGTCATTGCTCGAGACCATCTTATCCAATGCAATGTGTTTTCTTTTAACATCACTTGCATGCATGTTACATCACATCAACGCCAACCCGACCAAATCAACTCTTTTGTGCTCACTTTGTTTTTGTCGTGAACTTTCATGATAATGCAAGGTGGTAGTATTCTTAGATGTGAATGCTTGGCGATATTGAAGTAGTCTGTCTTAGAAAATACTTGTAGTCCTCACGTGTACTTGACATGGAATTACTTGATGGTCAAAGGTTTAAGCGTGGCATATGAATGTCACTTGATAAGTTCTGTTAAGGCCTATTTATCCAATGTGTAAGAAGAATATGTCGTTCCATGCTATCATTACATCATTTTTACAGTGTTTGGCACATCAAGATTGCTGATTTTGCTAGCGTGAAGCCTACTAGGGACACTGCAATCAAAGTCCTCCCAAATTCAACTATTAAGATAAACATATGCAGTGCTGGATTGCCTTAGAATTTGTGATATTCCGTTCATACGATTCTGTTTTCCCTATATTTCTTGTATGATGAGAAGGCACGGACATTTGTTGGAACAATTGCATATGTACCACCGAGAGGTCTGAACTACGCCCAATGCAATCTTTTCTGTTTTTCATTATTCTACTCAAGTTACTAGACTTCAGGTTGCCATATCAATTTGTGTTGGTTCAAGTAATCTGCTGATATAAATGTTCATCTGAATTTGTGTTGGTTCAAGCAATTTGTTGTTTCTGTATTCTGTAGGGTTCGCCAAGTATAGGACTTTTTGTCTAGGATAGAATTTTTCTTTCTTTGTATATTATGTTTGTTCTGGAATCTTGGTGTTAACATAATGCAGTTTTTTTATATCTGTTGTCAGTTGCTATTGACCGATGTATATACCATTCGTTTATGTTACTGCTTGTAACATTCCTCCAAGTTTGCGTCTCCAACCAACAAATATGTATTTTCAGCTAGTAAGGTAAACTATTTTTTAAGCAGTGTGTATATTAAAACTTCATTCAATACAGTAAGAGTAACATGTAATAAATTAACAGGTAGCCATAAGCTGTTACATCATCCATAAATAAATTACATTATGAATTGAATAGTTTAGCCCTCCTTAATGCCTCGTTGTATCTTGTACTTTATGTTTCTTTTTTGATCTTTCAATGTTGTAGCTTGATCTGTTCCTCTATCAGCCCTTGCCATCATTACCTGCAATATGTTTGCAAACTTTTTTTTTAATCAGATAATACAAGTGACCTTGATGCAGAAATTTCTAGAAAAACTTTTTTCCCTATCTAGAGTAGCTATGGTGAGTACTTGGTATGTGCTCTACTTTGATTTTGGTATCCCTAATTTATTGCACCTGAGCGTTATCCTTGTGACAACGTTTTTGCTCCCTATTTTATCGGTACTTTGTTTTCATCATTATAGCTTTTATTAGACCATGGAAATAACATAGTGACAATTACATGTAGTTAACCTATTAAAATTGAAAATAACCTATTAGGTGAAAACTTGCACACTATTTAAATTAAAATTTCAATTCCATATAATGTGCAATTTTAGTATTTTGTCAATGCAATTTATCTGTTATTATTTTTGAAGCTTCATTATTCTTTGTAAGCATATTTGTTATAACTTATTGCTATAAATGAGAGTAATATTGTTTTCCTCCTCTTGTATGAATGTGTTCCTAGAGTTGCCTCTATGTAGAATACATTGATATTTTTGGAAACTTGTATAGTAGAACATCAACAATGCACATTAGTATTAGACTAAGCATAAGAGTGATCCTCCTTTATTTTGTGTATGTTTTATTTTTGTATTATCAATGGTTTACCAAGGATATTTTTTGTTTGACCTGTGTGTTATGTTGGGGGTGACTTATATTTATTGTTCTTGATTAGAATAATTTTTGTGAATGTCAATTTCATAGCTCAGATCACAAATGTTTCATGTAGATTTTATTACTGTCAAGATGAGAGCTCTCGTATTTGAATGCATCCTAGGTTTATTAGTGAACGATCAAATAACGTTTAGTTAGATTAGGTTTCTGCCCATATGTTTTATGAATTGTTTGTTGTGTTAGCCTAGAATGTAACTTTCTTTGTTAGTATGAAAACTTGCATATAATTTTAACTAAACTTTCAACGCTATGTATTGTGCAAATTTGGTTGAAATTGGGTGCAATTTTTTATATTTGTCATTCTGTGTCCATGATTTGTTAAAAAAACAGTATACGAAAGCATCAAACTATACATGCCAATATTAGACTTATGTGTAGGGTTCACCTAGATTTACTTTTGTCTAGTTTAGATTTTTTTGATTTATTTTTGTAATTGTAGGGTTCACCTAGATTTACTTTTGTCTAGTTTAGAATTTTTTTTGTTTTGTTTTTGTATTTGTAGGGTTCACCTAGATTTTCTTTTGTCGAGTTTAGAATTTTTCAACATAAAAAACAGAAGCTATTGGCTGCTCAGGGGGGTTCTTTTCTTCCTGGCATCAAACAATTGTTGCTGTCATTTATTTATCAGAAGACATGGAATGATGAACCACCACTGACTGCATGTTGTCCACTTTGTCAAACTTAGTATCTTGCATGGTGTCCACATATCTCTGGCTTGGTAGGTACGCGGATCATCAGTCCTGCTGATTGTCATGAACCTGTGGTTCTTTTTTCAAAGGCAGGTGTTTTGTACTTGACTTGTCGGCATAGCCACAATCGATGGCTGCAATTCGAAACTTGCACCACTGTTTAGTATATGTTGTAGTGTTAGGTCATGTGCAATTTATTCCTTGCATATGTGCAATTTTGTTATGTGTCATGTTAACATCTCTTATTTGCATGTTTTGGTCTTTGAATATTTGTTTCCTATTTTTGCTTTTGAAGTTTGCATTCCCGCCTCTCTTATTCCTCCTTGTTCACCATGGATGTGATCAGTTAGTGTGCGTTGGCCCAGGGGAGTGCTAATCTAGTTTTTTTTGCAAATGATCGTTGCTGCTGGTGTTATGCTCTGCCGGTTGTCTGCTGTGGTTTGCTCTGTTTTTTGGTTCTAGAATTGTAGTGATAGATTATTTGGTACAAGTTTGTGATATATAGCTAGCAAAATCTTCCCGGCAGTTTTTGCAATCTGAATTGTAGCTCTTACTAGATAACTAAACACTCACCAATTTGCATCAAAACTGTATAGTGAGTATCTAACTAGATATTACCTGTGTTCTCCTATGCAGGTCCATTATGTGATTGGAAGTTGCTATTTGCATACTGCTATCCAGATTTAATTTTTTTCTACTTGTTATCTTTTCTGTCTCCATGTTCTTGTTCATATCTTTTTAGCCAAGTACTCCATGAACCAATATGTTAATCAGTTATGTTTTTTAGTTATGGATTCGGTTTACCTGCCTTATGAGATATGTGATTTATATGCAAGCATCATCTAGCAGTTAGTAGTAGCATGCCTTGAATGTTTTTGTAGCTTGCTTTGTTTGTTTCTTACCGGTCCCTAGTTTGTTTATTTTTGTCTTTGTAGCATTTTATCGGTCCCTAGTTTGTTTATTTTTGTCTAGCATAAAAATAATATATGTCTACATTTATGGAGGGGTTCACCAATCCCCAGTTTGTTTTTGGTCTAGCATAAAAATTAATATCTGTCTATGTCTATGTAGGGGTTCACCAATCCCTTATTTTTGTCTAGCATAGAAATTAATCTGTCTATGTCTATGTAGGATGTTACTAGTTCTATACTTCTATGCCATTTTTTAGAGAACCATTTTCTATTGCAAAACAAGCATCATCAACCATGTTTTTGTAGCCAATATGTTAATTCAGTGGTTAATTTAAATAACTTTTGTTATCTAGTTCTACATTTCTTCCAATGGTCAAATCCCTTGTTGCATGCTATACTCCCTTATCTGCTTGTGTTTGTTTGTGCTATGTTTGAAATGGACTCTTTTTTTTCTGTGTGTTTGTACTGTTATCCCCTTAATTTGTACTGTGCTCCCCATATTATTCAAATGTTAGGTGGATTCAGTTTCTATTCATATCATTTAGTTTGAACAGATGTGTCATAGAGCTCCTCATGTTGATGTTTAGACACGCACGTACAGAAGCAGCCAGATCGGCTCATACGGGATCACATGAAAACAAAAAAAAATTGTTAATTAAATTATTTTTGTTGTCCTAAGTTTAATGACTTGCTATTTTATTTTGTCAATGCAATGATTTTCTAATCATCATGAGGTTTGTTAAATGAATAAGCATTTTAGTGTCAACTTACATACCATTTTCATTAAATTTTCAGTTATTCTTATGCTGCAACTTTAGTACAAATAGTGTGCAACTTATATATATGCTACAATTTTTCATTAAATTTTTTGTCATTTGTTTGCATGACAATTTTATTAAGATTTCACTGTAGCATAATGAGCAATTTCAGTAATATGATTGTGTAAGTTGTTATTTCTAGTTCAATAGTTTAGTATTTCTAATCAAGTTTTAAGCATAGATTAATATGGTTTTTGTGTCATGTTATGATTTGTTGTTTATCTAGGTTAAAGTGATATCATCTATTTTTTGTCTAGGTTAGAATAGTTTTTTGTTTGCTATCTATGTTTCTGTTCACAACTTGCATAAAAGTATTTGGAAGCTCAAAAACTGCACTACGTTTGAATTATTATGGCAATGTTCACTTTTGTGCAATTTACATTGATTTCACGTGTAATTTTATTTGATAGTAATATGAAATTTGTTTGAGAAAGAAAGCTATACTCCATTTTTCATTAAATTTTCAGTAATATGTAGGGGTTCACCAATCCCTTAATTTTGTCTAGCATAGAAATTAATCTATCTATGTCTATGTAGGAGTATCTATCTGAACATGATCATCAAGATAGGTAGGGGTTCGCCAATCCCTCTTTTTTTAGTATTAAAATTAGTCTATGCCTATATTAAAATTAGTCTGCCTATCTATGTAGGACTATTTATCTGAACATGATCATCAAAGCATGGAATGACACACTATGGAAGAGGGCACTTAAATTTCCAGCATGAATTATGTTTCATAATCAGCATGAGTTAAATTGGAGATAAACAAGTGCAGGAGAAAAAGAATTGCATGATTGATATGTCTTAGAGTTAATATGTTTCCTCTTTGAGTTGAACCAGCTAAGTTATATGTCCCTCGTTTTGATCCTCCATTCACATTCGTGTCCTTGTTTTGATTTTTGTTCTGTTCTTCGTCTCTGTTCTTCCTTTCTTTCTTGGAGATGGGGCAGATGGAGATGGGGGAGGAAGCATGACAAGTAGAGTTTTTCCTGACAGGCAGAACCCATAGAGTACAGCCCATGGCCTGTGTCCGTGGAACATAGCATCAAACAATTGTTGCTGTCATTTATTTATCACAAGACATGGAATGATGATCCTAATCAGGCTATGGTTTGCTATCTTATATGTGCATGTCTTTTCTGTTTCTTTTAGTTCTAGCAAGACTATACTGCTGTCATCCATTTAATTTTTGTGACCTTTAGTTTCCCAAGAGTCTTTACCTGCAAATTTTTTACTATGATCACATAAAACCAACACCAAACACCAAAAAAACATAAAATTTGACTAACAAAAAACATAAAATTTGTGATCTGTTCTTTGTTCATCCTTTTCTCGTCATCTCCCTCCATTGCTGTCCTGTTGTTGTCCTGGTAGCGATCTGTTCTTCTTTATTCTTCCTTTTATTTCTTGGAGATTGGGTAGTGTACATGAGGATGGGGAAGAAGCCTGACAAGTGGTTTTTTTTCCCATTCTAGAGTAGCTTGTCAGAAGCCCACACAGAAACAGGCTTCAAACAAAATCAGCCCATACAAAAACAGGCCCCAAACAAATGGGCCGAATAACGGATCCAAATCTTGAAATACAGACCCGTTAACCACATACAACAAAAGTTCAGATCTGTTTTGGCGGTTTTTTTCCTTTACCATTGGATGGAAATCTAAAGGTGGGAAAAAGTGACTGATAAATAATAAATTTTCAGGCAACTTACAGCTAGACAATCCCTAAATCTAAATAGAAGCTTGCGCTAACTTCTTTTTTTAGAGTCCATGAGAGGTGCACACACCTAGGGTTGTTCGTTCAATACTTTCAGCATATATGGTTCAGTAAATACAGTATTATTAGTTCGGTAAATACAAAATTTTTAAAAATACGATTCAGGATCGGTAATACAATATTTACCAAAGTTAACAGGAATTGCAAACGATACTCCTAGTCAGAGATACTTGCGGTCACAAAAATCTGACTCTTGGCAGCCGGGCTAAGCAAGCAGTAAGCATTACTGGCTACTGCACTAGCAGTCATCACGTAGCACGGCAGTAAGGCCGTGAACTATTGAATTGAAGGCTTAGTACTTACATAGCAGAGCATAGACGCAACACTAATAATCTAGCATTACTTCATGATGGGCAAGTGCTGGACGTTACCTACCGTCGCTACCAAGAAGGATTGGGATTGGGATTGGGGGCAGTCAGGTCCTCGGGGCGCCGGACAGAGGCCGCTCGGAGCCAGACGGACGACGCAGGCCGCAGTGGCGCAGGGGGGGAGGTGAGCTCGGGTGGTGCAGGCGGGCGGCGGGCGGCGGACGGTGAAGGCTGGAGGAGGCAGCGCGCACTGCAGTACTCGCTGCGGCATCGCCTCGCCCCTTTGTGCTCTGCTTGCTCAATCACTCGTGTGCGACTCAACGCAAGACGTTTGAATACAACTGCTAAACGCAGTGCTCGGCCTGTTTGTGGGTCGCCAAATTTGGCCTACCCAAGAGACACAAATAAGGACAAAACTGAGGTCATTTTTTTTTGTTTTGGGGTAGTTATGGCCCATTGCAACTACCTGCATCTGCGAACTGCCGTGAAAAGAGACGTAGTTTTGCTCCTGAAAGTGCTCTTTTTCCCGAATCCCTGGAAGTGTTCTTTTTTTTTTTTGTTTACGAGGCTCTGTAAGTATCATATGATGGGCATAAAAATGGTAAAAATGGTTCTACAGTCATCAAAAAACATTTTACACCTTTTCAGTGGTATATTATTAGTTGCATAATCACTATGATTTTGCTTTGTAAATTGCACCCTTCGGCATACGGGGCCTACAAGAACAAAGACGTAGATGCATACAAAGACGTAGATGCATAGGTATCTCAAGAACATTTTCGGTAGCCTCAAGAGCTCTTTATGTGTTGTTATTACCATGCAGACATTTTATCTAAAATGATAATGTTGGACCAGAACGGCGACTAGAGGGGGCATAGAAGTAATACTTTTTTTCCGACCCCGAGAGTATTCAGCTTCTTCTTCACCACAGCAGCTATGAAAGCTATGAAGATCAGAAACACAAACACATCAGAAGTCTTGCGTTGAAACCAACAAACACCGAGGTAAAACAAAACCAGTCTGATCGTCAGGGATGGCCAGTCTGACCGTCTGGTATGGCCGGTCTGACCACTCGGTGCTTGACGGCAGCCCGCGAAGATCACAAAACAACCTAACTTTCAAATCTATGATCCAAATCCCATGAAATTTCAACCATAGCTTATAAAAAAAGGCCATGAATCTATTTTAATCGATGCTGGGGAAGATTGAGGCCAATGTTACATAAATTTCTTGGATGAGATCAAGTAGGCACAAAAACCGAGGAAATTAGAACTTTGATCCAAAAATTTGCTTGTGGGTAGACGATGATTTAGATGACTCTAGATGGATTACCACACGTCTTCTCAATCAAGATCATAGCAAAAGATTCAAGGAAACCAAAGGAATACATATAATCCCAAAAAGGTATCAAATAGAGAGAGCTAAAATAAGAGAGAACTCATCTTGGAGGAAATCTTGCTTGGATTGATTCAAGAGATTATAGGTTTACAGTCACTCCACCATAGAGGACATAAGCTCAACAATTGAGTACTCAAGCAATCCATCTCTCACAAATCATAGACTCTCCACTTTCCTCTCCAAACCCTAAATCATAAATTAGGGTTTCCTAGATTTAGAGGCTTGATAGATAAGGATGCACATCCTACACACCTCTCTTTTACAGTGGAGGCTAAGTTTAGAGAGAAAACCTAATCAGGCATCCGTTAAGCCCATACACAAATGGGTCTATACTCACGCACGCTTCTCAAAGCGGATAACGATCTGAGCTTCCAAAATCCGTCTCTTTGTGATCTTTATTTTCACTTGACCTAAACCGCATATCCTTGCGCCATCTTTCGCCGTGGTTTCAACAAAAGTCACCAACTTAGTATTTTGGTGAAGATACTAAAATACCCCTTCTCGATCCTTCTCCGAAGAACGAGTACAATCGTCGTGAAGTAATCACATGCTTCACCATGTGTAGGTTGATCAATAACTCTCTTCATGTCAGCAAGTCTCTCACATATGGCTCCCACCGGAACCACCATGGCACTTGCACCGACCCTTGCGTCGCTTAATGCAACCCGTCACACCGAACCTCCTGTTTGCTCATCCTTGTCCATCTTGTGTCATGCTTGAGTCCAATGACTTCATCTAGTATACTTGATTGTTCTGAACCTCAGCTCTCCAAGCCTAGTCCCAATCATCCTCATTGTTGACCGTTGTTGACTCCAAAGTGAGTGGCGGATTTGGTTTGGATTGGGTCTCGCTTGGACACTGGGGAGATCCATAGACCTGGATAGAGTCTTTCTCGCTCAGTAAAGAGGAGTACGCGCACTACGGCTTACGCAGTGGATCTTCGGGCAACCAACCCGGCACATCCAATTCCTATCAACAACTTGGAGGTATTTCGAGCACAAGTTCTTCGCAACTTGACCCACGTTAGTCAAAATATGCATCATACAACACATACGCATTGAAACTCATGACTTTGGCCAAACCCATGAAGTTCACCGCTGCCCCGACGCATGAACAGGGCTGGCCGGTCAGACCACTACCCATGGCCACTATGACTGCCGCCCCTGGCCTATCTGTCGGGACCCAATAATGCAATTCTGGACCCTCTGTGTATAATGCACTAGTCTAGGATTAAGTTGGTGCACACAGTGTCAATATAGATGAATATCATTTCACACAAGACAAATATAAGAATAAACAACTAATTTGATTAAATAAATAGCAGTTTTGACCTTATGGTCGAGGTTTACAAATATTAAGCCACGCAGGGCTGACACTAAATAAAGAAACAGCAGCGGAACAAAAGCAACTCCAGAGGATACCCATCGACTCGTCATAGGCAACTGACTGGGATCAAGACCTAACAATCACCATCCTCGAAAAGCTCCTTGAAAGCAGACGACGAGTCCTCCACTTCAGCTGAATGATTGCAGTAAGAATGAGTACTCCGAGTACTCAACAAGTTGTACCACAGAATGCAATTATAGATGATGGCTTATTCCAAAGGAAGTGACTTTTGTGGTTATTTTGCAATAAAGCAACATTTGCAATTGAATGCAAATAATAGATTGAAAGTGCAATTCAAAACAAATAAACAATAATGATTTTAACAATTGTTTTCACAAAGCTTACATAATCTAATCAATTTCTTTCACACAGCTACATAAGTTGTCCCATATAGCTGTCCCTTCCCAATTATTTTATGAAAATCTACCCCTCGTATGAAATCTTCAAGCATATCCATGACCGCGGATGTGGCTATTCGAATAGATTGTTTAACACTCTGCAAATGATGTACACTTTACCCACACGATATAATCAGTGTAGCTAGCACTAATCATAACAAAACTTTTTCAAAACTTCACCCTGACGATTGACCCTCCCGATGTGTTTTACCGTCGTACCAACCCTAACACAGCACTTTGATACAACGCACACCGTTGGACTTGGAAGTGACGAACCGTCCATCGATGTAACTTTCAGAGTAGTCCACACCCCCACCCTGGCACAGTCTATCTTACATGCCTGATTAGTTAATGCCAAGATTCTATAACTTACTAAGTTATGCCCGTCCCATACGAGGCATGTGGTCTTACAGTTATGGCTCACTTCAATGGCGTACAAAGTTAAGTCCTTAATTGACCAAGGCGTGATTGCCAATTTCTAACTGCATTACCAAGATTTCATATTCTTTTCCAATCCATAGTTCCACCATATCACACAATTCCATCTACTTGCCTCAGTCTAAATCTTTTCTCACCCTATTGGTTAAGTGCAACATATGCCATCAACGAGTAACAACATACTACACACAGTTTTACACAAATTCCATAATCACTTAGTCAAGTTTATATTTACAACTCAAAATGATATCAATAACCCATTGTATGGCTCAGCAGACTATTTGTATTTAACCAACCCACGTTGGTGCTATGATATTACCAACTATAAATTAACCAAACTAGGGTGACAAAAGATCATGATAATATAATAGGGAAAGTAGATATAAACAAATTGGTATATAACCAATCCCAAAGCATTTAAATAAATACTTAAAGTAAAATGCAATAATTTGAATCAAGATAATTTTAGAAAACTGGGTCAACATGGTCAAAGGTACAACTTGCCTTGAAACAAGTCTTTGTACTGGTCTTGAGCTTGATCAACTCTTCCTTCCTCGAAAGCTCTCGAAGTATCAACGTCTACTCGCAAACGAAAGCAAATAAATAAATACAAAATAGAGAGATAACAAACTATAAAAATTAAATTAAAATATCAAGAGGGTAGATCTTGAATTTAGATGAATTTAAAATTTTGAATGGGCTTAATCGGAGTTCGTATGATGATGAACGAACTTTTGGAAGATCTAAACCTAAGAAAAAGAAAAAGTAAATATTACTTCGAATTTCCCCAATTATCTTTCTACTGGAAATTTTGAATTATTGTGTCATCCTGACGTCAGCCATAATTTTGGAATTAAAAAAATTGAAAAAATCATAAACAGTGGCTGACAGGTGGGGCCTCTAGTCTATGGACCAAGTCCATGGATCTGGTTCACGGGTCTTGATGAGGATATTCGTACGACTACTACTTCAAGTGTACATGAGACTGTTCATGAAGCACCAACCGATCCAATGACTAGAGCCCGAGCCAAACTGCTAAACCAATAGGTGCTTTTGTTTCTTAATGAGCTTCCTATTAACTCTAAATAGAATTGGCTACTACCTCATGCAAGTACTTTGTGCATTCTCATATTTGAACATTGTGAAGACTTCGAAGCTAAAGCAATGAAGGAGAACCATGGAAGGTCAAGGCAAGTCACTTTAAGTTGTCTACGACCAGTTCTACGACTAGGTCCCAGCTCTATGACCAGTTCTATAACCTGGTCCCAGTTTTACGACCAGGTCCACGACGACCAGGTCTTGGCCGAAGGATGTAGTCATGCAGGACATGGAATACGATCGGAATCTACGACCAGATGACGTCATGTGCAAGTGGAGGTCCTCGACATGAACAGTACTCAGCATGAACAGTACTCGGCATGGATAGTATTCGACATGAACAGTACTAGTCATGAATAGTACTCAATGTAAACAGTACCCTATGTGAACATTAAATCTGAACGCTATGTTTCGATTAGGAGTTAGATTCGAAATCCTTGGCAGATCGATTAGGCGCTGGCCATAGGCTTTGGAGCGTAAGTTAGGGGGAACACTATAAATATCACTGTGACCCCCATGTATTCAGGGGAGACCACTTTTATTTGAGAAATAACATATTGCATCGCAATTTCTCTTGTTCTTCTTTGTTGGCCGAACCAACAAGAAGGGGAATCGGGAGTTCAATCAAGATCGTTCAACCTTTTTGCTAGGAATTGGGAGCACGGTGATTTCACTTAGTGGTCGGTGAAGTCAGCACGTGTGTTCTTGTGAATTATAGAGTGTTAATCCTTGTACAGGCAACGGAAGATCACTACGATTTAAGAGAGGCACGTGAGTATTCGATCCTATGTCGAGAAGATTGGGCAACCCCATATCATATTGGTATCAGAGCGTGGTTAACTCTGTAGGATTACTTATTCCTAGTTTAGATTAATTTGCTTGCTGTTCTTTACTACTAGAGTCCATAAATCAAAAATTGCTACACAAAAAATTCCAAACCCTAGTTTCAATCTGTTATTTTCTTGTGAGTTTTGTTAGGTTTTGATCCATTAGAATTTTTGTTTAGTGCTGATCTCAGTGTGTCCTTTGCGTCGCTTTGTCTTTGAGTACACATAAACCCAAGAAAATTGTGTTGAAATACCCTACCCGCACCTTTGATCTGTCGTGCACCAACTTGATTGTTTTTGACTTGGTGTTGTAAAACCTTAGCCGCTTCTACCTCGTTGTCGTGCGCTGTGCTATGATCGTGAATGTAGTCATGGTCGTGGTCGTAGCCCAACATCGACCCGCCCTTTTATCTTGTGCTGTGATCGTGGATGTGGTCCTGGTCGTAGCCCAACGCCTACCTGCACCAGGACGTCTGTATTGGTTTGGCTTAAGTAACTTCACTTATATCTTTTCATCTTTGAGACTAGCTATTGATAATTGTATTAGGGCTATTCTTAGGATTAATTACACTTTGCTGAATTGTGAGGCTTGTGCAATCAAGAGGTGAGCAAACTCTAATTCGGCCATAGCAAGAACAAAGAAGAAAAGGTAGCCGAATTCAAGCAAAAGCCACGGCTTGACAAAAGTATAAAAAAAAGGAAATCAGAACTGCATAATACCAGCTTTCCCTTCTGATTGCCCTAATAGCCGAAGGGGAGAGAGGATTGTTCATGTGGTTTTGAGAAAGAAAAGAGAAAAGGAAAAGGTGATGGCCGAATTTTGGGAAGACTAAACCCTAGCCCATAATTTCAAATTATGTATTTAATCTCTTTGAGCAATCTTTGTGCCCTTACATTGATATATTTGCAATTGGCTAGCGTCTCTCCTAATACTTGGTGCAAAACGAGCTAGTTTTCATCTCAATTTCAGATTGCTACTCACTAGCTCAGTCCTTTGTTTACATTAAGTCACATTTATCTTTGCGCGTGCGTTCATACACTTCACTTAAATCCTTTGGATCAGCACCTAGGCAAAGTATTCTAGTTTGGATCATTACTTAGCTTTACAACAACTTGAATTTCATATTGCATAGGTTATACACTTCCATACCCAGCTCCACTAAATAACTGTTATTGTGCTAGTGTGAAACACTCTTAAATTCGCTTGATCATCACAACTGCTGGTTGTAGTTGCTACCAAGTGTAAGTTTTGTGTGGCCTTTTTTCACTTTGGAAAGGTAAGAACTTTGCTTGGAGAGGAAAGAGTGAGATGAAGTGATTTCTCCACACAACATCCATATACATAGCTGCTATTTTTGTTTCTTTTTCATAACTAACCATGTTAGGTGGAGGGGAACAATACGATGAAGGAGGTGAGGTGACTGACCCACAAATAGTCGTCAAACAATATCAATTTAGTGCACTGTGTGAACACTTTCACTGCGAGTTGCACAAAGGGCTTGAGCAACTTCATGAGAAACATGATGCTTTCGCTGATCACATCGCAACCGAAGTACAAAACTTGAAGTTACAAGCTAATCAAATTGCACACCAATTGTGGAAAGACATTGGAGCACTCACTAGGCTAATCTAAGCCTGCAATGGAGGCGATGAGGCCAGTGTTCAAGGAGGTGAAGCTGCTGCCCATGCACCTCTTGAACCACACCCTCGAGTGGCGGCTAATGTCATGCGTCCACCACTAGTCAGAGGACCTGGAGGAGCTCTTGGAGGTCATGGAGGTCGTGGCCATGGCCAAGGTGGAGGCCGAGGAGGTGTTGCACTTGGGCAAGATTGGAATGATGACTATGCATTGCGTCGCAATGACAACTATCGTCGCCCACATAATGGCGATGATGGGTTGGGCAAGCTCAAGTTCTCCATGCCCAAATTTGTAGGTGGTACTGATCCCAAGGAATATCTCACTTGGGAGTTGAAGGCTGATAAGATTTTTCGCATGCATAACTATTCCGATGAAAGAAAGATACAATTGGCATCTCTTGAGTTTGAGGGATATATTTTGGATTGGTGGGAACAAATCATCAATCAAAGAGCTGAGAATGGAGAAGACCTTGTTACTTCATGGTAAGAGATGAAGCATGAGATGAGAGCACGCTTTGTTCCTCGCCATTATAAACGTGATCTTTTTGATAAATTACAGAATATGAAGTAAGGATCACACTCCGTGGAGGAATACTACAAGGAGATGAAGTTAGCCATGATACGAGCCAAGGTTCAAGAACAACATAAGCAAACCATGGCGTGCTTCCTCTCAGGTTTGAACCACAATGTGAAGCGTATTGTTAATTTTTAGCCTTATAATAATCTCTATGAGTTAGTGCATCAAGTTACAAAGGCAGAACGACAATTGCAAGAGGATACCAAGTTTACAAGATCTTCTTCCTTTGTTGCCCGTACACCATCCAATGGAGGTAAATTTGTGGCCAAAACACAAGTTAGTAAGAGCACAACTCCAGGTGGTGATTCAAACTTTCGGCCATCATCTAGCAAGAAAGTGGAAGCCATTCCCAGTGCAAAGAAGACTTCATATCCAGCTGCTAGTGGTACTTCGTCAGTGGAATCTACAGCAAAGAGTAGTGCTATACAATGCTTCAAATGCCTTGGTTGCGATCATATGCAAAGGGATTGCCCGAATAACAAGGTAATGTTGATGATGGATAATGGGGATTTTGATTCAGCTAGCGATGAAAAAGCTGATTTGGAGAGGCATGATGATGCCCATCGTGAGAAAAAGGAGGAGGAGACGAATAAGGTGGTCTATTGTGACCCCGGGGTTTGTCCTATACTTGTGTGCACTCCATCAGTGTTGAGTGTTCAACCAAAATACAACCATGAACATCACTGCAATCTTTTTTTAAACAAAAGCTCAGTTAGCAAGGATAGCAAATTTTGCAAGGTAATCATTGATGGAGGAAGTTGTCACAATCTGGCTAGCAAAAAGTTTTGTACTAAACTTGGATTGAGATACAAGAAGCATCCACACCCATATCAGATCCAATGGTTGCATGAGTATGGGTTAATGAGTGTTGGACACACAGTGGATGTTGAGTTTGAGATTGGCTCTTATCGTGACACCGTGGAATGTGGTGTGGTGTCCATGAATGTGTATCATTTGCTGTTAGGAAGGCCATGACAATATGATCGTGCCATGATTCATGATGGAAAAACCAATCAATATAAGGTCATGTGGAACAACAAAGAAGTCGTGCTTCGACCATTAACTCCTTCTCAAATTGTAAATGATACGATGCAAAAAGATAGAGGCACAAGTAGAAAGTGAGAGAGAAAGAGAGTCAAAGAGTGTGATTCCACAAAAAGTGAGTGAGAGCCACAAGCCCAAACCGAGTGGAAAGAGAAAGAATGAGGGAGAGCAAAAGTTAGTCATGGTAGCCACCAAATCTGATTTGAGAGAGATGAGAGATGATCCCACTTTGCTACACTTTGTATTGCCATACAAAGATGCTTTGCTTTCTACTAATGACTTAACATCTCTTCCTAGTATTGTTTCTCATGTCTTGCAGGCTTATGAGGATGTCTTTCCGACAGAGGTGCCCACTGGTCTACTACCCATTAGAGGCATTGAACATCAAATTGACTTGGTTCCAGGCACCCCTCTTCCCAACAGGCCGTTGTACCGTACAAATCCGGAGGAGGCAAAAGAAATTCAGCGGTAAGTGCAAGCGCTTTTGGAAAAAGGGTACGTACGCGAAAGTCTTAGTCCTTGTGACGTTCCTGTTATTCTTGTTCCTAAGAAAGATGGTACATAGAGAATGTGCGTAGATTGTAGGGCTATCAACAATATTACCATTCGTTATCGTCATCCTATATTCCTAGATTAGATGATATGCTTGATGAATTGAGTGGCTCTACTATTTTCTCTAAGATTGATTTGCATAGTGGATATCATCAAATTAGAATGAAACATGGTGATGAGTGGAAAACAACCTTTAAAACAAAATTTTGAATTGTATTTGGTTTATCTAATACTCCTAGTACTTTCATACGTTTAATGAATCATGTTTTGAGAACTTTCATTGGGAAATTCGTGGTAGTCTATTTTGATGATATTTTGATATATAGCCGCATCTTGGATGATCATATTGAACACATTCGGCAATTGCTAGAAATGCTTAGGACCGAAAAGTTGTTTGCCAGTCTTAAGAAGTGTACTTTTTGCACTAGTAAGGTGGTGTTCTTAGGCTATGTTGTTTTATCTCATGGAATTAAGGTAGATGAATCTAAGATTGAAGCTATACGAGATAGGCCTACTCCTATCAATGTTAGTCAAATTCGTAGCTTCCATGGGCTCGCTGGTTTTTATCGTCGTTTTGTGAAGGATTTCAGCACCATTGCTGTCCTATTAAATGAATTAACTAAAAAAGGAGTTCCTTTTGAGTGGGGAGAATCACAAGATAAAGTCTTTGCTGAATTAAAAAAGTGTTTGACTAAAGCACCCTTGCTTGTTTTACCTTATTTCACCAGAACTTTTGAGATTGAATGTGATGCTAGTGGGATAGGTATTGGTGGTGTTTTGATGCAAGATCATAAATCCGTAGCATACTTTAGTTAGAAACTTAGCGGTGCTCAATTGAATTATTCTGTTTATAACAAAAAATTGTATGCTCCTGTGCGTGTTTTAGAGACTTGGCAACATTATCTATGGCCTAGAGAATTTGTCATACATTCTGATCATGAGGCTTTAAAACATTTGAAAGGACAAGCTAAGTTGAACCGTAGGCATGCTAAGTGGGTTGAATTTATTGAAACCTTTCCATACATTGTTAAATACAAGAAAGGCAAGGAGAATATGGTCGCGGATGCTTTGTCTAGAAAGAATGTGCTTTTAACTCAATTGGAAGTAAAAGTTCCCGAATTAGAGAGTTTGAAAGAATTATATGCTTCTGATCATGAATTTTCAGCGCCATATTCTAAATGTAAAGTTGGAAAAGGATAGGACAAGTATCATATCCATAATTGTTTTCTAGTTCGAACTAACAAGCTATGTGTTTCAGATTCGTCCGTGTGTTTGCTCTTGTTGTAGGAATCCCATGCAGGGGGATTGATGGGACATTTTGGTAGGGAGAAGACCTTCATGATGTTGACCGATCACTTCTATTGGCCAAAGATGAGACACGATGTTGAGAGATTTGTTCATCGCTGTGTGACATGCCACAAAGCTGAGTCTAAACTCAATCCACGTGGTTTGTATACTCCACTACCAGTTCCTAGTGCTCCTTGGGAAGATATTAGCATGAATTTTATTTTAGGATTGCCTAGGACTAAGAAGGGGAGAGATTTTGTTTTTTTAGTTGTGGATAGGTTTTCTAAGATGGCACACTTTATTCCTTGTCATAAGAGCGACGATGCGTCGCATGTAGCTGACTTGTTTTTTAGAAAAATAGTGAGATTGCATGGCATACCTCGAACCATTGTTTCAGATTATGATGTAAAGTTTATGATCTACTTTTGGAAGACTTTGTGGGCCAAGTTTGGGACAAAGTTGCTCTTTTCGACAACTTGTCACCCACAAACAGATAGACAAACAGAGGTGGTGAATCGTAAACTCTCAATGTTATTGCGGACAATGATCAAGACGAACTTAAAAGAGTGGAAAGATTGTTTGCCCCATGTTGAATTTGCATATAATCGGGCGGTGCATTCTACTACTCAATTGTGTCCATTTGATGTGGTGTATGGCTTCAAACCGATCACGCCACTTGATTTGCTACCACTTCCATTGCAAGAACGTGCTAACATGGAGGCTTCTAAGCGTGCTGATTTTGTAAAGAAACTCCATGAAAAGACTAAAGAGGTAATTGAGGTGCAGGTACGTTCTTATGCTCCAAAGTTAACAAGACTAGAAAACAAATGTTGTTTGAACCAAGTGATTTAGTTTGGGTTCATCTTCGCAAAGAACGCTTTCCGGAGAAGCGTAAATCCAAGTTGATGCCACGTGGTGACAGTCCTTTCAAAGTGCTTGCTAAGATCAACGATAATGCATATAAGATTGAGCATCCAGGCGACGACTATGCAATCAGTGCTACTTTTAATATTGCTGATTTGTCACCATTCTTTGGGCGAGATGACATAGAGTCGAGGACGACTCCTTTTCAAGAAAGGGAGGATGATAAGGATATTCCTACGACTACTACTTCAAGTGTACATGAGACTGTTCATGAAGCACCAACCGGTCCAATGACTAGAGCCCGAGCCAAACTGCTAAACAAACAGGTGCTTTTGTTTCTTAATGAGCTTTCTATTAACTCTAATGAGAATTGGCTACTACCTCATGTGTGTACTTTGTGCATTCTCATATTTGAACATTGTGAAAACTTCAGAACTAAAGCAATGGAGGAAAACCATGGAGGTCAAGGGAAGTCACTTTAAGTTGTCTACGACCAGTTCTACGACCAGGTCCCAGCTCTACGACCAGGTCTCAGATCTACAACTAGTTCTATGACCAGGTCCCAGTTTTATGACCAGGTCCACGACGACCAGGTCTTGGCCAAATGATGTAGTCATGCAGGAGAGGGAATACCGGTCGGAATCTACGACCAGATGACGTCATGTGCAAGTGGAGGTCCTCGACATGAACAATACTAGGCATGAACAATACTTGACATGAACAGTACTCGGCATGAAAAGTACTCGGCATGGATAGTATTCGGCATGAACAGTACTCGATGTAAACAATACCTGACGTGAACATTAAATCTGAACACTACGTTTCGATTAGGAGTTAGATTCGGAATCCTAACCGAATCGATTAGGCATCGGCCCTAGGCTTTGGAGAGTAAGTTAGGGGGAACACTATAAATATCACCGTGACCCCCATGTATTCGGGGGAGACCACTTTTATTTGAGAAATAACAGATTGCATCGCAATAGCTCTTGTTCTTCTTTGTTGGCCGAACCAACTAGAAGGGGAATCGGGAGTTCAATCAAGATCGTTCAACCTTTCCACTAGGAATTGGGAGCACGGTGACTTCACTTGGTGGTCGGTGAAGTCAGCATGTGTGTTCTTGCGAATTATAGAGTGCTAATCCTTGCATAGGCAACGGAAGATCACTACGATTCAAGAGAGGCACATGAGTATTCGATCCTACGTCGAGAAGATCGGGCGACCCCGCATCAGGTCTATAGCTCATGGGTCTATAGCACTGTAGATCTGACATGTGGGACCCACATGATAGTGACTAGGCTCACTGTGGACTGGGTTTAGATGGGTTTTGAGCTAGGGTTAGGATCTGGTTTGGATTGGGTTTGCCACGTGGCTGCTGACTCGATGATGAATGGGCGACACGTGAGCACAGAGGTTGAGGTGGTAGGTGGGAAGGCGGTGAGGTGGACAAACATGTTAGCTCGACGGTGAAGAGGCTCTAGACCCCGATGGTCTTCAGCGAATGGTAGCTCTCCGGTGACGGCGAAACGACACAACAGGTAGAGTGTGTAATAGAGATCACATTGGTGTAGTCACGGACACAAGGGAACAACTGGGTTGGCCGGTGGCGAGGTCGAAGTGGTGGCGAAGACTCGGGCTCGATGGGATTGGAGTTTCGATGATGCTCTGGCAAAACCAAGGTGATGGTGACGTAGATCATGTCCTTGCGATCTCGACGGTGGCGACAATGTAGCTCCAGCGGCTTTGACGGCAGAGGAAAACCTTGTTGGAGTTTTTAGCAGCGGCTTTGCTTCTTCAACGATTTCCGACGGCTAGGATTAGGGTTTGGGCTCGAGACGGCACAACTGGGATGCGGGGACCGAGGGCTTCCCCTCCCTTTATATGCAGGCGGTCGAGAGAGCCCAGAGCGCGCACGCCAAGGAGGTCCACATGGCGGAGGAGTCCAAGCCATCCCCGAATCGGGGACGAAGAACAGTGACCAAGGTGGAACCCACTTGTCAGTAGCTGTGGCTCGGGCGAAACCGCGTCGCACACGGCGCATGCCAGGCTGGCAGGTGGGACCAGAAACATGGGCGAGCGGGGGGGGCAGAGAAAGCGAGCCGCATGGGATTGGGCTGAAAAACAGAATAGTGTTGGGCTGAGGATTTGGGTTTCGGTCCAAAGGAATTTCCTTAAATTTAAATAGGTTTTCTATTTTAGAAATAACAGTAAATCCAAATAGCAAATGAACTTGGAAAAATTCCAGAAAATTGTGGAAAATATTGCCAAGCACAAAGAACCCAAATAAAATAGTTTTGGAATTATTTGATGTTCAGATTAGTCACATTAAATTGCTTTACATTTGAAAGTCCATTTAAGCTTGATTAAGTTCAAACAAAATTTGGTGAATTTTTCTTAAGAGACTAAACTACTCAAAAGGGTTTTGAAACTAAGAAAATTGGGATGTTACATGGTCAGACCACTGTCTGACTGCCAACTAGTGGCTAGTCAGACCACTCAGGGACTTAACCATATTTTCAGCCCTGAAAATTTACACCCTCTCTAGAATTTTCAAACTCTATCTAGTTTCGGCTCGAAACTCGAAAATTAATGAGACCAAGTGCAAACATGTCTTCTCACCTACTACCATATCGTGATTTTTGCCCGATTACCAAACTTCGCGTTTTAATTTTGGCCAGTATGACTGGCAGCCCCTCGATCGGTCAGACCGGTGGCGGTGACCTCTTGAGGTACAACAGTATGAATTTTTCGAAAACGAGGGTTTCACCAAAAGGTTCAACGCTATTACTAATTGTTCAACACACAAAGATTAAAAACATGTCCCATGACATCCATAGATAACAACAATTCAACTTAATTATTGAGGTTGGCCTACAAATTCATCCTCTCTTGGCCCATTCGTCCTATGTTGAGGCCCAGTCCATTTGGTACATCGCAAGGCCCATCAGACTCCAAACCAAGTACAAGAGGATTTGGATTTATTTATTTACTGCACTGTTTCATCACTTTTTTTCACATCATGTCCAAACTTCCAGTACAAGAAGCATGTTCCTTTAAGCATACATATGCTTTTTTATAATAAAAAAATGGAGCAAACATATGCTTAAGATACACTGTAAAACATCTAGCATATAAAAAAACTGCAGAAAGAAAAGAAAATGCCTACACCAAACACATTTGATGTGGATCAAACCTCCAGATGAGATTTAATCTGTTAGTAGCCTGATCTTTCGCAGTGGAACAAAAAACTCACAAACCAATTCAGTTGAATTGAACTGCAAGAAAATCAGCACACTCACAAACCAATCTAATAGATTGAAATCAGTACACTCACAAACCAATCTAATAGATTGAATTGCAAGTATTGTAGTAGCCTCGGTGAACAGTACCATCACATGAACAGTAACCACGCGTGCACAGTGCCAACCTCTCGATCTCTCTCAACCTCTCTCAACTCATCTCAAGAACACACGATATGCGCCAAAACGGCTTTTCTGAATTTCATTATCTAAATCATAACCTGTCTACTTTACATGGTGCGGCCATGTGGCTTAAATAGTCTCCCATGTAAGCACAATTGCTTTTGAATGAACAATAACCGCGTGAACAGTGTCCGAAACCAACTTAACCTTCTAAACGCACATAACTCAAACTCTCCTATTTTCAGAATCTACCACACATGAACAGTACACATGAATAGTATCTAAAACCAACTCAATCAATCTAGTATCCTATTCAGACTTTTTGCAAAATAGAAAATTACATGCAATTTTCGGACAACCCAACAAGAACTATATTCGGATATTGGAATCCAAACCGAACCAATCTGTATTCTAGGTTCCTTCATATCTTCTGATGCGTCGTCTTCTTTTCAATGGTAGGTGGCCCCCGACCTAAGGTACACAAGGAAAGGAACTCACGTAGAGAAGGGTTCCCATGTACCGATTCCAATCCGAACATATTATCTCTAATTCTTCACCTTTTAATCTGAGGTGATTTTGTTTTATCTCTTGGAAATGTGTCGGAGAAGGACTCTCTTTTGATTCAGATTCTTGCTTTGTTTTCCACTGCAGCATTTGCATACACCAGCCCATATGCCGCACTCTCATGCGCTCTATTCATGGTTAGGGTTTCAACCCCATTAGCAACCGCATGGACAGAAGCCTTTTTTTATTTCCTCTTTCTCGGCATCAATCTTGCTAATATCATGTTCACTGTTTTGATCAAACATTAAACCTGAAATAACAGAAATATTAGTTAAAGACTAGTAGGATGCTCGTGCGTTGCAACGGAATCTCAAACCTTGCAGAAATAATATTGTCCTTTAACATATTAGTGCAACACAATAGAATAAGAACTTTGTGCGACAATTAAAAGAAAATAGCCTAACATCAGGGAAAGGCATGTTTCATATCATTGTTTAATTAAAAGAAAATTAACGTGTTTCATGTCATGAATATCCTGGTGACCGAGTTGCTGAGTTACTTCTGCCGGGCTACCTTTCGGATTAAAAATGATTTTTAGTGTTTTTTCAGTGTTTAAGAATAGCCTGGGCAACAACAGCCATGTGAATACTTCAACCATACTGACGGATTTGACCAGGAAGTTTCAACCATACTGACGGACTTGACCAAGAAGTTTTGGCCCGATTGAGTATGCTGTGTTCAGATTCGTTGAAAGGCAAGTGACTACTCACGAATTTGCCAATCTGGTTTCAGTGGACTTGCGTATTCTAGTTTCCTGATTTGTAGATTTCGATCTTGCATCTGTTCTGAAAGTAGTGGAAGAAACAATCCTTTTGGCATCAATGAACAAGTTATTACAGATACACAACACAAACAAGTTTGTTTTGCAAATACAATGAGCAAATGACGTGCAGCTCAATTATGATCACTCTGATACTAAACTGATAAGGACTTTTCACTAACAAATAACTCAATCTCAGCCAAGCTACAATTGGTGAGTGGCGAGCATACTACGATTAGACTTGACTAATATACATCCGAATCGTTGACAATCTCCGTCAGGCATACATATGTAAACAAATAGAAGAACAAATACAAATAAAATAGATCAGAGATTGGAGAAACCATGGTTTTACAACCTGATACTCTCACATAAAAAGAGGTATTGGAGTTCAGAGCTAGCTGTTTCTCCGGGTTAATATTATTGCAGATTTATTGTCCAACCTAGCAAGGGCCACCCTCTTTGCTTCTTTGCCCTGCATTTTATAGGCACTTTAGCACTCAAAACCACACACTTAAATAGTACATAAATGGTGAACTGGTCATTACCTCGTGAGCAATCAGGGTCTCCTTGAGCTTGGCTCTAAGCTTCCTCAAGCTAAGTTTAGTCGATACCAGAGGTTCCTTGCATTTTAAAGACACTTTAGTACTCAAAACCACACACTAAATAGTACATAAATGGTGAACTGTACCTCGTGAGCAATCAGGGTCTCCTTGAGCTTGGCTCTAAGCTTCCTCGAACTAAGTTTAGTCAATAGCAGAGGTTCCTTGTTCTGATTCCCATCCTTCATCTCGTTCTCTTCTTCCACTGCATCCAATTCAGTGCTCCTCTTTTCAATGCTGTGGCTGTGCATGCACTTTGACACATCCTCTTCAGACACGGTTGGCTCACCATGAATGACATTGTTGGACATGGACTTGGTGACATTGTCAAGCATGTCAGCAATAAACGGTGACGTAATGTGTCAGCAATAAGCATGTCAGCAATACATTTCTGTGAATAGAAGTTCCTTTATTGATAATTTTTAGCTAATATAGTCTGTGAATAGCAGTGAAAACTAACCTTACAGGTTAGAAGCTCCAGAGGGAGTACTTCCTAGCAGCTGTATTGATAATCAAATCCAGCTAGTGGCTCATCTGCTGGACTAAAAGAAACATGTTAACATAACACCAATTTGCTAGAAGAAACAACATTAGGAGCTGGGAAGGTAAAAGCACAAACATACATACACCAACTATTGAAACCATATTATGATATAGAGCACAATAGTGCAATAGATGTACAGGGACGGCTGTTTTAGAAGTTGATATATGAACGAATAAACACAGTGCATAAAGTAGAAGATAACTCATACCAATCTATCGGATAAGGACCATAGCGATGGTAGGAGAAGGAAATGGAACTAAAAGCAGCAACTGTGGTCGAGAAGTGCTAACATATGCATCTAATAATAGCAAAATGAGATAGAGTTCTGCATTAGAACAAAGTAAAATGAGATAGAGTTCTGCATTTTTTTTTGTGGCAAGAAAATGAAATATAATATTGAGGTCAAATAAATGATTCTCTTGTACAGCTGCAAACACTCTTGAATTGAAATAAATAAGCAGGGAATTTTGATTAAGCAGGTCAAAGGGCATTAAGCAAGTAACTAAAAAGGGCATTAAGCAACTAAAAAAGACATAAGAAGGCATCTTGATAATGCCATATCAAAGAAGACGATTCAATTTGGACCTTAAGATTATGCAACCAACCCCACTGTTTATTACCCCCATACTGTTCACCATCCATGAAATGTGGCTACATTAAAACTTGCATAAACAAATTTACAAAATGAAGCAATATCAGTAGGTCATGTTTTAGACAGGTCGCCTTGTAACATTAACACAAACTGATAACAGTATGATTCTTGATAGTGTGTCACCGACTCACCGTAAAATTTAGAAATAAAGCATTTCATGAAACATATGGCATATACATATCACGACTTAATAGACAGCTAATGGATGAAAAAAGGACTCTAACCTGAGGCAGGACTGCAGGAGAAACGATGCTCTGGAACTGAAGCTATGCGTGACTTCATCTGTCATAGTAGAGTGCCTCATCGTGCCAAGTTCTTCGCCTGGCTCCTCGTCCACGACAGGCTACAAACCAAAGCCAACCTTCTTCGGAAAACCACCCTAGTGGACTCTGCTACCTGTGAAGTCTGCGCTGATGGCACTAAGGATGCCAACCACCTCTTCTTCGGCTGCTCCTTCAACACCCCGATCGTCACGGACATGGTCGCTCTCCCACGCCCCCCCTGTGTGTCCCGGTGACTAACTTTAACACCTTTCTCCTGCTAAGCATGTGGCGCTTGTGGAACCACCATCATGATGTTGTCTTTCGTGCACACGTTCCGTCACTCTCTGGGCGGAGAAAATACGATCCCAGGATCGGCATGTGATCTCTGCCTGGAAAGCTTTACTCTGCTCATCCCTTCGTGTATCACATCGAATCTCATAACAAGTCAATACAATTGGCCTGCAGAAACAGAGTGCTTCATTGCATCAGTTAGTGCAAAATCTGCATCCTACCATACGTCTTCACAGATCACAGGGGGCAAATGTGCATCTTTCTAAGCAAATGAACAACAATTGAGTGTGTCTGAGCAAAAAACCAACAATAAGACATACTTCTTCAAACATCAGAAGATGGAGAGGAAACGCGATAATTTGAAATGACCTCATTTCGATGATTACATCCTCAGTTATCTAGCAGTAAAGCTGCTGATACACATCAGGACCACATAATGCACTAATATAGACAGCCATTAAGATGGATCTGCTGCCATTTTCCCAACTTTATGAATATATATGTACTTACAACTGCCTTTTGTTTTCTGTACAGCTCAAGGCAGCTTTACCTTTTGATGAAACCTTAAACCAACAAGTTAGTTTGGAATTGTCGGGGCAATTCACAACCAAATAGCCTCAAATATCAATTCTAGGCAAGGCTCACAGTGTACCCTTAATAAATAAGCAGGTCAACCCATCTCAACAAGAATCAGAGTAAAACCATAAGAGTGATGGATCTTTTTTCTTCTGTTACTTGTTGATTCAAAGGTCAGATGTCGATTAGGAAAACATTGCTTCAAGAGTATATTGCAAAGGTTAATCAGGTCAAATGTTAGGCATCCAAGCCTCGTACCATTGATTTTCTTTAGCCATATCTCATGCAAAGCTACCTCCACCTACTATTACATGCAAGAAATCTGTTTGTATATATCTAAGGGGTCATTAGCAATCCAGGGGGCACTACAAGCATGCGATTCATGGTTGTACCGCTACACCTACATGGATGCTTGTACCACTTAATGAAAATTTCAGTAGAACAAGGAATAAGGGCTTACCAATATATGTATCATGTGTATTGTAATAGGGCAGAGGACAGCAGCAGGACCTTCCTGATTCATTGTTAAAAGACTTACCATACAACTTGACAAACTGCATGCTGGTTTCATCAACACAGTGAGGATACACGGTACACGGTACAAGGCCACCATGTCGCTTGTCTTGACAATTTTGACTCCCAGACTTGAGCGAAGAAAAGCTTACGCATAGGGGTTGATGTGGTTTCATCAGATAGGAAACACAACGAAGCTTCTTTAAAGCAATTTGGCTTCATTAGAGCGCCAAGCTAAAGAGTAGTAATTAGTAAAGAACACAATCAAGTGCTTTAGGTGGAACTATAGTAGAAGTGTACAACTAAGGTGAGATGAGAAGCATATAAAATTAAGGGGGTGAGATTATAGCATTGAACAATTTAGATTCACTATATGGAAAGATCTGAATTGTGACTAAATCATTTAAGTCTACTGAAATGGAATTAGCCTTGACTAAAGCTTCTGTTGCCACATCATGACTTGATCTTTTATTATTTGAACTACAGAATCTAAATTGTCAAGACCAACAACCACTGACCTTTCAGTGTTCAAACAAGGTAACCTATCCAAACCATAACCTCTCTGTTTGCAACTTGTGAAAGCTAAATCTTGCATGCCTTTCAATAACAGAACATCTAAGTCAAGGAACACCTAAAGCACAATCAAGTTTAAAACAAGCAATTAGGTCCAAAGTTTATAAACTGGCAAGATCATTTATGCCATTAAGAAATGATAGTTGTATACAGGAACATGTCGCATAAGAATTAAACACACGTATTAAACCGGTGATGAAAGTAAAAGTCGAAGCAGTCATTCCATCAAACAGCTCATAGGCACGTGATGCGAGAAGCAAATCTGTGACAATTCACAAGATCGTGCCTCTGCATCCCACCTTCATGATTCAGATGTTCAAGCGATCAGTCTCTGCTACGACTTGTCACCAATCTGCTACTCCATTTCTGCGATTCAACAGAATTTCCAACAACAATGCTTGTGTCAGTTGGAGAAAAAGAAAAGGAAGAGAAGGAACAGCGATGAGAAGGATAGACCACCAATCAGCTTTTAGGAGTTAAGATATCTATCATACACACCTTGATTTTTTCCTCAAGCTCTGCAAGCTGGTTAGATAGAGACTCCAACTCTGAAGCTATCATCTCTGCCATAACCGGGTCATTTCCATTCTCTTTTTGCAAAGCTATCATGTTGTCCAATACACAAAGTTTGTGTGAGTCTAGCACTTAATCCCAGGCATAAGAAATATTTCAGTGTGCTAACCTTTTGTTTCTTCAATTTGCCTTTCACAATCCTTAAACTGCTTGTACTTAGTCACAACCAGAATATTTTTCATAAAATTGTGATGGATCGGAGAAGAATTTTTTGCTCTAAGGTTCATTACATTTGTGTAAACATCTTATAAGTAACCAAAAGCAAATGCCATTGGAATTATGTCAAATACCTCGTCTAGTTCAGCAACAGGGTGTGCAAGTTTTTGGTACTCACTGGGATCTGAGACAATGTCAGGATCAGCCAATCTAACCTGAAGAAGATACTCATCATTAGATTTCCGTGTTTGGAAATCTGTATGAAAGCATTACAGTTTACATTGTCTACACATTGCTTATCCAAGAAAGGGTTATAATAGGGCGAAATCAAAAGTTCAGAACTTCTTTTAGTAGTTTTAAAGAACCGGTCTTGGTCCATTGAAAAAACAGAGACACTCTCTTATATATCACAGACTTAAAAATTAGCTACAAAAATAAGCGCAAAGCATGGCATATATCACACACTTTGGATCAAAATCGGCTAATATTCCCTAATGAATATTAAATAGTAAACAATTATTCAATGAAAACCTTATGTTTTTGAAGAGAGGATGTATTGTAGACACTATTGAAAGTTCGGGGAGGCCGAAGTTCGGGGTACAGAAGTCAGTCGCCGTCACGACGACTGTCGACTGCCTCGCAGGCACCACAGGATGTTGTTCACGCACCGTAGCTCGTAGCAGCCGTCGCAGGCGCTGCCCCTCTTGCCGCCTCTGCTATCATACTGCCATGACACTCCGGTCCACTAGGCTGGTAGCAATCCCACAACACGCTACAGGTTGCTTCCCAGACCCCATAACACCACCCCCAACCCACGCACAAAATCACCATTGGCCACACCCCCTAAGTCCTAACCCACAACATCTAGCTAAACCAATGTACGCATTTACTCCACTTGCAGTTGGACAAAGATGAGGTGATTTCCAGGTCAAGTTCTTGTTGAAGAAATGTACCTTCCGAAGCATTTCTTCTGTCGTCGGTTGGTCCTCGCGTTGCAGTCTAATGAAGTAAGACTGGAGCTTCTTGGCAGCCTCCATGAAATCCCTCACGTCCCTCTCAACATAAACTGCTTGGCATGGAACCGACAGCAAAACACAGTCAGAACAAATTAAACTACAGATACACAAATCATAGTATTCTAAGCGCCCGAAATCTACTCTACCGGGAATCAAAGAGGCCAGCTCCTATCTTGTAAGCAAAACAGCGAACACCTCGCGCGCGAGGCGCTGGCGACCAACCAAACACCGCGAATCCAAGCCGGCGACACAGCCGTACGGAGCGAAGGTCGGCAGTGGTGAGAGGAGAGGGGATGATGGGTCAGTTCGACGTACTCTAGTGGGAGGACTGGAGGGGAGGTCGACGGCCTACAGCTCACGTGCGGGGAGGTAGGGCAGCAGCGTGGCCTCCAGGCCACCATGCACGCCATCAAGTCCTCGCTCACGGCCCCTGCGGGCGTCTGCTACTGCTGCGCGGGGTGGGGCGGCTCGGCGGCGGGCGGGGGCGAGGGCGTTTGTCAGGATTTGCTGAGAAATGAACTGAAGTTTCAGAGTTAAATTGCAGTTCAGAATTTTTGCAGTCTTAGCACGAGTCGGCGCTCAATATGTCGCTTCGTCGACTTCAGTTGAGATGCTAGAGTCTCATCCAAACCGAGGGAGTTCACTTGAAGGAGATCGGACGGCTGAAGATAGAAGCTCTAGCTAGGCTGGCATCGAAACTGTTGGCGTCAAGCCATTTTCAGCTTTCTTTTATTACTGTCGCGTTTGTTTGCAGTTAAACTCATTTTACTTTTACTCAGCTGTAATACTTTGGATATTTAAGCCCGGACTGGAGCAAGAATGACCATATCTGCTGAAGCATATTCTAGTTTCTCATAGAGTAAAGTAGTCTAGGTTTTGCTTCTGTCGATATCCCCCAAAATCTATTGGAATCTCTGAAATTTTGGTCGGATCAGCGCAAATCCTGACAAAGGTATCAGAGCTTATCACGATTCTTGGAGTGGAGATCTGAATCAGTGAAGGTTAGTAGCGATTTTGATTTGCTGCTGTAAATTTTCCGATCTGGATCAGATCTGGCGTTGTGGCAGAAGAAAAGGGAAGAGGTTGGCCTAGGCTGGTAAAATCCCTCGAATCTGCTCTGTGAACCCAAGTGTATGGTGGTGAAGACTCGATCTCAGAACAAGATGGCTGGAGAGGAAGGTACTTTTGATGCAAGAACTGAGATCGCAGCCATACGAGAAGAGCTAGCCGAACTGAAGGGAATGAAGGCCGAAATGATGGAGATCAAATCCCTTCTGAAAAAATTTTGTTCCCTTGATCCTGGAGAAACAAGCACTCCACGCACAAATGGTGAGGTACACACTCCTGTGACTAATGGGGTGATGGGATGTGGGGTTATTTCTAATCCAGTTCACAGCAATACGGTGAGACTTCCTGTGATCTCTCACTCTGGGGAAGACACAACTGGGGTACAATTTTATATTGAGCCCAATACTATCACACTGCCGCGAGCACCAATCTACACTCAGGCAGTTCGGACGACCACGCATGCAGAAGCAACTTATGAAGATGTGAACATACCAACACAGATGGGGGGAGGTTTACACCAAGGCGAAATGGGCAACCCATATGGCATCAATTGAAAACACCCTTTCTTAAGTAACCATCAATACAATCCTATTACTGGACAGTATTTGAACATGGGTAATACAATTCAGTTAACAGGAGTTAGAAGGGTGGATTCTCAAGGAATGTGTCAGTCAGGAAACCTTGGAAATACAACCCAGTATGCCGAGGCTATAATTAAAGGGCCAAGGTTGGAGATTCCTTACTTCAATGGTGATGACCCTATAGAATGGCTTAAACAATGTGAGCAGTTCTTTGGCTTATCAGGCACACCTGTGGATCAATGGGTGAATTTGGCCACATCACACTTCCAGGGAAGGGCAACGAAGTGGTTAAAAGGAATAGGAGTTCCATGGCAAATTCTGAATTGGAATCAATTATGTTCCATGGTGGCAGATCGGTTTTCGGAGATTAATGCATATGATGCAGTGGAACAACTGCAGAATATGAAACAAGGGGGTTCCTCAATATCTCAGTATATCGATAAATTCGAAGATTGCATGGCCCTGGTAAAGAGAGATCATCCCTATATTCAAGAGGCATTTATGATGAGCTGTTTCATTGGGGGTTTGAGAGCGGAGATCAAGCATGATGTGAGCGGGCAAAGACCACAAGGGCTATTAGAAACTTATTGGTATTCGAGGATTTATGAAAAGTCAGCTGCAGCCAAGAAGTTTCACCAAACTGGGAGCTACACCAAAAATAGGTTCACTGGTGTGGGAAACCTTCATCACAAACATGTCCCGAAGACCATGCAGCCAACTGGAGACCGAGACCATTTCAGTAAAACGGGAACCAATAGTGGGGAAAGAGAAAAGAAACCATGTTGGTACTGCCAAGAGCCATGGTCTGTAGGTCACAAGTGTAAAGTGAAGAAGGCCATTCATGCCTTGCTGTTGAGGGAAGATGGAGAAGGCTTGATGAGTGAAAAAGAAGACATTAGTGCAGAGGATGGATATACTACTGCACCTGATAGCCCCAGGCAGGTTAAAGATTCAGAAGCAAAGGAAGAGTTAATGCTGTTGTCACAACATGCAATACAAGGGACATTTGGTCCAGCTACATTCTGTTTGGTAACCCATGTTGAGGGTGATGAATCACGGTGGCCCGATCTTCCGATAGGTTCGATTGATTTAAATCGTGAGGGCGTTGGCGCTTTGAGGCTTAGGCCAGCGGATCGTCACCTCGCAATTCGCTACACCCTTACATTGCCGTTATCAACCACGCTTGCGCGATCGACCTTACCACGAGGGTTATGATTCACGCAAGCAATCGAAGCAACTCACAAGAACAAGGTAGATGCAATCTGAAATATATTGCGAATATAGATGAAGTTCACAAGTGGGGTTCCTCAAGCCGAACAAGCGCGAAAGCGCAAAGTGGCGAGAATAATCTAAGAAAAACCCAACCCCAAAGCTGTGGCGGTTCTTTGCAATATATAGGAGGGGGGGAAGAACATGAGGAGGCTGACCTAGGGTTGTGCTTCCATGTGGGGAGGCGTACACATCCTGGGCTTTGACCTCGCCATGCCTACAAGGCCGTATTAGGCCCAAAGCAGTGTGTGACACCTTATTTCAAAGTCATTGACCAACACCCAATGTGGTGAATTCTTGGTCGTGGGATGGTCGTGAGAGCTTGAGACACAGTCGTGAGATCTGGCGAGATCTAGTCGTGAGCGGGTACACCTAGTCGTGAGAGCTTCTGGATCATATGGTGGTCGTCGGGAGTGGTCGAGAGCTTGAGACACAGTCGTAGATGGTTTGGATCCTCCCGGTATTCCTAAGTAACAGGAGATCCCAATTTTTAGGTAGCATACCATTCGCATAAATAAATTATTAGCACCTAGAAACGAGCTCACCTCATAATTTAAGTGATGTGCACGAGCTCTTGTCATAGGACCTTGTAGCTTAGCAACTTTGATCGAAGGATGTTGTGTAGTGCGTGTATCAGAAGGAGTGATGTCCTCATCATCCTCCCTTCTTGAATTGGAGTCGTCCTCGACCCAAGCTCATCTTCTTCTCCCACGTATGGCTTCAAATCTGTTGTAAGCAAACTCAATATCACGGTAAACACTCTTCCCACATCTTCAAATTCTTCTTTAAAACAGCCCATAACATGGTGGATAACGTCACGGTTGACAACCTCCGTTTGTCCATCGGTTTGGGGATGTACGTAGTAGAAAATAGTAGCTTTGTCCCCAATTTGTTCCAAAGTGATCTCCAAAAGTGGCTCAAAAACTTCGCATCGCGATCCGAGACAATAGTATTGGGCACTCCATGTAAGCGAATGATTTCCCTGAAAAACAATTCAGCTATGTTTGTGGCATCATCGCTCTTGTGACAATGTATAAAATGTGCCATTTTAGAAAATCGATCCACTACTACAAATATATTGTCCCTCCCCCTCTTTGTCCTAGGCAATCCTAAAACAAAATCCATAGAAATATCCTCCCAAGGGGCGCTAGGAATAGGAAGAGGCATATAAAGTCCATGTGGATTGAGGCGGGACTTAGCTTTGTTGCATGTAGTGCGGCGAGCCACGTGGCGCTTCGACATCGCGCCTCATCTTTGGCCAAAAGAAGTGGGCGGCCAGCACATCTTGATCTTCTTTGCTCCAAAATCGCCATCAAACCTCCTCCATGCGCCTCCTGCAACAACAAAAGACGAACGGAGCTAGTTGGAACGCATAACTTGTTAGCACGATAGACCAAACCATCAATCAGTACATATTTATTCCATGTTTTCCCTCCTTTACAATGTTCAAGCACTTCTTTAAAGTCCAAATCAATAGCATATAAATCTTTAATGGTCTCCAAACCAAAAATCTTATGATCAAGTTGAGATAACATGGTATAACGTCTAGAAAGCGCATCGGCAATCACATTGTCCTTACCTTTCTTATGCTTTATGACATATGGAAGCGACTCAATAAATTCTACCCAATTAGCATGTCGTTTGTTCAGGTTTAGCTTGACTTCTAATATGTTTTAGCGATTCATGATCGGAATGAATAACAAATTCTTTGGGCCATAGATAATGTTGCCAAGTTTGAAGCACACGAACTAAAGCGTACAACTCTTTATCATAGGTAGAATAATTGAGACTAGACCCATTTAATTTCTCCTTTGAAATATGCAACAAAGCTTACCTTCTTGAATCGATACTCCACCTATCCCAATTCCGCTAGCATCACATTCAATCTCAAAAGTCTTACCAAAATCGGGGAGTTGGAGTAGGGGTCTTGTGGTGAGCTTCTCTTTCAATAAGTTGAATGCCTTCTCTTGTGCAGGTCCCCATTGGAAAGGCACTCCTTTCTTTGTCAATTCATTCAATGGTGCGGCCAAGATCTTTGAAATCCCGCACAAAGCGTCGATAGAATCCGGCAAGGCCGTGGAAACTCCGCTTTGTGTCACGATGGTAGGTGTCGGCTAACTTTGGATGGCTGCAATCTTTGCCTCATCCACCTCAATTCCACTGTGGTGTCACAACATAACCAAGAAAGCGCAACTCGATCGGTGCAAAAGGTGCACTTCTCGAGGTTACTAAACAAACGTGCATCTCTCAAAGCATTAAAAACAGCACGTATATGATTCAAGTGTAGCTCATGTGACTTGCTATAAATCAAGATATCATCAAAATAAACCACCACAAATTTTCCAATGAAAGGGCGTAAAACCTCGTTCATCAATCGCATAAAAGTGCTAGGTGCATTAGTTAGACCAAAAGGCATCACTAACCACTCATATAGTCCGAACTTAGTTTTAAAAGCAGTCTTCCATTCATCTCCCAATTTCATTCTAATCTGGTGGTAACCACTCATTAAGTCAATCTTTGTGAAAATAATAGAACCACTCAACTCATCAAGCATGTCGTCTAGCCTAGGAATATGATGGCGATACCTTATCGTAATATTATTAATGGCTCTACAATCAACACACATCGCCAACTACCATCTTTCTTAGGAACCAAAAGAACAGGGAACAACACAAGGACTAAGGCTTTCTAAATGCGTACCCACGGTCCAAAAGATCTTGGACTTGTCATTTGAATTCCTTAGTCTCCTCTGGATTGGTCCTATATGCGGACGGTTTGGCAAAGTCGCTCCGGGATCAAATCAATTTGATGCTCTATCCCTCGAATAGGTGGCAATCCGGGGTATCTCATTGAAATACATCCACATACTCCCGCAAAAGGTTAGCAATGCAGGAGGCAAAGAGCTAGATATATCCTCAAGTGAAAATAAAGCATCTTTGCATATCAAAGCATAGCAGACAGCTCATTATCATAAATTTCAGCAAGTTCAGATTTAGTGGCAAGCATAACACACCCCTTCAATTTTATTCCTCGGACTTAGAACTAGGCGTCACTTTCTCCCTTTAGGTGGGAAAACACGTTTTGCTACTTGCTGATTTTCAGAATCATGTTCATTGATGTTTCTTTCATCTTTAGCACGCTCTACTTCATCTTTCACAATTTAATTTGGTGTCAAAGGCAACAACTTAATCCTCTTGCCCCTATGTGAGAACGAGTAGGTATTAGCTCTACCATGGTGCAAAACATCATTATCATATATCCAAGGCCTACCAAGCAACAAAGAGCATGCTTGCATAGGCACTACATCAAAGTCGGTACTATCCTTGTAATTACCAGCTGAAAATTGCACTCTGACAACTTAGTTTACCTTTAACTTACCACACGAATTGAACCATTGGATGTAGTAGGGACGTGGGTGTGGCTGTGTGGCCAATCCAAGCTTCTTGACCATCTCGGAACTTGCAAGGTTATTGCAGCTCCCTCCATCAATGATTACTCTGTAGGCTCTCTCCTTCACGAGAAATCTGGTTTGAAACAAGTTGTCTTAGTTGATTTTGCTCTTCTCTCTCCACTTGTGCGCTCGAGACTCGTTGTGCAACAAGGCTCATATGATTCCGGTGTCAACAATGACTACTTGTTCCTCTACATCATCGGCATCACTTTATGCATTTCGTCTCCTCCACCGCAATGTTAGCCGCAAGTACATATTCATCCTCAATATCACTAACACTTACATAACCTCCGTCTGCGGTGGCAAGGTATGCTTTCGACTTGGGCGATCCCTCATGGCGTGTCCCATTCCCTTACAACGGTGGCAAATAATCCCGATCGTGCGGCCGTGGAAACAACCGAAGAAGAACTCTTGGCGGGCATGCACACTAGTAAATTTGCTTACCTCGGGTGCATGTGATGGTGTCGGAGGTCTTCTTTGACAGCGCCCTACTCGAGGAGGGGCAGCGGACCATGTAGCCGAAGGTGGGACTATTTTAACTTGACCCGGCGTTGTTCTTGGTGTAGACGTGCTTCCAAAATTGTTCCTTGGCCTCTGCTTTGTCGTCCTGCAATTCCTTTTACGCCAAGCGTGCAAGTTGAAACAATCTAGGGATACTATTATATTCTTTGTAATCAACTATGTCACGAATTTCACGTGTTAATCCTCCATAAAAACGTGCCATCGCAGCCTCTTCATCCTCAATAATGTCTGGCGTAACATACTAATTTGTAGCTCGATAATATTCTTCTCTGAGATCTATTGCCTTGGTTTAAGCGCTGCAATTTCTTAAGCAAATCACGTTTAAAGAAGGTGGAACAAATCTATTACGCATAGCAACCTTTAGAGCATCCCAAGTAGTAGGCGCTAATCCATCATTGCATACCCTATTCCACCAAATGATGGCGAAGTTTTTAAATTCACTTGTGGCTTGTCGAACTCTATGCACTTCAGAACTAAGTGAGCATTAAATTTACATTCTCAAGTCAACTCCCAATCTAGATATGTTTGACATCATAAGCACCCACAAAATATGGTATAGTGAACTTGACTTTAGCATATGGATCATCATTAACACGTGCATTATGTTCTTTGAATGTTATTACCTCTCATACCTTGACGGTTGAAGTTCAACGGTTTCGTTGTCGTGCATCAAAGGCGTCGTGGTTGTGCATCTCATTTCCATTGTCAAACTCACGGTCATGGGCTGCACCATGAGGACCCACACGCCCATTGTTCGGTGGTTGATTGGCCAAACCATCAATGCGTGTGTTGAGCATTGCGATACTATCATTGAGTTCTTTGCGATGTAGCGCTTGTTTCTGTAAACTTCCTATCAATGTCGTCATTAATAGCGTGGCGGTGCTCATCCAACACCCTCGTGAGCTCTTCCTCGAAACACACTCTTGCGCATCCAATTCCTCACTGCCATGGTTAGTAAAGACAAAAGACAACACAAAGATATTATCCTATCAACTACTAGGTGGTGGGAGGTGGGATCACACACTCTCAAGCATCTTACCAAGCTCTTATGAATTTCTTACCAATTGGCGGTGGTATGATCGGAGAAGGTGGGATGTCGATCGCGGCGAATGGCGAATCGAGGATCCAAATCGAGGGCGAAAGTATGTGGAGCTCGGACGGTAAAATTTTGTAGCAAGGAATAGCGATAATGAAAGCAGTTAGCAAAGTGAATCAAAGTCCACGGTACTCGTCATAGTTCTTTGGCCCAAACGTTCCTAGAACTAGCTCGAGCAAGCGAAATACAAGCACAATAGAACAAAATTCGCAAGGCAATGATTTCTCTGTGGGTGATCGTGGACCAAGCGTGGATTGTCGTGAGCCACGAGGGTGGTCGTAGACCAAATGAGGGTGGTCGTGAGCCAACCAGGTGGTATCTTTTTAGTTCTTTTTTTGCTTCTCTCTTTCTTTCTTTTTTTTGATCGCCAAACCCAGCCGAGGGTTCCTCTCTTTTTTTTTGAAAGTGACCTTGACTCACAACTCTTCAAAACCCTCTTACAGGTGCAGGGATATATATAGGTCACAAACTTTTAGGAGAGCGCAGGGGTATAAAGGTAATAAAAGATACTCTCTCTCTCTCTGAACTTTGGCTAGGTGGTCGAAAGGGTAGGTGGTCGGATCGAGGAGGTGGTTGAGCCGACTAGGCGGTCGAACAGGAGGTGGTTGAACTCAAGTAAGGTGATCGAACTCGAAGAGGTGGTCGAATCAGGAGGTGGTCGAACTTCGAGGTGGCCGCGAATCCAGTGGGTGGTCGAATCCATTGGGTGGTCGAACTCGAGTTGGTGGGAAGTCGAACCGAGTGCGTGGTGGGATGAGGGTGATGACATGATCTCGGCTATAGTAGACAAAACAACGGATGCAACCAAGGGCAAGCCGAGATACACGATGACCGAAGCAACAAAGACTCTCGCTAGAAACTAGATCACGACGACTAGACCAAACAACAAAGACACCGATTTATGGATTCGAATTCAACAACGCTAAAACGAAAACACAAGCTGCGAAGGCAGAGGGTTTGGACAATGGAAGAACTAAGATCTAAAACTTTTGTGGGGCAATTTTACGGACTCTAGGTGATGAAAAACAACTAACAAAAAGGGATCAATGAGATTACCTAACGGGCAACTTTGGTGCTCGATACCACTTGATGAATCACGGTGGCGATCTTCCGATAGGTTCGATTGATTTAAATCGTGAGGGCGTTGGCGCTTTGAGGCTTCCGACCCACGGATCGTCACCTCGCAATTCGCTACACCCGCACGATATGCGTTATCAACCACGCTTGCACGCGATCGACCTTACCACGAGGGTTATGATTCACGCAAGCAATCGAAGCAACTCACAAGAACAAGGTAGATGCAATCTGAAATATATTGCGAATATAGATGAAGTTCACAAGTGGGGTTCCTCAAACCAACAAGCGCGAAGCGCAAAGTGGCGAGAATAATCTAAGAAAAACCCAACCCCAAACTGTGGCGGTTTGTTGCAATATATAGGAGGGAAGAACATGAGGAGGTGACCTAGGGTTGTCTTTGCCATGTGGGGCGTACACATCTGGGCTTTGACCTCGCCATGCCTACAAGGCCGTATTAGGCCCAAAACGGTGACACAAACACCTTATTTCAAAGTCTCGACCAACACCCAATGTGGTGGCATTCTTGGTCGTGGGGTGGTCGTAGAGCTTGAGACACAGTGTCGTAGATCTGGCGAGATCTGAGTCGTAGAGCGGGTACACTGGTCGTGAGAGCTTGCGGATCATATGTTGGTCGTGGGATCGGTCGTGGGATGGTCGTGAGCTTGAGACACAGTGCGTAGATGGTTTGGATCCTCCCAGTATTCCTAAGTAACAGAGATCCCAATTTTTAGGTAGCATACCATTACGCATAAATAAATTATTAGCACCTAGAAGCAGAGCTCACCTCATAATTTAAGTGATGTGCACGAGCTCTTGTCATAGGACCTTGTAGCTTAGCAACCGGATCTCGGAGGATGTTGTGTAGTGCGTGTATCCGAAGGAGTGATGTCCTCATCAGAGGGGAAAAGAGCTATTGCATTGGTGGATAGTGGGAGCACGAATTCGTTCATGGATCACGAATTTGCAGTCAAAAGTGGGTGTAAATACAAGTCAGCATTGGTTAAGACCGTTTCAGTAGCTGGGGGAGGGTAGTTGAAAACAAATGCTATGGTCCAGAACCAGAGCTACAAAGTACAAGGTATTCACTTTGAAAACTCATTTCGGTTGCTAGAGCTGAGAAGTTATGATTTAATCCTAGGAGCCGATTGGATATATGAGCATAGCCCCATTTCACTGGATCTAAAGAAAAGGCAATTGTCAATCAACAAAAAAGGAAAAACTGTCATGTTCAAGGACTTCACTGAACCCAAAAAGCAGTGTGTGATCAGTGCAGCAAAACTAGGTAAAATGGCTAGGAAAGGAGTGATGGGTTGTATGATTCACGCTAAGTGGGTACCTGGAGATTTAGAAAATGGAAACCACCAGTTGCCGAGGGAAATTGAAGCAGTACTTAAACAATATGAAGGAGTATTTATGGAACCTCATGGACTGCCACCGAAAAGAGAATGTGATCATTAGATCCACCTTAAGGAGGGAGCTGAACCACCAAACATGAGACCATATCGAATCCCACACCATCAGAAGGAGGCTATGGAAGAAATAATCAAACAACTAATGGAGAATAGAGAGATAAGGAACAGTGTGAGCCCATATTCATCTCTAGCAGTGATGGTGAGGAAGAAGGATGGGTCTTGGCGTATGTGTGTGGACTATAGGCAACTAAACACCATGACTATTAAAAATAAGTTTCCTATGCCGGTCATTGAAGATTTGTTGGATGAACTTCATGGGGTTCACATATTCTCCAAATTAGATCTTCGGTCCGGATACCACCAAATCAGGATGAATGAAGCTGATATTATGAAGATAGCATTTAAAATACACCTTGGTCACTATGAATACTTGGTTATGCCGTTTGGATTAACAAATGCCCCAGCTACCTTTCAGGCACTGATGAATCAAATATTTAGCGAGCAATTGCGGAGGTTTGTACTTGTCTTCTTCAATGACATTTTGATTTACAGCAAAGATCTGGAAGCTCATGTGGAACATTTACAAACAGTGTTGGCTATCTTGAAGAAGAACCAACTGTCAGCAAAAGGGAACAAATGTGTGTTTGCGGTGAAACAGGTTGAATACCTAGGATATATCATCAGTGGAGCTGGTGTCACTACTGACCCTAGAAAGATTGCTGACATTTTGAATTGGCCGAAGCCTCAAAGCATAACTCAGCTTAGAGGATTCTTGGGATTAACAGGGTACTATAGGAGATTTGTCAAGGGGTATGGACAGATTTGTAGACCTTTATTTGACCTATTGAAGAAGGATGCGGGAGAGTGGCAAACACAACACACTGAAGCTTTTGAAATTCTCAAGAAAACTATGACCGAATGTCCAGTCCTAACTCTTCCTGATTTTTCGCAGCCATTCACCGTGGAAACAAATGCTTGTGGAGGAGGCATTGGAGGAGTACTTATGCAAAAAGGAAAACCAATAGCATATTTCAGTAAGACATTGGGAATCAAGTCAGCAGCTCAATCAATTTATGACAAGGAGGCCATGGCTATTTTGGAGGCTCTTAGGAGGTGGAGACACTATTTTTTGGGAGGCACATTGATTATTAAAACTGACCAACAAAGCTTAAAATATATCACCAAACAAAGGCTCATTGAGGGAATTCAGCACAAGCTCTTGCTCAAGTTATTGGAATTTGACTATATTATAGAATACAAGAAGGGGAAAGAAAATGTAGTAGCTGATGCATTATCCAGGAAAGAGGGGGCAGCTCAGTCAGAGGAACTAAGCTGCAATGCCATGGTGACAGTCCTACCCGAGTGGATTATGGATATCCAAGCTAGCTATGTGGGAGATGAGTTCAGTCAGAAGCTCTTGACAGAACTGCAGCACCAAAACAACATGATGACTGAATATACACTAGCTGCTGGACTGATCAGATACAAGGGCAGAGTTTTGTGGGTAAAGGAAATGACATGAGACAACAGGTATTGGCCAGTTTCCACTCATCAGCTTTTGGTGGGCATTCGGGAAAGAGAGCCACTTATCATAGATTGAAGAAACTTTTCTACTGGCCAAGACTTCAACAAGAGGTGGATGATTTGATTAGCACATGTCCAGTTTGCCAAGTAACTAAATCTGAAAACATACATATACCCGGGTTATTGGATCCACTGGAAATACCTGAAATGGCTTGGACACACATTTCGATGGACTTTGTTGAAGGATTACCAAAATCAAGAGGGAAGGATGTCATTTTAGTAGTAGTGGACAGATTGACTAAATACTCCCATTTTATTCCTATGTCACACCATTATTCTGTTCAGCAAGTAGTCCAACTCTTTATGGATCATGTGTTCAAGTTACACGGCATGCCAATTGTCCTAGTGACAGACAGGGACCGAGTGTTCACAAGTAAACTGTTCCAAGAAATCTTTAAAACGCTGAAGGTGTCAATGCGTTTCAGTACGGCATACCACCCACAGTCCGACGGCCAAACAGAACGAGTCAATCAATGCTTAGAGTCCTATCTTAGATGCATGACATTTCAGGAACCGAAGGAATGGATGACATGGCTGAATCTTGCTGAGTGGTGGTACAATACTTCATACCATACCTCCTTGAAGATTACCCCATTTGAAGCATTGTATGGTTATTATCCTCCTCAAATCGGTGAGTTGACAATTCCTTGCAATATTTCAGATGAGGCTAGAGTGACCATAGAGCAGAAGGAAGAGATGATGCAAAGGATTAAGGAGAACTTACATCAAGCCCAGGGAAGAACTAAGTATTTTGCTGACAAGAAGAGAACAGAAAGGGTTTTTGAGGTTGGAGACATGGTTTATCTAAAAATGCAGCCGTACCGGCAAAATGCTTTTGGACTGAGAGGAACTTTGAAGTTGAGGGCTAAGTATTATGGACCATTTCGTGTTATGGAAAAGATAGGAAGAATGGCTTATAAGATACAACTTCCTGACGACGCTCATATTCATCCGGTGTTTCATGTGAGTCAATTGAAAAAGCATGTAGGGAAGGATGCTGTTCCTTTGCCTGGTCTGCCACTGGTTGGGCCGAATGGTAAGGTGAAGAATGGTCCTACAGCAGTACTGGAGAGGAGAGTGGTTCCAAGAAGAAATGAACCGGTTGTCCAGTGGCTTGTACAATGGGAAAATTTAGATATCGCAGATGCCACCTGGGAAGATGCATCCTTCATACAAAAGACCTTTCCAAGTTTTAGTCCTTGAGGGCAAGGATGAAGTTCGAAGAAGAAATGTCGATTTCTTTGAGAAATGAATTGAAGTTTGAGTTAAATTGCGATTCGAATTTTTGCGATCTTAGCAGTCGGCGCTCAATATGTCCGTCGACTTGAGTTGAGATGCTAGAGTCTCATCAAACCGAGGAGTTCACTTGAAGGAGATCGGACGGTGAAGATAGAAGCTCTAGCTAAGTGGCATCGAACTGATGGCGTCAAGCCATTTTCACTTTCCTTTTATTCTTGTCGCGTTTGTCTGCTGAGTTAAACTCATTTTACTTTTACTCAATTTGTAATACTTTGGATATTTAAGCGATTTGGAGCAAGAATGACCATATCTGTGAAGCATATTCTAGTTTCTCATAGAGTAAAGTAGTCTAGGTTTTATACATCGATATCCCCAAAATCTATTGGAATCTCTGAAATTTTGGTCGGATCGGTATAAGAATTCGACAAATACATGTCGGCGTTAGGCGTGAGGTATAGGGAGGACGGTGGCATCGGTAGGAGAGGGAGGACGGCGTCGCGTCGGGGAGAGGAGGCCACGATGGAGACCGGTGGCGTCGGTGAGGAAGAGGAGGACGGCAGCGTCGACTCTGAGGAAGAGGGAAAGAGGGCCGTGGCGGTGGTGGAAAGCGAGGCGAGTGGGTGGGGTGGGGGTTGGGGGGGGGTGAGATGCTGCAGGCGGTTGGTAGGGAGTCACGGTCGCGAGTGGGGGTGGGGAATGGTGGGTTTTTTTTTTTGCGTGTGTCCCTTGAGCACTCTCGGTGGACGATTTGTCCGTGCGCGGACTAAACTCGAAATTATAATAGTAGAGATAATCTGTCTGCACCATCCTTCCCTTTTACTTCTTCTAAGATTGTACAACACCAAGTCACCAACCAAGCATTGACCACTCCCTGTAAGCTCGCACAGGAACAAAACAGCATCACAAGAAAGTACTTGCCATGATCCCAAGAAACCTTACAAAAAAAGCTTGTGTGCGCTTTACTAGACCTCAATTCTCTTGCCCACTAAGGAAGCTTAGCATTGCAACCTCGGATTAAAATCTAATGCACAGCCAAAGATAACCAGCTCATGATTAAATCATCAAGCAGAAAAAGCTAACCAAGGCGGCAGCAAGATCACACCATCTGCTTCCTTTTGCCTGATCCTTTACAACGTCTTCTGCCACTTTTCCAGGCATAATTGACAACAACTTTGGCAACTACAGCTCCTCCCACCATCTTCTAACCTTGTGTGATCTTTCTGAAGCACATGTCATCACACAATGAGAAAGATTCCTTTTACCCATTTCTGATGACGTGTAGGTTTCTTGTAGCAAGTCCTACTAAGTTTCTTCTGATGGCGATTTATCGCATAGGAAAAAAAATCTTTCCTTTTCTTTCTTCGCGACAAGAACCCTAGTGACGTCCCACATCTTTGACAATGGCTGTGAAGAGATGGCCAGCCATTGCTGTCTGCCAACTTCTTCTTTCCAAAGTTTGCTTTACATTTCTGAAATCTTTCAGTTCTATCCGCCGAGGGAAGGAGAGGATGCACATGTGTACTTCTCATCTTTTTTCAGTTCTACGCTAAGTGCGTTCATGATAGTATTTCATGGTAAGTAATCATGATATTTTTTTGGAGAGTACGTAATCAGGATCTTAATTGTGTTTCTGAACGTTACATATGACGACCTAAATGGCTTATTCCTGGTGTGACTTGTGATATGACAAGGATCCAATTTTTCATATAAAAAAGGTGAGCTGTTGGTCCATCGTTTCTGCACATAATAGTTTAATTTGATCTTGCTGTTATATGAATGGCTAGCAGGTGGGGTGTTGTAACTGATGTCTCTTCCAGGTTTTGGCCATAGCATCTCTGAATGGCTATCTTGCACTTTTTGCTCCCTGGTACTGTTTTGTCCGTACCATCTCTTTTCATAGTACCTTCTTGCTCCCTGTAGTGTGAAAAATAGGACCAGCAAGTGAACTGTTCATGTGATGGAATCACGGTTTATTGGCCCAATCATTAGTTTCTTTTGGGTCGGACCGCAGTTCAATAGTAACGCTATTTTAACATTTGCCGACAGAATTAATTGAAAGATCAATAGGTGAGTGTCATCTATCAACCAGACTCTACAACCTAATAAAGATGTATATGCCCACTTAGACCAACAACGAATGTAGTTTGGTTGGCTCACTCCATCGCGGAGAAGCAAGAGGTCGCTAATTTGAATCCTAGTAGTGCAATGTGTTTTAAAAATAATTTTTATTCAGTTTTTTTGGCAAACAATCCAAAAAGCAAACCAGACGAAACCAGGCTAATGTCCTGATTTTTTTTTCCGGTCAGACTTTTTTACTATGCTTGCTCCTGGCATTTTCCTTCTTGCTTAAACATGCAGCAGAGTTCCCAAGATAACATTATTTTCTCAGTGACATTACGTGTGCCTAACTTTCTATGTAAAAATAATGCCTGATGTTTTCTTCATATTTTGCATGCCTAGTTGTAGAGATTTGTTTGGTGCTTTTTTTTTGTGTTTCAGTCTGCAAAATTAGGGTGCAAGAAACACGTTTAATTTTATTTGCTTTTCTAATTTTTCAAGTTAAGTTACTTCCTTGTTGTTCAACTATTCACTTTTACACTTCGCTTACCTTTATGTGAACACAAAGCAAAGCTGCAAAGGGGCAGCTAAAAACTGCCAGACTGTCTAATTTATCTCGCAGGCCAAATGCTTAAATTTCTTTTACCCTGAAGTCTGAACTTTTGAGTGCAATAATTAGCATTTGGAAATTGTAAGTTAATGTCATTCTGTACTGTGAAAATCATCTGTACCAAGATAATGCTCTTAAACCACTCGCTCTGAAATTTAAAAGGCGTGCGCCAACTTGCTGTGCTGGCTGCAGATCAAATTCAGACTTTTTGCTGCCCTCAATCATGTCTTGATATAAGAGATTGTTCTAGTACTGCAAATTGGAAATGCCATTTTGTTCTTAGATTTGAATGGCATGAATCAACTTGATATACATATAGTCACAGATCACAGAAATATAGTTTTTTCAATGCCCGGAAACGCATGCAAAATCATCTCTTGATAAGCTGATATCCCACACATAAGATTGGCAAAAAGAATTCCATAACCAAGAGATCATACCATGAACTCAACGAAAATGACAAACCAAAGAGTTATCCGGGTCTAATCCAGGAACATTATTTGAACCATAATATAACAAATCTCCAGCTGGTGACCCTGGCATCCACAGCTGGGGCTGAGGTGGCCCCAAGCAGTAAAGATATGGCCCTAGATGAACCTGACAACCCAGGCAACCCGACCAATTTCGGTTCAAATAAATAATCCAGTGGGTAACCCTACACATAGGGCGCACGTTAATATCAAACAGTTGAGCACCACACAAGCACACATGATCCAACAACAGTGGCCATGAAAAGCTCTCAAAACGATTCCAATCATACAATCGCTTGCTTGAGCTGCATGCTTAACTATCAAAACCATAAATGGTTCAAGTTGAGTGCATGGCTTCATTTGGTTTCCTGCAGCTCATGTAAACATGCAATGGCAACCTGTGAGGATTGCAGATAAGGAGGACCGGAGGAGAGAGACCTGGGGTAGATTGCAAGTGTGTCCCTCTCATGGAAATGCTCTGATGGGGGGTGTTGATTTGTGATTTGACTGTATGGCTTTGGGGGGTCCTCCTGTGGCTGTGGGTGAGAACTGAGAAGGATCTGGATTCTCATTAATTTTCATTCTGAATCAGTGCTCTGAGAAGGAGCTGATAATGGTCCCAGCTTGCCTGCCTGGTGTGGACATGCAGAGTTAAACATGATGAGTTGTGATCTGTGGAGACTGGAGATAAGTTGCAAGTACTGTCAAAAGATCATGCTCCCCAAGGTGACTTTAAGGAGAGAGCTGTAAAGTTGAAGGGCTGACTAGACTACGGAAAGCCGGCAATTGTCCTAGGAATTCTGAAAGAAAGAAAAAATGACTAAAAAGGGTAAATAGCTAGTGTAAATCTCTATCCTGGTGTAGATATATGTTGGCATTGGTTAGAAGTGTCTAAAAACTCACAAAAGTTAATAGATGCAGGGTAGAGATGCTCTATTGCTACGTAAAGTTTCAAACTCAAACTCTATCTCATTTAGAAGAGTTTGGCATGAATAATGATCTCCACTCTTTGTCGATATTTCTTTTCAGTCCTTGTCAATTAGAAGAATTTCGGAAGTTTTCATTGAGTTTGGTTTTGAAACTTTGCAAACTCAACACTTTTCAGTACTTGACGCTATTTTGATTGAGTACATTTAGATGAAAATGCTGCTTAGGGCATCTCCAATAATTAGAGATAACATTGTCTCCAACATATACTATATCATATTTAGAGACAACATCTCTAATAGATAGTCTCTAGCACACTCTCCAATATTTATATTTTATAAAAAAAATTTGAAACAGACCTACATGTCAACTAGAGTAGATTAATGTATCATGTCTTGTTTCGTGTGCACAATAGTCTCTTCAGGAAGAGACGACATGTGCTATTAAAGATGCCCTTGCTAGTCTCTTTTTCTAAGAGAGAGAACCGTATAGAAATTCCTACGCAGAGTCCACGAAAGTTTACGCCAAGGGAAGTTCAGCTTTCGGTACGCGCAACTAGAATTGCACTCGTTCGTAACACATGGATTCTGTTGGAATTAATATGGGCTAAGCCCAAATATTATATTCTAATTAATTCCTGGTAAATCTCAAAGGCCCATATGCATGTGCTAAATCTGTTTAGTCCCACATGGAGGGATTAAGGTTCCTTGAAGGCTTGCACGAGCGAGGACGAATAAGGTTTTTGGGGAGCGTTCGCGCGACTGCTCGCTGTTCCTCTACTACGTTCTACATCAACTGCACGTCTACTACCACTACACCATGACGAACAACGTCCTCATCAAGAACTCTGCTGCAACTTCTTCTTCCACAGAATCTGAGTATGCCTATATCTTTCTTGTTAGTTGGTTTGCTTTACTGTCTATTGTTGTCTTGAACACTGAGATAGGAATGCTAGCTTCTGTTCTTCTAGAATCTGGTATTGCTATAGTGTTCTTTGTGATCTGTTTGTGAAAATAACTAGAGTATTTTTTCATGTTTTATCTACCATATTTCTGGATTAAAGTAATTCGAAAAATGCTTATATACTCAACAATCCAAAAACCTTATTCTAGGCATAGGCATTTTTCGTCAACTGGCTTTGCTGCTGCGCTCAAACCCTCTGTATTCGATGGTGCGAATTACAAGAGGTGGCGCACCAAGATGGTGCTTTGGCTAACTGCCATGAACGTTTTCCATGTGGCAAAAGGCAAGCCTGAAGGAACACTTACTCCTGATCAGGAGCAAGCGTTCGAGGCTACTGATAACCTTTTTAAAGGTGTCGTGGTTAGTGTTCTTAGTGAGAAGTTAGTCGATGTATACATGGTGATTACAACTGGGAAGGAGATGTGGGATGCACTCGAGGCCAAATTTGGGGTTTCGGAGGCAGGTAGTGAATTGTATCTCATAGAGCAATACCATGACTACAAAATGGTTGATAGTCGTTCTGTAGTTGAACAGGCTCATGAGATACAATCAATGGCCACAGAACTTGAGTACTTCAAGTGTGTGTTACTGACAAATTTGTCATGAGGCATTATTGCCAAACTTCCTCCTTCTTGGAGGAATTTTGCTACTTCTCTGAAACACAAGAGACAAGAGTTTTCTGTTGAAAATCTCATTGGGTCTCTTGATCTTGAAGAGAAGGCGAGGGCAAAAGATATACACACTAGAGGTAATAAGGGACATTCTAGTGCCAATATGGTACAGAAGAAGAATGGCCAAACTCAAAAGTTCAAAGGCAAGAACAAGAGTGCACAAACAACAAGCTTCAAGAAGAAGAAGAAGAAGAACACAAAGGATAGCATTTGCTTTGTGTGTGGCGAACCTAGTCATTGGGCCAAGGATTGCAGCCAATGCAAAGGTTGGAAGAATCAACAAGGGCAGAATTCCAAGTCTACCAATGTTGTTGTTGGTACTACTGAGACGGGAACTTCAGGGTATGGTAATTTACCTACTATTCTTTCCGTATGTCAATCTACCGATTGGTGGATAGATACTGGTGCTAATATACATGTGTGTGCTAATATTTCATTGTTCTCTTCTTACTAGGTCACTCGGGATTCAACCGTTCTAATGGGGAACGGGTCACATGCCACTGTTCATGGTGTTGGCACGGTCGATCTGAAGTTTACTTCGGGGAAGATTGTGCAACTGAAGAACTTGAATCATGTGCCATCGATCAATAAGAATTTCGTCAGCGGATCTCTTCTGTGTAGAGATAGCTTTAGACTGGTATTTGAGTCCAATAAATTTGTAGTGTCCAAGTGTGGACAATTTGTTGGTAAAGGCTATATGTGCAGAGGCTTGTTCCACCTATCTCTTTCAGATTTATGTAATAATATTGTGAACCATGTTTGCAGTGGTAATGAGACTACTATTTGGCATTCACGACTTTGTCACATTAATTTTGGTCGCATGACGCGGTTAGCCAGTTTAGAGTGTTGGGTCACGGGTAGGCTACGATAGCTACAAACAAAAATTTCTACCACGTAAACCAGGAAGCCATGCAAGTAGATGATCATAGATCGTTACCACCGAGCCTTGCGAGCAATGGAAGAAGGGTTGGAGCGACTGGTCCAACGAAGAGCGTGTCGATGTAGTGGTCGTGTCGATCGTCCAACGTCCGACAAGTCGATGTAGTGGTCGTAGTCGATCGTCTCCTCGAGAACGTCTGCGGTTCCTTGTCAAGATCGCGGATCGTCCTCAAAGCGCAACAATCGTAGCGGCGCCTCTACGGTATCCACACGTCCGGGAAGGAACAACCGAACGGCGGTGTGCGGCACCAAGTCGCGCGGTGGAGCTCTCGGGAAGATGGCGGCTAGGGTTTCGGTGGTGTTTCACGCATCCTCTCCAATAGCCTCATGCACCTCCTTATATAGTGCTCGTGGCGGATCCTATCCGGACACGTTCTGAATCGTATTCGTATTGGTTTGTTCCAACCCGTTAAGTGTGTGACCACAGAGGTTCATGTGTAGTTCGGTTGTGACTGGAAACCCTTCCGACCACGAGTCGATGCGGCTCCTAGCGAGAACATATCGATTCCCTAATACACACAAATTATATCGGACGAACCTTAATGCAATATGATCTACGACCAGATCTTCATCACCTCTGACCGTGTCCTATCGTATATGACCGGTTCGTATGTAGTCACGACCAACTTCGTAACTCCTTACGACTTGGTTTTGACCACTCTGTGATCGAGTTCGACCGATCTCTGACTTGCTTGTATCTCCATCGACCGATCTATTCTTCGCTCGACTGAGCGACCTACTCGTGTATACTCCCTTTGCCTCACGATGTCTGGTTGAACTCGGGTGAGATGTTGTGTCATCCATGGGCTGCATTCAATACTTTCTCGATCGAGTATCGAGATAACTGCGTGGTCGAACTCTTGACTACTAGTGGCATGGCCATGCACTTTCTTTATCCGATCTGCGAGGGCCCAGACATCTCTCTGTTATGTTAGGAGGGCAAATCCATATCCCACCAGTCACATTCCTCTCTATGTTTGAGCATACCCGAAAGCTACCTTTATAACTACCCGATTCACGGTGTAGCGTTTGGCAACCTAAGCGTGCTCTTACACATGTAGGAAACCATCTTGATCTCGGTCTAAGGATTATACATCATCATTGCTTGAGACCAACTAATGACACATAGATTCATAACAATCTCAATAGTGCCTCAAGGTGGGTCTTATCCAACATCATGTTCTCTAACATGTGTCCATATTATTGGTTTGATATCTCCATATCTCTGACTCGTGAAACATAGTCATCAACCAATACATATGCTAGTCTATTCATATGTGTCCTCATATGTTTACGACCAGGGATCGTATAAGAATAATTATTACAGAAATATAGAGTTTCACAACCAAGTCACATACTTGATAATAAATATTAACAATATTATTCTAGGAACAAGATAACACATTATCCAATGTCATGAACATAATGAAATGTAATCATCTCTATGATTGCCTCTAGGGCATATTTCCAACATAGAGTTAATCCCAAAATTCACTCTTGCCAAAGGTTCTAAATGTCAAGTTTGTGTGCAATCAAAGCAGCCTCGTAAGCCTCATAAGGCCGCGGAGGTAAGAAACTTGGCACCATTAGAATTCATACATTTAGATCTGTGTGAGATGAATGGTGTGTTGACAAAAGGTGGTAAGAGATATTTTATGACTTTGATTGTTGACTCCACTAGGTTCTGTTATGTGTATCTTTTGAAAACTAAAGATGAAGCTCTTCACCACTTTAAAATCTATAAGGTAGAAGCTGAGAACCAACTTGAAAGGAAAATCAAAAGGGTTAGGTCTGATCGTGGTGGAGAGTACTTTTCTAATGAGTTCAATTTATACTGTGAAGAATATGGTATAATTCATGAGAGGACGCCTCCTTATTCACCCCAGTCAAATGGGGTTGCTGAAAGAAAGAACCACACTCTAACTGATTTGGTTAACGCGATGTTAGACATAGCGGGTCTTTCCAAAGCATGGTGGGGGGAGGCTATATTGACTTCAAGTCATGTCCTAAACAGGATTCCTACAAAGAATAAAGAGATAACCCCATATGAACAATGGGAGAAGAAAAGACTATCACTTTCATACTTACGCACTTGGGGTTGTTTGGCGAAAGTCAATGTGCCAATTCGTAAAAAGTGTAAGCTTGGACCAAAAACCGTGGATTGCGTCTTTCTAGGCTATGCTCACCATAGCGTTGGATATAGATTTCTAGTGGTGAAATCTGGAGTATCTGACATGACAATTATGGAGTCCAGAGATGCTACATTCTTTGAGAATATTTTTCCGATGAAAGATATGCCTAGTTCATCGAGTCAGGAACCTGATACAATTCCTGAACCTGCCATTCCAATGGAATATTTTGAACAAACCCTTGAGCAAATTCCTGAGGAGGAAGACAATGAAACTCTAAGGAAGAGTAAAAGACAAAGGACTGCCGGTGGTTGAAAAACTGGTACCGGCTATTCTGATGAACTGTGACAATCAGACTGTGATTGTTAAGGTGAACAGTTCTAAGGATAAAATGAGAAACTCCGGAGTAATAGCTTTGGATTATATCCAAACAGCTAAGAATCTGGCAGATCCCTTCACAAAGGGTTTATCACGAAATGTGATAGACAATGAATCGAGGGAGATGGGTTTGAGACTCACGTGAGTTATACCATAGTGGTAACCTATCCTATGTGATCGGAGATCCCATGAAGTAGGATTGGCGAAATAAGCTATTGGTTAACTGGGAGGAGAGTACCTTTATAGACCCACTCCATTGGAGATGCAATTCTCTCCTAAATCTGTATGGCAGGTTGATTTTTATCTTAATATGTTTTGTGGCTTGTTAAAGCAAAGATGCTGTCCCACAGAGCAGTCTTGAAAGAACACACCTATATGAGTTCGACTGCTAGTCACGGTTGTAACACCCTGATTTTCTAAATCCTTTTTTTTAAATGTGTAAAACAAATTAAAACTATTTTGTTTTGATGAGAATTCAAAGTTGGTTCAGTTGGAGAGGTTTGAGTTGTTGATACCTCCTTTTTGGTATGCTCGGCAGATCCTCCTTTAGCCTATCTCTTTTGGGTTATGTAGGTTTAGACCTTCTCTATGGCCTATACCTCCCCAGTGGTTCTTAAGTTTAGACCTCCCTTGGGGCTCAGACCTTTTCTCACTTGGACGTATCTTTATGTCCAGGTTTTTCCCTTTGAGTTTGATCACTTTGAATCTCTTTGTTGGTTTGAATCTCTTTGGTTCAGACCTCCTTTCTGTCCAGACTTCTTCTAAGTCTAGACCCCCTTGTTGCCTAGGCACTCTCTTATGCCCAGACCTCCTTTCAGTCGGGACCTCCTTGTATTCCATTGGAGCTCTCGCGTGCCTTCGAACCTCCTGAGTTCATTTGAACCTCCTTGACATTTCTTCTTGGCCGAAAGGACCTCTTTTGGGTTCATCCTGACCGCCAAGACTTTTGATCCCACCTTAGCGGTTGGAAATCTCCTTTGAGTTACCTTGACCCTTGCGACTCCTCTTGGAACTACCTTTTGTGGATCTCCTCCGTGGGATCTCTCTTTCTTGGAACCCCTCCGCCTGGACCTCTCCTTTGTCTAGATTTAACGGTTCAGACCTCTCCTCCTTTCGAATCCAAAGGTCCAGACCTCCCCGTGCATTATTTCTCTCTGGGGACCTCACCTTCGCGTTTGATCTTGGCTGTTGGACCTCCTCTCGGAGATCCAACCGCTTGGGACCTCAACTTGCTCTTGATCCCAACCACGGGACCTTTTGTGGTTCTCTGGACCTCTGTCCAAGATCTCTCTGTGGCCTTTTAGACTGATTCGGACCTTCTCGCGAGACCTCCTTGAAGAGATCCTAACCGTCGGGACCTCCTTTTGTTGATCTGACCGTCGGGACCTCCCATGTCCGACCTCCTCTGTATGTCTGGACCTCCCCAACCTTTAGACCTCCTCGTCCTTTGGGCTTAGGACCTCCTAAGCCTCTCGAGACCTCCTCAAAGACCTCTCTGCGGGCAAGACCTCCCTTCTTGACCCGTCTGCATTTCTAAGTTGGTCGGCCCCACTTGCCACCTGGTCATTCTCATTTCCTTCATGCGTTAATATCTTGGGCATTTAATGCATGTCATGTCACATTAAATGCATCCATATACATGGCGTTTACTCAATTTGGTCACTTAGGCGTACTCGACATCCTTCCTTGTTCCTTTCCATAGCAACATCGTTGTCCTTTCCTCGTACCTTTTACCAAGGTGGTAGTGACACCTTACTGTCACTCACCTATCTTTGACCCATTTCTATACTTATCCTTGATCGTAAGCTCCTAGTTATCTTCACCCACTTTGGCTATGATTAGTCCAGAAAACCCTACTACATTACCTTTCTTCACACTCATCATCTTGGCTCCCTCTCAGTGGCTTCGAGGGAAGACCTTGTTGCCCCACGGCTTCCCCTTCATCCATTGCTTCCTTCTTGTCCCTGTTAAGTCCCTTGGTGACTGCTTTCGACTCTTATTCTTGTCACCACATTAAGTTTGTTTGTGTCCTTCTCGGGACCTCCTCTTGTGGGTACCGTTTGGATTTCTAATGGCCTTTATATGAGGAGCTCTTCCACGGTCTTTACGCAAGGACCATCTCTCGGGACCTTCTGTTCGTGGCTTAAATTACTCTTTTGGGGTCTTTTGCTAAAGACCACCTCCTCTGATAGCTTGGACCTCTTCCAAAAGAACCTATTCTAAAATATAGATCTCTTCCGTTGGTTGAGTTTTGAGTTTCCTCTGGGTTAGCTTGGTTTTCTTGTTGATCTCAGTTGGTTCTTTATTTGAGCTTTGTTTGAACTTGCTCTTTTAACCGTAGATTGCGAAGACTCCAAGGAGTCTCGAGTGTCTTGAAGAGGAAGATTCTCGGGATAGTGAGCAAGGCAAGTTACACTTTTGATCATATTGCACCCAATAATTCAAATTATTTATATCTGTTTCAATGTATCTTGCATGCCTATTTATACCAAGCTATTTCAATACTGTTTTAAATTCATAGTTATGCCTACTCCTTTGTATGGCCCTTTGTTGACTTTGACCTTGAACATGTTGTCACCATTAGATCAAACTTGGTTAATGCAATAGTGTGGGCCAAGATCATTTGAAAAACCATATGCTTAGTCTTGCCTAGACCAAAAGTATTTGATTTGGGAAATCTTTACCAACATGACCAATTCTTGTTTTAAATGTTTTTCACCATGACATCGGGTTGTCATGGAAGTATGAAAATGTTGCTGGGAAAGCAAAGAAAAGAAAAATAGAATTGGACTGGGGCGAACTGGTTGCTTGGATGGTGCATGTGTATGCACGGGACCATGCTATTTCTATGGCTGGCGCCCAGGGTTCTGTGGTAGTTGCCCTAGTCATTTGAGGACCGGCCTTTGAGCGTCCCTTTGCTAGGCCTATAATGGGCCATGCCAAAATCGTACAACCACATGTCTCCAGTATGGGGCGTGGGACCTGGCTGACTAATTTGCAGAATTCTACCACAGTTGTTCCATTGGATGTGTGGGAGGTCTTTCATGGCCAATGGTCTTTTATAACCTACTATTCCCACTGGTGCAAGAGGGGGGCTTTCCGCCGGGTTTCTATCCATAGGAAAGTGAAACCTTAGCTAGGAGGAGCTGTGGTGGAACAATGCATTGTAAAGGTCTTGTCATAAGCTCTAGACCTCTTACCTTTGGTAGTGAGAGGTGGCATTGACGGATGCTGGACAAACTAGAGAAATCATGTCATGTGGGTAAAGTGTACAACCTCTATAGAGTTAAATCTATTCGAATAGCCTTGTGACAGGAGGGTATCCTTCACCAACTTGTTGATGAATGTTATCCAACTGAAAATCAAGTTTGGAAAATGAATTTTATCTTTAGAACTCAGTATTTGTAATTGAAAGAAACTTGGCTTTGCGCAAATCAACCATATTAAGCCTTCCTTTGTGATATCCCTTTATGCATGTCATTTTGTTATCTAACGGGTGTAACTTGCGAGCACGGTTGTTGTGCTCACTCTTGCTCAATGCAATCTTTGCCAGAGAAGACCTTGGCAGTGATGAAGACCAAAGCGATTAGGTTGTGCCTTCCAATCGATTCGTGGGCGTCTTGATGGACCTTTTGTTCTTTGTGCTTTTGTATCTATGCTTGGCCCAAGGTCACCTTGTAAACAACCCTGTTGATATTTCGCTTTAATAAATATGCGTTCTGGATGTCACCACCTTTGTATTATTACTGTGAAGAGCTAGCCATGATCCTTGGGACTAGCTCAGTTTGCACAGGGAATCTTAGAGCAAGCCCAGTCCTCCACGTCCACCCAATGGAATGAACGTGTGTGGCTCTGGGGTGGTCTCAGTCCTCCACGACCTCCTTTGGAGGGTCCGGGGGGGGTCTTGGGATGCCCTCAGACCTCCACGTCTTCTCCTGGTCTGGCCGTGGTAGGTCTTCGGGGTGCTCCCTAGCTCCAAGACCCTCTCGGGTTTTGTTCTCCTAGACTTCCAGGAGGTCCTGAGAGACCTCCTGGGAGATCGTGGTGGACAAACCAAGAGATCATTTTCGGGGTCTCCTGGGAGGTCCTGACGGACTTTCCTAGAGACCCAGGAGGACCTCTTGGGTGCCCTAGGGTTGGGTCGTTACAACGGTCTATGAAATAGGGTAATTTCTAGGAAGCTCATGAATAGGCCAGGAGTATGACTTATATGCTCCAACTGAGGGATGCCTATGACCTAGTATCAGTTAATGGACTTAAGTGAAACTTATTCACACAAAACTGTCAATTTAAGGCTTAGTCCATTGTGCAGTTGTGGATAAGTGTATCTTCTGTTCTAGGTGGATGTTCAACCTTAACCTGTCTCCATCAAAACACCGGTATATTAAAACAATCTTGTGGATCAAGGCATTTGACATGTGCCCTTGAGATCGGTGGGGATTGTTGGAATTAATATGGGCTAGGCCCAAATATTATATTCTAATTAATTTCGTAAATCTCAAAGGCCCATGTGCATGTGCTAAATCTGTTTAGTCCCACATGGAGGGATTAAGGGGTTTACACGGTTTATAAGGTGGAGCGTGGTAGCCCTCTTGTGGAATTGGAGAGAAACCAACACACGCCGCTCGCTAGCCTCGCCGAGCCGCTGTGCCGTCTTGCGTGCGTGTCTTGTAGCGTCTGTGAGCGTGTCAGTCTAACGCGATTTTCTTTATCTATTCAAAATCGAAACACTGCGACATTGATGGCGGCCGTTGGTCTCTGGTCTCTTTGTTTTGGCCCTTAAAAGAACAGATTACGGTCTTTGATGGTATTCATTGGCCTTTGGACTACTAGCGATCGTATCCTTGATGGTATTGTTGGCCTTTGGTCTTCTGGCATTGTTGGACTCTGGTATTTGTTGGCCTTTGGGCTCTCTGTCTTTTGGCTATTTAAGAGAACCGAAATCTTGGCTCGTCCGAGTTTTTCCACTTCCACAATATAGAAAGAACTCCATAGTTTTGTTTCTTTGTCTCTTCGATCTCCATCCGTGAGCGTGTGCGGCAAGACTGGGAGAGCAGAGCCTCGGAACCTCGTCCTTGAAGGCTTGCACGGCGAGGACGAATAAGGTTTTTGGGGAGCGTTTATGCCGATCGTCATTGTTCTCTGCTACATTCTACATCAATCGCTGCCGTCTACTACCACTCGCCATGACGAATGACGTCCTCATCAAGAACTCTGTTGCAACTTCTTCTTCCACAGAATCTGAGTATGCCTATATCTTTCTTGTTAGTTGGTTTGCTTTACTGTCTATTGTTATCTTGAACACTGAGATAGGAATGCTAGCTTCTATTCTTCTAGAATCTGGTATTGCTATAGTGTTCTTTGTGATCTGCTTTGTGAAAATAACTAGAGTACTTTTAATATTTTATCTACCATATTTCTAGATTAAAGTAATTCGAAAAATACTTACATACTCAACAGATTCTATACCAAACAGTACGTTCCCACACAGTTGACCGATACAAAATCGCAACGTTGTGCATGGTATGCATGTAATCTTCTCAGCGATCATGCGGATCGATGGCGAGAAAAATAAGCGGCGATGTCGACCTTGAAGCTGGGAATGGCGTGGGCGTGGGCGTGATCGCTTTGAGGGATGGCGGCGTTAAATCGCCACCACCACGGCCACCGGTGATGGAGCTAGAGAATCGCGCGCTTTTGATGCAAGCAAACATGGCCGCTTGCACCGCCACCCAGTGGCGTACGCAGGACGAAAATAGAGAGGGTGCTAAGAGAGTACTAAGGGTGCAACAAGTGGAGCCGGTGATTGAACTCACTCGTGCCCCTATGATAGATCTGCCATTGGGTATGGGTGCACGACACGTGGCTTTTCGTAGCAAAATCGTACGGTAGAGATACTATTTTTGTCATTCCATTCACCCACACTAGTTTACTATTTTGTTTGAAAAAACAGGCTAAATAAGCCAAAAAAAAAAACTCATTACTTGCACCTACCAATGACAGAACAGGTTGCGACAATACAAGAGTGGGTGAAGGGATAATTAGGCGTGCAGGCGGGAAGATTTGCACAACCTGAGCTTTTGAGCTTTTGGTCTTTGCCCGTGCTAATAGACATGCGTTCTTCCTATGATCTTCTCTCTCTTTAAGTTGGGCCACGAGCATATTGTTGTTCCCCTGGAGTGCCTCTGCCTGGGTCAGGTCATGGGCCTGAAAAGGTTACAGTGCCAAAGGTAACAACAAAAAAATGTTTTTTTTTCCTTCTTCACCTTCTGCAAACGGACTGTTTGCTCAAGAAATGTGTCTTCCCTTTCTTGTGACCTGGGAGGCTGGGAATCATCAGCTCGTACTGGGACGACAGAAGCTCAGACTGGGACGACAACGAGCTTTGCCTTGGGCACGACGGCCAGAGCCGATGCACACGCCCTTGCGCGTACCGATGCTACCTCCGCCCCTGCCGCCACCCACCGATGCCTCATCTCCCTTTTTTTGTTTTGCTTCCCTCCACTTTTTCCTGCTCGATCCTGCTCCCTGCCAGCTAGCTACTGCTCTGCTAGCGACCCCTGCAAAGTGCAAACAGCAGATGCCAGTAGGATTAACTTTGGCATCCATCCATCTGCCATGTATTAACGTATGCTATGAATGATCGTTAAGGTCAGTTTAGAACGCAGGAGCAGTTCCCGGTTCCTACGAGAATAAGGCTGTTTTCCGTGAAATTCATATGAAATTCGTAAAAATTAGCCTTAGGAGTCAATTTTAGTCTAACATCTATGCTCACACAGTTGTAGGTAGACCTGTTCAAATGCCGGACCGGTCGCAAACGGGCAGGCCCGAGCTCGGCTCGGCCCAAAAAATTCGTTTTTTAATTTAAATATATTATTTTAATCATTTTTTGGAATAAAATGTATTATTTAATTCATTTCTAGGATTAAAAAACATATTTTAATTTTTTTATTGTGTTTATTCTGAATTTCGGACCGAAATTCTAGTCCCAAGCCTAACCTAGACAGTGTCGTACTCGGGCCGGGCCGACAAGCCCTGTGAACAGGTCTAGTTGTAGGTCACGTTCTCTTATCACTAACCACACCTGTTGATAGTTCCTTGTGCTACTGATCTCTCCTTCCTGCTCTTGGCTGATTCCCCTATTTAATGAGGGATCTTTGCCCTCAAACAAACAAAATCCTGCAGCGAAGGCATGCAAAAAGCCTCCGGTTTCACATGCAAATTAGTTAGCTCTCTTGTCGCTGCTCGTGCACCTAATTCTTATCACCTAAACAATAAAGTTCATTAGTATTTAGTTAGCTCTTGCGTGCACTGTTCATGCACGGTGGGCATGACGTCACCGTCTCCTCAATCGAGGCTCGTTTTCCCATGAAACGATTAGTTAGAATTTTTCTATCTCGAATCTTTTTTTGTTCATGGTGAGGATGGCATGCATGGGTAGCACGAGTGATTCCCATATCCAGTGTGCCCGAAACGACAAGATGGTTCGATCTGATTAAATATATTTTCTCGTCAAAGAAACAGTAATGTATGCAATCCGACAAGATGATTTGATCTGATTAAATATGTTTTCTCGTCAAAGAAACAGTAATTTATGCAATTTTGATACATTCCAAAGTTGATATCGATCAATTCATATCTGCTTGAATTGAATTGGACTATTTATTTTTTTTATTCCCAGCAACCAACAGCTAACTATCGCTAGGTAGTACTCATCTGCATGGCCTCACGCATGCGAGACACTGCATCGATCAAATTAAGTTTGACTTTAAGAAGATAAGTAAGCAAACTAGCTGGTACAACCAAATTAGTTTAATAAATTTTGGTAAGCGCGCAGCATTTGTGGCTCATGAAATGTCAAATGTGCTTGCTGCGCTGTATTGGTGGCTCAAACACCTCGCAGAGTCGCAGGGGCCAAGTTGAAAAGGCCCCAATTCGTTTTCGAGAAGGAAAAAAAAGGAGAGAATTCGCAATGGAAAATATATAGTTTTGCGAGTGTTTATGGTCAAAAGGCACCAAAAGAAGCTTCACGACCTCCTTCCCTCAGATCACGGAATATGATTGGATATTGAGAAATGAAAAGATATGCGCCGCAATGACCAATTGGTCATCAGGAGTTGGATTTATATGCTCCCGGTGGTTTGCCGGACAAGCTACAGTGTCGTGAGGCAATGGGCTGCATATTCGGAGTTTGTTGCTGAGAAGACAGAGGAGATATGTCGGGACCTGAAAATGCATCTCAGGAACCCTCTGTGTATGCTGAACTAGTCTCAGATCAGTAGCTAGCTCACACAGGAAACAGTGATGAAATACCATCCATTTATTCGATTTAACTAAAAAGATCTCAGAGTAACAAATAATAATAATAACTGGACCTTATGGTCAACGTTTACTTAACTTGCCACGTAGGGCTAAAGAAACAAATAAGACTCTTGCAGCGGAACAAAACTCTTCAAATGGCCAATCAACATGCCCACAGGCAATCGAGTGGAGAACGCATCTTAATCCGCAAAACCTTCATAGTCCTCCTTCTAAAAGAACTCTTGGGTAGCTTGATATTCTTCAACTGCTGATTAAACAGAGGGCACAAGCCATGAGTACTTTTAAATGTACTCAGCAAACCGTAGGGAAATGTATGCAAATAGTATTCATGCACGACTTGACAAAGGTTAGCTATATGGTTCTTTTGCAAAAAGCAGCATTTACGATAAATACAATAAATAGATTGAAATGCGTAGTTGAAAACAATACTAAATAAGTAAACAATTTCTTTGAAACGACTAGTGAACTTCCCATTCACTTCCCAACCCAAACCAAAGATAAGTGAATCCCCAATTTACCAATCGACACAAACCACCAAGTGAATGACCTGTTCACCAAACAAACATTATATTCATCAAGTGAACATCCCATCCACACTCCAACTCATTTTAAAGAAACTCTACCTCCCGTGTGAAATCCCCGAGCACGTCCATAACCGCAGACACGGCTATTCGAATAGTTTTACACTCTGCAGAGATTGTACAGCTTTCCCCACATGACACAACTTCTCTAGTTTGTTTGGCATTCGTCGATATCACTGCTCACTACCTTAGGTAAGTAGTCTAGAGCATGTGACAAGGCCTTTACAAAGCTCCTTCTTAACCCAGTTCTGCCCGCTAAGGTTTCAACACTAAATGTCTTTCCGACCAAACAGGGCCCCCCTCTTGCGCCTTTGTGAAGAAACGTTTCCCATAACTCACGCTTTCCACGAAATAACCGAAATTAAGACATTGCTAATTAGTTAGCCAGGTCTATCTCATACCAGACATGTGGTTGTACGGTTAAGGCCTAGTTCAATGGCGCACAAGATTAAATCCTTGACAATTACTCACGCAATACTACTATAAACCCACAACATGTTACATCCACATCCCCACTATCCACCAACCACTCGCCCGAGTGAAGACCATTTTGTTTAACTAAAACCAATAACAAACCCTGTCATGGCACACAAATTTTAATAGCAGTGGCTAACCACCATGATTCCATATATCATTAAATCAAGATTAATCATATGACACATGTGATGATGAACCCATCGTAACTAAGCAGAACTAAGCATCTATACGATACCCATGTTGGTGATATAAATATGTCCAACTAAAATTATCCACGCTAGGGTGACAAAGGATTCATGGCATTCAAATAATCAAAAGAAGCATAATGACAATAGGTAATAACTAAGCCCAAAACAATTTGTATAAAAATAGCATGCAATTGTATAAAACAATATACTTTTGAAATCATAGGTTCAATATGATTAAAGGACTATGGCTTGCCTTGGAATAAATCCTGGGATTAGTCTTGATCTTGATATGCTCCTCCTTGCTCAAAGCTTCCCGAAGTATCAATGTCTAATCGCAAACAAGGCAAATAAACCAAATAAATAAATAACAGAGGCGAAACAAACTCCAAAAATTAAATAAAAATCTCAGATAGATAGATCTTGAATTTATATGAATTTAGGAATTTGAATGGACTCAATCGGAGTTCGGATGCAAAAGATATGTGCTTTGGAATATTGAATCTAAAAGAAACCCTAATTCTGGAATTACCCGAATTATTTCTTAATAGAAAAATCCGGATTTACGATGTGGCGTTGACGTCAGCGAGGGACGATCGGACTGGGCGAAACAACCTAACCGGTGGGGCCCACGAGTCGGTGGCTAGGCTCACGGTGGACCGGTTCACCGAGCCGGGTGTTGGGATTGGATCTGGATCGCCACGTGGCGATTACTCTTGGGCTCCATCACGAGCGACACGGCCTTGATGAGTGAGGTGGCGGCTGAGCTAGCAGGTGCCATGACGGCAGGGTTGGCGGCGGTGCTCGGATCCGAAGGAAACCGTCGAACGGCAGCTCGCCGACGGCGACGGTGGCACGAGGAGGTAGAAGGCGAGATGGGGATCACAACGGTGGGCTCACGGGTGCTTGCGGACGATCGTGGCAGCCGACGACGATGATTAGGCGGAGGTTGGGCCACGGGCGTGACGGATCTGGGGCTCCAGTGGGCTTGCGGCGAAACCGAGGTCACCGGGAGGTAGCCCTTGTCCTTGCGAACTCGAAGAAGGCGGCGGCGAGGCTTAAGCGGCTCTGACGACGAAGAACGAGCTCAACGGAGTTGCAGTGGCGCAAAGCTTCCTTGGCGGAACCTGGCAGTTAGGGCTTCGCTCCGGGGTAGAGGCGGCCGGGTATGGGATCGGAGGGTGCGGGCTCCCTGTCCCCTTTTAAAGCCTTGGCCGGAGAGTTCGGCTGCTCTGCGAGAATCTGTGTGCAGTGGAGGAGTCCTTGAGCGAGACGAACTCGGACTCAGGAGTCCCGGAGGTTGACGACACTGACGTGGCAAGCGGACCCTAAATCAGCGAGCGGTGAGAACAAGCAAGTCGCGCCTGGCAATGATCGGCCAGCAGTGGGGCCACACACGAGTCTTGTGGGAGGGAAAGAGCGAACGCATGTGCCGGGCCGGAAGCCGGAGGTTTAGGCTGCTGAGGATCGGGTTCTTGAGGAATAGGAAATGGGTTCGGCCCGAAGAGAATATGAGATTTATTAGTAGTTTTTCTTTTTAGAAAATAGTAAGAACTCCAAATAAAACTTGGAAAATAGCAAATGACCTCGAAAATATTCTAGAAAATTCTAGAAAATATATCCAAGCTCATAAAATCCAAATAAAATAATTTTGATAATAGTTGATGTTGACATTAATCACATTAAATTGTTTTTGAACTCTAAAAATTCCAATTAAGCTTTTAACTTTACCAGGAAAATCCAAATGGTTATTTTTCTTTTAAAACTTTAAAACATACCAAATTTTTGGGATGTTACAAGATAGCATAGGCTAACAGAGGAGATAGTGCATGCATCAAACTAATTTACAGATTAGATTTACAGATATCTCCAATAGTAATTCTACCGAATATATCTCATACAACATATCTTAACACCCTTCCTCAATCTGGACGTGATGAAGACATGTTGAGATTGCTTCTGAATCTGATAAACAACTCAGTCGGCAATGGTTTGGTCATTATATCCGAAAGCTAATCGCTCGATGAAACAAACCGGATTTCTAATGCCTTGCGTGCAACTCGCTCACAGACAAAATGGTAATCCACTTCAATGTGTTTAGTTCTGGCATGAAAAACCGGATTGGTAGTGAGGTAAACAGCCCCGAGATTGTCACACCATAAACAAGGTGCTTGTGGAAGAAAGATACCAAGTTCTCCTAGCAAAGCTTGTAACCACATGATCTCAGTCGTTGTATTTGCAATGGATTTGTACTCGGCCTCAGTGCTAGATCTGGAAACTATCGGCTGATTTCGAGAGCTCCAAGATACAAGATTGGAACCAAAAAATACTGCATATCCCTGATGCTTCGGCGATCATCTCGGTACCCCGCCCAATCAACTCACATAAAGCACTGATCAGCGAGAGGACGCTGAGCGACGAAGGACCAATCCAATGGGACTTGTATCCTTAAGATAATGAGAGATTCGCTTGACAGCAATCCAATGAGCTTCGGTTGGTGCTTTAAGAAACCGACAAACCTAGTTGACACTGTATGCAATATCCGGTCTTATCAAAGTTAAGTATTGTAAAGCACCAACTGCACTTCTATATTTTGTTGCATCGATTTCCGAAAGAGAATTGCCATCTGATAGAGACAATTTGTTTGTCATTTCCATAAGCGTAGCTACTGGTTTTGCTTTGACCATGTTTGTCCGTTGCAACAGATCATGAATATACTTGCATTGCAATAAGACAACAATATCATTTACCCGAGTAACTTCAATGCCAAGGAAATAACTGAGGTTTCCAAGTTCTTTAACAGCAAAATCATTCTGAAGTTGTTGAATAAGCATATCTGTAGCCTGAATCGATGAGATGATAATAATTATATCATCTACATATATAAGCATATATATAGTGATATCACCTTGATGAAATATGAAAAGAGAAACATCAGCCTTGGAGGGAATAAAACCCAATGCTTGCAATTTTTTGCTCAATCTAGAGAACCAAGCTCGTGGTGCCTATTTTAGTCCATAAAGGGACTTGTCAAGTTTTCATAGATAGGTTGGATACTGAACATCTTCATACCCTGGTGGTTGTCTCATATAAACCTCCTCATGAAGAATGCCATGGAGAAGCATTTTGTATATCGATTTGTCATAAGTTCCAGCCTCGAGGTACTGCTAACAAAACTCGTATAGTGGTAGGTTTGACCACCAGACTGAACGTATCTTCATAATCGATGTTGTAACGCTACTTAAACTGCTTCGCAACCAATCTAGCTTCGTGTCGATCCACAGATCCGTCAGCTTTCCTTTTGAGCTTAAATACTCATTTGTAGTCAATGATATTTAAGCCAGCTCGAGGAGCAACCAAAAGTCATGTACAATTCTTGTGTAATGCAACAAACTCAGTGTCTATAGCATCCTTCCATTGAGGTACTTTCATAGCATCAAGATATGACACTGGCTCAATTGCGGTAGAGGGTGCTTCAACAAAGATAGCATTATATGCTACTGTTCCATTCGTGTGCCTCTTTGGACATCAAGTCCCATGCTGCAGACGAGTGCTATATCGGTGTTGAGTCACATCTAGAGGAGCAGGAGCTGGAGGAACCAATGGAATCTGTTCATCACCTATTGAAGCAGAATCAAGAGAAAAGGCAGGTTGCACATCTTGAGACGGTTGATTAGTTGAACTAGAAATACTACTGATTTGGGAAGATGACACAGAAAGAATTGGTGCCGAATGAGAAATCATAGGAAGATATGTGTATGGAGCTGGATGCATTGTTTCAGGTAGTGCATAGTTTTTTTGATTTCAAGAGAAAGGAAAAACTCCCTCAACAAAGATCACATCTCTAGAGATGTAAACTCGGCTAGAGGAAACATCCAAACACTTATATCCTTTATGGTGAGAGCTATACCCTAAGAACACACACTCCTTTGTAGACCTGTTCACGGGGCAGCCCGGCCCTTGCAGTTTCGGCCCGAAGCCCGAGCCTGAAAGCCAGAAGGGCCGGTAAAAACAATAAAAAAATGAAAATCTATTTATGTAATTTTGGAAATGAATTAAATATTATTTTTTATTCCAAAAATGATTAAAATAATATTTTTAAACTTAAAAATCGATTTTCGGGCAGACTCGAACTGCTTGAGATCGAGTTTTTCAAGCCCGACCCGACCCGACGTTTGAACAGCTCTACTCCTTTGATATAAAAGAAAGCTTACAACTATTATATGGTCAAAGATGAGGCCAACAAGAGCATCCAAAGATTTTCATCATAGAGTAGTTCGGTTTTGCACCAAATAAACGTTCAAGAGGAGTAGAATTATCAATGACACGAGTAGGAAGCCTATTTATAAGGTATGCAGCAGTAAGAAATGCTTCATCCTAAAATTTTATAGGCATAGAGGATTGTGCAAGAAGTGCAAGACCGGTCTCAACAATGTGTTGATGCTTTCTCTTAGCTGAACCGTTTTGTTGATGTGTATGAGCACAGGAAACTCTACGATCAGTGCTAATCTTTTGAAAGAATCTATAATGAAGTCTCTGATACTCCCCACCCCAATCTGATTGAACACATTTAATTTCCTTGTCAAGAATTCGTTCTACATGATTTTGAAACTGTAAAAACACATTCTCAACATCAGATTTGGCACGAAGTAAATAGATCCATGTGAATTTGCCAAAATCATCTATAAAACTCATATAGTACTTGTATCCTCCTGTAGATTGAGGTGCATGACCCTATACATAAGAAAACACAAGTTCTGGAGGAGATGTAGATGTATGAACTAACAAGGAATAGGGTAGCTGATGACTCTTTGCACGCTGACATACATTATGCACAGAGGTATGTGTAGAGCTAAGATGCAACAATGTATTCAAATGCAAAATGGATTGAACTACTTGAGACGAAGGATGACCAAGACGAGCATGTCGTTGCTCCTTATTTGCTTTCTGACCGAGCATGGCAATCTTGGATGAATTTATTGTGGATGACTTGATGGGGTAGAGTCCGGACTCATATCTGTCGCTGAGAATCTTTCTCTTCGACACCCGGTCCTTAACAACAAAGTGGTTAGGATGGAATTCGACAAAAAAAAAAATCATTATCACGGGTAAGTTTGTGAATAGATATGAGGTTTTTGGAGATCTTAGGAACATGGAGGACATTCCTGAGAAACAAGAGGTTTAGCAGTAGCATTTATAGAACAACGACCAATGTTAGAGATGTGCAAACCTGTTCCATTGCCGACTTGCACTTGATAAGCACCATGGCACTTCTCGCACATTGTGAGTCGGACTAGATCACTTGTGATGTGATCTGTTGCTCCGGTATCTGTATACCAGTTTGGATCAACCTGGTAGCAGGCGCGGTGACAGGGGATGCCCCTGGTGCACAGGCACCCCAAAAAAAAGTGCAAAAGTTTTTATATACTCCTGGTAGTTTGACGGACAAGCTACAATGTTGTAAGGCAATGGGTTACATATTTAGAGTTTGTTGCTGAGAAGACAGAGGAGATAGCGTAGGCTAACAGAGGAGATAGCACATGCATCAACTATTTTATAGATTTGATTTACATATATCTCCAACAACAATTCTACCGAATATATCTCATACAACATGTCTTAACAAGAAAAACACAGTCCAAACATATTAAACAAGAGTGAAAGAGAAAAAAACAGGTAAACAAAAAAGAAATATGCATGCGTACGATGGATGCATCACAGTTCACAACTGCGTGTTTTTTTTATTATACACCACCACGTATACATACAACGGAGGCCAGAAATAAATTCATGACTTCACAAAATTCTTAAGTGCGTAAAGCTAAGCATCAGGATCTGAACCCCCCACAACTCCACTACAGATGGTTCCCAATTCACAATGTTGTACTAACAATTATTGGGACAATGAATAATAAGAATCAAGATCTGTATGATTTTATTTTTCATTGGCAGTAGATATATACAGGGGCGGAGCTGGGCAGCAAAAAACTGCATGTAAAAAATCTTAAATGCCATCATGTACTGTATAGTTTGAGTTAAAGCACAATGGGCTGGCCCGAGGCCCAGGCCAAAGCTGGCTCCGCCCCTGGAGAGAGATATATATAGGCACATTTAAATTTAAACTTAAAATTAGAGGGATGGACCGTCTGACAGTTTTGAATTGAATTTGAGAAGCGTACGTGCCCGTCCAGTTTAATTTGACCGTTGCAAGTTGATTTCCCGTTTTGTTTCAGCTACTCGAAACGTGAGTTTGACCATTGAAGTCAAAAGGTTGGGAGTGCACGTACTGTTCACTGTATTCATGTGTGCAACATAAATGATAAATCCAGTACGAACTAACCATCAAGAAAATAGATTGCACGTGCCTGGTATATCTCGAATGAGCTTGACTCGAGAGAGACCGATCGAGCCCTGCCGTGCCGTCCATGCAACATTCGGTGACGAGGCAAGAAAATAAATATAAGGTGGGCCAGACGAATGCAACGAACATTATACTAAAAAAATTCATTGCATATACTCGGAAGATGTCGTACACATGATTTGTTTAGTACGAAAGACGAAAAAGAGTAAGAGTTTTTTTGGGGCGGGACAGGGAAGCCGTGGCCTCCGCCGGTCTCCCCCTCCCTCCGCCACTGGCAACATCATATCGATCGTGAGCTAGATAATTAAGCTAAGCTAGCGCTGTCGACGAATCACTTGGCTGTGGCGACGGTGTACGATGGTTCTACCGATCGAATTCCCTGGCCCGGCAACAAATACATATCGACCAACTAGAGATATAGCTGAATAAGCCAGGCCGACAGCGTCAGCTTGGCATGCGTTCATGCACCGCAATAAATCGTTAACATACCAATGAAACAGTCACTCAATCACTAAAATGATATGTGTGATTGCCCCAATTGATACGTTAACCTACCAACCGCCCCCATTGGTACGTTAACGTACCATCCGGTTAAATCATCCATAATGGCTAGTACCCTCCCAGGCTCCCAGGCTCACTACTACCAGCCCTACCCTACGCAAGAACTGTCATGAGCAGTGAAGATTACTACCGGTGCAGTTGTGCAAGCGCTGTCATGGCCGAAAGAAATTAATGCTAACTAAAATGTTGATTTTAACCTTAAAACTAAATCCTGGTTTTAACTGGAGTATATATTTATTTATTGGATTAATTCTTTATATGTAACTGGAATTTCGTGAAATCCCTAATTGTATCACTGATGTTAGTGAAATAATGAGCGGTATATAAAAGATGAGGCAAACTTTCTGTAGCATATAAGAAATTCACCCTTACTTATTTATGCTGGAAGAAGAGGATATTTCGTTCTTGTTTGGTCCAAGCCAATCAATACGAGCTTCTAATTATTATTGATCCCATATGCTATATTTTTTTCCCCTATGATATATCGTGTGGAATTTTGAGAAAACTCGAAACAATGTTTGGTGATTGAAGGCTTCATCACCAGACGATGGAGGCACTTCCTTATTGTACTGAAAGATTTATCGCATAAATTTTATTCAAACATATAAGACCGACGTGTTTAATTAATATTTTATACTCGAGGAAAAATATTATTTTTTAAAAGTATTGTGAACTTTGTGTAGTATTAACTACCCCTATTCTAAGACAAATTGCTCACTTCAATCCACATAAGGGCATCTCTAATAGTTAGAGATAACCTTGTCTCTAACATATGCTACATCATCTTTAGAGACAAAATCTTTAATAGATAGTCTCTAGCACACTCTTCAACATTTATATTTTATAATTTTCTTTTGAAACGGGCCTACATGTCAATTAGAGTAGATTAATATATCATGTCTTGTTTCGCGTGCACGATAGTCTCTTCAGGAAGAGGCGACCTGTGCTCTCTCTCCTCCCTCTCTTTCCTCCATGTATGATTTTGTTGACGTGGCATACCTAATAGACGACAATAAATACACTATTAGAGATGGTCTGTATCATAATATCATATAGCTACAGAATTAAGATTGATATGGTCCTCTGTCTATCCGATCGTGAGTCCATGACACAACACTTCCACTTTCGGCTTTCTAAATAATCTAGTGGGTTTCAAATTCCCTCTAGTTTAATACACACTTGCTATGTTTAAATTGCCGCACCGACATGCAGGCACAACGAATTATATATGGGTCCCAAGTCTCGAAACAATTGGTATAAATTGTATGTGTTCCTAATTTTTTAAATAGTATTTACACCAACCACTCATATTTATTCCATTCGCTCCTAAGGGTATCTCTAATAGTGTATTTATTGTCGTCTCTTAGTTATGCCACGTTAACAAAATCCTACGTGAATGAGAGAGGGGGAGGAAAGAGAAAGCACATGTCGTCTCTTCCTGAAGAGACTATCGTGCACGCGAAACAAGACATGATACATTAATCTATTCTAGTTGATATGTATGTCCGTTTCAAAGAAAAATTATAAAATATAAATGTTGGAGAGTGTGCTAGAGACTACATATTGGAGATGTTGGCTCTAAAGATGATGTAGCATATATTAGAGATAAGGTTATCTCTAACTATTGGAGATGGACATCTCTGATAGTGCCGTCTCTAATTTTGCTATATCAACTCTACGTCACTGAAGGACGGATTTAGAGACAACACCTCTAATAAGCTGTTTTTAGCAAGTTGTCTCTAACATTCATACCAAACTTATAATATTCCCACTCTTTCACCCTTTTCTCATATGCACTGGTTGATTTGTCTTGGTTCATGTGTAGAGATGGTTGTTTGAGGAAGAGACGGCTTCCATTCTCTCTCATGTTTCTCTCTCTTCCACCTAGGATTTTGCTGATATAGAAGGACTAACCGATGGCTGACATGACACTATTGTAGATACCCTAACATGTATACAATGCCTTTTAAATGTGTCTATCGTTCTCATTAAGGAGATAGGTTATGTTTGGTTCGAGGCTTGAGAGCCGTGCCTGAGAAAAAGTGGTGCCTGAGAGTAGCCAGAGAAGCAGATGATTTTTGCCTGATCAGGCAAACCTGACGATATGGTGTTTGGTTGATGATACGTGCCTGTAGATAAAAAGAAAGGAGAGAGAGAACTAAAAGAGAAACAAAAGATGTTGCCTGGCAGACGTTGATTTTGTACGCCTGGTTGCCAGGCCTGCAAACAAGCGAATCCCAGGCAGCTATCCGGTTGCTCCCCGGCCAGGCAAGCTCTCCTCAGGTAGCAAACCAAACACGCTCATTGTTTAGGTGGAGTGGTCCCGCTTTTGAGGGCAACATAACATCTTTAGGAGGGATTAGGATCCTCTGCATTGAAGAATTCATTACAAAGAATCTATAGTGCATGGTATTAGGAACGATCTCTACCGTTCGATAAAAAAGGTATAGTGGTTCTGCTACAATAAATATTGCGCTGTTGCTATAGTATTTGCTACGATTACCCTTCATGGAGTGCCTCTGCGATCTTTCGAGAATCCGGATCACTTTAGGAAACACCACATACAGCAATCACATGTATCAAAATAAATAATGGTTATTTAATAATAACTTATCGTTGAGCAAATACAGAGATGTGATCAGATAAGTATTTATTCCTATGCTGTTTTTCACCAAAATTGATTTGATCGAATCAATATATATCAAATTCACGGGCATACATGCATAATGCAGGAAGGAACATTCATTGGGCTCTTCTAGAAAATTTTCTTCTCACCCGCTTGCGAATAACTGAATTCCTTTGATTATTCCGCAAAATTAATTAGAGAAAATCTGCAAGTTGTTTCATGATCAAGATTTCGAAGACGTGATTGAAACAATAAACATATGATATTCAGAATCAGTTTACAACAGGTGAAGTTGATCATCCATCATAGAAGAAGCCGTCAAATATTGTGGCAACACAAAAACAGATAACACCGAAGAAACAACCTTCGGAACTGGCAACTCGTGAAGAATAACACGTATTTCCATCTCCAGTTCTCATTTCCTTTTCTTGTCCCTCTACAAATCATAAAAGCCATGAAACCCAACGAAAGCGTAATATTTGGGACACGAGAAATTTTCACTTGATTTTTTGACATAGGAGTTGCACTATTTTCTCTAAGTGATTAAGACTTCTACAAAACTTTTGTAATATTCCTACATTTTAAATACCTAATTACAGTAATCTCTCAACGGGCGACTCTACATGTAATTTATGTGTACGCACCAATAAATACCATCCCCTTTTTTTGTCTTAAAAAAGAGTAAATTTCACTTTGGACCATGTAATATTACCAGAAACCTTTAGCAAATCTTTTTTATTTTACACCACATTTTCTTACCATGTGTTGCACTTTGCACTAAGGCAAGGATTTGATCGTCTTCTTTTGTGCTCGCTGATGGTGAATGGCGGCGCTGGAGGCGCTAGTGAGGCACGAGATGGAGAGAGGGGGGGGTGTAGATAGAGCTAGGAAATTGATCGAAAACAGAGAAAAATAGTCAAAGCATCGTCGATAGCGGCTATAGCAACGACGACGATGGCAAAACGACTCGCTCTCTATTTTTTTGGTTGCTGCTATCTCGCTGGTCGTGCCTCGCCGCTGGCAAGCTCTCTGCACGCCTTTTATATTTTCCTCTCGTTGACAGGACGTTTTCTCTGTGCAAAGTGAAACAAAAAAGTAAAAAGATGTGGTGCAAAGTAAAAAGATTTGTTAAGAATGATAAAGTAAAACTGTGATTAAATTTCGTATGGTTAAATTACATGATCCAAATTTACTTCTTTTTTTAAAAAATACTCTTTCCAGTCTCCCTCCATCCGCGATTAAAAACCCCACCCCCACTGTCCTGCCACCTCTCCTTTCCGCCATTGCAAAAAGCTCTCGTCTCCTCGAAACTCCCGACTCTTCTCTGGCCGTGCTGTCCTCCCCCTCCGCCTGGGCCTCCGACGTGAGCGCGCGCGCGTAGCGCAGCCGCACGACGGCCGGCCGGCGACCTGACCTATGCCCCCCGACCAGTCGGGCATTGGCTGACCCCCAAATGCCTCGCACTAGCTAGCCGCCGCTTGTACATAAACACTGCTGAAAGTTGTAGACGAGAGAGGAAAAAAAAGAGAAGAATAAACTCCCCCACACGTTTTACGAATCGGGCCGCCGCCGCCTTCTCGTCGCCGGAGAGGAATTTTAGCCTCGGCGGGCGCGAAGGCGTGCACTTTTTCCCTTCTATTTTTAGTTTTTTTGGGGGTGATTTTTGGAGTGGATTTCACGGTGTGGTGACGATGGAAGTGGTGGACTTCTCGGTGCTGGGGACGGTGCAGAAAGTCAGATCCCTCATCGCCGGCCCCGCGCCCGCCGCCGACGAGGACGCCCTCCGGACGGGCGCGCCACCGTCCCCCAGGACGCCGATATCGCCCAGCGGGGGCGCGTCCCCCGCGGAGTCGCCGCCGCCTGCCGCGAGATCCGCGGGCAGGCGCCCCATCGCCCTCCGCCGCCAGAACTCCTCGCCGCAGCTGCTCCGCTGCCTTGCTATCAGGTAGGGTGCTACGCCTCCGTTTCCGTCGCCTCGTATGGTGCTGCTTACATTACAAGTTCTTTTGACTTGCTATGAACGAAAAGGGAAAAGTGAGGTTGAGATTGCTTGGTGTTAGGATTTTAGTAAGTAAATTATCTCAAGGTCTTAACTTTTTAAGTGCTAGTACCGTAGTAGTAGTTGCAGGGTTAGAAGAAGGGAAAAGAAATTTATGACTAGTTTGTATGTTTATGTTTGCAAACCTGGTGTTTTATAACTGATCGAATTATTGTGCTGAATCATTGTGGAACTGGTTTTCGTGGATGCAGGCGAGCAGATGGCGAGGACAATGACAAGCCCGGGGTTCAGTTTTTCACCCCAGGGAATAACTACTCACATGACTTTTCGGACACAGATTCTGTCAGTGTTAGTACCCCTAACGAGATCAACCGGTCCATGACCCCAAGCTCCTTGGAAAGCCCGACTTGGATGGTCAGGCAGAACGACGGCACGCCGACATCCAGGAGGAACCGCCGTTTCAGCCTGGATTCTCTTGGTTGTGGTACGAAGCTAAATGGTAGCGTTGCTGACAGGAGCAGAGAAGGCGACAAGATTCAATATCCTGTTGATTTTGATGCCAATATTTGGTGCCCGCCGCCGCCAGAAGACGAGGGTGACGACGTCGAATCGAGATTATTTGGATTTGACGACGAGGATGATGAGGTTGGGGACTCGAGCAACCTTCTTGCTCTTGGTAGCTTTAGCACTAACAAAATAGTTGGTGTTGACATGGTCACAGAAATAGCTCACAAAGAGGGTCTGAGGAATGCTGTACTTTGCCATTTCCGAGCTCTTGTTGCTCAATTACTGAAGGGAGAAGGTATCAGTCTGGGAAATGACAATGGATCCAAGAGTTGGCTTGAGATAGCGTCCTCCTTAGCTTGGCAAGCTGTCAGCTATGTGAGACCAGATACCAAGAAAGGTGGCAGCATGGATCCTACTGATTATGTAAAAGTCAAATGTATAGCATCAGGGGATCCAAGTGATAGGTATATTCTTACTTTTGCCATTTGACTGCTATTTACATGATTGCACTCTCCGTGATGTGAAACTGATGGTTAATTCCTTGTGTACAGCAATCTTGTTAGAGGAGTCGTTTGCTCTAAGAACGTAAAACACAAACGCATGGTCTCTGAGCACAGGAGTGCGAAATTGCTCATTTTAGGGGGAGCACTTGAGTACCAGAAGGTTACTAATAAACTAGCATCCATTGATACTGTACTTGAACAGGTTTGCACTTATTCATATTCATGTTGCATTTTTTTCCTGTTTCTTCTTTTCCTGAAGAAATGCATGTAATGCAGGAGAAGGAGCACCTGAGAACAATTGTTGGAAAGATCGAGTCTCGGCGGCCAAATGTGCTGCTAGTTGAGAAAAGTGTCTCGTCTTATGCTCAGGAGCTCTTGGCAAAAGATATTTCATTAGTTCTGAATGTTAAGAGGCCGCTTTTGGACAGGATATCAAGATGCACAGGAGCGCAAATTGCCTCATCAATTGACAATATTGTGTCAGCAAGGCTAGGTCAGTGCGAAATGTTCAAGGTACAGAAAGTTCTGGAATTCTCATCAGGAAAACAGACAAACAGGAGGTCAACAAAGACACTGATGTTCTTTGAAGGCTGCCCAAGGCGTTTGGGCTGCACGGTAATTATCTCTTTGCTGTTCCAAGAACATTTGATCGGAATCATGTCACTAACATAAAATAATTGGTTCAATCTATTATACATACTAGCACGAAGCCTGTAATTAGTTTTAAAAATGAATTTCTAACTTTTCTTTTTACACCTTATATTACATTTCTAATAAATGTGGCTCAATTATGTAGGTTCTACTGAGAGGGTCCTGTCAGGATGAACTAAAGAAAATTAAGCGTGCAGTACAACTTGCAGTCTTTGCCGCTTATCACCTCTCTCTTGAAACGTCATTCTTTGCTGATGAAGGCGCAACTCTTCCTAAAGTTCCTTCAAGGCCTGTGATAGTGGTGCCAGATATACGAAGTGGTGCAAATAACTATTTTTCCGGATCTGCTGGTGTTGGTATTCCTGATAGACTTAAACCTGTACAAGGCAAAGATTCACAGACTACTACAGTCAACGGTATATTTGAGGAAATTTCTGTATCACCTAGTTCATTGTCGTTGAATGAGGAAGGCGAGGGGATCATCTTTGAGCATAGGGAATCTGAATCTCCTGTTGATAATATGAATTCTCATGATCATTACTTATCCCATGCAATTGATTCATGCAATGGGTGTAAAATATCTCCATGTTCCTTGGACCATGACTCGAGAGCTTCAGGTATTGTGATGCAATATCAGCATTTGCATGACTCTGCACAGTTTCCCATTGCAAATAATACCCATCAAGATGAGGTTTCAGGGAAGAAATATCAACAAATAGACCATTGGAAGCATAAACCACGTGCTGACTGTCAGACAGGAGACCTAGATGACGAGAATGAGTTTTCTGGTGAATACTTTCCTGCTACTGACAACCATCAGAGCATCTTAGTTTCCCTGTCAAGCACTTGTATCCCCAAAAGCTTGGTATGCGAGCGCTCCCAGCTCTTCCGCATTAAGTTTTATGGAAGCTTTGATAAGCCACTAGGGAAATACCTCCGGGAAGACTTATTTGATCAGGTACATCCTGTATTCATCTGTATGTGCAATATCGTATTGGAATTTCTCATCATAGTTTTTTAAAATAATGTTTTGTCCATGTCCTTCATCAGGCGTATTGCTGTAAATCATGTAAAGAGCAATCAGAATCACATGTAAGGTGTTATACTCATCATCATGGGAGCTTAACAATTAGTGTTAGGCGGCTTCTGTCTCAGAAGTTGCCTGGTGAGCGTGATGGGAGAATATGGATGTGGCATAGATGCCTCAAGTGCGAGCCTAAGGATGGTGTACCACCTGCTACGCTGAGGGTAATTATGTCAGATGCTGCTTGGGGCTTGTCATTCGGGAAATTCCTGGAGCTAAGCTTTTCAAATCATGCTACTGCTAACCGAATTGCAAGCTGCGGACATTCTCTCCAGAGGGACTGCCTTCGTTTCTATGGGTATGCTATCTTTACCGATTAATATTATTCCTCCAATAAAATTTCAACTTACCTGCTAACCTATCCAGGTATGGAAACATGGTGGCTTTCTTCAGATATTCTCCTGTTGATATTCTATCAGTCAACCTTCCCCCCTCAGTACTGGATTTCAACTGTCGCAATCCACAAGAGTGGATGAAAATGGTGGCAGTTGAGGTATGTGATTTTCTCAAAGCTATGATAATCATGTTCATTGTCTACCTCCTATACATTTGTTGTGGCCTGAACAATAATATTATGCCCATGTACTTGTTTTTGAAGATTTATGGCAAAATGGAATCCTTACATCTGGAGGTATCTGATTTTCTGCATCGTACTGAAAAGAGTATTATAACTGAGGATGAACAAGTGAAGACAGGTGTTCAAAGGCAGATCATTGAGATGAAGGATTTGATTAAAATGGAAAGAAATGAATATGAGGTGAAGCGTTCGGGTTTTCTTGTTGAGTACTCGTATTTATCCAGGGTTACAAACATTTAATGTTGATTTTAATATTGCCCCCCCCCCACCCCCTCCCTGTTTTTCTTTTTTTTGCAGATTTTGCTGTTGCCAGTTATTAGAGATAGTAATCACTCCATGCAGGCATCAATTGATATACTGGAGCTCAACCGCTTGAGGCGTTGTCTTCTTCTTGATGCTTACATTTGGGATCGGAGGCTATGTTATGTAGATTCACTTCTTAAAACACATGATCATGTTTCAGAAACCAAACCTGCTATCACCGGAAAGTCCGCATGTTTGTCATACTCATCAGGAAGTCCAAGAAAAAATTTAGGAAGTCCAAGAAAATCTTTGTTATCCAGAGAGGGTTGCTTGAACGATAATGAGTACAGCATGGCTGAGACAAATTTGCGGATTGGTTTGGTGGAACATCCTACGGATGATGCAGAAGATCTTGTCAAAGTCTTCAGCAGATTCAATGGAGAGAAAGAATGGCCAATTGCTAAAGTTGCCATCGATATGGAACCTGCTGAGAGGTTATCCTCACTTGCATCTATTTTTTCTGATAAGATTGATTTGGCATGGACTGGATCTAGTGAGTTACAGTATGATCTTCCACAAGGTTTCACCAAAATTGATGAAAATGGATCCTTTAATTTGTTGGATAGTTCAAGGTATGGGAATGCAGTAACCCCTGTTAGAACCCATTCATTTGATCCTACACTGGGATTGCGTCAGCAAGAACGCACTGGATTAGCCCCTACTTCGTTGCATCTGTTGTCATTCAGATCCGCTGAATACTTTGGGGATTTTACAAGCATCCTGAAAGATCCAATGCCAAACATAGGGAGGGCTTGTTCTCAAAGGTCTCCTGGGGCAATAGAGAAATTAAATGTTATTCTTACTCGTACACCCACGTATATTTCATCCGCTTCACATATGGTTGATGATGGGGCACGGCTGCTGTTGCCTCAGATTGGATATGAAGATGTTGCAGTCTATGATGATGAGCCCACCAGTATTGTGTCATACGCCATGACTTCAGAAGAATATGTGCAACAAGTCACGCGTGGACTGAATTCAAGTTTGAGTTTTTCACACCTTCCAAATGCCACTGAGTTCAGCAGTCATGGACTTGAGGGGTCCTTTCCCTCACAAGAAGACCATCTGGATTCTAAGGGAACTCATTTTAAGTTTTCTTTCGATGATGAATCACCGCTTTCCGCAGATAAAGCAAAGTTCTCTGTGATTTGTTATTTTGCAAAACATTTTGCTGCGCTTAGAAAGAAATGCTGCCCAAAGGATATTGATTACATCCGTTCACTAAGTCGCTGCAAGAGATGGAGTGCACAAGGTGGAAAAAGCAATGTTTATTTTGCAAAGACACTGGATGAGAGGTTCATAATCAAACAAGTCACCAGGGCAGAGCTGGACTCTTTTGTAGAATTTGCTCCTCAGTACTTCAAGTATTTGATGGAATCCTTGACCTCTGGTAGCCCGACTTGCCTGGCCAAAATAGTAGGATTATATCAGGTTTTTTTTCTTCACTTGTTGTCGCATGATTTATTTAACTACAAAGTGTAAATGATCTCTCTAGATTTGATTTTTCTGGCTTTGCTTGTGTTCAGGTTAGTGTCAAGGGCTTGAAAAGTGGGAGAGAAGTAAAGATGGACCTGATGGTGATGGAGAATCTTTTCTTTGAAAGGAATATACCTAGGGTTTATGATCTAAAGGGTTCATTACGCTCTCGCTATACATCCAGCGACAGTAAAGTCCTCTTAGATTCAAATCTCATAGAGGCATTGCATACAAAGCCTATATTTTTAGGGAGCAAGGCAAAACGAAGATTGGAAAGGGCTGTCTGGAATGATACTTCGTTTCTTGCGGTATGTAGTTATATTGCCCTGTGTATACTGTTTATCCAACAGATTTGTAGATCTAACGAAATTTCCATGTTGCCACATTATCAGCACCAATTATACACTGCCATAATTTATACTATATATAGCTGTTACATGATTGTTTTGGGATTTAGGAAGGTATGAACTATACTTTTTTCAGTCTCTCAATGAAAGAACACTCTGTTTCTGTGTTTTATGTGAGTACCATCATGAGAATTTGTCGGCTTGCTGAAACAATATATCTTGTACTACCTGTTATCTTGCTTTCTTATTCCCCTGTTTTATTGTAGTTTGTCTCAAACGATCATGTTAATCCATCTCATTCCTCACCTCCATATATATTTATTCCAGAAATGATATTGAACTATATACTTATTTCAGAGTAAATTGCACAACAAGCCATAAGTCATAAGTGGCATTTTAGCACTTCATGCATAGGTCGTTTTGTCCCAGTAAGTGGCGTTCATTACTGAAACTTTGACGGTTGTAATTCGGTCTACCTTGCAGTCAGCGGATGTCATGGACTACTCTCTTCTTGTTGGAATTGACGAGGAGAAGAAAGAGCTTGTTATCGGCATCATCGACTACTTGCGTCAATACACCTGGGACAAACAGCTGGAGACCTGGGCGAAGGCCTCAGGCATCCTAGGCGGCCCCAAGAATGAACCCCCAACCGTCATATCTCCGATGCAGTACAAGAAGAGGTTCAGGAAAGCCATGTCCAAGTACTTCCTCACCGTCCCCGACCAGTGGTCCTCTTGACAACTAACCGATTGATTGTTCGCTGTAACCAGATCATCATATCAGACGTATAGTCCATTCTTTCTGTGCCTATTGTGAGAAGATTAGCCGGTTCAATTTGAACCCACTTGTACCATGCTGTAGCCACAGGTAGGATTATCCTCTCCGTGGATACCAAGTGTTGATATTTTCTAATATAGAAGTATCTGGAATATGTTATATTAGCGGATCAGTGTCTTACTTGAACTAAGTCCTTTTACCTCTTTATATACCTCTTGTAAGCCGCACGGGGAGAATAGACGTCTCATTGTAATCCTCTGCGTTTTGTAATCACTCATCATATAGTGATTATCGCCCGTTGGCGTCCGTGGGTTTTTTTGCCAGGGTTTTTCACGTAAAAATTCATCTCATTTGTCCCTATTTTTCTAACAAGTGGTATCAGAGCATAGGAGTTTAGGGTTTGAAGAGATACGAAAAAATAGCAGATCCAATCCGAGTCGTTGTCATACGCGTGCGCCTTCGCTGGAGCCCTGCCCCTATCTCGCGTCGGCTCCATCTGAAAAGCTTACCAGGAGTTTCAAAGTTCGTTGATTCATGTACACAGTACGTGTACGAAAGAGCCCGTGATTTTTGCTAGGTTCATACAGATCAGTACCAACAATTTTCAGGATTTATTCCTCATGGCGACTTTGAAGTATAATCTTCCACTCCTGGGTCGAGACACAAGATTTTCGCTGTAGTAAGTCAAGATGAGGGTTGTGTTAGCACATATGGATTTGGATAATGCATTGGAAGGATTTGAGAAACAACCTATCATATGGACAGCAGATGAGAAGCGTAAAGACCGTAAGGCTTCATCTCAAATTCACCTTCATCTATCAAATAATATTTTGCAGAAGGTTTTGAAGGAGAGGACAACTGCTGTATTATGGCTAAAGCTGGAATAAATTTGCATGACAAAGGATCTCACCAGTAAGATGCATCTCAAGCAGAAGTTGTACTATCACAAATTGCAAGGGGAATCTGTGCTTGATCATCTTTCGTTGTTTAAGGAGATCGTTGCCGACCTAGAGTCGATGGAGGTAAAAGATGATGATGATGATTTGCGTCTTATTCTTTTGTGTTCTCTGCCTAGTTCTTTTTCAAATTTCGGAGATAACATATTACATAGTAGAGATACTCTCACCCTTAATGAAGTTTATGAAGCTTTGCATGCTAAGGAGAAGATGAAACAGATAGTACCTTCTGAAAATTCAAATCCAAAAGGAAAAGGCTTGTTTGTTCGTGGCAGGCAAAAAGAGAAGAACTCAAACAATGGATCTCAAGGCAAAAGTTCAAATGGCTACAAGAACCGTTCGAAATCCAGAGGCAAGTTGTAGGATCAAGGATAACCGACTAGAGGGGGTGAATAGGCGGTTTTAAAATTCTTTTGGCTAAAAACTGATTTTACCAAAATTAAAACTTATGAAAAACAGTTTCACAATTTAAAGCCTAAAAGGTCTAAGGCTTACTAAGTGCACTACACTATCAAGACAAGCTAAACAATCTAACCAAGATAAACAACTAGCTCATAAGCATAAAAACACAAAGTAAAGAACTAGAGAATAAACCACACTAGGGAGACAAGCGATGTTTTCCCGTGGTCTCGGAGACTTGCCGGTCTCCACTAATCCACGTTGAGGAAGCTTGATCAACTCAAGCCGGCTCCACACAAGCACTTCCCTCAATCACTAATGACAGCTCTTCTCCTCTTCGGATAGGCGAGCTCCAACCTTCACAAAAGCCCGGGTCTTCTCACAATCTCCTTTGAGAAGATCACCGACGTAACTCCGAACCGTCTAGGAGACGACAATCTCCAAGAGTAATAGAACAAAGATTCTTCGTTTGAAGATGCTCAAATTCCACAATGATCAAACCCTAATCAACGCTCTTGGAAAAACCTCAACAACCTTTGCAAGAAGATTTTAATGCTCTTAAAGAGTGTAAGACAATGCAAAGGGCTCAAGCGTATTTAATGAGGTTCATCCAAACCTTCTAGCTACAGTGGGTGAGGTATTTATAGCCTCCACCCACTGTACTAACCGTTGGGGTACTAAATCCCCAAATTTTCATGAGTCCCATTGGGATGCACAGCATTCACCGGTTAGTCCGGACTGCGGTAACGGTCGACTACTACACACTGCTACGCATTAAATGCACAGAGAAAATAGCCATTACAGTAAGTCTGGTCAGACCGTAGTTGAATGTCCGGTCAGACTGGTCTATAAAAAATTTCAATCCAGAGAAAAATATGCTACTGGAAAAACTTGACCGTATGGACAAATCGGGGTTGCGGTCAGTCCGGCATTGGTGAATTTGTAGCAATACACAAAAAGGCACCTCTATGGAAAAAGATGACCGGGTCCTTGACCCGGAGGTCCGGTCAGTCCGGACCTATGCCGACGGTTAGTTCGGCCTCAAGAATTAAAGCCAAATGTGAAAACTCCATTCTCTGGAAAAAGCTGACCGACCAATATGTCCGGAGGTCCGATCAGTCCGGGCTAATACCTGCGGTTAGTCCGGGCTGAGAAAACTTAGAAAGGGAGCTTATTGGAAAAAGTCGATCAGTAGCTTTGAGCCGAGAGGCGGTCGGTCCAGACCTATCAACGTCGGTCAGTCCGGCCAAGAAGATAAAACCCATCTAAATTAAGGCCAGACTAAATCAAATAAATCCAAGATTTAAACCAAGTAAGATTGAGCATTTGTGGCATTATTCGCTTTCAAGCTACTAGACTTTTGATCCATCTTCGTAGTACGGTTTACTATTCTAATAATCCAGTCTTTTATCCTTCATTCTCCTAGACCGGTAAAACTAAGAAAATATCCTATCAACTAGATACATTTACCTTGAGGGTGATGAGATCCTTTAGTGCTCTTCCATTTTAGTCCAAGAATAAACCTAGTAACTTCTTGATAAAGCGAGTTAGTACAAAACACATGATTGTCTATAATTACCAAAACACTGCAAATGGGGCCTAGATTCTTCACAACTACAAGTCGTGCAAATATTGCAAGAAAAGTGGGCACGACATCTCTGAATGCTAGAAGCTGCAGAATAAAGAAAAAAGAACTGGCAATTATAAGCCAAAAGGTAAACCAGATGATGAAGATAAAGCCTCCCTTACTGCTGATGATAATTCTGATGGAGAAGTTCGTGTTGCTTTTGTTGGATGTGTTAAGACCAATGATGAATGGATTCTTGATTCTGCCTGTACCTTTCATATGTGTCCTAATAAGGACTGGTTTGCCACCTATGAACCTGTTGAAGGTGGTACTGTGTTGATGGGTGATAATTCATCTTATAAGGTTGCAGGAATTGGTTCAATTTAGATCAAGATGTTTGATGGTATTATCAGAACTTTGACAAATGTGAGGCACATTCTAGATTTAAAAAGCAACCTCATTTCTTTGAGTACTCTTGATGCTAAAGGGTACAAGTATTCTAGTGAAGATGGAGTTTTGAAGGTATCAAAAGGCTCTCTTGTTGTGATGAAAGCTGATATTAAATCTGCCAATCTGTACCATTTGCGAGGTACTACAATATTAGGTAATGTTGCTGTAATTTCAAGTTCATTATCTGATTCTGATGCTACTAATCTTTGGCATATGCGCCTTGGGCATATGAGTAAAATTGGTTTGGCAGAATTGAACAAAAGAGGACTTCTTGATGGATATAGCATCGACAAGTTGAAATTTTGTGAGCATTGTGTGTTTGGCAAACACAAGAGGGTGAGGTTCAATACTTCAGGTCATACTACAGAAGGTATTTTGGATTATGTGCATTCTAATTTATGAGGGCCATCTCGGAAGACATCGCTAGGAGGTGCTCATTATATGTTAACAATTGTTGATGATTACTCTAGAAGAGTGTGGCCTTATTTCTTGAAGCATTTTCAGCATTTAAAGAGTGGAAGACTATGGTTGAAAGGCAAACTAAAAAGAAAGTAAAGAAACTTCGCGCTGATAATGGGATGGAATTCTGTTCTGATGAATTTGAATCATATTATAAGACTGAAGGCATTGTTAGGCACTATACCGTTCCCGGTACTCCTCAACAAAATGGTGTAGCTGGGCGTATGAACAGGACCATTATTTCCAAGGCCCGTTGCATGTTGTCAAATGCAGGTTTGCATAGGCGTTTTTGGGCTGAAGCCGCTTCCACTACTTGCTACCTTATTAATCGGTCGCCTTATATTGCAATTGAAAGGAAAACTCCAATTGAGGTATGGTTCGGCTCCCCAGCAAATTATTCAGAATTGAAAGTTTTTTGCTGTACTGCTTATGCTCATGTTGATAATGGAAAATTAGAGCCTAGAGCTGTTAAGTGCATCTTTCTTGGTTATAAATCTGGTGTCAAAGGATATAAGTTATGGAATCCTGAAACAAATAAGGTTGTGATTAGCAGAAACATTGTCTTTAATGAATCTTCTATGCTTTATGATAAACTACCCACTAGTGTTCCTGTTAAGAGTGAGCAGAATTCAAGTGTTCAAGTAGACTATTTTGTTGGTTCAAATGACACATCAGATAAGGAAAATATTGTTGTTCATGATGCACCTATTGTTGAGCAGCCACTACAATGGTTCATTGCAGTTGACAGGCCTAGGAGGGAGATTAATCCACCCAAGAGGTTGATTGAAGAAGCTAATATTGTTACTTATGTTTTGAGTGTGGTAGAAGAAATTGAAGGTAATACAGAACCTTCATCATACTCTGAGGCTATTAACTCCACTGATTGTAATAAGTGGATAACTGCTATGCATGATGAGATGGAATCACTTGATAGGAATGGCACTTGGGAATTAGTAAAATTGCCAAAAGAGAAGAAGCGTGTTCATTGCAAGTGGATTTTCAAAAGAAAGGAAAGTATTTCTCCTACTGAACCAGTAAGGTATAAAGCAAGATTGGTTGCTAAAAGTTATAGTCAGATTTCAGGTATTGATTTTAATGATGTCTTTTCTCTAGTTGTGAAGCATAGTTCTATTCGCACTTTACTCAGTATTGTTGCTATGTATGATTATGAACTTGAGCAATTAGATGTTAAAACCGCATTCTTACATGGGGAGTTGGAAGAAGACATTTATATAGACCAACCTGAGGGTTTTGTTACTCTTGGAAAACAACACCTTGTTTGTAGATTAAAGAAATCTCTTTATGGTTTGAAGCAATCTCCTAGGCATTGGCATAAGAGATTTGACTCTTTTATGCTCTCTCATGATTTTAAGCGGTCTGATTATGATAGCTGTGTTTATTTAAAGACTGCTAATGGTTCAACTATTTATTTGCTTCTCTATGTTGATGATATGTTGATTGCTGCAAAAGATAAGTTAGAAATAGCAAAATTGAAAGCACAATTGAGTAATGAATTTGAGATGAATGACTTAGGTGCAGCAAAGAAAATTCTTGGCATGGGGATTATTAGAGAGAGGCAATCTGGCAAGTTATACCTTAGTCAAAAAGGTTATATTGAGAAAGTCCTTTGTCGTTTTAATATGCATGATGCAAAACCAGTGAGTATTCCATTAGCTTCGCATTTTAGATTATCTTTAGCCTTATGTCCTGAGTCAGATTATGATATTGAGTACATGTCTAGAGTTCCATATTCCAGTGCAGTTGATTCTCTTATGTATGTCATAGTTTGTTCTCGTCCTGATTTATCCCATGCACTGAGTGTTGTTAGTAGATATATAGCTAATCTCGGAAAAGAGCATCGGAAAGCAGTTCAGTGGATTTTCAGATATTTGCGTGGCACTTCTAATGCTTGTTTGCAGTTTGGCAATTCTAGAGATGAACTTGTTGGTTATGTTGACTCTGATTATGCTAGTGATTTGGACAAGAGGAGGTCTCTAACAGGTTATATTTTCACTATTGGTGGTTGTGCTGTTAGTTGGAAGGCAAGTTTGCAAGCTACTGTTGCCTTATCAACCACTGAAGCAGAATATATGGCTATTTCTGAAGCTTGTAAAGAAGCTATTTGGTTGAGAGGTTTGTACACTGAGCTTTTTAGAGATAATTCTTGCACTACTATATTTTGTGATAGTCAGATTGCTATATGCCTTACAAAGGATCAGATGTTCCATGAGAGAACAAAGCACATTGATGTGAGATATCACTTTATTCGAGATGTTATTGCTCAAGGTGATGTCAAAGTGTGCAAGATAAGTACTCATGATAACCCAGCTGATATGATAATAAAGCCAGTTCCTGTTACTAAGTTTGAGCTTTGCTCAAGTTTAGTTAGTATTACAATTTAGTCCCAGAGACTAGTTGGCGCACAGAGATTTTTCTCTTATTGGGGAATCATTTGGTGATTGATGATTCTTTATTTTGCTACAAGAGGAAATTCGTCTCAAGGTGGAGATTGTTGATATTTGGATCCGTATGTGATCCGAATTTTCTAATATGAAAGTATCTGAAATATGTCATATTAACGGATTAGTGTTCTACTTGGACTTTAAGTCCTTTTACCCATTTATATAGCTCTTGTAAGCCGCACGGGGAGAATAGATGCTTCATTGTAATCCCTTGTGTTTTATAATCACTCTTCATATAGTGATTATAGCTAGTTGGCGTCTGTGATTTTTTTTTTCGTAAGGATTTTTCACGTAAAAATTCGTATCCTATTTGTCCTTATTTTTCTAACACCAAGCATGGTCATCGCAGTGACCACGGCAGCCACACCCGCGTCATTAGTAGACGGCAGTTGGACCGTAGTATCATGACATCAAACGAATTTTCATTACTCTGTCGATAAATTTCCCTTTTTAACTATGCTGGTCATAATGTACATGGATCATAAGCCTCTTATCTGTGGCTGTGCATCGCCCAGGGTGCATGCGTGCCTGCTGGCCGTGCGTGAGGATGGAGCTGACCTTGTGCTGGTGCATGCAGGAACAGAAGCTGCTGCGTGCAAGGAACCTGTATGTGCGTGTCTTTGTACTGTACGTGAGCCAGAAAAGAAAGTTCGAGCCAGAAGTATCTAATCAGGAGTTGTCAGTTCGGACTAATTAGTTTCGAACGTCAAGAATTAGTCCGGAGAGAAGTTGATCTATCTGCAAGCAAATCACAAGGTAAGGAAGAGTACTATTTGAGAAACTGAGCACAGCTTAGTTGGAAAGGGGGACGTCCTGTCCGTCCATGTTCGAGGCTACTCGGCGTGCGTGCTCACTATTTCTTCTTTAATGCAGTCAGAAATAGCCACTAAAAAAAAAGGAAGAGTACTGTTTGGTTTAAAACCAGGGGAACTAGGGGATTCTATCTTAAGCAGCGTGAAAAAGGAATTCGGACTATACTTCGAATCCAAGAGGAGAGATGGATCCTATTTTGTTAGGCATGAAAGAGGCTTTCTAGGAGATATTTTTAGACATAAAAGGAAAGATGGCCAGTGTAAATGGCCAAGGAATAAGGAGATCAGCATTGCTAGCTGCGCGGGGATTTTGCTCGTGCATGGAAAGAGATTGGACCCAGTACGTTGCAAGACCAGCGCCATCTACGTTTCTTTCTTTGTGTGCAGTGTGCAATGGGTTGGAGACCACCTGTTTAGACAGTTCGAGACAGTGCAGACGACACAACAGGTTGAGTCAGTTTATTAGATTTAATTTCAAAGAGCTGTAACAGCACGAGATGTAAAAGGACTGCGTTATTAGTAGTCCTGGTTGAGTTCTAGCGTGAGTTTGGTCCAAGTCAGTCAGGTTATTAGGTTATTTTGTGTGTGGGCCTTATTCGGAACAAATGTAATGTCTATAAAAGGCTAGGTGTGCTCGCGCCATGTATTTATTTGGCGTGTCGACACGCGGGTCTGTTCTTACTATCGTGTGTGTACGAGTTCTTGAGAGTTTTTCATTTAGGATATCTATAATTGCTACTTAGATTTAATCCCATTGATTGAATTTGAGTGTTGATCTTGTCTAATCCCTTCTCTCGTTCGTGTACTGTGGTGTACGTGGATGTGAGATTTGTTTACCAAATACGAGCTGTATTTTATAATTCGTGCTTCACATATCTGATCAGAAACTACCACCGTAAAATATCGGATAACCTACACATTTGTTCTCATCCAGAGGTTTGATCCACCTCCTGACTGCTATTCTTCTTCCTACCTTGTAGAAGACAAATGTCACTGATATATAGCGTCTAATCACTGTTCTTCCTGAACTTCATACCTGCAACCTGAAGAACCGTTTCCTTCTCTTTCCAAATTGTTGCTTTGTAAAAGGTGGAAGAACATACTAGAAAAAGCACTTTATTTCTAACTCTGACCTATTTGGTTACGCTATCATCCGTGACGTGACAAAATAACACTGTCACGTCAGTCTATTTCTGGTCAAACTCTTGTCACGCCACTGACAGTGTTATTTGGTCACGCCACAACCAGTGGCGTGACAAAAAGTGCTATTTTTGGAGATTTATCCTAGCGCGTGGCAGTGTTGTTTTGTCATACCACCACCCGTGGTGTGACCAAATGGGTTAGAATTGAAAATAAAGTGCGTCGATGGTTAACTTTAAAATAAAATTAAAAAAGTTCCACTCTATAACAGTGACAGGAGTGTTATATGGAACCAGATTCTCTGCATTGCTTCAGTCAGTGCAAATGCATTTCCCTCTCGGCCGGGAGTCAGGAAAATGATAATTTGATCGACAGCGAGCGCTTCGGGTCGGCCTCAAGCCAGAAAATTTACTGCCCTCAGAAAGCGAAACATCAGTTAATTGTGGCTCTCACTCTCTAAGGGGAGATCCGAAGCGTTTGATTTCTGATCAGACGGAACTCACACGGGACACGTTCTTGTAAAAGAGAGAAAAACAATGGTGAATACTCTAACACTTTCCTGTTCCGAAATCCCAGACAAGCTGAAGAGCGAGGACTCTGGAAGTCTCCGGTATCGGACCACAGGGCGCCGAGCTTTCTCAGGGAGTAGTAGGTATGACAGCACCTCACAGCAGGGCAGATAGCACGTGCATCTAACTGAGATGTCACAGGGTAGTTAAGCATTCTAGAAAGAGCACTTACTTACCTCTGCTACCCGTCACCAGCTTAGCCCAATCAACATTCTAAAACAAGCAGGGTGTGTCTTGGTTGCCACGTTTTTATTTATCATCGTACCTAGTACACACATAAATCATTCTAATTTAAGGAATGGGAATTTAGCTTTAGGGTATACATGGAACGTGGTAGGAAAAGGGGGTGTCTATGCTCCGCGAGGCCTTTTGTCTCCATAAAATTTCAGTGTGTGTAGGTCCCGCACATATGTACATGAGCGTGTGTGAGTGGGATGTGCGTTGGGCTGAGTGTGTGTCTATCTTATACCCTCTAAAAAATCATTCTAATATGTTTGTATCACCCAGAGGAACATGGATTCCTGTTAAACTAAAAAAAACTCGGCCAACTAATTAGTAAGGTATGCACATTGTTTTACCAAATTCGGATACAAATGGTTTGGATAAAACTACATTTTAGATGGTGTAGATGTCATGAGGATATGCTTCTAATCTCAGTGTGCTGAACAATTTGCAATAGCGTCCAGGCGTTTGACAAAACCCTCATTTTTGGGAAAATCTAGTCTATTGTCAGACCTTAGGAGGTCAGACCGCCACCTTGGCTGGGGGAGTAGCGGTTAGACCGGCCATTGGGCGGTGGTCTAACTGGTCAAAATGAAAAGTGGAATTTTAGCAATCGGCCAAAAATCATGTATGGTAGTAGGTGAGAGGATGTGTTACACTTGGTCTCATCGTTTTTGGAGTTTCGAGCCAAAAGTAGATAGAGTTTGAAAATTACAGAGAGAGTGTAGAATTTCCGAGGTAAAAATTTGGCTAAGTCTCTAGGCAGTCTGATCGGTCAAGAGTTGGTGGTTAGACCGGTGGGCGGTTAGACCGGCTGGTTAGTGATCAGACTAACCATGGGAGGCGATCGATTGGCGAGCTCTGCTCACGCACTGCATGCATTGTGAACTTCGTGGGTTAGGCCAAAGTCATGGATTCCAGTGCAACAGCATGATGAATATTTTGGCTAATGTGGGTCAAGTTGCGAAGAATTTATGCTCGAAAACGATTTCTTGGTCTATTGTTGTGCAGGTAGCTTGGAGTCAACAGCGATCAACGACGAGAATGATCGAGATTTGGTTAGGAGAGATAAGGTCCGGAACGATCAAGAATGTCGAGTGAAGTCATTGGACTCGACCATGGCGCAAGATGGATAAGGATGACCAAACGTGAGGTTCGGTGTGGCAGGTTGCATCAAGTGGCGTGGGGGTCGGTACAAGTGTCGTGGTGGCTCTGGTGGGAGCTGATGGGAGAGACTTGCCGATATGAAGAGAGCTATTGATCAACCTACATGTGGCGAAGTATGAGATTGCTTCACAACAATTGAACTCGATCTTCGGAGAAGGATCGAGAAAGGGTATTTTGGTATCTTCACCAAAATACCGGGTTGGTGACCTTTGGAGAAACTGCGGCGCAAGACGGCGCAAGGAGAGACTGTTTAGGTCAAGTGAAGATGGAGACCACAAAGAGACGAATTCGGGAAGCCCGCTTCGTCATCCACTTTGAGAGGCGTGCATGAACGTAGATCCGTTTGTGTGTGGGTTTAACGGGTGGCCGATAAGGTTTTCTCTTTAAACCTAGCCTCCACTATAAAAGAGAGGTGTGTAAGATTTGCACCCTCATCCATCAAGCCTAAAGACTAGGAAACCCCAATTTGTGATTTAGGGCTAGGAGAGGAAAGCGTAGAGGCTAGGGTTTGAGAGAGATGGATTGATTGAGCGTTCAAGTGTTGAGTTTTTGTTCTTCATAGTGGAGTGGCTGTAAACCAACAATATCTTGAATCAATCAAAGCAAGATTTCCTACAATGTGAGTTCTCTCTTGCTCTTGCTCTCTCTCTTTGAGGCCTTTTCAGGTTTTGTGTGTTCCTTTGGTTTCCTTGGATCTACTGTTGTGATCAAGTTTGCTAAGTTGTGTGGGAATCCATCTAAGGCTATCTTGATTGTCATCTACTCATGAACAAGTTTTTGGATCAAAGTTCGAATTTCCTCGGTTTTTGTGCCTTCTTGATTTCATCCAATAAATTCATGGAACCTTGGCCACCATTTTCCCGAGCGTCGATTGGAATATGTTACTGACCTTCTTGATGAGTTATGATTGAAATATCATCGGATTTGGATAACAGATCTAGAAGTTAGGTCTTTCGGTGATCTTCGTGGCATGCTCTTAGGAGCCCGTCGGTCAGACCAGCCTCAATGCCTTATCGGTTTCAATGCAAGACTTCCACTGTGTTTGTGTTTATGATCTTCATAGCTTCTATAGCTATTGAGGTGAAGAAAAAGTTGAAATCCGGTGGGATCGAAAAAGAGCAATGCTCCTATTTAACACCCTCTAGTCGTCGTTCCGGTCCAACAGATGGCAAAGATCTATATATAGCGTATTTGTACCCGTATTCTTTTAATGCGAATTAAAATACAAATACAAGTGGGAAAGAAACTGTTAATCGGAGGAGAAAATCTAAATCATATTTGAATCCTATCCAATACTCAGTCGAATAATAGGGATAATTCGTACTGTTTGACATTATTACCTACAATGCAGCTGGATTAATTAGGCCCCTCACAGCGTTTAACCTAGTAACCCAGCTGCGTGAAGATCAGATGGTGTGTCGGCAATACACGATGCAGCTTAATTAATTAGGCCCCTCACAGTGTTTAACCCAGTAAGGCTGCTTCCAATAGACAATATCTTAGTGCAGTTTCTTAGTGCATGAGGAGTGTTAGAATACTATCTTTTCAATACAAGGTTTCTTATTGTGTAGTATCTTAGGCTGTTTCATTTAATTACATGCATGAGTATACAATAAATTTTACACGTTGGATTTCGAACCCAAACTGGTATCCAAATTAGATACTAGAGTACTATCTCTCCTCATTAACTATGGTGCCACATCATCAATTTACTTATATAGTATGCTTAAAATACTAATCAAGGTGGAGCATTAGGAGCAGCCTAACCCAGCTGCGTGAAGATCAGATGGTGTGTCGGCCATACACAAGACGAGGGGTTGGTGTTAGCTGCATGCCGGGACGGGATCACGTGCGTTGGGGGGCTAGCTAGCTGTACCCACATGTCAAAACCCCACCAACAACTAAAGCTAACCGCGACCTTACCTACTCCGAGCCTTGCAAATTCAGGTCTGAATAAACCAACCTCGTCTTCCAGGGTGGTGTCGGTGTACTCATTCTGCCGTCTATAAAATGCTCCACCCAGCTGCTGCTGAACATACATCAATCTTCCATGCTAGCTATAGATTGGTCGTCTTCTTCGTCGCCGGCGCCGGCGCCGGCGCCGTCGTCGATACTCACGAGTTGATATAAACAAAGGTATACCATCTCACTGCACATCTACGTACTACCAAGTGCATGTATTCATCCATCATGTTCAGATCGATCGATTTGCAGTTAAGCTGTAGACTGGTAATTCAGTAGTGCAACATGATCAGAGGAATACGTAGCGTAGTATATCTTATTTGAGAAAATTAGCTCGGTGCCAGTGCAAAGATGTATAAATTGAAAAATATTATCGCATGTGAGGCTGATAAGTAAACCATGGACCACGTGTCAGTGACACACCGATGATATTTTTCAACTCGAATGATCTATGTGATGGTACGGAGCAATTCGCCTTGTTATTTATAGTACTCTTGTACGATACCTGCAGATCTAATTCTTTTGTGTACGTTTCATGCAGGGTTTGAGTCTGACCTTAGGTGATGTGCATGAATGCATCAGTGCATATAACCCTCCTCCAGTTCACAAAAGCTAGCCGTTTTAGAATGCATGCTGTTAAACTTTGGACACTTTAGCTATCGATATCTTCAAAACATTTTGATTAGATACATAAAAATCATACGTGTGGATTCGTTTAGAAAATATTTTCATAATATTGTAGCTTTATTGGGTTTTACAAATATATTATAATAGTAATTAGTACTCAAAGTTATATTTTGGGAACTACGTTAATATCCAAAACAACTTGTTTTGTGAACTGAAGGAGTATATACGTGTGACGGTTTGGGCGTTAATACGGTCTTTGGTATATGTATGTCTGTATTTGGGTGATGTGTTCCTTGCCGTGATCTTTGTCAGGTAAACAGTCTTTGGTGTTTCGGCCTCGCGTTCGTTGTCTGTTCGACCTCGTATATATCCTACGGTTTAATTAATCTAATCTCGCTGAAAAATTCTGAGCTACAATGATTAATTTGAAGAAGGAATCGGTCGATGAAGTACTGAAAGAAGGAAAATATATACTAGCTAGGAACATAAGATAATTTATTTTGTTGCTTTTACAATACAAATGTAGAGTATGAGATAATTTAAGATCGGAGAAACACCCATTTTAGAAGAAAAAAAAAGTTGAACCAACCAGAAAACCACCGGAAATCGGCCAATTCCTGTTTCGATTCAGGGAATCTTTTTGCCCCGAAACCGTTATATATAGAAAAAAAAATCCCTGGTTCGGATTCAGATTTTGTAGTTGATGTGAAGGCGTGTAAGCATAATACATGAATATTAGAAATACAAAATTAAGGTTGAAGTTGAAAGTTAAACACATTCTTTCTTAAAGGATTCCTGTTGAGGTCCATGTGTTGGAGCTAATGTTGTACTAAGTATGTATGTCGTTTAATACTACAAATACTCTTGACTTTTTACGGTCTTCGAAACGTGACTTTGACAATCACTTTTAATATTATAATTTGGTAAAATTAAAATATTTAAAAATACTTTTAACAATAAATCCAATAAAACATTTTACTGCACGGATTCTAAAGTAAGAACGGATGGAGAACTAGTTACGGAGTGAGCCGATTAGTGGTACATACGTCTTGTTTTGAGGGGAAGCGCATACACATCTCAACACCTAATTAATATTTGAAATAATCACACCCCGATTTAGCACCGTGGTAGCATAATTTGTGTTGGAAATCGACCTTGCTTAATTACATAGCACACAGGGAAAATGTTTCGTCTTCTTTAATATAAAGAAGGTCGTGTCTTTTTTTTCCCAAAGAGATCGAATTAAGAGAAAACAATACTGATCGGTCGTTTGATGGGAGGTCGAATAGGCAGCGAAGCTGAGGTTTGCGACCAAGGACTGTCTATTTGACAAGGCCAGGTATGGAGCAACATGCGTCACCCTTCATTCTTGCGATTTAAAAAAATCATACATCATTTTATTCAAATGACAAAAATAAATATTCATTTTAAAAAGTTACATAAATAATACCCTGTCACCAAATGAAGCCAATTCATTTGGCGACAGAAGCTTCCCGTATTGGCGGCAGTTGATCAATAGTCAATAATTCATTTGGCAACATAGTATTATTTATGTAAGTTTTTTAAACGAGCATTTATTTCCATCATTTTGATAAAACGATGTATTATTTAAAAAAAATCTCGCACCTTCGATAATCTCCTCTCTCTTTGTAGTTCATACATGCAAATTATTACAAAATAATATATTTACCATAAATTAGTCAATCGTGTTGATTCGTTTATAGATCGAATTTATTCATGACGAAGCCCAAATCCAAATGCCATGGTACGTATTGTATTTTGTTCATTTTGTACATCCATTTCGTATGATAACATCATGCGACGGAAATTTTTTTTGTCAAGTCCATATATTATATATGCCTCATATGGGTGCATACATGGGAGCAGGCAGACCTAGGTCAAAAAAACAAGCAGGGAAGAAGTTGTCGGAACACCACTGCTGAACTGACCGAGGGCTTACCATGTATACGAGCTAGCACAACGCCAAGGATGGTTGTGTGTGACTGAGATAGTCAGAACAACAGTACTGCACAACTAATGTACTGTGTCGTCCTCTGGCTGTGTAAATATTTCTGCACTCTACTCCTCAATGAAGTGAGGTAGAGCTAGAGCTGGCCAAATGGGCTGGTACGAGGCACGACACTGTAGGTCCGACATAAGCACGGTCTAATCCACACTGTTCATAGGCCGTGCCATCCCGGCACGAGAGTCCGGACCGTGCCCAGGCAGCCACCTCGGCACGGCACGAACAGTGTCTGGCCGTGCTAGGCATGACACGGACAGTGTCGGGCCGTGCCAAGCACGGCACAACCCAGGCACGGCCCGTGTGGCCCGGCATGGCTTTATTCTTTGATGCATCGGCCGTCGAGCGCCTTGGCGGAGGGGGTCGGAGGCGTCGCCGGCGTCGAGGGAGGCCGGCGGCAACGACGGCGAGGACGAGGAGGTGGCGGCAAGACAGAGGCCGGAGTCAGCGGCCGGCCGACATCTCGCTGTTGGTCCCTTCTTCTCCCACATCCCCCTCTCTCTCTCGAGTCGAGTCGAGGAGAGCCGAGCAGGCGGCGGTGCGGCAAGGCGGCGAGGAGGCCGTGGGGCGGCGACGAGAAGGCAGGGCGGCGAGGAGCCGTCGACATCACATGAGAGAGGGGGGGAAGAAGAAGGACGGCGCGGCGGGCAGGCAGGACAGTAGGGCCGTGTCGTGCCCATGGGTCGTGCCCGGCACGGCACGGCCCCAAAAATCCGGCCGTTAGGGGTATTTTCAGCTGTCTTTTGACCGTTGGAGTCTTAAAAAATGGCAAAAAAATCAAAAATTTCCGAATTTTTTTTTCTATAAATAGCAACCATACCCCCCCCTCTTATTCAGCACCCCTTCATTCTCCATCCTCTCTTTGAAATTGTGTTGTGCAAATTCAAATCCGTGTTGAGCTAATTTGACAAAATTAAAAAAAATTGTGCCAAAATTTGAAAATTTCAATTTTCGTCAGCAAGTCAGCGAAAGAGGTACAATAATATTTTTGTAATACTTTTATTGTTAGTTCTTGTTATGCTAAGATGAAAGTAGTAATGGTGTTAGTTTCGATTTTGCAGTTTTCGTTATGGACAGTCCTTACGACAGCTTTGCTCTTGGTGATTACGGACTTTCACCGGAAGAAATTGCGTCCATGGAGGCGGAGGTGGCTGCGGCTGCCTCAAACCAACTAGGTTTCACTAGAGGAGCAAGGTGGAATTTCGTCATCAGGCTCCACGGCAACTGGAGCAAAAAGGTCGAGGCCGTCTACATCGGTAGTGTGGAAGAATTTCGACAGGACAACCAAGCAAGACGCAGCGGGAAATGAGGTACCATATGCTATTTGTAAAATTTGTCGCTATGAATTGTCTGCAAAGTCTACAGGTGGAACGGGGCACTTGATTAGACATGCTACAAATGTCGAACCAAGCAAAGATTGATGATGAGGCAGACGCAGCTGCAATACAACCCCGATGGTACGGTATCTAGCTGGGACTACGATCCTCAAGTAGCCTGCCAATCTCTCTATCGTTTAATTGCTTAAGGATTTACCGTTAGGCTTTGGTGAGTCTGCTTCTTTCCAAAATTACATTAGGACTGCGTATAATCCTAGATTTTCTTCTGTTTCTAGACATAAAACAACTAGGGATCTAGTGAAATACTATAGCCTTGACCTCGGACATATGGAGTGGTCAGGCTAGAGAGGATTACCTTAGTGTAGTTGCACATTATATTAATGATGACTAGGTAATGGAGAAAAGGATTATAGCTTTGAAATTAATTGATGTAGTACACACGGGGAGAATTTCGAACTATATTATCAAAGTTGTGGAAGACTTTGATCTTACAGACAAAATATTCGCAATTATTTTAGACAACGCCGCTTCAAACTCTAGGGCCATGAACATTCTTACTCCAGTGTTGAGTACATATGCCGATTCCTTCTTGCTACATCAATAATGCACTTGTCATATTATCAACCTTATAGTCAAATACGGTTTGAAGAGGTTGAGTCCGTATATTAAAGCTTTTTGCGATGCAATTTCTTTCATGAATAATTCTAACGTAAGAATAGCACAATATAAGAACTTCTGCAGGGCGATGGGTGTACGTCCAAGAAAGTTCGGTTTGGACATGGAGGTAAGGTGGAACTCTACTTACCTCATGCTTAAGAATCTTTTACCATACAAGAGCAATTTTTTTGTTTTTATTCAAACGCACTATCCTAGCACTGACGGTACTATACTATTAACTGAGCAACATTGGTTCGTTGCTGAGAAGATACTATTGTTTTTAGAATTTTTTTATGAGGCAACTGTTGCTTTGTCCGCTGTCTACTATCCAACATCTCCTATCATTGTGCATACTATTTTACAGATTGCTACTCAATTGAAAATGTTTGAAAATGACTTAGTTTTACGCGATGCTGTTGTTTCCATGAAATCTAAATACCTTAAATATTAGAGAGAAATCACTTACCTATATGCATTTGCATTTCTTTTAGATCCTAGGGCTAAAATTGATACATTTGGTACTGTACTTGATCTTCTTAGTGATGCTAAGGGCTAGACTATACTGACTATTTTGCAGAAGTTCGTTCTCGGTTATACGAGGTTTACCAAATGTATGAACATAGGTTCCGGAGAGTCCGTTCGCAACGACCTCCAGTAGCCCCCACCTCAAGTGGGAAGACAAATATATGGGGCGCGATCTTCGGTGCCTCTTCCTCCAAGTACAGGTCCAGGGCTTCTTCTTCTTCTACACCAACGCCTGCTCAGCCAATACCCACAAGGAGCGGAGAACTATCCGCCTATCTGGACAGCGATACGGTGGATTTCAACTCAAAAGGCTTTGACATCTTGCAATGGTAGCAAGCCCATAAGTTAACATATCCCGTGCTATCCATACTTGCACGTGATGTGTTAACTGTTCCTGTCTCTACGGTTTCCTCCGAGTCTGCTTTCAATCTTTCTGGAAGAATATTGGAAGAGAGAAGAACAAGTCTCACAAATGAGATGGTGGAGATCCTTCTAACTGTGAAGGACTGGAAGCAGGCTGATTCACGAACACAACACTCTGTGGAAAATCCAGAGTTGTCGGAGGTGTTCAAAAATCTGTACTTAGACAATGACACCGACACATAGAACAAAGATACATCATATATGTAGAATTGTAGAGCTATAGGTTGTACTCTTTTTCCTCTGCCAAGGTTTTCTCATTTTGAGTTTTTACTTGGTGAAGGTTTTAATGAGGCAGCCAGTTGGACATTAATAAACCTCTTTATTACATTTTCAATATGATTGTCTCATTTTTTTCAATTTCCATGTCTACTTCTGAATTCTACACATTTTTCTGGATTTTTTTTTTGTTCTGATGGGTTAAACGGGCTCGGCCGGCCCAGCACGGCACGAATGCCCGACGTACCATGCCTGGACCGCCACTCCGGCCCGTGGGCCGGCCCAGCACGGTATAAATAGTAGCCAGGCTAAAACGAGTCGTACCTAGTCGGGCCCGCGCCGTGCCGGACGGCCTGTTTGGCCAGGACTAGGTAGAGCTCCTGCCATCTTTAAAAAAAATGTACATGTGTCGTACTCTGGCAGAACACAAGGCCGGCATAATTAATCCAGGTATACACCGGGGGATTCATCCTTGCTAGCTAGCTAGTCTCAGAGAAAAAGCTGTAAGAAAAATGCACTATGTACCGCTTCGTCTAAATCATCTCTAGTAATTCGTCGCGCTGCAAGCTGTTTCTTCTTCTTTTGACGTTGTACTCTGATATAGTATTTTCTAGAACGCAAGTTTATGTTAAATTTGAGAGTTCTAAAAAACTATTGAAATTTGCTTCAGAGTGTTATTATAGGTTTCTTGGACAACTTTTTACAGGCGTATATATCAACTTTTCAACTAAATTACATGTAGTAGTTTCCACGTGGTGGCCATGTACGCACCTCTTCAACCAACGGGCCGGAATATATAGGGCATATTTGGTTTGTTATCAACGTGGATCAAATCAAATTTTAGAAATGCAAATGAAAATTAACTATCGTTTGGCTTGCTATCAATATTTAGTAATGCCAATAAAAATTTGGTAATACTAACGAAATCCAATGTCACATGTGGACGATCCAAGGGTGAGAAAATCACTCACCAAAATTTTTGACCGCTATTCAAATAACGTTTATTTTTACCAAATTTTAGCTTTGTCTAAGTTTTAGTTATACCAAATTTTAGCTTAGTTCATTGAAACCATGAACCAAACCACCATATAGAGCCGCAGACTAGCATTTCCAGCCCTGCGCTTTCTGTCCGTTGCCACCCACATCTACACGGGTCCCAAATATATATCCGTATACAATTTGTCGATTTTGCTTCGATTTGGCTGCAGGTTTCTTAAGCATAGACTGTGGATATGGCGCGGACAAGGACAACAGATACAAGGATGACAGAACCGGTATAACGTACTTGTCCGACCAAGGCTAGTTTTTTTTTTGCCGAACTGGCCGAATTTGTAAGCAAAAATAGCACTCGTGTGCGCAATTTACAAAAATGACACTCCACCGCACGATCACTGTGCGGGAGGTCGTGACTCCACCGCACGGCCATCGTAAGGTCATTTAATCAGAAGTCAAAAATACGGCCACTCACGTGAGCATTTGTAGCACCAAAAAAACACTCAAAATCCATCTAAGTATATTTTTTATTTTAAATATATAAAAATGAACTCCAAAAATTATAAAAAAATTTGTGGAGCCTCCCAACATAGTGTACTTGCTTGTATCATTTTCCATAATTTTATCCGTTCTGAATTTTTCTCAAAAATTCATTTAACTATACTATTTGTAGGAATTTTTTAATATACAAAATGAGGTCCAAACATTATAATTTTTTTAAAGACTCCTTACACAGTGGACTTGATTGTGTATTTTTTTTCTCCAGAATTTTATATATTCTAAAAATGTCTCGAAAATTAAGTGTTTAGGTCTCGAAAATAAGAGTTTTAGGTTTCGGAAATTAGGGTTTCACGATTTCATGTGACTTGGAATGTGAGAAATTTAGTACCACATGACTACTCTAGATAAGAGACACTCATTAAGGGTTTAGGCCACTGCCCGGCCTCCCTCTTTCGCACGTCTGTCGTCCCGTCGCTGATGTCCTCCCTTGCCCGCAATGCTACGCTTTAACAACGCCTCTAGAATTCTCGGCGCTGTGACTACTCTAGGAATTCCCAGATGGAAACCATTTTATTTAGTTCCTGTGCTGATTGATGGACAGGGTAAAAGGGGCAACTTTGATCATGCCTTTGAGCTAATGAGTAAGATGATGCATGAAAGTTTCCTGCCAAATATTTACACATACAATATGCAATTATTTGTATATTTTGCAACAGAGAATGGATTCAAGAAGCTTACAAGGCACTCTGGGTGGTCACTACTCTTGGTACAAGCCTAGTTCACCACGCAAGCCCTTAGTGAACCATTTGTTTAGTTCCTTGGTACAAGCTTAGTTATTGATGACATGTAGATGCCAATATCTGCAAGGAACAAAATGCAATGTTGTGCTCTCCACGACATGTTGCTGATATTTGCGAATGTGTTTTGCAAATAGTTGCTACTCATGCATAATCCTTGTAGCATGTGACTTTAGTTTGCGAATGTGTTTTGCAAATGGTTTGAGTCCATGTGCCTAATCCTTTTGGCATGATTCTAAAAGTCGATAAATGTGTTTTGCAACTTGTTGAGAATCTTGCTTTCATTCCTTGTTTGCATTCCACATCAAATGCAAATGTGTTTTGCAAATTGAGTTGAAGTGGATGCAAAAATCCAAAATTTGTTTTTTTATCCTTTTTGTCAGTTGGCAATTTGACCTCTAGTCATTAGGCGATCTGACCGCCTGTGTTGACCGGTCTGACCGGTTGGGTACCGGTCGGTCTGACCGCCGAGTGTTGGCCGATCTAACCGGCCCCATGGTTAGATCGCCGCGGTCAGCTTTTTTCAGAGAGGGTGATTCTCTAGTTTGGCTTGGCTCCTCTGTGGAACGGTCTGACCGCTCTCCTAGCGGTCTGATCGGTTTGTCCCGGTCTGACCGGCCCCTACGTGGGTGTTCAGTCCAGTTGAGGGTTTTTATAGCCGTTGGAGTAAGGGCGGTCTGACTGGCCATTGGTTGGTGTTCAGACCGGGTTTTCCTGTTTTTCTGCAGATTCTCCCTCAAAGGCTAGTTTATTTGTGTGGGTGTACAAATATCCCTTGTGGCTGGTTGTGGGAGGTTGCTGGTGCTATTTTCATCTCCCTTGAGCTAAGAGCAAGCTTTCTCTTTCCCTTTGTGCATTTGTTGCACTTAGTGAGCTTAGATAGCAAATTCATGGTACATGTGTTGCATTATGTGTTGAATTGAGTATCCATCAATCTCATAGAAACTAAATAAAATGGTTCACTAGGTCCTTCGCATCCCATCCGGGAATTCTTAGAGTAGTCACAACATCGGGAATTCCAGAGGCGTTGTCGAGGCGCAGCGCTGCGGGCAAGGGGGGACAGTAGCGACGGGGCGATAGACGTGCGGAGGAGGGAGGCCGGGCGGTGGTCTAAACCCTTAATAAGTGTCTCTTACCTAGAGTAGTCATGTGGTACTAAACTTCCCACATTCCAAGTAACATGAGATCATGAAACCCTAATTTTCGAAACCTAAAACCCTAATTTTTCGAGATCTAAACCCTTAATTTTTTAGACATTTTTAGATCATATAAAATTCTAAAAAATTACACAATCAAGTCCACTATGTAAGGAGCCGTCAAAACAAAAAATCATAATGTTTGGACCTCATTTTCTATATTTAAAAAAATTCCTACAAACAATATACTCAAATGAATTTCGAGAAAATTTCAGAATGGATAAAATTATGAAAAAAAACGAAAAAAACAAGTACACTGTGTCAGGAGGCTCCAGAAAAAAATACAGTTTTTGGAGCTCATTTTATATAGTTAAAAATTCCTACAAAAATATACTTAAATGAATTTATGAGTTTTTGGTGCTACGGTGCTCCGCACGATGCCCATGTGTTTTTTAGCGCGCTCTGAGGCTCATCGCATGGTGGCCGTGGCGACAGAGACTCCATCAAGCCGCCGGCCGTGCCGCGAGGACTCCATCAGACGGCAGCGAGTGCGTGTCACCAGGGCGACCTCCACGCGGTGGCCGTGCGGTGGAGTGCCATTTTTGCAAATTGCACGCGACGAGTGCTATTTTTGCTAATACGGCGGCAAATTCGGCCAATTCGGTCAAAAACTCAACCAAGGCTTCACCGACGCTGCCCTCGGCTAGAAGGTTGGCTCTGAGAACATGTCAGCAGTCGGCAAGAGGTACGAGACCGTCTTTGTCTTCCCCGACGGCGGCCACAGTCCCTGCAGCTGGGCGGCAAGTACCTGGTGAGGGGTTCCTTCTGCTACGGCGACTATGACTCCCGGGAAAGCCCCCCACTTCCCGCCTCTACATCGGCACCAACCAGGGATGGACCTCGGCCTGGTGCTAGGGGCTGAAGCACCGGTCTAGCCCAAGAGACCCATGGAGTACCCATGTAGTAGTATTTATCCAATTAGCCCATTTAGCGAACTCAGCATAGCCCAACAGCTGAATAGCCACTCGAGGCTCTCTCAGCCTCTCCCTCCCAACATGCCACAGCGAACTCACGCATCGCATCCCCAATTTCACGTGCCTTTTCCCCAATAATCCACTGTCAAAACTCAAAAACTCAAAAGTCTCAAACCCTAGGGCCCGACCGAGCCGTCAAGCCGCTGTCTCTACCTCCGCCTATGGCCGGCGGATGCCAGCCTGCCAGTCCCTCTCACTGCGCTGCCGTCCGCCAGTACCTCCTGCGTCGTCGCCTGTTGGTGCCTCCCGGATCCAATCGTCGCTACTCGCAATCCCTCTAGGAGGTATGTAAATTGCTCACTAGTCACTCCCAATTACCAAGTCCCAAATTTCAAATAACTAATTAGAATTGTATATTGCTTCGCCTACTTGTTAGAATTTTGGTTAGATGGAGAGATATTATTCAAAACATGTTTGCAACCATTAAAGATGAAAGCATTTTGCACGTTTTCAAATATGAAGTCACGTCGGAACAAATTATCTCATCCTAGAACTTAGTTGTATGTTTTGCAATATTGAATTTACTGCAATATCTCGTTTTAATCAAAATAATTTAGAAAAGAGTTTGACTTAAGGGGGACTGGGAGAGAGGGATTGGGTTGGCCCAAGGCCCAATTTGTTTTTGAGTGGGTTTTGGCAAGGGGAGGAGCTGGCTGCCAATAAAAGGAGGAGGGGAGGGCTCGGCCGAAGCCCTAGCCACCTGCTCCACCCTGTCCTTGCCTCCTTGTAGCCGCCACAGCGCCCAGCCCCTGCCGCTGTTGTGCTCTGTGCCCCTAATGCCGCAAGCCGCTGCCCCTACTCCTTACGCTACCACCCTTGCCACAACCCTTGCCAGCCCGGTCGTGGCCTCTTGCCTGCCATTTGCCACTGCCGTGGCACTACCGCGTGCTGCTACCGCGCCAAGTGCCCCTCTGCCTGTCGTGCTCTGGTGCTGCCAAGGAGGAGCAAGGAAGGTGAAGGCCAGCAAGGAGAAGAGGAAGATCAGCAAGGAAAGTGAAGGCCAGCAGGGAGAAGAGGAATATCAGCAAGGAAGAAGAGAAAGAAAACTAGGGCTTCGTGATCCAACCATATTCGTCGTCCAATTCCATGGGTTAAAGATTCGGGCAACTTTGCTTAGTGTTAAACTGATGTTTAATTAAAGGTTAGAGTAGATTGATTGCGGGATTTGGTAGATTGGCGATGCCCCGCTTCGTTTAGTTGCATTGTAGAACATTGCGAGGGAGTTTTGGGGTACCTCCGTCCAGTTTCATAACTTTGCCATGTTAGGAGAGTTGTAGACAATTTCCTAAGCTCCCCCAAAGAGTTCAAGATCATTAGATTTAGTTAAGTTATTGAAAAGTTATGGCCTCTAGAGTATTGATGTCCAGAGCTCCGTCGTTGTTAACAACAGTTGTGTAGATTGCTTTATTACGTGCAGTAGATGATCGAATTAAATTATGGTCATAACTAGAATTAGTTAGATAAACCTATTTAGTTTTCAGAGGTGGTATGGTTTGCTAGTTTTCAACTTTTTCATGTGGTAGAAATAGTTATAAAATTGTGAAGTCGGTTGTTCTATGAAGTTCCAGATTGACCTTCGGGGTTGAAAATAGGGAACTAGATGACGTAATCAGTTAATTTGCATAACTAGAAAAGTGTAGAAATTTTGTGTAGATTCCAAAAATATAGAGTTTGCTATATTTGGAGTCCTGAAGTAAAAGTTATGGGTGTTTGATCACTGGGACAGCGAGAAGGTTGTTCGATGAGGAGGGGTTAATTGTATTGGGTATGTGCGTAGGAGCGATATTGAGTTGCTTGATGTTTGTTTACTGTTGTGGCATGTTTTGAGGTGGATTATTGATTTTTGTCCAGGGAGTGTTGCTTCGAGTTCAGTGTCGCCTTTACATCGTCTCAACTTTCGTGGCTAAAAGGCAAGTTCATTGTAGAGCGATAGACATCGGTTTGTTTACCCTTGTCTTTACAATTGAGTTGCCATGACATTTGTTTATTCTTATTTAAATGTCATTGTATAATGATGTTAATGATATAATGACGTTGGTGATATAATGATGATATGACATGACGTGGACATGATATATTGATAACATGACATGGTAATGACGATAACGGATTGTAATGAATAATGGAAAAAGATGTTGCGTCATTTACATTCATCATGACAGGAGTTGTATGAGCCAAGTCGGTGAGAAAGTTATGTAACCATTTCGGTGAGGTCGGTGAGTAATGTTACATGACTAGTCCGGAGAGCTCTAGATAAAAACCTACTTTAGTAGGAACTTCATGGGAGTGAAGGATAGAGTGGTTCGTCGATGAGTGATCACTCTACTATATCGGTATCAGCTGATTGAGTTGCATATGAGCATGAGTATATTTGAGCATTGCATACATCATGAGGTTCTCCGCTATACTGATGCCGGTCTCTGTGTGAACCCTTGTGCTACTAATCTCATTTTGTATCTCACCACTTCATTATGTTTTTTCATCTTTCTCATGAACACCCACTAGTGTCCAACAGGAGTAACATCATGAGGTGTCTTGACCATAGGTTCGAAGACTTTCCTATTTTTAAGCGATTTTAGTTCATTCTCGATTGCTTCTTTTCATTTATCCTAATCTTGATGATTCTTGTATTGCACGATCGTCTTTGGTTTCTGATCTGATTCAGTATGGAAGACAATCTTTGAGATGAAGCAGATGTTATTAGCACCCATTTATCTATAAAAGACTTCTCCTATTTCCACGCAGTTTGTGGAAAACTCTTTGTCCAATTCAATTGGAACTTTATTTAAATATATCAGCTCTCCACTATTCCCCAAAATAGCAGAGTCTGACTGTTCTGCTGCCCTAGTGTTGGCGGGTGCTCTTCCTCCATCACATAACTAGAAAAAAAAAATTAATGGTCATAAGTATAAATTAAAGACCTTGTCAATGTTTGAGACGTCATCTATTTAACACTATAGGAGAATTTGATCTGATTTTGTGGTGTCTTTGAATTGGTTTTAATTTCCTGATTATTCACTGAGATTTGTCAAGCAACTACCTTAGTGGACCAATTCCTATGAGTTTAATAGAAAGATCGCAGGATGGGTCTCTAACTTTAAGGTTGTGTTTGTTTCCAATATATCTTTTCTATAGTACATCACTTATTGAGCAACCAAGAGTGATACATCTTTGTTTATGCATTCATTTATAAGGTGTATATTTGTTTGAATCCATATAATCTTAGGCTTTGTTTGGGAACCTCTATCCTGGCCGGGATCCCCGTCGAATCCCTGTGATTGAAAGGCCCTGGGGAAATTCCCCTTGCCCCGTCGAACATCCCGTTTGGATGACGAAGGGACGTGGATTCCCCGGCCCATTCCCTGCCGTTTTCACGGGGAAGTAAACCTCGAGTGCTCACACGGGGACTTTTTTCTTCTCGAGTCCTCCCGCATCGCGGCACGCTTCCCTCCCTCCGCATCAGCGCCTCCCTCCTGAGTCCAGTCTAAGTCTTTCCACCGCCTCCAAGCTCTCCTAGTCTTCCTGCACACAAAAGCCGCCGACCCCTCCCCCACCACCAGTTGTTTGTCCTCCACCTCCGTCAACCCAGCGTAGATCCGGCACGTCTTCCCCCTCCGGCCGCCACTCCCCGCAAATCTGGTGCTACCTGCACCTCTGCCTCTCCCCTTCACAGATCCATTACCATCTCCAACTACGATCGCTTCTCCACATGGATCCACTGCCGCTTGCTCCTCCGGACGCCTACATGTTTGAGGTGAAGAGGTCGGCAGAGGAGCTTACTAGGAAGGTCGCCAGTCTAAAAAGGTCTTTTTTTTTCTTGCTCATGTAGTTCCTACTTCTTGTATTAACTTGGTAGTGCAACGTTGATACTGTATTGCTTTTCTTGCTCCCACAGGGACTTTGTCCCCTGGTTTTCCTACCCCTTGCTTCCAAACAAGCCCTTAGGGTCTGTTTGGAAGAGGGGGTTGCTCTTAGATTTTTTTATGATCTATTCAAATTTGAACAAAATCCTAAGGATCTAGATCCAAATCCCCCCTAGCCCCTTCCAAATAGGCCCTTAGCCTTAACATTTAAATTCATCGGCAAATGTTTGTGTGTTCTTTTGTTTCATTGAAAAGCTAGACCACTTGTCTTAATGTTAATTATACAACCTTTGATGAACTTATTCACATAGTTGGTCCCAAAACTTGCATTTCCATGTTCCAAGTGCATTGCAACTTTCGACCATCACCATTCTATTTGTTATAGGGTCGACATCAACATGAACCTCTGTGCGAATCTTACCTACAACTCAATCCCAAACCAAAAGAATAATAACAAGGCAAAATGACCCTTTTGTGATTGTTGTTCCAATAATTTTTGACCGCTATTCAAATAACGTTTATTTTTACCAAATTTTAGCTTTGTCTAAGTTTTGGTTATACCAAATTTTAGCTTAGTTCATTGAAACCATGAACCAAACCACCCTATAGAGCCATAGACTAGCATTTCCAGCCCTGCGCTTTCTGTCCGTTGCCATCCACATCTACACCGGTCCCAAATATATATCCGTATACAATTTGTCGATTTTGCTTCAATTTGGCTGCAGTTTCATAAGCATAGACTGTGGATATGGCGCGGACAAGGACAACGGATACAAGGATGACAGAACCGGTATAACGTACTCGTCCGACCAAGGCTAGTTTTTTTTTGCCGAACTGGCCGAATTTGTAGGCAAAAATAGCACTCGTGTGCGCCATTTACAAAAATGACACTCCACCGCACGATAACTGTGCGGGAGGTCGTGACTCCACCGCACGACCATCGTGCGGTACGAACTGTAGTGCCAAAAAAGTACGGCCACTACGTGGAGCACTGTAGCACCAAAAAAACACTCAAAATCCATCTAGGTATATTTTTTATTTTAAATATATAAAAATGAACTCCAAAAATTATAAAAAAAAATTGTGGAGCCTCCCAACATAGTGTACTTGCGTGTATCATTTTTCCATAATTTTAACCGTTCTGAATTTTTCTCAAAAAATCATTTAACTATACTATTTGTAGGAATTTTTTAATATAGAAAATGAGGTCCAAACATTATAATTTTTTAAAGACTCCTTACACAGTGGACTTGATTGTGTATTTTTTCTCCAGAATTTTATATATTCTAAAAATGTCTCGAAAATTAAGTGTTTAGGTCTCGAAAATAAGAGTTTTAGGTTTCGGAAATTAGGGTTTCACGATTTCATGTGACTTGGAATGTGAGAAATTTAGTACCACATGACTACTCTAGATAAGAGACACTCATTAAGGGTTTAGGCCATTGCCTGCCTCCCTCCTTCGCATACGTCTGTCGTCCGTCACGATGTCCTCCCTTGCCCAGATGCTACGCTTTAACAACGCCTCTAGAATTCTCGGCGCTGTGACTACTCTAGGAATTCCCAGATGGAAACCATTTTATTTAGTTCCTGTGCTGATTGATGGACAGGGTAAAAGGGGCAACTTTGATCATGCCTTTGAGCTAATGAGTAAGATGATGCATGAAAGTTTCCTGCCAAATATTTACACATACAATATGCAATTATTTGTATATTTTGCAACAGAGAATGGATTCAAGAAGCTTACAAGGCACTCTGGGTGGTCACTACTCTTGGTACAAGCCTAGTTCACCACGCAAGCCCTTAGTGAACCATTTGTTTAGTTCCTTGGTACAAGCTTAGTTATTGATGACATGTAGATGCCAATATCTGCAAGGAACAAAATGCAATGTCGTGCTCTCCACGACATGTTGCCGATATTTTGAATGTGTTTTGCAAATAGTTCTTTGCTCATGCATAATCCTTGTAGCATGTGACTTTAGTTTGCGAATGTGTTTTGCAAATGGTTTGAGTCCATGTGCCTAATCCTTTTGGCATGATTCTAAAAGTCGATAAATGTGTTTTGCAACTTGTTGAGAATCTTGCTTTCATTCCTTGTTTGCATTCCACATCAAATGCAAATGTGTTTTGCAAATTGAGTTGAAGTGGATGCAAAAATCCAAAATTTGTTTTTTTTATCCTTTTTGTCAGTTGGCAATTTGACCTCTAGTCATTAGGCGATCTGACCGCCTGTGTTGACCGGTCTGACCGGTTGGGTACCGGTCGGTCTGACCGCCGAGTGTTGGCCGATCTAACCGGCCCCATGGTTAGATCGCCGCGGTCAGCTTTTTTCAGAGAGGGTGATTCTCTAGTTTGGCTTGGCTCCTCGTGGAGCAGTCGACCGCTCTCCTAGCTGATCGATCGGTTTGTCCTCTGGCTGACCCCTCGTGGGTGTTCATCCGATTGAGGGTTTTATAGCCGTTGGAGTAAGGGCGTCTGACCGGCCATTGGTTGGTGTTCAGACCGGGTTTTCCTGTTTTTCTGCAGATTCTCCCTCAAAGGCTAGTTTATTTGTGTGGGTGTACAAATATCCCTTGTGGCTGGTTGTGGGAGGTTGCTGGTGCTATTTTCATCTCCCTTGAGCTAAGAGCAAGCTTTCTCTTTCCCTTTGTGCATTTGTTGCACTTAGTGAGCTTAGATAGCAAATTCATGGTACATGTGTTGCATTATGTGTTGAATTGAGTATCCATTGAGCTTAGACACTTGATTCGTTCAAGTGAGCGTCTTTGACTTGTTACTTTTGGTGTTTGCCGACACCTAGATAGCTTGGAGGAGTTGTGCCGGTGATCTTCTCGAAGAAGGTTGTGAGAAGACCCAGGTGTTGTGAGTGGTTCGGTGCTCACCATCTTCAAAGTGGAGGAAGAGCAACCCCGGGTGAATTTGAGGTGTTAGCTTAACTTGTAGAGCCGGTCCAATTCATTTGGGCTTACCTCAACGTGGATTAGGGGAAATCGGCAAGTTTTCGAACACCACAGGTAAAACGTCATTGTGTCATTGTGGTTTGCTCTCTTGTGCTTTACATTCTTGCAATTTACAATTGTAGAATTAATTTGCTTGTTTGTATGCTTTGGATTGCATTCCTTATCTTATACTTAGTTTGTTGGTCCACTTAGTAAAGACTAGTTGATTTATGTTTTAAAGTATGCAAAACCGAATTCATTTACAATTCCGCATAAAACTCGGTTTTGATCAAAAATAATTTTTAAAACCGCATATCTACCCTCCCTCTAGTCGGCTTTCTCGAGCTTACTAGTTGTATCGGAACTTGGTCTCTCTTTCATTAGACTTGGCCGTCTAGAGAGTAAAGGATAATGACTATAGAGGTTATGCACCCCGGTAGAGCTCCACACTTTGATGGCTCAAATTATGCTTATTGAAAAATTAGAATGTCCATATATATTAAGGCCATGGGCCCCAACCTATGAAGAATTATTGTTGTGGGTTTTGCTACTCCAATTGACCCACAAAACCCCACTCAAAGAGAGGAACAAAACTTGCAACTCAATGCTCAAGCTTTAAATGCTCTATATAACGATTTGAGTGTGGATAAGTTCAATAGAGTGAGCAATCTTGATAATGCTCGTGATATTTGAACAACTCTCATAGAAATTCATGAGGGAACCTCCACAGTCAAGGAAGCTAAATTGCATAGGTTGGAGCTCAAACATGAGTCATTTACCATGTTGCCGCATGAGAGCACTAATGAGATGTATTCTAGATTGAACAACATTTTAAATAAGCTCAAAGCTCTATCTTGTGATCTAACCGATCTTGATATTGTCCGCAAGATGCTTATAGCCAAGGATCCAAAACCGCTCTTTCGGACAAATCCGCTCGGCGGTAGATGCAGAATAACCGACCGATTCTGGGCGATTCTGGAAAAAAATCAAGGCGGTTTTCAGAAACTAAATTTTGAACTAGGATTTTTGAAAACCGGTAACCAAACGGGTTACCGTCCGAAAACCGGAAAAACCGGCCGGAATTTTGAATTGACAAATTTTGAATTAGAAAATGTTTAATGAAGTGCATATTTAGCTCATACAAAACGTAATCTAGCATATTTAGCTCATACAATATGTAATCTAGCATATTTAGCTCATACAATACATAATCTAACATATTTAACTCATATGAAGTGCAAACCGGCCAAAAACAATAATTCAAGCATATTTAGCTCATACAATACGTAATCTAGCACAAAACAGGCCTAAACCAACCTAGAAAGTGTATTATGCAGTAAAAAATTCAAATTTGAAATTAAAATTTTCTGGCCGGTTACTGTTCACCCGGCCACCGGACAAATTTTTTTCCCCATGTTTATGGCTCTACCAGATAAATATGAGACCTTGGTGACGTTATGTTCTCAACTCATTCGAATTGCCAAGGATGACTCCTATTGCTCTTTTACACAATCTCATTACAAATGAGATGTACAAGAAGGATAAAGAGGAACTCAAGGAGAAGGCCTCAACTAGAAGTAAAAGAATTCATGTATTCAAGTGAAGATGAGGATGAAAAGTGTCAAAATGAGGAAGATAATGACACCAAAGAAGAAATGATCACTCTCATAAGCAAAATAGATAATATCATGAAAAGATGTGGTTGAAAACACCTAGGCCCCTAAAAATGATTTTGGTAATTAATGTCAACAATGTGTCAAGGGACTAACTTGTGTGTTGAGATGTTTAAAGGTTAAGTCCCAATGGATAAATGATGACATGGAAATGGCAATGCAAAGGTGATAAAGATCGCATGGCTCAAGGCAAAGGTATTATTTAGTCTAAGGATCCTTTTGTATTATTTTATCGGTCTCAGTGTTTGGAGAAAAGACCGGATTTGTAGGCTAGATGTTGTACTATAAAGAGGGATCATAGCCAATAGCTTGAGGATCAATTTATGTGCCATCTTGATCAACTAGAAGTCATGCATTGCATTTGTTTTTGCTTCTGGAAAACTATTCAGAAAAATCGGTATGATCGCAAGTAATAAACGGTATTACCGCGAGTCGGTAATACCGAAATCTACATAGCGGTATGTATTTTCCAGAGAACATGTTTTGGATGATTTTTCTTGTATTACCAAAATCGGTATGACTGCATGTGATGAGCGGTATTACCACAAGTCGGTAATACCGGAATCTAGTTGGCAATATACATTTTGCAGAGAATATGTTTTTGGAAGTGTTTCTTGAAACCTGAAAACGGTATGACCGCAAGTCTTCTGCGGTATTATCACAAGTCGGTAATACCGAGTTTTATAAGGCAGAATGATTTTTCCAGAGAGGGTGTTTTTCTTATGATTTTTATCCTCTGGAAATCAATAATACCGATATAGCCAAGCGGTATTACCGCGATGCGGTAGTACCGGATTTTGGTTGGCGGTAGTACCGCAACTTTTTTGTAATGGCTATAACAGGTGCATTTAATGAACAACAGTCAATCGTTGATCGTCGACTGCGGTAATACCGGGGTTGAACGACGGTATTACCAGAAATCCTGAATTTTTCATGAGTTTGTTCCAAACAACTAGTTTTGTGGTTGGAGGCTATAAATACACCCCACCAGCACCAAGCCACTAACCTTTGACTATATTGAATACACTTGAGTCTTTGGTGCTCTCTCTTCTACTCATTTGCATTGAATTCATATTTTTAGGTTGTTGAGAGCTATTAAGTGCATTGCATCATTAGTTGATCATCTTAGACACTTTATAGTCTTCAAGCAAGCGCAACGATTCGTTACTCTTGGTGCTTGCTGGCACCTAGACAGCTTGGAGAAGAAGTTGCGCGGTGATCACTTCAAAGAAGCTTGTGAAGTGACCCGGCAAGGATCTGTGAAGTGACCCGGCAAGGATTTGTGAAGTGGTTGCGTGCTCACCATCTCAGGAGTGGAGGAAGAGCAACGATAGTGATCGAGGGTTAAGGCTTAATTTGTGGAGCTGACTTGATTCGTTCATGTTTCCTCAACGTGGACTAGTGAAGACCGGCAAGTCTTCGATACCACGAAAAAAATATCATTGTCTCCATTGTGGTTTATTATTTGTCATTACTATTTTCGCATTTACATTTCTAGCAATTTACTTGTGTAGAATTGCTTAGCTAGTTTGTATCTAGTTTTGACTAAAGTTTATCTTTGTTTAGATAATCTAGTTTAAAATTGTTAATTAGTTAAAAAGTTTTAAAAACCTTCTATTCACCCCCCCTCTAGTCGGTTATCGTTGATCCTACAAGTGGTATCAGAGCTTGGTCTCTCTAATTTTAGACTTAGCCATCTAGGAGAGAAATGATGGCTAGTGAGGGAATGTCAATAGGCAAGGCATCTTTATTTGATGGGTCATATTATGCTTATTGGAAAATTAGAATGTTCATTTATTTAAAGGCCATATGCCCAAGTATATGGAGAATTGTTAATGAGAGTTTCATTATGGCACTTGATCCCGCACACCCCACGGATCTTGAAGAACAAAACTCCCACCTTAATGCTCAAGCGATGAATGCTCTATTTGGAGCTTTAAACGCGGATGAGTTCAATCGAGTGAGTAACCTCGAAACCGCTCTTGAAATATGGACAACACTCTAGGAAATTCATGAGGGTACATCGATGGTTTAAGAAGCCAAATTGCATAGGCTTAGGATCAAATATGAAACAGTTGCAATGTTGCCTCATGAAAATATCAGCGTGATGCATTCTCATCTCAACAACATTGTAAATGAGCTCAAAGGCCTAGGCACTAGCCTTCTTGATGTTGATATTGTGAGAAAAATGCTTAAGGCTCTCTCGGAAAAATATGAGACATTGGTGACTCTATTTCTCAATTCATTCGAATTGCCAAGAATGACACCAACCGGTCTCTTGGGCAATCTCATCACCAATGAGCTATACAAGAAGGACAAGGAAGAGCTCTTGGAGTCATCTTCCTCAAAGAAGAATATTACCATTTTCAAGGCGAAAACAGAATCAAGTGAGGAAGCGAAGGATGAAGAAGAAGACTCCGAAGAAGAATTTGCTCTCCTTGTGAGGAGAATGAAGAAATTTATGAGAAGACATCCATATCGAAGCTTTAATTTCGACAAGAACAAGAAGGGGCAATTCTCAAACGACAACAAGCGCTATAGCAATATCCGTTACTATGAGTGCGATGAGAAGGGGCACATTGCCTCTCATTGCCCTAACAAGAAGGATGACAAGGGCAAATCAACAAAGAAGAAGGAATACAACGATAAGAGGAAGCTTCATAAAGATGGCAAGAATGAAGCTCATATTAGCGAATGGGATTCGGATGAAGAGTATTTGGATTCCGACTCCGATTCTAATGATGAATGGTCCTCTAAGAAAAGAGGACTTGTCGGCATCACCATCAAGAAAGAGTCGGCACTCTACTCTACTCCTACTTGCCTTATGGCAAAAGGAGATAAGGTAAAATCCATTAGCAACAATGGATATGTTTGAAGAATTAAATGGATATCTAGGACAAGAGATATCAAAGTTTAAAGTCTTGAAGAAAGATCATATCTCTCTAAAAGACTAATATGAGGAGCTAAAGGATGCTCATGATTCTCTTCTCCTAGAAGATATAGAAAAATCTCATTCAAATGTTGAAATTACATGTGACTTAATGAATGAGATGTCTAGTGTAGATGTTGTTCCAAATGCTATATCAATATCTAGCACATCTACATCATGTGATGATTTGTTATCCATACCATGTTGCTCTAAAATTGATTCTATTGCTAATATGGCTAATACATGTGATCCCTTACTCGTTGTTGAAAATCATGAACTAAAAGAGCAAGTCACCAAGCTTAGTAAGAGCTTGAAAAGATGCTTCAAGGGTAAAGAAACCCTTGACAAAATATTGAGTGAGAAAAGGTGCTCATTCAATAAGGATGGACTTGGATTCATTCCCAAGAAAGGTAAGAAACCAATTTACAAACCCGCAAAGTTTGTAAAAGAAAATGGCAAATATTGCAATAATGCATGCTCAATTGCTAATATTAAGTCTTATGACATTTATGATTCTTGCTACATGCTTAGAAAATCAAAAGATGGCAAGATAGTAGCAAAATTTATTTGCACTTCAATTGTAGGCGCCAAAAGGAATGCTATTTGGATGCTCAAAACCTTGGTTACTAACCTCCAAGGATCCAAATAAATTTGGGTACCTAAAAGAACTTAATTCTTGTTTTTATAAGTGAAATACAAGACCGGTGGAAAGCATTGGGTGCTTGATAGTGGATGCACTCAACATATGACCGGTGATAAAAGAATGTTCACCATATTCAAAAATAGAAAAGGGAATGACATGATCACTTTCGGTGACAATAGCAAAGGAAAGGTAATAGGATTAGGTAAAATTGCTATCTCAAATGACCTTTCCATTTCTAATGTGTCTTTAGTTGAATCACTTAATTTCAACTTGTTATCCGTTGCTCAAATATGTGATCTTGGCTTATCTTCCAAATTCTCTCAAGATGGTCTTTCTATTTTAAATAAAAATGATGACTCTTTAGCTTTCAAAGGATTTAGATTTGAAAATATTTCTTTGGTTAATTTTTCCTCAAATGATTCATGTCTAAAAATGTGATTAATGGCAAAAACATCTTTAGGTTGGCTTTGGCATAAAATGCTAGCTCATGTTGGTATGATTCAACTTAAAAAGCTTTTCAAACATGATTTAGTAGTTGGTTTGAAAGATGTGAAGTTTGAGAAAAATAGACTTTGTAGTGCTTGTCAAGCCGAAAACAAGTCGCAAACGCTCATCCTTCTAAAAGTATCATGTTAACTTCTAGATCATTGGAACTCTTACATATGGATTTGTTTGGGCCAACAACCTATAAGAGTATCAGAGGTAATAGCTATTGTTTAGTTATTGTGGATGATTATTCTAGATATACATGGGTATTCTTCCTAGATGACAAAGCCAAATCCTCCGGCATTTTCAAATGTTTTGCCAAAAGGGCTCAAAATAAATTGATTTCGAAATTAAGAAAATCTGTAGTGATAATGGTTCCGAGTTCAAAAACACTAAAATTGAAGATTTTTGTGATAAACTTGGAATAAAATATGAACTTTCCACAACCTACACTCTGGAGCAAAATGGAGTTGTAGAAAGGAAAAATCGAACATTAATTGAAATGGCTAGGATAATGCTTGATGAATATAATACTTTTGATACCTTTTGGGCGAAAGTAATCAATACCTCTTGTCGTGCCATAAATCGTCTTTATTTGCATCGTCTCTTAAAAAAGACCTCTTATGAACTTTTTGTTGGAAGAAAACCGAACATCTCATATTTTCGTGTATTTGGTTACAAGTGTTACATTTTGAAAAAGGGTATTCGTCTTTCAAAATTTGCAAGTTGATGTGATATTGGTTTCCTTCTTGGATATTCATCAAATAGTAAAGCTCATCGTGTCTTCAACCAAAATTCCCGTTTAATTGAAAAAAAAACATGATGTTCAATTTGATGAAACTAACGGCTCTCAAGAAGAGCAAGAGAATTTGGATGATGTAGGTAATGAAGCCTTAATACAAGCAATGAAGAATATGCAAATTAAAGCATCATGCCAAAAGAAGATCCAAATGATCCATCAACTTCCACTCAAGTTGAACCGCCAACCTCTTCGACAACAAGTCATATTCTAATTGATGAAGAGGACAATAAGGAAGATAATCAACCATCCAACCTACCACCAAGAATTTATAATGCAATTACAAAAGGTCATCCAATAGATCAAATATTGGGTGATATAACTAAGGGTGTTCAAACTCGATTTCGTGTCGCTTCTTTTTGTGAACATTACTCTTTTGTCTCTTCTCTTGAGCCAAAACATATAGATGAAGCACTCGATGATCCGGATTGGGTAAATACTATGCATGAAGAACTCAACAACTTCACCTGAAACGACGTTTGGATATTGGTGGAGAGACCCAAAGAACACAACATAATTGGTACAAAATGGGTTTTTAGGAACAAGTAATATGAAAGTGGAATGGTTGTGAGAAACAAAACAAGATTGGTAGCTCAAAGGTTTGCACAAGTCGAAGGTTTGGATTTCGGTGAAACTTTTGTTTTCGTAGCTAAACTTGAGTCAATCAGATATTACTTACTTTTGCATCATATTTTGATATTAAACTATTTCAAATCGATGTTAAAAGTGTTTTTCTAAATGGAAAAATATTCGTACTTGTATTTGTTGAACAACCACCCGGTTTTGAAGATCCTAAAAATCCAAATCATGTTTATAAACTCTCTAAGGCACTTTATGGTCTTAAACAAGCTCCTAGAGCATGGTATGAATGCCTTAGAGATTTTCTAGTTTCAAAAGGATTTAAAATTGGCAAAATTGATTCAACTTTGTTTACAAAAGTTTTACATGATGATTTCTTTGTATGTCAAATATATGTTGATGATATTATCTTCAGGTCTACTAATCAAGATTTTTGCAAGAAGTTTGGTGATATGATTTCTAAGGAATTTGAAATATCCATCATCGAAAAAATTAGCTTTTTCTTGGACTTCAAATCAAGCAACACAAGGATGGGACCTTCGTAAGCCAAACAAAGTATGCAAAATATTTGATCAAGAGATTTGGTATGGAAGACGCAAAGCTCATCAAAACTCCCATGGCAAGCAACGATCATCTCGACCTTAATGAGGGAGGTAAACCGGTAGATTTAAAGCTTTATAGATCCATGATTGTTAGTTTGCTTTATATCTTACCGCATCTAGGCCCGATATCATATTTAGTGTTTGCATGTATGCAAGATTTCAAGCATCACCAAAAGAGTGTCATTTGGTGGCCGTAAAAAAGAATTCTTAGATATTTAAAACATTCCTCAAGCATTGGCTTATGGTATCCCAAAGGTGTGAAATTCAATTTAATTGGATATTCGGATTCCGATTAAGCGGGTTGCAAAGTGGATAGAAAAAATATCTCGGGTAGTTGTCAATTCTTAGGAATGTCCTTAGTATCATGGTCATCCAAGAAATAAAATTTCGTAGCCTTATCCACCACCGAAGCCGAATATGTTTCCACGGATAGTTATTGTGCTCAATTGCTATGGATGTGGCAAATTTTGATGAATTATGGAATAAAATTTGAAAATATGCCTCTTTTGTGTGATAATGATAGTACCATGAAGATTGCAAATAACTCGGTCCAACACTCAAGAACCAAGCATATAGATGTCCGTCATCATTTCTTGAGAGATCATGTGGGAAAGGAGATATTAAAATTAGCTACATAAGGACCGATGTCCAACTAGCCGATATCTTCACCAAACCATTAGATGAGAGACGCTTTTGCAAATTAAGGAATGAGTTAAATGTCATAGATTATTCTAATATTGCTTGAAATTCATGTCTCATGTCTTTATGCTCTCATTTGGTTTTCTTGACACATTTATGAAAATAATTTCAAAATCTTTCTTAAAATCTCTATTTTTCACAAAAAAACTATATTCATTGAGGTTTCTATTATCAATCTCATGCATAATGATCCTAGAAGTGTTTATTTTGAGTGTTTGAAGCAAGGATCATTTGTAATTCAAATTCAGCTCCTGTTTTGTTAGGCAAAACAGTAATACTACGGTCTACCACCGGTATTATCGGAGCTCGGTAATACCGCATATCAACAGCGGTACTACCGCAAATGGCTGGTAGTTCCAAAGAACGGTTACAACCGAATCCTTATCCTCTACCCCTCCACTCAATCGGTATAACCAACCGGCAGTGGCACTAGTAATGAAGATTACTTTCCCAGTAATACTCCATTCTTTGTGGCTGACCCAAGGAAAATCATAGGAGAAACCTATACTTTGCCAAGGAATGCAGCTGGTCCCCATTTTCATACAAAATTTTAAGAAAATGTGTTTTATCATATTTATGACCACAAGAGTTTTGCTGATCATCAGTATGTGACTTGGGAGCACTTGAATCAGAATCCTCATCTCAATGGACTTTTCTATATGTTCTCCAGAGTAAAGCTGGACAACCTTGTGACTCTAAAGAGAGATTATCACACCATGACTATCAAGCAGTTCTACGCCACTTTATATGTCTCTCCTGATTATGATTCCATTGTATGGATGACTGGTTCTCTAAAACTAAGTGCATCAAAAAAAGATTGTCAAGAATATTGGAAGAGCCCTACACCTCGGAGTGGTTGGGTTTTGAAAGTACATCAGAAGGAGCCATGGGACTTAACCCAAATTAAAGAGCTCTATGATACTTAGCAGCACTTTGAGATTGGAAAAACTACTGGACTCCTGCCATTGCCAAACATCATAAACAAAATTCTGAGAAAAACCTTATATCCCAAAGCAGGCAATAATGATAATGTTAATAAAAGGACTTGGAACCTTATCTGGCACATTCTAAAGGGGACTAAGTTTGACACTGTGGATTTTATCCTGATAGAAATCTCATTCCAGATGAGGGATACAGAGGACAGTATATTCTATGCTCCCTACATAATGCAACTAATTCGACACAGGCTTGGCTTCTTCTTCACTAACAATGATACAATTTATACAGAGTTCAGACCAAGCCTCAACCCACCTTTTGAATGGTCTCTTTTGGTCCCTGATGCCAAAGGGGGAGAAATTGGAAAAGAAGATTGAAAGATTAAGGGGGAGAAAGAAGATCAAGAGGCTAAAGAAGTTGAAGAGGCTATGGGGCTATGCTATGCTATCTATCTTATATTATATGTCTTATCTAAGTTTGGAACTATGTGGTTTCTAAGAAGCTATGGGGCTATGCTATGCTATCTTATATTATATATCTTATCTAAGTTTGGAACTATGTGGTTTGTAAGACGTTATTATTATTTTGTTTATGCTTGAAGTACTTGGAAAATGTGTGCTTGTAATAGCTTAGTTAATATTTCATAACGCCTTATGACTATTAATGATATGCTATGCTTATGTTTATGGCTATTAAGCTTATGTGTTCGAGCATCTTGGTTATCATGTTTATTCTGATTATTATTATCTTTATGCTTGGATGTCTTACATGTTCCTCATATTCAATAAATAAAGGAAACTCCGCCAAAAAATTTCAAAAATTTTAGAAATTCACAAATATGCATAACAATCACTTCTTGAATTAATATGCATATCTCCAGGGGGAGTTTTGTTTATTTATTGAAAGACTTTGAATGCAACTAATTCTTCATCTCTTTTGAACTCACTCCAAGAATTGTTTGCTCATTTCAAAAGTCAAAACAAGAATACACAACTTGGTGTATATTCAAAATCTTTCAAATCATTCATGTTGATTGGGTTGTCATCAATTACCAAAAATGGGGAGATTGAAAGCATCTACGTCCCTAATAATGATTTTGGTAATTAATGTCAACAATGTGTTAAAGGACTAACTTGTGTGTTGAGATGTTTAAAGGTTAAGTCCCAATGGATAAATAATGACATGGAAATGGCAATGCAAAGGAGATAAATATCGACATGGCTCAAGGCAAAGGTATCATTTAGTCTAAGGATCCTTTTGTAGTATTTTACCGGTCTCAATATTTAGAGAAAAGACCAGATTTGTAGGCTAGATGTCGTACTATAAAGAGGGATCATAGCTATTAGCTTGAGGACCAATTTATGTGCCATCTTGATCAACTAGAAGTCATGCATTGCATTTGTTTTTGCTTCTGAAAAACTGTTCAGAAAAATCGGTATGGCCGCAAGTAATAAGCGGTATTACCGCAAGTCGGTAATACCGAAATCTACATGACGGTATGTATTTTCTAGAGAGCATGTTTTGGATGATTTTTCTTGTATTCCCAAAATCGGTATGACCACATGTGATGAGCAGTATTACCGCAAGTCGGTAATACCGGAATCTAGTTGGTGGTATATATTTTCCAGAGAACATGTTTTTAGAAGTGTTTCTTGAAACCTGAAAAGGGTATGACCGCAAGTCTTCTGCGGTATTACCGCAAGTCGGTAATACCGAGTTTTACATGGCGGAACGATTTTTCCAAAGAGGATGTTTTCTTGTGATTTTTATCCTCTGGAAATCAGTAATACCGATATAGCCGAGCGGTATTACCGTGATGCGGTAGTACCGGATTCTATTTGGCGATAGTACCACAACTTTTTCGGAACAGCTATAACAGACGCATTTAATGAACAACAGTCGACCGTTGATCGTCGACTGCAATAATACCGGGGTTGAACGGCGGTATTACCAGAAATCCTGAATTTTTCAGGAGTTTATTCCAAACGGCTAGTTTTGTGGTTGGGGCTATAAATACACCCCCACCAGCACCAAGCCACCAACCTTTGGCTATATTGAATACACTTGAGTCTTTGGTGCTCTCTCTTACTCATTTGCATTGAATTCACATTTTAAGATAGTTAAGAGCTATTAAGTGCATTGCACCATTAGTTGATCATCTTAGGCACTTGATAGTCTTCAAGCAAGCACAACGATTCATTACACTTGGTGCTTGCCAGCACCTACACGGCTTGGAGAAGAAGTTGTGTGGTGATCACTTCAAAGAAGCTTGTAAAATGACCCAGCAAGGATTTGTGAAGTGGTTGCGTGTTCACCATGTCCGGAGTGGAGGAAGAGCAACGATAGTGATCAAGGGTTAAGGCTTAATTTGTGGAGCCGACTTGATTCGTTCAAGTTTCCTCAACATGGACTAGTGAAGACCGGTAAGTCTTCGATACCACAGGAAAAACATCATTGTCTCCATTGTGATTTATTCTTTGTCATTACTATTTCTGCATTTACATTTCTAGCAATTTACTTGTGTAGAATTGCTTAGCTAGTTTGTATCTAGTTTTGACATAAGTTTCTCTTTGTTTAAATAATCTAGTTTAAAATTGTTAATTAGTGGAAAAGTTTTAAAAACCTTCTATTCACCCCCCCTCTAGTCAGTTATCCTTGATCCCACAGTGGTTCACAAAGAAATACAAGCTCATCTTCTAAAACAAGGCACTACAAGACTCTAAGGTGCTACAATTGTCAAGAAAAGAGACATATTGCTTCTAAGTGTCCATATGGAGAGGAGATAAAGAAGAGCCCAAATCGTCATCAAGAAAGAAGAATGATGGCAAAAGAAGATAATTTGTCAGGCTAGCCATAAAGGTTGATTCGTCAAGCAACTCAAATGCAAATAAGACTCCATCACCATTTGGCATGTTTATTTGCTTCATGGCAAAAGGTAACAATGATGTAAATGATGATAAACCCTCTTATCATGATTTGATGGATATGCTAGAGAATCTTAATGAATATCTTTGGAAAGAGAAGACAAAATTCAAAGTTTTGAAGAAATATCATCTCTCTTCAAAATAATTATGATGTGCTAAAAGAAGTGCATGAGTCTCTCATTCTCAAGGAATTCACTAGTTCCAAGGTGGATTCTGGCATAACATGTGATTTATTAGATGACATGTCTTGTGTAGTTGCTAACTCTTTGATTGCATCTAAGGTTAGCACATCCATCTCTTATGATGATTTGCTAGATATTTATTGTAGCTCAAAAATAGATGCTTGTTCCTCATCTATACGTGTTGAAACTAATCTTGTAGAGAAAAATGAAGAGCTCAAGGTCCAAGTCAAGAAATTGACAAATGATTTGGGAAAAAAACTTCAAAGGGAAAGCCACTCTTGACAACATCTTGAGCAAGCAACAAATGTTGAATGACAAGAGAGGAATTGTCATTGCTCCCAACAAGAAGCAATCTAGCAAGACAAAGCACAATGCATGACACATGAAGATCATCAAGTGCTTTGGTTGCAATGAGAAGGGACAATATGCCTCGGTATGCCCAAATCAAGTGAGCCCGTGTCGAGTGGCTCGAATGTGAGGCCGTCGAGCACGACGATCTCCTCTTCCTGCTCCTACCGGCTATGCGCCTAGGCGACACTGACCTCCACGGCATCAAGGAGGAATCCAATGGGAGGGAGGTGGAGCAACAACCGGTGGTTGCGCCGTTGGCACTTGCCGACGCGCCCCAACCTTTGCCCTTCCTGGCTTTCACTGCGCCCCTTGTCCTGAGCTCCTGTCCTTAGACTCCTCGGGCTCTAGCCGACTAGCTCTTGCTTCGCAACAGTGTTTCTCGCCTCCGCCACCTCCCTCGTCCAGTATCTTATCAACATGGATCTTGGACCTTGGTGGTTCTTTTTACATGACACCAGATTCTACCCACCTCACTTATGTGAGTCCCACGACTCTTCCTTCCACTGTTCAGACTACAGATGGTATCTCTCTTCCTATTGTAGGCTGAGGCATCCTTTCCACTTCTTTCTGTCATGTTCCTAAGCTTACTATGCAACTTATGTCGGACGGTCAAATCACTGGTCATGATTGTCGTGTTATTCTTGAGTCTGACTCTTGTTGTGTCCAGGACCGTCACACGGGGACACTGCTAGGTGCTGGCCCTCGACATCGTGATTTGCAATATCTTTGGGAGGTCGATTGGATGCACCTTCCTTCCGCTGTCTCCATCAACTAGCTAGCCACTACATTGCCTCTGTTTTTGCTGCTTCCTTTGCTCAGTGGCACCCATTGTTTGGGGTCATCTCTGTGGATCGTGACTGTCATCTCTAGTAGGTTGTGGTCTTCTTGGGTCGGTTTCTGGTGACACTACTTTACCTTGTATGGGTTGCAAGCTTGGCAAGCAGTTATAGCTCCCCAATCCCTCTAGTGATTTCGTTTCTCCTCGTCCTTTTGATCTTGTTCACTCTAATGTTTGGGGTCCGACTCCCTTCATTTCGAAAGGGGTCATCGATACTATGTGATCTTTATTGGTGATTATTCTCATCATACTTGGATCTACTTCATGTCTTCTCGCAGTCAGGCATCATAACGACTTTTACGATCTGCAGCGGATACTACCTCTCCCAGGAGAAGTATATTCAGGATATCCTTGCTCGCGCTTGTCTCACTGATCAGCGCATGATGGACACTCCTATGGAGCTTAGTGTTCACCTTCGATCCATTGATGAGGAGCCTCTTGAGGATCCCACTCGCTACCGCCATCTTGTCAAGAGCCTTGTCTACTTTGGGATCACTCAACCTGATATTTTTCACCCAGTTCACATTTTGAGTCAATTCGTTTTTGCTTCCACTCAGCTCTACTACAGTCACCTTCTTCATGTTCTGTGATATCTTTGCGGGACCATCAGTCATCGTCTTTTCTTCCCTCGCTCTAGCTCTTTGTAGCTTCAGGTGTACTCTGATGCGATATGGGCTAGTGATTCTGTTGATCTCGATCTCTTTCTGCCTATTATGTTTTCCTTGGTTCCTCTCTGATTGCTTGGAAGACCAAGAAGTAGACAATCTTTCCCATTCGAGTGTTGAGGCTGAGTTGCGAGCCATAGTGGTGTTGACAGCTGAGATCACTTGGCTTCAGTAGTTACTTGAGGATTTCAGTGTTTCAACTGAGATCACTTGTCTTCAGTAGTTACTTGAGGATTTCAGTGTTTCAACTTTTGCACCGACTCCTCTCTTATCATACAATACTGGCGCGATCAGCATTGCTCGAGATCTAGTGAAGCATGAGCTCACCAAGCACATTGGAGTAGATGTTTCGTACATGAGATCGCAGATGCATAACCAAGTTATAGCTCTTCAATGTGTGCCTTCGAAGCTTTAGTTAGCCATTTTCTTCAATAAGACACAAACTCGAGCTCAGTACAACTTCTACCACTCCAAACTCAGTGTTGTTGATCTACCATGAGTTTAAGGGTGGTGTTAGATGTTAGATATGTAATTTGTATATGATACTTTTTACATATTTATCTACACTTGTAACTTGTATATTTGGTATTTGGCCTATTGGAACAGAAAGAAGGGGGCTTACTCATGAATTATGCATCTATGTTGCAGGCTGGGTACTTGACAAGAGTTCATCACAGGAACTTGGTATCCTCAATTGGCTACTGCAAGGACAAGAAACACCTAGGAATAGTCTACGAGTACATGGATGGAGGAAACCTAGAGGGTCTGCTTAGAGGTTGGCAGTTTTTGTCCCGCAACTCCTTGCTGTGGCAAAAGTTCAGGCCACGCCAAAACCATAAATATAACTGTGCAATGAAGAGTAAGGGTTAACAAAATAATAATAAAATTACTGAAGTCCAAGGAACTGGCCAATTCCCGAGATGTTAACAGAAACCATCAGGCCTCTGGAAACCACTTCCAAAAATGGTTTATGAAACCCTTTAGAGGCTTATTTTTGCTAGTAAATGTAGTTATATATGAAACCCTTTAGAGGACGGTAGCCTTTTCAACTCAAGCATATGACTAAGTTTGACAAGAACTAAAGGTGAAATGAAATGTACATGATTAGTAACCCTGTCAACCACCAGCTATCTAACAAAACATTTGCCTCATGAATGTTTTATTTCCTTCTGAAAAGTGAATGATTTCTTGATTTAATATCAAATTGAGTTAATGGGCCAGGGATCAGTACAAAAGTTTAAACTACTAGAAAACGATAACAGTAATGTTAACAGCCATTCACCGTGCCTTCAATAGCTAAGTAGATTCTCTTATTTCTTGTTACAGGGCAGGAGTCTTCTATTGCTGAACCCCCTAACTTGGCAGAACCGCCTGAAGATTGCACTGGACTCTGCCCACGGTACAAAAGAAGATTGAGCTTTTAAATACTCTAGATATTCAAAATTTGAAGAATTTCTACCGATTTTGTCATACCATGCATTACTTATATATTTAGGACTGGAGTACCTACACAAGTACTGCAATCCACCTTTGATTCATAGAGATCTGAAGACCAGGAACATGCTACTAACTTCGAATCTTGCGGCTAAGACATCCGATTTCGGGCTGACAAGGGCTTGAAATAATGAGTAAAAAACACACACAACCACCCAACCTGCTGGTACCCTTGGATGCTTAGATCCGATGTATATCCTTGACCATTATCATTCCTATTTTGAGCATCGGTGCATCATGTACTACATGCGTAAGTTATTGATACTTAACAGGTACTACATGACCTCTCGTCTAAGTGAGAAGAGCGATGTCTACAGTTTTGGAGTTGTGCTCTTAGTACTCATCACAGCCCAGCCAGCAATCATTGCCAATAGCAACAATGACAGCATCAGCATTGTGCAGTGGGTGCGCAAGAGGCTCTCCCAAGGAGATACTGAGAGCATTGCTGACATGAGAATAAGAGGAGATTGTGACATCAGGTCTATAGAGAAGGTGCTGGAACTGGCACTGCATTGCACAGAGCAAACCTCACAGGATCGTCCAATGATGACGGAAGTCGTGGAGGATCTAAAGGAAAGCTTTCGGCAACCAGAGAGATTGCGTTCCATGAGGTCTACCTCCATAAGGAATAATGGATCGGCAGGTGGTGACTCTGAGTACCACAGTGTGCATGGGATACCGCAGATTGGAGAATAATCAGCTAGATGGTAGAGCCTCACCTTCTTGATCTGCATCTCTCACACTTGATTTGTTCTAGTTGCAAGGTATGTGTTTTCAGATTTCACATATTATTGCGCAACTATGGTGATAAAGATTGGGTATCGGCAGGGAAGTAACCATGCATGCATGATTTGTCTGATCAAATCATCAGCACCATTGATCTCATTTTATTTCAATAGAAGCCGATATTCTACGACCAATCTTTTTTCTTTTTCTTTTTCTTTTTCTTTTTCTTTTTCTTTTTCTTTTGTGGAGAACATTCCCTTGTTTCAATGTTGTAATGGATGTATGATGAACAGCAGAGACCCCCGAAGTTCACTTTCAATTGACCATGACAGGGAACAAACTAATTTCCTGAAGTTGACATTATGGCACTATTGATCACCATGTCATCGAAAATTCTAGACAGCACAGTACATCAACAAACATACAGAACCGAGCAAATAGAAAAGAAAAGAGAAAGTTAATTGAAGCAGGTGTCTAAAATTAGGCAGCTCACCGGTGCGGGCACTCTGAGAGCAGAAGTTCGTCCAAATTTTCAGGCCTTTAGTCCACCATCCTTATGGGGGCATCTCAGTTGATTTGCTCTCAATTCTCTTGCTGCTCATGCACAACGCAATACTTATAGGCCACACATAAGAGCAGAATCTCTAGTTTTCTGCAGTACAAGCTTTATTCTTGAATCTTGAGACACCACAGGATGCAATGCTTCTGAGCAAATGTTGTCCGAACTTACCAGATTATAAACTCGAATGGCTAATAATGCGCACCATCAACTTAGCATTTTGCTTTTATCACTACACAACATTTGTGGAGGATCGATCTTGATCCAGAAAAGACACATTGTCTACCTATTTCTACAAAGCTTCTAGGTCATATTACCTTTATTAAAGCTCCTGGGATTGCCGGCCAACCAGGGCGTCCACGTCGGCACGAATTCCTCGGCTGTCCGATCGCGCTAGCGCCCGCTCGAGTCCGCCCGATCTGATCCAGGCGAAGGCGCGGTAGGGCCTCGCGCGCATGCGGCCGTTCGATCGGCGATGGACTGCTCCGCCTCCGCTTTTCCTCCCTTTTCCTTCGGCCGTCTTCTTGCACAGCGCGGAAGCCTCCCGAACCCTCCCGTCTTGCCATCCTCTGTCTCGCCGTCCCCCTCGCACTCTCCGTCTCCGCCCCCAAAGCACGCACATCCCTCGCCACGCTCCCCTCCTCCCCTTTTCCCGCTGCCCCCTCCCCTTCGCCCGCGCCGCCCTCTCCTCCCCTTCCACCCTTCGCCGCCCTCGCCGCCTGCGTTGGAGGGTCAAACCCACCGGCGCCCTTCATCAGATCGGCACCGCCGCTGGCTTCTTTCCCCCTCCGCTAGCTCCACCGCTCCTCTCGGCTAGCTCCGCCGGTGCCCTTCGTCAGATCGGCATCGCCGCTGGCTTCTTTCCCCCTGCACTAGCTCTGCCGCTCCTCTTGGCTAGCTCCGCCGCTCCCTGCCTCTTCCTCCTTCGCCGCCCCCTCGACTTCCCCTTCGCCCGCGCCGCAACCGTCGGCCGCCTCCTCTCCTTCGCCCGCACCGTCCTCCCCGCTCCCCTTTGCCCACTCCTGCCCTCGCCTAGCATCCCCTCGCCTCCTCCACGCCCTCGGTCGCGCTGCCCTCGCACTGGCTTCCTCCCCTTCTCCTTCCCCACCGTCGCCGCTACCACCGCTTCCTCCTACCCCCCCGATGCTTCTGATTTGTGTCTCCGTGTTGGTCCAATCAGTATTAATTTGTGAGCCCATATTCTGGGTTTTTTTGCATGCTATGTATTTTTTTGCAGTGACTTTGTGATGACTCTTATGGTCAATGTGGGCACATGAAAAAGTGACACAGGAGTTTAATTTTGTCCAGAAAAGAGAGAACCAATTCTAATATCCACAGCTGTTAATTCAGTGAACTGAAATTTGTCATAGTTTCAGCTTTATAACCATCGTTATCATGGATGCATATGCTCTCCTTTATCAATTTGTCCATAAACTGTTAATTTACTTTATAAATGATTCAGTGAATAAATATTGCACTAAGAGCTGAGATGCTTCTGATTTATGCTGGTGCTTTAGCATAGTGATATGCACTGCTACCTTGCACTATAAAATGCATTGTATTTGTTCGTACAGATATAAATGATGCAATCTTATTGAGTTCATTTAACCATACTTTTCTGAAATCCTTATGTCACGCAATGTCTATTGTGATGTGCGATTCTGCACCATTCAACGTTGCTATATATTGACAAAGAGACTGCATTCTTTGGTGTTTTTGATGGCCACGGAGGAAAGCACTACTTGCAAAGATAAGTGCTTTTCATGTTTCCCCATTTTACTTGCCATGACATGTATTTGTAAACTGGCACTTTAAATGTTGCACATATCAGTAAACCACAGGTACTTCAAATGTTGAACTTCCTCATGTTCCTTGCTTTTCTCAGAAGGATAGTTGCCAACCTCTGTGCGAAATATCTACACTCTTGAGTTCTCAAAAGTCAAAAGTGAAGCCTATTCTGCTGGTGACCTAGGCACTGCTGTTCATAGAGCTTTTTTCAGGCTTGAGTCATTATAAAGCTTCGGCATTTATTTTGAAATTACTACCAGCATAAAGATGATAATGACTAATTTTGTTGTTGTACCACTTCAAAATGGATGAAATGATGCAAGGACAGAGAGGTTGGCAGGAACTATCTACGCTTGGAGATAAGATAAACAGGTTTAATGGTATGATAGAAGGGTTGATTTGGTCTCCGAGAGGTAGTGATTCAAATAATGGACATGATGATTGGGCTTTTGAGGAGGTATTTGTTTTCGATTCTTATATTTTTGTAGCCTTTGTCAGTTGCAACTATTTTCACACTTTATGTTGGAAAAGGAAACCCGTGCAATTAAAACTCAAAGAATACATAACTATATTCAAACTGTGTTTCCGTGTTTCATATAGTGATTATTTGTTTGACGCAATGAAAAATAAATTCTGAAGGGTATGTTTAATAGATGTGGCAATACATGTCTCTGCAATACACACTTGACCATATCTAGCGAATATTTGATGGTACCTGTGGATTGTAGCCCATATATGTAGACACATATATTGTAGAGATGTATTGTAAAGTATGTCTCTACAATACACACTTACTCTACGTTTATCAATATGCTAGACACCTAAGTAGTATTCTGTTGAAGGCTCCATTAAATCCAATCCAAATAATGAAATTTATTGGTTTCCATACCACCACCGTTAAATCAGAGTACTACTTGGATGTTTAATTGTTTGAAGTTGAACGAAGCCAACTCAAGTGAGGCCCCTGCTGCAAGCATTTTTTTTTTTGGTTGCCTGAATGCATTTTCCAGTGTGTCTATGCCATTTGTTATAGTCTAGCAATGTTTTTTTGGGTTAGGACTAAAGAAGCAAGAACCATCCTTTGTTGTTTAAAGATTTCATTCAAGATCGGTGTGCAGGACTGGTTGGTTTAGGATTGTGATTGAAATATTTGTTGGTACCCTAATGGCATTGTATAGAATTAAGGTTGGGTGTTGATTTGTTTTTTCCATGTAGTTGCATGTGCTTTTTTTTAAGCAAGACATTCAATAATAGTGTCGGATATATTTCCACTAAAAGTACCTATTATATCTATTTTGTTTTGTCTGACAAGGCCCACTTTACTATAGGTTGAATTTCATAAACGTACATATATGATAACGTTTATTGAACACCTCCTTCATCCTTATGACCCTTCATTTTTAAAATAATCATAAGCCACTTGAATCCAATTAATTTTGTTCTTCCTTCTGTCTCCATGAACAAAATCATACACAGTGTTGTTTCTATCCAAGTAGTATAAAATACGTGTAGATAAACTCATTGGTACCGTATTATTAGCCAGGACATTGAAATTTAAGGTTAGAGTTTTGCAAGATCCTTATCATCTACGATGTCCACGTCTATTAATTCCACCTACGTTCTGTAACAATAGGTTCTCAAATTTGAAGAATGTGAAGGAACTTATTTACAAGAAGGGCCATGGATTCTTGGACAAGGAGCCTTCCCCTCTTACCAGCAATGATCTAATTGAGAAGGTATAATTTTGTAACATCTTCTAAAGATCGAGGTCGAGGGCATTAGTATATATGTTTACCACAGTCTATTCGTTGCACAATAAGTGTGTGGAATATTACTAAGGCATAGCTTTGGATATGTCAGTCAGTTTTATGATATCTTGTCCACTTCCACCAAAATAATTTATTCTAAAGGAATTAACATTATATGAAACTTGAATTCCCTATGTCTCCAAATTTAGAACACTGCAACACTTCAGTTTGGATGATCATCAGCAGTGCTATTTTGGAATCTTTCTGGATGGACATCTAAAAGCCATATGGATGTTTGTCTTGCATATTGTATATCGGAATAATATTTCTTTGCTATTGTTGTTACGTAGAGTACCGTCTCGGACAACTGAAGGAAAGATGTTGTAGAGTTGAAGACACAATTATTGGAGCCTCCAAGGGTATTTATGAGTTATGCCGCTACATAATAATCTTTTGAGTATGTAATTAAAAGCGTTTTCCGTTGTGATTTTGGTAACAAATCAGATAATCATGCGACTTGCTAACCAACCCACAGGTGCTCCCCTGTTAACCGTCATGGAAGTGATTGAAGTTGTTGTCGTTTTGCCCCAGGCAGTGTTGTTCTTTTCTCTAAACTTTCCTACTATGTTCGGTTGCAAACGAAATTCCACATGTTTGATATGCTCGATAAATGCATCGCGATTTATGTCGAATTCTTATTATCGACATTTAATTAGTACATGAAAGCTTGAGTCAGATCTCCGTGATGATGAAATCAACTATTGGAAACAACATATCGCTTTTTTATCTATGTAGATGTGTCTTGATTGCATTGATTGCTCTTATATGCTAATGCAATCAATAAGTAGTCACAAATTATAATATTATGGTTTTCTATTTCAAATAGCATATCGATTTTTATATATGCGGTCAGATCTTATGATTGAATTGAGTGCTCTTATATGCTAATGAAATTTTAATGGGTAGCCGCAAAATTATAATATTCTTTTTTCTCCTTTTATGCACAATGTTTGTACAATTTGTGGTCGGTTTACAAAGAGACTATTATTATACATCTCTTATTGCTTTTAATTTCTTTCCATGATTCAAAAAAAAGTTGATGTGAATCCTATTTAACCAAGTCGGCTTTGCGTAACTGCTCGATTATAAGGTTTCAAAGACCGGTCTTCCTTTTACTTACCGTTTAGAGTTGAATGTAATGGAAGTTTGATGGAGCTTTTATGTTACTATTTTTATAGGAGATTTACTGCAGCACTTGCAGACCAAACCACAAGTGCTACCCTATTAATCGTCATGAAAGTGAATGAAATTGTTGCCGTTTTGCTCCATGCAGTGCTGTTCTTTTCTCTAAACTTTCCTACTATGTTCGAATGCAAACAAAAATTCCATATGTTTTATATGCTCTGATAAATGCGCTGCTATTTCTATCAAATGCTTATTCTACGTAATGTGAATAGTACATGGAAGCTTAAATTGTATCACGAGATGAGAAAAACAACTATTGAAAACAACATACCATTTTTTTAGGAAGAAGTCCATTCTACCCCCTCAAGTATGGACGTGCAGACAAGTGACCCCCTGAAAAAAAAATCGGCCCTTTGACCCCCCTAAGTTGCAAAACCGGACAACGTGCCCCCCCATTTGCTTAGTGCGGTGGTTTTGCCGACGTGGCATCCGGTCATTTGGTTTTGCTGTGTCGAGGTGTTTACGAAATGGGCCCACCAGTCATTGAGACAGAAAAAAAGAAGATAGAGGGGCTAGCGCACAGGGGAAACAGAGGAGCCAGGAGACATGGAAAGGGGTGCACGGGGGCGACTTGGCCGATGGCGAGCGGTGGCCGGAGGGGCGGCGAGGATGGTCAAAACGGGCCGCCGGGGAGGGGAGGAGGCCGAGGGAGGCGGTGTTGGGGCCAGGGCGGCACCAGGCAGGAGGCGGCGGTAGTTGGAGCGGTCGTCGCCTGCGTCGTCATCTCCTTCGGGCGCCATTGCCGCATGCTGTCACCGCCCTTGCTCCCTCCGCCCTCTCCTACAAAGGCCAGCCGAGAGCACCTTTCCCCGGTTCTCCTTTCCCCTCCCACTTTTCCACTTCTCCACCGAGATAAGGAAGACTCGTGCAGCCGCCCGCTCAGCCGCACAAGCCGCCACGCGCCACCTCGTCTCCCCACCGCTCCAACAAGCTCCACCGCCGGCCGACCGCGTCAGGCTGCGCCACGCAACTCCACGAGCAAGAATCTCCAACCGATTGGAAGCCTCGTCCACCAGAGCATCGCGCCGACCTCATCTTCTTCCCCACCGGCCAAATCCGCCACCCCGGCCGCCCCTCCTTCCGTGGTGAGCCCCCATTCGATTCCCCTCCGTGGGAGCACCCCCTCGCTGCCCCGGACCTCCTCCCACACCCACCGGAGCTCTCCCTCGCCATGGCGCCGCCCATGCTGCCACACCATTGTCAAGAAGCTCAAGGCCACGCTTCCATCGACCCCTCGGTCTTCACCGGCCACCAGGTTGGGTTCCCCACACCCGGCCGACCGCCATGCGCGCGCTAACCCCTTTCCTCTCCCACTCCGGCACCAGCACCCCTCTCCTCCTTCATGGCCGACTGCCTCATACCGCCGCCCCGCTGTTCCCGACCACCCCCGGGCGCGTCTTCACCTCCCATGGGACCACCTCGGCGCCACATTTCATTTTTGTCGCCGTCGGCCGCCGCTGATGCCTCCCCTCGCCGGCGCAAGGACCACCCGAGCCTCCCTCTGCTCCACTCTCTCTGTGACCGAAGAAAATAGGTTGACTAATCCCTCTCCCCCTCTCTTTGTCCTAGTCAGCGGCTGACCCGGCGCCACATCATCTCCCCTCTGGCGAAACCGGGCCACCCGGACGCCACATCAGCAAAACCACCGCACGAAACAGCCTCAGGGGGTAGGTTGTCCGGTTTTGCAACTTCGGGGTGTCAAAGGGCCGATTTTTTGTTCAGGGGGTTAGGTGTCCGCACGTCGATACTTGAGGGGGTAGAATGGACTTCTTCCTTTTTTTTATCTCTGCAGCTGTAGCTTCTGATTGAGTTCAATACTCTTATACGCTAATGCAGTTTGAATAAGTAGCTGTAAAATTTAAATGTTCTGGTTTCATTCACTTTTATGCACAATGTTGTACAGTTTGTAGTCAGTTTGCAACCACAAAATTATTACACATGGTATTGTACACCAAATAGCAATGGCATCTCTTATATGCTAATGCAGTTTTAGTAGGCAGCTAGGCAGTTGTAGAATGATAATGTGGTGGTTGTATTCCCTTTTATGCACGATGTTGTAGACCGCAAAATTACTACCCATGGTGTTGTACACCAGATAGCAATGGCATCTCTTATATGCTAATGCAGTCTGAATAGGCAGCTGTAGACTTAGAATATTATGGTTGTATTCCCTTTTATGCACGATGTTGTAGGCCACAAAATTACTACCCATAGTATTGTACACCAAGTAGCAATAGCATCTCTTATATGCTAATGCAATCAAGAGGTAGTCAGAAATTAGAATATTTTGGTTGTATTCCTTTTATGCACGATGTTGTACAATTTGTAATCGTTTCACGTACCGCAGTTATTACTTAACATTATTATGAATAGTATTGTACACCGAATAGCAATGGCATCTGTGACCTTGTTTGAACAGATAACAATAGTGAAGTGTTAGCTAAAGAATTCTAAGTCGGTTATAAAGAAGAAAATTACTATACATGGCGTCGTATAGCAAATAGAAATGGAATCTGTGACCTTGTTTGAACAAATAGCAATAGTCAGGTATCAACTAAATAATATGAAATTATTGTTCCAGGCACCCATTGGAAGTGAGCGGCAGAAAAGAAATGCATATGCTGCATTTCATACTCCTGAAGCTATGAAATTGATAAAGGTACGTGTGTGTCCTAATTACATGCCAACCCAAACTGATATAAATGAGAAGATGCGAGGTATTCTTGGTGATTGCCTGATAGAGGTATGGATTATGTCCTATGCTTGGTTTGATTCAGCATAATGTTTTTCATATGGTTAGGAAATCCTTAGCTTCCATACTTCTGTGTCCAGTGCAGATGCGCTATAGTCAAGTGTCAACTAAAGAATATGAAATTATTGTTCCAGACACCCGTTGGAAGTGAGCGGCAGAGAAGAAATGCAAATGTTGCATTTCATGTTCCTGCAGCTTTGGAATTGATAAAGGTACGTGCCTCTCCTAATTACATGTCAACCCAAACTGGTATAAATGAGAAAATGCGAGCCATTCTTGGTGATTGCCTGATAGAGGTATGGATTACGTCCTATGCTTGGTCAATTCAGCATGGTATTCTTCATATGGTTAGGAAATTCTTAGATTCCATATCGCTGCATCCCAACATGCATAATCGTTGGATGAGCCCTGTTCCTCATCAGGATATCATAGACCGATTCTTGCCTCGTGCAAATGTGGTGGGAAAGAAGCTTCAGTTGGTTCTTGTGATTGCTATGTTGCTCGAGTGCAAATATGAAGAAGTGTTTCCTGCCGTGGAGGATCTGATCCTAATCTGCTTACTCATGTACACTAGACCAGATATTCTGGAAATGGTAACAATGCTCCACCTTTAGATTTCAATGCAAGCAAAATCTTGTCATGAACACATGATCTTCAGAGTTTAGAGAAATGACACTTAGCTTTCCGCATGAGAGGATGATTGTGAACACACTTCAGTTTCTCCGTGGGTTCACTGATACAATTAGAAAGTACTTTCATCTCGAATTTGAGTATTTTGTGGTTTCTATTTTTGGTGGTTTCTGAGAAAGTAAACTATAATTTTATAGACAATACATTGTGCTGCTATATGACCAATAAATAATATGAAGAATTTTCTTTGCCATGTTTCTTCTTTGTTTTCGGTGAAATTTTCATATAGACTGCATGCACGCTATTGGGTTACTTTTTTTTATCATACTACTGTTACTCCATTCATTTTATTACAGATGTATGTTAGAAAAACTCATGGTTAAATGAACTGTTATTCTATTCATTTTATTACATATTGATGTTAAAAAAACTATAAAGCCAAATGTTTTGGAATCAGAGTAACTGAACATTCGTTCCTCATAATCCAAAGAAAACCCTCATATCATATTGTTTTGTTTTATCAAACTAAATTGGTCTAGATCATAGTTAATGCCTTAACATATACTTGTGTATAAACTTCCAACCCTTGAACTTGGACATTATCCTTTGTCACCCTAGACTTAATGGAGTACATGCTAGTTGATATGTCTGTATCTAAGTGTCATGCTTAGCCTTGCTTAGATACCTTGTCATATGGGCATTAAGTTGCCCAACCACACTCCTTAAAAACTTTGGAAAATGATTTCGGCAGCAAGGCTGGGAGCCTGGCTGGTATGTTGAGGTAAATGGTTATTTTCAAAACAAACAAAACTTGAAACTTGTTTTCGACTGGGGCGGTTGGAAGGAATGGCTGGTGCCGGGGGCACAAGAAGAGGTTGGTATGTAGATGTACCGCCCTGGTCAAGTAAGGACCGAATCTTGTGATGACCTCTCATGCAAAAACAATGTGACCACAAGTCTATTATGGGTACGACCTGGCCGACTAATTTGCTCGCGTCGGCGTGGCTTCACCATTAGAGGAATGTGGCGTGGGTAAAGGGGAAAGGGAGCCATAGCGAAACCACACGGCGCAAGAGGGGGCCTCCTGGAAGTGCTTGGCACCGTGCAGTGAAAACCTTAGCGGGTGGGGTTGCATCGAGGAATGAGCATTATAAAGGCCTTGTGGTAATCTCCCCTTGATTCACATGTCCAAGGAAACGTGTGTACATATCAAGGCGATTACCTCTTGTGGGTAAAGTGTGCAAACTCTGTAGAGTAATAAAACTATCATGATAGCCGTGCTCACGGTCAAGAGCAGTGCTGAGAACTTGCTTGATATAGTTTTCGTGTTTACAAAACCATTTGTGATGAAAAGGGAAGGCTGGGGTGGGACCCCAGGGATTTGAGGAAGGCCTAGTTGGGGACCAGTGGTAAATACGGGATAACCCGAGTATAGGAGGTGGGACCTCCACTAGTACTTTTCAAAAGAAAACTCATTTATGAAAACAGATTTGTTAAATTGCTAAGTCTTAGGATTTACTACTACTCATCTATTTCAAACCAAGCTTTGTGCAAATAAAGGAACTCTAAAGCTTCCCTTGATTAGCCTTGCATCTATAAGAACTGCATTGTGGATTGGCTCGCGAGTACGGTTATGTACTCAGGCTCTGCCAATATATTCTTTTCAGACCCGAATGATCAAGACCCCTACCAGTACTTCACGGGGAATGAACTAGATGGTAGTGAAGATAACGAAGCTTAGGCCGGAACCCCCCAGTCGCTTGCCTGTGGGCAAAGTGAATGGATCCACTATGATATATTTTGCTTCTGTACCTGTTTGGCTTCCGCATTCTGGCTTTTGTAAAACTCACATCTAAGTGGCGCTTTTGTAGACAAGTGGCCGCACGGCCAGATAATTATGTAATATATTATGGGCTCGCACTGTTCATAACAAGTATTGCTCGTATTGAGTAAGATCCACTATCAGTTGTGCCTAATCGCTAGACAGATGTCTTACGACCACCCCTAGATAGTCTAAGACCACTACCCGATGCCATACGACCACTCCTGGATGCTCTAAGACCTCCACCAGATGTCTCACGACCACCCCTAAGTGATCTAAGACCACAACCAGATGCCTCACGACCACCCCTACGTGGTCTAGGACCACTACTAGGAGACCCACGACCACCCTTATATGGTCTAAAGATTACTTCCAGATGTCTTAGGACATCCTGTACTCTCTTGGTCGCACCCCAGGACCTCCTCCTCCAGACATCCTTAGGACCTCTGGTACTCCTTTTTGGGCGTATCTTTAGGACCTCCTCAAGACTTCCTATGCCTTTTGTCGCATCCCCAAGACCTCCCTAGAACATCTCTATTGAGTTCATCAGGACCTCCCTAGGACGTCTCCACAGTACACCTCAGGACCTCCCTCGATCACCTTGAGACCTCCCTCGACCTCCTCGTAGGACCTCCACAGGACCTTCTCAGGGTCACTCAAGACCTCCCTGGGATCACCATAAGATCGTACTAGGACCTCTTTAAGACTCTTCTAAATTGCTATTTTGACCAAATATGGCCGTGTCTACGAACCAACACATGCGTCCACGTGGAGCTTCTGTAGGTAAATGCTTGAGCAAACGTGGTATTCTGCGTGTGTCAGCTACTGATCCAGGGAATGACGCAGTATACACAGGAGATCCCAAGTTCCAAAATTGGGGTCCGACAAGAGGACAAGAAAATAAGCTAAGGGGAAATTGGGAAAAAGAAAACGAAATAGCATAATTTTGGGTTTTGCTAAAATCCTGATATTCTGCTTTATGAGCTTCTATGGATGATAGAAAACTCTGATATTTGTTAATCAATCCTAATTGGACCTTTTGATCCTTTGCTGAATTAAATTTCATATTTTACAATGTCGACCTAATTATGGTATATACTTAAGTAACTTCTAATAGGGCAACAACTTAGGTTAAGTTTGTTATAACGATTTAATTGTGTATGATTGTTTTACTTTTACAATGTTTGATTCTAGGGTTATGTATTTAAGATTTCTGTACTTAGGGTTTTCATTGTACATTACCTGTGCCGACAAAAGGAAACATAGATTAAATAACTTCCGAAAATGCGGGCGAAAATAAGATGACACAGATAATTATACAAAAAGTTTTTAAAATCTCATATTTTTGTATTTTGAAATTTTTGGGATGTTACACATTAGCATACCAACTGTGATTCAATTGACATCAGGTGCTACTTCATATCACATACTACAGAGAAGCATGCAGAATTGAGAAAATAACTATTCAAATGTACTATGATCCAAAGTGAAGCGTGATTGAGTACAAAGAAAAAGGAATGCGCAGCAATCAGCAAGGAAACTATAAGGCAAATTGGTTATACCTCTTCTTGAAACCTTTGCAGGATAAGCCGTTTTTGTTCTTGGTCTGCAGCATATGGATCTAAGCTACCTTGCCTTGTATCGGAAATGACCATGTTTTCCCCCTTTTTCTCTTTTTTGCAGTGTGATATGCATTTCACCATCCTCTGTATTGTGATCACCATTGCCCATGATAAGCATAATAGAGCAGCAGAAGGTGATAATGACTTAAATGTCAGAATATAGAAATCCCCTTAATGCTAAACCTCGTGACTGCTAAACCAGTAATCCTTGCTAGCATATCCTTACACATCAATATTATATCATTCAATTTTATATTATCAGTTTATGACTAACACACAAATTAATGACCATCCAAAAAACCACCATAGCACAGGTGCACGCTGACTAAATCTAGCATGTTTTGGAAATTTATGAGGGAAAAAATGTGTTTTCCTATACCATTAAATGCGCTCTCACAGAAGTGAGCTAAATCCAGTAAAAACTCATAGAAGATTTGCCAGATAGGCTACTGCCACTTTCTAGTTCTGCAATAACCCAAGCAACAACTAAAACCAGCCAACTATACAAACAGTTGTCAGCAAAGAGCAAAGAAGCTACAAAGACAAAAGGAATCTCGACTGTATTACCAAAAGTAGGAGAAGGCACATTCATAAACAAACTACCTGCTACATTGAATTTGTTGGGCACCAAATGAATTTGAGAGTTCTAAGGGCAAATAGCTACTACGGATGAATAAAACTGCACACCATGATTCCTGATGTCAAAAATCCTAGATGAATCGATGAATCAACCCATGCTGCTGCGAGTACAGACAAATGTATATCTCCAAAACGACAAACAAGCCAAGCTACCAAAATTAATAATCTACACACCACACACAATTAGGCAACATGTTGACACCACAAAGAATTGCACTTATAAACTCCATAGTCCAGGCCATAGTATCTCACAGAAATTCCAAACCACTCATGGGAAATGAAACAATGTCAAGATCAACAATTGCAGGTTGTGAGAGAATCGCGCCATACCTATCGTCCAAAACGAGGAATTGGTCTTCACCGGGTGTGTTAGGCCGTGCTGCAAAACCACCAAAACATCAAATCCCCCAAACACCACATGATTCAGCTATAAGGAACAGAAACAGACTATCTCTAAAAAGTGGCAGCAGAAATTTGAGATGGGCGTTGAGCCGTTGATTCTTATATTATGACAACAATATAGCAGATAGCAACTCACAATATCACATCCTCTCATTAACCCTATTTCTATATATACTCTCTCAATAATGAATAAGACGCACAGTTGTGAATAGCAAAATCCTTCAAGGCCCATGTAACCCTATGTCTATATACACCCTATCAATAATAAATAAGATGCACAGTTGTGAATAGCAAAATCATCTCTCAACATTCTAACAGCATTTACCAAGAACATAGACAAAGTTATAAAGTTAATTAAGTTTCTTTATGTTAAGTACACAAATTGCGTTGACACTTCGGATGTGTTTTACACTCGCAGAGGACAAAACTTTAACGTTGATTATGCTAATTTCCTTTCTCTAAAAAAAAGAATATTGTTTTCTATCTAAGCCAAGCAAGAGAACAGAAAAACAAAAGAATATTGCTTCTTCTTTTGGGGGGAAAACAAGAGGGAAAATATAAGAAACGAAATCTAATTTTTTTCATTGGTCATTTGTAACGATCAAGTTTTATTTTTGCACAAATGACCTCTATCCAGTGTGATTTCCTAGCAAAAATGTAGCTTTCTTTTCTTCCTAATGTCCTCCAACCAAATAGGGCATCAAAGTTTTTCGTTTATCTCCTAGGTATGGAACCTTACCTGCCAATTCTGCATGAGGAACGAACACTCAACAACTCAAACCATAAAATAACATGATACCAATTTGCACATTGCAACCAATGATAAAGCAGGGCAAAGTTCGATTACCCCTACAAAACCCAACAATACATGATAATCCCCTCGTATGCTCCATTTCCCTCAGTGTAGCATCTGAACTATTGAAGAATCTAAAACGGTGTGCAAAGGCCTAAAAGCTTCAGAAATTATTGAATAATCAAAACCACATCCTGATTGTAACATTCGGCTTATCAACCTGATTCCTTGCACAAGAATGATTGCACACATCTATCTCATTATTTCTAATTTAAAACCCTTCCTGCAATTCGTATGTTAAGTACAAATATCCTAAGTACACCATTCATATCATAGCATCAATTTGCCCCCTTTGGAACACAAAACTCAAATGTCCAGTTCTCTGTATCAAGATCGATCGTGCTCTCGAATCGTACTCAGACAAGAACCAAAAGACGCAACCAAGATCCCATCTTTTCTACACCAGATCAACCAAATCGCGCAAATTCCCAAGAGCAGCCCAATATCCTAGAGATAATCAAGAAAAAAAATCCAAGCGCAAGAACCGAGGTGCTAACCTGGTGGATTGGGAGGGGTACATGGAGTTGGTGCAGACGGGGCACTCGAGCAGCTCGCACGCCATCGTTGGCGAGATCAGCGGTCCGGTGATCCCACCGTCGGACGTGTTCTCGCCATCGGGACGACCGATACTCGCCATAACAGCAGCAGCTGGTCGGCGGTGGCAACAAGTGAGGACTTGAGGAAGGGCGGTCAGTCCCTAAAACAAAGAAGTTCGTAAAACTCAAGTCGTGTCGTGAAGATGAGCAAATAAGACAAGTCGGCGCTCAACATACCGCCTTGGCGACTTCACTTAAGGAGAAATGGAGGGCTAGGATCTGCGGTGTGCATACCGAGAAAGGATCCAAGGGCTCAAGACTTATATAAGTTTTATTGTGTTGTATTTATTGTTGTTGTCTGTTTTAACTCGCTTATTTCTTTCGCGATCAGAAGAAACTCGCAATAAAGAACTGGGTTGTATACCAGCAGTTGAGGAATGGAGAAGGAATAAAGTTCCGCATATTCGTTTTCATTTAGTTGGTAGCCTAGAACCCTAGAGTACTTTTTCCCTTGCAGTTCCTCTCGCGATTTTATCCCCAAATTGTTGTCGGCGGGTTATCTGAACAATCTGAACCTATCATTTGGTATCAGAGCCTTGCAGATTCTCGGCTTGTGATCGGTCCAAGTGAGGGTTGGAGCAATCGAGAGACTGCTGCTGTAAAATCCCCTAACTTGGTCAGATCTGGAAGGAATGGTGGCTAAGACCCGATCCCACGGATCTGTGGAAGAAGCAGCGCTTGAAATGGAGAATCGGGCAGAGATAATCAAGATTCAAGAGAAGTTGATGGAGCTGGATTCTCTGAAATCTGATGTGGCGGAGATCAAGAGCTTATTATTCGCTCAGTTTTCTCAATCGTCGAAGGGGGATGCGGACACTTTGGCGGCGATGTCCAGAGAAGAAAGGCCGAGGCCAGTAGATTTGGGAGTAGGCACCGCCTGGCACCCGGAGTAGAGCAAGAGGACTGGAGCACAGACAACTTTTTTTGTCGAGCCGAACACAGTAATACCCAACTCTCCACCCGTATTTTCTTCAGCAATTAGAACTACATCCCAGGTGGACTTGGGTGAAAGGGGAGGAGAAGTCCATAGGAGATTATTATAGCCGCCAGAATAAATACCCCATGATGAGTGGTTCAGTTTTCCTCGGGGACTGTATATCTACCGCACCACCACCGTGGAACTGGCAAGCTTATGTCCCAGCGGCTACAGCTCCGATGTACTATCACCCTACTATGAATGCTAATCCAAACTGTGATACATTTTTAACAGCTCAAGGAGGAATGTTTACCTCAGATAATCCGGGTGTAAACCTGATCGGACCTAATGGAGGAATGAACCGGAACTACAATAGTGGGGGTCACCAATATGCTGATGCAATTATAAGGGGTCCAAAGCTTGAGTTGACCTTGTTCTCAGGAGAGGAACCGAGTGGGTGGCTGGAGCAGTGCGAGAGGTTCTTCGAGATGGTGGGCACGCCTAGGGAGCAGTGGGTGAATCTTGCTACTGGGCATTTTACAGGAAGGGCTCATACTTGGTTTAAAGGAACCGACATTCCTTGGCAAATTCTGAACTGGCAGCAGTTAGGAGCAATGTTGGCAGATCGCTTCTCATAAGCTAGTGCACATGATGTAGTGGAGAAATTGCAAACCATGAAACATATGGGCAGTGTTAGCAAGTATATTGATTACTATGAGAAGTGTGTGGAATTAGTGAGAAGGGATCACCCATATTTGCAAGAAGCTTTCCTATTGAGTTGCTTCATTGGAGGGTTGAAGGAAGAGATTAAATATGGGGTTAGCATGCATCAACCAAAGGGATTGTTAGAGGCGTATTGGTATGCTAAATTGGAGGAAAAGGCAGTTCATGCGAAAAGAAATTATCAGCCGGGCGCTTGTAACAGGAGAAAAACTAACACTCCAACTTTCAGAGCTGGTCATGCTAGAGGAATGAATGTTGATGGAAATGAAAAAGGGAAGCTTCAGATACAAGAAGTTAACAAGAGGACATGTTGGCATTGTAATGAGCCCTGGGTTCTGGGACATAATCTGAAATGCAAAGTTAAGCGGGCACTACATGTTATACTGATGCAAGGAGAGCAATAAGAAGTTGAAAGTCTTGAAGATTCAGAATTGGCTAAAGAAACAGGATTCGTCACAGCTCCTGGAAGCCCAGATGACACTGAAGAAAAACCGGAGAATGAACAGTTATTGCTGATTTCTAGCAACGCTATGAATGGGGTTTCGGGTCCTGTGACATTCTCTTTGAGGTCAGTATTTGGGGGGAAAACAGCCATGATGTTAGTGGATAGTGGCAGTACCACTTCTTTTATGGATTATGACTAGTTGACCTAGAGGGTTGTAACTTTTTTCCTTTTCACGTTGTACACAAACATTTTTATCACACACACACATTTATATGTAGTGCTATTCAGCACTTACGCCCTGAATAGCTTATTCTGTGCGTGGCCCGTAGCATGGGCTGCACTACGCGTGGCTTGGCAGCCCACGCTTGCCACACACTATGCGTAGTGCACCAGCGCTCGCGCCTCCCGCACAAGATCAGTAGTAAAACCCTCCCGTGCACATCAAAACGGTAGTAAAACCCTCACGCATGCCAGCACCCGCTCGAGTTCAGGAGTAAAACCCTCCCGCGTGTGTCAAAATGGCCGTAAAACCCTTCCGTGTGTGTCAAAATGGCAGTAAAACCCTCATGCGCGCCAACACCTCCACTCGAATTCGGTAGTAAAACCCTCCCGACAAGGTAAAAACCTACCAACACACAAAATGGCGGTGGAAATTTGTCGGTAGTGTCATTGCGCGTCAGTCCCCGTGTCGTTATAAAAAAAAGGTTTTACTATCGTTTAGGTGAGGAAGATAGGACCGTGATATTCAAGGTGCTAGGTTTTACTGCGAAAAATGACAGCACATTGTTGATCCGGTAAATGTTATAATTTACCATAAATGATACCTATTATTACTTTGAAAGCCATGTCGTGTTACTGTTGTATAAGCTTGCGCTTTGTGTTTTTTGGTAGTTACTGTGAGTTTGATAATATTTTTCTGATGTTTGAAAACGACATTACTGGTGTACTCCGCTGAAAAACATGAATTTACTATATGTTACGCAAGTTATTCTCTGCTCCTGAAGGGAATGCAGGCCAGTATAGCTCGCCAGGCACCTTCCTTTTTTCCTTCCTTTGAGGATTGAGCGCGCTGCCGGAAAGAGAAAATATGATTTGCTGTAGTGCGGGGAAACGACCCCCCATGCACGTAATATACGCGACTTCCTGCCCGTTCAAAAAACCTAAGCGGTTATATGCAGTAAACACTGGTATCAATTACTGCATATTATGTTGATATTACTGCCTCATACTTTTACTGCAATGGTTTAATGTGTTTACTATATGGTGCTAGTAATGTTACTATTACGCATATGGTTTTCTTAATTACTATATGGTTGACTAGGTTTACTAAGTTGTGAATACGTTTTTACTGTCAACGTTGCGTGTGAGTGGAAGGTTCTATTAAGCGCCGACCAAACGATGCCTTAAGCGCATCAATGCCGCTTCGGCTCCAAATGCGTCTCTTCGTCTCGCGCACTGACGTACTCCTTGTTTTATAAGAATGATCATCCGCCACTAGAAGATGGATTATCACATCACTCTACTCTCTTTCGCACCCTCCATCAACAACTAGAAGAGTTAAAAAAATGGCTCCCAACTCTTCGCCCTTGACGCCTGCGTTGATGGCCTACATGGCCATTCTATACGAGCACCTCTCCGGCCATGCACTGGCAGATGCTGCGGAGGGGCACTGTACTAACAATGTCCAACCTTCTTCGCCGGACATTATGCCGAGGCAGGTGTTGGTGTCGTTCTGTCGTATGGACGTCCTCCTCCGCCGCATCTTCCGTGTTGTCTCCAGCTTTCCACGAGCTAACCTTGCCATCGACGTGGTACTCTAGAACAATGTTACACGTCTCCTGGAGGATTACCGTCACTTCGACTGCTTCATCGAGATGACGGGCGACTGAATCTGCCTTGCTGAGACCCCTCGAGCAAGGGAAGAGAGCCTATGGACACAATTCAACTTGATTCTTCAGTCGAAGCATCTTTGGGAGACACTTGAATGGGCGCGTCAGCGGGTGGATGCATTTTGAGCTTCGTTCGTTAATCCCGAACCGTCCAATGCGAATGACGTCGCCTATGAAGTTTTAAAGATGGAGATAACAGCCTACCTCCGCCCACTAGAAAAACTTTGATTATTTAGGTTTCTACTTTTTTAAATCTTTATAAGAAGCAACTGGCCACGCTGTTTGGCCATATATAAATAAAAAAATAACATGTTGAATTTGTATTTGCTGTCTATGATGAAACACTTTACTGCATTGCATGTTTTATATTATTGCCTTCACGATATATACGGTTTGAATTTGTGTTTGCCGTCTACGATGAAACCGTTTACTATCTACGATGAAACTGTTAACTGTTCTGCAAATGCATGTTTACTTCGTTGGACCTACTCGGTACCCCCCAACGCAAGTACCTTACAACATAGCTAGGGTTTACTATTACGACACTAACTTTTTACTGTATAAAAAAAGAGATTGCAAAAAAGCGGTGGTAAAAAAGGGAAGTCGATTACTGTGTACGACGTTACATTTTACTAACTGGCGTAGGAGCTCACAAAAAAACGCGTTCCCTCGAAACATTTCATTTAAGTACAAAATGTCTAAGAGAATTTCTGTGAATTTTCTCATAGTTTTTTTTATTTGCTATTTTCTAAAGCCTTTTTAAATTATCAGAATTTTTTAAATCAATTAAGCATTTAAAATCCAAAAACAGTTCTTGGGCTGAATCTAGCTCGACCCGATCCATTCCTCGTGCGCACGCGGCCCATTCCACCCGCGCCTCTCCCTCACTCTCTCACTGACAGCGGGGTCCACCCGTCAGCCTCACCTCTCTCTCCTTTTGCTGCCATGCGGGGCCCACCGTGCCACGTCATCTCCTTCGTCCACCTTCCTTCTTCTCCGCGCGTTCGCATCGTTTTCGTCCGCCATGGCCGTTTTCGAAAAACCTTCCAAACTCATTCAAATCCGCTCGGATCCTCCATGATTTCGCGCGCATTAAAGGCCCTGTATCAAATCACGTCTGACCCGGCCTTGTCCCTTCCATACCCGGCCCTGAATCCCTGTAATCTCGTCGATGACCTCGAATGACCTTCGTGCTCTCCACTATGATTCAACCTCACCCATACCCCTATAAGTAGAGCCATGGCTTCGCCTTAGCCACCTCACCTCAGCGCCGCCACCCTCGTAGCCCCTCCCTCTCTCTAGCACCCTAATTTCGAGCTTCTTTGCCGCTGGCTGAAGTTAATTCGACCTTCTATTCCGCCGCCGTCGACAACGCTTCGGCCACCCCGACCCCCTCTTCATTTGAATTTATTTGAGCATTGTTTGAATTTGTCGTATTTTCGCGTATAGATTCCGATCACTCCAGAGAGTTTGACCCTTCTGAGGAGTTGGATTATCAGGACTTCGAGCAAGGCAAGTTATACCATTGATCATGTTGATCCCACTATTTTAAAATTATTTAATTCGGTTTTAAATTATTATTGCATGCATAATTCTATTCGGCTATTTTAAACTCCTAGTTATTCCAATTCCTTTGTATAGCCAATTTTGATTGTTGAATTATCATTCCCTTGTCACCATAGTCAAAATAAAATTTGAAAATAATTATATGCTGAGACCATGCTTAGATCAAGATCTTGTATTTGGGAAGTTTTAGCCAAATTATTCAAACTTGATTTAAATTGAGTCTGTGGTATTGTCTTACCATAGAAAGCTTATAAAATAATTTTACTTGAAAAACAAATTAAAATGGTTTAGATTTGGGAATAACGGCTGTTGGTATGGTGCAAGTCGATGCACAGGATTGATTCATTTCTATGATCGAGTCCAGGCCTGTGGAACATTGCCCAAGTCAGTTAAGGACCGGCCTTTGAGCGTATTTTGTTACGCCCCATCGTACCACCACATGTTCTGAATGGGCAGAACTAGGCCTAATAATTTGTGATATCTTTCTATTATTTGTGCCATGTTGTTGTGTGGGTGTTGGTTAGACAATAGTCCCACTTGGCGCAAGAGGGTCTTCCGGAGGATGGTTAATCCAATAGAGGTGAAACCTTAGCGGGCATAAATACTTTAGGGTAGAACATTGTAAAAGCCTTATGATAATTGCTTTGTCGCATGCCTTCGGAAACGTGTATTGGTCGACATTAAAAGCAAATTATCTCTTGTAGGTAAAGCTGTACACACTCTGCAAAGTAAAAAACTATTCGAATAGCCGTGTCCACGGTCATGGACATGTTGAGCTAAGCCACTCTAAGTTAGACTTTGTTTTTGGTTCAAAAATAATTTTAGCAAATGATTTGAGGATGGTTAATCCTGGTGGTAAATTGGGCGGTTAGCCATGTGATAGGAGGGTATGCTTCACCATTCATTCATGGAGGCTATTCACTATAAAACTGTCAATTTAAGAATCTGATTTTAGTTATAGAATAAAAATGGCCTTGAAATTTATTGTGAGTATTCAAAACTGAAAATGCTGCTTTATGTAAAATAGACCCTATTAGCCTCACTTGTTTACTTATGCATGCATCATATTCTTTTATTGGGTGTAACTTGCGAGCAAGGAAGTTGTGCTCACTCTTGCTGAATATAATTTATTCAGGTGAGGGGCTTTATCAGGACGGTGAGGATCTTGACGACTAGGCCTATGCCCCCAGACGATTGCATGTGGCGCATCGTGTGGCCCACCTACTATTTTTATTTTCGCTATGTTATCTTATTTGGCCTCAGGCCCCATTTTGTAATAAACTCTTATTTATATTAAATAAATGTGTGATATGATTGTGATGTCACTTTTGTGTGACTGTGTACACTAGCTATCCTGGACTAGTGTATGGAAACACAGAGAATTCAAGATCCTTCGTTCCTAGGTTCGACAAAAGTGGTATTAGAGCCATACCGACTGTAGGTCGTGGCCTAGCATGGATAAAACCCTTAATGACTCATTTTTTAAAACTAAAAATATTTTGGTCTTTCTGGTGTCCTTTCTCAACCCTTCTCTTTAAAATTTGTTATTAACTCATCTCTTTCTCATAAAATGTAGATGGCCGAAGCACCGAACGCCATTTCCCATGGAGTTTTCGCTGGACATTGGGCTGAAGTTCTCTGGAAGATAATGCAACATCTCGACTTCAACAAGAGGCCGACGTACTAGGGATACAAGTACAAAGTGGGAAGTCAAGACCGTTGGAGAGTATAGGAGATGCTCTACTCCAACCTACAGCCAAATACGAAGTTTCACATATTCGACGCCCCGATGAGGCGCAACACTTTCTCTAAGGGCATCCAGGACGTGACCAGAGAGGCAGTCCACTGACTTCGCTACATTTATGATCACCGCCTCAACGGCACCGGGTTCCACTACCACCCGATGCACATCCCGACCCGGCTTGGTAGTACCTTCCGCTCGGCTAGATGCTGCACACGAAGGCTATGGATTATGCCTACGGGTATACCCTAGATAAGTTACGTACCACCCAGGAGATGCTGCAGACCGCAAAAGAGAGGCTGCAAGCCGCAGAAGAGGAGCTGGCTCGCTGCAAGGCAGGCGAGGCTAGTTCTTGCGAGCCAAACTACACCCCAGTTACCCCTTAGAGGTTATCCTTAGTTCGTTCATTAGATGCGAATTATAAGCTAACAATATCCTTTGTAGTAGCCATAATCAATTAATAAAAGAGCTATTTTGAAAATATGTCATTTGCCTTGTGTTTGTTTATTTCTTGGGCTATTTTAGATTTATCCCCCTTGGAGCTTTCTTTCTCTCTTCTAAGTCTTTAGAGAATCTAGCAGATGGTGACTACTCGCACCGGAAGTGGCAGCGCTAGGGGATAGGGAAACGAGAACACTGACTACCAGGAGAATCCAGCCAAAGAATCCGCCGCCAAAGAAGGATCGGATTGGTGCCGATAATGGCTAATCGACTCATCTCGATCGACTCGTTAGCTCAATCCTCAACGGCACCTGCACGCGAGGTCAGAGTGACTCATGCCCCACCTCCACCTCCACCAAGAGCAAACATGTCTGAGTTCATGAGGATGCGACCGCCAACCTTTTCAAGCAGTACAGAACCAATGGATGCAGATGATTGGCTTCGGGCCATTGGAAAGAAGCTGGATACCGCTCAGTGCACGGATCGCGAGAGAGTTATATTCGCCTCTCATGAGCTGAATAGACCTGCTTTTGAATGGTGTTTCAGATGCCAATGCTCAAGAAATCACCTGGAATGAGTTTGTGCGGGCCTTTCGCCTTGCACACATCCCCGCAGGGATGATAACTTTGAAGAAGAAGGAATTCGGCTTGCTTCGCCAAGGCAACCGATCAGTAAGCGAGTATCTACACAAGTTTAATCAGCTTGCTCGCTACGCACCGGAAGACGTGGCCAAGGATGAAGACAGGCAGGAGCAATTCCTAGAAGGATTAAATGATGAACTCTTCATTTGTCTGATCTCTCAAGACTTCACTCACTTTCAGCAGTTAGTGAACAAAGCTATCCGTCAGGAAGGCAAGCATCAAGAGATGGAGAATCGCAAGCAAAGGATGGTGGCTCAGAATTTCAACTCTGGAGGTCTTCCCAAGCCCCGCTTCACTCAAATTTCACCACCTCAACAGGAAGGTTCCATTTTCTTCATCTAGTGCCCCACATGAGCACAAGGTCTCAACACTTCCACTTCATGTTCCTCCGGAGGCCAATTCCAGCAGAAGAGCCCGACTTCCTCGGCAGCAGGAGCAACATGTTTCAACTGCAACGAGACAGGGCATTATGCCAATAAATACCCGAAGAAGCAGCAATCCGCAGCTCCAGCTAGGCCAGCATCTGGAGTTCCAGCCACCGGCGGCACCCCAAAGCCAACAGTCCAGTACATGAAGGGGCGTGTGAATCACGTCACCGTAGAGGAAGCCCAGGCAGCACCGGATGTCATTCTTGGTATGTTCCTCGTTAATTCAATACCAGCATCAGTCTTATTTGACTCAGGAGCTTCTCATTCTTTCGTCTCAAATAAGTTTGTGGGAAAATATGGGTTACATATCTCTCCTTTAGTTAACCCTATGATAATCCATTCCCCGAGTTCGGAAATGAGGACCAGTTCACTATACCCAAATCTTACCCTGGAGATATCTGGAGTATATTTCTTGGCAGACTTGATAGTCTTCACTCTCAAGGTTTGGATATAATCCTTGGAATGGACTGGCTAGCCAAGAATCAAGGACAGATAGACTGTACCAATAGGTCTATCACCCTCACCAATGAGCAAGGGATTACGGTAGAATTCAGACCCAAGACTTCTATAGGAGGAAGTTCCATCATAACCAGTTTGAAGGAAGTAAAGCTCGAAGACATACGAGTGGTGTAGGAGTACCCCGATGTTTTTCTTGATGATTTACCCAGCATGCCACCGGATAGGGATATTATGTTCTTAATTGACTTAAGCCCAGGGACCGCCCGATTTCGAAGGGACCCTATAGAATGCCGGCCAATGAGCTAATTGAACTAAAGAAGCAAATCGAAGAGTTGTAGAGTAAAGGTTATATCCAACCAAAATCGTCGCCTTGGGGAGCTCCAGTGCTATTTGTCAAGAAGAAAGACAGCAACATGAGAATGTGTGTGGACTACAGATCACTCAACGAGGTGACAATCAAGAACAAGTACCCGTTACCTAGGATTGATGATCTGTTTGATCAGCTGAAAGGAGCAAGCGTCTTCTCGAAGATTGATTTAAGATCCGGCTATCACCAACTGAAGATCAGATCAGAAGACATTCTCAAGACTGCCTTCACAACCAGATATGAATTGTATGAGTTTACAGTAATATCCTTCGGTTTGACAAACACCCCCACTTATTTCATGAGTATGATGAACAAAGTATTCGTGGAATTCTTGGATAAGTTCGTGGTCATTTTCATCGATGACATTCTCATCTACTCAAAAGATGAAGAAGAGCATGAGAAGTATCTCAGGATAATTTTGGAAAAGCTCAGAGAGCACCAGCTCTATGCCAAATTCAACAAGAGCAAATTTTGGCTAAGTCAAGTGGCATTCCTCGGACAAGTTGTGTTAGCAGGAGGAGTTGAAGTAGACCCAGCCAAGGTCGAAGCCGTAATGCATTGGGAGCAACCCAAGTCTGTCACGAAAGTGAGAAGTTTTCTCGGTTCAGTTGGATATTACCGCAGATTTATTGAAGGTTTCTCCAAGACCGCTAGACCCATGACTCAGCTTCTGAAGAAGGAAAAGAAATTTGAATGGACAGATGTCTGTGAGAAAAGTTTCCAAGAGTTGAAGAAGAGGCTAGTTTTCGCACCTGTGCTAGTCTTACTAGATATCCATAAGGACTTTGAGATTTTCTATGACGCATCTTGTCAGGGACTTGGATGTGTATTAATGGAGGAAGGCAAAGTCATGGCTTATGCATCTCGTCAGCTGAGATCGCATGAAGGAAATTATCTGACTCATGATCTAGAGTTAGCAGCAATTGTGTATGCTTTGAAAATCTGGCAGTATTATCTCATTGGTAACCGCTGTGAGATTTCCACAGATCATAAGAGTCTAAAGTATATCTTCACCCAGTCAGAGCTTAATCTCCGATAAAGAAGCTGGTTAGAGCTGATAAAGGATTACGACCTTGGAATCCATTATCACCCAGACAAAGCAAATATAGTAGCAGATGCTCTGAGTAGAAAAGCGTATTGCAACGCTATGTTGGTTCAAGAGAATCAACTAGAATTGTATGAAGAACTAAAGCACTTGAACTTGGAGATTGTCAGCCAAGGCGGTGTAAACACTCTAGAAGTTCAACCAACCATTCAGAGTCAGATCAGAGAAAAACAAATAGAAGATGAAGACATCAAGGAAATCAAGAAGAATATGAGAAAAGGCAAAGCCCCAGGATTTTTGGAGGATGAGCAAGGTACAGTATGGTTTAGAGGCCGCATCTGTGTACCTAATCACCAGGAAACAAAACAGCTGATTCTAAAAGAAGCACATGAATCGCCTTACTCTATCCATCCTGGCAGTACCAAGATGTACCAGGATCTGAACGAAAAATATTGGTGGGTCAGCATGAAGCGAGAAATCACTGACTTTGTTGCACGCTGCGATATATGCCATAGAGTCAAGGCAGAACACCAAAGGCTTGCTGGTTTGCTACAATCTTTACCAATTCCCGAATGGAAGTGGGAGGAAATTGGTATGGACTTCATTACTAGATTGCCTAGGACCCAATCAGGATATGACTCCATTTGGGTGATAATTGAGCGGTTAACTAAAGTGGCTCACTTTATTACAGTCAAGACCACCTACCAGAGCAGTAAGTTAGCAGAATTATATATGGCCAGGATCATCTGTCTGCATGGAGTGCCTAAGAAGATAGTGTCAGACAGAGATTCACAATTCACCTCTAGGTTTCGGAAAAGTCTGCATAAGGCTTTGGGATCCAGACTTAACTTCAACACAACTTATCAACCCCAAACTGACGGCCAGACAGAACGTGTGAACCAAATTCTAGAAGACATGCTTAGAGCTTGTGCTATAGATTATGGTAAAGGTTGGGATCAAAATTTACCATATGCAGAATTCTCGTACAACAATAGCTACCAAGCCAGTCTACAGATGTCTCCATTTGAAGCGTTATATGGTAGGAAGTGTAAAACTACTCTTCTTTGGGATCAAGTAGGGGAACATCAGTTCTTTGGACCAGAGTTGATCAAGGAAGCTGAAAGTAAGGTAAAAGCAATAAAGGAATGCCTAAAAGTGGCCCAGTCCCGACAAAAGAGTTATACTAAAAACCGTTAGAGAGAATTGTCCTTTGAGATAGGAGATTTTGTCTATCTCAGGGTTACTTCACTCAAAGGAGTAAGAAGATTCCGAATATTTCATTATCCGATAATACAACCTTTTCCTCAAACTTTCTTTTAAGAATTCAACTTTCTCTTAAACCATGAGATTCCAAATCATCGCATAGCACACTAATTCTTTTCTTTTAATTTGGAAACCTCAAAGCTATGCTCAGCTAAACACCAAAATCCATACCGATGTAGAGAGACTTTTCCAATGCACAATAAGATACTCTGATCAACTTCTTTACCAAAGGAATTACTTTGACAAAATTATTCCCAACACACCTCAATATAGATTTTCTGCCACATTCACATCACCTCAATCTTTTAGGGATAATCGACTTGAAATTTACCACATTCACACTCATTCACTACATCTAAAGGATTCTATCAAAGATCACCATAACTCTTGGAACCAAATCATGGAAAACCAAGATGCTAGCATAAAATGCAAAGCCCAATTCAACCTCTCGACTCTTACAACGATTTTTTTATACCGATAGGTAACCCTCAAATCAAGACTAAAAATTTCACACGTACCAACAATAACCTCGCTTATTAATGTCATCATTCCTCACTAATCAAGTAACCGCTTAATGCGATTCATTGCACCAATTTAGACCTTCTCTAGACCACACCAATCAAATGCGATACTCGACCACAATATACCCATTCGCAAAACCCTAACTCGACAACTGTAATTCAACATACTCAATCACTAACATCAATAAATAAATATATTCTTGACCAAGTTATCCTTAGAGATAATCTAATTCCCATAGGGTTACTCATCGAGGCCGAGTCATACTTGACAATATCTCGTCAATCCTCGCCACCCCATTAATTAACTCGACTATTAGATTCTCTACACTTCTACTCTCATTAAAATGCACCATCATACTTTCTTCTACACAATCTTACCGACTACCCAATTGCGATACTCTAATAAACTGCTCAAGATTTCCATGCTTGCTAATTCTAGTGTTCTTTCAAATGACACCAAATCTTAGACCACCTCTCGCTATAGGTCCTACTAGTTGCATAAACAAAAACTGTTAGCTCCAAAGACAAATATTCTTTTAAATCAAATCCTCTCTAAAGATTATTCTAATAAATCAACTTATTACTCAAAGCCTCTCAAACAACTCCGACACCTAAAGGTTCACAAAACCATCGACTAGACCACCACTATCTTGTTGGCAAAACACAACCGAAAAGACTTTGCAACACAACTTAGTTGATCCTTTTCTTAAAAGAAGAGGCAAATAAAACTTCCCAAAAGACCACGAATGCAAAACTCCAAACTTTTCTTTTAACCGATAATTCAAAAGGTAGCTAACTTACTTTCTCCCTAGAAGAATCATCACCACTCCAACGAGTCAGAAGCTCTTGTGGACTATCTTACTACATGCAGAATAATTCACTCTTACCAAGATTCGTTATCGCCAACTCTTCCTTTATAAAGCCCCAAAGGCTTACCAAAAAGGTACATACTACTTTACCACCTCATCCTCGATTGAGATTATACCAAATTCTTGCAACCTCATTACACAACCACTTTATTTTTTTAGAGGAACCTACTACACCAATTAAAAGGTTATACCAAAAAACCCTTTCGTCGTAAACATGCTGTCATCCGACTATTTCACAACCATGTCAGCGTAAGCCATATAGTAAATCACATGAGTTCAAATTTTATTGATGCTCAACACCACACGTCAACCCACAACGGTTGCACTCCAACCCTTGTTGCTACCAAATAGCTTCATCAAGAAATCTATATGCTACCTACTTTCCTTGCCAAATCACCTGAACAATTACCACCACATATTCAATCGTTCTACCTCACATTTATAATTTGGTACAAAGTCACAATAAAACTTCAAGAACCGAAATCTTCCATCATTCAAGAGTCTCAGCAACACTACAACCAAATTCATCACATCGTTCTTTATAGAAGAGCTATCCAGAACTCTTCCCATAATATTCTACATCTACTAGTTTCTATCCCTTCAATCTTTTGTAGGCAAATCCAACATTTAATCATGGTAAGAAACATGTAGACCCACTAACTATATATGATCACCATATATCTATAGAAAGGATAAATCCCAGTTTAATATCCACTAAAGCAATAATCCAGCTTCTCCTCAACTTTCCCTTTGCACCCTGTTAATTTCATCCATTAAGACCAACTAATCCAATAAGGTTAGCAGACTAAACAATTTTTAGTGGTCAAACCAGTTCATCAAATTTTCACACTTCTTAATAACTCCTTTAACTTCAATTAGGTATAGCCATACCCTTAATCACAGTTCATCAAGAACTACTACAAGACACTTTCAAATTAATCAACTTTCCTTTCAAGGATCCTAGTTAAGATCGATCATGCACACACTGCAGACCCAACCTGTTAATCCATATCATATCCATTAATTGCTTTGAGTATAACCTCTCACTTAACCAAGACGAAACATCGCTAACGGGTTTAACATCTTCTTTCATAAAAGAAAACCAATAATCTTCAACACTCAAAATACCCAAGAAAGATATATTGAGTCAAAGCCTCCACATACTAAAGGACTTGCAAAGGAAGCTTTCATTAACCAAAAACATCACGCGAATAAGTGGGTCGTGAATTCCAATGAGAAAGACAAACTCCAATATAAAGGTCAAACTTAACAATCAACCAAGTTCACCAAATTTAAGAATAACTTATCGGTTGGGAAAACAATGATTGTTTTACTGTCAACTTAAACCAATGGAAACACAACAACATTTCTCAAAGAATCCCATCAACCCAGATGGACTACCAATCCAAGAGAAGTTCATCAACCACAACTGGATAAGAGTTGACCAAATTCAAATTCAAAGAAGAGAACAACTCTTCTAAAGATACTCACTATCAACACCTGTACTAAGATATCTGAGGTAACCACTTTCCTATTCTCATACCACGAAAGGTGGTGTGACCTGGTACAGCCCAGGGCCACAACCACGACCTCAACCTCTCAACTTGGGTTATCCCCACACATAATAACCATAGTATTATAATATATATATATATATATATATATATATATATATATCAGATCATCTCATAACAGGAATCATCAATACAATATACGGAAATGTAAATGCAATGCAATAACCCAATCCCACCTACTGTGCTTAGTGTGTCAAGTTTAATAATTCAAATACCACGGACCTACAGCCCGCTCTGATACCAAATGTAACACCCCAACCCAACTAGGGCCTAGAATGCTACTAAATAAACATGATAACCATTTAAACAAAATGCATAGTTCTAAATTTCGGCAGACCCTCCTTTGTATAACTAAGTATACCGGAGGTTCCAACAGATGCATATATTATTATCAATATCCCAACATCCAAAGTTCATCAAAGCATTCATAAATAATCTATTCAGCTAAAGCATAAGCAAGCATAATCAAAATTTACCACTCTCATTATTACAAATAATCCAATGCATTCAAGCATAGCCAAAATTAATCCTAAGCGCTTTGCTTATTATTAAGGTACGATCTAAATGATAATCATCTTTAAAAGAATGTGTGGTAGTGAGTGCATCCAAAGCAATCCTACTCCCTCCCATGCATGCCGTTCTTGCAAGTGGTACCTAAAAGCACAACAAAAACAAGAGGTGAGTCAAAAGACTCAGCAAATATAATAAATGGCATCAACAGCATACAAGCATGTAACTCATCAACTATACTTCACAAAATCACATATCAATCACTTTACACACACATGCTATGCAATATGCTCAATATGATATTTTTCCTTCTCTTTCCCTTTTGCATTTTACCGGTAATGCAAAATGCGCATCCGTCGATGCACACCCATGCCTGCATCTATCCTGCACAGGACCATTGCCCATACTCCATGTGTATGGGGACCTAAGCCCATGCTCTTCAAGCATGGGGACCTTTAGCAAGTCATTAACATGACGGGGACCTCAAGAGTTGCTTGGTCATCACATGACCAAGACTTCAATAAGCCAACATGATGCATATGTATGAATTCTCAAAGTAATACAAACATGCATTTCCAACAACATTGCATATGAATAACCTATTCATACTCCAAAATCTCATAACTATAGACAAACAACCATGAATAACATGTAATTCATATCTCTAGCAACCATGAACATTACCAATTGTGCCATCATCACAATCATGAACATACAAGTACTCATAATATATATCAAACATTGCCATTCAACAATATATATTATATCCATCATTATACTTGCCTTAACCGCGAGAGAACAAGGATGTGCGTATGGTGCTACCCCTGCATCACCACCACCAATAATAATTATAACGCACGCTAAGACACAAAGAATGACCAAAACAAACTATATAACAACAACCACAAACTCGCAAAAGCATCTAACTCGATCCCGCCCCCAAATTCCTAAACGCCGATCCGTCCCCTGTGGATAGTCAACTTCAAAAAATCCATATCTATTGGTACAGGAGTCTAAATAAGATGTTCTTAGACTTTCTCGAAAGGTAATTAAATTATCCAACTAAGTCTAGTTGGTGAGCCTCACTGAATCGGCCAAATAATACCCCTACCAAAGCCGCTTAATAAAACATCAATTTCACGCTGGGCTCTCTAGACATAGCACTAAAACCACCATAACGTTTGCTACGAGTGTCCAAATCTTATGCTTCTTTAGCTTTATGGAAAGGTATGGAAATTACCTTCATTTTTTGTTATAACAAGATCCTCTAATTTCTTCTTTAACTAATGTCTTAACCCGCTTTTCTACAAACCGTCGAATGCCGATAGATTAGCAGGTGACGTAGACACTAAAAAAATCATAACTTCTTCTACAGGGGTCCAAATTACGTGTTCTAGCACTTCACGGAAAGATGGTGACGTCCTCTACAATACTCTAAGAGACGTCCAGAACTAATTCCGCCTTTAAACACATCAAAACCTCGATCTTCTCTAATTTGTCCTAAACAGCCCTAAATACCGACATCGCTAAATTAACTAATTGCGCAACTAATCGAGGGGGAATTGGGATTACCCTTGAAGAACCCGCTGTCGAACGCAATGAACACCACACGATCCCTCTCCCCTCCCTTCTTCCCCTTCCTTCTTCTTCCGTCTTCTTCCTTCTTCTTGGCCGACAGCAATGGGAAAGCACCACCAAGAGGGAGGGGAATAGCAATGGAGTGCAAGGGGGGTGTCTACTGTAGCATGACACTGTAGCAGATGCGGGGGTACTGTAGCTCGCGTGCTACAGTAGTGCTAGGGTTTTCCCCCCTTCTTTGATTGGTGGCCGGCCCCTCATAGGCCTCCTGGGCCAAGGCCCGAGGCCCAGGTTGCCGAGGATTTGCATAAAACCCCCCCTTTTTTCCTTCTGCTAAACTCTTTTCTATTTGGTCCTTCTCCCTAATTTTAATTATTCTCTCTCGAATTATATTTGGGGTATTACACCACGTCAGTGACACGCAAGCGCCACATCAGCACTTTATGCTGAGTCATCGCCAGGTGGCTGCTGCGTGGCGCTTGCACAGCCCCATGCACTATAGCGTGAGCCCAGTCCACAGTGGACTATTGACTAGCCGTGGACCTAGTCCATTGACTTGGGGGCCACCTGTCATAGACTCAAACGAATTTCCTTTAAGAAAATAATTCGGCCGGAAAAGGGTTTTCCTAGTGCTAACATCAGCATGCGTAGTAAATCAGATTTCCTTTAGAAAATAATTCGGGAAATTCAATAAAATCTAAAATTAGGGTTTTCTTTAGATTTAAACTTCCAGGAGCTCGTATTTCTTCACACGAACTCCAATTTAGGTGATTCAAATTTCTAAATTTATATGAATTCAAGATCTAGCTAGCTAAACCAAAATTATTTGATTTGGAGTTAATTTGAATAATCATTTGAATTTATTTGAGTATTTTTTGAATTTGTCATATTTTCGTGAATAGATTTCGACGACTCCGGAGAGTTTGACCCTTCTGAGGAGTTAGATTATCAAGACTTCGAGGAAGGCAAGTTATTCTATTGATCATGTTGATCCCACTATTTTTAATTTATTTAATTCTATCTTAAATTATTATTGCATGTATAATTCTATTCAACTATTTTAAATTCCTAGTTATTCCAATTCCTTTGTATAGGCAATTTTTATTGTTGAATTATCATTCCCTTATCACCATAGTCAAAATAAAATTTGAAAATAATTATATGCTGAGACCATGCTTAGATCAAGATCTTGTATTTGGGAAGTTTTAGCCAAATTATTCAAACTTGATTTAAATTGAGTCTATGGTATTGTCTTACTATAGAAAGCTTATAAAATGATTTTACTTGAAAAACTAATTAAAATGATTTAGACTTGGGCATAACGGTTGTTGGTATGGTGCAAGTCGATGCACAGGATCGATTCATTTCTATGATCGATTCCAGGGTTGTGGAACGTTGTCCAAGTTAGTTGAGGACCGGCCTTTGAGCATATTTTGCTACGCCCCACCGTACCACCATATGTTCTGATTGGGCAGAACTAGGCCTAATAATTTGTGATACCTTATTATTATTTGTGCCATGTTGTTGTGTGGGTGTCAGTTAGACGGTAGTCCCACTTGGCGTAAGAGGGGGCTTCCGGAGGATGTTTAATCCAATGTAAGTGAAACCTTAGCGGGCATAAATACTTTAGGGTAGAACATTGTAAAAACCTTGTGATAATTGCTTAGTCGCACGCCTTCAGAAGCGTGTATTAGCCAACATTAAAAGCAAATTATCTCTTGTGGATAAAGCTGTACACACTATGCAGAGTAAAAAACTATTCGAATAGCCGTGTCCACAGTCATGGACATGCTGAGCAAAGCCACTCTAAGTTAGACTTTGTTTTTGGTTCAAAAATAATTTTATCAAATGATCTGAGGATGGTTAATCCTGGTGCTAAATTGGGTGGTTAGCTATATGATAGGAGGGTATCCTTCACCATTCATTCATGGAGGTTATCCACTATAAAACTGTCAATTTAAGAATTTGATTTTAGTTATAGAATAAAAATGGCCTTGAAAATTATTATGAGTATTCAAAACTGAAAAAATGCTGCTTTATGCAAAATAGACCCTATTAGCCTCACTTGTTTACTTATGCATGCATCATATTCTTTTATTGGGTGTAACTTGCGAGCACGGAAGTTGTGCTCACTCTTGCTGAATATAATTTATTCAGGTGAGGAGCTTTATCAGGACGGTGAGGATCTTGACGACTAGGCCTACGCCCCCAGACGATTGGCTATGGTGCATCGTGTGGCCCCATTTTGTAATAAACTCTGATTTATATTAAATAAATGTGTGATATGATTGTGATGTCACTTTTGTGCTACTGTGTACACAAGCTATCCTGGACTAGTGTATGGAAACACAGAGAATTCAGGATCCTTCGTTCACGGGTTCGACAATCTGACTGTTTCATTGCCCTAGTGTCGGCGAGTGTGCTTCCCCCTTCACTAGTCACCTATCCTATCCCTATACTCCATCCTGGGGCGTCTCCCTCTCTGCTCCATCCTGGGGCGTCTCCCTCTCTGCTCCTTCACAGGGCACCATCCTCTGTGTCTTCACTCGGGGTGCAATGTCCATCGGACGTTTTTCATTATTGTTCGATTCATGGAGTTTCTCCCCTTGTTCAATAAATCTCTTTTGCGGACATCTTCGTGGTTTGAGATCCTTTAACCCAGGAGGTATCCCTCTCTTCTCACTAAGAGTGGTGGAGTCAGGTCCGAAACCCAAAACCTGGGATGGTTCTACTCTTTTAGGTGCATTTACTGCTGGTATATGCGACTTTGTAACTCCTTTATGATCTGTGAATGAATCTAGTAGTTTAATTGCAAGATTTTGCAAATCTATTATCATTTGAATCTCTTATTCAGAGTCCTTAGTGTGTGGATCATTATTATGAAGACTACTATCATTCCATGATAGTTCCCGCTATTCCAACTTGGGCTCCTTTCCTCCCCTTATTGCTGGAATTAGTTCTTCACTAAATACAAGGTCGCCAGATCTTGTCATTAGTAAATCCTCGCCTTGGACTCCAAATACTTTATTACAAACAAAGATTAAAATCCGATGTAAATTCCCAATTTTACGGTGGGTCCCAGTGACGTACGCTGAGGAGGTGAGATAGGTACGGAAATAGCACAGCCGAATTTACACAGATAGTAAATACTTGGCTCTTTCCTATGCACTTGTTAAAAAGGTGACAACTTATGGTATGCGGATGGCTGGAGTTGTATTAATGCTGATGCATGTAATACGACATGTCTACAACACGTAATTGGTAGACTGGATCTCATTAACAAGGGTGTAGCGATCATCTTGATCCTCTTGATTAATGATTCAACAAGTCCATTTTGAGTATGAACATGCGGGACCGAATGTTCCACTATTATGCACAAGGCCATGCAATAGTCACTAATGCTTTTGGGGTCTCTCCAGCAATATCCATTCTTATGGATTAGATCCTATGATCCGGAAACTTTACCCTTAGTGCAATAATTTGTTAAATCAACTTGACAAAGATATGATTCCTAGTGGATAATAGACATACATGCGTCCACCGAGTGGATCCGTCTATTAGTACCATGAAGTACTTGAATGGCCCAGACATGTGCTCTATAGGTCCGTATGTACCCCCCTAAATCCTCTCAAGGAAGTCAAACAATTCAATCTTGATCTTATGATACGAGGGTCTCATAATCAACTTGCCTTTTGCACATGCCTCACCCACAAAGTGTGATAGATCGGGAATGTCTTTGAACTTCAAGTTATGGTCAACAGAATGTTGTAGTACCTGACGCATCATATTGTCTCTAGGATGACCTAGACATTCATGACATGTTCTAAATAGTTCGGGATCTTTAACTTGGACGCTCATCGCAACAAATTCTTCGTCACATTTAATAAATGTTTAATACAATCCGGAGAAGAACGCATGGAGTTTCTCTACTACTTCTTTTCGATATTTTTTTCTTAGTGTTGAGAATGTACTCAGAACCATTCTGTTTCTCCATTTCTGTGTGGAAACCATTATTTCAGATATCTTTACATTTTAATAGAGTTCTAGTTGAGTCTATGAACAAAAATGCACTCTCAATTATTATTTTCGTTTCCATTGGTAAGATTACCGTAGCTCTTCCTGTACGTGCAATATTATCACAGTTGCCAGCTATGGTCATAATATTGCCAATCTTAGAACTAAAGGCTTGGAAATATTTAATATTCCTTAGGATATAATTTTTAGTACAACTGTCCACAAGACATAGTTCATATTCTCTATCCATTGTACGTCAACTATAAGCTGGAGATAAATAATTTGCATGAAATAAAAGCATTGCATACGCATAAATGCAAACATAAGACATGCAAACGAATGGAAAAAACTTTATTCATGAACTAAAGATTACAAGAAGTAATTTTAATTCCTAATAGTAATATAGTTGACTATTTTAGGATTGACAAAATTTGGTGTTCAAATTAGCAACAACATCCTAAACACACTATGAATTGACTTGTAAATTTTAAGGGGGTAATGTTGATTAATTCTTAGGACTCTTCTTATTCTTTTCTGGTTGAATATCCAGTAACTCGTCATCTAGTAGAGGAGAATATTCGTCATCATATAGAGCATCTTCGCTCAATTCCTCCCCTACTACCAGTTGATGGGTTTTATTCTCCTATTGCTCTTCTCTTGCTAGTGTTTCCAGAAAGTGAGCTTCTGATTTATTCTGACTTTTCTTTCTTTGAGACTCTTGATAGAGCTCCACCAGATGCTTAGGTGTTTTGCAACCTTTTTCCAATGACCCTTGAGCCCACTCTCATAACAGGGCCTATTGTCACCTTGTGCTTTCATTGGAGACTTTCCCTTTCCTCTTGTCTTACCTTTTGCCTTGAAGACAAATGGTTTAGACTTCTTTCCCCAGTCCCCTTTCCTTTTCCACCAAAATTTGTCCTTTTCTGAATGTCATGTGCCTCAAGTGTACCCTGAGTTCCTATAGGAGAGTATCATGATTCCTCATGAGGAGCTCATTATGCATTTACGCCACTAGAAGTGAGGTTACCATTTTAGAGTGGTTTTCATACCCCTTTTCTCTATACTATTGTGTTAGCACCAGATTTGTAGCATGGAAAGTGGAAAGGGTTTTTCGGATCAACTGTCCCTCTGTAAAATCTTTTCTACAAAGCCTGAAACGAGAAATTATCCTATGAAGTGTTGAGTTATAAGCTACCACATATTTAAAATCCTGGAAGCACAAATTCGTCCAATTATGCTTTGCCTGTGGGAGAATTAATTCCCTTTGCTGATTATATCTCTTTATAAGGGAAACCCATAAGGTTAAAGGATCTCTCTCTTAGTCAAATACTCATTCTTGATATCTTTATTCAAATGATGGCGTAGGAAGAATATGGCCTTAGCCTTGTCTTCCTCTGCGGCTTATTAGTATTGTTGTGAGGAACAATAGTTGCACTTAGCCCTTTGAGGCTAAGTAGAACTCCATGTCTAGGGCCCAGGTTAGGTCATTGCTCCTGTCAACTGTCAATTCATCAAAATCCATTTTTGCGACGTTAGACATGTTGTCAATAGCAATGTATATAAACATATATAATTATCATAATGTAATGAATAGGTACATTATGTACCGCATGAGTCAAAACACGTGCTACAACAATAAAACGACTTACATGAGTAGTAAATATCAAATTTATCGATTTCCAATAATTTTCTACTAATTTTCTATGCATTGAACAGTTACTACACTCACAATTTAATAGAAAAACAATTTCTAGTACGTATTTAAATAAATCACAAAATGATTAAATAAAAGAACCAAAAAAATTTTGAGGTTTAATTTGCAAAATTCCACCTAGTGGAAGCCCGCATACTTAATTCAAAAAGTTCTACGGCCTGTGATAGTGGAATATTACAGACGGTTTCATCTACAAACCGTTTATGATTTTTCGATTATCATGCATTTGCTTCATCTACAAACCGCTCGGATTGTCGATTATCACGCATTTATTTCATCTACAAACCGTCTCGTGATATTATGTATTACAGATTTATTCAAAAACTGCTCAGGATGACCTATGTCATTATCGACTATAAACTCGACGGCCACGAGACCGTTTGTGATGACGTTTTTGAACCGTCTGTGAAGGCCTTTTCTGTAGTAGTGGGTGCTTGCTGCGAAGGGGGAGGATTGGGGGAAGATTGATGAGAAAAAGGGGGAGGATGGCAAATGGGGGGGGGCTCACACGCACACAGGGAGATAGGCTGGCAAAACATTGTGGGTTTAGGTTGTAGGATGGCAAAAGGGGGGAGGGAGAGAGAGAGGTGGAGACAGGAAATGAAAAAGATAACTAGTGCTGTGGTACAAAGCGAGCAGGTGGGAAAGTGGGGGAAGTGACACGAACCATTCGATAAAATCTTTCGCTACGTACATCTATTTGTAATCGTTTCCCTAAAAGAAAACTTCAAACTTGTTGGATATCAACCCCCCATGTCATGTGGACACTTTGCCTAAACAAAAACCTATTATGGATTGTTGACCCACAAGGTCAATTAGTTAGTTTAGTCTCATATTTCTTATTCATGCATGAAGGGAGACCTTCTCCTCCTATATAAAGGGGGCAAGGACTCTCGTTGTACACACAAGCCTACAAGCAAAGAGAACAATTAAAAGATAATGTTAGGACTATATCATTGTGTTTTTATTTATTGTTTATTGTTTGTGAGTTGAGAGCTTCGTACGTCAGTAACACGACCTCGAATATATAACACGTTTATCAGCACGATAGCACTCTAAGCTAAGGCTTCATGTTAGGTTGCTTTCCCAGTGGTAATGTTGTTTTTAGTAGATTCATTTTTCTACTATTCATTAGGGCCGACCGCGCCTTCCCCCGATTGCACCGATCGTACGTCGGAGCACCACCACTAACGAGCCACAGACCGCACACCTCCACTTACGCGCCGCCACACCGTAATAGATCGAAAAGGGTGCACGCTTTTGCTTGTGTGTCATCACGTCGTAATAGATCGGAAAGGGTGCACGCCTCCGACCTTGCCACTGGAATGTCGCACGCCTCCGCATGCACCATGCCCTAAGGGCACCCATCGTCGTCGCCTCCACGCTGGTGAATGTGGCCGTCGTCGCCTTCGCATCGATGTCATGCCCACGATGAACACGACGCTCCTGCACCATGGCCACATCGTCCAAGCTCTCGGTATCGCTGTCGTCGCCTCTACAGTGTTGTCAGGTCGTCGCCGCCGCCTTCATGGTTGAACTAGGGCTGAAAGCCCGTCACTACCTTGTGACTCCGCACAAAAGCAACGATGAGCCAACAATCGCCTTCTGCCTCCGCGCGAAGGACAAGGCCGATGAAAGCATCTAGGCCCCTAAAAATGATTTTGGTAATTAATGACAACAATGTGTTAAGGGACTAACATGTGCATGATGGATGGGGCCGGTGAAAGCAACTAGGTCCCTAAAAATAATTTTGGTAATTAATGACAACAATGTATTAAGGGACTAACATGTGTGATAAGATGTTTTAAAGGATTAGTCCCAGATTATGGATGACAACATGAAAATGGTAATGCAACGACAGCAAAGGATTGACATGGCTCAATGCAAAGGCCTTGTGTAGCCTAAGGACTCTTTTATAGTTTTTACCGGTCCAGGTGTTTTGTGAAAAGACCGGATTTATAGGCTAGATGATGTATTATAAAGAGGGATCATGGCTGGTAGCTTGAGGATGTATCTTGTGCCATCTTGATCAACAAAGAGTCATACAGTGCATTTAGAACAACATTTGGAAAGTTTCTGTTAAAACGGTATGACTGCACCTGAGGAGCGGTAGAACCGCATCGCGGTAGGACCGATTCCTAGTTGGCAGTATGTAAATTCCAGATAGCATATTTTTTTGGAGTTTTTCCATCCCTGAAAAACGGTAGTTCCGTTTGAGCCAAACGGTACTACCGTCGTGCGATAGTACCGGACCTTGAGAGTGTGGTAGTACCACACCTAGCAGTAACAGCTAGTTCAAAAGCATTTAATGCACCCCTTATGACTGTTGAATAGTAGGTATGGTAGTACCGGTCGATCAATGGTGGTAGTACGCACCTGCTGAATTTTTTAGGGGATTGCTTCAAACGGTCGAATTTGTGGTTGGGGTTATAAATACTCCCTCACTAGCACCAAGCTCAGAACCCTTGGCCTCATTAAATACCCTTGAGCCTTTGGTGCACTCTCCTCTACTCATTTGCTTATATTTCATATTTTGAGGTAGTCGAGGGCATTCAAGTGCATTTGTATCATTAGTTGATCTTTTTTGTACTTGATAACCTTCAAGCAAGGGCTGTGATTTATTACTCTTGGTGCTTGCCGGCAACTAGACGGCTTGGAGTAAGTTTGTGTGGTGATCTCTTCAAGAAGGTGTGAAGAGGCCTAGCAACAATTGTGAGTGGTTCAGTGCTCGTCATCTCCGGAGTGGAGGAAAAGCAATCCTAGTGGATTTGAGGTGCTTTAGGCTTAATTCGTGGAGCCATTCCAATCCGTTTGGACTTACCTCAATGTGGATTAGTGAAAACCGGCAAGTCTTCGATACCACGGGAAAAACATCGATCGTCTTCATTGCGGTTTTCTCTCTTGTCTTTACTATTTTTGCATTTACATTTCTAGCTATCTTTTGTAGAATTGCTTAAGCTAGAATTGTATTTAGTTTTGACATAGCTTTGGGGTGTCTTAGTAAACTTAGATTTTGTATCTTAACTTGTGCTAGAAATCTCTAATTAGTCCATTCTTGTTAAAATTGGTATTTAGAGCCTAAGTTTTTAGAAACCTCCTATTCACCCCCTCTAGTCGGTCATCCTTGATCCTACAGTCGGCAAGCGCCCTTCGTCATCCTTGGGACAAACGGGATGGGGCAATGGCGCTCGCCATCGCCTCCCTATGCCACCAAGCGAGGGGAGGGGAGGGGCCACCGGTGCAACTGTCGCCGCCACCTTCCTATGCCAGAGAGAGGGGGAAGGGGATCGAGGTTGCCGGTGAGAACTGTCGCCACCTCTCTATGCCGCTGTGTGAGAGGGGGGGCCGCCGAGGATGCTACCACTGCATCAGCCAAGTGTCGGACGGGCATGCACTTCCACCTTAGCCTTTACCCTTGGCACAAGTAAGGGAGAGGGCTCGCGTGCCGCCACCATCGTTGTCACCCTTGTCGATAGGAAAAGAGGAAGAGGAGGGATAGATGAGGCTATTGGTGATATGCCCTGAGGCAATCATAGATATGATTGTATCACGTCTATGTTTATGAGTTATAGAATAAATGTAACTATGTTCCTTGAATGGATTATCAGTTATAAAGATTAACAAGTATGTGACTTGTTGGTAAAACTCTTTAACTTATATGATGCCATTCTAAATATATCTCTAGTCGAAACACTAGTGACTTGTCGACCAGCACATGTATTGATTGATGACCATGTTTCACCGGTCATGGATATAGGGATATCGAATCAATAATGTGAACACATGTTAGAGAACATGGTGTTGGATTGACCCACCTTGAGACACTATTGAGATTGTTATGATTTTATGTGTCATCAGTTCGTCTGGAGCAATGATGATGTATAATCCTTAGACTTGAGATCAGTATGGCTTTCTACATGTGTAATAGTACACTTAGGGGTTGCCAAACTGTGGAGATCATGTGGATATGATCCTAATCTTAGTGTGTTGAACAATTGGAAATAACATCGAGGTGTTTGGAAAAACCCTCATTTTCAAGAATGTCTCGCTACATTGTCTCAAAGGTCAAACCGCCAACAGTGGCGGCCGACCGCCAAGCCTCAGTCAGGTGGTGGCTAGACCACCTTTGGGCAGCGGTCTAACCGGCCATAATGGGCTTTCAATTTTGGAGTCGGGCCAAAAATAGAGGGTGTAGGCAGGAGTGAGGATTCTTCTACACTTGGCCTCATAATTTTTGGAGCTTCGAGTCAAAAGATCTATTCGTTTGAAATTTCCAGAAGGTTTCGGATTTCTTGTGTTGAAATTTGGCTAAGTCCTAACTGGGCGGTCAGACCAGCCAATGAGTGGCGGTCTGACCGGTTGTGACTTGTTCGTCGGCCATCTTGGCGGCGGTGATTGCTTGTTAGGTCAAGTTCATGGGTTTCAGTGCATATGTGTTGCATGATGCATGTTTTGACTAACGTGGGTCAAGTTGCGAAGAACTTATTCCCGGAATCAATTTCTTAGTCTATTGTTGTGCAGATTGCTTGGAGGTCAATGATGGTCAACAGCGAGGATGATCGGGACTAGGCTTAAGAGCTGAGATTCAGAACGATCGAGGATGCTTGGTGAAGTCAATGGATTCAAGCATGGCGCAAATTAGACAAGGATGACCGAACGGGCAGTTCGGTGCGACGGGTTGGATCAAGCAGCACGGGGGTCGGTGCAAGTGCCATGGTGGTTTCCGTGAGAGCCAGATGGGATAGACTTGCCGACATGATGAGAGCCGTTGATCAACCTACACGTGGTGAAGCATGGAAGTACTTCACGAAGATTGGACTCGGTCTTTGGAAAAAGATCGAGAAGGGGTATTTTGGTAATTTCACCTAAATACCGCCTTGGTGACCTTTTGCTAACCCGCGGCGCAAGACGGCGCAAGAAGAAGCGGTTTAGGTTGACCTTTTGCTAACCCGCGGCGCAAGACGGCGCAAGAAGAAGCGGTTTAGGTCAAGAAGAGATGAAGATGACGCTTTAAAATGCGTGTGTAAGTGAAACCCGTTTGTGTATGGGCTTAATGGGTGCCCGTTTGGGATGTCTCTCTAGGGCTAGCCTTCACTATAAAAGAGGAGGGTGCTGGTTGTAACCCTCAACCCTTTGGATTCTAGAAACCCTAATTTGGGATTTAGGGCTAGGAGAGGAAAGTGGAGAGGCTAGGGTTCATGAGAGATGGATTGATTTGAGTGCTCAAGTGTTGAGCTTTGTCCTCCATAGTGGAGTGGCTACAAACATACCATCTATCCAATCAATCCATGCAAGATTTACTCCAAGTTGAGTTCTATCTTTTTCTTGCTCTTTCTTTGATGCTTTTGGGATTTTTGGTGTTCCTTAGGTTTCTATTTGGGATCTTACTGTGATCTTGCTTGCTGGGATGTATAGGGTATGATCTAAGGTCATCTTGGTCATCATCCACCCACGAGTAAGCTTTTGGATCTAAGTTTTGATTTTGCCTGGTGTTTGTGAAAGAAAGGGTGATTTTAGGGGGTTTTGCTCTTGAGGGCTTTTGGCTTGATTCTTCCTGTGATTGATGATGCTAGGATGTATGGGAGACTATCCTTAGCCATCTTGGATTGATTCCTCCTACGAAATCATCTCAATCACCGTTTTCGTATTTGGCTCGGTTTTGAAGCAACCTTCACTAAAACGGATAAAGGTTGGAACTTTGGCAACGATCTTCATGCTCGTTGATTGGAATAGGTTCCTGACATCCTAAGGAAGGTATGTTTCAAGTTTCGTGAAGTTTAGAGTCACGGATCAAAAGTTAGACCAATTTGTGATAACTTGAATAATTCTCTTATATGCCTAAAATATGAAAATGAATTATTGAAATCAAATGTTTCTATGCCCTGTGATTCTTGTGTTGCCTTGCATCATGGGCTTGATAGTACTAAGTTAGAAATAGGCAATTTTAGATCCACGGCTAGAAATGATTGTGATTCTTGTGTAGGCATGCTTGCTGAATTTGAGAAGTTAAAATTGACTAATTCCATTCACCTTGAGCAACTAGAGAATGCTAGGGCTGAAATTATTGAAATTGAAGCTAGCCCTTGTAGAATGTGCTTAGAGTATGAAAAATTGCTTAAGGATAGTTTAGTCTCTTGCAAGAATTATGGCAGTCTAGAAAATGAAATTGATGCTTTGAATTGCATACTTAATATGAAAGCATCATTAATGTCTTGCACATCTTGCATTGCCTTAAAAAGCGAGGTTGAGTCTTCGAAGAAATTACGCGATGATATGAGCGCCAAGTCATGTGACTCTTGTATTTGCCTCCACTTCGAGATTGACGTTTTTAAGATTTCTCTTGCTTCTTGGCATTCGGAGTTGGAGTCTTCTCTTGCTAAACGTGAATCATTTGATGTTGGCATTTGTGCCATTGCCTTGAGTAGTTCCATGTTGTGGCAAACATAGTATCCACAAACGTTGCGGCCCGGCAGCTGCTGGTGGCACTGCAAAAACAGAATTGGTTAGTTCGAGAGGCATTACTATGAAGTGTTATATAGGATTAATGTGTGCTAGCTAGCGAGTACCAGGAAAGTTAGATCGTGTTGCAGCCACCTTCCCCTGCAATTCCATCCTCTAGCACATAACACGTCGAACACCCTATGTGACTCCAAGAAGTTAGCCTTAGCCATTGCAAAGGAAGGAAAGACTACAATAAAGTTTCTATGGAGGAAATGTGTTTACCTGTTGATTAAATTCAGGATAACTGTGAAGTTGTGAGTGGTCCTCTTTAGGGAATCTAGGTATATTACCCATTTTCGTTTTGGTATAATTACAATTAGAATCCAGTAGAAGCTACACAGGTATGTCAGCATGGTCATTAAACCTAAGTTCGTGTTGCTTATAAAGTACAAATCAACAAGTATAGCCAGTAGTGCAACACTTACTCCTTATTGTAGGGCAAAAGTATGTATTCCTTGTTGCGGCGAGCTATGAAAAAATCTATAACGTAATTCTCGACGAATATTGCATTTGCCTCGATGGTTTGCTCGCAGACCACATGTGGGTCGAGGAAACCTACCGGTGAATTCCTTCTTTCAGCTTCAGACATCATATATCTATATACAAAAGCAAGGAGTTATATATAACATTTATCGGTATTACACGAACATTGACCTTGATTGTACACACTTACAAAGGTCCAAAGATTGTATGAGTGAGACGCCGAGCTCGCCGAGGTTGAAGAGATGTAACAAGTCTTCAAGGTCACCGTGAAGATACATGATCGATGCACATGGTTAAAATGATCCTCCTTGAACTTAACGGTGACACCCGAAGCGTCGTTGTTCAAATTCCGCTTGTTGGCCTGCTCCATGTACCATGTATGCAATGTTGTGCAAGCTACCCTAGGGTAGGGTCGTTTAACCTCTCCACCAACGGCTTGCCTAGCACGAATTTTCGCCAACGGCAAGAAGGGATATCGTAACAGAGCCGACCGTCTTCGATTTGCCCTTGTTGCCTCGCTTTGTATAGGTCGACTTCACAAGAGTCGACTGAGCACGAGGTGTAGATGCATCTGATGCACCGGGCCCTTGCCACATCGGTGCAGGAAGCTTTGGTGCGCCACCTCAGAGACTTGATACCGTTGCAGGACATTCCCGTGAAGTTGACACCAGAGAAGGTAGCTCCAGGCAGATGTCCCCCTTGGACCACTGGATGAATGTTCTGACGGCTTGCTCTAGAGTCATGACCTCGCTGCTTGGGGAATATGCAATGACGGCCCAAATTGGCACAAACACCGTCCACATTCACTTTTGCAAAACCCGGCGTTAGACTTACACCGTGCACCAAAGGCCCGACACCGATGGATACACCTTGCCCCAAACATCATCTAGGGCAACAGAGGCATATCTCACTTGGAGCTTGCACTTCACAGCCGCCTACATAACGATACAAAATTAGCTACTCCAACAGGCCTATCAATGGATCGAGCATTCCAGAGATAATTATTATTACCTGGATGTCATCGACAGGAAATCTGCCATCGCCTATTGGGGTAGGGTTAGACGCGTAGCTACTCGGAAGTTTGGGTGGGCTGGCTAGCACAGTACGGGCAGGGGCTTGCAACTGATTTGAGATTTGCAATTCCCTAATCCTTTCCTCAAACTGTTGCGACACAGCTCTGACGTGATCATCAAGCTCATCTTTGATGTATTCAGTGATCTCATCTTTGAAGGATGCACGAATCTCCTCTCGTAGCTTTGCATCACGGTCAGCTTTGGCTCTCTTCCTACTTGATGCACGATCCAGAGTCCGCTTGGAACCATTCTCGCCCATGTAACATAAACACCACTACCTCTCGTGCGACCGGGATGCTCATTGTTTCCTAGGGTCATGAGGGTATATCTCTCCCCCGCCTCGAATGAGCCTTGGGAAGATTGTGCACTCAGCGTTACCTGCAATACCCCGACATGTCATTTCACTTCCTATGAAGTTATGGAGTAATTAAAAACTAGATAGTTCGATATCTTACTAGGCGCTGGGACACTTCCTGGTCTGCGGGGTTTGAAAAGGAGACTTCCCCCGTAGGTAGGGTATGTAACCTCCCAAATAACCACTATCGAGTGCGCACATTAGTGATCTCGGGAAATGGCGAAGAGACATTTGAACGGCTTGTTCACGGGTCCCGATCCTCCATATCGGATTTTACTCGCATACCAGTGGTGCCGAAGTCCGTGGGAGTGCTTGTTTTTTGCTTGAGGGCCGTGTGTGCCGCACTTTCACTCCTAAATTTGTCTATCGTCTTCTTCGCCACAAACTCGGCCCAGGACTCTTTCAAGAACGGATACTCGTGGAAGGACGTCAGATCCTTCTCCATGTAGTTCTTAACAAGCGTGCTTTGAAGTTCTTCCACGCTTTGCGCCAGAGTAACGCTGTGTCGTCGCACGGAGTGCGTGTGTTGTTCCGGATCTCGAACGATTTGAGAATATTCGCCAAGCCGCAGCCTTTCGCTTCTTTTTAGCAACTCCTTCCACGAATCGTAGGTGACGTTGACCCGCTGTCGCAACTATTCCGACCGCTTCTCCTAATGTGGCCACCGCTCAACGAGGATTGATAGGGTCTCGATCGATCGACCTCCGTGATGGTATATCGGCCCGTGGGCCTTTTCGATATTTCTCTTCTTCTACCGCGGTTGGATATTCCAGAGGATGGTGCATCATCAGACACATGAGGCGGCGATGACGAAGAATGAGCGGAAGACATCTTCACAAGAAATAGAAGTTCTGACACGCATAAACATATTATCATAAGATTCGATCTCTATGTGTATGGGTATACACACCAATTAATAATAATTTCAAACCCGATTATCAAAATAATTTCAGTACAAGACTATTATGACATCACAGAGCATTCATCTCAAGCCTACCACACCACATTGCAATATATTCCAGTAGCAGTATCGATCAAAATAAATACCATATGAATAACTGACTAGAACAAATACAAATTCCTAAAACAAAGATGACAGATTATTGATAGAAAGAGCGAGGAAAGGGCGCTCGGGTCAAGAACTCCGGCATTGGTTACCTTTGGGCCGAGGAGAAGGACTAACAGGAGCAAGACGAGCAAAGAGGCGGGCGAAGGAGGCGCGCTAGGCTCGGGGAGGGAGGAGGTGGCGGGCTCGGGGAGGAGGCGCGGCAGTTCGGGCGAGGAGGCGCGGCGGGCTCACGGGAGGAGGCTCGCCGGGCTGAAGAAGGAGGCAACGTTGAGGACAGCGTCGACGGGCTCGGGGGAGAAGTCGTGTCGGGCTTGAGGAGGAGGTAGCGTCGACGGGCTCGGGGGATGAGTCACGCCGGGCTCGGGGGAGGAGGGGGCGAGGAGTTGAGAAACTTAATCATTTCAGTGCACGCGGGCAAACCCTAGAGTCCGAATATAAATAGGGATGGACATCACAGACGGTTCTAAAGTAGAACCGTTTTGTGATATGTGAATATGTGATGTATCACAGACGGTTCTGACCAACAACCGTCTGTGATATGTGATGTATCATAGACGGTTCTGACCAACAACCGTCTGTGATATATTGTATCACATACGGTTTTTACCAAGGAACCGTCTGTGATATAGAATCACAGACGTTTTAATCTACAAACCGTCTGTGATATTATTTTGTATTGGTTAATCTAGTTCTGTTTATTGGCTAGCCTCAGGAAATGCTAGCCATGCCCTCTAAAATGAGTAGAAAACATAACAAGTACATATATATACATCAAATTCACATTCATTTCAGAAACAATCACATCCATTTCACAGTACAAATCAATTAACTAAAATTAACCATTCATCAGAACGTACATATACTCACATTGTTCAATTAATCTTTAAAAATTAGCCCTTTATGATGATCGACACGTATGTAGCTAGTTTCGTCACGTTCTTCTTCGTCGACCCTTATGCCATTTTCGAAAGGAGGCAACTCATCAAATTGATTGTATTCTTCCTCGTCCACTACATTCTCAACTCCGACAATCCTCCTTTTTCCATGAAGAACTACATGGCGCTTCTTATTTGCCGGGTTGGTTACATAGAAGACTTGAACAACTTGGTTAGCCAGTACGAATGGTTCATCTTTGTATCCGACACGTTCGAGGTCCACTGTAGTGACGCCTGCATTTGTCGACCTTCACCGTGGAAGATGGACCCAATGGCACCAAATAGGGGATCTTGAAAAGCACGTAGTCGAGCTCCCATATCTCCTCTATTTGCCCATAGTAGGAGCTCCTCAAATTTATCGGATCGAATGCATCTATGCGACACCGCTGCTCGTTAGTGCTCTTTATATCCCGAGCTCACAGATAGAATGTGTACCCATTTATGTCGATCCTCGCCATGTCACAATCAGAATGTTGGCACTTTTGACAACCATGTCAAGATATCACTTGACGAGCTCCTAGCGAGTCGCTCCTTCAACCATTGGTTGAACCGTCTATTGTATTATCTTATGATCCAAACATCCGGACGCCCTGGATTCTGTTGCCAAAGCATGTCCTTGTGCTGGTCGATATATGGGGACACTTCAGTCATGTGTTGCAAGACCGTGAAATGGGCTTGAGCATACGCATCCATATCTGGAGTGATTGCTTTCCTTCTGATGGTCCCGATACCCTCGAGCCTCCCCTCATGACGAGATCGAGGCACACCTATCGGTTTGACCTGAGCCATGTAATCAACGCAAAACTCAATGACCTCTTCGGTTGCATAACCTTCGACGATGTTGCCCTCCAGTCGAGATCAATTCCGTACATAGGACTTGAGAATTCCCATGAACCTCTCGAACGGGTACATGCTACGTAGGAACATAGGCCTGCACATCTTTATCTCCCTCACAATGTGAACAATGAGATGGACCATGATATCGAAAAGCGACGGAGGGAAATACATCTCAAGATCACATAGAGTCGTCACCACCTCGTCCTACAGAGCATCTAGCCCTTCGAGATCAATGACCTTCTGAGCAATTGTGTTAAAGAAATAACACAGCCTCATGATTGTCTCTCGGACCTTGATCGACAAAATACTCCTAATTGCAACAAGGAGCATTTGTGTCATCAGCACATGACAATCATGAGACTTCATGCCAATTAACTTTAAATCTTCCATCGAAACAAGTTTCTTCTTGTTGGCGGAGTAACCGAACGGAACTTTCACACCATGCAAGCACCGGCACAGTTCAGTTCTCTCGACCTTGGACAGAGTGTAACAAGCAAGGGGGAGGTACGTTCGTCCTTTATCGATCTTTTGTTGGTGCTAACTCAGGTCTGATGTACATATCAACCAAGTCAAACCGTGCGTTGACACCATCCTTTGTTTTGTCACGAATGTTCAGTAAGAGACCAATCAAGCTGTCACATACATTCTTCTCTACGTGCATGACGTCGATGCAGTGGTGAACTTCTAGGTGCTCCCAATAAGGTAAGTCCTAAAATATTGATCTCTTCTTCCACATGTTCTTCTTACGGGCCCTCGATTTACATCCATTTCCGAGCACAACATCTAAATCCTTAACCATATCATAGACCTCTTTTCCGCGTAAATGCCTTGGAGCTGAACTGTCATCCTTCTCTCCGTCGAATTGTTTCTTCATCCTGCGGTATGGGTGAGCCCTCCGAAGGAACCTACGATGACGCATGTACACGGTTTTGCGCGAGTGATTCAGCCACACACACTCGGTATCATCTAAGTAGTAAGTACAGGTTTTGGCCCCCTTTTGTACTCTGGCCCGACAGATTAGCAACGACATGATAATCATTTATAGTGCAGAACAACAAGGAACGTAAAGTGAAGTTCTCTCGTTTGTACGCATCCCATACCTGTAGTCCTGTACCCCTTCAATCCACAGTATTTTTAGATCTTCCATCAATGGTGCTAGGTAAACATCAATGTCATTCCCAGGTTGCTTCGGCCCTTGGATAAGTATCGACAACAAAATATACTTCCGCTTCATACACAACCAAGGAGGAAAGTTGCAGATACAGAGCGTCACGGGCCAAGTGCTATGTCACGCTCATGTTATCGAAAGGATTCATTCCATCCGTAGTCAATCCAAACTTTATATTCCTTGCCCGCACCAAGTCTCGCAAACCTCTTATCGATGTTTCTCCACCGGGCGTAATCAGAGGGTGTCTTAGTTTTCCGTCATTCTTACGCCCTCGAGTGCCAATGCGCAGCTTTTGCATTCTTTGGGTTCGCAAAACCGCTTCAAACGGGAATTACAGAAGATACCACTCCACTTTAGCGGGGGTCCTTTCTTTACCTCGATTCCTCGTCATCATCCGATTGATTCTTACGCTTGTATCGGATGCGTTGCACACCGCATATACATGCATGTTTGTATACTCGTTACGGTAGAGGATACGGTCGTTCGGACATGCATGTATTCTTTCTACTTCCATTCCCAATGGACGAAGAACCTTCTTGGCTTTGTAGGTAGTTTTGGGCAACTTGTTTCCCTCCGGAAGCATGTCCGCTAAGAGACCTAACAATCCCGTGAAACTCTTGTCGGACCAACCGTTGCTTGCCTTCAATTTCGGTAGTTCAAGCACGGATGACAACCTTGTGTATTCTGGCTTGCAGCCTGGGAACAAAGGTTTCTCCAAGTCCTCCATCAAGCCCCGGAATTGAACATACTCTCTCTCATCATAGTTCCCTTCTGCATCGCGAAGCATCTGATCTAGATTGTTATCATGCAGCCTATCCGAATCGGAATCACAATCGACATCATCCAACAAGATATTGATATCGTTGACTTCAGATAATATGCTCTTCACCGTGGATCGTCCAACGTATAACCCTTTTTGAAACCCTTCAATCAAGTGTGCTTCGATCGCGCTTCGCTTCTAAACATCTTCGATTCTCGCAATAATGCATGGACAAGACATATATTCCACCCCCTTATTCAACATATCCTCCTCGGTAGCTCTTGTAAAAGCACACACACCATTAATGTACTCTTCACTCACATGGTTCTCAGCGTACATCCAGTTTCGGTCCATCACACAGTTTGTATTGAAAACCCTAGAAATAAATGAAAGGGTGACTTCGAAAGCGTATTTTCTGAGGCTTAATTATACTTTCCAACAAAGAAAGCGTATTTTTCTCTGAACTAAAGGTGGCTTTTTTTTTTCTCCATATTTTATTAACTTACATGTGGGTCCTACTTGTCAGTGACTCATTTTTTATTTCATGAATTTATTTATAAAATCTATGGCGGTCCCACATGTCATAGACTCGTTTATTAACTAAATGATTAAAAACAGTAGAATTTGAAGCTCGAATTGGGCTTAGGGTGACATCGCATTGCTAATAGTCGTGGCTCGGGGCCCTAAGGTCGCCTGAGGCGAACCGACGGTGATGTTCCGGGGCGACGCCATGGGCTTCACTAGCGATTTCGGCGTAAACGTCTGAAACTATTCAAATAAAAGGATGCTTATACTCCAGTAGCTCACATCGATCACAAGGAAGGTGTCAATGAAGTCCGCCAGGGAAGGTCCAAGGCGGTTGGTCGTCGATTGGTGAACAAAGGCAACGGCGGCAAGCTCTTCGGTGACAATAGCTGAAATGGACCACATGAGCGAGCTCAGTGAGGTGAGGCGATACTCAAACCGGGCACGGAGTGGCGATGGACTCACCGGGTTTGGAGATCTCCTGTGGTTACTGTAGCGCCAGAGATGGAGATCAAGATGACTCTGTTGGAGAGCTATATATGTACACTGCACTGTCTGTGATGGGTTAATTATCACAGACGGTTTTCAACAAAAACCGTCTGTGAAGAGGTCATATCACAGACGGTTCATGTTTAAAACCTAATATCACAGATGATTTTTGTCGAACCGCTGCGTGATACTTCACGCACGGTTTTAAACATGGATCGCTCGTGATATGACCTCTTCACGACGGTTTTAGCACGCAGAAATAACACGACGGTGGGTAAACAAAAACGACCGAGATTGTGTTTATCTACGCGGTTTCGATGGCGAACCGCTCGTGATCAAAGGCCCAAGATAGCATTTCTGTAGTAGTGACCTCCTCACGTGGACGGGGCTGCCCCAAATGGATTTGAAGACTTGGTTTTTCGGTTGAATCTCTAGCTTCTCCTCTTCCTTCCTCCAGTCCAAACCGGATCAAGACGCCACCGCGACCACAGAAAAACTCGGCAAGTTATCCTCTGTTTGTTTCTAGTTCTGATGTTTCTTGATATGTTGCATTACGTTCATCTCATTTTTGATGTTCCTCTGTTGTTTTCTGATTCTGATGTTCCTATGTTGTTTTTTGATTATGATGTTTCAACTCGTTGAAAAAAATGTTGCGCCCTGTTGAAAAAAATATTGCATACTGTTCTTTATGATGTTACGACCCATTGAAAAAAATATTGCGACTAACTGAAAAAAGTATTACGACTGTTTTAAAAAAATGTTTCATCTTGTTCACGTGTGATGTTGCAAGATTTTTTCTTATGTTTAGACTACACTTCCTGTTCTTTCCTAATCTCTCCATCCCCATGAAGATAAGATAATGTTGCAACAAGCAAAAAAATATGTTACAACGGGAACGTACGACACTAGCGTTCGAACTTTGCGCAATTTGCAAGGGTGCTAAACTGCTTTCTTAGCGATCATGTAAACAGGTTTAGTGTGTGAAGCAAATAGTTAGTTCAGAATGTGTGGTCCCCTCGCAAAAAATATGAATGTATGAATGCGACATTTTACAACAAGCAGGGTAATCCCTACATAATCATGAGAAGGTGTAATTCTCGTGCACAGTTAGTGATTCTCAGGTCTCCAGGACGCGGATGTAGTTATAGAAACACGAACTCTAGAGGGTGTACACGCAAAACGACCAAAAAAAAGGGTGGGGACCGGTCACCGAGGCGGGAGAGCTCCTGCTTTAACTCTCGTGCCCGAAAGAGGCTCGTAAAAGCGAACTCCCAGAGCTGGGTCTACGGCGAACACGTGTCAGACAATCTACCCGTGCTCCCGACAGGTGGGTCAGAAAGCGCCTAGCCCCCACAGATCAGCGAGCCACCCGTCAGGAGCGCGTGGTGTTCTTGTGTTTTGACTGCTTTCTGAAGTAAGCAGCTGCGACCCAGCTCGTACCCACCTCCCCCGCGACATCTCTCCCGCGTACACAGAGTGCGTACAAGCGATTTCTATTATTTTCACTGACGTCTGGGCCCGCATGAGGCACGTTTTCTTGTCCTTGGCGAGTGTGCCCGTGGTGCGGGTAACTCGCCCGTGTCGTCGTAGCATTTTGGTGTAGAGAATCGGCTGACAGGTGGCGTTCGGCCGAAGCAAATGCGTCCAGCGCCAAAACCGTAGGCCTGAAACTGTATGGGGAAAAACAAAGGAGTTTTTTCGGCTTCCCTCTTTCACTCGCTCGGCTCAGCCCACCCACTCATCCGTTTCAAATTTCGAAGCTGTGGCACGATCTACTCGATTGAAGTGAGAATGACGATTCTGCCCCTACCCCCATGTTATTGTTACAAATCGCAGCGCTCATCTCTTCCTTTTCCTAACATTTTGCGTCTGCTATGCAAGGCGTAGGGTCCTGGTTTAAACATTGTTTTTCTCGTGAAGAAGAGTTCATTTTTGATATATGTAAATTATGTAGATTGCAATATAGTTGCACATCCTAGTAGAATAGAACCAGTGATGGTTAAACTGACTTAGTTTTGTAAGCAAATGGTTAATAGAAAGAGAAACTATGCAAAATAAAGTGAACCGCAAGATGTTATAATACCATTCCTTAAAACCAACGGAGGCTTTTGGATTAATAAAACATAATTGCTTTATTTTTGCATGATAATATTATTTTTGCTACTATGTGTAGATCTCATTTGAAACACAATTATTTTAGAGGAAGCAATGTATTTTCTGCAGGAATCGGAATTATTTTTTTCTCGAGTGCCAAACAACTCCTTAAGTTACGAATCTGCTTTTGATAGGTAAGTTGGAACTTTTGTGCTACCGTTACTAAATTAGCTCGAACATCATATATGTAGACAATAAAGTCATATTCACCATGATGAGATTAAGACTTATTTAAAAGTCAAGAATTTTACAGAGAATAAAATAACTCTTGTATGCTATTCAAATAATTCTTTAATCCATCATCTCAACACACACCATACAGCAGTTATATCCTGCATGACCTGTGCTACACACCATATCTAGACAAAAAAAAAGCCAATCCCGAGGCTAACTCGGTCATTTCGCTCTAACCCAAAAGCCACCGCGCAGGCCCAGACAAAAGCAAACAAAAACTAAAGCGAGCGCGCGAGAGAGCAAGCACTCATTCCCTGCCACGTCACCGATCCGCGTGCTCCCCTCTCGCCCGCCCGTCCGATCTCGCCATCCCTAGCGATCGCAGCCGTCCGTCCGCGTTATCCTACCCCCATCTGATCCACCTCACTCTCTCAGACACGCACATGACACATCCAGACACCGGAGGAAAAAAAGAGAAAAAAAATAAGGAAAAGAAGCGAGCCCATCCATCTCTTCCTCCTTGCCATTTCTTATCTATCCTGATCCAAATCCTCCTCTCTCTTCTTATAACCTCCTCCTGCGAAAATAATTCCCCACCCCTCCTCTCGTTCCCCTTCTCCTGCGCCGAGTTCGTCGCCATGGCTACCGACCAAGCCGCCAAGCCGCCGCCGCTCCCACCCTACCCCGAGGTGCGTGTATTCTTGGCTCTGCCGTTTCTTGCGGTGTTCTTTTCTGGTTCTTGGCTTGTTTCCGCCAAGAATGTGTTGGTATGGGATGGAGCTGGATTTTTTACGTGGGTGTGTTTGTTGGAGTTTAGATGATACTGGCGGCGATCGAGTCGCTGGACGACAAGAACGGGTCGAACAAGTCGGCGATCTCAGAGTACATCGAGAACAAGTACGGCGACCTGCCGCCGGCGCATGCGTCGCTTCTGACGGCGCACCTGGCGCGCATGAAGGAGTCCGGCGAGCTCATCTTCCTCAAGAACAGCTACTTCCGCGCCGACGCGCCTCACGCGCCGCCCAAGCGGGGCCGCGGTCGCCCGCCCAAACCGAAGGACCCCAACGCGCCGCCGCCCAAGCCGTCCTCCCCGCGCCCCCGCGGCCGCCCGCCAAAGGCCAAGGACCCGCTCGCCGCCGCCGTCGCCAAGGCCACCTCCGGCATGCCCAAGGCCCGCGGCCGCCCGTCCAAGAAGGCCAAGACCGCCCCGCCCCGGCCCCCGCCGCCGCAGCCGCCGGCTCCGCCTCCGTCAAGCGCGGCCGCGGCCGGCCCCCTAAGGTACGCCCCGCCGTGCCCAGCGAGACGGCGGCGGCTTGACTCTTCTCCGCCGCGCGCGCGCGCGCGCACGGGAGGTTAGGCGTAGTCAGCAATTGGTTTCTTCTCGGGATTATTCGTGCTTCTTCGGGTGCTTGTTAATCTATGCTTCGGTTTCTCTCTTCTAATTAAATTGTCGCTCGCTGCGCTGCTAGTAGTCGCTTAATTAGTTTATTAATCAAGTAATTAGGAGAGTTTGATGTGTCGCTGTGTTGTAGTAGTATCTGCTGCTGCTGCTGGTGGTGGTGTTGTAAGCTAAGCTTGTTAGGAGGCTAAGTTAATTCATTAAGCTAATGTGGATGTGCACAATTAATTGATGTGGATGATGATGGTGATTCGAGGATTTATTGTCCCTTTTGATTTGATAACGAAATATCAAAAACTGGCCCTGTGTGAACGGAATGGCACTCTGCCTCGTAAAACAAACGAAATAGCAAAATTAGCCCGTGTGAACGGAATGACATTGCCTCGTAAAACCGGTGGTAGGCTGCTTGCTACTAATTGGGACTACGCTGTAGGGCTGGAAACGAGCCGGCTTGAGCCAAGCTTGGTCTAGGAGGTGGCTCGGCTCGTTTGTAAAACAAACTAAAACCTAGGCTCAACTCGAATTGAGGCTTGAGCCGGCTTGTTTGAGCCACGATTACCATTAACCGCAGTTTTTGAGAACTTATGTTAGCTCTCTTGCTCTGGACTCTCATCACAATATACAACTATTTGTAAGACACTTTGAGTATCAGACCAGGTTATTAGCACATCATTCATACATAGAATTCAAGAAACATCTTCAATCTTTGAATAAGTTTGTTAACCTGCTTGATTCATCAACATGCGAGATCTTGATGGTTGAGCTACAAGAAGAGGATCTTGATGGCGACGCCTTTGAGGTTGCTAAGGTGGTCGACGGTGACGTGACCAGAGATGGAGGGTTGGTAAAGGAGCGAGTAGGAGCCTCGGATGGAGAACTTGCAGGTGGAGGTAGTGTTGAGGGTCACCGTGAAGTCGTCGGTGGAGTTGTCAGGCGTGTAGCAGACGACCCCCTTGGGGAGGATGCTCGGTGGGAAGTCGAAGGCCGCAAGAGCCTCGTACGTCGTTTGCTTTGTGGAGTCGGCGACGACGGCGAGGAGGGGGAGGAGGAGCTTGTGTCTTACAAATAGTTGTGTATAGCGGCTGCGGATGGAGTAGGCTGCAGGGCGTGGTAGGGCGGCTAAGGAGGACAGTGGGTGGAGGAGGTGAAGGGGGCGGGTGGAGGAGGTAGAGGTGGCGGGTGGAGCTGGGTGAGGGGGAGACGGCCGATGGAGGATGTGGAGGCGGCGGGTGGAGGCTGGGCGAGGGGGAGGCGGTGAGTGGAGGAGGTGGAGGCAGCAAGGGTGCTGGCGAGAGGAGGCAAGCAAAGAAAGGTCAGAAGTTGGGCGATGGGGCCGAGAGGGAGGCGGAGGCCGTGGTCGGTGGGTGTAGCTGGACGAGGGGGACAGGGAAGGGGAGGCGGCGGGTGGAGGAGGTGGAGGCTGTGGTCGGTGGGTGTAGCTGGACGAGGGGGACGGGGAAGGGGAGGCGGCGGGTGGAGTTGGTCAACTGGGTGAGGGCGAGGGGGAAGGGGAGGCGGCGAGCAGGAGGCCATGGGGTAGGTTGGGAGGAGACGCCGAAGGGGATAGAACTTATGGACAGAGCGAAGATGCTTAAGGGGATAATTAGGCAGTTGGGACTCGGGAACGAGTGGCTCGCGAGCTGACTCGAAAATTATGCAAGTCAGAAGCTGGGCTGGACTCGGCTCAGCTCGAAAATCTTAGCCGGTTCGAGCCGAGTTAGCTCGCGAGCCTCGAGTTTTTTTTTTCCAGCCCTAGTAGGCTGCTTGCTACTAATTGGGACTGTGGCAGGTGCTGACAGCTGATACCGTCGTGATCACTTCAGGTTCAGGTGGCCTAAAGTGCTTTTGTAGCACTGTATTATCAGGTGGCCTAAAGTGCTTTCGTAGCGCTGTATTATCTATCGCAGTTTCATTTTTGCCACTTTGTCGGGAGAAGCTAGATTCGTTTTTTGGGCCCTAAGACAGGGCAAGTGAGCTAAAAATTCGTGTGTTGTACCGATACTTTCCTCTTTTGTCGTGTAGCTATCTAGTGTTGCTTGCACTGTACTGGTATCGCTACTACTTGGTGTTGTTGCTCGTTGCATTGCATGCTTGCTTGCTTTGATGTGTGGGCTGGTGAGGAATGGTGCCGTAATTTCGCAGGAAACATCTTAATTTCTATAGGAATCTGCAAGTATTAGCACGTTGACGATTGTTACTGTTGATGCTGAAGGTGATGACACTATTAGCTCAAGAAACAGTGTTTGTGAGGTGATTGCTACTGTTAGAGATATATGTATAATGTGTTATTCTCCATTGGTATGAGGGGTTATTTGCATATTCACCTCCTGTACTTTGTGTATATATATTGGTCTATTGGCCTCATGATGAATACAAGTTGCTATTCATAACATGGTATCAGAGCCAATTAGGTTTACCTTGTTCAGACGCGCAACTCGTCCTCCTCGCCTCTAGCTAGCCACGGCTTCCTCGAGTGGATTCGCTCGATCCGCTTTGTCGCCGCTTCGGCTCCGTCGCCGTCGTCTGCCGCCGTCTTGCTTCGGCTCTATTCTTCCGCCGCCGCCGCCGCATGAAAGTGCTCTTCGCTTGTCGCTGCCGATCCGCGATCCTCGGCTTCTTCCCGACCGCAAGCGCCGCTTTCCCACCGAAGCGCCGTCTTGCTTGCGCGCTCGCGAGAGTCGTCGCGCCTGCGGCTTCCGCCGCCTCCGTGCGCTGTTGTGTGCTTTCGCCGCCGCCTTCGCGTGGTTGTGCGCCGGCTCGGACTTCTGTCGGCCTTCCCGTCGTCGGGCGCCCTCTCTATCTCCAGCCGCCTCCGCCAACGCTCCATCGATCTTGGTTGCCGCCCGCATCACTGCCGCTCGGGACAATCACGCTGTCGACCGAAGCCGCGCGCTTGCCGCTTCGCCAACTTGTTCTCGCCGACCTGCGCTGCCGCCGCGTGGCTCAACTTGTCGTCTTGCCGCCATCGTTGCCGCCGCCGCTTCCGCCGCCGCTGCCGGAGGAACCCTAGTTCTCCCGTGTGCGTGCGTGAGTGTGCATGGGTTGTGGGTCGAAGGCCTTTTTTGCCGATTTTAATCGGCTCGGGAAAAAAAGAGAAAAACGTCGATCTAACCGCCACGCCGTCCAACGCCGCCCGTTAGACTTTGTTGCTTTGGTCGTCGCGTCGTCCAGCGCCGTCTACCGATGACTTTCGTTCGCCTAAGTGGTGCTGGTCTGCTACCACTCCCCTTTGTGCTCGCCGTTTATCCACCTGCTACACCGATCGCTTCCACGCCAAAGACATCGCTTCCTCCAATGGTTGCCACGCAGTGGTGTGGCCGCCTTCATCTGGCGGTGGTCGTCCTCATTGCTTCCTCTCATGACAAGGTTGGCCACATTGAGTCCAAGTGCTATAAGAAGTAGCGGCATCTTTCACGCCATTCTTCTACTAGCATTTTGGTGTTTTTGTCACTACACCGACTCCTCTCTTGTCAGACAGTACAGATGCTATCAGTATTGCTCGTAACCCTGTGAAGCATGACCTCACCAAGCATATTGGTGTTGATGCTTCCTTCATGAGGTCTTGTGTGCATGATCAGGTGATTGCTCTTCAGTATGTGCCTTCAGAGTTTCAGATAGCGGATTTCTTCACGAAGGCCCAGACTCGAGCACAGCACGGCTTCTACCTCTCCAAACTCAGCGTTGTTGATCCACCATGAGTTTGAGGGGGGTGGGAGGGTGATAGAGATATATGTATAGTGTGTTATTCACTATTGTTATGAGGGGTTATTTGCATATTCACCTCCTGTACTTTGTGTATATATATTGGCCTATTGGTCTCATGATGAATACAAGTTGGTATTCATAACAGCTACGAGCAGAAGTGAAATGGTGTGGCTGATTTACTAGCTGGGTAGGTTTCGACATTGCTATTCTTGTTCATGTTTGAATCACCAATGTTCATGTAGTTGTGTCCAATGTTCCAAGCTACTGGATCGGTTTACGGTTATGTGGAATACTCTTCTAGTTTATGCGGGTAATGTCCGGACAATGGCAATGGGAGGTTGCTGTTTTGCAGTATTAGCGAGGATTTTACTTCAGCAGATGTTTGTACTAGTGCACTAGTGCACTAGTGTTAGTGAGGATTAGTGGGATTTTACTTCAGTACATGTTTGTACTACTCTCTTCAGTAGATGTTTGTTTCTAAGTTGGTTTTTGCTTGCTTATTGGCAGCTGTGATAAATAGCAATTAATATACGCAAGCTATTTAAAAATTAAGACATTAACCTCTTGTTTTATATCATAGAGCTCAAATTCCAAATTTAGGCTGCTTCACAGCAGATGCCATGACCGCGGAGAGAAATATATAGCAGATACGGACCTGCTCCAAGTAGAAACTGACATTAATTTCATGAAAAATACAAGTCACTTGTTAAAACATTGATCAATACCGACAAAACATTAAATTGCAGGCTTGGTATTCTGGGAAAAAAATCGTGGAACACAAGAAACAGCAATGCAACACATAGACATTAAGGAAAATCCAAAACCCAAACCTGTCGAGCGTTCCTCCAGAGTCCAGAGTGCAGACATTAAATTGCAGAAACAAAAATCCTGAGCACACACTGACACGTATAAAAAGATGGTTGATGTTTTCAGGAGTCACATCATCTATTCAACATTCCAGTAGTCATTCAAAATTGAACATATAGTTAATGTGTACCCTACAAGTACAAATCCAGTTTCCTTATAGTTAATCTGGATTAAAAAGTTCAGAAATGTAACCTTAAGGTCCTGTTTGGGAGGCCCGATCCCAGCCGGGATCCTGGCCCAATCCCTACCAAGTCCAGTTCATTTCGGCAGGGATCGGACCACCCAAACAATGCCTAAAGAGGTCATGTGATGTGCAAACATCAAGAGCAACGTGGGGAAGTACCCGTAAGGCATAGAGGCAACATTGCTCTACATGAACATGCGTTATGTTAGTTGCTTCTATTGTGTGCCATGAATGACAATGTACTAGGGTCTTTGGTGAGCACAGGGACAAAAGTTTAAACACAAGTCGCAAAAATTGCAATTTCCAGGGAACAGCCAATAAGGCTGTGTATTCAGTAGCGCAGCAGGCTTATTGAGTTCCAGATTATTACATATTGAGATTCCAGTATCACCTAATCTTGTTTGCTTGGATTTAATAGTTATTCTCAGTAGTCCGGTTTACCAGACAAATATAATGTGTTTTTTTACGTATCTATCATTCAAATGTCTACTTATTGATCAGAGGGTTAGGCTGTGTTATTTTTACCTAGTTTAGGGTGTTTTCTGCATATTTGCTTGTTGAGATCGGATTACTGAATCCGAACCCTCTGTATTTTTGCACTAGTCCTGGGTCAGTAGCTAGTGCACACAGTGAAAACATTGTTGATAACCAGTTCGCATCACATAATAACATTAATAAATAACTGAGTATCGACCTTATGGCCACTTATCACAAAAGAGGTCTAAAGACCTTAAGTCTCACAGCAGCGAAAATAAAATAAACTCCGTTATTCACCCACCGAATCGTCCACTGGCATTCAACTGGGGAAACATAGCCTAGTACTCCGGGAAGCCTTCGTCGAAACCACAGGCGAAGTAGTCGTAGTCGTTCTCGGCATCTTCGTAGACTTTTGAGATTTGTTGAGTGTAGCATGTCAATACATAAAGTACTCCGCGAGTCTTGGAAAATAATGCATATGCATAGCTTTAACAATTAGGCATATATGGTTCATTTGCACAAAGCAATATTTTAAGTTTAAACATCTTTTATAAAGCTCATTTGACAAAAGATGATTAAAAAGATAAAGTAAATTAAATTAATCTCTAGTGCAGGTTCCAACTACCATACACTAGTAAAGAGGCTCTATCCGCCAAGTTTTCATGAATTGAGCTCTAACTGCCCAACTGGCTCTAACTGCCAGAACAACAATTCAAGAGTTCCAACTACTTCCGGATTCCCAAAATATTTCTTTTAAAACCAAAACTAAAATCTACCATGTGTATACGCATCTTGCCCGCCCTTGACTGTGGGCACGGCTATTCGAATAGTTTTTAACACTCTGCAGAGGTTGTACAGCTTGACCCACACGAGATAATTAGCTTATACTGTCCACTCACACACTTTCGAAGGTGTGCGACTAAGCGATTATCACAGGTCTTTTACAATACTTTATCCTAACATTAGCCCGTCCGATGAGCTTAACCCTTGGTCATGGACGTCATTTACTATCGACCTGGAACTCACCGTTGGGGGGGGGGGAGGATAACCTGCCCGGACTTGGATGTCTTTTACCAATGTCTAGCGCAAGCCCCGACAGACATGGACGTCTTTTACCATCGTTTGCACTATTCAGGTAACTCCTACTATTTACAGTCTGCAGGTGTAATGCTAGAACATAGTAAATTATTCACTCAGGTCCTTCCCATTTAGGACATGTGGTTGCACGGTATTGCTTGGTTTGAATAAACACAAGAGTCGGTTCTTAATCGACCAGGGTGAGACAAACCAGACTCATGCTACTCACTCTAGTCTAAAATATTTTTTTACCATTTTTATTTTATTTTCAAATATTGACATTACCTAATGTCAAATATTTTCTAAAATTTAAAGCATAACAAGTATTAAAGGTTTTTCTCCCCCAAAGGTTAAACAGAACCAAACAGCACGTCTAAACAATTCTACCATATCAAACTATTCTGCAAAATTGTATTCAATGATGCGGAATTTTCTACGCTAGGGTTACAAAGGTGCATGATATCAAATATCAAGGATGATAATAACAACTTTATGTTTTTAACTAACATCCTACAATTTAAACTTATCGTTTAAATAAAATAGCAATGCATAACTTTAAAACTGAAAACATAATTTACAAATGATAGGTTCAAAGTGGTCAAAGGAGACTCGCCTTCGGTGGCGTTGGAGGTAAGCGTCACGATCCAAACTTGCGTCGTGACGACGCCGACTCTACACGCGCGAATCGAACCAAATAAATAACAGAAATTAAATAAAAACTAAAAATTATAAAATAAATACTGAAAATTAGAGAATGAATTTATATGAATTTAGGAGAAAGAATCGATGGATTTGGAGTTTGTATGAGAGAGACGAATTTATGGAAAATCAATTCTCATGAAAAATGAACACATACAAAGCTCAAAGCAAAGCTACCGGACTATGGATATTATGAGAATATGCTCACGATCTTAGGATGATGATACAATTGGCAATGACGTTGAAGGTTTGTCGAAATACGCATTTTCGGCAAAGTTCTTGTGCTGTCAGGTCTCAAGCGGTCAGACCGGCCCAGGTGTGGCGGTCAGACCGGCTTGAGTGGCGGTCAGACCGCCAACACCGGCCATGCCTTAGGTGTAATACCCCGGCCTACTCATAGTACGGCTCATGTGGCCCATGAGGAGTCATGTGGTGGGATTAGTCCCATATTGCTTATCTAAAGTGAGTTGTAGTAGTATATAATGCCTGTTGGGTCCAAACTTAGCACCTCCGGGTTAACTCTTTTACACGAAGCGAGGACGAAAGTGTAAGTAGGGTGCTATGTGTGCACGGGTCCGCCCCATGGTGGGCTGGACATTGAGTGGATTTTGGGCCAGGGTGTTACAGATGGTATCAGAGCATCAACCTTCGCTGCACGGGCGCCTGCGGGACAGGGGCACGAGCATATGGCACATGTCTTGTGTGGTCCCGGACTGGACACACGGCATGTCATATGTACCGGCACTGGACGCACGGAGATGTACCGAGGGGTGGTTCTGGGCATTTGTCACAGATGCGGTGTCTTTGCGAGGGCGCCACCCTTGAGGGGGTGAATGTAATACCGGCCTACTCGTAGTCTGCGCCCATGTGGCCCATGAGGAGTCATGTGGTGGGATTAGTCCCATATTGCTTATCTAAAGTGAGTTGTAGTAGTATATAATGCCTGTTGGGTCCAAACTTAGCACCTCCGGGTTAACCCTTTTACACGAAGCGATGACGAAAGTGTAAATGGGGTGCTATGTGTGCGCGGGTCCGCCCCATGGTGGGCTGGACATTGAGCGGATTTTGGGCCAGGGTGTTACATTAGCTCAAGTGGATGGCGGTCAGACCGGCCTTTAGGCAGCGGTCTGACCGACCAAAATAGACTTTTAATTTTAGAGCTGGGCCAAAAATAGAGGGTGTAGGCAAGAGAGGGGATTCTCTAACACTTGGTCTCATAATTTTTGGAGCTTCGAGTCAAAAGTTCTATTCGTTTGAAAATTCCATTAGGTTTCGGATTTCCAGGGAGAAAATTTGGCTAAGTCCCAGCTGGGCGGTCAGACCGGCCATGGGGCAATCAGACCGGCCAAAGTGGCGGTCTGACCGGTTTTGGCTTGTTCATCGGCCAACTTGGTGGCGATGATTGTTTGGATAGGTCAAGTTTATGGGTTTCAGTGCATATGTGTTACATGATGCATGTTTTGACTAACGTGGGTCAAGTTGCGAAGAACTTGTTCTCAGAAACGATTTCTTGGTCTATTGTTGTGCAGGCTGTTTGGAGGTCAACCACGGTCAACGGCGAGGATGATCGGGACTAAGCTTGAGAGCTGAGGTTCTAAACGATCGAGGATGCCGGGTGAAGTCAATGGATTCAAGCATGGCGCAAAATGGACAAGGATGACCGAACAATCAGTTCTGTGTGACGGGTTGGATCAAGCGGCGCGGGGGTCGGTGCAAATGCCATGGTGGTTTCGGTGGGAGCCGAATGGGAGAGACTTGCCGACATGAAGAGAGCCGTTGATCAACCTACACGTGGCAAAGCATGGAAGTGCTTCATGAAGATTGGACTCGGTCTTTGGAAAAGGATCGAGAAGGGGTATTTTGGTAATTTCACCTAAATAGCACCTTGGTGACCTTTTGCTAACTCGCGGTGCAAGACGGCGCAAGGAGAAGCAGTTTAGGTCAAGAGGAGATGAAGACGACGTTTTAAAATACGTGCGTAAGTGAAACCCGTTTGTGTGTGGGCTTAACGGGTGCCTATTAGGGTTTTCTTTCTAGAAGCTAGCCTCCACTATAAATAGGGGAGAGTGCTGGCCAGCACCTCCTAAACCCTTTCTTTTGTGAAACCCTAAGTTGTGCTTAGGAAGAGGAGAGTGGAGAGGTTAGGGTTCTAGAGAGTTGGATTGATTATGTGCTCATGTGTTGAATCTTTGTCCTCCTAGATGGAGTTGCTATAAACCAATATCAATCCTAAATCAATCCAAGAAAAATTTCACAAGATGAGTCTCTTTGTGTTCTTGTTCTCTATTTTGTGATTTTAGGGCTTTCTTTGATTTGTTGGTTTTCCCTTGGTTTCTGGCCTGGATCTAGCTTGCTATGACATGTGGGAATACATCTATGATCATCAATCACCCACGGGCAAGTGTTTGGATCACATTTTGGTTTTGACTCGGTTTTGAAGCAATCTTCACTAAAACGAAAAAAGATCGGAACTTTGGCAACGATCTTCACAATCATTGATTGGAATAGGTTCTTGACATCCTAAAGAAGGTATGTTTCAAGTTTTGTAAAGTTTGGAGTTGCGAATCAAAAGTTAAACCAATTTGTGATTTTGAGTTCGGGCTGATTTTACTGTTTATTTACCTGGAGGTCAGACCGCCATGTATCTAGCGGTCAGACCGCCCATGGTGACCAGTCAGACCGCCCCTGGTGAGAGGTCAGACCGCCCAACTATGAGTTTTTGGTAATTTAGGTCTATTTGCTTCGCGGTTTTGTTTGGGTTCAATACAAGTCTTCCACTGTGCTTGTATATTGATCTTCATAGGTTTCATAGCTATTGGAGTGAAATTAGTATTGAATCTGATCAAGGTGAAAAAGTGATCGTGCTCCTATTCACCCCCCTCTAGTCGCCTTTTCGGTCCAACAAGGACAGAACTAGCAAGTTGTCTACTGTTCTGGGAAAAGCTATTCGTGCCGAACAGAAAGCACGGCGCCATGGTGACGGTGGCTTGCACGAGACAGCAGTGCTTAGGCGGCGGCATCAGCGAGGGAAGGTGAGCATGGGCACGGGCACGAGCACGGGCACGGCATGGGGATCGCGATGGCATGGTTGATTCGGCTGGAAACCATTACGGTGGCGACAGCGACGCTTCAAGCAGCGACGGCGCACGGCCGAGTGTGGCGCTGACGAGCAAACTATGCAGGGAAACAAGGAACACGTGCACCAGCTGCGTGCAGGCACGAGGATGGCGCGGCGCAACTTGGGGAGGCTGGAGACGGCTTGAAGAAATGGCGCGACGACGACTGGAGGTCGAAATAAGGGTGGCACGGCGGCGGCATCGCTCGACGTGAATTTGAACAAACAGAGGTAAGCACTAGGTAGAGTGGATGATGGAGATCATGTAGTAACGAAGAATTGGCTTTTGGCTCACCGGAATGAAGAATGTGTGATTTGGGCAAAGCGACTGTCGCTTCAGGAAAAACAGAAATTGGACGTCGTCGGTGCTTCGATGGTTATGAGACTTGGAGAGAATGTAAAGGGGTCGCTAAAGAGATAGCATGCCAATTTATAGCTCTTCTTGTGATACGAAACATCGGGAACATGAGTGAAAATGGCGACGGTTCCGGTCTCAGGTTAAATGACAACGAAAATGGCAATTGCTTTGATGGCCAATGGCAATGATGGGTAATTGATGGTGCCAAGACATGGGTGATGATGACGCGGTCATTTCGCTTCAGACAGAATTGAATTTGGAGCTCTGAGTGAGAAGAACGAATTTCTGAAGTGAAGCGGTGTGTTTTCGAATGGAGAACAGAAAGCATTCGGCGGATTGAGGAAGAAGAATAGGAGATTAAAGAATAGAATAATAAAACAGAAGATGCAAACAAATGGAAGAAAAAGAATTCTGGTAACGCATTGAAGAGCTTTGTAGTTAAGCGAGCTGGTAAGGGAGAAAGGATAGGATGGGTGACCAAACGGGAATTGGAATTTTTTTTTATAAAGAAAAAGAGAGAAGTGCAAAAATAGATTGGACCGAGAAACTAGAACGAATATTTTTCTGGAGATTAGAATTTGAATTTTTAGAATTGGAAATGGAGTTTTGGAATTTGAGTGGGAAATTGAAACTTTGAGAGTTTATTCCAGAATTACACATAAAATACAGATAAGATCTAAATAAAATCCAGATAATTTTAATTAATTAATTTGAAATTAAATTTTAGAGAAAGCGAATTTTGGGATGTTACATTGCTACTTCAATGTATCTGGATATATTGGCCTATTGGCCTTTTTGCAATACAACAAGTCCATTCTAACATGGTATCAGACAAGTTAGGGTTATGGTTTCTCTTATCTTCTCTCCTACCCATCTCCTAGGCCCACTCCTACCGCCACCGCCAGGTTACCGTGCCGCCACTCGTAGGCTGGCGTCGGGCTTCTCCCCTATCCGAACGCCTTGCGCTGCCACGGCTTTGGTTCTCCTCTACTTCGTGAGCGCCTAAGTCGCGTCCTTGCACCGCTGCGGCTCCGGTTCTCCTCTGCTTCGCGCCTCCTCGAGCCCGGATCTGCCACTGCCATGTCGGATCCGTCGTCGTTGCTCTGGCTACGCCGCCACCGCCCCAGATCCAACTCCTTTGCTCGCCCCGCAGTTTCTCCTCCCCCAGGCTGCGTCACCGCGTCCCGACGCTCCCAAGCTTGCGTCGTCTCGCGCCCGAGCTCACCTCTGCTCCAAGCCACGCTGCTACACCTCAGAGCCCTCCCCAAGCTCAGACGACCGGCGCCTTCCTCTGCCTGCTGGATCCACCGCAGAGGCCGCTGCCTTGCTGCTGCTACTCCTCGACTGATTCACTGAGTAGCGACTTGGGCGTCTCAGCACCTGAGCTTGAGTTGTGTAGTGGGGGGGAGTTCCCACTGAGAAGGCTTGGGCGTCTCAGCACCTGAAGTGGCGGGGACCGTGTGAGGAGGCCGGCTTCACTGAGCAGCGACTCCTCGGCTTCTTCCTCGACTTTTCCGACTGCTACCCCGGGTGTAGTGGACAGCAGCTTGTCGCGTCACTCCGGCGTGCTGTGACCATCACACAAGATGGCACCCTCCGAAACCTCGAGCACGGGTACTGTCTTGGTTCTAAAGCCGTCGGTCACCTTCAACGACGTTAACTACCGTGAGTTTGTCCAGCACATGAGGATTCACCTGCCAGGCTAGCACCTGTGGGTCTACCTCACCGGTGAGCGGACTTGCCCACCCCTCCCTGTCCCGCCAACCGAGCTCGTTTTCCCTGCTGATGCTACTGAGGATGTTCAGTGGGTTGCGTTTGCCGCCTTTGAGGACACGCTCGAGGAGTACCAGACGCAGCTCCACACCTGCGAGGTGTGGAACGATGGGGGATGCTAAGGCCTCCGCCTTCGTGGTGGCCAGCATTGAGCTCGAGCACGCGTTTGATTTGCTTGGGTTGTCTACGACCAAAGATATGTGGGATCGTCTTTGTGCCCACTACGAGCCGAAGAGCGAGGCCTTGTACCTTTTCGGTCTTCGGGATGAGTAGTCTCTCGAGCAGTAGGATGCCACCGTGGACGCCTTCTACTTGCAATTGGCTGTGGTTTCGCATCAGCTTGACTCTACGGGGCCGGATGTCTGTTGGTCCTGCACCTGCTACGTACATCAGCAGGCTCACTTGGAGACTCGTCGCCTCTACGAGTTCCTCACCTGCCTTCGTCCGTAGTATGAGGTGGCTCGCTCTCAGTTGATGATGAGACAACTGTCGGTGATATGCCCTAGAGGCAATCATAGAGATGATTGTATCACGTTTATGTTTATGAGTTATTGAATAAATGTTATTCTATCCCTTGAATGAATCATTGGTTATGAAGATTAACAAGTATGTGACTTGTTGGTGAAACTCTTTTAACTCATATAATGTCATTCTAAAAGTATCCATGGGCGGATGTCACTGGTCGGAACACCAGTGATCCTATCGACCAGCACATGTATTGATTGATGATCATGTTTCACTAGTCATGGATATAGGGATATCAAATCAATAATGTGAACACATGTTAGAGAACATGGGGTTGGATTGAACCACCTTGAGACACTGTTGAGATTGTTATGATTTTATGTGTTATCAGTTGGTCCCAAGTAATGATGATGTATAATCCTTAGACCTGAGATTAGCATAGTTTCCTACATGCATAAGAGTACACTTTGGGGTTGCCAAACGCTACTCCATAACTGAGTAGTTATAAAGGTAGCTTTCATGTATGCTGTGAAACATGCAGAGGAATGTGACTGGTCGGATATGGGATTTGCCCCTCCTAACATAACAGGAGAGATATCTCTGGGGCCCTCGATGTGGTCGGATAAAGAAAGTGCATGGCCATGCCACTAGTAGTCGAAGTGTTCGACCACGTGAAGTTATCCGACACGTGATCGAGAAAGTATTGAACAGTCTATGGATGACATAACATCTCACCTGGAGTTCAATCAGATATTGTGAGGCAAAGGGAGAATACACGAGAAGGTCTTTCAGTTTGATCAGACACGGACTAGTCGTATGAAGATACGAGCAAGTCGTAGGCTGGTCGAACATGATCAGTAAGTAGTCAAAATCCGGTCGTAAAGAGTTACGAACTGGTCGAGACCAAATATGAACTGGTCGTATAGAGATACGAGCTGGTCGTTAGTGATTTGGATCTGGTCGTAGATCATATTGCATTAAGGTTCGTCTGATATAATTCGTCTGTATTTGGGAATCATTATGTTCTACTAAGAGCCGCTGACGACTTGTGATCGGAAAGGAGTTTTCGAGTCACAACCGATTATGCATGAACCTAATGTGTTGGAACAAATCGGTACGAATACGATTCGTCAAACGTGTTCGGATAGGATTTGTTACGGGCACTATATAAGGAGATGCTTGAGTCCATTGGAACAAGCGCGGTGAAGACGAGCGATGCGATGAGACACGTGAGTTGTTCCACCGAATCCCTAGCCGCCATCTTCTTGAGAGAGCCTTCTCGTGCGACTTGGTGCTAGCACACCAGCGTGCGGTGTTCCTTCCCTGGACATGTAGATACCGTAGAGGTTGTAACACCCTAGCTATGAGGAAGCCAAAATGTTACCTAAAAGACTATTATACAACAACAATACGGAATAATTTCAACCATGTTTCAAATAATAACATAAAAGATCATTATCTGGTAGGATGAGTATAAGAATTGAATCAGAATTCGACAACAAATCAATCTCATTCATCCAATCACAGTGAATCAATTATGATAACTCTATCAAGAGTCTATACGAAGATCATTAAGCCATTACTGTTTCAACCATAGCATGAAGAATGATAATATCAACCATCAACATCTATTTAAACCATCACCCAACATCCATTCATGAACGATATGAAACCAATATTCAACACTAGCACAATCTATAATCACTCAATAGCAGCATATCGTCTAACAATTGAACATAAAACAATTCATGAAGCCTTCTCTTTATCAACTAATCAAAAGCATTCCAACTTTACTATGCTCAAGCAGTCAATGATCAAATGGCTACATCTAGAGCATCAATAATCAGCAATTCAACGAGATTGATAGAATAATCAAATCAAACCTTTTTAATCCATCGAAAAGAATTAAATGAACTTAAACAATGAGGAATTAAGAACATAACTGGACCGTCCAAGATCACAATCAAAACATCAACCACGAAGGATGATCACAAAACTAAAACTAAAGCAATTATTGAGAGTATGATTTGTGGATAATTGGACTAGTTTATTCGTTGTGATTTGTGTTTATGTGACGTGCACCAAGTCTACCCCTTTCCATGCATGTCGCTGCCTCGAGAGATACCTAGCAAGCACAACACAGCAAGTGTGAGTCCACGAGTCAGCAAAGTGCAATAGCAAATCAAACATAGCATCATAAGTAGGCAAAGGGAATAAACAATTTCATCAAGAACACAACAATATATACCACAAACCCACCTCTTATGACAGCATCATAAGCAGTCAAAGGGAACAAACAATTCCATCAAGAACACAACATTATATGCCAAACCAACAAATCCATATCTTATGCAGAAATGCAATGAACATGTCATGAATGCACATTCTTCACTTCTTAGCAGTTACTGGTAATGCCGAGTAGTGTATCCGTCGATACATACTCTAGACCTGTGCCCTCTAGGTACAGGGATCCAAAGCCCACACTCCAAGTCATGTAACTTTCTCACCGACTTCACCGGATTAGTTACATGACTTTTCACGAGTGTGGGGACCAGGCCCGTCTAATGCATGATGGGGATCCAAAAACATACTCAAGGCCTGTGCCCTCAAGGCACAGGGATCCAATGCCAGGATGTAGAATGTAAAGCATGATATCAACTCATCATGAGAAGTAATGCTCATCAACATTATCAAACTTAAAGCTTCATCATTAAACCATGGCATTCCTCAATTATGAAACAAAGCAACACATTATTACTAGCTGCACTTGTCCACTGTCATTATCATGATTCATCATTGTCATCATTAACAAGGTAGCCTCATTGCTCACCTTGCCCCATCATTATTGCCATCAATCATGAAACCATTACCATATACACATCATCATTTAAACATTGCCATGTAAGCTTCATTACATAAGCATCATCATAAAAATATCATCATTTAAACTATGGCATTCATGCCCATCACATTACCAAGCAGCAATTATCAACAATCAACTATGGCATTCATCAAGTATGAAATGTAAAAACTCATTAATACTACTTGCACTTGCCTCAACCGTGAGATAGAAGCCAAAAAGGTAGAACGCTCTAGCGCTGGGGTTCACCACCACACGCTGTTGTAGTGCAGTGCTCCAAACTGCTATTATTGCAGCTATCAACCCTTGAGAATTCACACTAACATCAGCCACAGAACACACAGCCAACCTACTAAAACAAGCAGTATACTGAGCTTTGTATTTCTGGAGTAACGAACTTTGTCAAACAAGATTTCCAGAAAGCATAAAACTAGAATGATACATAACTAGGCAATCTGATAGAATCCAGCAGAGTTCCACATCAAACTAACATTCATCCCAACAATTGATAGGTTTGCAAAAATGACAGATTTTACTAGTTACGCAAAGGATAAATAGGACGGTCACAGATATCCCAACCATTTCATTACTAATGTCATCAAGGTTGCAAAAATGCAGTCCAGTCAATGTAGTAGCAAAACTAAAACCATGGGTGGCCACTAAGGCCTTGATGACCATGATGATACCAACAGACGTCACAACATTGAACATCCAAGCTCCAGCATCTAATGCTGTACCAGTACCAATGTTTGACATTCTGATATGAGGGATCAACACTAGCATGAATATCAAAGAAATGCAACCTTAATTCCCTGCTTATCCGTTTAGGCAAATCGTCGAGCACATGGTGTGCAACCCGAACAATTAACACACATGGCTGAGGCCTCTCCTTTGCAGCTATACATCAATTAGCTCCCATATTGATTGAGCAAAACAAAACAATATGACGACATTTTGATCATCCAAAAGCTAAGCTCCCATTCATGTGACACAAATTCGTGAGCCAAACTTAACAAGCTCACCCTACCTCAAATCACACGGACAAGCAGAGGGAGGAGCTGGTCGCGGGCGAGCCGGCGGTGGCAAGCCGTGGGCTGGGCCTGGGGGAGGCGCTCAGGCGCACGCAAGCCAGGAGGAGGCACCGGCGGCCAGCCAAGAAGAGGAGACAGCAGGAGGCCGAAAGGCCAGCCTCCTGTGGGCGCCATGGGAGCCAAGGAGAGCAACCAGTTGGCGGGTGGTGCGTGCGAGCAGAGGGCGCGGCTGGGTGGCGGCACAGAGCCTGTGGTGGCCACGACGCGGGCTCGTGGCCGACAGAGAGGGAGCGCACAGGGCTGGGCGCAAGGCCGGCAGCTGCACCATAGGGAGGTGGCGCCAGGGGGGGACGAGGAGGACGAGGCGGGTGGTGTCGGCGGGAGGAGAGCAAAGTGGCTCCAAGCGCGGCGGCGGCCAAAAGCAATAAGAATTTGCCCAAGTGCCGGTGGCTGGGAGAAAAATAAGGTTCTGTTGGTCTCTCTCCCCCTTAAATAGGTGTGAGGCCTTTGCCCTCTTGGGCCATGGGCCAAAAGGCCAAACATTAATCCCCATTTCCCACTAGATTCTAATTATTATTACTATTAATTCATGAATTACTCATTCACAATACAAGATATTACAGAGGTGCTATTGCGGTTGCTGTTGCACTTGAGGACGATCCACAACCTTGGCAAGGAACTCGATTGGTTTCTGGACGAGGGCGATCGACTACTGTGGGTGATCGACTACGACCACTACCTTGACGTGCTCTTCGTTGGACCAGACTACTCCAACTCTTCTTCCACTGCACTGCGTGTCTGGTGGTAACGATCTATGGTCTCTTGCTTGCATGAAATCTTGGTTTAAGTGATAGAATTTTTGAATTATTAGCTAGCGTAGCCTACCAGCATCTCTTCAACAACCCCTTCCCTCCATATTGGAGGCTCTCGCTGCTATTCGAGCTGAGGAGGCTCGTCTTCGCACAACAGAGATTCTACAACAACCCTCTCCAGTCTTGGCTGTTCACACCTCAAAGATCGTTGTTTCACGCCTACCAATGCCCCTCAGTGGCGCCACCTTTGCTCCCACCGCCTTCATCAAGGCTACTATGACACTCTAGGCACACTTGGCCCAAGATCGTCGCCAGAAGAAGAAAGCTCGCCGGAGTGGCCGCACTTCGAGGGGGGAGCTGAATCCTCCCAGTCAGGTTCAAGCTAGAGTTCCTTGGAGTAGACGCACCAGGAGATGCTCACGCAACTTCGATGCCTTGCTACTTCTGCCCCAGCACCAGGTTCTGCTACTAGGTCTTCTGGTCCTGCACCATCACCTCCTCCTTCAGGTATATCATCTCCTTGGATTCTGGATTCCGGTGCCTCTTTCCACATGACACCGAACTCCACTTATCTTACTTCTGTGAGACCACCTGATCTTCCTCTCATAGTTCAGACTTATTGCACATCTCTTCCTGTTGCTGGAAGAAGCACTCTTTCCATTTCGTATTTTCGTGTTCCTAATGTATCTCATATTCCTGGTCGTACTATGCAACTTATGTCAGCTGGTCAGATCACTGATCATGACTGTCGCATCACTCTTGATTCCAACTCTTGTTGTGTTCAGGATCGTCGTACGGGGATTCTGGTTGGGGTTGGTCCTAGGCGCCATGATTCTCAGTATCTTTGGGGGCTCGACTGGCTGCATCTTCCTTCCGTTGTCTCCACCAGCTAGTCAGCCAGTACCACCGCTTTGGCTTCAGCTGCTTCTTCCACCACCACTTTTGTCCAGTGGCACTATCGATTAGGTCATATTGGTGGTTCTCGTCTTTTGTCACTAGTAGGGAGTGGTGTTCTAGGTTCTGTTTTTGGTGACACTGCTTTACATTGTACAGGTTGCAAGCTTGGCAAGCAGCTGCAACTCCCTTATCCCTCTAGTGATTCTGAGTCTCAGTGTTCTTTTGATTTGATTCAATTTGATGTTTGGGGACCGGCTCCCTTCATTTCGAAAGGGGGTCATACATATTATGTGATCTTTATTGATGATTATTTGAGATACACTTGGCTCTATCCTATATCTTTTCGCAGTCAAGTTCTTTCCATTTACCAGCAATTTACCACTATGGTTTGCACTCAGTTTGAGTCGACCATTCATATTTTCCGTATGAACGATGTTGTATGCTTTTTATGAATTGCAAGAAGTCTTTAACTTTTGGCAACTGGGTCTGTATGAATGTAACATGACAAGGAATTCACGTATGAACTTCGGTATTACACTTGTGCATACCGCGAAGACAATACACTATGATGCAACATTTTAAGTCCGAAATGACATCTCTCTGTCATGCCACCTTCTCAGGACGAAAAGGTCGCACGCTGTCGCACCCCACCTTTGCAGACTAAAAAGACGACACACTGCGACGCTGCCTTTTAAGACACAAATGACCACACACTGTCAGGGAACACACTGCCACCTTTGTAGACCGAGAGGACAGCACACTACGACGCTACCTTTTCGGACCGAAATTACCACACTCTTCCACGACACCTTTTCAGAACGAAAAGACAACACTAGGCCACATCACCTCTTTAGACCGAAAAGACCGCACACTGCTAGGCCACGCACTTCCACCTTTGCAGACCAAAAATACAACACACTGCGACGCTACATTTTCAAACCGAAATGACCACACTCTACCATGACACCTTTTCATACCGAAAAGATAACACACTGTGACACTACCTTTTCGTACCGAAATGACCACACTTCGCCACGCCAGCTTTCCAGACCGATAATACAACACACTGCGATGCTATGTTTTCGTACTGAAATGATCACACTCTGCCACGCCCCCTTTTCAGATCAATGTCTTTGCACTTCTCGTTCCATCCTCAGCATTACACCCTATCCATTCATAAAAGGAGGGAGAAGAAAGCTGGAGGACAACACTACACCACCATACCCAACACTTCGCTCTAACTTGGTTCACACAATAGAGAGGAAGGAGATGTCAGACTCGTCATCTAACTTCTACGCAAAGATACTACGGAAGCGCAAGTGGTTTGCCAAGAGGGATAAATCCCACCCCAGTTGTTATATGAAGGATGTGTTGGTACCACCGGAATTCCCACGCTCACAATGTGTGTGCGAAGAACCGGTGAAGATCATTCACTCCACACACCCGGCGACCGCCACCCGGGCGTACTACACGTGTGGAAACATCCTCGTAAGCGAATCTTATAGATTTTTTACATGTTAAGTTGCATTCCACATATCCCTAACTTCATGGGCGCATAATGGCAGCCGGAGATGCGATGCAACTTCTTCCAATGGATCGATAGCCCAGACATTTATGATAGGGTGTTCATCGGGCAGAAGTACATGTTCAACTACGTGAAGCGAGCTGAGACCTTTGAACGCTAAAAACCTTACATACCCGACCCTATTGAAAAAGCACCAGAGGAGCCTAGGAAAGCTGGGTGGTGGAGGAGGACTCCCGAACAGAAAACTAAGTACGACCAGGACGAGCGCGCGACGGACAAGGGGAAGGCTCTTGCTAGTGAGATCGACAGTTGTCCTAGCCCTCCCCGTCACACGGGCGCACTCCATATCGAAGAGGTAAGTTAGGTTCAATTTGCATCCTGATTATTGATCTGGCCCTATGTTCTGCTGTCCTACATTATTCAATCGTCCAGCCTGCCTCGCAGAACATGGTTGACTTCGAGACTGGCCGCCACCACGGGCAGTCCAAAGACAAGGGGAAGGGACTGATGGGCCTCCAGGACTAATTGACTTCATTCCAATCAACCTTTTTCTGATTCCAAAAAGGCACACATGTATCGTCGGTGTATTTCGGCTTGTTGATTCATGCATGTTATCGTTTCTAATGCACATAACCAAACCCGACGCGCCATGTAATTCACAATTAAATTATGAAGTCTTTCGTACTTAAATATTTTTTCCAAATATTTTGACTATTAAAAATTACGTACTTAAATCTCTTTTCCCAAATATTTCCACTATTAAATATTATGTAATCTTTTTTCAAAGGAATCAGTTCCACGAACAATACAATCGGGACAACAGTACGCATGGCAATCCTAGTCCCAATTTTTTTTCATTTCATTCCATAGGGGGCTATTTGTGTTATTTCATCGTTGATCTCGCATTCTTTATCTCATATTTCATTATATTCTAAAAAAAATCCTCAAAAATTTCTAAATTTTTAGGCTAAATTATGTACACACAAATTAAAAAACAAACAAACAGGACCCTATTGCCAATTGTAACGGTGATAGAACCTTGTCATCAATTCAACCGGCGACAGGATCCTATCAGGGCCGCTGTCACCAGTAGCCTACTTCTGCTATTGTTTTTTCGACTATTTAATTTTGTATTTTTTAAAAAATAAATATTATTTTAAAAAATCACCGAAAACGACGCCATGTATGGGGTAGCTCGCTTGCCGTGCAAGGGTAAATATGTACTTACCATATCTTGGCGTCGTGGTTGACGAACCTCGGGTGGTTTGACAGGATCCTATCAGGGCCGCTGTCACCAGTAGCCTACTTCTGCTATTGTTTTTTCGACTATTTAATTTTGTATTTTTTAAAAAATAAATATTATTTTAAAAAATCACCGAAAACGACGCCATGTATGGGGTAGCTCGCTTGCCGTGCAAGGGTAAATATGTACTTACCATATCTTGGCGTCGTGGTTGACGAACCTCGGGTGGTTTGACCTGCGTGCCTGTCGACCAATAGCGCTGCAGCGGACTGCTCTCGTGTTCGTGTCGACCACCCGCCCAGGCCACCAAACACCCAACTGGTACACACTTGCGCGTTCGGCCGTGCAGAATTTGCCAATCATTAGCTGTTGGATCAAAATTATACACCCACCAAATTGTGACACGTGTCTACCCCATATTATAACCCTAACCCTCAGTGGCAAGGTCAGGAATTTGGGAGAACAAGGGCAAACTTTTAGTGTAAAAAATACCGATGCACAATATGATTCAGTAGTTAATATAACTCGTGATATGAAATATGTTTAAATTATCAAGCTCTAACCGATACAACCAAGCATAGATATAACTGTTACAACCAAACAAGCATAGAACACAATATTAAAAGCTTGTAGAAACTCTGATGCGTGTGCACATCAGTGGCCGCCACACGATATCCAAAACACCGGCACTCTAAGAACTACCTACAACATGTAAACACAACAGGCTTTTTAAGAAATTGAATTCAACACAAGTGCAATAATAATTGGAAATTCAAGATAGGAAAAATAATTATGCGACTAAGTTCTATGAGGTACAAGAGGTAAGTAGTTTCTGCACTCCTTCATGGCTTGATAGCGTCATATAATCATGTTGTCATCAATTACCACGAATATCTCTCGCTCAACATAGCATACCATCATGTCATTCAACCATCATCATTTCTTATTTTGTAGGTCTGTCTTTATGATATTCATAGCTGAGAAAACTCTCTCAACTGATACGGTTGCCACAAATAGTATCAGTGCAAGTGTGATGAAACGATAAACCAATGAGGAGATCAAATATTGTCTAGTTTCAACCAACTTGACAGCAAGCTCAGGAAGACTACCACAACTCAATAAACTAGGACTTCTTTTCATGACATTCAATATATATGTTGAGTTGATCATTCATCAGATGGAGATATTGTAGAGAAAAGTCCACAAAGTAAATATTTGCAAGCTCAACTAGTTTCTCATGATCAAAGCTTCTAAATGAATCTCTAGGATCTAGACATTCAATGCATTTCATTAGACGTGTAGTGGCAGCTGGCAAGGTCGTAGGAGCCAGGAGGGTCGCTACGACGACGGTGGATTGGCTATTTGGCTTGGAGTGGTTGTAGAGGGCATTAGGGATTAGGGTTGGTGGCTGGGCGCGTAAGCCTCAAGGCCCACACAGGCACAGTGGCATCTTACATTCTTCCTCCTTGGTCCCGCTTCCTTCCATGGCATCGGTGGGCTGGGGGGCTAACAGCCGGGCTGTTTGGCACCTAGGGCCTGGGGGTCGGGTGTTCTAACCTTTGGGAGACTCAGGGCGTTTGCCTCGGCTTGCCCCGGTGGTGGCTCCGCCACAGCTAACCCTTTTCCCTCCCTACGCTACCACTCTCCCTACCGCCTGGTCAATGTACCACCGGTGATGGCGAGGTCTATCAAAATTTTGCTGCATTCCCTCATGACGCCTTTCTCGAACCTTCTCGCACTGTTGTCGCGTCCTACTACGGCCTAGTACATGCACATTCACCATAGTAAACAAAAATAGTTTTTCTCTAAAAATATCTCAGTGTTATATATAATCTCCGTGACCTCTTGGTTTGGTAAATCTCGGCACACCCCCTCCGCGCGCCAAGCGCCAACTCTCCATTTCGAAGGAAGAAGAAGAAGAAAAAAATGCCCAGTCAAATCAAAGGATCATGTAACAGCAAGCACAGATCATGTTGCACAAGAACACAAGCATTTACAGCTATCCCGCCTGTTTTAAACTACGAGATACGGCTATCCCATGCTGTAAAGGGGGTATTTGTTCTTTAGTAAATGCGCTAGAACATGGGCTGATTGGCATCACACGTGATAGGGAAAAGTGGAGTATATCACTTGAGATACTCAATAACCAGAGTAACCCACTTAGCCCCTATTTGAAACGGGAAATCATCTCATTCATGTTTTATGTAAAATTCTTGCTAACACCAACTTAAACTTTAAGTTGTGGAGCATAGCCAGCGGGCGTTGGACAGGTGTAATTACATAGTTTGACAAGACATCCTCTATGTCGTTCTTTCATCTTGCGAGAGTTAGTTGGTCCTCCAAACTGGTTGTGTAATGCTTCAACATGAAAATGGTCATCTATTTCTTATGCAATTCATTCTAGTTTATGTGTTGACTCCTGTTTAATTTGTACCCAAGCTGCTCCACTGCCCACTAGGGGGCAGGGCTACAATATCATATTTGATCTACACTATCAGCAATATTGTGTAGTAGTAACAAAATTTTCAATGTGTTGACAAATTACTCAAGAATGATCGTTCTCCCTATCAAATTTTGAGTTTGAGAATCTGGAGCAGGCCGTAGTGTATTTTCTTAGAGCTACGAAGAGATTGCTCCCCGCATGGAGCAGTCATCCAGTTATGAAAATAACCCTAGAGTTATGATGGAATTACTCATCAAATGCCATCGAACAAAACCCCTCGCCATCCCCCTCTGATCCCATCTCCCCCCATTCGCATCCTCTCTCTTTCACGTTCCCCCTCCCAACTCCCGTTTGTCTCCCTCCCGACGCCGGCTACTCCCCCTCCACATCCGCCCACCACCTCCCCCGCCGCTAGCCCCCTCCGCCTCCTTCCTGACGTCGGTTGCTCCGCCTCCGCCCTCCGCCTACCCCCTCTGCCAGCCCCTTATGCCTCCCCTTGCCCTTCCCCCAACTGCCCGCCGCCCTATTGCCTTTCTCCCGATGACATCGCCTCCACCTTCACCCACCACCTCCCCCGCTGGCAGCCCCCTCTGCCTCCTTCCTGACGTCGGCTGCTCCCCTTCCGCCCGCCGCCTACCCCCTCCGCCAGCGCCCTATGCCTCCCTTGTCCCCTCCCTCAACCTCCCGCCACCCTGTCATCTTCCCCGGCGAGGCACACGGCTTCTTCCCCGGCGAGGCTAGTGCCCATGTCATCTTCTATCCGGATGGATCGGATTCCATGAGGTCCCAACCAACTCCACCAGATGGACTTTCGATCCTAAATTTCTATTTCAGATCCAATGCTCTATGGCCTTGCATATGTGAAAATGCTTTTTGTAAATATCGACCAGGTGATATTGGCCATATCAGGAGAGTTCCCTTGTCCAACTATTGAAGACAATAGACTCATGTTTTCTTTTGGAAAGAGGAAAGATATTGTTTCCTTTTCATGTTTTATAGAAAGCTATTTCATTCAAGTAAAAAAGGAAGTTGACTGATGTTTATCATTTGTGTTCTCTTTTTGTAGATATATGTTGTATCTATAACCATATGTATTGTGGTAAGTTTGTGTTGCCTACAATAGATGTAAACTATTTTGCCCTTTGTCGTTCATATGATTTACCAAGTTAAATTTTGATTATTATTTCAGATTCGTGATAAGAACATATAAGTGTATCATCAAGTTTGTTATTTCTATATGGGTAAACAACACTTTTCGACTAAGGAATTGGTTCATTTGCTACCACTACTATTTATCGATCTATGTGAGGAATTGGTTGAGTTGTGTGATTGGCATAAAACAGATACAACTACTTCTGATGAGAATTTCCTGATGCTTGGTTCATATATTGTTTGCTGCCATTGCTATTGTTATGCTTGGTTCATATTTTAGTGTAAGGTTTGGACGATTCACTGTTGTTGTTTCCTAGTAGATGTCAGTAGACCCAGCTGATTGGGATGATGTTCAGCTGTGTGCGTAAATCATCTAGAGCGGCAGGAGCTGCAAACTTGTGTGCCTAGCCTCTTGATATGCGATCTGTTTTATGCAATGTTGGCCTTTTTCATGTTTTTTTTGTCACACATGAGTATGTTGTACCTTATCATGTCTTTAGAGGTTGTTTTTGGTAGAATTATGCTGTTGTGCTAGGAGTCTGATGGTTTATTCCTGTTTTTCAAGCCTCACTAGATTTCTCTTGGTTTGTTTGATTTGATTAAGAACTTATGTAGAATTAATTGTAATCGGTGATTGATGCTTGCTGAGTTGTATAAGTTCTTAGTCTTACCCTTTAGTGTCATGACACATAAGATGTTTCATTTGGGTAACATTGTCTAGTGGTGTCACTAAATAAAATCCTTCAGGTAGCTTACACTAGCTTAAAAAAACAAATCATGTCATTGTACAATCCTTTTCTTGTTTGTGAAAAATTCTTCTTGATTTTGTACTATTGCTACTATTGCTGATTATTCATGATACATATCTTTAGATTGTATCGGAGGGTCTCAAGCACAGAGTTTTTGAGGTTTCCTTGTCTGACCTTCAAGGCGATAAGGACCAAGCTTACAGAAAGACCAGACTTCATGCAGAGGATGTACAAGGAAAGAATGTTTTTGTAATAGATGTAGAAGGTGAATTGGGCGAGCTACCTTTGGATGCTTTTTCTTTTCATTTCGTTGCATCGTTTGATGTAGTGGTTTTTAGACCTAGAATAGTAGCTTTGATTAATAAAGATGAACTTTGTTGAATTAGAACCTTTGTTATGAACTTTGTATGTTTATGTATGTTTTATTTATTTATTTTCAACTAAATTTTTTGAATATGGGCGAAAAAGATGGCACAATAGAGCACATGGCAAAAAAATAAAAAAATAAATAAAAGCACAGCATGACTGAAATCAACTTATTAAAGCAATATAAAAAAGATTACAAGTCACAAAACAAGGGTGGTACAGTCTTTTTGCAATGATCATTATCATTTCTGGAGTTGGAGTCAGATTTCTAACCAAACACCTCCTCAGACTACTCCAACTTCTCATAGGAGTGGATCCAAGAGTGAAGCTGGAGTCGGAGCTGCAAAAACTTGGAGTAGAGCTATACCAAATAGACCCATAGTACACGTATCTACAACTAGGGATGGCAATGTGACCTGTTCTCCGGTAACCCGTCTGGAATTCTTCTATTAGGGGATAGGTACGGGGAGATTTTTGTCACTGTGACCTTATATGGCGATGGGGACAGGAATGCTTCCCCATCCCTGCTCCCCACTATTGCCAGATAATCACTCATATACACGTAGACTTATGCATGTACATGTGTAAAATATTAGTATTTTGTCTCTAGCCTAATATAGTTTTGCATAATCTATATTCTATAGTATATAACTCATTTACTATTATTATAGTATCTCGTGTACTAATAAATTTACGTGTTTCTACACAACCATATGATAAATTTATGAAATTACCTTAGTATCATTCAAATTTAGGTTTTTATTGTCCACGTTCTCTGTCCAATCTCCCGTGGGGATGGGGACGAGAGAAATATTGCCCCTGAATCCTGATAACTAAATAGGGAGTGAGGATGTGAGGTCATTCCCCACGGTGAATAGTCCTGTTGCCATCCCTGTCTGCAACCTGAAGCCTCATCTCGCGTGATTCCACGTTTTGCAAAATCTAGTAGAGCAAAAGCGCATTCTAAACGGCTGGTTTGCTCTTCCCTGCCTGATGAATCGCTTGATGTCAGGATACAAGACAGCTTCGTCTGTAAGTAGCACACTTCTTATCCCTGACTCACTTGTGATTAATACCAGCACACGGTCTGAAAATCTGAGACATATCTACGTCTCAACATAGTGGCATACCGTGTAGTCTCACAAGATCACAATTCAACATCTTTTAATTGAATATTTCTTTGCACGTCTTGCATGATGGACTGTTCAATGTGCTTTTAATTTATATCCTCCAGTGAGTATAGTAAATATGTTTGGGAATTGGTTATCCAGTATTCCTAAGATTTTAAAGTCACAACTCCTCGTGGGAGTTAGTGCTTTATGTTGGTCTATTTGGCTATGTTGGAATGACGTTGTTTTTGACAAAAAGATTATAACTAATCCCTTGCAGGTTATCTTTCTGTATGGACACTGGCTGAGAGCTTAGGCAAATTTGCAAAACCCAACTCAGAAGGAGTCTATGTTAGCCGGAAGTGACAGGCTGGAGATAGTGGCGAAGCAAATTTTAAACATTCATGGGTGACGGTTTAGTCACAGGGTTTGTAATAATTGAGTTTAATTTTCAGTCGTTCATTGATTGTAAGGCTTCAAGCCACTTTTAACAGCTTTGGTTGTTTTAATGCTTTTAACTTTTTAATAAAATAGGCCGTGTGCATTCGTGATGCAGAGACCGGAAGAGTTTTTCTCTTCTATTATCAAAAAAAAAGATCACTGATTCACTGTGGTAATCAAATGCAACCAATATTGTGAGAATACGTCTTTCTTTCAGCTCTTTTTGGTGGCATGAGTGTGGCATGGTCACCTGGCGCGATCTCAACTTTGGGTGTCTTCTGCTTCCATTTTTCGCATGCCTGTCTTGGCATGTCACTCATGGATCTGGTACTGCTGGTAGTTTAAAGTTCAGAACAATCCGTGCATGCATTCAAAGTATTCTGCGTTCACATCGATCTCTGAAGCCTTTGACGACTGTACCTCCATGTCTTTTGTTCATGCCCCTGCTTTTCCTCTGGTCGACCTTTAACTTTTTTCTGATGAAAATTCCATGGTGCCTTGCAATTGCAGATGAGATGATGATCGATGCTTTTGCTGTTTTATTGTTGCCTGGCAGGATAATCATATCAAACAGTTCTGGTGTTCCATACATGCATGCACTTGGGCTATCGCAGAACGGTACGTAATTGTAAATTGTAGCTGATATCTGCATTTAATTTAATTTAATATCATTTTATTTATAGTTTAAAATTATTTTTAGAATCGAGCTAATTAGTCGTGCCGAGCCGAGCTAGAGCGAAATTCAATTTCATTGTAAATTAACTCGTTTCAATGTTTAACCAATTAACAAAAGTAATCAGAGCAATTTTAAACTGAGCTGACGTGCCCCACTAATAAGCTTTTTTTTCGGACCTAATTGCAAGCTAATCCAATACAGTTTAATAATCTAAACTCGTGGCCGTACGCATTATTGATTTATGGATCCCAGCGTTAGATTAGATTGAGGTGTGCTGCTTTAATGCCGCTAGTTAGTAAAGCGCACAAGTCTTGCCCCTCACACTGCCATCAGCTGCTCGCTAAGCTAGCTGCAATTTTTTTTTAATATATTTTTGTTTGTTGCTTTGTGGGATTGTGGCGGCTTCTTGTAGAACGTACGAGTAGTTGTCGAAGAAAATCGTCATCTTTGACTCGGAATACGACCTTTCTAGTGAGCTTGTGCTTTACTGACGCTTCAGACAGAAGGTGCACTTGATTCACTTTGCTTTTCTTTATGTCCTATCCAACATGTACGTACAAACTAGAGGTTAGTTCATACTTAAGTGTGGAAGTAATCATAATCTGAAATCAAATCATGTCCAAGAAAACTTGTGAGCCACTATAAGTAATCATAAGCTGGGCTCCGGCTGGCCTCCGGGGCAATTGCCCGATGCTCAATGTCAAAATGCTACGTGAATTCTGGCATTGAGGTGGGCAAGCTGTTCAGCTCCATGGCTGAACCGGTCCGAGTCTTGGCTATGGACCAGCTACGCCACTGGTTCTAGGCTATTCCTTCGACGTTTTCTGGTTGCTGCTTAGCTAGAAATCGTGGCAGATATAGCTCTATTAGCTTGTAGCCTTATTCGGTTGTTTATAATGCTTTTCTGTGGCTTTTGTGGCATAAGTGCTGAAAGCGAGAGTGTTTCGGTGATTAAGGGAATTGGCCAAAAAGAAAATACAGTTAATCACTACTACAAAAAGACTAATACTGGATGTCATATCACAGAAGGTTTATCAAAATCGTCTGTATTAAATACAATCACAGACGGTTTTGGTTTACCGACCGTCTGTGTTACTGGCTGCACTAAAAACCGTCTGTGAAAAGGTAATATCACAGACGGTTCATGTTTAAAATTGTCTGTAAAGTATCACAGACGATTCTGAACACAAACCGTCTGTAATAATTATAGACTTCATAGATGGTTTTTAACTATAACTATCTATGATAATATCGCTTCAGCTCCCCGATGAGTTTCTTCGTCATCGCCGATGCGTCTCTTCGCTTGCATCAATGCCGCTTCGGCTCCCCGACGCGTCTCTTCGTCTCACACGCCGAATTTATTCCTTGTTTTATAAAAAGGATAATCCGCCATTGAAGATGATCATCCGAACATTACTCTATACGTACCTCCCATCGCTTTACTCACGGTATTGATCATACGTATACGCAGCGATCGCGGAGCATGACGGCGAGGACCAAGGCGAGGAGGTAGGCGATTGCCGTCGCTCTTCCTCACGATGTCGTCGATATTGTCGGCCGCGTGGCCGTGAGCTCTCCTTAGCCCACGACTGACCTCTACAGCCTATGAGACGCCCCCGAGGTGCACCACCCCCGGGACTTCCTGTGCGCCCTAGACTAGTCCCAAGATCAGTCGCTGGTCTGCACAGTTTCAACCACGATGTCATCACAGCCATACAACAACTATAGAAGAAGCAGACAAAGCAATACTAATATTAACAAAAGACCTTATAGTCAAGGTTTTTACAGGGGCTGCCCCGCAGGCTATCGAGTGAAGGACGTCCTAGCACGCCTGGTCTTCGAAGACCTCCTCTTCAAAGAGGTCGGAGGTCCCTGGGTCTTCTTCGGTTGCTGATCAACCAGAGGGCAAAGTCGTGAGTACTTTGAATGTGCTCAGCAAGTCGCAGGGAGATTAGTGCAAATAATATCATGCAAGGCTTGACAAGGATAGCTTTATGGTTACTTTGCGGAAAGCAATATTGACCTGAAATACAGTAAGTAGATTGCAAGGCACAAGTTGAAATATTAATACGTAAATAAACAAGTTTTCTTTGAAAACAACATAGGACCACCTTGGTCACTACTCAGACCTCCCGTGAGCACCCTGCTCACGCCCCAGACCACTCGGAAATAATCACGACCAACCATTTTTGAGAAAATCTACCCCTTGCGGGAAATCACCAGGCATGTCCATAACCAAGGACGCGGCTATTCGAATAGATTTACACTCTGCAGAGGTGTACAACTTTACCTACAAGACACGACTTCTCTAGTTGGTTGGACATTTGTTGAAGCCCCTGCTCACTACCTTAGGTAAGCAGTCTAGAGCACGTGCCAAGGCCTTTACAAAGCTCTGTCTTGACTCGGTTCTGCTTCGCTAAGGATTCGCCGTTCTGGTCCCCTCTTGCACCATTTCCAACCTTAATAGAACCGACTCAAAATATTGCTAATTAGCTGGCCAGGTCCACCCCATCATGAACTTGTGGTTGCACAGTATGGCCCGGATCAATGGCGTACAAGGTTAAGTCCTTAGTTTGCTACTCAGGCGAGACATTCTCATCCCAATGTGCTTTCTGCACCCCCTTTACAGCATGATCACTCGCCCGAGTATAAATCGTTTTGGGTTCAACCCGGCCAAATGACCACCTTGGCCATGGCACAATAAATTTTAACCACAGTGGCCACGCCACAATTCCATATATCAATAAGTCAAGTTTATCATCATTCATGTGGTCGAGAGACACCGCATAACTAAAGCAGGACTAAGCAGTATACACACCCGCGTTGGTATCACAAAGAGGTCCAACTAAGATTACCCAACCTATGGTGTCCAAGGGTACATATGAACATGTGGATCGCAAGTATTCAATGAGTCATACTGTCAAACAGGTATTTAGCTATTTCCCTAAACTATTTTTATACAATTAGCCATGCATGTTGACATAAAACAATATAAGTTTTGCAAACTGGGAACGACATGATCAATGGTCTACGACTTGCCTTCGACGAAGAGCTAGGGTTCTTCGGTGGAGGTCGCCGGGTCCAAGGGCTCTTCCGCGAAGCCGGAATCTACACGCGCTAAAAGAGCCAAATAAGAACCACAAATTTAAATAAAACCAAAAACTGCCAAACTAAGAACCAAAAGAAAAGGCGCTGAAACAGAAACGGGCTCTCAGGAGGAGGTCCAACTGAGAGGGAGGTCGAAGGAGGTTCTGAGGAAGAGATCGTGAGGAGGAGGTCTTGAGGAAGATACAACTACTTAACGTGGTCATTGGAGAGTTGAGCGAAGCTAAAGGGGATGAAAGAGGGCTGCTCAGGCTTTTATAGCCAGGGGATGATTGAGACTTAGAGGCGCCCAAGTTCAAGGGTAGGTGAAGGAGAAGATGTGAGCAAGTAGGGGAAGAGACAACAGGGGGAACAAGTACTGCAGAAGCGACATCATTTAATGCGACACAACAATATTTAATGCGCAAGGACCTTTGCGTCAGCAGCGATGCGACTGGAGTAAGGAGAAGGTGAGCAGGGCTGATAAAAGGGGCCAGTCAAAAGGGAGGTCATGACCAAAGAGGAGGTCGTGACCACAGAAGAGGTCGCAGCCCAAGGGGTGGTCGCAGACCAAAGAGGGTGGTCTTTGCAAAAAGACCAAGAGGGTGGTCTTTGACCACAGAGGAGGTCGCGACTAAAGGACAAAAAGAGAGAGGTCGTGGCCTAAGGGGAGGTCGTGGCAAAACGACAAAAAGAGGGGGAGGTCGCGGTCTAAGGAGAAGTCGCGGTAAAACGACAAAAAGAGGGAGAGGTCGCGGAAAAACGACAAAAAGAGGGGGAGGTCGTGGCCTAAGGGAAGGTCGCGATAAAACGACAAAAGAGGGAGAGGTCGCGGCCTAAGGGAAGGTTGTGGCAAAACGACAAAAAGAGGGGGAGGTCACGGCCTAAGGGGAGATCGCGGCAAAACGACAAAAAGAGGGGAAGGTCGCGGCCTAAGGGGAGGTCGTGGCAAATTGACAAAAGAGGGGGAGGTCGCGACCTAAGGGAAGGTCACCGGGACCACTCAGGAGGTCGAGGCCAAAGGGGGTGGTCTTTGTAAAAAAGACCAAGATGGTGGTCTTTGCAAAAAGACCAAGAGGAAGGTCTAAACGAAAGAGAAGGCTAAAGAAGAAAAGGCTGGGTCGAGGGAAACACGGAGCGAACAGAGAAAGGGCAAAACCCAACACCAGAGAACACCGACCAACTCCAAAACAAACCAAACTCAAATTAGTTAAAGTTGGATTTAGTCATATTAAACACTTTTTTCCCCAAAATCTCAAGTTAAGCTTTAGAACTCTCATAAAAACCAAATGGTTCTTTTTATTTTAAAAATCTTCAAAAAGGCTCGGAAAATTAGTATGTTACAAATCTACACCCCTTAAAGGGAATCTCGACCCCGAGATTCAGGCTGGCTAGGGAATAGGTTCGGAAACTCGGCCTTCAGGTCTTCTTCACGCTCCCAGGTGGCTTCCTCTTCAGTGTGGTTGCTCCATTGAACCTTGCACAAACGGAGGGCGTTGCTCCTTGTCACTCGCTCGGACACTTCTAAAATCTTGATGGGTTGCTCCTTGTAGGTGAGGTCTTACTGCAGGTCAATGGCTTCTACGGACATCTGCTCCTCTGGCACACGTAGATATTTCTTCAATTGAGACACATGGAAGACATCATGCACATCCAACAACCGGGGCGGGAGCTCCAATTTGTAAGCCACTTCTCCTCTTTTGACTAGGTTTGGAAATGGTCCGATGAACCGAGGCGCAAGCTTCCCACTTAGTTTGAAGCGATGCATTCGTTTGAGAGGTGACACCTTTAGATACACATGATCTCGTGGTGCGAAGGCTAAATCTCTAAGAACGGTTATCCGTGATAACTTTTCTCGCTCGATCGAAGTTGTTCTCGCTCTCTAATTGATCGAACTTGATCTTCGGCCTTTTTTAGAATGTCTAGTCCGGGCACTTGTCCCTCGCCTGATTCTATCCAATATAATGGTGTTCGGCACTTCCTTCCATAAAGAGCTTCGAATGGGGACATCTACAGACTTGATTGGTAACTGTTGTTGTAAGAAAACTCAGCATAAGGCAACATTTGATCCTAGCTGGTCTGATCTCTAGAGCGCAGGCTCTCAATATGTCTTCTAGGATTTGGTTTACTCTTTCCGTTTGGCCATCTGTCTGAGGGTGGTAGGCCATATTGAAGTCCAGATTAGTATCTAGAGCACTATGTAGCTTTTGCCAAAATCTTGAGGTGAACTGATATCCTCGATTCAACACTATCCTCTTTGGTACCCCATGCTGACATACTATCTTTGCCATATACAACTCTGCAAGTCGATCTCTTGAGTAGGTGGTCTTGACTGGGATAAAGTGTGCAACTTTTGTCAAGCGATCTATGATTACCCAGATGGAGTCATATCCGGCTTGGATCCTTGGCAGACCAGTGATAAAATTCATGCTAATTTCTTCCCACTTCAATTCAAGTATACTCAGAGGTTGCAAGATCCCAGCAGGTCTTTGGTGCTCGGCTTTAACTTGCTAGCAAATGTCACATTGTGCTACATACTCAGCGATCTCACGCTTCATGCTAGGCTACCAGTACATTTCCTTGAGGTCTTGATACATCTTAGTGCTTCCGGGGTGTATGGAGTACAAGGTTTCGTGAGCTTCCTTGAGTATCTTCTACTTGAGCTCTCCCTGGTCTGGTACACAAATACGCTTATCGAACCAAATGGTTCCTTGCTCATCTTCCGAAAACTTTAAGGATTTACCCTTCTTCATTTTTCTTTTGATCTCCAAGACGCCTGCATCTTCTCTTTGGGCTTCCCGGATCTGATCTTGGAGAGTTGGTCGCACTTTTAGAGCAGCTATGTAACCTTCTTCGACCAATTCCAGCTTGAGCTTCTGAAATTCCGCGTGTAGTGCCGACTGACCTTCCTTGATCATAAGAGTGTTGCAGTAGACCTTCCTACTTAATGCATCGGCTACCACATTAGCCTTTTCTGGATGGTAATGAATTCCCACATTGTAGTATTTGATCAACTACAACCATCTTCTTTGCCTCATATTAAGATCAGGTTGAGTGAAAATATACTTCAAGCTTTTATGGTCAGTGTAGACTTTACAGCGATTACCGATGAGGTAACGGCGCTATATCTTCAAGGCATGCACTATGGTAGCCAACTCTAGGTCATGAGTGGAGTAATTGACCTCGTGGGGCTTTAGCCGACGAGAAGCATAAGCCACTACTTTCCTTTCTTGGATCAGGACACAACTGAGACCTTGTCGCGAGGCATCACAGAAAATCTCAAAGTCCTTTCGGACATCCGACAAGATCAACTCTGGAGCAGTGGTCAAACATTTCTTCAACTCTTGAAAACTCGCTCACAAAGCCCAAGATCCAAGCATACTTTTTTTCTTCTTCAAAGAATCGAGTGAGAGGTCTTGCTATCTTGGAAAACCCTTCTATAAACCTTCGGTAGTAACCTGCCATTCTGAGGAAGCTTCGGATCTGGGGCACTGACTTGGGTGACTCCCAATTGAGCACATCCTGGACTTTGCTAGGGTTGGCAGCGACTCATTCGGCAGACAAGACATGTCCCAAAAAGGTGACTTCCTTCAACCAAAACCCACACTTGTTGAATTTAGCATAGAGTTGATGATATCTAAGCTTGTTCAAGACTAAGCGAAGGTGCTCTTCATGCTCTTCTTCACTTTTAGAGTATACTAGGATATCGTCAATAAAGACTATGACGAACTTATCCAAATAGTCCATAAATACCTTATTCATTGAGTTCATAAAGTAGGCCGGGGCATTGGTCAATCCAAAAGACATAACTGTGTACTCATATAGTCCATAACAGGTTGAGAAAGCTGTCTTGGGGATGTCCTCCTAACGAATCTTCAACTGATGGTATCCCGACCTCAAATCTATCTTGGAGAACACTCTGGATCCCTTCAACTGGTCGAACAGATCGTCAATTCTGGGCAACAGGTACTTGTTCTTGATGGTGACTTCGTTGAGTGCGCGGTATCCACACACATCTGCTGAGTACCGTCCTTCTTTGCAACAAAGATCACTGGGGCTCCCCAAGGTGAAGAACTTGGTCTGACAAAACCTTTAACTTGCATCTTCTCAATCTGCTTCTTCAGCTCAACCAAGTTGTCAACAGGCAAATGGTAGGGTCTCTTGGAGATCGGTGCAATTCTAGGAACAAGGTTGATGACGAAATCCAAGTCTCTGTCGGGTGGCATTCCAGGTAACTCATCCGGAAAGACATCTGGAAACTCGTTGACCACTGGGACATCTTCTAAAGACACAGCCTTGACATTGCAGACCATTGCTCCTTCATGTTTCTCCGAGGAGGCTTCAAGTTTCACTTTAACCCCAACTGGACTGACCAAAGTGATGCTTCTTCCACCACAATCCAGAATTGCTTGGTGATCTGCAAGCCAGTCCATTCCCAAGATCACATCTAGGGACTTAGTGTCGATGATGATCAGGTTGGCTAGAAATTCTACTCCTTCTATGATCACCTTAACTTGTGGACAACTCTGGTTCGTACTTAACTCCGAACCGGGGGATTGAACTAACAAGGAGGTCTTAAGGGTTGAAACCATCAATTGGTGCTTTTCAGCAAAAATCTAAGAAACAAATGAATGGGAAGCTCCGGAATCAAACAAAACAGCAGCTGAGACTGAATTTATAAGGAACTTACCCAGCATGATGTCCTGGGTTGTTTGGGCTTCCTCCACCGTGACATGGTTCACACGACCTTTCCCAAAAGGCTGAGAGGTCCTGACGGGTGCGGCTGGAGGCTGAGGGGCTCCACGTCCTGCTCCTGGCATGGAGGTCCTGGTCGGAGTAGCTCCCTGGTTGAATCGGACAGATAATGGACCTTGCTTCAAGGGACAATTGCTGGCGTAATGTCCCAATTGATGACAGTTGAAACAGGTGATCCCTGCGGCCGGATTGATGTTTCTTGACTGTGGGTAGTTGTTGCCGGGGCTACAGAATCCAGGAGTAGCTGGGTGAGGTGCTGTGGCAGAGGTCCTGGATGCAATAGGAGGGGCGAAGCGGCCAGAAGGCTGCACATTCATCCTTGCTCTCTGCGGGAGACCTTGATGAGCATTATGCTGCATCATCTTCCTCTGACGAGACTCACTAAGCTGATGTTGAGCATCCTCTTGCACGTGGGCCTTGTTGACCATCTGCTGAAAGCTGGGGTAGTCAACCAACACTAAATGCACCTTAATGCTACGGTCAAGTCCTTCCATGAAGCGCCAAATGTTTGCTTCCTCATTGGCAATCTCCTTGGGTGCATACCTTGATAGCTGAGTGAAACGGTTGAGGTATTCTGACACACTGAGGTTGCCCTGCTGCAGCTTGAGGAACTCCCTCTTCTTCATCTCAATCCTTCACTTAGGGATGTGTGCCGTACGGAAGGCAGCAGAGAACTCCTGCCAAGAAATGGTCTGAGCATCCTGGTGAGCTGAGCAGTAATTTTCCCACCAAGTTCATGCGGTTCCGTTGAGTTGGTGAGCCGCATAAAGTTCTTTTTCTTGGTCATTGCACTGAGCCAAGATTAGCTTCTTCTCAACATTCTTAAGCCAGTCATCAGCTTCTAAGGGATCAACTGAGCCGACAAATGTTGGCGGCCTGGTCCTCATAAATTCTCCCAGTTTGGATTGAGATGGAAGAGCTGGAGCTAGTGCTGGTTGATTAACCTGGTTCTGGGCAACTGCCTAAAGTAGTTGTAGTTGCATGGCCATCATCTGCTCCAGGGTTGAAAGGGCCTGACCAGGGGGAGTGGTGCCCGGATTAGCACTATTGTGGGGATTCAAGGGTCCACTTTGACTTGCTGGGTTATGGGGCTGATCCATCTACACGAACAAATCTTCCCAGGTTTAATAGACGAGAAGAGAAAAGCACGATAGGTAAGAGGGAAAAGCACAGAGGTGAGCGAGAACAAGGGAGAAAGAGGGAACAACCTAACTGGGGGGGGGTGTCGGTTAAACCCAAAGAGCAAATAGCCAGAGAGTTATAAAGATGCAACAAAACTCAAATAGAAGATCCTATTTACCGGACTAAACGATACAAGAACTAAGAAGGGCAGTTATGCTAAAGCACCTCTAACCTAACTTATCTGGGTGGTTGACTAAAGCAAAGCTCGATCCTATTGAGATCACTGAGACGAGAGGGACCAATTTAAATTTGAAAACAAAGTTCCAGAGGAGATAAGGTGTAAGAATCTAAGAATGAGGTGAGAAGAGATTAGAGTAAGATGAGAACAGAATAGAATAAGATGAGAGAAGAATATCTACTCATGTTACTCTGTTGGTTTGATTTAGAAAATAAAATTTGAAACTCTTGACTAATCGACAATGCTAACTAAAGTTACGTCCTACAGTCGATATGGCTCTGATACCACCTTGAGACGTCTCCGAGGTGCACCACCCCCGGGACCTCCTCAGGCGCCTGGACCGCCCCCGAGATCAATCACCGTCCGCACAGCCAACCACGATGTCATCACAACCATACAACAACTATAGAAGAAGCGAGCATAAAACAATACTAATATTAGCAAAAGACTTTATGGTCAAGGTTTTACAGGGTCACTACAGGCTACAACACAGCGAAGAACAAAACACACGTGGGAGCCAAATGACCAGCCCATAGGCTATCGAGTAGAGGACGTCCTAGCACGCCTGGTCTTCGAAGACCTCCTCTTCAAAGAGGTCGGAGGTCCCTGGGTCTTCTTCAGTTGCTGATCAACCAAAGGGGAAAGCCGTGAGTACTTTGAATGTACTCAGCAAGTCACAGGGAGATTAGTGCAAATAATATCATGCAAGGCTTGACAAGGATAGCTTTATGGTTACTTTGCGGAAAGCAATATTGACCTGAAATACAGTAGGTAGATTGCAAGGCTCAAGTTGAAATATTAATACGTAAGTAAACAAGGTTTCTTTGAAAACAACATAGGACCACCCTGGTCACTGCTAAGACCTCCCGTGAGCACCCTGCTCACGCCCCAGACCACTCGAAAACAACCACGACCACCCATTTTTGAGAAAATCTACCCATTGCGTGAAATCACCAGGCATGTCCATAACCGAGGATGCGGCTATTCGAATAGATTTACACTCTGCAGAGGTGTACAACTTTACCCACAAGACACGACTTCTCTAGTTGGTTGGACATTTGTTGAAGCCCCTGCTCACTACCTTAGGTAAGCAGTCTAGAGGATGTGCCAAGGCCTTTACAAAGCTCTGTCTTGACTTGGTTCTGCTTCACTAAGGATTCGTCGTTCTGGTCCCCTCTTGCACCATTTCCAACCCTAATAGAACCGACTCAAAACATTGCTAATTAGCAAGCCAGGTCCACCCCATCATGAACTTGTGGTTGCACGGTATGGCCCGGATCAATGGTGTACAAGGTTAAGTCCTTAGTTTGCTACTTAGGCGAGACATCCTCATCCCAATGTGCTTTCTGCACCCCCTTTACTGCACAATCATTCGCCCGAGTATAAATCGTTTTGGGTTCAACCCGGCCAAATGACCACTCTGGCCATGGCACAATAAATTTTAACCACAATGGCCGCGCCACAATTCCATATATCAATAAGTCAAGTTTATCATCATTGAATCATGTGGTCGAGAGACACCACATAACTAAAGCATGACTAAGGAATATACGCACCCGCGTTGGTATCACAAAGAGGTCCAACTAAGATTACCCAACCTATGGTGTCCAAGGGCACATGTCAACATGTGGATCGCAAGTATTCAAGGAGTCATACTATCAAACAGGTATTTAGCTATTTCCCAAAACTATTTTTATACAATTAGCCATGCATGTTGACATAAAACAATATAAGTTTTGCAAACTGGGAACGACATGATCAATGGTCTACGACTTGCCTTCGACGAAAAGCTAGGGTTCTTCGGTGGAGGTCGCTGGGTCCGAGGGCTCTTCCGCGAAGCCGGAATCTACACGCGCGAAAAGAGCCAAATAAGAACCACAAATTCAAATAAAACCAAAAACTGCCAAACTAAGAACCAAAAGAAAAGGCGCTGAAACAGAAACGGGCTCTCGGGAGGAGGTCCAACTGAGAGGGAGGTCGAAGGAGGTTGTTAGACCATGTGGCTAGGTCTAATATATTTTAGTTGATGAATAATTGACAATATTGGGTATTGATATTATTTGAGACGTGTGGTGTGTGTGGACTAATGTTGATCAAGTTGGAAAGAACTTGTGCCGGGAAAAGATGGTGTTTTTGGTCTTTGCATGTGCAGGGTAACTTGGAGGCGATCGTAGTCTATGGCGGTGACCGGGAGATGGCTTGGTGCGAAGTCATGGTCCAGAGGGTCGAGGATGCTGGAGGAGACGGTCGAGCTCGAGTTGGGGTGCATGGAGATCAAAAATGGATGATGCGTGTTGAAGCTACGGAGGCGCGTTTCGGAGGCTACGACACATGACAATTTTGGGAGTGTCCAAAATTGGAAAGCTAGGAGAAATTAGGAAATCCTTGTTTGTTAGGATTGGATTAGATTATGTAACCGTGTCGGATAAGGACACATTTTGGGTTTGAGTCTATCTTTTCGCATGCAAAGCGGATATATATACATATATATGCCGCCGTAGGGGGGAGGCAAAGGGCGGTTGTTCGAGAGAGCTCCGTAAACCAATCTAGCTTTGTTCCGCTTGGTTTTGTGGCAACACAAGCTTTTGCATTAAGGGAATAAAGAAAGGAGCATGTGCTTGCTAAAGTAGCGACTAGAGATTTTAGATTTATTCATTGCTATTTGGCTGCAGCTTTTTGCTCGTGCTTGTCGGCTCCTTGTGATTTGGTGAGGAGGTTTTGCTACTCCTGTTTGATGCCGACGTGAGAGATTACATCAGAAGGTGCTTGGGGTTCGTGCGGTCCGGCAGAAGGAGTAAGCGGCGGCATGACTTTTGATGTGAGGCACAGAGCTCTGGCGGTCACTTTGACAAGAAACATGTCCCGCATTGAGTTAATAAAAGAAGATTGATGGGGCTGGTTTTGGCTATCGGTTTTGATGCCGTGGAGAGTTTGATGCGATGTGCTAGGTCATTGTGGAGAATTTGATGCGTGATTTGATTTATTGCTAGTGCAGCTTTTAATTGCAACTGACGCATGGATTCTCGTGAGACAAAATAGAGAAGGAGGGCCTGTGGCTGTAGCTACAAAAGACAGAATTATGTGTGCGGCTACGACTTTTGGTGATTAGTGGCGGTGGCACGTCCATCACCGTCTTTGTTTTCCTTCCTCGATCCGCATGCGTTTTTCTTGGACCGCCAGACTCGCCTCGAGTGGAAACAAAGAACGCAGCATCCTTCATTCAAGATGCGAAGTTTTGCTGTGTGTGTGTCTGGCCAACACGGTGAGGTTGAAAAAGCAGAAGGCAATAGATTTGAGGAAAAAGCTTCCGCTAGGGATTACAATCATTCACCCCCCTCTGATTGTCATTAACGATCCTACAGAGGTTCTGAGGAAGAGATCCTGAGGAGGCGGTCTTGAGGAAGATACAACTACTTAACGTGGTTGTAGGAGAGTTGAGCGAGGCTAAAGGGGATGAAAGAGGGCTGCACAGGCTTTTATTGCCAGGGGATGATTGAGACTTGGAGGTGCCCAAGTTCAAGGGTAGGTGAAGGAGAAGATGGGAGCAAGTAGGGGAAGAGACAAGAGGGGGAATAAGTACTGCAGAAGCGACAGCATTTAATGCGACACAATAGCATTTAATGCACAAGGACCTTTGCGTCAGCAGCGATGCGACTAGAGGAAGGAGATGGTGAGCAGGACTGATAAAAGGGGTGGTCGCGGACCAAAGAGGGTGGTCTTTGACCACAGAGGAGGTCACGACTAAAGGACAAAAAGAGGGAGGTCGCGGCCTAAGGGGAGGTCACGGCAAAATGACAAAAAGAGGGGGAGGTCACGGCCTAAGGGGAGGTCGCGGCAAAACGACAAAAAGAGAGGGAGGTCGCAGCCTAAGAGAAGGTCGCGGCAAAACGACAAAAAAGGGAGAGGTCGCGGTCTAAAGGGACGTCGCGGCAAAACGACAAAAAGAGGGGGAGGTCGCGGCCTAAGGGAAGGTCGTGGCAAAACGACAAAAGAGGGGGAGGTCGCGGCCAAAGGGGGTAGTCTTTGCAAAAAAACCAAGAGGGAGATCTAAACAGAAGAGAAGGCTAATGAAGAAAAAGCTGGGTCGAGAGAAACACGGAGCGAAGAGAGAAAGGGGAAAACCCAACACCAGAGAACACCGACCAACTGCAAAACAAACCAAACTCGAATTAGTTGAAGTTGGATTTAGTCATATTAAACACTTTTATTCCAAAATCTCAAGTTAAACTTTAGAACTCTCATCAAAACCAAATAGTTCTTTTTATTTTGAAAATCTTCAAAAAGGCTCAGAAAATTGGGACGTTACAACCTACGAGCCATGTACGTACGTATTTATACCTACAAAAATACGTACTACTATTTATTCTGACGTCTTGAATTGTGTACGCAAGTATATTAGAGTTGCAAGGCCGTGTGCAAGGCGTCCAAGGAGGACGCCGTGGGGAGGCGCGTAGCGCTGGAGCGGGGGGAGGCGATGAAGTGGCTGGACAACGAGCGCTACCTCGCCGTCGTGAACCACCTGGCCAGCGCCGATAATCCGAAGGCCTGTTTCATCATTGTCCTCCCTCTTGTCTTCGCACACCAGGACATGCAGCGTGGCCTTGTGTGCCTAGAGCGGGCTACCGATGCTGGCCACAAGGCTGCAGCCTACATGTTCAGCCTCCTCCTCTACACGGCCAGTGAGGCGTGCGACATTGGAAAGCACTACATCAGCCAGGTCGAGGGCGAGCCAGCCGACGGCGGGTAAGAGACGGCCAAGAGGACCAACCGGGAGTGCAGGCGGTGTCGGAGGCTCACTACGGACGCGGTCCAGGAGGCGGTGTGGAAGAAGATGGCTGTGTCATTGCCGACGGACGGTGGCACCGGCATGAGCACCTACCGCAGCTGTGATGTAGGGTGGATTTACTACGCCGACTTTTGTAGCTTAAGATCAGAGGATTAGGCATGGGTATGCCAAGTTCTTTGCACAGGTGTTAGACTACTTGCCGTAAAATTTAATACAATCACATGACAGCATTAATTACTGATCGGTGAAAAACAAGTATACCCCTTTGTCTTCAATTTTACTATTTATTACCCTAGAATTTACTTATTTATTGTGAAGTAGGTACCTCATGTGGTCATGTACTCACGACTTGTGTTAATTAGTTAAGTGCACGGAGAACACCAAAAACGCCATGCCCCATGCCAGTTAAAAATGGTTATTTATTGGAACCGTATCACGGACGGTTCTATTATTGAACCATCCGTGATATGAGACCATATCACGGACGGTTCTATTATGGAACTGTCTGTGATAAGTATCATAGATCGTTCCATAATAGAATCGTCTGTGATATTTCTTTATTAATAGGAGCCCGCTAGGGTTTGCGCCCTAACTCGTCACTCCCCAGCGCCCATTCCCCTCTCCACCTGAGTGCACCCGACCTCAACGTCGCCGCCGAAGCCTCCTTTCCGACGGCTGCCCCCAAGTCACGCCTTCTCCCCGACCCCGTCACTGACGTTGCCATTCTTCCTGTCGCCACCGATTGTGACACCACGGTTCACTGCACAAGATACTATTACGATAAGAGTGTCTTGTGTAGTGTCACCGTCGTGACACAACTACGGTGACGCCGCCGCCGCCGGTCCAATCGACCTCCCTCCGGCCAAATCCACCTCCCCGCTGTTAGATCTACCTTCCCCTCTTCGTCCGCAACCCCAACTACATTCTTTTCTTATTTTCCATTCTCTATTGCTTCAGTTTTTGGGTTTGAGTTTGACTTGTTTACTGACGTGGGTTGTGGTGAGCTACTGTTGGTGTTCGATTTGCTAGTTGCACTGGGGTAACTACTCCCCTTTACTCTCTATCTCTTTCCCTCCCCTTGCTCTGTGATGTGGGTGATGAATGATGTGGGCTATGGTGGGTGTTCTATGATGGTTGGATGATATGGGTGGGTTCTCTGTGTATGATGTTGGTTCATGAGATGTGGTTCGGATGGGGCAAAATATTAGTCTGTACACATACAAATTTTTGTACATGTAACAAATCTTATGGTATATCTATATGGTATTCTGCTTTTGAAAGCTACAATTAACTTTTCAGATTTATGAAGGTTAGGCTAGTTTGTAAAGCTGCAATTAACATACAAATTTCCTGAATTTTTACCTAGCTTGTGCCTCTAATCATCAATTATTTATTAATTGGAGTGTTGGTGCTCGTACTAGAATGGGTTGGTGCTCTGAGAGCTATTGTGGCATGGGTTCTAATTGAGGAAAAATAATGGTGGGTGGGAATGGTAGTGTCGGTGTTTTAGAACCGATCTTACGTAAAGATTGTTTGATTCGGGGGGTCTCCAAGAATGAAATCACACAGAGATATTGACATGGGGATTTTTATACAGGTTCAGGTCTTCTCCGGAGAGAATAACAACCCTACTCCTGTGTGTGTATGGTATTGAGTGTATTTTCTACAATCAGGAGAAAACAAAGACTATTACAGAGAATAGTACCTATCTTCCCGATTGCCTTCTGTTTCGTTCCCTGTTGTCCATGTTGTTTCGTCTCTGACCGCCACCTTTATATAGTCGGTGAAGGAGTGGCCGTTTCTCTAGGTGAAGTGGCGCCATCGCCCTATAACTGCACATGTTTGCAGAATCACCGGGTATTAACTCCTCCGTGTCAGCCTCGCGCTACTTGTCAAAGATAATGGAGTATTATGTGTCATATTCAGAGAATAACAACAGATATTGATCGCTGAATTCCCCAATCAATTGGACCCACTCATTTGTAGGCTCTGTTGATCATAGGGTGGTCGAGATGACCCGTCGAGAAGAGCTTACGACCATAGGGTAGTCGAGAATAACTTACGATCGATACCGATCGAGAAGAACTTACGACCATGAGGTAGTCGTGAAAGGTGACTTACGATTATGGGGTGGTCGTAAAAGAACTTACGACCACCGTTGGCTTCTCCTTGTAAATATAAGGGTATACCTAGGGACCACATGACATCATATTTACCCATAATAAGAATTATAGATAAATGATAAAATGAGGATTATTATATCCTCGCCATCTAGCCCCCACTTCAAGTGAAAGTAACTTACTTGGGAAAGAAATCGAGATGGTCTTATGACTACGAGAGGGTTATAGAACAATGGTCAAGGAAAAACTCTTCGACACTTATACATCATTTTGACCGTAAATATACTTGGTCAAGAAAGTCATTGAAATCTTACGACTACCGTAGTCGAAGAGAACCTCACGACTCTGAACGGCGATCGTAGTATGGTGATCGGAAGTAAAATCTTTCCGATTGATGTTTCATTTGACTAGAAAGACTTGGTCAAGGAAGTAATTTTGCTTGAGGTGCAAAGACAAACCCGATTTTCTCGAATGACAAACTAGAGAATCGTGAATCGACTCACAGATCCGTCTGCTGAGCGGTTCCTGAAGCGGTGGTAACCCTCGGATTGCCACGTCTTTTACTCAGGCACACAGTTATAAATACTTACCGAGGGTGAGATTCGGGTTTTTACTTTCTCCCAAATCGCTCCCGCTGTTCATCGAGTTCTTGCTTTCTTCGCCACCGACCAGATCAAGCTTTCTCTAGAGACCTTCCCTAATCCAAATCCTTCCCTTTCTGACATAGATGGCCGGAACCGTTTCCGAATGGGCCGAGTCGGAGATGGATGCGGTGAAGATTCAAGCTTTGGTTGCCGCTGGGAAGATTCCAGAGAAGGTTCTTGTGAAGTGGATTGCAGCTGTTAGGCAGCATTGGCCATCGGGGGAGTTTGGCAAATCCCCGTCTTCCAAGCGTATTGTGAGTATGGCCTTCGATTGCCTGCTCACCCTTTTCTTACACTCGTACTCGAGGACTTTGGGGTGGAATTGGTAAACATTGGTCCCAATTCCATCATAATGTTAAGTGTGTTCGTGTACTTGTGCGAGGCATACCTAGGAATTCCAGTGGACCACGAGCTCTTCCAATATTATTATGGAATGGCTCGACAAACTGGAATTGCTGGGAGTTGCGATCTGAAGCTCCATGACGGGAAGTCGAAGGAGTGTATTCAGATGTTCACCCGGTCTTCGTGGCCGGGATGGAGGAAGAAGTGGTTTTACTGGAAAATCACCCAAGAGGACAGCCTCTCTTTTGTGGGGAAGGCTGTCGAGAAGATTCCTTCCTAGGATTTTATTCCCAAGGATCTTGGTCGGATTACCTCCCTATATTCAAGCTATCGAGGATTTGAAGGAAGAGGGGCTTACCGGATGGCATGTAGTGAAGGATTTCATCACACGTCGCATCAGCCCTTTGAAGAAACAAGTACCTCCTATGTGGAGGTATACGGGGCCGCAAGACCCGACCAGAGACTATAAGGAGGGTAAGTGAATCTTCAACTTAGCTCTCGGTTTGGTCTTCTTCAAAGTGGTATAATGAATGTCTTATCTGTTTGCACAGACCTTTCACAAGCAGAGATTGACGTTCGAGTCAAACTTGTTTGTGAGAAATCTCCGCCATCCAGAGTGATGGCTACTCAAATCCTTGTAGTTGTATCTGCAGAGGAGAAGATGAGATGCCTGAAGGTAATCAACTATTGATTTTATCCTTAGGACTTCGTAGTCATAGAAAGACTTACAACTGCTTGGTTGTCGTAGAAGAACTTACGACTAGGTAGTGATCGTAGAAAAACTTACGATCATGGAAATGTCGTAGAAAAACTTACGACTGGATACTGGTCGTAGAAATTCTTACGACTGGTCAGTAATTCTTCTTTTTCTGTTTTCTTCAGAAAGTAGGGATGGAAAACCGTCAGGACGACCAAGAGGTCACACTGATAACCATTGGCGCAGGGATGGTGACAGAGAAAAGTCCGGCTCCTCCATCTAAGAAGCGTCGACTCGTGAAAGTCGTCGATAAAGGCGGTGCAAGCTCAAGATCCTTTGCAAAATATGCTGTTGATATGGCTGTAACTGAAGCCAAGGAGGTTGAAGCAGCTGAAGCTGAGGAGTTCAAAGTAGCTGAACCTCTTAAGTGCAAAACTCACAAGGCCAAGGTACCCTTCTATTATTACAAGAATACTTTCACAGTTTCTGCCTCTCCTGGCTTAATTAAGCAATTAGAAAAGGAGAACTGGAAGGACTTTATGTCCTTTGTGAAGGAAAATATTGCGCTAACAGAACCTGTAGTTGAGGGAAGCACAGCTTTTGGAGTGGTCGAGACTGGTCTTGGCCATCCGGAGAGTCAGGAGAGCCGAGAGGTGGCTCCTGTTCAAGATCCATGACCAGACGTGGTCGTGGCTGAGCCTATCCTTCAACTTGAACTCCGACCAGACGTGGTCGTAGAGAAGAAGTTAAAGAAATCTTCCGTTGGGAAGGTGACTCATAAGTTCATGGTTAGATCTAGAGTGCAGAGGTATGTGAGAAAGACTAAAGTGTAAAGACAGCTTTTACCTTTTGCTTTTCACAACTTAACGTGCTTTCCTTTTGTTGATCTTAGCCCAACTCCTTCACCCCCCGAGAACGCTTCTGTTGAAAAGCCCATTGTCACTTCTCCAGCGAATGGAGAGTTGATAGTGGAAGTGATTGAAGGATCATCCACTGCTCGGGTGGTGGAGGAAGTCGTGGCTCCTGAAGTGGTTACTACGACCACTGAGGTGGCTACTACGACCACTGAGGTGGATGAACGTGGAGATAGCAGAGGCAGCGATAGGAACTTCTAGCCAAGGTGGTGGTGCATCTGATCACCGTGCCGGGAAGGAAGTCGTAGTAAACGTTCCCCCTGGCCCTCAAGAAGAGGTTATCACATGTAATCGAAGAAGATGAGTACTTCAACCGCCCGATTTCTTTGGCCTCGCTTCTATCGTGGAGTCTTCGCCATTAGATTCCGCGATCAAGTCCTCATCCCAAGGATATCCCTAATAGAGGGAAATTTTGATAACAAGCGCCTCGAGAAGATTTGTGGGACCGATCGCTAAGATAGATAAACTGAAGAATCCATCGATGGTTTTCTCAATGTTTACTCGGACGACCATGAATGTAAGTATTTTAAGGATACTTATATGTGTGGTCTTTCCTTGTTTCTTACTGTCCTTCTTCTTGCAGAAAGCTCTAGAACAAATTGCTACTGTTGGTGAATATCACCGACAACTTGTAGAGTTGCGACAAGAGAAAGCGGAACTCTGCGAATAGGCAGAGAGGTGGTATGTCACTGTTACTCATAGTCGTTTTTTGTTTGACTACTTATACAGTGCTTATGGGGTTTGTCGTGGAAAAATTCACGGCTAGGTGCTGGTCGTAGCAAAACTTACGACCAGTATTTGTCGTAGAAGAACTTACGACTAGATCAATGGTCGTAGAAGAACTTACGACCACCTGGTTAGTGCTCATGTCCATTCTTAACCTTTATAGGTTAAAAAGTGATGAAAAGACCCTGGCTGACTCACTCGATTATGAAAAAGCCGAGACGAAAATGCTAAGGGAAGAAAAAGAAGACCTGTTGAAGAAACTCCAGGAGACCAACTCTGCGGCTTAAAACTTGCAGTAAGTGATAAACAGTAAGTGCTGAACTTAAGACTGCTTATGTCGTTGATCTTTACCTTTTTTAACTCTTGCTTCTTTTCAGAAAAAGAAGACGAAATGAGAAGGCTCCAAATTGAAGTCAAAGATAAAACTTTGGTTGTTCACGAGATTTCTCGCATTGCTAGAGATAAAGATCAAGAGATTGAGAGATTAAGATCTCGGCGAGCAGGTAAGCAATTATTTACCTGTAGTCCTTTACGAGTTCTTTTCCTTTTCTAACTCTCATTTCTTTTTAGAAATTGAGCTCGAACTGGGAAGGCTCGAAATTGAGGATCAAGAAAAAACCATGATCCTTAACGAGACCATCCGCATTGCTAAAGAAAACGAAAAGGATATTAGATTATGGGAGGAGCGGTATGAAAAGACCATTGCTTCCCATAATGATGAAATCGAGAATTAGATTCTCGACTAGCAGGCAAGGACTTCTTTACCTGTGATCAAGTTCTTCCCTCTTTTAGGAGTTATTTTTGCTTGACCAGTCTTAACCTTTTTCAGAGCAAGTAACCGAAAATAAACAACTCCACGAGGCTTCGACTCGTAACCAAGAGGATATGAAGTCAACGAAGATTAATCTTTAAGACAACATCTTGCTCCTGAACAATATACTTGGTGAGCTACGTGGTGAGGGAAAAACTCCTCAAGAAAACACGATAGCTGCTCACCTAAGTACTATTGGAGAACAGGTCGGGACTTTGTAAGAGCTGATGACTACTTTGAAGGCCAACCAAGCTGACTCAATAAAGGAGGTGGTCGAAGGTGCAATAAGTTATGCTTTGGAAAAACTTAAAGCTCATGACCCCAGCCTTAATGTGCAACCAATCGAAGTCGACTTCGACTGCCCTAAGGCAGAAGCAAGTCGTTTGATTGAAGAAATGAAGCCAGTCGGCAGAAAGGTCTCAGAGGAGATGCAACTAGGATCTCCTTCTTCAGAGTAGCTTGTAATGAAAACCTGTGAAAACAAGCTTTTGTTGATGTAATATATATAATCCATCCTGTTTCCTACAAATCATCTTGTCGAGTAGTTAGTAACTCAAAAGATAACTGACGAAAGAAAGCCTAAGAATCAAAGTCAAATTAATAACTTTATCCTAGCCCCCGACTATTTGCTTAGTTTTTTTAGATAAACTAAGTAAATAGTGTAAAGAGGGTTTTGAAAACAGAGAGGTTTGGTTAACTTATAGTTTTTTTTTATCACGAATGTCATGCACTAGTCGAAAGAGTAGGAACGAATCGACGCTAGGAAGTTCCTTCTAGTGGGCAGGACCACGTGCAGAGAGGAAAGACTTCGACTAGGAGATGTTACCATCTCCGGCCAGATTAATCAAATCGAGAACGGCAACTTAAGTTAGACAAACGTCTAGAGGACTTTAAAAATTCGTTCAACCTTTTTCGGTGGACTCGATAGGTCTGTTCTGAGAGCAAGAGTAGGAAACTAAACAACACTAGGAAGTTCCTTCTAGTAGGTAGGACCACATGCAGAGAGGAAAAGACTTTGACTAGATGTGTTTCTTCCTCTGACCAGTTAGAACGGACCGAGTACACTAAAAGCAGCTGAATAAATCTCAAAAAGTGCACTCTGCTTAGAGTATATTTCAGAGTAAGTGAAGAAATAAACTAAGGTGAATAAGAGCTGACTTTGAAAATATTTTGACCATATTTTATTGAACCCGAGCTCTTTGTATTGGAAGCAAAAGTGAGTAACGAGTCGACATTAGGAAGTTCCTTCTAGTGGGCATAACCACGTGCAGAGAGGAAAGACTTCGACTAGTTGATGGCACCTTCCTTTCGACCAGTGTAAAGAAAACTGGGTGTTTGAAATGTAGTCGAAAGATTATGAAAGCGCTACTAAAAAATAAGACAATAGAGGTACGAGGAACCTAAGGCTTTATTGTCTGAATGGTTTGTTACACATAAAACTTGCGTAACTGACCGATGTTCTAAGAACTCGAGAGAACCTGGCCATCTTCCATTGCCAATCGTACTGACCCTGGCCGTGTAACTTCGACCACTGTGTAAGGACCTTCCCACTTGGGAGAAAGTTTATTCCGATTAGACTTGGATTGGCAGAGCCTCAATACCAAGTCACCTACAGTAAGGCTGCGAGTTGGACCTTACGATCGTAGTATCTGCGTAGGGTTTGTTGGTAGATTGCTGAACGAATTAAGGCCTGGTTTCTCTTTTCTTTGAGTAGGTTGATGTCATCTGCTCGAAGTTGTTCTTGGTTGGAGTCGTTGAAAGCTTCGACTCGTGTTGACCGTATCTTTAGTTCTGGAGGAAGCATGGCTTCGGCTCCAAAGACTAGGAAAAAAGGTGTTTCACCTGTAGCCCGGCTAGCAGTTGTACGAACAACCCATAATACAGAGGGTAATTCTTGTACCCAAGCCCCCGAGCGCTTGACAAGCTGGTCGAAGACGCGTGTTTTGATTCCCTACATTATTTGGCCGTTTGCACGTTCGACTGCCCCATTGCTTTGGGGATGGGCAACAGAAGCGTAACATAGCTTGGTACCCAACTTGTCGCAAAATTCCTAAAATTTTGCGCTCGAAAATTGTTTACCATTATCTGTGATTATTCGACTTGGAACTCCAAATCGAGTAATTACGCATCTCATCAAGAACTGTTTTGCTACTTCCGCTGTTATCCCAGTCACAGGTTCGGCTTCGATCCATTTTGTGAACATATCAATAGCTACAAAAAGGAACTCGAAACCTCCTAGAGCTTTGGGGAACGGTCCTAGGATATCGAGACCCCAGGTCACAAAAGGCCAAGATAGAGGTATCGTTTGTAATGCCTGAGCTGGTTGGTGTATTTGCCTGCTATGAAACTGGCATTGGACACACTTTTTAACCAACTCTTTGGCATCGTACAAGGTTGTTGGCCAGTAGAAACCTTGTCGAAAGGCCTTACCGACCAACGTTCTGTAGGAAGCATGAGTTCCACAAATGCCTCCGTGTATGTCTTGAAGGAGTGTTAATCCTTCACTTTGCGGAATGCATCGCATGAGCACCCCTTGAGTGCCTCGTTTATAGAGGACTCTTTCGACCAAAGTATACATTTTGGCTTTTCGGGATAAGCGATCTGCCTCGGGATCGTCTTCGGGTACGGAACCCTTCTGAAGATACTCGTAGATGGGAGCCATCCAGGTATCCTCGTATTCTAGAGAAGCTGTCTCAATAGGAGGTGTCTTTGGTTCTTCGACCAGGGACGACTTCTCGAGTTTTTCCAAGAATACTCCTTTTGGTACTATAGATCGGGAAGAAGCTATTTGAGCAAGCTGGTCTGCGAGGAAATTATCCTTTCGAGGGATGAATTGTGCCTCAAAACCGAAAAAAATGCTTTTCTAGCTTACGCACTTCCGATAAGTACCGAGACATTGTCGGATTAGAGCACTGGTACTCTTTTCCGACTTGATTCATGACTAGGTGAGAGTCTCCTCTCATGAGTAGTCGGCGAATTGAGAGTGCTTTTGCAACTCGTATGCTAGCTAGCAAACCTTCGTATTTTGCTACGTTGTTAGTGGCCTGAAAGTTTAATTGTATGGCATACTTTAAGGTCTCTCCGGTAGGAGATACCAGGACCACCCTAGCCCCAGAGCCACTTAAAGTAAGTGACCCATCAAAGTACATCGCCCATCGGTGGGAATCGTATTAGGGATCCCTGATGTGTTCAAGATTTGTCCATTCGGCGACAAAGTCTTCCAAGATCTGGGATTTAATGGCCGTTCGGGACATGAAATGGAGGTCGAACTCCCCAAGTTCGACTGACCATTTTGCCATGCGTCCCGCTGTTTCCCTATTCTGAAGGATCGCTCCCAAGGGAAACTCAGACAGTACAACTATTTTGTGCGCCTAAAAATAATGCCTAGTTTCCTCAAAGACATGAGGAGGGCATATAGAAGTTTTTGGACCTGAGGGTAACGCTCCTTAGGCCCGTGTAAAACTTCACTTACGTAGTAAACCGTTGTTGCACGCCACGTTCTACGACGAAGATGCGCTAATCGCCTGTGGCGTGGCGCTAGGTAAATTAAGAGCGTCTCTTCTGGCCTCGGAGAAACTAGAAGAGGAGCACTCGTAAGATACCTCTTGACATCCTCAAAGGCAGCGTTTGCCTCTTTCGACCACTCAAAACCCTCGTGCTTCCTTAGAAGTTTGAAGAAGGGTAGCCCTTTTTCTCCCAGTCGCGCGATGAAACGACTTAAAGCTGCCATGCACCCTGTGAGTTTCTGGACTTCTTTCTTCGTGGTCGGAGGGCACATTTGGACAATGGCCTATATCTTTTCAGGATTTGCTTCGATTCCTCGTATAGATACTAGGAATCCAAGCAATTTTTCTGAAGAGACTCCGAACACATACTTATCAGGATTGAGTTTCAAGCGGTGTTTTCTAAGGTTGTCGAATGTTTCTTGTAGGTTAGTGATATGATTAAGTCTCTTGATGCTTTTAACGACTAGATCATCAACATAAGCTTCTAGGTTTCGGCCTAGTTGAGATGAAAAAGTCGATTGCATCAAGCGTTGAAAAGAAGCTCCGGTATTTTTTAAACCAAATGGCATTTTGACATAGCAAAATATACCAAATGGTGTAATGAATGCGGTCTTTTCTTCATCATCTAGACACATATTGATCAGGTGGTAACTAGAATATGCATCTAGAAAACTTAACACTTCACAACCTGCAGTAGAATCAACCAACTGATCGATACGAGGTAAAGGGAAATCATCTTTTGGACAAGCTTTATTTAGATCAGTGAAGTCTACGCACATACGCCATTTGCCGTTCGACTTCCTAACCATTACAGGGTTAGCCAACCACTCTGGGTGGTCAACTTCTCTTATAAAGTCTGCTTTAAGTAGCTTGTCCAATTCTAATTTGATAGCATCTCGTCGATCAGGGGCAAATCTCTGTAATTTTTGTTTTACGGGTACTTTATCAGGCCGTAAAGCTAGCCTGTGCTCGATCACCCCCTTGGGGACTCCGGGCATGTTGGATGCTTGCCACGCGAAGACATCTGCGTTAGCTCGGAGGAAGGTGATGAGGGCGTCTTCCTACTTGGGGTCGGAGGTATCCCCGATGCGAACAGTCTTCGAGGGCTCCCCTGTGTTCAGAGGAACCTCTTTGACTTGGTTGTTCGGTTTTGGTGCAGCTTTAGGCTTCGACTTGTTAGTCGAAGGCTGACTTTCTTCTCGAGTTGATATTTGACCAACCATCTCGAGGGATCAACGGTCGTAGGTATGCGCCATCTTCTTGTTACAATGGATTGTGATTACTCCTTTGGGACCTGGCGTCTTAAGACATTGATACCCGTAATGAGTAGCCATTAAGAATTTCGCCAAAGTTGGTCGTCCGAGTATGGCGTTATATGCCGTATTGAAATCGACCACATCAAAGGAGATCTTCTCTGTCCTGAAATTACTTAGTGAACCAAATGTTAAAGGAAGAGAAACTTGGCCAATAGGTTTGGCCGAAGACCCCGGTACGATCCCATGAAAAGAGTATCGTACTGGTCTTACCTTAGTCCTAAGTACTTGCATTTCGTCCAGGGCACTCGTAAACAGGATGTTTCATGAGCTGCCACCATCAACTAAAACTCGATTGAATCAACAATTGTTGATGGTGGGTTCGACTACGATCGGATATCGACCTAGTCGAGTCAAAGGAATCGGGCAGTCACCCTTCTCGAAGGAGATGGTGAATTCTAACCACTTCAGTAATTTATTGACGATAGGAGGGTCTATGGAGTTTACCTCGCGTTCGGCAGCTTTAAGCTGTTGCTTTGATTCATATGCCAACGATCCCCCGTAGATGTGCTCGACGGTATGTTGTGGATCTTGGAACGACATCTCCTCATCGTCATCCGACGACTTACGACCACTCGTTTGCCTTACCTGCTCGAGAGTGGGAAGTGGTCCTTTGCCGTTGCAGTAGTCCTCGAGTTTTCGTTGGAAAACTCGGCAGTTACGAATATCATGTCCTTCCTTTTTATGGAAAGGACACCACCTAGGCTTGTCATTCTTCCGATCGGGGCGCTTACCTTTGCCTCGGTCGGAGTATGGTTTGGAACTTCGTGGCTCCTTGTCAAGACCTCCTTAGAACCGCTGGCTTGAGGTTTTTGGCCCTTCGCCTTCTTCTTGAACTTTTTCGCTTTCTTATGCTTCTTTTTGCCACCTTCGCCTGGCTCTCGAGAGGTATTGTCTTCCTGATCAATTTTGTTGTTCCATTCGACTGCCTCAGAAGCAGTCGCATACCGCTTGGCCATCTCAAAGAGTTCGGCGATGGTAGCAGGAGGATTCAAAGCGATATCCTTTGTTATTCTTCTACTGCGGACTCCTTACTTGAAAGCTCTGATGATAGATGAGTCAGAAACCTCCGGAATTGAATTACGAACCTGACTAAAGCGCCTGATGAATTGGCGCAAGGTCTTGTGGTCGTTTTGTCTAATCCGGTGCAAGTCGTCCTCCTTTCCAAGGCGATTGTAGGTGCATTGGAAGTTTGCTAGTAGAAGATCGCAGAGGTATTGTCACGAATAGATCGACTCGAGTGGTTGGTTTAGTAGTCACGATCGAGCGGACCCTTCGAGCACAGTTGGAAGGTAATTCGCCATTACATTCTCTCCTCCTCCTGCTGCTCGGACAGCTGTTGTGTAAATTTGGAGGAATTCGATGGGATTCTGAGATCCATCAAACTTCTCTATGTTCACTGGTAGAAAACGAGGTGGCCAGCGAACTGCTCAGAGGTCAGGTGAGAAGGCTCGACATCCAGAAATGACTTATTGATGCCTCCTTTGCAGGAAAGAAGGGTTGATATCACCAGGTGATCGTATTCGACGATACCCGGTGATAAGTTGACCTGACTTGTAGTAGGTCTCGGTCTTACGAGGGAAATACTCCTCGTATTCCATCTGTTGCTGCAGATTTCCATGTCGGAATGGTGAGCGATCACCTCTCCGAGTGGCTTGTTGATCATCTGACGTTCGAAGGACATTTCTCCGGGTAGGAGATCGATACGACTTGTCCTTGCGCTGATCTTTACGTGGTGAATTGTTCAAACGACTGGTAGTTGAGAAAGTCGTATTGCTACGACTTCCTGAATGATGTTGGCGAGGTGCTTCCAGTCTTGCCATTGTGTTCCGAAACCTTTGTGCGATCTCTTCGACGAAGTGGTCGTAGCCTGGCGCTCGGGAAAGCTCTCGAGTCGGGTTTTCGAGGAGGTCGTTGATGTGCTGGAGTTCTTGAGCTTCCTCCGACCGACATCGGATGCGTCAGATGCATTTTTCTAGGCTGCAATTTTCTTCCGTCGAATTGCTTCAAGATCTTCCACATCAGATCCTTGAAACTGCCTCAATAGAGTGCGAGTATGTTGAGGATTTCCCTCACGCTCATCAGAGTGTTGGTTCTGTCCATCACTGGTGGTGCCCTTGCCATTGTTACGAGGGGGCGCAGTGCGCGATCTTTGGGGAGGGTCCTTAGTTCGGTCTCTAGAAGGGTGACCTTGATCCGAGGGAAGGACGAAGACCTCCCGTTGATGATTCTCACTTGTGCTTGAGGCCTCCCCGCTTGAGGAGTAGTCGAGAGACACCATCTGGCGACTTGGAGTAATCCCCTCCAAGAAGGGGAACTCTGGGTTATAACCGTCTTCGTCCGTAGGTGTGACCTGCGGAGAGATGGTCGAATTTGCAGAAAAAGTATGCTTGATCCCATTCTCTGTGGCGTTAACCGGAGAGAGAGGACCACTAAATACTAGCGAAGCCTTGGAATTGTGGCTTCTAGAACTTGTCTTGTCAAGTCGGACCGCCTTAGGGGGACTCGGACACTCGGAGGAAAAACTCTCGTCGTGTTGTGAGTCCGCCTGGGTGTAGTCTTGATTATGGTCAGATTGACCCTTGTCCTTTGTGGAAATCGATTCCTCTATTGGACGTACTGTTGTGGGGGATAAGGATCCCTCCTCAACTCCATCAGTGGTATGGTCTCCTGGATCTGCAGAAAGATCTCCGGAGGCAGCAATGCCATCGGATGAGATGATACTTGGCTCATAGTCGAAACCGGCATCTATGTCGACGTCTTCGTAATATGCCAAGTCGAACTAGTTCTCCTCGTTCCATTCTCCTGCCATGAGTGCATGAGGATTGGAAAAAGAGAGTATGTTGACAAGAGATTATCGGAAGGTCCCAACGGTCGGCACCAACTGTCGGTGTTTTAGAACCGATCTTACGTAAAGATTGTTTGATTCGGTGGGTCTCCAAGAATGAAATCACGCAGAGAGATTGACACGGGGATTTTTATACAGGTTTAGACCTTCTCCGGAGAGAATAACAACCCTACTCTTGTGTGTGTATGGTATTGAGTGTATTTTCTACAATCAGGAGAAAAACAAAGACTATTACAGAGAATAGTGCCTATCTTCCCAATTGCCTTCTGTCTCGTTCCCTGTTGTCCGTGTTGTTTCGTCTCTGACCGCCACCTTTATATAGTCGGTGAAGGAGTGACCGTTTCTCTAGGTGAAGTGGCGCTTCATCGCCTCTATAACAAAGCATGTTTGCAGAATCACCGAGTATTAACTCCTCCGTCTTTGTCTGGTAATTACTTGTCGAGATAATGGAGTATTATGTGTCATTACTCAGTAGAATAACAACAGATATTGATCGCTTGAATTCCCCAATCAATTGGACCCACTCGTCCAGAGGCTCTGTTGATCATAGGGTGGTCGAATGACACGGTCGTAGAAGAGTTTACGACCATAGGGTAGTCGAGAATAACTTACGATCGGATACCGATCGTAGAAGAACTTACGACCATGAGGTAGTCGTAGCAGGACTTACGACTATGGGGGTGGTCGTAGAAGAACTTATGACCACCTGATTGGCTTCTCCCTTGTAAATATATGGGGTATACTTAGGGACCATATAACGTCATATTTACCCATAATAAGAATTATAGATAAATGATAAAATGAGGATTATTAGATCCTCGTCAGGTAGTTTACCTCTGTTGGTTTGGAAAATGGATGGACAGTGGTGGTTCACGGGCGCTATCACTTTGATAATCAGTTTATTAGTCTTTAGACATACAAATTTTTGTTTACTTTTGCTTATATGCTGATGCTATTGGATATATTCAATATGCTCTGTGTGGTAGTACTTACCTGAAATGCTCCCTTTGGTAACTGCAGATTATGTGCTGGGGTGGGGTACTAAATGAGGAACCAATACACACCCATTTTTGCCTCAATCTTTCCTCTTATCCTGATCTCTTCTCTATAAAATCTCTAAGTACTGACTGCTTGTGCCTTTAAAACCGACTTCATGTGTGTGTGTGTAGAGAGAGAGAGAGAGAGAGAGAGAGAGTTCGTAGTCCCTTGTTAGCTAGCTCGAGGCTTGAATTTAGCTAGCTAGCTCGCTCGTTGGGCTTTCATCTTAAACGTGCAGGTGAACTACGGCCTACTTCATCGAATCTGACACACTAGAGTGTGCGATTTGTTTTATGCCAACTTGGCATAAAACAAATCACACACTCCAGTGTGTCAGGTTCAATGAAGTAGGTCGTGGTTCACCTACGTTTAGGATGAACGTTCAAGGAGCAAGCTAGCTAGCTGAATTCAAGCCTCGAGTTAGCTAACAAGGGACTACAAACTGTATATATATGAAACCGGTTTTAATAGCACAAGCAGCCACTGCTGGGAGATTTTTTATAGAGAAACAACTATCACAGACGGTTCCTTAGGAATACCGTCTGTGATACATCAGCTATCACAAACGGTTTCATCTACAACCGTCTGTGATAGTCAACTATCGTCGACGGTTCTGAGTTAACAACCGTCTGTGATAGTATACATTACAGACGGTTCGAAAACTGCCTGTGGTGATCTCATGTCATTATTGATCCATAAACTCAGACGGCTCACGAAACCGTCTATGATGATGTTTTTTAACCGTCTGTGAAGATCTTTTCTGTAATAGTGAATGATATGACTGAAAAAATTCGGTGCATTAGTGCAACCGAACACGTCCAAAAAAAAAATGGTGCATTACCATTGTGGTTCCGAACTTAAACATTAGATGCAGAATGCGAACTTAACTAACTCAAGTGTGGCAAAAAAAAAGAGTATCAAATCAAATCGCCATCGAAATTTAAGAAGCTTTACCACAGTTTGTAACAAATGGTTTAGCTGGGAAAATAAGAACAACCGCCAACTTGACCAAGTCGAAGTTTAGTCCAGAATAGGATGACAATAGCCCCCAATTCCCGAGCAACTCGCGGGGAATTCCTCTATTAAGAGAAGTGCATATGGGGAATTTGTGCTCGGTACATTATATAGGGATGGATTCCTCCATCCCCTGTACTCCCACTTAATATATGCTCATGTACATGTAAATTGGTACACCTACATGTCTAAAACATGAGTATTTTGCCTGCAACGTTATATATTATGTACAATATATAATATATAGCTCAATAATACCATTTTACCAACTTATGTGTTAATTAAGTTAACTTCGTTCATCGTAATCATATGAACTTATGAAAGTAACAATCATAGTATTTTTTTTTTGCTGGATACAAATACAAATAATATCTGTATCTAACGGTTTATTTCCTTTGTCATCTAGTCCACTAATATTTTTGTTTACTTGTGGGAATTTATATGTAACTCCATATATTAGAACTATTTTTATAGATGTTTGGAATTTGAACTTTTTGTGTGAAACTTTATCATATTTTAGGATATTCAAATTCGACCGAATTCAATAAGTATTCGATTCATATTCGTATTCGTATTCATGCATATTTCTATTCCTATACCTATTTGTTTAAAAAATACAAATACACTACTGTTCATCCATCCATCCTAATTATGCGCGGGCCCACCCACCGCCACCGATGCCTCGTTTTCCTTTTGTACCAATTCGCGCACATGCCGACCACCGCCTGCTCTGCTCCCAAACCGCATGCATGTGCACACAGTTTCCAATTTTCTCAGTTTTTTTTTCTCTCAAGGAAAACAAAAATCTGCATCATGTACTGGTCGTGCATGTGCGCGGTAATCGAGGGCAACTGCTCTCGTTTGATTGTGGGATAGTACTGGTACTGTTTGACCAGGCGTAGTCTTCTTCTCTCATGTGCGCAGCACTGACCATAGGCGATTTAAAAAAAAGAACTGATCTTGTGTGAATTTCATTATTTTCGAAGTTCTAGGGCATTCAATTGGACCTTTAACAATTTTGCGAGAATTTCACGAAAAAAGAGTCATTTTTCTACGAGAAGTAGGGAAGAAAATAGTGCGGGGTGCCGTCAGGGCGAAAGGAGAGGAGGTTGGCAGCGGCTAGACTCCCTTCATGCTTCGATAAATAGTTTATGCAATTTGCTCTATCATCAAATAAAATTACACTATATAACTTATTTGATCTCCTCGTCAAATCCGCATCTTTCGGAGCACGATGATTGTTACCCGGCAAACCAGGCCATCGCTGCTTGTGCCTACTAGCTTTCGTCTGACTCGTGGATCGTTGCGTGGTCTGTAAGTCAGGACTCAGGACGACAAGGACCGTTTTTGGAGTGCACCTGTAGAACACATGGGAGCCCCGTAGCCTCTAGCTTTTCCGATTTCCAAGTATCCATTCCATCCACACTCATTAGCTCCTAATCATGACAAGCCCTCTTGTCTGTCTATAAGAGTGAAAAAAAAAGCTCGAAACTCGTGAGCCAGTTTGGCTTAACTCACCAAACTCTGGTTCTTTAATCTTAGAGTTAGTAGCCAACAATTTAAATTGCGTTTTCTTAACGAGTCGAGTTCGAAATGACTCATGAGTTCTTGTTAAACTTGTTAAAAAACCAAGACAAGAGAAGTAGTAGTATCAAGCAAATTTCAACCCAAAGAACCCTTAGGCGGTCCAGGGAGGCCCAAATCCCAAGCTGTGATCTCTTGACTTTCTAAAAAATTTATTAGGCCGACTTTCCTTTTTAGCGAGCCTAACGAGCCTAACAAGTCTAACAAGCTTAACGAGCTTCAAGCTGTGATCTCTTGACTTTCTTAATGAGCCGAGTTTGAGCTTTTTAACAAGCCAAGCCGAGTCTAATATTCTGCTTGTTAGCTTAATGAGCCGAGCCGGCTCGTTATGCACCCCTATCTGTCTAGTGTTGGTCGTTATCGCTGTTTCTTCTTTAATGCAGCCAGACATGGCCACTAAAAACATGCAAACGAAATATATGTAGTAGTTGTCACCATCGACCTTTTACTTTGAGGCCTATACATGTAACTTTGACGAGTTCAGATGTGTAACTTTGACGAGTTCAGATGTCTTTGGCTTCCATCGATCTCCTTTCCTTCTCACACGCTAGCTTTACTTTGTTGCAGAGGTGTCACCGGCACATACGTGCATGCACTTTGGTGAAAGCAAATGTTGTGGCGGCTCCGTTTGTACAGCATGCGGATTGCTTGGCTCCGTGTCTGCTTGATTTCTATTTTAACGAAAAGAAGAACATGCTACTTGAGTTCGTTGTTGGTTTTGCGTGCTTGAAAGATAATTTAGTGGATGTCCTTACATTCAATTAGGGAAATCAGGTGATTTCAAAAGAGAGAGAGAGAGAGGAAAAAATATATATCAGGAAATGCCACTCAAAGCTGTAAGTTATATGTCATCGGGTGTTTCGCTGGTACGTGAGTCCTAGGACACGTGTCAGTGAGATACTCGTAGTATATTTATTGACAAAGAAATTTTGTCACGGGGTTTCGTCCAAATTTCCCATTCAATAATGTAGGTTACTGTAGGATCTAATCCCCCCTAGAATTTCAACTCGACGAAACTTGTCAACTGTTCATCACTGTACCTAGGAACCTTCTCACATGGTCCTACAGTTACCATATGACTCGTTGGCTCAAGCAGCTTAGTGCATGAACCTCGATAGCAAAATCAACTGAATGGCAAGAAATGCATGATTTTTTTGCAGAAAAATCAATGTGTACCAATTTGAATGCTTGTCTTATTGACACACCAGGATGCAATAATGAGACGGATTGCTTGCAAAAACAGATGCTGTCGTGCATCAATTGATCGCGATCCGTCTCTCTCCTCGAGGCAATTGGAAGCTCCTAATTATTTGTCTCCGGGCTATCATACGCACATACCAAAAGAAACATTAAATCTAACAAATAAATAATTAAAAATTAACTATACATACTCCTATTAAATGACATACAACAATCATTTAACCTCTTTCAAATCATTTCAGTAGGGGTAGGGAGAAAAAAAGTACAATAACTATATTCTAGATTGTTATAATAGATAAATATATTAAAACAGATATTTTCAAGGCTACAAACAAATATAACGAAACGGGAAGAGAGTAGTTAGTTAGTTAGTTAATTGAATCCGCCGGCGACTGGGCTAAGGTCGTGAGTAGCGTAGTACTTTCCCGACCAAACTCTAGGTGAGCTGCCATTCGACCGCGTCAGCTAGCTGCCTAGTTAGCCTGCAGATTAAGAGAGTTAGTCTGTCCATCAGCCTGTCTGTCACACTCTACTCATTAGTGAGCGATTAAATGATACACGAAGCTCAGCTCCATCAGAGCTGGGCCGTGCCAAGAAATTCACGGCAGAAGGGTATTTCGGAGCAGATTAAACTTATTACGGGCAAGGACAATCCTCCGAGAAATGTGCTCCATTGAGAGCTTCAGTCGCTCAATCGGGTCCACTGTAGGCGGAAAAATTCCCTGGTTATTTTGCTAGTCTTTTAATGCACGTAAAATGTTGAATAATTTGGGGGACAATTCGTTATATATCACCGAATAACTTTGGATCTTTACAATATACTATTGATATCTTACTAACATATGAGCTCTAGATCCACATGTTAGCCTATTATGAATCGTGTAGTTATTAATTATGTGCGGCTCACCGTAACTTCCCTAAGTGCATGCGGAAATTTTCAGATTCACTAGTGCAAATATCACTTGTATGTCTTATCATTTGCTTGTAGTACATGAATTTTATAAGAAACCGTGTAACTCCTTGCGAATCGCTAGAGAAACATTTTATTTCAAACTAGACCTTAGCTCGTAACTGTGTGCAAGTAGTTTCACTTTCGCCACACATTGCGACAGCACACTTCAGCGTCACCTACATACACGAGGTGAACGACTGTTCTTGTGCATCCACACAAAACAGCAGGCTGTCAAATTAAGGTGGCAGAATCAGTAGCGGGGCCAGGAAAAAAAAACCCAGCATGGACAAGCTTAACATAGCCATAAACTGAGATTCGCCATGGTCCAAGAATACTTTATTCTTCAACTCTAGTGGACAGTGGCGGACATAAGGTGGCTAGTGGCGAAGTTCGGGCAAGTGCTCACCCTAGCCGGACAGTTGGCTCCGCCACTAGGCACAATTAACCCATGTAACCACTAGGGCCCACAGTGCAGTAACACAGTGAAAACAACACTGTCAGACCGTCAGTGAGTAGGCCCGCGACTGATGGTGGCCTAGGGACGATTGCCTCCCCGTCCTAGCAAACTCTGTTACTGCCTCGGAATTCGGGATAAAAAATGGTGTTTAAAGCTAGGAAAAAGTCCAATTTTCAACTATTGTCCGAGTCTGATTTTCAACAACCAACACAAAAACCGTCTAAAACGCAACTTCCAACTCTCAAAACCATTTTATTCACCCTTCAGCCCTTCCCACCCCTGGTTTTCGCTAATGTGGAGGTGTTTTTGCTGACATGGTGGTGTTTTTCACCCTTCGACCCTCTCCCTTCTTCTTGCCTTTTTCTATTATGTACCTTGGTTATCAAAGGATTGAATAACCTCCCCCTCCCCCTCTCTCCCAAGCCGACCACCGATGACCAGGCCTCGCCGCCGACCACCATTGACCGGGCCTTGCCGTCGACCACTGCCACCTCCCCCCCCCTCCCTGTCTCCCTCCCTTTCCATGTTGACAACCATCACCTCCTCCTCCCTCCCTCTCCATGCCTCCACCGCGCCGCGAAGCTCGTGGGAACCAATGACGCCTGCAAGGTCGTTCATGACGCCGACAGTGCTTGGCCCAAACAGAGGGGAGCCAAAGCATCAGGGGAGTTACATAAGTCTACCAGTGTAGACAATGAGTTTGAGAGAGCTCCGAGGCAGCCCTGCGGAGTGCAGCCGGTGGCGACGGGGAGGCTGGAGCAGTGGATGCGATGGCGCTGAGTCCACTGGTCTTGGTGATTTGAGGTCATGGTGCTTGGCGTTGAGCTTGGTTGGTCGGGGCGCTGGTCCTGCTATTTCTCTTGCTCGTGTTGTTCGCCAAGTAGGACACGAAGCTCGTGGTGAACGACGACATAGGGTGAGACATTAGGAAGTCTGTGGCATCGGGCCCGTTGAACTCATCGTAGATGCTGACAAACACCAAACCTCACTCCTCCGACACCACAAATCCACGATGTGGGCGTGGTCCTCTCCAGCTTGCCCCTGTGCACACTGCAGACCATCAAAATCACGCGTGTGAAATTGCGTTGGCGGCGGCCGCCGTGGGAGAGGCTGGGGAGAAGAGAGAGGGAGAAGATGGGGAAGGGAGTGACGGCTCCATCATTTTTTTTCCTGATTTGTTAGATGATACACAGCATACACGTGACAGACACATCATTTGAAATTGGGTAAGAATGGTCGAAGTAGGCAAAGTGGACGGTTTCGAGAATTTGATGGTCCATTTTAGATGGCTTTGGAGTCAAAGGTTGTTGAAAATCAGACAGGGGGAGTAATTGCGGGTTTTAAATGGTCTCTTTTTTTTTCCTTGAAAATGTCGCACGCGGAAACGTCGTACTCATGCCTGACAGGGCAAGGCGAACCCTAGGAGGCGCACATGATCCTTTTGGGTTGGGGTTTTTTTACCGGCTTAGCCCTCCAGTGTCCAGTCAGGCGTTGCTGTCAGTGCCCAGGGCCCGGTTGTTCGTCTGCCACGTGTACGTAACTGGCGCCATGCGTGCATACAGTCGTGCAGTGCAGTGCACGTCTGATCGTCTTGAGGACGAGCGGATCTGGGCACGGTCGATTTTAGGCAAGACGCAATCGTTCTGGGCCATATTTGGTGCACAAGCCTGTGGGCACACAGACACTCTATGTACACGTTCAAGAGAGAATTTGCACGAACAGGCTGCTAGCTCACTATGCATGCATTAGATTGAACGAGATGCACTTGTGGCATGGCATGTATTGTAGACCGTGGAATCGTATCCTTTAATTATATGTACACTAAATCTTACTTCAAATACGTAGCAGTAGAATCAAATATAACATATAGTTCAATAAATTCAATAGACGGTATTTTAATATTTTCAATTCCACCGGTATGTCCAACATTATCCGAGAATGAGCCGTATGATCGGTATTATCCGGTATCGACTAGTATCGAGGCTGGTATGAAACATAGAGCTACTTTATACCGTTTTAGATGGCAGAACGGTACATACCAAACAGTATCAGAACGGTATTGACAAGTTTTCTAAATACTGTTTGATATGGTAGATTCGACCACAAAAATGTTATGTGTGGTGAAAATTACGCAATTACGCTATACTGTTATTAATCAGATATCCTTGCGTGTCTGCTCCCGGATATAAAATTAATTGAAGGGCGTATTGCCTCCAGACAAATTGTTTCGTGCAAATTTATCCAAACGCGCACCAGGGCTGCGAATAGCTTTTTTTTTTGTTTTAAAAAAATCTTCTTTCACAAAAATACACACCATGATCGCGTCGTATAATTTTTGTCTAACAAGTACATTATCAGAAGTATCTCCAAAATGAGAGCGAAAGTGAGAGTGCATGAGAAACAATAGGGTATAGGCATCGTCCAGAATCACAAGGCTATGTTATTTAAAAAAAAATCAGCAAAAAATGATTTATACTTGAAATAAGCTGGACCGGCTCGAGGCGTCGACGGTGGCCAGCTACACCACTGGGCATCGTGATGAACAGACTATGAAATTACATGTGTATGCATTTGGTATTTAATTTCAGAGCATCTTTTCCAGCTTGTGTGCCATGCATCTGGTCATGTCTGGATAGGTCATTGACTCCATGAAATACTAAGACCAGTTAACTATTGAGTAACAAAAGATTCTTTAAAACGACACCTCTTGCTCGTTGTCTGCTAGATATACATGACAAAATGTCACAATAGAAGAAGCTAAGCCCATAGTTTCGCGCGCCAAACTAAACGATAAGAAGGTGAGAAATTTAAGCATATTTAAACTACTCGTCACACTCTAGTTTGCAATGGGGAATCTTTCCCATTGTTTGCAATTGAGCTAGTGCTCTTTACTGACTATTTCATCTTCTTATCCCGGATTAATTAATTAAACACCGTTCGAGTTGTGACAAATGTGGGTGCCATATTGCTCATGCCTCAAAGAATGTTAAATCACTTTATATCAACTATATGTATCTTTACAAAGTGCTTGCTGTATTGTTCAAAATTTAGTGAGAATTGTCCTTGGCGTGGTCTGGTACCATATAAAATTTCAAGTTCAAATTCAGTTCGTGCTAGAAGAAACAAAATGGTGAAATTTTCTGTGAATAGTATATTTTCTTTGATGTTTCTCTCTCTCTCTCTCTCTCTCTTCTCCTTATATTTATGTTGCCACATATTTCACCTTTTCATTTCTCTCACCATGAATCGTGTTTTTTTTTTGGATTTTGGGACTTGATTTAATACCTAAATCGAAAAGGTTAGCTTGATAGCACCCGGCTAGATTTACCACCATCAACTAATCATAGTTATGGTTATTTTCCCCATCGTCGCCTGAAATAATAGAAAAGTTATCGTGAAATATTAGGTACATTGTGTGAGCAACAACTCTAAGCAACAAATTTATTTATTTGTTTCTTCCTCTCTCTCTCTCTCTCTCTTTTAAGCATGGATCAATTTCTTAATTTCTAGGTACAATGCATTGGTCTTATCTCCGAAGCATGCTAATGAAAGGTAGTAAAAAAAATCATGAGAGGGGCTAGCCCCTGCCAGCCCCCCTTGTCTCCGCCCCTGCGGGTACGGTTGCGGTTGCGCATAGTCGTTGTTTTTAAATTTTTAATACTATTTCATTTATTATTGCAATTCTTTCTTGTATTGTGCATATACGTAGATTTCTATTTTTCGACCATGTTTCCTAGAAATTAACTTTGATAATAATGTTGGTAAGGTCACGTCGATATTTTTAATGTTGAACATGCTACCTTAATGGTAACATCGACAATATTGATATTCATTTTTTCTATATACAGTGCACGACGATAGTTTTTAGCACAGAACCCCTAAAATATCAGGTACGGCCGTGTCACTCTCACAGCAAACAAGCAACAACTATACCCGTCCATATATTTTGCTGTCCAAAAAGAATTTTATTCTCTCATTCCACTGCAGTACTGATAGCCTGATCTATATTTCATTCGTCAGACTTGCGTATAATTAATTATTGAGTTCTAGACTATCTTGAACCGTTGTTTAAATAGCGCACTAACATAAGTTATCGAATCTAGCATATTTCCAAATTCATGACAGCCTAATCATATATGCAATGATACACTAGCTAGGTGATTTATTAATGCCGATCATGCATGCATGATTCAATTATACTACACTAACGAAGCTATCATCTCCAGGAAGAATTAAAAACCAAGTCTAACGAACTCACTAAAAAAATAAGTCTATCTAGCTAGCCACAATACTTATGTTATATGTATAGACGTCATGCAACACAAGGTTAATTTATATAAGTAAGTACTACTCTCATAATTAAACTAATTAACTTCACAACAAGATTTGATCTGCACAAGTTAATTACGCGTCAACTCAATTCGGTTGACATTATCTTTTTTCTACAAAATTTCCTTTGGCATGTCAGAACTCACAAGTCACGGCCCGATGCATCACATAATCATATTCCTCAATAATTAGATATGAATCGCTTTCGGCTTAGGCTTTCTGCTTTTGAGTTAACCTTAGCTCGGCATGACCTAATTGACTTCGTTTGTTCTCGATCGACCATTATTTTCATTACTCATTCTGCATTCATCCAATACTTAGGCTGCTTTTGGTTTGTGTTATGGTTCAGAGTTAAGATAACCGAGTTAGCTAACGTTAACCTAGTTAAGTTAGCTTAACCCAAATTTTGTGTTTGGCAACCAACCTTGTTAGTCTAAATTGCTGTTCGGCTAGATTAGGTGTGTTAGCCGGGTTAGCCATAGAAAAACAAAAATTAGGAGGGTTAGTTGTGCCGCGTTAACTTATATATTCTACTAATTTAGTGGATTTACTTAATTCTAGGTTAGAGGGTTAAAAGATTTTGACTGAGTTGAGTTAACCCTCTCTGACCCAAGGGTGTTTGACGGATTAAACCACTAACCCACCTCTTAACCTCGAATCAAACGGGCCCTTAATTAGCATGCACAACTAATTCTCCCATGAATAGGAAAGATCTGTCAGTCCTCCTAATTTGGAACTCCGGAATTCGCAGGATTCTCACGAGAAATGTATAATCTTTTTCTGTAAAATTCACGTGTTCTAGTCTTCTAGACTGATGTTTAACGTCTTCAGGGATCAATCAATCTGATAGCTGCAAGTTTCGGCTTTGCTTTGCCGGAACATGCATGCATTGTATCATTTATTGTGACTGCCAAACCAACCTGTGAGTAGCGTCACACGACATGTGAACTCCCAATCTCTCATGTGCGACAAAGACAAACTACTTGTACCATCATGTAGCATTGTATTGTAAGCGTGTTAATATTACATTCTGATATACGTAACGTACGTACGTTCTCTTGATTGGCATATACACAATAGGGAACCACTAAAGCTCATACGTACGATGGAGATGATTCTTATCGTATGCTCCCAATCACAACATTTCCAAAACTACTTGCAACATCTCAAATAGTCTATTGCAACATCTCAAATAGCCTATTGCAACATCTGCAACTAACTTATGAAACATTTGGAGGGAAAAAATAAAATCAAATTCTCAAAAAATTTGCAACATTTTTTCAACGGGCCATGCATGATCAACTAACATATGTTCCAGAAGAACAGGGGTTGGTTTTTGCAACATCTTTTTTCAACATTTTTTCAATGGGCGCAACATTTTCGATGTTGATGTTGCGGCCCGTTGAAAAAAATATTGTGATCAGTTCAAAAAAAATGTTGCATGCTGTTCTTTGAGATGTTGTGATCCGTAGAAAAAATGTTGTATCTGTAGCAAAAAATATTGTATCTGTAAAAAAATGTTGCAAAATGTTCACAACGATGTTGCAAAAAAATTTCAACGTGTTTTTTTTTCAGATGCTTTGTTTTTTATTCTGAGCTTAGATGATATTCACGGTGATGTTCTTTGAGATGATGTTAACGCTCATGGTGATGTTCTTTGAAATGATGCATATAAAATTTTGATATGTTGCGCAAGTTCTGAATTTTGTTGCGTCTAGCACACAACGATGTTGCGTTCGGGCGTACGGCGCTAGCGCTCGGATCGTACGTTCGAGCGCTAGTCGTATCCAATAGATATCGTTGGATTGAGGAGTCGGTTGATGGGCCGTCCAACACGAGTCGTCTTATCGGACGTAGGAGCCCAAGCCAAAAAAAAACGTTGGGGCAAGGGGTTGTGGCGCCTCTGGCAAGGAGCCCATAATGGCGAGCTCGACTGGCCACGACAGCTCTTATGGAGTCCAGGAGATTGTAGAGGACAGGGCCAATGGTGTCGTGCGAGCAACACAAGTCGACTAGGCTACTCTGGCTTGCACAGAGAGACGGTAGAGTGGAAGAGATCGTTGGACGTGTGGGCAAGAAGACAGAGGCAAAGAGTTGGATGCTGGGGGTGATGGCTCGGTGTGAACGCGACGAACGACTTGGACGGTGTATGAAACGTCCAAGGCTGCCGTTTGCATTGGACGTCTGAGTCATATTGTTACCCATACTTTATTGTTTTTTTTTCTTTTGGGAAGCCGAAAGCTTTCCTTCATTCAAAAAGTGCAAATTACACGTAGCATCGAGGCTATTAACAAGAAAAGCTGAGCTCAAACAAGCCATTTTGAGTGTGCGCACCTGTCTTGTTATTTTATATTGGGGTTGTCATTTTCATTTTTCTTATAAAAGATTGTAAAATTCCACATCTCCTCCTAAAAGTATGCGCACCATATTTACCCTCCATGGATTTTGATAGTAGAAAGCTAAAGTAAGGAGCACACATTTTCACGAGAAACTCTTTTTCAGAACACACATATTCTTTTACGATTTCATTTTCTTCTCCTGAATATATTGTTCCTCTCCCCAAGGGCAATCACGTCTTTTTACACCACGGCACTAAAAAAGCCAATCACATCAAAGTCCTCGACTAAACAATAAAAATAAAAAGAGTTGAAAAAACAAAGTAAGGAGCACACAACAAATTAAAATTGCTCGTGCGCACATGGTGGTGGGTCAAAGGATACAAGGAGAGAAAAAAAAGAAACTCGACGCAACACAACAACACGCCACCCCACGATGACTAAGATTTTTTTTAAAAAAAATATTATTTTAAAATATAATTATAAAAATAATTTGTCGTCCCAAAAAATAACAAAAATGGGCTCTTATGACCAGTTCAACTGGCGACAGGAAGTGAAAAGTCGTCTGCCGCCAGCTTGAACTCGACATACATGAGCTTTAACACCCTATAAAAGACCGTTGAAACACTAAAATTTGGCTTAGAACTCACTTTTATTCAAAAAAAAAAAGAGGAGGGAAAGGAGGGGAGTAGAGGGGAGGAGAGAAGCTAGCGAGCGCTACCCGTCCGGTTCAGAAATTTGTCATGTAATTTTTTTAACCGAATGGATTATATAGTTTTAAATATACGGTTACGTAGTATAATATGTTGTACATAACACTTTTCGGTGGGTAGTCTAGTTTTAAATATGTTGTTAATTATGGAAATATTCTTTATGGTGCAGTGCGTCAAATATGTCAGACATCGTTAATATCAAAAATTACTACAGTCCGGAAACTATTCTGGAGGGTCCTGGGGGGATTGATTTGCGTTATTCCCCATCGTCGACCGTGCGACTGCCAAGAGTAGAGGGACGTACATAGGGCACTAGATGCGATGGTTGTTTCACTTATTCCAAATGGACCATGATGTGTATGATCTGAGATTGAGTTGTCTTGCCTCCGAGTAGCACATCCCACATATTTGGAGTTAGCGGAGCTCAAGGAAACAGGGTCATGGCAGTCATATGTACGCATGGCGAGGGAGGGATGGTGGGATTTGGTCCTACTGGCCCAGACATATGCCCCCACTCCTGCATCTGCAGCTGAACAAGAAGGCGGTGCTGACGTCGAAGAAGAAGTCGGGGACTCCAGCCACAGCGCGGCGCACACAACCGCTGATGCTCCCAGAGTTGCTGATGCTGTCGATGAAGACCCTGCGAAAGTAGCTCCTTCGGTTAGGCAAGCTACCGGGCTTGCTGACGAGGGTGAGGAGGTGGAAGCTGTAGTGCAAAGGATAGATCTCGAAGACCGGGACTATATGGCATTGTCAGAAGATAAAGGATCCGACGACGAGGATGATGTGGACCAGTAGGCGGTTCCATTCGAGTGGAACACATGCTAGTTCAACAACCTTGTCATCAACGAATGCTCCCATGTGCCGTGGGAGTACGATCAGAGCGAGGTCAGGCAAGGAGCTATGTACAAATGCAAGGAGGCTGTGCAGGAGGCGGTCAAATTCTAGGCCTTGTCGGTGCGGCGCACATTCGCAGTCGTCAAGTCTAACCCAAGATTCTACGACATGAAATGCGGCATAGAGGGATTCCCTTGGCGAGTGCACGCCTTTCAGCCTAAGTGGGACACCTACTGGAAGTGCTCTATAGTGGTCTCTCACACATGTGTCGTTGTTGAGTCAGTGCAGTCCTACCGGAACCTGTCATCAGACTTCATCGCCAACCTCATGTACGGTGAGATCATGGATAATCTAGATTTTTAGCCACGATCCACCATTCGTTGTGCTCTTCGTTGCAGCGCTCCTCCTTCCTCCTCACGCGGTCCCTCTTAGCATCCCACTCCTTACAGTTGAGACCTCACTGGTTGTGTGGGTGGATCTCTTGGTCGATCCACTTGCGGTAGCCACATAACGGATCCAGAGACTACGGGTAGACGGGAGAGGTTGTTAGTGCGTACTTGAAAGAGAAATGATAGGGGAACATACTTTAACCGGTCCTTACCGGCTACCGATAGCAAACCGTGTCCCAACGGCGATCGGGATAGTCCGAGGAGTAGTTGGTGCAACCCCAGTAACGCATGCCTAGGTTGAACCACTGCTTAGACTTGAAGAACTTGCATGTATCCCTGCACTAACAGAGGGGCGACGTGTCCCCCTCAGGCGGGTCTTGCGGCGAACGCTCGGTCGGAATGTTCTGGTAGGGCTAAGCTGCCTCGTGTGGGGGGAGTCAAGGTGCACAAAGGTGGCGTGGTCGAGGTGTGCACGCAAAAAAGGGATATCGAAAAACGAGACTACCAAAAAACGAGTTCTACATAAATTAATATTTACATGACATGACTAAAATGTAAATGAACAAATATCTACCAGCGGCCCCTCTTGGGGCATACCCCGCGTGTCGCTCCAGGCCTCGCTCGGGGTGGCTGCCGGCGCTGGTGGAAGTACATCAGAGGCTCTGGTTGCCAAGAACCCGACCGACGCGAGTAGCCGGAGGTGGTGTCACGATAGGGTCCTGCGTCGGCTTGTCGGTTCTGGAGCACCGTGCAACTGTGAAGCCCCAACGGAGACCTGGGTGCCACGCAGGTCCAAGTAGTAGTCCCCGCCGTGTGACTCATCGTGCGACAAGAAATCCTCATCCTAGAGCGGGGGATCATCTGTGAATCATTACGTTACGCATGTAATCATGGCGAAAAGCATAGAAAACAACGTTACGCAAGCAAGCAATGTAGTCATACCTAGTGGCACGAAGGCGGGCGCCGACGACTCCGCGTACTGTTGCCCCGTGTACTGGTGGAGCTCAGGACCCACAAGAGAAGATTGTCATTAGTAGCTAGTGGGGTTCAAAGTAAAGAAGCGAAAGTGGATGTCTCATGCTCACCTACAAACTGTCGTGCCCACCACGGTGCCAGTCAGACCCACCCGCCACGCCCGGGGGAGGAGGCCATGGCCGTGAACCACCATGGCCGACCCCTCGTCCACACACTGGTGGGTTCACTGGGTCCCTCGGTGTGCGACATGCCGCGATCTCGATCCCTCGCCTCACCCTCTCCATGATCCGCTCCAGGACCCTTCTTATGTCCATCGCCGCCAGGGGGAAGCACTCCCCAAGCGTCATTCGATGCGCGAAGGCTGCCAACTTGAGGACCTCCCGGTGTAGATCCGTTTGTACACGTAATCAACAAGTTTGAAACCGAAATCTTGCAAATTAAATATGAAGTACAAACTATCCAATACGTACCGATCAGTGGAATGCCGAGTCCGGTTGCGTGGGGTACGTGTCGGACGTCAAAGCCTCGTGTCGTGGTGGGTCGTCCGCGACTCGGACGCAGTGAAGCCTCGTCCGACTGGCGTACCACTCCATGTACTCTGCGTACTCCACAGGGTCATAGTAAGCATCCTCCAAGACAATGTTGCTATAGGCCCCGAGCCAGCCCTGAACCCAAGGGAACATCTTTTCCGCCCTGGAGGTAGTAGCACGTACTCCCCTCCTAGTGTACCTGAGGACGGCAAGACAATTATTATGTTGCTACGCAACGTAGATTGTACGAAAGAAGTAAAGCGTGAACTTACTCATGGATGCGGGCTAGCACCCGCTGCCCCAGTGGGCTGGGACCTCCTGTTGTAGACTGAACTGACGCATGACCCGCCCCACCTGGTACTCCTCCATGAAGACTTCGTGCACCAAGGCCCTCTGCGTGTACCAGTACACGTAGTCTCGCGTACACAGGCTCGATAGTCCTTCGGGCGCGCGCGCGTACACCCTCTCCTGAGTGTACGATCTCCAAATGACGCGGTCATCCGTCAGTTGATCGAACATCACAACGTGCTCCGGGTAGGACCCTTGCGAAGTGATCGACGTGTAGGTGACCTGTGGAATAGAACAACGGAAACTTAGTACACGAAATTGTGATAGCATTACAAAAAATAATAAATGTTCATGAAACTAACCTGTCGGCGGCTCCATACCGTGCCCATGGTCGGCCCGTCCACGTTGTCATCCTCTGCGTACAAGTTGACCGTGTACGCTCCCAAGTCCACATGTGGTCGTTCGATCTGAAGCGCTTGAAGAACCACAGCTGCAGAAGTAGCGAGCATCCAGAGAGGATGTAGGCATCACCGGGCCCGATGCACGCGTCACACAAAGGCGCAGACGTCGCGACAACATGGTCGCACTTCAGCGAGGGTCGATCTCGCCGACCGCCGATTCACGGCCACGTGCGTATTGGACGTTGTGCTTGTCGATGCTGTCACCGTGGGAGCCCAAGAACATCACCCACCCGAACAACCATAACAGGTACGCCTCGAAGTGCCTCCTCCAGATCTCCTCGGATGCGTTCTCTACTATACGCTTGGGTTGCAGAAGACAGATACACATCAGTGCGACGCACAAATCAATTGATGCTACGACTCAAGAGTTTTGAAGACTTACATAGAACTGGCAGATTCACTTCAGCGTCCCCCCATGGGGGCTGCTAAACTCCATGTATCCGCTGCCTGGCGGCAGCACATGCTGGAACCTCGCTAGGAGGTCTGTGCGCCACGTGGCAGGGATGTCGTACGCCGCCATAGGGAAGCTTGTGTAGGGCGGCTCGATCAGGAAGCTCACGTCCCGTAGCGTCGGCGCCATCTCCCCACACGGAAGGCGGAACGTGTGTGTCTTTGGCCTCCAAGGATCAACCAGCAACGTTAGTAGGGCCCGGTCGTATGGAAAATGCCTGGACGTACGACTAGGACCGCGGTCTTGGTTGTCCTCCCGTGTCGCCTCCACCATCCTCGCTAGTGGAAGGAGGCCTGTCGTTCTCAAACAACGTTGAAATGATTAAGAACAAATGTGAGTCCACCTGATGTAGTCAGACTGCAATTGAGTACATGAAGGCCACAACTACACGTACCTCGAAATCCAGCATGCGTCCACCCTTCATGCCCTAATGGGTGTGCGCAGTCACAATGTGCCAAGCTCAATTGCCGCCTCGCCCTCCTGAGGGAGGATGGTACTGAGGCGGCTATGGTGATACGCATCAATCACCGAGTCAAGCAACTCGTAGTGGTCTGGGTTTGCCATACCTGAAAATTCCGTGCATACATTGTAAAGACTACGAAACATGTATATAAGGTAATAGGAAGCGACATTAATTACCAGCCACAAATAGAAACCTAATTTAAGTTGGGATTATTTTGGTTAAGCTGCACAAACTCCACTAGCCTACTCTGTAGTTTTTGTAGATTTTTTATAGGAATGTTGCTATTTTCTTACTTTAAAAAGAATTTCCGGCATTAATAGAATAATTACCACACACAATTGTAAACCAAATTTAAGCAACTCAACAGTTTCACTAAGTTATTCAGCAATTTAAACAGATTTGTAATAGCGTCTTCCAATTTCAACAGAATTTTTAAATATTATCCGAGTGCAAATAAAAAAAATACACAAAGTTCATAATTTTATCATTCTGCTATACGTACCCTATGTAGCAATTCCTGATTTTCTTTATAATTTTAAAATTTTTCATGCTATTTGCCTAGTTTCAAATTAATTTTAGACATTAACAATATAATTACCACGCACAAATGGGAAGCTAATTAACTTTCCTACCTAGCTACTCTACATTTCTTACATATTTGTAATAGGCGCCTTCCTATTTCTGTAGATTTATCCTAAATTGTGAGTGCTGAAATATTCATAACATGTGCACGATGAACTAGACTACACACAGCTCAAATGATGCACTACATAATCTGACTACAATTATCTAATCTACTTTATTCTCTGTCGCTATTCCGGTTTGCTAATCGATAAGGTTTTGACATAATGTACAAAGTTGCACAGAATGTACCTGCAAGATGCCCGATCGGATCTGATGCTTCGTTACTCTCTCCTCCACGACGAACTGGCAGTGCTTCGCTACCTTTCTTCTCCCCCTTTCCTCCTCTCTTATGTTTTTTTTTCTGGAATTAAAATGACTTTTGGATTGATTTTTCGGGGGTTTTATAGATGGGATCCTGTCACCAGTTGAACTAGTGACAGGTAGTCAACAGGTCTCCTGTCGCTAATTGAACTGGTGACATGTCCCTTTTGGGAGTTCAACTGGTGACAGAGGCCCATTTTTGTAATTTTTTTTGGGGCGACTATTTATTTTTGTAAATATCTTTTCAAATAATATTATTTAAAAAAATTCCTATGACTAATCCTGACCCGTGGATTTGGATCTCTACACTGAAGCTATCAATACAGATGATCTACTATAAATGATTTTAGATAGCGATCTCTATTGTACGATCGAAAATTAAAAGTCGAGATAAATAGCTATAGTATTTTTGCTGCAATGTTTACGCTACAGTAAAATTGCTGCATCATATATTTCACTGTTGTTAAAGTATTTACCACTACAGAGCACTGTTCACACACTTAAAAAAACTGTATACATTGAGCTTACAGTAATGCAGCGTTATTTGGCTAAGTCATTAGTATCCTGAAACAAAAGTTCTGTCTAGTTGGTTAGTGGTCCTTTCTCTCATTCACTAGGTCCTGAGTACGATTCCTAGTTGCCCTGTTTTCTTCTCTCTATTTTGATTGCTGTGGCCTCATAGTTTTTTGTTTTGTTTTATTCTCTGTTTTGAGTGTTGTGAGTTATTGAGATCTTTTTTGTTGTTGTTTATTATGATTTGGATAATTGTACATCTCATTTCAAAAATTAATATATATGAATGCACTGTATTTCATAAAATTGCAAGACCAATAAGATTGGTAGTAATTCACTACTGTATGTTCCCACTTTCCATCTCCTCTATCAAATATTTCAAAACTAATATTTGCATCTTCTACTGCATACCACCTTTTACACCTAATATTTCTCTAAATCATTTGTGACATTTTCTCTAGTGCGAACAATTTGTACTTCGATTTTTTGCAATTGTGTACCTTAGCCTTTTCCATTGAATAATACTTTCTATATTGATAAGGTGCCCACGTATTTCGAGTTTCAAACTTTGTAATGTTTGACGAATAATTAGCTCAAGAGCATCTAGGTTTAGTTGCACAAAAGTGGCATTGTTAGATTCGTATTTGAAAGTATTTTCATACAAGTTTGATTTTATAATTGTTCACAATATAATGTAAAAGAAATTAATGGTCACCATTAAATTTTGGAGACTGTGCAAAATCAAACCGTGTCCTATAAAAATCTACGGTAAAAGTATTATGTTGATTCCGAACACCCATCGTAAAAATCCTAAATTCGCCTTTCCCTTAACACATTTTTTTTTCTTACCCGATGCCATTGATCTCCGTGACAAGCGCGCACACACTACGTGAGATCTACCTCCTCCCCGCGCCCACAGAGAATCCCGATCCGCAGCACCACCGCCACGGCCCACGAGGCGTGGGGTGGGCCCCACGCGTCATACTCCGGACGCGAGAGCGCAATTCGGCTCGTGTGCTACGCTACGCTCCCTCGTGGGGCACGTGTCGCCCCACGCTCACGTGGCCGGGCCCACCGTGCGCCCCAGCAAACGCGGCACGAGGCGCTGCGCTCCCGCGCGTCACCTGGAGGTCAACCTCTTGACCTCACTGACAAGGTGGGAGCAACGTAATCCTGGCCCACGTGGCAGCAGTGAGGGTACACCTGGGCTGAATTGGTGGGAACGGGCAACGTGATGCGACTGGGCGGAGCCGGTGGGCGGGACGGGCCAGATCCGGTCGCCACGTGGGGCCCACCGGCCTTGCAACGTCCATCGTGTTAATTATTGTGCCGAGTAATTAACTAACTAATCATCGCTCGCTTCCTTTCCTTTTTTCCCTCCTCTTTTCCTCCTAAATCTCGCGAATAAATAAGCGAGCGGGCGGGAGCAAACCATTTCAGAGAGAGAGAGAGGCATCGTCGAGGAGGAGGGGAGAGAGAGAGAGAGGCTTCATCCTCCTGATTCTTGAGAAAGTTCGCTTCTTTCTTTCGTTTCTTCGCGTCTCGTGCTTTTGATTGGTTGGTTGTTGAGCCAGCCGCGGCTTCTTCCATGGAGAGGGACTTCCTGGTCGCGATTGGGAGGAAGGAGAAGGAGGGCGAGGTGAAGGAGGAGGTTGCCAAGGCGGAACCGTCAGGTCGGTGCCTACCTAGCTTTTCCTGCCCCTGTGTGCGCGTGCTTGATTGGTTCATCGTAGGATAGGGTTTAGCTCGTCGCGGCCGGCGATGGCGATGCGTTTCTTCATGCCTGCGTGGGCGGTTGGAATTCGGCATGTGACCCCTCGCAAAAAAAAAAGGAATTCGGCATGTGATCTGCGGTTGCTTGCCACGGCGGATTCGGGCTGATATCGATAGGACGCCAAATTCGCACCTTTCCTTTCTTCCTCCCTTCCTTTTTTCTTTTCCATTTCTTCCATTTTTTTGTATTTCGTTTCGCGAATAAGCTGTTCACATCGAAGTGGTTTTCTTGTGCTCACATGCACGATTTAAGTGGTTCTTTAATTCGATTTTTCTAGTAAATTTGTTCTGCGTATGATGCGATCGCGACATGTAGCAGATGGGTGCTTCTTGCTTGCTCTGTAGTATTTACACTCGTGTGTCTGATTTGAGCTACTTTTATACTGCGATTAGTGAGTGCTTTTGAGTTGTCTGTGCTTCAGATTACCTGGGAGGAGCGCCGGCGATGCAGTGGCAGTTCCCGGCCAAGGCCTGCGCCCCGCCGGCGTTCATGTCCTTCAGGGCGGTGAGGGAGGAGGACACCAAGGAGGCCGTGTTTGACCACTTCTCCCTCTCCGGGTTCCGGCCACCGCCGCCGCCGGCTGCCGGAGATGCCTATGACGGCATCAGGAAGCAGGCCTCCCCTGTGATTGCTCATCAGCAGGTTTGCGTCAGCTCTGAGTTCTTGCCGTCTTGTTCCTGCCATTGAGATGCTAGAGGCTAGTAGTCTGAGCTGTGTGGTGGTGTTTCTTTCTGCAGAGGCAGTTTGGGTTCGACGGCCAGGTGAATCCCCAGCAGTATGCCGCCGCGGTGCACGGCCACCGTGCGCAGGGCATGGATTCGTACGGCGTGGCGGCTCATCATCTCCTGGGTGGATCTAGGATGGTTCACGCGGCATCGATGCCGCGCCATCCCGTGCCGTTCAATCCAGCAAGCCCGATGCTCAGGGTACAGAGCCTCCCCAATGGTGCTGGTGGTAGCCCGTTCAAGAATCAATCTTTCACTGAGAGCAACGCGGTGGCTGGTTCCACGGTTGGCGTGTATGGTGGTGCAAGGTGAATATTTTTTTGTTGAAATGAAATGAATTCTGAACTCCTAATAGTGACTGTAAAGTAAAGATTTTGCTGACAAATGGATGTTCACCTGCAAAGGGACCAACGGAATCCGAAGTCGACACAAATGACTATATTCTACGATGGTTCGGTGAATGTATTCGACAACGTTCCGGTGGAGAAGGTACCATATCCTTACGATGAATGAAACATTTTGATGTTACCAGAGTTGCTTAGGTATATTTCCTCATTTCCTGATTGTGTTTTAACTATTACAGGCACAAGAACTTATGCTTTTGGCAAGCAGGGCATCTATTCCAAGCCCGTCCAGTGCAGCCCGCAAATCAGATTCGCCTATTTCCGCCAATACAAAAGTTGCGGCGCTTGAGGCTTTACCTGCAAGGCAGATTATAATTCAGAAACCAGAGCCTTCTGTGCCTCATGTATCAGGCATTTCACGTCCAATCCCCGTCGTGTCACAAGCTGTGACCCTCCCCAAGAGCACATCTAGCTGTAACAGTGACACTGCAGCGGGCGTACCATCGGTTGTTCCTCCCTTAAGTCAGGCATCCTCGTCTCAGCCTATGCCGCTAGGAACCACGACTGCAGGAGGTATATATGATTGTTACCTGCCTGCACCGCCCGTTGCTAGTTCTGCATTGTATTTGGATTCCAAGATGAACTACCATAATGTCTAGTGAAGCGTTATATTGATTCATGCTTTTGTTTTTGTTTTCCAGCTGTCCCTCAAGCTCGGAAAGCTTCTCTTGCCCGATTCTTGGAGAAGCGAAAGGAAAGGTATAGATTGTGTGTTTGGTGGTTGTATTTTGCAAGTGGTATCTGAATGCTGCTGAGACCTGTTACATTCATAACATCTGGCCTTACACTAATTTTCATCTGCCAATTTATTTCTTCTGTAGAGTGTCAACCGTGACGCCATATGCATCCTCAAAGAGCCCGTTAGAGAGCAGCGACACCTTGGGCAGCGCCAGCGCGCCGAGCAAGTCATCATGCACAGACATTTCCCCATCGAGCAACAACGGCGAGGAGTCCCTTTGCTTAGGCCAGCCCAGGAACATCAGCTTCAGCAGCGGGGAGTCGCCCAGCACAAAGCTACAGATCTGAAACCTGATCACTGTCCATACTACAGATTCAGATGCCAAACGGGTGCCTTCTTTTGCATTCAGCTGAGGCAGGGTGGGGGGATATATAGGAAGAGATGAGGATATGCGATGATCATATGTTGTTTGCACGCTAGGGGCAATGCATCCCTGTGTTGGCTAGAGCTGTATTTGTAGTGCTGGTCTAGCCGCCGCCTGTGACATTGCAGGTTTCTTCAGGCTCTTCATGATTTGTTTTTTGCCGCCCTGTGCCATTGCCGTACTGTAAGAGATAAATGCTGCTGCTTATTATCACTAAGCTATATAGGTTTACAGATTCTGCGTATGTAATGATGCTTTTTTTTTGTCCCAGTGTTGCTTTGAACATAGAAAGCTGGCTGCAGAAATTCAAGAGCAGATGTTGCGAATGCGATGGTCTTTTTTACATGTTCAGTGCATATAGTTCTGGTTACACTTGGTTTGTGCATGCACAGGCGAATTCTTGGATCTGTCACCGTGTTGTGCTTGTGTAGCGCGTACGGTGCAATAGGAGTAGAGCGAATACAGACGGATATCGCTAATTCTGTCGGACATGTATAGTATCGGATACCTATTTCTCCATCCTGTATTTGCTCCGCGAGCCTTCGGTCGGATGAACGGAAATTATCTGCTATTGCACCTCTACCCATGACATTGAACAGTAGGAGTGCAATAAGAGCGAGCACGAAGAGACTAATCGCTGAGACATTGAAGGAAAAACACTTAGTATCTCAAGCCTACTCAGATGCAACAACCCTCCTATCTATTATCTTGTTTTTGAGTGAATCTACAACAGGTTTTTCTCATGGCACCTAACATACGGACACATACAGACATATATTGCTCATCCTGTATTCTATCCCGTATTTTTTTCTCGGAGTCGACATGGATAGTGTCAGGTGTCCATTTCTCTATTCCATATTCGCCCTTGCGAGCCTTCGGTCGGGCGGAAATTACCCGATGAGTTTGCAGCCCTAGTAGCACGCATGGCCGTGTGTTTAAGGTGCTTAATGTCACGTCATTAGTAGTTGGCCTATATTTACATCACGTCGGCTCTCCATACAAAGATGGGTAAGTTGGCCAAGCCCAAAAATTCGCGGCCGATCACCACGTCCTTCCATGCTTTGTTCCCCTGCTAATTTGCTGGGTTTCGGCGGCGATCAGGTTCGGCTCACTCCTTCCTTACTTCACTAGAGATGAGATTGTTTCCTCTCAAAACTCGTAAAAAGAAGGAGAAGGAGAAGAGATGAGATTGTTTCCTCTCAAAACTCGTAAAAAGAAGAAGGAGAAGGAGAAATAGCCATAGGAGTGTTATTTTTGTCTACTGGGTTGCAGCTTTTTTTAAAGATTTAGTGGGTTGGCAGTTTGGCACTCTGCGTTGGGGACGGCCCTACCGCGTCGGGCAAGGGTAATATTGAGCAAAATTGGCCCCGCATATCGGGCCGGCCTGGAAATATGAAAATCAGTCCACCCTGGTCGGGAGGACAAGTCTATTGGGCCGATCACTGTCTTTTGCTCAGATCTAGGTAACTGCAGAGCCGAGTTTTCTTTTTTAGTAACTAGTTAAGGTCCGTCTGTTGCTATGAAACATCTCATAAATATAATCATTTATTAATTAAGTAGATATAATATATCTCAATTCATTAAGATACGCGGAGCAGAGCAGAAGAGCGGGGGTGGAGGCAGGTGCGGAGAGGAGGAGGAAGCGCAGGTGACGTCGCAGGCGATGTCGGGAGAGGAGCAGGGAGCGCACAATGTGATGAGATAGTTTGCTGATAACGTGGCCCACATGTCAGTAGAGAGGTACAAGGGTGGGAGGGTGGAGAGGATGGACGACCACCAACTCAATTTTTAAGTAGTAGAGATATATTTTTTTATTAATATTACAAAAAAAGTAAAAAAAAAGAATTTACAGAAATAATCACCCGTCACCAAATGAATCGGTGACATACTGACCTGGCAGATCCTGTCGGCCAACATGGGCCTTGCCGTCGATTTATTTGGCATACGTTGTTCAATTGGCCAACAGTCTTTGTCGCCAATTCATTTGGCGTCAGTTTAATTGGCCGACAGGAGCCTTGCCGTCGATTTATTTGGCATACATCGTTCAATTGGCTAACATGCCTTTGTCAACAAGGTCCATCACCATTTCGACTAGCGACAGAAGGAGCCTTCTCAATCTGTTGCCAATTCATTTGGCAATAAAGTATTATTTCTGTTAACAAACCGACTATTTATTTTTGTAATATTAGTAAAACAATCAGTTATAAATAAAAAAAAAGCTATAGCAGAGCTTCGTCTTAAGGTGCATTTGGTATGTATAATCTCATATTTCTCTATAATCTAATATTTCCCTCAATCTAGTTACTGGCAAACACATTACCAGTTATATAATATTCCAATGTTTGGTTGATTTGAAGGAAACTACATATTAGTCTTTATCATAGTTTAAATATTTCATAACTTGAACTACCAAGTCCACAAAGTTAAATTACAGGAGTTGAAATTTCAAACCATGATGGCTAACATATATAAATGTTGAATTTGCAATTTAAAATGTCACAATTTTAAATTCCAACATTCCAAATTCAGTTTTTTTATTATTCAAAAGTTCAAATTTTGAATTTTGAAATTTTAATTTTTGAGTTTTGGAGTTTAGATTCTAAGATTTAAATTCTCAGAATTTGAATATCTAAACTCCAGAATTTGAAGTTTATAAAAAACGATTTTCGAAATCCAACCTTGAAATTTTGAATTTTCAAATTGAATTGTCTGAATTTAAGATTCCAAAATTTAGGGATCAAATTTTGATATTTTGATTTCAAAATTCATATTTTGAAAGAAAAAAATATTTTTAAATTCGATACATTGGATTTTGAAATTTGAAAGTTCAAAATTTGACTTTGATGAATCAAAAGTATATGATAAAAAACACAATAACAAAGATTCCTTTCCTTTGGTAATCTAAGATAAATGCCATTTTCTATGGGAAACAGATTCCTGGAATTGATGGTAATCTGTTTCCCAAGGTAATTTTAGATTCCTTGTTCAGATTACTGGATATTTTTACAAAATAATGTAATCTCATAGGATTACTAAAGGATTTGTAGTAATCTTTGGAGAATTTCCACAACCAAACGCAACCTAAAGGGGAAACTATACCTACAAAGCAATTCCCATGAGCGCTCTACGAACGACAACACGACACGGACGTTGGCAGCTTATGGATGCGAACATGTGGTCCACTTAATTAGCCGATCAATTTCTTAACCCCTCTGTTCTTTTTTATACGTGGTTTTAGAATACATGCTGTCAACCTTTTAAAACTTTGACTGCTAACATGTACAAAAGTATATGAATTTGTCACATGGAAGTGTTATCACTGGATCTATCATCAAAAAATACTTTAATATCATTATATTTTTAATAATTTTAACTAACATATACTTAGAAAAAATAATAGTCAAAAGTATGATAGGCAAAGACTCACTGATCATAATACGAAGGTAGCAGACCTTGGACATCCATGGGGACTGTGTGAGACAAGGGTGGTATTCTGATCACGGATTGGTATCAGGAATTCTCCAAATATTACTACAAATCCTTTAGTAATCCTATGAGATTACATTATTTGGTAAAAATATCCTGTAATTTGAACAAGGAATCTAAAGTTACCTTGGTAAACAGATTACCTCTTCTAGTCCTTGCGCCTAGGGCACGGACACGGCGAGTTCACCCCTAGAGGCACTAACGCCCCCTACTACCATTATTTCATGTAGTTTTTTTTGTATGTTTCGAATGAAAATCCATGATTTCGGGCACACCCCGGATTCCTTCCCGCCGCCCAAAATCACAAATTTTCATTCGAAACATACAAAAAAGCACATAAAATGATGGTAGTGGGGGGTGTTCATGCTCCTCGGGGCTAGACTCGCTGTGTCCGTTCCCTGGGCGGACGAACCAGAGCAGGTCCGGCCCCTGTAAGATCGAGGAGGCCGACTAGAGGGGGGGGGTGAATAGGCGTTTTAAAAACTTCTTTGGCTCTAAAACCGATTTCTAATGCGGAAGCTAATACAAATACGGTTTTGCACAATTAAAGCCTAAATCAACTAGGTTCACCTAAGTGCGCCAACAATACAAGTCTATTGATATATATAACAATTAAGCAAAGACTTGTAAGCTATTCAATTTTACCAAAGTAAATGGCACAAATAAATAACTATTGCAATCATACACAATGAATAAGCAATTTAATTCTAGGAATGTAAATTGCGCAAAGTAAAGCAAGTATTCATCCACAAAGAATAAACAATTTAATTCAAGGAATATAAATTGCAATATGTAAATCACAAGAATGCAAACCACAATTGACACGGCGATGTTTTACCGTGGTGATCGGAGACTTGCTTGTCTCCCTAATCCACGTTGAGGTAAGCCCAAACTAATTGGACCGACTCCACGAATTAAGCCAAACACCTCAATTCCACTAGTGGTAGCTCTTTCCCGCTCCGTAGGTGAGCTCAACCTTCACAACACGCCGGCCTTCTCACAAGCTTCTTGAGAAGATCACCGGTCCACGACGCCCACACCGCCTAGGTGTCGGCAAACACCAAGAGTAACAAGCCAAGCCCCTTGCTTGACTCTCACCACGCAACGAATGCACAAGCTCAAGTGGATACGAAATCCACCTCTAGATGCAACACATGCAACTAGAGACCTCTCTCTTGCTCACAAGGTGCAACACATGCACAATTGAGAGGAGAGGCTCACACTAGCTCAAGAGAGTGACATGGGATGCCAAAGATTACATCTCAACCGCCAAGGGGTATTTATAGCCCTACACCAAAAACTAGCCGTTGGGAGGCAAACAGCCAAAAACTAGTCGTTATAACCTCGGGTCGTATCAAGACTCATAAGGGGCGGTACAACCGTTCTGGGCGGTCGATCAGATACTTTACACAGCTGGTCGTACCGCAGCTCAAAATTAGCACGCATTTACAATCGGTAAAAAGGTCATAACTTTTGACTCCGATGTCGGAATTGAGTGATCTTGGACTCTATGGAAAGCTTATTAAGAGGGCTACACAACCCTCCTATTTGATTTGATCTCAAACATATTTTATCAAATCAAAAGGCACAACTCTAAGAGCCACTACCATGGTCTAAGTCCAAAGAATTAGCAACAAGCAATCTTAGACCATGCCAAGGGAAAATACATGAATCCCAACAATTTGCAAAACACATTTGCAAACTTAGATCATGCCACAAGGAGTAGGTACATGGACTTCAACTATTTGCAAAACACATTTGTAAAGTATAGTCACATGCTACAAAGATTAAATGCATGAGCATCGACTATTTGCATAACACATTTGCAAATAATAGCATCATGCCATGGTGAGCTAGAGCAAGTGAGATTGAGCTATCAACACATGATGAGACTCAAGCTACTAGACAAGACCCCTCTAATAGTACGGCAACCTATACTAGCAATCCGGTCTTCCAACCAAACACCAAGACCGGTAAAAGACTAGGAACACATCCTTAGCCCTAGCTAGTCATACCTTTGCCTTGAGCATCTTCTTGAAGGTTGATGACGCACATCTTCACTTCAAGTCCGGGTCATCGTCTTGACATGCATCAACCCATGATGCATCCTTTACTTGACCTCCATCAACACATGATGAGTCCTCTCTTGACTTGATGATCAACTCATGGTCATCTCTTCTTCGAGATCTTGATATGCATCAACACATGATGCATCCTCTCCTTGAATCTTGACTTGATGACGATCAACTCATGATGCCATCCGAAGTCTCCATTACCCTGGAACATAACCTATTCATCCAACTCATGGAAAATGTTAGTCCCATAATGATTAACATCAATTACCAAGATATACCTGCAAAACAAGTCGTTGAAAATCCTGGACCGGTAGTACCGCCAACCAAGTTGCGGTACTACCGCTTGGTCCGGTCGTACCGCGTGAAGGAGCGGTACTACCGAAAGCAGGGTTTCCAATTTGCTGAAGATTACAAGCATTCTGGAATTTTTGTACCGCCATATAAAAAACGGAATGACCGCGAGTTTGGTCGACTGCTCCCAAACGCGGAACGTCCGATTTCCAGATTGAGTTTTTGAGTAGATTTGCACTTGTTCTGTTTTTATTGAACCGCCTCACAAATTTCGGAACGACCGCACTACGGTACGACCGTAGGTCACGAGCGGTACGACCGATTTCCATGAGAGGAACTGAGGCAATTTGCAACGCTTTTGGTTTTATTGAACCGCCAACTAAAATTCAGAATGACCGCTTTGCGGTACGACCGTTCAAGCAGCCAGTCGTTCCGCTTGAGTACAAAGTTGGCTGTTCCCTTCAAAATGCGGTACTACCGCCAAGTAAAGTCCGGTCATACCGCACCAAACGGTATGACCGCAATTATAACCGCGGTACTACCGATTTTGGACAGAAGCACTTAACACTTTTCAATTTAATTTCAAGTTTAAATTCAAGTGCATGCATGATCCTAAATTGATCCAAAGGGCAAGAACATGCTATCAAGCTACTAGCCATGATCCCTCTATTGTCATGCATTTTCATTACCATGTCGCCATCCATAAACTGGGACTAAGCCTTTAAACATCTTAGCACACACGTTAGTCCCACAACACAATTGCAAATAATTGAATGTAGATTTGTATGAGTATATAAGCACTACACAAGTTGTATATACTCATATGAATATATATAACTACACAAGTTATATATAATCAAAGGATATATGAGCACACATGTCTCATATACACACATGAATATATTAACTTCACAAGTTATATATATTCAAGGTTATGTAAGTACACATGAACTACACAAGTTATGTTATACTCACATATAAGTATATTTAGACTACACAAGTCTTATATACTCACATGAATATATTAAATATGCAAGTTAAATATATTCAAAGGATATGTTTCAAAGTAAAAATCCCAAATATGTGTGGAAAAAGGAATATGGATCAATACTCATGAAACCTCAAAATATAGAATGAACTCCCCCTATATGTGTGCATACATGAATATGTAATGGAAACATATGCACATATTTAGGTTAATCTTTTGGTGGAGTTCAACCTATATTTTGGATCCAAGGAATGCAACAAAATATAAGAACTATAAAGTCGAATGCATACCTCTTTTGTTCTTTATATCCAAACGAGACTAATCAAGAGATAAGGCAAATAGAATGGTTAGTCTCACAAATAGATTTATCATTATAAATGCATACTGCTTGATTTTCCTTTTGTTTATCCAATGAATTGGATTTGTCATTAAGAACTTGCATGCCTTCATGATTATCACCTTTATATCCAAATAAGACTACACAATATGTATATCAATGAAAGTGTTAGTCTCACAATTAGATTTGTCATTAATCACCAAAACTCCATTAACACATAATGGCAGGTCTAGATCCTTCAGCCCCCAGGGGCACGGTAGAGGCATGTTCAGCCCTAGTGGCACGGACTAGCTGGCTCCGGTCTTTAGGGGCATAGATGAGGCCCTCCGGCCCCTTGGGGCACGGAAAAGCCTAGTTGTCATGTCCGCGCGGCTCCATGGTGCCATCTTTGCACTTGATGTGGAGAGGAGGCTCCATAGTGCCACATTTGTTAATTCGCGCGTCAACAGCGCCAGATGCGCCAAAAACTCCATAGGGGAGACAAATGGGACCAGATATCAATCCAGGCTTGGACATGATCTTGGAACTCGAGACACTACCATAAACTAGATCTTTTGTGACGACCAAAACCATCATGGTAAAAAGAAAAACCGCTATGAATAATTTCCCTAGCGGTCTCCCGTTAGGTAGTAACCCTCATGGATAGGATGACATGGAAATTCCATTTGCTTGAAAGGTCACTGTCAGGAAAATTATTCGCGACGGCTATCCCTGTCGGCCAGCTGTCACGAAAATGTTCCTTTGTTAGGTTTGGCGGATGGGCTAACGGACATATTACTGTCGGTTCTTTCCCGTCAAGGATTTATTATATCCTTGACACCGACAGGCAAAAAAATGTAACAAACAAAAAAAAACTAAATACACATATTTTTCTCACTGAATTAGTCCCATTATCGCACACATTCAAACTCACATACACTTATTTGCACCATTAGCTTGCATGTTTCAAAGGTCTATAATGCAATTTGACAACAAAAACATGGCATTTATCAAAGTTTTCTAGTAAACACATTTACATCAAAAGGGCTAACTAGTCTTCCATTCATACATTTGAAGCACTATCATTCATCTCATCTCAATTGACTTCATTTTTTCAGGTCTCCAGCAACACACACACAATATGGACTTGAATGTTCTTATGCCTATTGCTCTTGAGTGATGCATGATGTGGATATCATGGGGATATTCTCATGATCTTAGGATGATGATATAATTAACAATAGTGTTGAGGATTTGTCGAAATACGCATTTTCGGCAAAGTTCAGGAAAATCGGTATGACTGCAATTGATGAGCGGTATTATCGCCGCCCGGTAGTACCAGTTTCTTGTTGGCGGTACTACCGCAGCGCGGTAATACTAGATTCTAGATGGCAGTATGATTTTTCCAGAACGCATGTTTTTGGGAATTTCTTCTTCGCTGAGAAATGGTATGACCGCATCTCTTGAGCGGTACTACCGCTGTGTGGTAGTACTAATGTTTATATGGCGGTATGACCGATTTTGCCCTGTTCGCTGGCCAGCTTGGCGGAGATGTTTGTAAGATAGGTCAATTTCATGGGTTCCATTGTATACGTGTTGCATGATGCATGTTTTGATTAACGTGGGTCAAGTTGCGAAGAACTTGTTCCCGGAATCGATTTTTTTTTGTCTATTGTTGTGCAGGACGCTTGGAGGTCAACGACAGTCAACGGCAAGGATGATCGGGACTAGGCTTGGAGAGCTGAGGTTTAGAACGACCGAGGATGCCGAGTGAAGTCAATTGACTCAAGCATGGCGTAAAATAGATAAGAATGACTGAACGGGAAGTTTGATACGACGGGTTGCATCAAGCAACGCGGGGTTGGTGTAAGTGCCATGATGGTTTCGGTAGGAGCCAAATGGGAGAGACTTGCCGACATAAAGAAAACTTTTGATCAACCTACACGTGGCGAAGCATGCGATTGCTTCATGAAGATTGGACTCAGTCTTTGGAGAAGGATCGAGTAGGGGTGACCAAAATACCGTCTTGATGACCTTTGAATAAACCGCGGCGCAAGGAGAGGTGGTTTAGGTCAATTAAAGATGAAGACGACGCTTTGAGAAGCGTGCATGAGTTAGACCCATTTGTGTGTGGGCTTAATGGGTGCCCATCAGGGTTTTCTCTCATAGCATAGCCTCCACTATAAAAAGGGAGGGTGATGGTTGTGCACCTCCCAACTCTTGTATCTAGAAACTCTAGTTTGTGTTTTAGTAATAGGAGAGAATAGTGGAGAGGTTAGGGTTCTTGAGAGGTAGATTGATTGAGTGCTCAAGTGTTGAGATTTTATCCTCCATGGTGGAGTGGCTGTAAACTAACTTCAATCTCCAATCAATCCAAGCAAGATTCTTCAAGATGAATCTCTCTTTGTTCTTGCTCTCTCTTTGGTGATTTTGGATTTTTGATGATTCCTTGATTTTCCTTTGGTTTCTTGTGGTGATCTTGCTTGTTGTGAAATGTGGGAATGTATCTAAGATCATCTTGACCATCCTTTACCCATGAACAAGCTTTTGGATCAAAGTTTGATTTTGGCCTGTTTTTGGAGCAACCTTCACTCAAATGGAAAAAGATCGGAACTTTGACAATGATCTACACGATCTTTGATTGGAATAGGTTCCTGACATCCTAGAGAAGGCTTGTTTCAAGTTTCATGAAGTTTAGATCACCGGATCAAAAGTTGTACCAATTTTGGTTTTAGTTTGGGCTGTTTTTTACTGTTCACCGATATTACCTCCCGACTCATTTTAATTTGAGTTTTTGGTTGATTTGCTTTGAGATTTTGATTGGATTCAACACAAGTCTTCCGCTATACTTGTCGATTAATCTTCATAGCTTTTATAGCTATCGGAATAAAAATTGAATTGAATCCGATCAAGATGAAAAAGAGATAACGCTCCTATTCACCTTCCTCCGGTCACCGTTTCAGTCCAACACATGAAAACACAAAGAACAAAACAGTAGTTTAGCCATCAAAGCAAATTGATAAAGATGCACACACCTAAGTCACTAGATGAACAGATGAGCTTGACCACGCGCGTATATTTTTTGCAATGTAATATTATGAATCTGCACAAGTATATTTTCATAAAATTAGTAGATAGATATACATGCAGGCAGTTAGGTAGCTAGTAACTACAACTGAAATATTCAGTTTCTCATACATGAAAAGTTTCGAAATCAGATAGGGCAGACGAACAAGTATCAGAGATTTTTAGGCAGTACTAGGTTGTATCAAATCAACTGCACAGAATGACTAAACCAGTACTTAACAACCGGTTGGAGCATACTAATAGCACACAGACGAAGCCAGGCACTGCTAGATACTATACATGGATAGTTCAACTTGGCTGACGAACATGGCATGGACAAATTCAGATAGTAGTATAAAACAACACAACATACTTAATCAAAACAGACACCAGCTTGAGTCGGTAGTTGTACCTGCTCTCATGGTGACACTGTCAGGTACTTAGAAGAATTGGCATAGACCCCAAAAAACGAAGGTGACTTTTATAGTTCCACTAGGAATAACGAATAGGATAAGTACCACTCCGATCAATAGAAATGAGCAATACTTTAAATAAAAAAATGTTTTACCTGGAGACATGAGAAACTAGCAGCAGTACACGACTGAGGAAAATAATAGAGCAAACCATCAAAATGCCCCTAATGAATTAACCAGTAGCAGTACAATCAATTATTGAACTACTACTGGTCAGCAAGAAAAGAACTATGCTACTAGTTTTAATTCAGATGATTATGCAACTATACTTTGAATATGCGCAATTATATTTCAGACTAAACATCTGGCTTTAGACTTGGATTTTTTTCATAAATCAGACAGGCACAGGAACAAAAATCACATTGAATGACCGTCTAGTTTCACAACGGTGTCTACCTGCCTTGTTCTCTAATTATAGAAAAGCACCATCTAATTATATCAGTTTCCAGGACTACTCTTTAAGCGCGACAATGTGTCTAGTAATTTATTATCATGACAGAAAAGATCTGTTAGATTAACAACTCTATCATCTACTTTTGTCAATTAAGGTTTAGTCAAGTACTCAAGTATATGATAGACTAGATGCAGATCATATAGACTTGTCCAGAGATCTATAAAAGCATGTCCTGTTCCTCCAAACCTGACCGAAAACTCCAATTCATCTCATAATGCAGCAATCGATCCTGCAAGATTTTTTAAAAAAATCAGGGGACACATATTTCATGAAAATGCAACTATACAACGAGTCAGAGAAGACACATACCAATCCTGCGGCTACTGTTGCGGGGGCATGGAAGGCGTGACAGGCGGCCACCCTCGAGTGTGTGTACTTTCCCAAGGGCATACAGCACATACAGCTTGGTAGTGTGGGGACACAGTTACATCACTTAATATCAAATACATATCACGTAAAGCAAAGATATTCATAATATTAAACAGTTCATAAATAGATCGTACGGCCACTTGACTTATACGCGGGCTGATCAGGCCAAATACTTTAAATATTTGCACATCGGTAGCAGAAAAAAAAAACAACACCTAAATGGGACTATCAGGATATGCCCATATACAATCGGCTAGGACTCGCGATTTAGTTCTTGGCCTTTTTGACTTATAGTCCTATTGGATACAATTAAGTGCCATCAGGGTTTTCTTCTTCTCCTCTTACTGAAGGATAGCAATTGAGCAATAGTGAGTACGAAGGTACTCAACAAGACACCACACAAAATGCAATTATAATCGATGCAAGGCTGAACAAAGGAAATGCTTGATGTTCTTTTATTTGCAGAAAGTCACATTTGAACTAGATTATATATAAGGCCCGAGACCTAGCATTTCGACTAAACCAGTTCTACTGAAATTGAGTAATGCTGTAAAATACTAGCTAAGGCTCCAACCTCCAAATATTATAGAGTGGCCACAACCAACTAATACCATAGAGTGGCTTCAACCTTTTTTATCGGACTACTACCCACAATTTCCACTGGCTATAACCAGGACAAAACAATACCTCGGGCCACTACTCGATCATTCCACTGGCTACCAGGACAAATCAAAGCCATGGGCTACAACCCACACCTTCCACTGGCTACAACCAGGATAAATTAACACTCTGGGCTAAAACCTGATAATTCATCCCACTCACAAATTGTTTTATAAAAATTGAGATTAATCAAGAAAATTCTCGTGCATCACCCATGACCGTGGGTATTGTTATCCGAACAGTTTTCACTCTGGAGAGGTTGTACAACTTTACCCAAATGAGACGATCATCTTGTAATGTCAACACGCTACCGTAGGCGTGTGACTAAGAAAATCATCATAAGGTCTTTACAATGCCCCACCCCAATGCAGCTCCACCTGCTAAGGTTTCAACCGCTGGGGGCTAACTGAGACGGAGGTCCCTTCTTGCATCGTGTGGTTTTCCTGTGGCTTCAACCACTCCATGTTCCACTGAATGGTAAAACTAATGTTGAGGAAAAGGAAATTAATTAGCCAGGTCGACACATTTTAGACTTGTGGTTGCACTATTAGTGTTCGAGAGGTCATCACAAGATTCGATCCTTAATTGACTTGGACGGTGCTTTCACATTACCCACTCTCGTGCTTTTATTCACTCCCGCCCGATGTAACACCCCGGCCCAATACGAAGCCCAGAATGCCACTAAACTAACCTAGCTATTGATTTTAACAATAATTACACTAAATTACAGCAAGCATATCAAAGATAAAACACATACAGGGTCACAATAACACAAAGATAACTATAAAGAAATCATGGATAATTAATTTATAGGAAGTATACCAAAATAATAAACGAAGAGCAACGCATAACCAAACCAATCAAATCTGTTTAATGAATAATCAACTAAGGCTAAGCAATAATATCCAAACCTAATTAGAACTTATCAAACTAATAAATTGTCTCATGATCAATAGTTCTTATAATTGAGCAAATGATGAGAATCCAAGTGTGTGCTAGCCCTTGCCATGAGTAATGTCGTCAGCGGTCACCTAAAAACAATAGTAGAGCAAGGGTGAGTCCACGACTCAGCAAGCACATTAATAAACAATGAGCAAAGCTTAATCAGTAGTAAACAATATCATCAACATCAATTATTCTCTTTTCTTTATTTTCATGCTCAATCATTCAATTATCTTCTCTTTATTCTCACACATAATTATCAAATACTTTTCATTCAATACATCTCTATACTACATGTTCACATGTACTTCTTTCGCGTATACCGGTATAGCGTGAGTGAACACTCGCGACAATGTACACTCTCAAGCTCGTCCTCCGCAAGGATCAGGGAACTCTGTAACACCCTAGTTTTCAGGGCTTTTTAAAAAATTTCAAATTAAAATTAATCATTTGATTTTACTGAAGTGATAAAGCTTAAATTTGAAATTTTAGAAAATAAAAACAATTTAATATGAGTTAATAGAACTTAAATTAATTCAAATTTTGGTTTGTTTGGGTTTTCATGGGTTTTTCTGGTTTTAAAATCAAAAAGAGTATTTCAAGTATTTCCTTGAATTTTCGGATTGTATAAAGGCTTTTTCTATTTTTCTGAAATTTAAAAATAATTTATTTACAAAATTAAAAGCTAAATTTAAGTTATAAATAATTTTATTAAGTTCCAAATGATACAAGGAATTTTTGTGTATTTTTCTTGAATTTTTGGACTTTAATTACTATTTTCTAAAAGCCTTTTTGGATTATTGTATTTTCTATAATTAAAAAAGCATCAAATCTGGAAAAAGCTTTGGGCCGAAAGCCTTCGCTCCCAGCCCATTTCCTCTCCGGCTTGCTTGTGCTCGGGCCAGCTCCCCCGCTCTAGCCCATCTCCCTTTGCCCCCGCCCTCTCTCACCGACAGGTGGGCCTCGCCTGTCAACCTCCTCGCCCTAGTCATCTTCTACCTACTGTTGGGAGCCCATGCCGGCCATGCGCGCATTTCTCGCCGGCTGCCTTTCCTCACCCATGCCCTCGCCCATGCCCTCACCGTGCCGCCTCGTCAACGCCCATTAAATGCTGCTCCGCCCATCCCCCTCGACCACCGTGCACGCGCCATGGCCCTATGCCTTGCCAACGCCCCCATGCCGCGCCACCGCGATTCCCGTCGAGCCATCTCCTCCCCCGGCCAATCATCCTCCCCCTTTAAATGGAGCACCCAGAGCCTCTCGCCCTCCTCTCCCTTTTCCCCCTTTTCTCCCTCCCTCTCTCGCCTCCGTTCGCTGGCTTTTCGAGCTCAAACTCCACCGGTCGGAGCTCATGCCGCCGCCTTTTGCGCCGCCTCTGGTAGAGCTCCCCCATCGTGGTCCACACCTTCGGCATCGCATTGCTGCGGTCTATGCCGTGCGCACCTCCTCACCCCCGGGTTGTCACTAGAACCCTAGCGCCGCCTCCGACCGGTCGTCTCCGTCGCCTTCTTCGTCACCACCAGCAAGCCCCTCCCGTCTCGTCGACGAAACTGCAAGCCCTAGGTTCCCCGCATCCTCATCCTCCTTTTGGTACCCCGGCCAAGCCTCGCTGTGGCACATAGCACCGGCGAGCTACGCACCCGCGTCGCCACTGTCCTTAGTGCTGACGTGGCTGCCGCGTGGTAGGCCACATCACAGCCACCTCGCTAGTTCAGCCTGCGTACAAAAATATTTCCCCTTTTCCTCTACAAAAATATTTTAGCCGAAAATCCTTTTTCGGTCGTTGATGTTAGCATGGCGCAATTATTGATTTTCCTTTAGAAAATTAATTCTGAAAATTCCCTTTTCATCATTTCATGTATTTTCAAACTTCCGAGAACCCGTTCTCCTCCGTCCGAACTCCGATTTTGATATTTCAAACTTATAAATTCATCTAAAATCAAGATATAGCTTTATATATTGAAATTATTTAATTTGGAGTTAATTTGAATTAATTTGAATTTGCTTCGTTTTCACGTGTAAATTTCGACGACTCCGTGGAAACCCAATATTTCGAAGAAGTAGATCCTCAAGCATTTGAGCAAGGCAAGTTACACCTTTGATGTCACGACCACTTCAAGAGAGTCACGACCACTTCTGACGCGGTCGGGCCGAGTCATGACCATTCCAGAAGGGTCACGACCTCCCCCGGAGAGTCACGACCACTCCCAACGCGGTCGGGCCGAGTCACGACCACTCCAGGAGGGTCACGACCACTCCCGATGTGGTCGGGCCCGAACTTCTGTGCAAACCGAGCTAGTTCCAGGAACAACGGCTAGCTCACACAGTAAACAAAGGTGGTACAGCCATCAACGCAAACTTTGTTAATAACAACAGAGTTGTTTACAAGAACGGCTTATGAGCCGACAAAACCAAAATACAGCGGAAGACAAAAGTGAGTAGACCACACGATTCGTCGCAGGCAATCGTCTGGCGGTTGCAGCCTAGACATCCTTGTCCTCGAGCTCTTCGTAGACCTCTTCTCCTGCTCAATGGTTAGATTAAGCAGAGTGAGCACAACAACCATGCTCGTAAGTCACACCCATCAAGTAACAGATTGAATGCATGCAAGGATTTCTCAAAGGGAGGCTTATAGAGTTGATTTGCGTAAGGCCATGTTTCTTTCCAAATACTTGTACTAAGTTCCAAATAAGTTATACAATAACTAAAATTTATTTTTTAAAACTCAGTTTTATAGTCGGATAACATTCATCAACAAGCTGTGAAGGATACCCTCCTAGCACAGGGAGATAACATTCATCAACATGCTGTGAAGGATACCCTCCTATCACCGGGCTACCCGCCGAGACCCATTTGGATAAACATCCAAAACCATTTCATAAAGTCTTTTGAAAACAAAACCAAAATCTAACTTGGAGTAGCTTTGTCAGCATGTCCATGACCGTGGACACGGCTATTCGAATAGTTTTACACTCTGCAGAGGTGTACAACTTTACCCACACGATACGACCTCTCTAGTTTGTTTGGCATCCGTCGACACCACCACTCACTACCGTAGGTAAGTGGTCTAGAGCACGTGACAAGGCCTTTACACTGCGCCATTCCACCGTAGTCCCCCCTCGCTAAGGTTTTGCCCCCTTTGTACTAAGCATCTTCCGGGTTCAAGCCCTCTCTTGCGCCAGGTGGGAATACATAAAAGTAGGTCGTCAAGATACCCACTCAACCGGATGGAACGACCACGGTGAAATATTGCAAATTAGTTAGAAAGGTTCTGCCCATTTAGAACATGTGGTAGTACGGTAAGGCATGGCAAAATACACTCGAAGACCGGTCCTTAACTGATCTGGGCAACTGTCCATAAAACCCTGGGCCTCAACCCTACCCGAGTTGATCCCGTGCATGAACATGCACCCTTCCAGACAACCAATTCGCCCAAGTCCAAACCAGTTTTCATTTGCTTTGCTTTTCAGAAACTTTTGCAAACTTCCACGACAACCCAATGTCATGGTTAAAACATTTTGACAACATTGGTCTTTGGCAGTAAAATCCCAAATCAAGATCTTTGGGTCTAAGCTTGGCTAAGCATAGAGTTTTGAAACAATCTAGTTCATACTAATGTACCAACTAGCTCTTTACTAAGGTAACAAGGGGTTGGTTGAGTCAATAATCAAGTTTGGATGTACAAAGGAATTAGGAATAACTATAAAGTTAAAACAGAGATTAAATTACTTAAATTTATGTAAGGATGCAATAATAATTTGAAACAAAACATAATTAATTTGAGATACTGGGATTCAATATGATCAAGGGTGTAACTTGTCTTGCTCGAAAGCTTGAGGGTCTACTTCTTCGAAGTACTTGAGCTCTCCGGAGTCGTCGAAATCTACACGAGAGAACAAAGCAAATTCAAATGAAGACCAAATAAAATCCAAATGAACTCCAAAACAAAACGAACTAGAACCAACAGCAAGGGAGGTCCTGAGGAGGAGGTCCTGAGGAAGAGGTCTAATGAAGGATACGACCACTCAACGTGGTCGTAGGGACAGGGAAGAGAACAGGGCACAGAGAAACTCACCAAGACCGAGAGAGAGAGAGAGAGAGAGAGAGAGAGAGAGAGAGAGAGGAAGGGAGGGAAGACAGGGCGAGAGACGCAAGCAGCACTCCAAATAACTCCTTGGCGATGAGGAGGCGACGATGCAGGCTCCAGCAAACTCCTTGGCGTTTGGGAGGCGAAATTTCAAGCACGGAGGAGCTGGGCGAGTGCAAGAGAGCTGGGTGTGGGAAAAGGTGATGAAAGAGGGCTACTCAGGCTTTTATAGCCAGGAAAGACGGGGAGAGTCACTGAAAGACTCAACGGCCCACACGATCAAGGGTAGGTGAAGGAGGATATGGGGGCAGGTAGGGGAGAAGACAAGAGGGGGAACAGGTACTGCAGAAGCGACATAATTTAATGCGACACAATAGCATTTAATGCATGCAGACAAATGCGTCAGCAGTGACGCAGTGGGAGGAAGAAGAAGATGAGCAGGACTGACAGATGGGGCTAGTCAAAACTCAGGAGGGTGGTCAAACCAAAGGGGAGGTCGTGACCAAAGGGGAGGTCATCCAAGACCACCCGGAGGTCTCACAGGACCACCTAGGAGGTCTTCCAAGACCACCCGGAGTTCTCACAGGACCACCCAGAAGGTCTTGGGTAGAGAGGGAGGTCCAAGCGAGAGGGAGGTCTGGACAAGGGGGAATGTCCAAACGAGAGGGAGGTATGGACAATGGGGAGGTCCAAACGGGTGGGAGCACGGAGCGAACAGAGAAAGGGAAAGCCACACCAGAGAACTCCCAAATCAAGATCTTTGGGTCTAAGCTTGGCTAAGCATAGAGTTTTGAAACACGCTAGTTCATACTATGAAGGATCTAGACCTGCCATTATGTGTTAATGGAGTTTTGGTGATTAATGACAAATCTAATTATGACACTAACACTTTTATTGATATACATATTATGTAGTCTTATTTGGATATAAAGGTGAAAACCATGAAGGTATGCAAGTGATTAATGACAAATCCAATTCATTGGATAAACAAAAGGAAAAATCCAAACAGGTACGCATTCATAATGATAAATCTATTTGTGAGACTAACTCTTCTATTTGCCTTATCTCAAGATTAGTCTCGTTTGGATATAAAGAACAAAAGAGGTATGCATTCGACTTCATAGTTCTTATATATTGTTGCATTCCTCGGATCCAAAATATAGGTTGAACTCCACCAAAAGATTAACCTAAATATGTGCATATGTTCTTATTACACATTCATGTATGCACACATATAGGGGGAGTTCATTCTATATTTTGAGGTTTCATTAACATTAATCCATATTCCTATTTCCACATATATTTGGGATCTTTACTTTGAAACATATCCTTTGAATATATTTAACTTGCATAGTTAATATATTCATATGAGTATATGAGACTTGTGTAGTTCATGTGTACTCACATATCCTTGAATATATATAACTTGTGTAGTTAATATATTCATGTGTGTATATGAGACATGTGTGCTCATATATCCTTTGAGTATATATAACTTGTGTAGTTATATATATTCATATGAGTATATACAACTTGTGTAGTACTTATATACTCATACCAATCTACATTCAATTATTTGTTATTGAAGTGATTATCATCAATTACCAAAGAGGGAAAGATTGTGGTATCTTGTCCCACCATTATGATTTAATGGTATGATGTGGTAATTAATGATAATCATATTGTGGAACTAATGTTTTCCATGAGTTGGATAAGCATGTTAGGTTCCATGATAATGAAGACTTGGGATGACATCATGTGAGGATTGTCATCAAGTCAAGAGGAGTTCCATCATGTGTTGATGGAAGTCAAGTGAAGGAAATCATCGTGTGTCGATGATGTTCAAGAAAAGGAGATGATCATGAGTTGATCATCAAGTCAAGATTCTTGAAGAAGAGGAAATCATCATGTGTTGATGATATTGAAGATCAAGAGCTTGAAGTAAAGGATGCATCATGTGTTGATGCATGTCAAGTTCTAGAAGAAGAGATGATCATGAGTTGATCGTCAAGTAAAGAGAAGGTCCATCATGTGTTGATGAAGATCGAATGAAGAATGCATCATGTGTTGATGCATATCAAGAAAAGGGAATCATCATGTGTCAATGATGTTCAAGAAGAGGAGATGATCATGAGTTGACCATCAAGACAAAGAGAAGGCCCATCATGTGTTGATGGAGATCAAGTGAAGGATGTCTTCATGTGTTGATGAAGGTCAAGTGAAGAACTCATCATGTGTTGATGAGTATTCAAGTCAAGGACCCGGACTTGAAGTGAAGATGTGCGTCATCAAGCTTCAAGTGTTTGCGCAAGGCAAAGGTATGACTAGCTAGGGCTAAGGATGTGTTCCTAGTTTTTTACCGATCTCGGAGTTTGGTTGGGAGACTGGATTGCTAGTATAGGTTGCTGTACTATTAAGAGGGGTCTTGACTAGGAGCTTGAGTTAGTCATGTATTGATAGCTCATTGTGTTTACTCTAGCTCACCTTAACATGTTGCCAATATTTATGAATGTGTTTTGCAAATAGTTGTGGCTCGTGGATAATCCTTGTAGCATGTGACTTTGGTTTGTGAATGTATTTTGCAAACGGTGTAAGTCCATGTACCTTATTCCTTGTAGTGTGATTCTAAAAGTTGGCAAATGTGTTTTGCAACTTGTTGAGAATCTCACGTGAATCCTTGTTTGCATTGCGCGTCAATTTGGTGGCAAATGTGTTTTACAAATTGAGTTGAAGCAGAGTGAAATTTGTGGTGTGATTCTAAAAGTGTGCAAATGTGTTTTGCAACTTGTTGAGAATCTTGCCTATATGCCTTGGTTGCATTTCATATCATTTGTAAATGTGTTTTTCAAAGTTGAGATTGAAAAAGAAATGCAAAGTTGTGCTTTTCTCTGTGGAGTGGTCTGACCGACGTGTTATGGGCGGTTTGACCACGCATCGGTTGTTCCGATTCCTAGTTGGCGGATCAATTAAAACAGTACCAATGTATTTTGGTTCGGCGACTCCCTTGAGAATCGGTAGTACCACGCTCCTTGAGCGGTACGACCGGACCAAGTGGTAGTACCACATGTTAGTTGGCGGTCGTACCGCACCGGTGCCCAACGGCTAGTTTTATAACCGTTGGAGGAAGTGCGGTCGCATCAAGACCCTAGTTGGCGATCGCGTCGCATGTGCTGATTTTTCAGCAGACTTTTCCACAATGGCTAGTTTTTGTGTGTGGGCTATAAATACCCACCTTGGTCATGTGTGGGCAAGTTGCTGGTGCCCCTAGACATTCCTTTGAGCAAAGAGCAAGCCCTCTACTCTCTTTTGTGCATATGTTGCACTTAGTGAGCTTTGAGAGGCAAATCCTATTGCATGTGTTGCATTAGGTAGTGGATTGTGTATCCACTTGAGCTTAGACACTTGATTAGATCAAGTGAGGGTCTAAGATTTGTTACTCTTAGTGTTTGCCAACACCTAGACGGCGTGGTGGCGTCGTGCGTCGGTGATCTTCTCAAAGAAGTTTGTGAGAAGACCCGAGCGGTTTGTGAGTGGTGTGGTGCTCGCCATCTCCGGAGTGGAGGAAAGAGCAACTCTAGTGGAGCGAGGTGTTGGTTCGGTTTGGAACCGGTCCAAGTGGTTAGACTTACCTCGGAGGCGGGTGCTCAATTCGTGGAGTCGGTCCAATTGGTTTGGGCTTGCCTCAACGTGGATTAGGGGTGACCGGCAAGTCACCGATAACTACAGTAAAACATCATCGTGCCAATTGTGGTTTGACTTCTTGTGCTTTACATTGTGCAATTTATATTCCTTGTATTAAATTGTTTATTCATTGTGGATGAATGCTTGCCTAGCTTTGTGCTATTTACAATGATAAAATTGAATAGCTTACAAGTCTTTGTTTAATTGCTGTATTTATCAATAGACTTGTATTGTTAGTGCACTTAGGTGAACCTAGTTGATTTAGGCTTTAATTGTGCAAAACCGTATTTGTATTAGCTTCCGCATTAGAAATCGGTTTTAGCCGTAGAGAATTTTAAAACGCCTATTCACCCCCCTCTAGTCGGCCTCCTCGATCTTACATACTAATGCACCAACTAGTTCTTTACTAAGGTAACAAGGGGTGGTTGATTCAATAATCAAGTTTGGATGTACAAAGAAATTAGCAATAACTACAAAGTTAAAACAGGGATTAAATTACTTAAATTTATGTAAGCATGCAATAATAATTTGAAACAGAACATAATTAATTTGAGATATTGGGATTCAATATGATCAAGGGTATAACTTGCCTTGCTCGAAAGCTTGAGGGTCTATTTCTTTGAAGTACTTGGGCTCTCCGGAGTCGTCGAAATCTACACGAGAGAACAAAGCAAATTCAAATGAAGACCAAATAAAATACAAATGAACTCCAAAACAAAACGAACTAGAACCAACAGCAAGGGAGGTCCTGAGGACATCCCGAGGAGGAGGTCTTGAGGAGGAGGTCCTGAGGAAGAGGTCCAATGAAGGATACGACTACTCAACGTGGTCGTAGGGACAAGGGAAGAGAACAGGGCACGGAGAAACTCACCAAGACTGAGAGAGAGAGACTGAAGGGGAAGGGGGAAGACGACGGTCGAGGATGGCGCAGGCGCTCCGGTGAACTCCTTGGAGACGAGGAGGCGACGACGCAGGCTTTAGCAAACTCCTTGGCGACTGGGAGGCGAAACTTCAAGCACAGAGGAGCTGGGTGAGAGCAAGAGAGCTGGGTGTGGGAAAATGTGATGAAAGAGGGCTACTCAGGCTTTTATAGCCAGGGAAGATGGGGAGAGTCAGTGAAAGACTCAATGGCCCCACACGATCAAGGGTAGGTGAAGGAGGAGATGGGGGCAAGTAAGGGAGAAGACAAGAGGGGAACGGGTACTGCAGAAGCGACAGTATTTAATGCGACACAACAGCATTTAATGTGCGTAGACAAATGCGTCAGCAGTGACACAGTGGGAGGAAGAAGAAGGTGAGCAGGGCTGACAGGTGGGGATAGTCAAAACTCAGGAGGGTGGTCAAACTAAAGGGGAGGTCGTGACCAAAGTGGAGGTCGTCCAAGACAACCCGGAGGTCTCACAGGACCACCCAGAAGGTCTTCCAAGACTACCCGGATGTCTCACAAGACCACCCAGGAGGTCTTGGGTGGAGAGGGAGGTCTGGACAAGGGGGAATGTCTAAACGAGAGGGAGGTCTAGACAAGGGGGAGGTCCAAACGGGAGGGAGCACGGAGCGAATAGAGAAAGGGAAAGCCACACCGGAGAACTCCAACAAACTCGAAATAAACCAAACTTTTGGATTAGTTGAAGTTCGATTTATTCCTTTTAAACACTCTTACTTCCAAAATCTCAAGTTAAGCTTTAGGACTTCAACAAAACCAAATGGTTCTTTTTTTTTGGAATTTTTTTTTAAAAAAAGACCTGAAAATCAGGATGTTACATTTGATCATATTGAATCTCAGTATTTTAAATTATTTAAATCCTATTTTAAATTATTATCGCATGCTATTTAAATTCAAGTAATTTAAATTCCTGTTTTAAGCTTTATAGTTATTCCCAATTCCTTTGTATAGCCAAACTTTGCTATTAAATTAATCATTCCTTGATACCTTAGTTAAAATCTAGTTGATACATTAGTATGAGCTAGAACATGTTGAAAAACAGTATGCTTAGACCAAGCTTAGACCAAAAGTGTTAAAATCTGGGGAATTTAGCCAAAAGTTCAACTATGATTTAAAATGATACGATGGTGTTGTCTTTACCATAGAAGTTTATAAAATGATTTAACTTGGCAAATAAAATAAAAATTGGTTTGGATTTGGGCAAAATGGATGTTTGGATGGTGCACGTTGATGCTCGGGATCGAGTCATCTCTACGATCGAGGCCTAGGGGTTATTTTGGAAAGTCGCCTAAGTTAGTTAAGGAACGGTCTTCGAGCCGTATCTTGCTAAGCCCCATCGTACTACCACATGTCCAGCGTGGGTGGGACCTAGATAAATAATTTTGTATCATTTCACTATGGTTGTGTCATCCGGTTGCATGGGTGTCTTTATGACCTACTTTTATGTATTCCCACATGGTGCAAGAGGTGGCTTAAATCCAACGGGTTTCTATCTAAAGGAAGCGAAACCTTAGCGAGGTGGGACTACGGTGGGATGATGCATTGTAAAGGCTTTGTGATAATGACTTAGTCGCACACCTTCGGCAGTGTGTTAGACGGACATTATAAGTCAATTATCTCTTGTGGGTAAAGTTGTACAACCTATGCAGAGTGTTAAGAACTATTCGAATAGTTGTGTCCACGGTCAAGGACAAGCTAAGCAAAGCCACTCAAAGTTAGAATTTTGTTTTGATTTCAAAAGACTTTATCAATTGTTGTTGGATAGTTTATTCAATTGGGAAATTGGGCGGTTTGCCATGTGATAGGAATGTATCCTTCACCACTCGTTGATGAATGTTATCTCACTATAAAACTTGAGATTTAGGAAATGAATTTGAGTTATAGAGTAAACTGCTTTAGAACTTAGTATGAATATTTAAATGAAAAATATCGCTTTATGCAAATTGAGCCATATAAGCCTCCCGTTGTTAAATCCTTGCATGCATTATAATCTGTTATTGAGTGTAACTTTTGGAGTATAGTTGTTTGTGCTCACTCTTGCTTAATATAATTGTTGAGCAGGAGAGGAGTACTACAAGGAGAATGAAAACTTGGACGACTAGGTTACTCCCCCAGACGATTACTTGTGGCGAATCGTGTGGTCTAACTTCTTATGTTGCTTCTGTTGTATTTTGCTTATTGGCTTTATGCCCCCTTTTGTAACGAACTTAAATTATTATCAATGAATGGTGTTTTATGGTTATGCTATCCATTTTTGTTTGATTGTGCACACTAGCTATTTCTGGACTAGTGTATGAAACACAGAGAATCTGGGATCCTTCACTCTCGGGTTAGATAACCTCCTCCACTCCCGTGGAGTTGTGATCAACATGATCACTTTCTCATATGCAATGATGTTTATGAATGCACAACTATTCATAGATTCATCAAAATTACCATCAACCAATATTCTCATATCCAACAATACGAAATAAATCATGATCATTCACATTGTTTGCAATTAAATAAAGTAAAAGCACAACAATATAATGGTAATGAGTGGTAAAGAAATACAGTGATCAACCAATGAACACTGTCTACTATGCACTTGCCTCTTCTAGTTGCAAGAAACGGTTTGATTAGAAAATGATAACAAACCCGACGTCACTCCTCCTACAGTAAACACACAATCTCAATAACAAGCTACAACAATACAAGAACAACAATTAAACGACATTGCTTCTACACATTTCCCAAATCCGCAACACTCTTCCTTTACCGAACAGTCATCCCTTGCTGTGTCGGTACTAAAAACAACATAACTTTTGACTCCCAAGCCCTATCATGGCAAACCACACCAGTTCTGGAATCTACACAAAATTTCCCACAATTCCTAATTAAATCATTTAACCCCCGTTTTTAACCTAGAAGACCGTTCTGTCATCTTTTGAATAGCAGGATTAATATTTTTATATCTATTAATCTACACATGCAAGTACTTTAAACCATAACATTTTTAGAATCTATAAAAAATTAGCTACCTCTTTCTAGTTATGCCCAAAATTCAATTCTGCCATCTACCAAGTCAATTCAATAGTTTCCCTAGACTGCGTCCAGCAACAATCGGTTTCTTGACAACAGTCTTCCCAAAATCATAACTTATATTCTACCTGTCCCAAATTAGTGTTCTTGGACTCTATTAAACCCTTAGATTGTTATCTACACTTTTCATGTAGAGCGAAAAAATAATTAAATCATTTAATAATTTTAATCTACAGTTTACCAAGATAGTGCCAAAAGACGACAACTTTCTAGACAGCAGGTTTACAAAAATCGTAACTCTTAATCTACCCTATCAATTGACATGATTAAGCACTCTACAGAAAGTTAATGAAATCCTCTGCAACAATCTAGTAGATGATATTATCATATTATGCCCATACAGTGCCTGAATATGCAACTGAAGATTATGGCAGACAAACCCATATACTAATCGAACCTCTGACACAAAACTTGCTACTTCTTCTTCTAATCGAGACTCTAATCTCTACTAAAAATTGGTTAACCAAAGAGGAAAAATCCAGATCGTTACTCAGGTGAGGAATGCCAAAAATGCGACCCTTTTGTCACCTTTTCTTCCCTTGTTCTTCCCCTGGTTGGCGTATTACAATCACAAAATCGCTGACCATGTGTGGCCACATGCTAGCATGCGTGCGCTTGCGACCGAAGGCGAGCGGCGTGGCTCTCGGCGTGCGACGAGACGCTGGTGGCGTGACAGATGGCGATGGCGCGCTGGGTGAGTGGGCGACGCGGGCAGGAGATCGACGCACCGAGCATCCACACATGCGAGCAGGCAAGTACCAGCGCGCGGGAGCAGCGACGATTGGCGTGTGGTGAAGGCGAGCGAAGGTGGCAGCACTAGCGACGGTGCACAAGAAAAAGAAAGAACAAAGCGGCTAAGATTTCTATGTTTTGGATCCTCCTATGCCCCACGTCCCCTTTTAACACGGCACAAGTTCTATTACGTTTCCAACTCCTCCCGTATGACTTGTTCCAGGAAAACAACTCCTCTCTAAAATATCCAAAGCACCTCATTTTCACGTATCCCCTTTTGTCTAATTACACACAAATCCTTAAGAGGGTTATTTTTAGAATATTACACCTGACTTACCATCCGCCCAAGTATAAAACATTTTTTGGGTTTTTGTTTTGAAAATCTTTTCTAAGCTCAACATACCAGCCATCCATCCAATGCCTACCCAAATCAAGTTTTGATGTTTGAATGATGTCGGGGCAATTTAATGTCCACATATTAATGTATCTAAGTAAGGCTAAGTATGACACTTAGATACAGATTTAGTGACAAATTAAGTTTACCATTATTCCTAGGGTAACAAAGGCTAGTGTCCAAGATCAAGGAATTAATGTAATTTCATAGCTCGTTTATCATTAAGACATTAACTACTAGCTAATGGCAACATATTTGTAATCAAACTATAGCATGAAATTTTATAATTTGAAACAATATAATTTGCATTCAAAATGTAGGAGAAATACAATCAAAGTGATGACTTACCTTGCTCAATGTTTCGATAATCTAGGTCTTGTTCTTTCTCTTGCTTGAATTTGTTGCTCCTTTAGGACTTTGAATTCTAATTACATAAAATACAATTGAATTCAAGAATGTCTGAAAACAACCAAAGGAAACCAAATAAACTCAAAGGCAATCAAATAGATTCAAAGAGAATTCAAACTAACTCCAATAAATTCCAACATTCATACATTGGGTATAAGGGTATATATTTGGATTTTAGATGAATTTAGGATCAGGAATTATTTGATTCGGAGTTAGGGCGAGACAGATCGGGCTCTCGGAATATTCGTCAGTGGAGCATTTATGGAAAAAGAGAGAGTAATCCTGGGAATACTCCTCTTAGGACATTGGGATGGGAGAGATTACATTAATAGGTAGAATCTAATCATCTTTATTCATTTTACGAATTGTTCTTCTATTGGAAGGGGACAACGATGGGTGATGGATGGAATCAACTTGACTTTGATTTGTTTTTGAATAACTATTGTTTTATTGAGAACACCTCATTACGACTTGTACTTGAGGTCTAGTTCATTTAACGATTTCCTTTATTAATTTGTATTTATTTAGGAAGTTCCATGAGGGTTAAGCAAGACCTACGTAGGGTACACATGTGATAGATATGATTTTAACTAACCGGGTTAATTCTATATTTCTCATCACTATGATCCCCAAGACATATTACCATTCAATGTTTAATTATCAGTTAATTTAATTACTAACTAAAATATAGGGCCAATCATTTAATTGAATTATGAATTATCCTTATACTGGAGATGTACCTAAGGGGCTAACAGGTCATACTAAGATTATGGTAATTTATACATAATTTTAGCTAAACCAATAATTACTCATTAAATGTAATTGACCATTAACAAATCCTAGTGTTTAAATTTTGATTAATCTATGGGTTAAATAATAATCCTAATATTTTGGAGCACCTAAGCAATGCCTAACAACTTAATGATTAATTTTAAATAGCCAGCCACTAGCGTAAGAGTCTACATGTAAATGTCTAACGATCTATGGTCGGGACTATATGCCATGCTAATCTTCAACTTAGGATTAAACTAGTATAGTGATTGACTCTAACCTCAATTCTCCCTATTAATCCCTAATTTAATTATAGAAGGCCTTATTTTGATACCACTAATTATTAATTAACATCTAACTAATCATAGTACTATTTAGTAATTATTCTACATGGGGCCTACCTATCATTGGTACTTTATGCATAAAACCATGGCTTAGCAATTACTATTGGACTTGAGACCATCAATTAGTGACTCAGTATCTAAACAATTAATGTGCAATGAAACTAAGGATGGAAGGGTCCACTAGTAAGTGTCCATCCCATTCCTTATTAAATGTTATTCCTAAGTTACTTATGGGTATACAAGCCATACTAGTGGTGTTAACTAAATATTAATTTTACATGTTAATGTCTGGATCCTATGGGTCAAATACAAATTGACAGTTCGTAGTTAACTTTCAACTAAATTAATTATGTGTTGGGTTCATTTGTCATGGGGATAATTGCATTTAAATAATTTAAATAAACTCCAAAATTCATATTTTTGGTCTTGTTAGGTAGGGTTTGAATTTAGATGAATCTAGAAATAAAAATCATCGAATTTGGAGTTAAAACGAGAGAGAACGAGCTCTCCAAAGTTTAAATTAAGGTAAAATCCTCAAATAAATAGAGGAGAGAGGTTTCTCTCCCTGGCAGCTGGAGCCCATTGATTTTTATTTTCTTTTTGATTTACTTTTCAATTAGAAATTTTTTACTGTGACTGACAGGTGGGGCTAGGTAATTTAATTTCTTTTACAATTTATAATCCAAATAAAATAATGTCTACAGTTACTAACAGGTCGGGCCACGGTCCGCGTGGACTCAGTCCACGGGAACAATGCATGGGCCGAGGGCCCATAGGTTTGTGGCACGGGTCTTGGGACCGAGCCTACACAGTGCGCTTTAAAGGGTGGGACCCACATGGCATATGCTCATGACTTAAATTAGCTCCTAATTAGATTTTATAATTACATTGGGTCCACATGTCATACTAACATTAGCTGGTAATTAATATATTTACTAATGACATTATTAATCCTTAATAACGTTGCTATAGTGCTTTTCCCCCAATTCGCATCGAAACAGGGGAGGACACCATGGGCGCACTCGGTCCGAGCTCGATGTCAGCATGCTAGATGTCGGGATGACTCAGGAGCCCCTAAATGGGTTTCCACATCCTCGGTGACCCCAAGGACGATAGCGGTGAGGGTAGTGATGATCCACAGCGGCAACACGACTGCGCGTGGCGACGACGATGTTTTGGCCTATGGCGGAGGCGGCGACCTGGTGGCTAATCCAGCACAATGGCATGAGCATGAGTGTCTAAACTCAGAGGGAGTTCTAATGTCTGCCCGCAGAGACCGACGCTAGAGACGAAGGTGCTATGGCGCGGTGGCTAGGCAACGCTCTATGGCTCAAAAAGACCAACCTACTAGCTTTGTCTAGTTCTAGAACATAGGATGACACAGACATTTACATATTTCCAACCGAGATGGTGAATCTGGGTGGTGAAGCACTACACCATGACATAGCGTCGAGGGCACTCGTTCTGCCGAAAAAAGCGTACTTCAAGGGCAAATTGTATGTCGGGAAAGTCTTTTGCTGCCACACATTCTACTAAAAGCGTCTGCCAGGGACCCAGCTGTCCGCAATTGTCTTTACCGACAGACATCAAATTTTTCAGAAGACAGACAATCTTTTTCAGAAGACAGACAGTCCTCATTGATCGTATTTTCCCCGACAGACATTTCATTACCAACAGACATCTTATTCCTGGCAGACCTCTCTTTGCACACAAACAACATTATTTCTGACAGCTGATTTGACCTCAAATTAAAGTTATGTCGGCAGATGGTTTGCCATTTTATGTATTTTTGAGGTTTAAGAAAATGATATAATTTTTGTACTAAAGCAGTACTTATTTGAAATTAATCCATTCAAATATTTTAATTCATAACACATGTATAAATAAATAGTGCCAAACATAACTATTTTCATTTATATCAACATTGCAAGTGCAAATTACATAAGTTCAAGTCTTATAAGAACTTTCTATTGTACATCATAACAACCACAATGATACCATCTTCACAAATATTTGTACTTGTAAAATTAACTAAACATTTATTCAATTGTCAATGGTTGCATCCAGTCCATTTCACACCACTCCAACTTGTATTTCATTGTATCACTCTAACTTGTATTACATTGTATTGATTCCAATTATATATCCTGCAGAAGGAACTAAAACTTAGTCCAAGACAACTATATGAAGCATGAATCATTATAATACAAGGAAAGAACAATAGCATCTGCAATAGCAATTCAAGAGAAATGGAAAAAAAACAAGAATTGGGACATGCTAGTTGGAATTTTACTACCAACAAATAACAATATCTGCAGCTAAATTTCCTAAATCAATGTGATCTACATTTGCAATGAAAAGCATTCAGTAACTTCACAGCAGTTGTGCCCAAAAATTGACACATTAGCAATCAAGGGAAAAAGTTGGGTAACGATGGCATTGAAGTAGGTCATATAATACACCAGTTGAATTAAGCCAAGCACAAAGGTCAAATAAACATACATAGTATATTGAACAAGGCCAAAAGATCACAAATGATTCTTGTGCATAAAACAGCAGAGGGATAAAAATTCTTCAAATTGCAAACATATTTGAACTAGTATGATGAACATTGTTTCATATATTAGTCACTTAAAACATTTGTAATTATGTACTACTCAGATTTAATACATTAATAATTCTCTTTTACAGTATAAAATAATTGCAGCTCATAAAACACAAGGGAAAATAAAGGCAGGCCTCAGACATCGCCAAATATGGCTACAAAGTGATGTTGGTCATATCACTGGCCTTCTTGCAAAGCTCCTGGGAGCCATGGAAACGGAGTTCGAGTTTACTAGTAGGCACTGAGAGGCACAACTACCAATTTATCTACATGTCATCCCTGATCAAGACAACAAGGTGCATCATACAAATTTCCTAGTAGTCAAGTATAATACAGCAAAAAGCTGAAGCAAAGTGTGGCCAGATTTTCAACTATTCTTTGCACAACTATAACCTGAAAACTATGGTTGCTTGCAACTAATTTAGGACGAATAAAGCTAGTCTATCCCATCTATATGATAATAAAAAGAAAGGAGGCATGACTCATCTATTCCAATGAATAAAACTAGCAAATTAGCAGCAATTTCATATATGGTATATAATACATGTCAAATAAAGTTAAAGGACAAACAAGGCACTTAACTTGATCTAACAGTAAGACGTTGACATCACAATATGGAGTGACAATACTAAATAACACGTACTAATTTTATTAACCAGTAAGAGGGTTATTATCTTCCAAATATTGAATATATAAACATACCATATCCTTCCATATAAGAACAATCATCACCACATAAAAGATGTTGCTCACATACCACTGTATTTTTACCATAGCACCTACACAAGTCTCATGTTCTTGCAATAGAGCAAGCCACACCAAAATTAAGCTAGATAGTACAAAGAATGACAATAGAACCAAGGGGCTTAAAACATGTTAAGTCCAAGTTATCATTTTTGAAAACAGGGGGAATGGAACCGATTAGGAGGTTTAAAGCATGAATTAGCATGCCAACAATCATTCAACTAGATAGCACGGTAACCATAAATTATCTTCTCCACTAAATATAGCATGCATAAATCAAGCCAGTAGCATGAAAAAAATAGAAAGCCACCCTATCAACTAGATGGCACCAATTCTAAGAGGGGAACTTAAATAATGTAATTAGCAGTAGAAGATAATCTAGCAGTAGTCCTCTCTATTTCCTTGCCTGTAGCGACACTGGCGGTGGAGGAAGACAGTAGAGGAGGAGGCCGAGGCGACGAGGTCAGGCGCTGATGGAGGTGGTCTGCGGTGGCACCAGCGGTGGAGGTTGCCAGATCCGACGACCCATAGCATTTAACATTATAAAATGGTGAAGAGAGAGAATTAGGTGAGAAAGAATTGCTATAAGGAAGCTAAAGTCAGATAGATGACCAACATGAGGAGAGAACAAAGTATTTTTCTTGTTATAAAATAAGTTTTGAAGTTTTCCAACTAACGGCCATTCTAACTAGGTCACGACCTACAGTCGATATGGCTCTGATACCACTTCTGTCGGACCCGGGAGTAACCCCCCAAATCCTTTGTGTATTTCTGAACTAGTCCCATGATCAGTAGCTAGTTCACACAGCAAATAGATATGGTAACATCCATAAATCGCACAACTTTATTAATAATCAACATAGTTTATTACAAGAAAGGCTTACAACCCAACAATAAAGAACACAGCGGAAGACGAAGAAGTAGTGGAGTCCAGCTAATCTGCCACAGGCAATCGACTGGGGTAGCGGCCTAGTCGTCGAGATCCACACCGTTAGCAAAGTCCTTCTCCTCTGAAATTTATTTGCATTAAGTAAGGATGAGCATAACTTCCGTGCTCGCAAGTTACACCCAATAACAGATTATAATGCATGCAAGGATTTATCAAAGGAAGGCTTATTGGTTGAATTTTGCATAAAGCAATATTTTCTTTAAATATTTGTACTAAGTTCCAAAGCAGTTATTCTATAACTAAAATTCATTCTATAAATTCTCAGTTTTATAGTCAGATAACATTCACACAAGAATGGTGAAAGATATCCTCCTATCACAAGGCTTCCTGCCCACTTTTTCATTTGCATAAACTAGTTGATACAGTCTTTTGAAAATAAAATGAAAGTCTAACTTTGAGTGGCTTGACTAGCATGTCCATGACCGTGGACACGGCTATTCGAATAGTTTTACACTCTGCAGAGGTTGTACAGCTTTACCCACATGACATGATTTCTCTAGTTTGTTTGGCATCCGTCGATACCACCGCTCACTATCTTAGGTAAGCAGCCTAGAGCACGCGACAAGGTCTTTACAATGCGCCATTCCATTGTAGTCCCCTCTCGCTAAGGTTTCACCCCTTTGGATAGAAACCCGCCGGGTTCATAGCCCCCTCTTGCGCCAGGTGGGAATAAATCAAAGTAGGTCATAAAAGACACCCACGCAACCGGATGGAACGACCACGGTGAAACATTGCAAATTAGTTAGCCAAATCCCTCCCACTCGAGACATGAGGTAGTACGGAAAGGCGTAGCAAGGAACGCTCAAAGGCCGATCCCTAACTGACTTGGGCGACTTTCCACAAAACCCATAGGCCTCGATCATAGAAATGACTCGATCCCGTGCATCAACATGCACCATCCAAACAACCATTTCACCCAAGTACAAACCATCATTTTATTTCATTTTTCAAAGTCATTTATAAACTTCCATAACACACCAATGCCATGGATATAGTTTAAACAATAATTGATTTTTGGCTGAAATTCCCCAAATCAAATATTTTTGCGTCTAAGCATCACTAAGCATAATTTTTCCAAATGCTCCTAGTTCATACTATCGTATCAACTAGGTTTTATCTAGGGTGACAATATATTTGATTCAAATATCAACATTGGCAATACAAAGGATTTAGGTATATCTATAAATTTAAAACATGATTTTAAATTACTGAATATAAATAATCATACAGTAATAATTTAGAAACAGAATTTAAATAATTTTAAATAATAGGGCCAAACATGATCAAAATGTAACTTGCCTTGCATGATTAGTTGTTCTCAAACGACGTCGAAATCCGACTCTCTGAAATCATCGAAATCAATACGCGAAATAAGCCAAATTCAAACAAAATTCAAATGAACTCTAAATTTAATAATTTTTTTAGTTAGCTAGATCTTGAATTTATATAAATTTAGAAATTTGAATCGACGAAAACGGAGTTCGTATGAAGGAGAACGAATCCTGGGAAGTTTCAAAATTACATGAAATGATGAATAATAGGATTTTTCAGAATTATGGGATTTATTTTTCCAAAGGAAAACCCGAATAATGACGTTAGCGCTCGAATTTGCGTTCGGTTGAAAACGAATGCCACGTCAGCGCCACATAGGCGGTGACTAGGCGCGGTTGGCCTACGTGGCACCGATGTGGCGCCGAGGTGGCTGCCACGATAGCATGCCACGGAGGCGTATACATGCAGTTCTCATGGCTCATCGACGTTTAAGGCGTGGCGTGGCGGTGAGATGTGCATCGGAGAGAGGAGAGCAAGAGGATCATGACGCTCACCACGGTTGCTCAGAAAGGCGAGGATTTGGTCGGTGGTGAGCTCAAAAGGCGGCGGCGGTTTTAGGTCATCAGCGCGAAGGAGCTTTGTTGGTCCCTGGACGGAGGTGGGGCTTAGGGAGAGGGAGAAGTGAGGGGGGTGAGGGGTATCGGGGTCGGCGAGAAGAGGCGGAGTCGAGGCGCTCTTTTATAGGGCGAGGGTGGTGTGGATTCGTCGTGTGGTGCAAGAAGGCCGAGAGGGAGTGGCGGCGTGATTTTAGGGAATTAGAGCCGAAGAAGGAAGGGAGATAGGGCAGAACGGGCGCGGTGATGGCGGGGTTTGAATGCGCGTGATGGCGAGGGAAATTAGGGCGAAAAAGGCGATGGATTGGGAGCTTGGCGTTGCGGCCATGGTGGCTGCGTCAGGTTTGGCCGCGCGGAGAAGAACGCGGGGAGGAAGAAGTAGTGGGCGGGCCCACTGTCGGCGAGAGAAAAGAAAGGAAAGTGGTGGCGACGCGTTGGCCGTTCGATTCAGATCAAGCAGTGGAGCTTCGCGTGAGTGTAAGAGGCTACGCGGGCCGAGCGGCTGGCGTGAGTGAGCTGGGGCGTGGAGGAATAGGAGATGGACCGGGATGGTTTAAGCCTGAAACAGGTTTTGAGTTTTTAAATTGATTTTCCAATTTAAATAATCAGTTAAATCATTTTTGCCTTTAGAAAATAGCAAATAGAGTCCAAAAATTCTAGAAAAATTCACAAAAATTCCTAGAGTTATTTTGGACTTAAACAAAATATTTCTAACTTAAAATTGCTAATACTTTTTGCACATAATTTATTTTGGCTCTAAAATAATTAGAGAAAAGCTTTTAAAATTCCGAAATTAATTAAAATTTTAATTTTGAACTTAAATAAAATAAAACTTCAAAAACTTCAATAAATTTTTCTTTTGACTTTTGAAAACTTTAGAAATTCAAATAAAGCAATAAAACTCTTTCAAATTTCAGGAAATCCAATAAAATAATAACTTTATTTATTTTTATTTCGGTAACAGAACTTTGGAAAGGCTTACAAGCCAACAATAAAGGAACACAGCGAAAGGTGAAGAAGTAGTGGAGTCCAGCTGATCTGCCAGAAGCAATCGATTGGGGTAGCGGCCTAGTCGTCGAGATCCACACTAGTAGCAAAGTCCTTCTTCTCTGAAATTTATTTGCATCAAGCAAGGATGAGCAAAACTTCCGTGCTCGCAAGTTACACCCAATAACATATTATAATGCATGCAAGGATTTATTAAAGGAAGGCTTATTGGTTGAATTTTGCATAAAGCAATGTTTTCTTTAAATATTTGCACTAAGTTCCAAACCAGTTATTCTATAACTAAAATTTATTTTATAAATTCTCAGTTTTATAGTCAGATAACATTCACAGAGGAATGGTGAAGGATACCCTTCTATCACATGGCTACCCGCCCAATTCCCATTTGGATAGAAATCCAAAACCATTTGTGTCAAATAATAATACTTGTACTAAGTTCCAAAGCAGTTATTCTATAACTAAAATTTATTTTATAAATTCTCAGTTTTATAGTCAGATAACATTCACACAAGAATGGTGAAGGATACCTTCCTATCACAGGGCTACCTGCCCAACTTCCCATTTGGATAGAAATCTAAATTCATTTGTGTCAAATCATTTTGAATTCAAAACCAAAGTCTAACTTTGAGTGGCTTGATTAGCACGTCCATGACCGTGGACACAGCTATTCGAATAGTTTTACACCCCAAATCCTCTGTGCATTTCCGAACTAGTCCCATGATCAGTAGCTAGTTTACATAGTAAACAGATATGGTAACTTCCATAAATCGCTCAACTTTATTAATAATCAACAGAATTTATTACAAGAAAGGTTTACAAGCTAACAATAAAGAACATAGCGGAAGACGAAGAAGTAGTGGAGTCCAGCTGATCTGCCACAGGCGATCGACTGGGGTAGCGGCCTAGTCGTCGAGATCCACACTTGTAGCAAAGTCCTTCTCCTCTGAAATTTATTTGCATCAAGCAAGGATGAGCACAACTTCTGTGCTCGCAAGTTACACCCAATAATAGATTATAATGCATGCAAGGATTTATCAAAGGAAGGCTTATTGGTTGAATTTTGCATAAAGCAATGTTTTCTTTAAATATTTGTACTAAGTTCCAAAGCAGTTATTCTATAACTAAAATTAATTATATAAATTCTCAATTTTATAGTCAGATAACATTCACACAAGAATGGTGAAGGATATCCTCCTATCACATGGCTTCCTGCCCACTTTTCCATTTGCATAAACCAGTTGATACAGTCTTTTGAAAACAAAACGAAAGTCTAACTTTGAGTGGCTTGACTAGCATGTCCATGACCATGGACACCGCTATTCGAATAGTTTTACACTCTGCAGAGGTTATACAGCTTTATCCACATGACACGATTTCTCTAGTTTGTTTGGCATTCGTCAATACCACCACTCACTACCTTAGGTAAGCAGCCTAGAGCACATGACAAGACCTTTACAATGCACCATTCCACCGTAGTCCTCCCTCGCTAAGGTTTCGCCCCCTTTGGATAGAAACCCGCCAGGTTCATAGCCCCCTCTTGCGCCAGGTGGGAATAAATCAAAGTAGGTCATAAAAGACACCCACGCAACCGGATGGAACAACCACGGTAAAACATTACAAATTAGTTAGCCAGATCCCTCCCACTCGAGACATGTGGTAGTGTGGTAAGGCGTAGCAAAGAACGCTCAAAGGCCAGTCTTTAACTGACTTGGGCGACTTTCCACAAAACCTATGGGCCTCGATCATAGAAATGACTCGATTCCGTGCATCAACATGCACCATCCAAACAACCATTTCGCTCAAGTACAAACCATCATTTTATTTCATTTTTCAAAGTCATTTATAAACTTCCATAACACACCAATGCCATAGATACAGTTTAAACAATAATTGATTTTTGGCTGAAATTCCCCAAATCAGATATTTTTGGGTCTAAGCATCACTAAGCATATTATTTTCAAATAGTCCTAGTTCATACTATCGTATCAACTAGGTTTTATCTAAGGTGACAATATATTTGATTCAATATCAACATTGGCCTTACAAAGGATTTAGTCATATCTATAAATTTAAAACAGGAATTTAAATTACTGAATATAAAATAAGCATGCAGTAATAATTTAAAATAGAATTTAAATAATTTAAAATAATAGGGTCAAACATGATCAAAGATGTAACTTGCCTTGCTCAATTAGTTACTCTCAATTGGCGTCGAAATCTGACTCTCCGAAGTCATCAAAATCTATACGCGAAAATAAGCCAAATTCAACAAAATTCAAATGAACGCCAAATTAAATAATTTTAGTTTAGTTAGCTAGATCTTGAATTTATATAAATTTAGAAATTTGAATCGATGAAATCAGAGTTTGTATAAAAAAAATACGAGCTCCTAGAAGCTTAAAACCTAGAGAAAACCTGAAATCAGATTTTATAGATTTTCTTGATTTATTTTTCTATAGGAAAATTGAAATATCACAGACCGATGACGCCACATTTTGAATTTTTTGTTGAGATTTAATTTCTAAAAGAAAACTCCCTCTACCTATGACATGTGGGACCCCTAGGGTTTCTTGGGCTGGCTTGGGTCACCACCTAGGCGATGATGTGGCCTCATGAGCGACGTGGTCTTGACCCGTGCCATTGAAGTTGGTGACACTGCCACTTAGTCAAGACCGGCAATGAGTGCAAATCGACTCGATGGCGCCGGCGTTTGGCGGGGATTCAATCGCCGGTGAGGTCATGATCGGGAAGAGGGGACTTCAACGAACCTAATGCTCACCGTGGACGCTCAAAGGTGCGAAGTTTTGGCCAGCGGCGAGAGAGGTAGGCGGCAGTCGGTGTAGGTTAACGGGGCGAAGGCGCTACAAGGGTCCTTGAGCAAAAGTGATGCGCACCCCGAGATCGGAGTATCATGACGATGCTGAGCCCGAGGTCCACGCCGACGATGGGCCTTCACCGGCATCGGAAACGAAGATTCATCGAGCTTCGGTTGTGCGAAGACAAACTTGAAATTCGGGCGATTGGGAGGGAGATGAGATGGGAAACTTGGGGGTTTGGGATGAGATGAAGGAGGTGGCCCTGGTGCGCATCTTTATAGTGCGAGGGCGGCATGGAATCGACGTGGGGAGCAAGAAGCTCACAGCAGATTGGATATATATAATTAATTAATTTGTTCCACTAAACCTTCTCTAATATATATATATATATATATATATATATATATATATATATATATAGAGAGAGAGAGAGAGAGAGAGAGAGAGAGAGAGATTAGTAATGCAACATATAATTAATATACTAACTCCACCTCCAAACTAGATTTTTTTTCATTTTGAATTTTCATATGGCCAAACAAAGATGGCCACCGCTTCTTACAAAGATTAAAAAAAGTAGAAAGCTATAAATAAACAAAGTTTTCCTAGTGGCGGAGGTAGGCTGCTATCTCTGTCTTCAATACTTAATAGGTGGCCGTGTTGGCGTTGGACGGTTCATGATCGAACAAAGCCTCACTACTACATACAGCCTCATCACAGACGGTTCGGAACCGTCATCACATACGGTTTTTGAACCGTCTGAATTTGTACGTCTGTGATAACGTCGGTTATCACAGACGGTTCAAAAACTGTCTGTGATACGTCATAACACATACGGTTTTTTGTTGAAACCATCTGTGAAGGCATGGTATCATAGACGGTTTCCATTAAAACCGCTCAGTGATATATAGCATATCACGCATTTGGTTCTATTTACAAACCGCTCAGTGATATTTCATATCACGACGGTTTGTAAATAGAACCGCTCGTGATATGCTATATCATGACGGTTTCAACAAAAAACCGTCTGTGATAGCTCATTACCCTAACAAATTTTTTTTATATTTTTAGTTAGCCTCAGGAATTGCTAACCATGCCCTCTGAAAACAAGCATGCGTAAAATGATACATCACAGATAATCAATTGTTGACAACTCAAAGTGATCATTACTCAAAATAAATTACAAAAGAATTTGTTCAAGTATTCTCGCTATAGTTACAATTGGATTACAATTGAATCAATTGTTTGCACGTGGTTGAGAGGTGTCGACGGGGGTGAAACTTTGGGTCGGCGACAGAGTGAAAGTCTCCGTTGGGGTTAATGATATCTGTCTTGATGAAGGCACAGAGCTTCCCTCGAACGTCCACGTTCTCTCTCGTAACGAGTGCATCTAATTCTATCATCAAGTCCTGTTGCTAGCAAGAGTAAAGTGGTAAGCATATATATTTAAATTTATAATTCAGAAATAATTATTTTAAGATTGACAAACCTCGGGATCCTTCATCTTAGCACTAATGATTTGCTTCATATGATGGCAAACATAGAATGCACATAGCTCATCATTTTTTTGCTGGCGGCACTGCAAAAATAGAATTACATACATAAGTATAGTCAGTTCGAGACGCATTATTAGGAAGTATGATATAGCATTATTGTGTTATAGCGTGTACCAGAAATTGCGTCCTGTGTGTCAGTGTGTCGTTCGATCCCCCCTTGTATAGTCCTCCCCCATCAACATAGGCGGTGAACGACCTATATGATTCCAAAAAGTTATCCTCGACCATTTCAAATGAAGGAAGACTACAATAGAGTTATGTATGGAGGAAATGAGCATACCGCCGAGTATTTCACGTAAATCGTCAAGTCGTGTTGTTTGCTGGTTAGGGAATCAAGGTATATTACCTGGTTCCTCTTTGGTATAATGACTAAAAGGCTCCAGTGGTACCTACTTATGTATGTCGCTATAGTCATTAAACCTAAGTTCGTGCTGCGTATAAAGTACAAATAAAATTTATATAGCAAGTAGTGAAGCACTTACCCCTGGTTGTAGGGCACCAGTATGTAGTCCTTGTTGTTCTGATGAAGCAATCCCGCTGTTTTGTATTTCTCGACGAAGGATGCGTCTGTTTCGATGGTTTGCATAGAGACCATGTGTGGGTCGAGGAAACCCACCGATTTGGACCATTCCTGGGCTTTTTTCATCATGTATCTGTACATAAGCAATGAGTTGTGATATTTATCGGTATTACATGAATGTAGAACTTGATTGTACACACTTACAGTGTCCAACATCGTAGAAGCGAGGCGTCGAGGGCAATGAGGTTGAATAGATCGTATAAGTCGCCGAAGCCCACGATGAAGTGGCCCGGCCCGTTGAAAAAATGCTCATCCTTGTATCTGACAGTGATTCTAGTATCGCACCCCATCTTTTCGGTCTTCCGCATGTACCAGAGATGCAAAGCCTGACAACCTAATCCAACGTGGGTTATTACTATGTCGGAGCACAACGGTTTTCCGATGGAGTATTTCGAGGGATTGGGAGGCGCCTTAATATTCATCGATTTCGATTTGGCCTTAATGACTTGCTCGCTACACATCTTCCTACGAGACGACTCGGGAACCGATACGGCGGCACGCTTTTCTTGTTCCTTCGGCGTCTTCTCCACGGGAACCGATGAGGTGGCCTTTTGAGGCGAAGGATGAGATGGAATCTTCAAGGGTCCCGTTGGAGAGGAATGGTCGTGTCAAGATCGCGGCACTGCTGGGTCCAGGGCGATGTTCTTCTTGGGCCACTGGATAAAAGTGTGCATGGCATCCTCTACTGTTCTGATGTCTTCGTTCAGGAGAATCTCTAGCGGGACAGCCATGAAATTATCATGTACCATGTCCACCTGGATCCTGGCGTAACCCTGCACCAGCTCGGCACCGTGCTGCACTGTTCCTTCTTGACATGGATATGCCATCCCCTGCCTAGCCTCAATAGAAATAGACCCAACCATCCTCACTTGGAGCTTGCAGGGCGTCGGCTCCTACAAAACAATACACAATTAGCTAACGTGTCCTATATGTCTGTCTTTGGAGTATTCCAGAGATGTACATTACCTTGATGTCGTCAATAGGTAATTGGACGTCGCCATGTTCAGAATTATGCGTCGACGTGACGCTACTCCGATGTCGAGGAGGACTGGCTCCCAAATTAATCTGGCGGCTTATGATCGGTTCAGAGTTGATTCATTTGATCCTGCAATCTTGTTATCTATCCTTGAAATTTTGCAGTAAGCATCTGTACCAACCGGTCCTCGTGCTCGGCCTTGGATCTCTTCCTACTCCTATACATGTCGTAGTCGCCTCGGAATCCATAACTCCAAGGTACGTTAACCCCAAGGCCTCACGTGTGACCCAGGTGCTCCTTTTTTCCTAGGGCCGTTGTAATAGCCCAAATTTTCAAATTTCAGAGAAAATTAAAACTTATTTATTTTTGTGGATTTTCTGAAATTTTGAAAGCTTTTACTTAATTATTTTAAGGCTAAAAAAATTTTAATTGCAAAATATATTATCAAATAATAATTGGAATTATTTTATTTAAGTCCAAAATGTCTTTGATAATTTCTGTGAATTTTCTCATAATTTTTGGAATTTATTTGCTATTTCTAAAAGCCTATCTGAATTATCTGAATTAAATCAATTGGAAAATCAATAGAAAACCTCAAACAAATTGCTTGGGCGAAACTGCCTCGGCCAGCTCAATTTTCACGCCATGCCAAACCGCCCGCCTCACGCGTGATACGCCCGTTTCACCTCGACCGTCTGATTTCCTTTGGACAGTCCGATCTGTTGAAACTATCGGACAGTCCGAACGTTGCAATCAACGAGGACCGTCCAATCTAGGATCTAACGGCTCGTGTGCATCAGTCACTTTCCTATTCACCGCAAACCGTCGTGGCCGCCGGATTATCATCGAACGATTGCACGCGCCCATTTCTTTCCTTTTGCCGCTGACGCCGACAGGTTGGACTGCCCGCTACAGGACCTTCGTCCACCTCCCTTTCTTCCCTGCTGGCCTTTCCTTTTCTCACCCGCACTGACCGCCATGGAAATGATTTGAAAACCTTCCTTGCACGGTGAAATCCCAACCCAATCGCTGATTTCTCACGTGCATTCAAAACGCTCGTCAATTCCGCACCTGATTTCACCTCTCCCTTTCCATTTTCGCCCGGATTCCTCAATCCTCACCGGACACGTCGCGCAGACCTTCGTGCACCTCAAGCCGCTCTGCCCCTTCCTGGCCACTATATAAGTGTGCCCCGGGTGTGCCTTTCTCTCCACACGTCAGCGCCTCCACCCACATCTCCCCTCCTCTCTCGTAGAGCCCGGAATTTGAAGTTTCTCACCGGTGGTGAACCTTCATCTCTTCTCCAATTCCAGCGCCCCCGTTGACGCTCCACCCCCATCGACTTCACCAACAACTTCGCGACATCACCGCGAACACAGTTCGCCCACTCATTTCCTCAGAGAACCCCCAGAGCACCTTCGTCGTCAACGACCCTGCGCCGCCGCCGCTAAACCCCTCATCTCCGGCAATCCTTTAGCGTCCCTCCGCCGCAAGGTAAACCATTATGCTCAGTGTAGCTTCCCCGTTCGTTTGCGCACCTCCATTTGGTTCGCCGTGGCGCAACGCGCTGGTGAACCCGAGCCCTAGCGCCGCCGCTCACCGGAGCCTACGTGGCACGACCACATAGGTGCCATGTCACCGCCACCTCAGCGTAGGGTCCTATGTGGATCCTACGTGGCGCCATGTCATCGCCTGCGCAGCCCACTCACACCCCGCTTGCACTGTAGCGTACACCAGGTCCATCATGGACCGTTGACTGGTCGTGGGCGTGGTCCGTTGACTGGTCGTGGGCATGGTCCATTGACCAAGGGCCCACCCGTCAGTGACTCATCCCGGGCGCTGACGTCATGTTGTGCATTAATCCGGAATTTCCTTCGGGAAAATAAATCAAGAAATTCAATTAAAATCTGATTTAGGGTTTTTACTAGATTTAAACTTCTAAAATCCATATCTTTTGCATCCAAACTCCAAATTAGGTGATTCAAATTTATAAATTTATATAAAATCATTATCTAGCTAACTAAACTAAAATATTTTGATTTGGAGTTAGTTTGATTTGTATTTTGAATTTATTTGAATTTCAATTGAATTTGTCGTATTTTCGCGTATAGACTTCGACGACTCCGGAGAGTTCGATCCTTCAGAGGATTTAGAGTACCAAGACTTCAATGAAGGCAAGTTATACCATTGACCATATTGATCCTAATATTTTAAAGTTATTTAATTCAGTTTTTAAATTATTATTGCATGCATATCTCTATTCAATTATTTTAATTCCTGCTTAAATGTTTAGTTATTCCAATCCCTTTGGTATAGCCAATTTGAATATTATTTGCCATGCCCTTGTCACCTTAGTAAAATAATTAAGAGAATTATGCTTAACCAATGCTTAGACCATAATTGTGATTTTGGGAGGATTTAGCTTAATCTTTTCAAACTGGTTTAAATTGAATCTATGGTATTGTTTTACCATAGAGAGTTTTTAAAGCTGGTTTTACTTAAAATAAAATAAAAAATGGTTTGGACTTGGGCGAAATGGATGAATGGTGGGTGCAGGTTTATGCACGGGCTTAATCTGGTTAAGATTAAGGCTCAGGGTTTAATTTGGAAGACGCCCAAGTCAGTTAAGGACCGGCCTTTGAGCCGCATCTTGCTATGCCTTACCGTACCACCACATATCTTGTCTGGGCAGGACTTGACCTAATAATTTGTGATACCTCATCGTTATTTGTGCCATGTTGTTTGTGTGGGCTTCGGTCAGACAATAGTTCCACCTGGAGCAAGAGGGGGCTTCCGGAGGACGGTCAGTCCAACGGAAGAGAAACCTTAGCAGGCATAAATACGTTAAGGTAGAACTTTGTAACGGCCTCATGATAATTACTTAGTCGCACGCCTCTGGAAGCGTGTATTGGCCGACATTAAAAGCAAGTTATCTCGTGTGGGTAAATTTGTACAAACTCTGCAGAGTAGAAAACTATTCGAATAGCCGCGTCCACGGTCATGGACATGCTAGCAAAGCCACTCCAAGTTAGACCTTGTTTTTGGTTTTGAAATGTTTTGAACTAATGATTTTAGGATGGATAATCCTTGTGGTAAAATTGGGCAGCTAACCATGTGATAGGAGCGTATCCTTCACCATTCAATCATGGAGGTTATCCACACTATAAAACTGTCATTTTAAAATCTGATTTTAAATATATTATAAAAATGGCCTTGGAAATTAATATGAGTATTTAAACCAAAAATATTGTTTATGCAAATAAACCCTGCCAATCTCCTTTGTTTACCATATGCATGCATCATAATTCAATATTGGGTGTAACTTGCGAGCACGGTAGTTGTGCTCACTCTTGCTGAATATTCTTTATTCAGGAGAAGACATCTATCAAGACGGTGAGGACCCAGACGCTTAGGCTACGCCCCTAGACGATTGCCTGTGGTAAGTCGTGTGGCCTACTACTACTACTGCTTTGCTTCCGTTGTGTTTTACTTTATTTGGCCTCAAGCCCTTTGTAATAAACTCTGAGTTATTAATAATAAAATATGTGATATGTTTGTGTTATCACTTTTATTTGACTGTGTACACTAGCTATCCTGGACTAGTGTATGAACACAGAGAATTCGGGATCCTTCGCTCCCGGGTTCGACAGCCGTAGATAGTATATCCTTCTCCCTGTCTGCTTGGAAGGAGCCTTGGGAAGTTTGGGTGGTCAATTCATGCTGCAATAGGTCATCATGTTATTATATACACTATGAGGTTATTGACTCATTAACAACTAGGTAGTTCGATATATTTACCAGACGTTGAGACACTTCCTAGTCTACTGGGTTTGTGAAAGAGATGCTGCCCGAAGACGAGACTTTTGCCCTCGCTTTTAACCAGCTTAGGGCACGCCGGTCTGTGATCTCAGGAAATGGCCCGGTTGCGTTTTCGTCCTCCGCCGCCCATTCCACGAATTTACCCGCGTGCCCAGTGGTGCCGAGTCTGTGGGATGAGTGTTTCGTGTCTGGAGAGCTTTGTGCGCCGCACTTTGCTCCTAAAATTCAGCCGTCGTCTTCATAGCCACAAAGGCGTCCCATATTTCCCGCGTTAAGAATGGATACTTCGTGAAGGGCGTCCGACCCGTGTTCACGTACTTTGTGACAAGCTTGCTCTTGAAGGTCCTCCACGCGTGACACATCGCGAGCAACGCTTGCCATTCCACACGTGCCTGGTCTACTTCTGGGATAGTGAACGAGGCTGAAAGTTCTGTCCACAACGCTTCTCTCTACGGCCGTCGAGACTTCCACTTGGTGTGGTGATGGGGACCTGTTCCTTGCAAGTATCCCGCAGATGGTCCTAATCTCATTGTTGATCTCGGGGACTCGAGAGGATCCCAACGTCACAGACCTCCGTGATGATCAGTTGGCCGCAGGCAATTTCCATTTCCCTCTGCCATCTCGCTTACGTATTGCCATCGTCGGACATCCAGACGCATTCGGCGACGTCAGTGACGGCGGCAAAGACGGTGCCTCTGCCATCTCGCTTACTTGCTATCTATATAAGTTACATATGCAATAAAATAGATTGCAAGATTTGACATTCATCACAGCAGAAATAATTATGCAACAAGCATAATACCAGGAAGTAGTAAATCATCAATAAGCAGCATAAAGCACAGAAGATTGATGATAGTTTGTGCTCTCAAAAGGAGAGTTACAAAAGAACAAGTCTTTACCATCTCAACCAGTCTATACTCTTCACTAATTGACTTTGACAAAACAATATAAGCCTTGAGCTCTAAAAATTTCTTCTAATATGTCATATATCCTAGAAACAGTTAACATAACACCAATTCAGCAATTAAAAAGGCCAACAACCTTGATTTAACAATATTGATTCACTGACAGTGAACAACCATAGTTAAAGTCAGGTCAACAACAAATTTTCGGGACTAATAGAATAGTATGAGCAATACGTTTAACAGGAAAACATTAAAAGGGCAAAGACCATACAGGTCTTTAAGTATCCAAAAGTAACAGACTACTATCTCAAGATCAATTGACAGATTTGAACAATACTTTTAGAGCGCAAGTCTAAACTAGATTGCAATGTCAATTTCAGTATATGACTGATTTCATCATAGAGCATTTACAATATCCCACAAAGCAATAGAAGTCTTATTGTGAATAACAAATGCCTAGTCAATCTTAAGGCAATTTAAATCCTAACTCGACAAATACATAATTGCACATGTGAAGAATTCTAGATAGATACATAATTGCACATATCAAGGCATAAGCATCGTTAAAACATACTGGGCACACTATCAAGAGAATAAATAAAAACACTAATTATACACTTGCCCAAAAGAAATATTTTTGTAGGCACAAATCAATCATACTACTAAAGGATTGTTGCGAGCATTTAAATGACCAAATCAACATATACATATGAAGTATCTCCATGTCATTTAAAATGAATAATATGCTCAACATATACCACATGTATATTAAAGAACTCAGCAAAAAGCTCAGAGTATTGATGTTAAAGAGTGCTCTTAGTATGCTGGATGCAAAGGATTTAACCATTACAATATCAGTACATCGGTCAATATATCTTCACTAATTAAATTTAACAATTATCAAACAGATCTTGAGCTGAACCTAAAACTTTCCTGTTGAATGTCAAATTTATCTCACGGTAGCAAAATAAACTTTCAGTTCACAAATTGAATATATCCACCGAGACAACAGAAGGCAATCATTATGAAAAAATGTAATGAGCAATGATATCAAGATAATCACAATATCATTTCAGCAATAAGCCTTATCCACATATTGAGAATAACTATGTAAGTATCTCACAAATATCAACTAGCTCATACAAGGATAATCTGAACTATGTAGAACTGACAACCAAAAGTAATAAAGCTATAGATTAAACCTAACAACAGAAAGCAATAGTTTTAGCTCAAGATTGTTTCCAATTATCAAATTGATTTTAGATTTTACATTCATCGCAGAGCTGATCAACCGAGCCATAATAGAACCGTCTGTGATATCCTGACAAAACCTGGTGACAAGTATGATGACAATCTGTGATATCCTGACAAAACCTGGTGACAAGTGATTGTCAAGTCCATATGAACCTGGTGACAAGTATGATGACAATCATGACAAGTCCATATGAACCTGGTGACAAGTATGATGACAAGTTCATAACACATTTGACTTCAAAAATTCATATCTAATTCAACTCAACTCCAAATCAAGTGAAACCAATTTTGATACTCCACATTACAATGAACGTCCACATTGACATCAATATCAAAGACTACAAGTCCATAACACATTAACACATGACAATTCCATGTTGACATCAAAATATATGAGAGATTACAAGTCCATAACACATGATGTTATGGAATAAATTAATTACAATGGAGTAAATTCTTAATTAAAATATAGCCCTTCATGATGATCGACGCGCATATAGATAGCTTCCTTACTGGGTTCTTCCTCAAGCCTGATGCCGTCTCTGAAAGGAGGCAACTCGTGAAATTGATTGTACTCTTCCTCATCCACGACATTCTCAACTCCGAGAATCCTTCTTTTTCCATGAAGAACTACGTGACGGTTCTTATTTGCCGGGTCTGTTACATAAAAAAGCTTGAACAACTTGCTTAGCGAGTACGAATGGTTCGTCCTTGTATCCGACACATTTGAGGTCTACAGTGGTGACACCGTACTTGTCGACCTTCACACCTTGCGAAAGTTTAACCCAATGGCATCGAAACAGGGGGATCTTAAAAAGTACGTAGTCGAGCTCCCAAATCTTCTCTACGAACCCATAGTAGAAGTTCCACCCACGTGCCCCGGCGGTATTGAACTTCTCGTGAAATGCATCTATGCGGACACCGCTGTTCTGGACTATGCTCTTCCTATCCTGAGCTACCGTATAAAATGTGTACCCATTTATGTCGTATCCTTGCCATGTCAGAATTGTAAATTGTGGCCCTTTTGCCAACCATAGCAATGTATCATCACTTGATGACCTCCCAGTGATTCGCACATTTAACCATTCGTTGAACCGATTTGTTGTTTCTCTCGTGATCCAAACCTCCGATTGGTCTCGATTCATTGGCGCATTCACGCCTTTGTGCGCATCCATGTACGGGGACACTTGGGTCATGTGTTGCAAGACCGTGAAATGGGCTCGAGCGTACGTATCCAGATCGGGAGTGATTGATTTCCTTCCGATGGTCCCGATACCATCCAATCTCCCCTCATGACGAGATAGAGGCACACCTATCGGTTCCACTAGAGCCATGTAGTCGACACAGAACTCAATGACCTCTTCGGTTGCATAACCTTCGATAATGCTGCCCTTCGATCGAGATCGATTCCGTACGTAGGACTTGAGAATGCCCATGTACCTCTCGAATGGGTACATATGACGTAGAAACATAGGGCTGCATATCTTTATCTCTTTCACAAGGTGAATAATGAGATGGACCATGATATCGAAAAATGACAAAGGGAAATACATCTCAAGATAACATAGAGTCGTCACCACCTCGGCCTACAGAGCATCTAGTCCTTGGGGATTGATGACCTTCTGAGCAATTGAGTTAAAGAAATAACACAGTCTCAAGATTGCCACTCGGACCTTATTCGGCAAGATACTCCTAATTGCATCGGAAGCATTTGTGTCATCAGCACATGACAATCATGAGACTTCATACCAATTAATTTTAAATCTTCCATAGAAACAAGTTTCTTAATGTTAGCGGAGTAACCAGACGGGACTTTCACACCATGCAAGCTCTAGCACAGTTCATTTCTCTCGGCCTTGGACAGAGTGTAGCAAGCTGGGGGAAGATACGTTCATCCTTTATCGGTCTCTTTCGGTGCTAACTCGGTCCTTATGTTCATATCAACCAAGTCACGCCGTGCGTTTACACCATCCTTTGTTTTGCCACTAATGTTCAGTAAGAGACCAATCAAGCTATCACATACATTCTTCTCCACATGCATGACGTCAATGCAGTGGCGAACTTCTAAGTGCTCCCAATAAGGCAAGTCCAAAAAATTGACCACTTCTTCCAGATGTTCTTCTGATGGGTTCTTAATTTACGTCCCTTCCCAAGCACAACATCGATATCCTTAACCATATCATAGACCTCTTTCCCTCTAAAAGCCCTTGGAGCTGAATCGTCCTCCTTATTTCCGTCGAATTGTTTCTTCATCTTGCGGTATGGGTGACTCCTGGGAAGGAACCTACGGTGATGCATATACACGCTTTACGCTGAGTTGTTCACCATACACTCCAAATGAGAATGCTTTGGCACCTTTTGTACTGAAGCCCAACAAGTTACCAAGGGCAGGAAAATCATTGATGGTGCAGAACAACATAGCGCATAAAGTGAAGTTCTCTCGTTTGTACGCATCCCATACCTATATCCCTTCGTTCCACAGTGTCACAAGATCTTCCAGCAACGGTGCTAGATACACATCAATATCATTCTCAGATTGCTTCGGCCCTTGGATAAGTAGTGACATCAAATGTACTTTCGCTTCATACACAGCCAGGGAGGAAGGTTGTACATACATAGATTCACAGGCCAGGTGCTATGTCGGCTACTCATGTTACCGAAAGGATTCATTCCATCTGTACTCAACCCTAACCTTATGTTCATCAGTTCCACACCGAACTCTTCAAGCTCCGATCGAAGTTTCTCTCGCGTAATCGCAGGTGTCTTAACTTTCCATCTTTCTTACGCTCCTCCGAGTGCCAACGCAGCAATCTTGCCTCCTTTGGGTTCGCAAATAAACGCTTCAAACGTGGGATCACAGGCAAATACCACAACATCTTAGCAGGAGGTCCTTGCTTCACCTTAGCAGTATTCTTACGCTTGTATCAGGATGCTTTACGCACGGGATATACATGCATGTCTGCATAATCTTTACGGTAGAGGATACAATCGTTCGGACATGCATGTATTCTTTCTACTTCCATTCTCAATGGGCAAAGAACCTTCTTTGCTTGATAGGTAGTGCTGGGCAACATGTTTCCCTCTGGAAGGATGTCCGCTAAGAGACCTAACAACACCGTGAAACTTTTATCGGACCAACCATGACTTGCCTTCAATTTTAGCAGTTCAATCACAGTTGACAACCTTGTATATTCCGGCTTGCAGCTAGAGAACAAAAGTCTCACTGAGTCCTCCATTAAGCCCTCAAATTTACAAAAACTCTCTCACTGTAGTTCTCTTCTGCATCGCATAGCATCTGATCCAGATTGTCATCGTGCAACATATCCTCATCAAAAGCACAGTCCACATCCAGCATATCGTTGACTTCCTCGGTGATGCCGTCATTATTAACTTCCTATATAATCTGCTCTTCACCGTGACTGGTCCAACATGTATACCCTTTTTTAAAATCCTTTCAAATCAAGTGTGCTTCGATCTGCGCCGGGTTGTTAAATATATTCATATTACCACAATCAATGCATGGACATTACATAAATTTTATCCCCTTCTTCAACATATCCTGCTCGGTGGCTCTTCTAAAAGAAAGCATGCCATTAATGTACTCTTCACTCACACGGTTCACACCGTACATCTAGTTTCGGTCCATCTACGCTACGCATGTAACAAATTAGTGTCAAATTTGATTAATAAACCGCAAGTACGTACTCTTCCTATTTACCAAACATACTTAAATTGATTAATTAGCGATTAATTTATAGCAAACATAAAGGGTTACAGATTGTTACCCTCGGAGCTCACGACAAAAATACCAAATATCTCTCGAGAATCCTCTCATTCTCCTTCTCCTCCCTTCCTCCTCTCCTTCTCCTCCCTTCCTCCTTCCTTCCCTTCCTTCTCCTCTCTGCTTCAGCCAAGAATGGGGAGGACCCGGTGGTGGGGGGAGGACTCGGTGGCGGCTCAAATGGGAATGGGCAGGGGGTCTGTCAGGTCCAAGTATTTATAGTGCCAACCTATCACAGATGATTCTTATTACGAACCGTCTGTAATACATAATCACAGACGGTTCCATAACAGAATCGTCTGTGATACTAGTGATTATCATAAACGGTTCTATTGTGGAACCGTCTATGATAAGTAAGCACAGACGGTTCCATATTAAAATCGTCTGTGATACATTCCACTGCTCATTTTATAGAGCCCAGGCTGTTTAGACCGTCCGATCAGAATCGGATGGTCCCGATCGGAGGAGACGTTCGGACCGTCTGAACGTCTCCTCCGATCGGGACCGTCCGATTCCGATCGAACGGTCCGAACAGACCCGGGATCTATAAAATAGCAAAAAAATCATAAAATCCTAAAATAATTCAAGGAGATTCCTGGGATGTGCTAATACTCAAATAAAATTATAATACCAAAATTATAAGCATTTTCTAGTGTAAAAAAAAATTGGACCTCTATTCAAACTGTATTCAACAAGCTAAGCTAGGTTTGAATTTAGTTACACAAATAACACTTAAAAAGTGAGGTTTCAAATTTTACTTGAGTATTAGCACATTGCAGGAACCTCCTTGAATTATTTCAGGATTTTATGAAATTTTTTTTGCTATTTTTTTGATATTTTATAGATCCCGGGTCTATTCGGACCGTTCGATCGGAATCAGACGGTTCCAATCGGAGGAGACGTTAGGACAATCGGACGGTCCCGATCGGAGGAGACGTTCAGACGGTCCGAACGTCTCTTTCGATCGGGACCGTCCGATTCCGATCGGACGGTCCGAACAGCCCGGGCTTTATAAAATAAGCAGTGGAACGTATCACAGGCGGTTCTTTAATAGAACCGTCTGTGATAATTCATAGACGGTCTTTGTTGAGAACTATCGGTGATACCATCATTATCACAGACGGATCGTTAATAGAATCATCTGTGAATTATCACAGACGGTTCTATTAAAAAACCGTATGTGATAGGTACGTGTCACAGACGGTTTTTAATAAGAACCGTCTGTGATAGACTAGCACTGCAAATGTCTGGTCCCGATAGACCCAACACAGACAGTTCCTTTTGAACCGTCTGTGATGAGGCGTCTACTATTGCTTGTTTTATAGTAGTGCCTAAAATGTGTCCACTCACGACGTGGCTCGAAAGTGTCTTCCAAGACCCTCGATCGTTGAACCAAGAAGAATTGAGCCTATAGGTTCTCTTCCCATGCTTGAGGGTCTCAACTCGTCGACTCGATGCATCGCCGCCGATTAAGTAGTCCAAGTGACAGCAAGCCTCCTGGAGACGTGCAACGTCGTTGTGGAGGACCACGTCGATGACGTGGTAAACTCGCCGAAAGTGGGAGATCACCCAGAAGACGTGGCGGAGGAGGATGTCAAGACGGTGGAAGGTGGCTGTCACCTGCTCCGGCAAATTCTCGGACTGAGGAGTGAAGACACTGTTGAAATAGTGTTCTTCCGTAGCAACCGCCAATGTACAGCGAGAGAGGTGCTCGTACAGTACGGCCAGGTAGGCCATCAATGCCGGCGACAAGGAAACAGAAGAGGCAACCATTTCTTTTTTTTATAAGTACTAGGGTTATATGTGGGGATGATAATCATCTTCGATGGAGGATGATCCTTTTTATAAAACAATGAATAAATTCGGAGCGTGAGGCGAAGAGACTCATCGGGGAGCCGAAGCGGCATGCGACGAAGAAACGACGCTGATTTAAGAAACTGATCATCGGGCTTCAATCGAGTCAGAGCGATATTATCACGACGGTTATAATAAAAACCGTATGTGATATGTAGTTATATCACGATGCTTATTGTTAAGAACCATCTGTGAGGTTTCACAGACGTTGTTTGTTGAAAACCGCTCATGATATGTAGAATTATCACAGACGGTTATTAGCAATAACCGTCTGTGATACTTCCGACGGTTTTAGTTATAAACCGCTTGTGATATTACTCTTCACTGACGGTTTTAGCGCAACCCGATAACACAAACGGTCTCTAAATCAAAACCGCTCAGGATTGCATGTAATATGATTTATTTTGGTCAATCATCTGTGATGAGGCATCCAGTATTAGCCTTTTTGTAGTAGTGAGTGGCTACGGCGGCTTAGGTTGGGAGGCAGCGACGATGGGAAGTAGGAGGCGGCAACGATGGGGGAAGAGGGGTGGTAGCTGTGGGGGACAAGAAAGTGATGACGAATTTGGTTTTAGGGATTTGGTGCTGGAGGAGGTGGGGTGGCATTACTACAAAAACGCTAATACTAGACACCTCATCACAGCATTTGCTGACCAAAACCGCTCAGATATATGCAATCACGATCGGTTTTGCTTTAAAGACCGTCTCGTGTTACTTGCTGCACTAAAACCGCTCAGGAAGAGGTAATATCACGACGGTTCATATTGAAAACCATTCGGAAGTATCACGACGGTTCTTGTTAATAACCGCTCGTGATATTTCTACATATCACAGCGGTTTTCAACAAAGAACCGCTCAGGAAACATCACGACGGTTCTTAATAATAACCGCCTATGATATTACCACATATCAAATACGGTTTTTGTTATAACCATCTGTGATAATATCGCCACTGTTTCAATGCGCGTGTTTTTCTTCGCCGCCATCCACTTCGCCCGGACCCGCGTCTCTTCGTTGCATCGATCCGCTTCGCCCCCGATCGTCTTTTCGCCTCACGCTCTGAATTTATACCTTGTTTTATAAAAGGATCATCGCCATCGAAGATGTGATCATCCTACTTATAAAAAAACAGAAATGGTCGCCTCTTCCTTGTCGCCGCATTGATGGCCTACCCGGCCGCACCAGACGAGCACCTCTCTCATCAGACGTTGAACCGCTGCCATGAAGAACACTGCTTTCAACAAGGTCTTCACTCCTCGCCGCCAAGAATTTGCCGAGCAGATGACGCCACCTTCCGCCGCCTTGACATCCTCCTCCGCCGTGTCTTCCGGTGATCTCCTACTTTCGACGAAGTTTATCGCACATCGACGTGGTTCTCCAAAACGACGTTGCACGCCTTCGAGAGACTTGTCATCACTTGATCAAGAATCGAGGCGGCAGCGTGCCGAGTCGACCAAAGCCGAGACCCTCAAGCAAGGAAGAGAGCCTATGGGCTCAATTGTTCTTGGTTCAACAACCGAGGGTCTTGAGACACTTAACGAGCGCGTCAAATAGTGGACGATTTCAGCTTCGTCACGATGATCGTGAATCGTCCGATGCCGGCTACACCGCCGCCTATGAAGTATTGAAGATGGAGATAGCCTACCCCACCACTAGAAAAACTTTGTTTAATTATAGGTTTCTACTTTTTTAATATAAACATGTAATTTCTTCATGTCATGTAAGTGTATATACAAGATAAATATACTTGAGAAAAAACCATTTCACGCATTTATTCCATTATGGAACTGTTCAGGATAATTATCACCGATAGCCCATAATAGAACCGTCGTGATAAGTCTCTTTATTAGTAGGAGCCCGGTCGGCCGCTAGGGTTTGCGCCTAACTCGCCACTCCCCAATGACTTTACTCTCGTCCGCTCTCCCCACCCGAAAGTGACCCGTCACCGACGCCGCCATTCTTCCCGTCGTTGCCGACGGTTAGACACTGCGGTGACACTACAAAAGACACTCATACGATAAGAGTGTCTTTTGCAATGTCACCGTTAGCTACAACCACGGTGACGGCCTAATCTCTCACACTCCCCAGCTCCGCTTAGGGTTTGCGCCCCTAACTCGTCACTCCTCAAATAAGATTTATCCGCCTCCCACCTCGACGCCGCCGACCTGCCGTCGCCGCCGCCGCCGACCCTGTTCGCTGCTAGGGCTCCCGCCGGCTTTGCTTTCCCCATCCTCCTCTATTCTCCTCTAGGTCTGTTAGCTTAATGCCTTTTGTTGAGTTTGATTTTATGCTTGAGCCTTAAGTTGTGTCCCGATGTTTGTGTGATTTATGCAAGGTGAAGGGATGGATAAGGGTTGTGCTAGTGGTGGGTCGCCATCATGTTTATTTAGATCGAGGTATCACCCTACCTTACTCCCTCTCTGTCTCTACCCCCTTGCTTTGTGATGAAAATGGCTAGTGCTCTGCGATGGATGCCGAGGGCTACTACTGGTGTGGTGGGTTTGGACACCCTTGGTCTTGTTCTCTTGCTGATGAACTGCTCAATGATGTTAATAGTCTTATGCTGAAATTGAATTGATAATTAGTTCATATTAATAGTCCCCTTGCTCTGTGATGTAATGATGTCAATAGTCTTATGCTGAAATTGAATTGATAATTAGTTCATATTAATAGTTCCCTTGCTCTGTGATGTAATGATGTCAATAGTCTTATGCTGAAATTGAATTGATAATTAGTTCATATTAATAGTCCCCTTGTTCATGCCAGTCAAGTTCTCCTACCTCTTGCGCATGCACGCCCTACCATTCCATTCAGAATCTCTTCTCTATAAAGTCTCCAGCGTTGGTGATTAAATCGGCATCATATATATATTATTAAGTAGTCTGACCACTTTAGAAGATCGTACCTGACATGAGAAGGACAAGAACATCCACGGGCAACCAAGTTGAGAATTCTTTTTAAAAAGTATGAGAATGGTTGCTTGGTGTTCTTGTTGGGTTTAAAGACGATTACATGCTCAAGAATGGTTAGTTGCTAATACATGGTGCCACTTCCCAGTCGGAGTACCTACGCATCAACAACACTTTTTGAACATAGCGACGTCCAATCCAGGTAATTGGATGTCCTGACGCTCTCCTTGCATCTATACTTTTTAAACTTGCAGGGGCTCAATGAGGTTGCCCATGGCTACTGTCCCATCCTTCTCATGCTGCGTGACGATCCCCCCCAAAGTGGCCGAGATATATATATATATATATATATATATATATATATATATATATATATATATATATATATATATATATATATATATATATATATATATATATATATATATATATATATATATATATATATATGATGTCGATTTAATGGCACAAGTACCACTGCTGGGGCTTTATAGAAAAGTCATCACAGACGGTTTGACCACAAACCGTGCATGATAAGTATTTATCACTGAGGCGGTTTGTGGCGAAACCGCTCGTGATATGTACTTATCACAGACGGTTTCAGCCACAAACTGTCTGTGAAAGTATGCATCACAGATGGTTCAAAACCGTCTGTGATGACCTCATGTAGACCCATAAACTCAGACGGCTCACGAAACCGTCTGTGATGATGTTTTTGAACCGTCTGTGAATACCTTTTCTGTAGTAGTGTGGTGGTGGCATTGTGGAGTTAGTGATTTGGGTGTGGGTGCGAGTTAGGGATTTTGTCCCAACGTCGAGCGAAGGCAATTTCCTTGACGGGTCACCCAAACATCTACACAAAAATGTATCTTTCTGACGGCTATTTGCAAAACCAACTGGAAATTACGTGTTTTTACCAGCGGCATATATACCCATCAGCAATGTTAAAATTCCTGACAATGATTTGCGGGCCCATTAGAAAAATTCTCAGCTATCACGAAAGATCTGGTTTCTGATAGTGAGAGAGATTAGCACGTGGAGAACCACATGCGGCAACTGCTGTTTGTAGAGCTAGCATTTGTAAAAAAATTCTTAGGCCCTGTTTGGTATAGCTCCAATTCCTAGCTTCGTAGTTGGAGTAGGTGGAGCTGTGCCAAATGGGCCAACTCCACAAAAATTTTGGAGTTGGAGTAACCTGGAGTGGAGCAGCCCCTAGTACAATTTTTGGGAGCAGGTAAAACCTTGCTCCAAGTAAAGAGTTGTGGACCTACAATGAAACATACCCCTAGAAGTTGAGAGAAATTACACGCAAAATGCCCCTCAACTACCCCCTTCCCCTTCGCACCCGTTCGTAGCCCCCCACCCGTCTGCATCCCCTCGCATCCCCCAATCCTTCGCAGCTAGGAGAAGGCTAGGGCTCCCCCGCGCTCTCGCCGCCTCTCCTCCAAGGCTCCCCCGCCAAGAAGCTCCCCACCGGCCTCGCCTTCCCCGCCAAGTCCTTCTTCTGCTCGCCGCTCACTGCTTCCACCCTCTCCTCGGTGTCCCCGCTCCCCCGTTAGCCCTCCACCTCTCCTCGGCATCCCCGCGCCGCCCTCGTCCGTGCCCTCACTGTCGGTAAGCGCAGACACCCCTCTCGCTATGCCTACTCTGATCGATCGACGACCTCTCACCCCACGTGGTTTCTCTTGCTCCTTGTAGATGTTGACAAGTTCTACGGGTTCTGCGACCTGTAAGATCGGATCAGATCCGATGAGGAACCGAGATTGGTTTCTTGGCGGTGTTTTTTCTTTGGTGGGGTGGGGGTTTGATTTGGTTCTTAGTGGTGGTGGTGGTGGTGGTTTCTTGGTCGCAGAGAAGGAGAATTTGTGCATGTACAGCACACCGAACGGGAGCTGGGAGGTGGCATCGCCAGCGGAGGAGGTGCCGCGGAGATGCCGAGCAGCCTTCGGGATCAACCGCCAGGGGCGGATGCACCACCGCGACTCGCTCTCGCCGCCGCCACGCCGACTCGTGGCTGCTCTCTGTCGCCTTCTTCTTGGCGCCACCTCAACGGCAATGAGAGGTACGCCCCCCCCCCCTCCTCGGATCCCGTGCAATCTTGTTCTTGTGCTTGAGTGTGGGGTTTATGAATTGCTTATTTTATTTCACCTCACCTGGTGCATGTGTGTGCTTGTTCTGCTGCACATGTTTCTTGTAAAGTGATTAATTTCTCAAATATGATTACATCCTCTTATAAAGTGCCTCATTTTATTGATTCTTTCTTCAGGTTTGCACCTGTTCAAGGTTAACCTCAAGACTATGAGCCCGGACATAGAGGAAACTGTGCCACATAGTGCTCCGAAGATGTTTTACAACCAACTGTCGGATTGGAGCAGTGGACACTGCTTGACTGGAAGCCAAAGAAACCTGACATGCTTGTTGACACATTTGGCTTTGGTAGGATCATCCAGAATGGACTGGTGTTTAGGCAGAATTTCTTGATTCGGTCCTATGAAATTGGTGCTGATCGTACAACTTCTATAGAGACATTAATGAATCATTTACAGGTGACATACATACCAAACAGGGCAAGCCTTAGGGAATTGTAGAAATTGTAGAAGCTAAATTGGGCGAGCTGCCCTTGGTTGTTTTATTATTTTCATCATTGTCGTTTGATGTAATGGTTTTCGGACTTGCATTGATGTGTGTGTACACACACGCATCGTAATCTACAAAAAAAAATGTAGATGTAGCTAATCCCTCTCTCTTGAAAAAGAGGGACTAACTGTTGTAGATTACGTGCCATTCTCTTAAGTTGAACTTTATATCGACTGTGGTGTACATGGTCAACGCAGAGGTGTCGATAAAGTAATCATGGAAAGAGCGATCCCGGATTCTACAATGATCTAGCTAGTGCGCGCAACTTTTTTTCTTCTTTTGGCCATATATACATACGCTTCAACCTTTCCCTCCAAAAGCTCCGAGATCGACCACGAATTGAGGGCCGCGTACGTGCCCAAACAAGCCTGAAACGCACGACGCCCCGGCCACCGTCCGAGCGCTGCCGCATCAACACGATACATCTGATCGAGCTCATGGCCGGCTGGCGCGCACGCATGGCTGATACAGCGTCACCACCCAGCAACGGCGGCAACGCGCGCGACGTCCAAAAGTTTAGACTTTTTTCTCGACCTCGGTCTCCGCGCGCGCCCCACGGAACAATGATCGAACAGCACGTTCCTACTTCCACTACGGGCGACAGTATTAGTAGAAAGCCACGGTTAGCACTAACCACTGTCGAGTAATATATATATATATATTGCCTCATCTGGTCTGGTTAATCGATTTATTGCTAGTACTATTCAATTCCCTAAAGTAAGTGAATTTTTGGTTTTCAATTAGGGTATTTAATTAGTATGGAAAATATAAGATTATGGAAGCATTTTGATGAATTGGCGGCTATTCGGAGAGCTCTGGAGGAGCGAAAGCGAGAGTTTGCGGAGGCGATGATCTACACGCTTGGTGCAACGTTTGGAAGGAGCAAAATCGAAGGAGCTTCCAACGTCAGCCGATAGATGATATTCAAGTAGCCACACCTAACACACGAGGATATTTCAGGAGTTTTTGGCTCGGAGGCGATGATCACACACTTGGTGCAACGTTTGGGAGGAGCAAAATCGAAGGATCTTCCAACGACAGCTGATAGATGATATTCAAGTAGCCACCTAACACGCGAGGATATTTCGAGTTTTTGCCTCATTTAGTCTTTCTTTTTTAAACGAAATAGCAAATGTAGCCCTTTCGTGACTGAAATGGCAAAAATAACACCGCAACAGATTAGAAAGGCGACACGTATCTCCTACCACGCTCCTAGTCCATTGAAGCCACCTCCCGTGATCCCTATGCACGACAGACCACATTCTGCGATCCCTATGAGCAGCAGGCCACCTACCGCGCTCCTAGTCTACGATAGGATGACATGCGCATGTGGGCACTGCAGGTAGACACATTCTGTCGTGCACTGGGAGCGCAGAATGTGGCTACAGCGCACGGGGATCACGAAAGGTGCCTGCTGTAGGGGCTACTTTTTCTATTACAATTCGAAAACATACCATTTTAGCCAAAGGCTCGGTACACTGGCTATTTGTCGGTTTTGCTACAGTTTTTTCTACCGCACAATTCTTGGTCCGTGTTCGGTAGCACAATTTTGTCTCCCCACTCTGAAGGCTTCCTTCTCTATTCCCACCCGTTTTGAGAAAAATACATTTTCAGGGGAAATCTTACAATATTATTTTTCATCTAATAAATGGTCAAATTTAATTAACATCTATTTTGTAACTGAGGGGATGCGATTCAATTTTCATAAACTATACTTAGTACATTTATTTATGAAGTTTGTAAGAGAGGTAGATACAATCTAAGACTTGTCTATACTGGTGGATTAATTATTGGGTGCAACTAGCGCTCGAACGTTCGATGTGAAGCTTTCCAACGTACGCTCCAACGTAACTTTTTTTTCATCGTGTGCGAGATTTTTTTCAATGCTCGCAACAAAAAAAACTTGTTTGTCAAAGAAAAGGTGATAGGGAGGATACAACATATCAAAGAAACCAGATGCAACATTTCAAAGAAGATTCTCAAAAAATCTCAAATACAGAAGAACACTTTTAACAGAGGTTGGTTTTGTGACATTTTTTTTCAACATCGCAACATCTCAAAAAAATCCAGATGTAACATTTTCAAAGAAGAGGAGAGGATGCTGGATGCCTAGCACCGTTCGATGAAGACAGCCACTGGCGGGCATGGATCTGGTGGCACCGAGGCTGCCCTAGTGTCTTGTCTACTCATCGTTGACCGACACCTCCACCTCGTCGCTGGCACGCTGCTAGTCCTCGCCATCAGGACACCCTGGAAGCTTGTGCTGCTATCACCCTGACTTTGCTTGCCCAGAGAGAGAACGGAAAGGGACGGGGGAGCTTGGAGGACTTGGGGATGAGAAGTGTGAATGCCAGGCTAGTGGAGGTAGAGGATTGGGGAATAAGGGAGTTGTTGATTTGTTATCCGAATTCTAAAAAGGGCAAGATCTAGAGACGTGGAGCGTCGCGTCGATAGACCTGGCCCATGACGTAGCCCAGGAGGTGCGAGGGGCGGAGCCCCCCGCGGTACGTATTTCTCTTCTTTTTTGGATATGTTTCCATCTTCGACTCGAGTCAGTTTTATGCCACCATATATACCCCTTGTAAGCCGTAAGGGAAGAGTGACAACTCATGAAAATTCCTACGTTTTGTAAATACTTTTTCTGATATAGTGAAGATTGCCGTTGTGCGCCCATGGTTTTTAGTTTTTCACGTAAAAATCAGTGTCTCCATGTTCTTGATCTACTTTGTTATTTGTCTGCTGATTTCTAACAGGAGCAGAGGAGTACAAAGAACAGGCGCTGCTACAGATGTAAGCTTGCATTATGGGCTGTTGCTGAAAAGAATGATTCGCGTAGAGGAAATATATTATGTGCATACGAGCTATTTGTTTGCTAAGAGCGTTGGATTGAGTGTCCGATACGAAGCGTCCTAATCGGACGCAAGATCCATAGCATTACCCTTAATTATTTATTTGATTTTTCACAATCTAATACCATAACATCTGTTCATTTTACCAGCTTTAAATATGTAATTACCGTAAAACCAACAGCTCCCTTGGTATAACAAAGAAAGCTACGTGGCACGGCATGGTACGTGGTCGACCGCCAAGACGGCACAAACAACGCGGTAGGTGGGCTCAAAATGCGGCCCGTTAGACGGCACGGCACGACACGGTCAGTTAGGCTGTGCTTGGGCCGGCCCGGCACGAAATAGGTCCAACCTTCCCATTCTAGCCCAATCCCTCCCTCTCTCAACCTGGCACAATCACTCCCCCACCCTGGCCTAGCCCAACCAATAACCCTCCTCTGCCACTCGACCTGGCCCAACCCCTTATCCCGAGCCTTGGCTCTCAAATTCTCAATCCCTAATCACATTCCTTGATTCCCCTCCCTCCAACGCCAGGCGCCGCCCTCCCCACGAACCGCTGATCTCCGCCTCCTCCTCTCCTCCCCCCCACGCACGCCGCCTCCTCCACTCCTCCACCACCTCCTCCTCTCTCTCTCTCTCCCCACGTCGTCGCCATTGTCCTCCCTCTAGCCACCTCCTCGTCGCTGTCCTTCTCAACCCCTTCGCAAGCGCGTGGTGCATCCGAGGTGAACAGAGTTCTTCATCAACGTCTAGGAAGAGTAGGAGGCTATGGCGAGGGGGAATGGGTTTGGATGGCGCACGAGTGTCTTTGTCTGCCCAGCGGTTATCGTCTTCCCAAGCATCTATAATTACTTAAGGCTAAACTTGGGCCAGCACGGCACGGCCCTAGCACAACGGACTTTGAACCGTGCCTAAGCCTGACCGGAGACAAGACGAGCCGGCATGGCATAGCCCAATGCCCACCACTACTTGCAGGTTTGCGCTCCTGGTTGGTTGCTGCTTGCTTTTACATATTTGTTGTGCATGCAGCTACTATATGCTGGCGCAGGTGCAGTGACTTGCTAGGTGTCGTTTAATATTGCTTTTCTGGTCCTGACATATCAATTTGTTTGTGGAGTATATTTTGATCTGGTGAGACGTTTCTCTTTTTTTTTTTTTTTGTCAGCTGCATGCTATGGATGCATGACTTCATTTCTTTTTTTAAAGCAAGGGTTGTCTGGCTTTTTTGTTGCGCCATGGATGAAAGTGGCCGGTGGGGGAGACCATTCCATTATGCATATACAGGGAACATATAAGGGAAAGGGGGAAAAGGGGTAGAGATGATGAAGAAAGAGAAAAAAAACGAAATGATTTGCACCTATATATAATGATATTTTGTGGGTAATTTCAGCGAATTTTAATGACAACCGGTTATTTTATTCCGTAAAAACCAAAAAAACACCTCTCGTAGTTTATGGCTTTTAGGCTTAAAATGGCTTAAGCTTTTATAAACTGGTTGAAAAAATCACCTTTTTGTTTAGACTTAGTCTTTTTTGCTTTTAAGACAAAGAAAAAAAAGCTAAACAAACAGGATCATTGTGGCGTTGCGTCATTATCCCTCGAGCAAAAGTAGTTCTCAAGACTGCTACGTCGGATCTGTTGGATACTGGAGCTATTTACTGTACCAGGTTTTTTTTGGTCTTTCAATTCCTTACGCCAATTAATGCTGTAAAATAACGACCACGACAAACATATGATCCATATGCTTATTAGTCTATTTGATGTGATTACGACCCCATTCGTACAATAGCTAAATTGATTCCAAGATCTCGATCGATCCTAAGCTAACATATCGTCCGTCAACGCTCACCAAGTCAGGCACAAGTGAACAAAGCGTCGTTTGAATGATTAAGAGAGCTAACCTAAATGAGAGGTGACATTCACTGTTTGCTAAAATTTCAGTGGTCAATTAATTAGCGTGTGGCTTGAAACTCTCCAACTTTCACATCGTGAGCCTCCATCATCTACCAACCCGAATGACCATCAACCAATCCTAGCCGGTTAGTTTTCTAAGAAAGTTCAAACTCGAGAAGCGAGAGCCTGGACTAAAGTGTATTGGATAACATCACCATAAACCTTTTCATGACAAAATGGACGTACGTACAATCATGTTTTGTTGTGTCACGATAAACCAAGTTACCAATCGAATCAATCCAAAATTAATATGGTAACACCGACATGTAACAACAAAAAATTAGGTTAAGCGACAACGATATCGGAAGACCTAATTAAACACCATTGGATACAGAGAATGAACGGCCCGATCAGGTCAACGTAAGCGGCTTACATTTCCATGGCCACGAGCTTGGGTTGATTAGTTGAGATGCTGATCCATCAATTAATCGAACCACCACAACTCCACAAAGACATTTACTATTCTCGTTAATTTTACTGTCGAGAGGAGGAAATAACCAATACATATTGAAAAAACAAGCGGGTGTTAAAATTAATTTGTGTTAGCTTGTCATGAGAAACGATTAGATTGTAGGGAGTAGGGACTAAGGCGTCCAGGAAAATTAGGGTTTAAACTTGTGCTCAAAGCTTCATTGGGAAGTCACGTTTCAACAAGTAACATATATGGTATCTTGGTGATTAAGACCAAAGCATCTACTAGCCACGTGGGAATGTTGAATGTAATTGAAAGGTCTGGCATCTTCTTGACTTACTCTTAGCAGCCGGGACACTTGCAGATAAAGCAAGCGATTGGAGACACGTAGCGAGTCATCACAAAATAATGAGAGAGAGAGAGAGAGAGAGAGAGAGAGAGAGGTGGATTTATGGATGCAGTGGCTACGTAGGCATGACTTCATCATGAGCTCATGCCTTGGGTTTTTGTAGCGCTCAATTGTTGATGAGCCTAAAGTGCTACTAAAATAATATAACAAAGCACTAAGATAACAATTTACTCTAAATTTCCATAGAGTCTTCTTTGTATATTTAACTATAAAAGGGATTCTAAACATTTAACAAGAATATGAGCATGATTATCAAGTATCAAAACTTAAGTCAAAACCGTAAAAACTTCCATGAAAGCACCGATCGACTCTATTACAAAGTAAACAAATACACCTCAAAGGCTGAATACGATCATCAAGATGAATATCGTTCTCTAGCCAGTTCATCCAATTAAACTTAAGTTTCAAAATTAGCGATCATGGTGTTTAACATGGTAGTGTGCATCAAACTTTATTTCTAGCCCTTCCCATACATGACGACTTCACAAGAGGTACCTAAAAATAAAATAAACAAAACAACAAGCGTGAGTCCACAACTCAGCAAAGTACAATTAAGACAATAACTCAAATCTCATAGACAGACTTTGCTTCTAACACAATCAATCATTCACAATAATATAATAACTATTTAGCTCATATTGCCATGCAATGCAAATACCACAAATGCACATAACTTTTCTCTTTACATTTACCGGTAATACGGAGTATACATCCGTCAATGCATACCTATTCCTGTGCCTTCTAGCACAGAGACCTCAAGCCCACACTCCACGAGTGTGGGGACTTCATGCCCATCCAAAACATGATGAGGACCTCAAAAACAGTATTACTTGGCTACCATGTAAACCAAGCCTCAAGGATCAAAGAATGATGCAAATGATGGTAACAAATCATTAACCTTCATCTCTTTGATTAAACAACATATGCACATAACCTAATCAATAGCAAGATCATGGATAAACAATTCATGTATGTAAATCATTAGCAACTCATGAAAATTCTCCACATATGCTACCACTACTTGCACTTGCCTCAACCGTGTGAATTAGGATGACGAGAAGAGGGTGTTATCCCCGGATTCACACCACCACCTGAGCATTTGATAAACATACTAAGGAGACCATCGAAGAGCATAGAACACTACACAAATTAAATAACTATTAACACTCCTAAGCGCAACCCAAACGTCGTTCCTCCCTGAACACCGTTCTGTCCCAAAACAGAACAGTCACCTTACAAAAATTATAACTTCTGTTTTTTAGCTCCAAAAGTCATGAACTCAGACTTTTTGGAATCTACACAACTATACCCACAATTTCTCAGGTGATCAAAAGTTCAGATTATTTCATCTAAACCCTTTTTTTTAACTCTAAAGACAAATCTGTCATCTTCGGTAATATCGAATTAGAAATTCCATAAATTTTAATTGGTGCATCCAAAAATAGTGATCTAAATCATTCTGAAATCTACAGGGAATTAGCTTCCCTAATAAATTTAGTCTAATTTTTTTATCGTGCAACAAAATTCGCTAACATAACATTTTTCCCCGACTGTTCCCAACAAAAAGACAGAACTGAATCGTATGATTCAAAATTCCATAACTCCAATTACACTTGTCCAAAAAAATATGCTCTTAGACTCCATGGAATCATTATAAAGTTATCTATCTAAGTCATGCAGGCCAAAAGTCCAAATTCGTCCATTTTCAAATTTTAATTTACAAAACTATGTTTGTTGTCCGAAACCCGGGAACTAAATAGACACTCAGATTGTAAAAATCATAACTAATTATATGCTCATCCAAATAATGCGAACCAAGACTTTCCAGAAAGCTATTGAAATTATCTACTTATCTATAGGAGACACAAATCCCTAATTTTGCATTGAACTAATTCAAATCTATGGATAAACATAACTGCAAATTACCGATCCACTAATAGCAGGGAACCGATCTGATATTCGACAACAATTCACATAGAAAAAAGGAATTAAACTAGCTATTGAGGAATCAAAATTCACCCTAGACGACAACACTGGATCCCGCTGAAATCCCCAAGAGTACTCCCTTTCCCCTTCCTTCTCCCTCTTCATCTTCCTTTCTTCTTCTTCCTTCCTCTCCTTCCTTTCTTCTCTTCTCCTCCTCTTGCAATAGCAGCAAGGAAGGGCAGTGCTACAGTACCCATGTGCTACAATGCGGTGGCGGTACTGTAGCAGGGTGGACAGTCATGGGCCTTGGGTCACGATGATCAGTTTCCTCCCCACTTAAAAAAATGGGTTGGTGGCCCATTCTTTTCCCAAAATTCTAAAATTTTCTTTCTAATTCTATTTAATTTCAGTAATAATCACTTATTTATTTTATGTTTAAATGGTATATTACACTTTTCTTGTAGCAACATTCACAACCATGCTCAAAATGAGTGATTTTGTGTGAAGGCAACTGTTTATCTCTCGCATTAGCAAGAAAATTGCGCCTAGCTTTAAGCATACTCATTTTATAATATTTATGTATACTTTGTAATATTACTCGTAGGATTTTATTTCATGTCTTACATGAAAAAGGAAGAAGTTCATTCTACCCCCCTAAAGTATTGACATGCGGACAAGTGACCCACTGTATTAAAAAAAATCAGCCCTTTGACACCCCTAAGTTACAAACCGGACAAGCTACCCCATCCGACTGTTCGTGCGGTGGTATTGCTGATGTGGTGTTCGGGCGGCTCGGTTTCGCCATATCGACCGATGTGGGGGCAATGTCTGGGCTAGCTGAGGTGGCAGTCATTTTTTAGGGGTTATTTGGCGCAAGATTCCCTTTACGGCTTTACCCCTTCGTGTTTCTTCCTTCCACCCGCAGTTCCTCTCTCTGGCGGCAGCATTGAGGATAGGGTTCGGGCCATGGAGGAGAAAGGAAGCTCCGGGACCTCACGGTCTCCCTACACGGCGCTGTCAGGAAGCAAAGGGTGCAGGACGGAAGGATCGCAGTCGCCGGTGGTTTACCGTGAGAAGCCACTGGACTACCTCCCTGCGTGTTTGTGCTATTGCAAGGAGAAAGCACCGAGATGGATTTCTTAAAGCAATGAGAATCCTAGGAGGAGGTACTACACATGCAAGGGAGTAAGGGTAAGCAAATAGTTTAGATCGATTTGTGTGTATTGAACTTGATTTTGTTGGAGTTCACTTTGATTTGGGTGCCATTTTTGGTTGGAGTAGGCTGGCGGTTGCGGTTTTTGGTAGTGGCATGATCCAGAAACTCCTCCTTTTTTGAATCATTTGTTGTTGGATCTCCATGATAAAGTGTGAGGATTAAAGAAGGAGAATGCAAAACTGAAGAGTGAGAAGATGCAAATGGAGAACGACATCGTTGATGCCCAGAGAAGTGTGGCAGAGGTAAAAGGAAGCCATGCCGCAAAGGTTGCTGTCCTGAAGAACAAGCTGGAGGGGAAGAAAATGGAGGTGGCAGAATTAGCTGTTAGAGTTCAGAAGCAGAACATGATGAAGTTTTTTGTTTCATGCAGTAGTTGTAAGTGTAGTTGTATTTTCTATGTGGGCTAGTGGCAATCAACAACTGTGACTTTTTTGTAATCGTGACAGGCAGTTGAAATGCTTGAATGTTGAACTACATGGAATGCAGTCATTCTGGATCATCTATCTATGAGAAGTTTGGCACTAAAGATATGTGAATGTAAAAAACATTGATACTGACATTGAGAACATGTACAACATTGACAGTTATGAGAAAGTAAACAACATTGACACTGACATTGAGAATTTTGTCATTCCATTGCATGAGGTCATTACATATCCAAAATACGTCATTGACATGTCCAAATTCCAGTAATTCTTGAACAAGTCCAAAAGCTCCGTACATCTGACAGAGAGGTTCATCTAGAAACATTCACCTACATATGAAATTAACCTACATACTTACATGTCCAAACCATGGACAAGTCCAAAAGGTTGATGACAATGAACTATCACAAACTGACTACAAGTGTGAATTGACCAACATAGAACCATGACAAGCTGTCTACTTGGTAATCTTGCTTGACTTCTTCTGTGATTTCTGAGCACCAGCCTCAGTAGTGTGAATAACCTCTGCAAGATGGTAATGTTAGTATTTGTGGTTATGTACTATCAATTTATTATAGAGCTTGATGTTAAGTACTGACCAATGTAGTGCTTAAGTTTGGTGCAGAGATTGATGCCTCTGCTTGCTTTCTCTTTTTAGTAGCTTCTCTCCTGAGGTGTGCAGTTGCATGTTTCTTCTTTTGGTTTGCATTTGGATTAAGTGGACATCTTCTAACATTGTGGCCATCTTTTTTGTAGAGACCACATCTGACCTTACATCCATCCTTAGCTTTGTCCCCTTAGGTGCCTTTGGTGCCTCACCTGGTTCCCTTCTCCTTTCTTTCCTAGGTCTCCCTGGCATTTTGCTGTACCTAGGGGGTGATGGCTTAGGATGATCAGAGGTTGGCCAATTCTCTTCACCTTCCACTGGCTCCAAACAATGTTCATATATCCTCTTGTAAACCTCTATGCAGTAGTAGCTGTCAATGTAGCCATCCAATTGATGTGAACTTTTGTAGATGGCACTGATTGCATGGCAACAAGGCAGACCAGATAGTTGCCAATATCTGCAAGAACAAGTCCTTTGCTCTAAGTTGATTGTGTACTTCATTCTGTCCTTCTTCCTAACCTCAAATCCTTCCTTCCCATTCCAGAGGACATCACATTGAGTAGACCTTGTGATATTCAGAATTAGTTTCCTGAATAAGTTTGGACAGATTGCTCCTTGCCACTTGTCTGATCTAGAGGATTCTCATCGCTCCAAGAAATCCATCCTGACGCTTTCTCCTTGCAATAGCACAAACGGGCAAGGAGGTAGTCCAGCGGCTTCTCATGGTAAACCACCAGCGATTGCGACCCTTCCGTCCTGCGCCCTTTGCTCCCCGACGGCGCCGCGCAGGGAGACTGTGTGGTCCTGAAGCTTCCTTCCTCCTCCACGGCCCGAACCCTATCCTCAGTACCGCCGCCAGAGAGAGGAACTACGGGTGGAAGGAAGAAACGCGAAGGGGTAAAGTCGTAAAGAGAATCTTGCGCCAAATAACCCCTAAAAAATGACCGCCACCTCAGCTAGCCCACACATTGGCCGATGTGGCGAAACCGGGCAGCTCGGATGCCACATCAGCAATACCACCGCACGAAACAGCCGGAGGGGGTAGCTTGTCGGGTTTTTCAACTTAGGGGTGTTAAAGGGCCGATTTTTTAATACATGGGGTCACTTGTCCGCATATCAATACTTTAGGGGTAGAATGGACTTCTTCCTATGAAAAATATCCAACCAAGCCGGTATGCGACAAAAGCAGGTTCGGTGGTTCCCAGACAACCTTTTATTTCTTTAATCTTTTCTCAATTTTTGTCAACGCTCTTTATTCCATGGTGAAAACCAAAGGTTTATAACACTTTGTACACAATTATAGCCTGGACCAGGGACTTTTTAACCGGCATTTTTTGTGGGGGGAGGTGGTAAGGCGGTTTGGCGAAAATTGAAAAGTTTCGACCAATTTTAACCGAAATTTTGATTTAAAAAAATCAAATTCAAACAAAATTGAAGCAAATTTAATTTGTTTTTGGACAAAATTCATCAAAACCCATTTTTGGGGCCTGTTTGTAGGCCCCATAGGTAAATCTGGTTTAGCCGATTTTCGGCCGGAAAAAAAAAGTCCCTAGCCTAGACACGAAATAACAAAAGGCCTAATACCGATCAGTCTTGTGAATCCTGCTTACAAACCTTCACATAAACAGATCGGATTGTGTTTCAATACTTCTATGCACACAACAAACACAAATATGGATTCGTAATCAAATTCATACCATTGCTCAAATCCTGCAAGATTGGTGCCATGTATTGTGCATATTGTGTTGGTAGCTACCTAGGATCGATGATGCACAGTGCACACACACAATACAAAATACAATGCAGATCGGCGCACGGCTCCAATCTGCCACGTACGCTCGTCGCCGACGTTGTAAGCTAGCCTAGCCTGCACTCGAGTGGATGTGGATATGTATGGAAGTTTCCCTATGCAGCTACTATAGCTGTGTGCACAGCATTATTTGTCATGGCGTCATAGACATATCTTTTTCTCCCTTTTTTTTGACACTTTTGCCATGGCATCATGGCGAGCACGGATGTTGGAGTACACGTGTGCGCCATCCGACGCGCCTCCGCCCGGGACAGTCCAGAAGCGCATGCAAAACCGCGTCTCTCCAAAGCAGCTTTGCAGGGTGACCCTGACCCAGAAGTCAAAAGAAAAAAAATAAATATTAAGCATATAAGTGGGTTGTCGGCTATCTGTGCTAGGCTGAGTTGGAACACAAATGATCAGATATCAAAAGTGGAGTGTTGGGTATCTTTGTTAGGCTAAGAGAGAACGCAAGTGTCAGATATCAGACTACTTCACTCAAAACTAGAAGTCTGGCCCCTTAGCCTTCTAGCCATATAATTTATTGTTTTTAAATTATTTTTTGAATGTAGGAATTTAAGTAGTAGTCTAATTCTAGTATGAATTGGAAGAAATTTCCGTATTCTTTTTAAGGTACTTGGAGGAGGGGATATTTTGGATTCAGTGCAAATTTTGAGACCTTTCGGTCTTAAAATACATGAATAAATTATCTGTGAGATTGCACTGAATATATCTATCCCTTCCACAATGTATATACATGTAACAACCCTTTACTTAAAAGAAAACGAGGAATAAGAGCATATTTAATAATGTTTGGGCTAATTGTCCCATGCTCCCAAAGTTTCACAATATTTATCCACAGCTCACGACACGTAGAAACCAATAAAACACTAAATCTAATATATAAACAGTTAACAAGAAATGATTATACATATCTTTATTAAATGACATAATACAACCATTTAATCTCTTTCAAAGCATTTAAGTAAGGGTAGAAGGTAGAAAAAAATGCAATAATTATACTCTAGATTCAAGGCTATGGACATATATAGCTGTGTGGCAGGTCGATGTTTGACAATAATATGTTGTTATGGAGCATGTTTAAAGAATTGGGATTCTACTGTATTTATTTATTCGTAAATTTCTCAGGCAGGATCATATTAAGGGGAAGGAAAAAATAAAAATAAAGAATAACTAAAATGGATTGGAAAAGGCTGGTCATCTTCCGTGGCTTCCTTCGATTTCTAGTGCGTCCTAGTCAATGTCAATATCTAGAATACTCTTTGTTCGATTTCATGCGTCTGTCCTCGCTGGACACGTACGTCTGCAAGTGGTACGTAGTATGTGTGTGTAGGAAACAGCTCAATCCATGTGAAGTATGAACCCTAAACTCTTGCTTGGCAAAATTTGTTTTGTTTTAGTTACAATATATGACCTAACGAATAAACCGCATGATGTATATGCTAATAGTAAATTATGTTTTGTCCAATGGAAAAAATTATCTTTCAAGATATCGTTTTAAACTGGATTTTGATTACAACAACCATTAATTTCTTTTGCAGGCAGACAATTTTTCCCTTTATAAGAGGTAAAAAAAGTAATAAAGTTGCGGAGACACTATATTCAGCACGTGAAAAAAAAACACTAATAACAGCACGTGGCGTGACAGTATTGTTTGATCACGTCACGACCAGTGACGTGACCAAAAGTGCTATTTAGCGGACTTATCTTATGGCGTGACAGCGTTGTTTTATCACGTCACGGGTAGTGGCATGACCAAAAGAGGTCAGAATTGAAAATAAAGTTCATAAAGGGTTAACTTTAAAATAAAAATTAATAAAAGGGTTAATTAATAAATAAAAAAAGTTCTCTACAATACAACTGTTGAATTGCATGAGCGCATTTGTTCCACACTTATAATGTGTAGAATATAGATTTTTCGTCTCTTGAAAAATAGTGGTTGTATTTGGAAAAGAAAATTCACATTTTCCATAAACGACAAGCCAAAGCTGTGGTTCTCACCGGCTAAGAAAATCTAGCTACCGTAGCAATGGGAAAATTCCAAAGCAAAGTGGGGTTTTCCACGGCAGATGCATTAAATATTTAATGACGTAGTAGACTTGCGTCATCCATGCATGAATTTTTTTATTAATTAATATTTTTAAATTTTATTTTAAAGTTAATCCCAGCGCACTTTATTTCTAATTCGGACCCCTTTGATCACAACACCATCCATAGCGTGACAAAACAACACCACCACCTGTGGGCTGTGGTGTGATAGTATTTAGCGGACTTATTCTATAGCGTGACAGCGTTGTTTTGTCATACCATGGGTGGTGGGTGACCAAAGGGGTCAGAATTGAAAATAAAGTGTGCCGGGGGTTAACTTTAAAATAAAATTTAAAAAGAGGTTAATTAATAAATAAAAAGTTCTCCCTGCATGCACCACCGTATATCTATTCCTCTTTTGAGACTAACGCAGAAATTTTGTGGTAATTTTATAAGAAATAATTCAATTCCCATGTAAATTGTGAAAGAATTTTGTGTTTACGTTTGCATAAATTTTGAAAGAATGTAATTATTTGCATGAGTAAGAAAATAATTACATTCTCACACTTCTGTTTTGTATGCATGCATATGCATAGTGTTGGTGATATGCCCTAGAGGCGATCGTAGATATAATTGTATCACGTCTATGTTTATGAGTTATTGAATAAATATTATTATGTTCCTTTAATGAATCGTTGGTTATAAAGATTAACAAGTATGTGACTTGTTGGTGAAGCTCTTTAACTTATATGATATCATTCTAAATGTATCTCTAGTCAGATGTCACTGGTCGGAACACCAGTGACTTATCAACCTGCACATGTATTGATTGATGACTATGTTTCACCGGTCATAGATATAGTGATATCGAATCAATAATGTGAACACATGTTAGAGAACATGGGGTTGGAATGACCCACCTTGAGACACTATTGAAACTGTTATGATTTTATGTATCATCAGTTGGTCTCAAGCAATGATGATGTATAATCCTTAGACCCGAGATCAGCATGGTTTTCTATATATGTAATAGTACACTTAGGGGTTGCCAAACGCTACTCGTAACTGGGTAATTATAAAGGAAGTTTTCTGGTATGCTATGAAACATGCGGAGGAATATGACTGGTCGGATATGGGATTTGCCCACACTACAAAATGCTAATATTGGATGTCTCATCATAGACGGTTGACCAAAACTGTCTGTATTCCATGCAATCACAGATGGTTCATATTAAAAACCGTCTGTGTTACTGGCTGCACTAAAAACTATCTGTGAAGAGGTAATATCACAGACGGTTCACATTGAAAACCGTCTGTGAAGTATCACAGATGGTTCTAAACATGAACAGTCTATGATAATTGCAGACTTCATAGACGATTTTTAATTATAACCGTCTATGATAATATTGCTATAGCTCCCCAATGAGTTTCTTCATCGTCTGCCCCGATGAGTTTCTTCGTCACCGATGCATCTCTTCGTCGCATCAATGTTGCTTCGGCTCCCCGATGCGTCTCTTCGTCTCACGCGCCGAATTTATTCCTTCTTTTATAAAAAAAGGATCATCCGCCACCGAAGATAATCATCCCCACATATAACTCTACTACTTCTAAAAAAATAGAAATGGCTCCCTCTTCTGTTCCCTTGTCGCCGACATTGATGGCCTACCTGGCCGTACTATACGAGCACCTCTCCGGCCGTACGTTGGCGAATGCTGCGAAAGAACACTATTTCAACAATGTCTTCACTCCTCTGTCTAAGGATTTGCTGGAGTAGGTGACAGCCACCTTCCGCCGTCTTGACATCCTCCTCCATTGTGTCTTCCGGGTGATCTCCCACTTCCAACGAGTTTACCGCGTCATCGACGTGGTCTTCCACAACGACGTTGCACGTCTCCAGGATGCTTGCCGTCACTTGGACTGCTTAATCGAGGCGGTCGGCGACCGAGTCGACCAGGCCGAGACCCCTCAAGCAAGGAAAGAGAACTTGTAGGCTCAATTCTTCTTGATTCAACAGTCTGAAGGCCTTCGAGAGACACTCGAACGAGCGCGTCAATGGGTAGACGTGTTTCGGGCTTCGTTCGATCACAAACCGTCCGATGCTGACGCCGCTACCTACTAAGTTTTGAAGGCAGAGATAGCAACCTACCTCTGCCACTAGAAAAACTTTGTTTATTTAAGTTTCTACTTTTTTAATCTTTGTAAGAAGCGATCGACTGGCCACCTGTTTGGCCATATATAAATTACAAAATGAAAAAAAAATCTAGTTTGGAGGTGAAGTTAATTACTATATTATATGTTGAACTATATATCACAGACGGTTTAGTGGAACAAATATCAGTCTGTGATACGTATCATAGTTAAAGCATATTTTCAGTAGTATTTAAATGACAAAATTGACATATAAATATGTAATTTATTTATGTCATGTAAATGTATACATGATAATATGCTCAAAACATAGACGGTTCCATAATAATGGAACCGTCCGTGGTATGATACCATATCACAGACGGTTCCATAATAATGGAACCGTCCGTGGTATGATACCATATCACGGATGGTTCCATTATGGAACCGTCCGTGATATGAGATCATATCACGGACGGCTCTATTATGGAACCTTCAGTGATAAGTATCACTCTTTATTAGTAGGAGCCCGCTAGGGTTTGCACCCTAACTCGTCACTCCCCAGCGCCCTTACTCTTATCCGTTCCCCTCCCCACCTGAGTGCCCCCGACCTCGACGCCGCCGCCCGACCCCGTCACCGACGTCGCCCTTCTTCCCATCGTCGCTGGTTGTGACACCATGGTGCACTACACAAGACACTCGTACGATAAGAGTGTCTTGTGTAGTGTCACTGTCATACCACAACTACGATGACGACACTGCCTTCCCCTCTTCCGACCTCCCTCGGCTACCTTTGTGCCTCCTTGCACTCAGCTCCGACCCGGCTGTGGTTTGAGGCCCGAAGAACAAGCAGTTTCTCTCCAATCTTGATTCAATCTGCTTTCTTTTCGATTGGTTTTGGAGTTTCCTAGAGTATTGGGTTAGAATATGATCCTTGCTCTTCCCGTTGGTTCTTCTTGTGCCCTTTCGTTGATTGGGCTCAAGGAGGTTTCGTTGGGTGAGTTTGGAGGATACTCTACTGAGGTAACTCTCTGGATTTGGAAACCAGTGGAAGAAGTGTGGCTTGATCTTATTTCTGATGCTCTGTGTGTTGTCTCCGGCCGAAGCAACATCTTGGAGATCTTGTGCGGCAAATCTTCTTGTCCCTCGGCTTTGTTCTTCAGTGGGTTCCGAAATACAAAGAGGGGCCTCGCCTGGTTACATCTTGGTGGTTTTGAGTACCACTGAATCTGTGAGTATCCCTGAAAATCTTTTGTGCATCACTTTGTGGATATATGTGTTGTGCTGGTTCATATCTGGAATTGGTACTGAGAGATGTTGCAAAGTGGTGATAGTGGGCTCAGTTTATCTACTCAATGATGATAAAAGTCTTGAACTAAAATTTTTTAAGATATCTAGTTCAGTCTTGAGCTCTAATAGAGTTGCTTACTACTGTCATATTATCTCTAGTGATTCAGATTCTTTCTGTGAAGATTAATCTAATCATATTGATTAGCAATCTTGTTCCTCTGGTGGTCGAAAGGCTATATAATTGATCCTTGTAATTTTCTTTTATATACCATTTTGGTCAATTATTTGCAGCTGGAATTATGCTTTATTTGTTGTTTATTATGCTGGAATTATCTTTGATTGTTTGCTAAAACCGCACTATTTACAACAATTGATGTTGGTTCTTTGTGCTTGGTTGGATTACATGGGATGTGGTTCGGATGGGGCAAAACATCAGTCTGTACACATACAAATTTTTGTACATGTAACTAATCTTATGGTATGTTCCCATATGGTATTCTGCTTTTGAAAGCTACAATTAATTTTTCAGATTTGTAAAGGTTAGGCTAATTTGTAAGGCTGAAATTAACATACAAATTTCTAGAATTTTTACCAAGCTTGTGCCTCTGATCACCAATTATTTATTAATTGGTGTGTATTCTATTCGAAAACAAGACCAAATGAGTCAAAAACTACTACAACACTTCTTCACCCGTCTCTCGTCATTCATTTCACCTTTGTCTGTATAACCGTGTTCATGCTGGTCAAGTTCTCCTCCATTGCGTCCTAGGTACGTCCTACCATTCTATTTCTGATCTCTTCTCTATAAAGTCTCCAAGCAGTGGCTACTTGTGCCTTTAAAACCGACTTCATATATATATATATATATATATATATATATATATATATATGTGTGTGTGTGTGTGTGTGTGTGTGTGTGTGTGTGTGTGTGTGTGTGTGTGTATGTATAGATATGTATATGTATATATATATATATGTATGTATATATACACACACACACACACATACATACACACACACACACATAGAGAGAGAGAGAGAAAGCAACCACAGGCAACCTCATCGAGCCTATAAGAAGCATGGCTGCCAGGAGAGCACGTAGACATTCAATTACCTGGATGTCGTCGATAGGTAACTAGACTTGACATCAAGAAATAGTTAGTTGCTGATACATGAAGCCACTTCCCAATCGGAGTACCTGTGCGTCCATGCCATGTTCGAAAAGTGGCGTGGATGTGCAGATACTCCGACTGGGAAGTGACTTCATGTATCAGCAACCAACCATTCCTTGATGTCAAGTCCAATTACCTATCGACGGCATCCAAGTAATTGTATGTCCGCATGCTCTCCTTGCAGCTATGCTTCTTGAACTTGCAGGCTCGATGAAGCTTCCCGTGGCTGCTATCTCATCCTCACGACCGCCCAAAAGTGGCTGGGGGACATGAACAATATATATATATATATCTGTGTGTGTGTGTGAAGCTGGTTTTAAAGGCACAAGCAGCCACTACTTGGTGACTTTATAGAGAATACTATCACAGACGGTTTCATCCACAAACCGTCTGTGATACATCAGCTATCACAAACAGTTTCATCCACAAACCGTCTATGATACATCAGCTAGCACAGACAGTTTCATCTACAAACCGTCTGCGATAGTTATCTATCACAAATATTTTCATCTACAAACCGTCTGTGATTGTATTCATTATAGACAGTTCGAAAACCGTTTGTAATGACCTCATGTCATTACTGGCCCATAAACTCAAACGGCTCACGAAACCGTTTGTGATGATATTTTTGAACCGTCTGTGAAGACCTTTTCTATAGTAGTGGCCCCTCCTAACATAACAGGAGAGATATCTTTGGACCCCTTGATGTGGTTGGATAAAGAAAGTGCATGGCCATGCCACTGGTGGTCAAAGAGTTCAACCACATGAAGTTATCCGACACTCGATCGAGAAAGTATTGAACAGTCCATGGATGACATAATATCTCGCCTAGAGTTCAACTAGATATCGTGAGGCAAAAGAAGAATACACGAGAAGGTCATTCAGTTCGATCAGATACGAACTAATCGTATGGAGATACGAGCTGGTCGTAAACTGATCGAACATAATCACTAAGTGGTCGAAACTTGCTCGTAAGGAGTTACGAACTGTCAAGACTAAATATGAACTAGTCGTATAGAGATACGAGCTGGTCATTAGTGATAAGGATCTGGTCATAGATCATATTGCATTAAGGTTTGTTCGATATAATTTGTGTGTATTCGGGAATCGTTATTTCCTGCTAGGAGACGCTAACGACTCATGGTCGGAAAGGAGTTTCCGAGCCACAACCGAATACGCATGAACCTATAGGGTTACACACTTAACGGGTTAGAACAAACGTGTTTGGATAGGATCCGTCATGGCCTCTATATAAAGAGGCGCATGAGGCTATTAGAATGTGCGTGACAGACCATGTGAGTTGCTCTACCAAAACCCTAGCCGCCATCTTCTTGAGAGAGTCCTACCGTGCGAGTTGGTGCTAGCACACCGGCGTACGGTGTTCCATCCGTAGAAGCACTACTGCAGTTGCTGCTGCGCTCAAGGACGATCCACGACTTCGCAAGGAACGCGATTAGTTGCTGTAGGAGACGATCGGCATCGAGGACAATCGACTACACTGAATGATCAACTGCGTTGGACGATCGACTACGGTGGACGATCGACTACGACCAATTCATCGACACGCTCTATGTTGGATCAGGCTACTCCAACTCTTCTTCCGCTGCATTGCGTGTCTAGTGGTAACGATGTATGATCTCTTGCTTGCATGGCATCCTAGTTTTCGTAGTAGAATTTTTGAATTGCCAGCTAGTGTAGCCTAACCGTTTTCCTTCAGTGGTATCAAAGCCATCTTGCGTAGCTTTTGGTCTAGATCGATCGCATATAATTGATATGTGGCAGTAGTAGATTGAATCTATTACTGGTTGGGTCTAGTAACCTAGATCGGTTCATAGGGATGGAACGATCTAGGCACTGGTCGATAAGATCGATCGATATTCAGCGATAGTAGATGGGTTTGCGGGAAGTATGAGCCAAAAGGACCAGATGGTTTACCGCCGTGCTAGGTAATCATACCGCGCGTTATAGGTAGTATGTTGTCGGGACCCCAGATATGAAACTTCGAGACCCTCTGTGTATTCTGAACTAGTCCTATGATCAGTAGCTAGTCCACACAGTTGCAACATCGATGAAATCATATTCATATAAAAAGGTAGCGGAGAAGCAGATAAATTAATATTACTTAGTGGTAAAAGGACCTTATGGTCAAGTTTTATAGAGTTTGCCACGCAGGGCTTAAAGCGAAAGGTAAACTTGCAGTGGAAAGAAACAACTCATGGTAGCCATCCGACATGCCCATAGGCAATCGAGTGGAGAACACGACCTAATTCGCATAGCATTCGAAGTATTCCTCATCATAAATCTCTGCATTCTCTGATTCTTCCTCTGTGAATGTTCAACAATGGCGCAAAGCCGTGAGTACTTAGAGTACTCAGCAAGTCATAGGGAAATGCATGCAAATAGTATTCGTGCAAGGCTTGACAAGGATAGCTTTATGGCTATTTTGTAGAAAGCAGTATTGACAGTAAATACAGTAATTAGATTGAAAAGCGTAGTTTAAAAGAGTAATACATAAGTAAACAAGTTTCTTTGAAACAACTAATGAACACCCCGTTCACTTTCTAACCAACAACCCGTGAACAACTCGTTCACTTCCCATCCGAACCATTCCAACATTTTAAAGAAAATCTACCCCTCGTGTGAAATCAACAGGCATTGTCCATAATCAGGGACACAGCTATTCGAATAGTTTTACACTCTGCAGAGGTTATATAGCTTTACCCACATGACACAACTTCTCTAGTTTGTTTGGCATTCTCCGATACCACCACTCACTACCTGAGGTAAGCAGTCTAGAGCACGCATCAAGGCCTTTACAAAGTTCTATTTTGACCCAGTTCTACTCGCTAAGGTTTCGCCATTCTAGACCCCCTCTTGCGCCAATTCATCCACCAAAATAGAACCAAATCAAAATATTGCTAATTAGTTGGTCAGGTCTATCCCAGTCTAGACATGTGGTGGTACGGTAAAGCATAGATCAATGGCGTACAAAGTTAAGTCCTTAATGTTTACTCAAGCGAGGTAACCACATCCCAAAATTCTCCCCCTTTACTACACGATCAATCGCCTGAGTATGAAATCATTTTTGGTTCAACCCCAACCAAATGGCAACCCTTGCCATGACACAACAAATTTTAATAACAGTGGCTCCACCACAATTCCATATATCATTAAGTCAAAATTAATCATATGAATATGTGACCATGAATCCCATCGCGACTAGGCATGGCTAAGCATAATACGATACCCATGTCGGTATTACAATATGTCCAACTAAAATAACCCATCCTATGGTCTTCAAGGATAATATGATCAAAGGTCTACGACTTGCCTTCGTTGAAGGTTTGAGTTGTTTCGGTGGACGGACCCAGGAATTCTTCGGAAACAGCGGAATCTACATGCGCAAAAAGAGCCAAATAAATAAAACAATTCCAAATAAAATCCAAAAATTACCAAACTAGAACCAAATGAAATACACTGAATTTAGACAAAATTAAAAATTTGAATCACTCGAATCGGAGCTCGAACGAAGGAGAACGGGCTCTCGAAAGTTTGAAAATACATGAAATGATGAAATGGAACTGAGTGGATGAGAAAGGGCTCAGGATGACCGGAAGGAGGTTCAACTACACGACGTGGTCGGAAGGAGGTTCGACTACACAACGTGGTCAGAAGGAGGTTCGACCGGGACTGAAGGAGAAGAGGAAATGCGACGGCTCCTGGGAAACAAATCTGAAATTGAGTGAGAGAATTGCTTCAAAGAGCTCTGGGGCACGAATTGATATGGGTAGAAGAGGAGGTGGCTGCACAGTGTGGCGAGGACCGAGAGGAGGCATGCAATGGCTTGAACTCAGAGCTCAGGGCTTCGGGCAAACCATAGCAACAAGAGCGAGAGAGGGAGAGTTGGGTGGGGGAAGGAGATGAAGGGGGCTGCTCGGGCTCTTTATAGCCCGGAGGGGAGGAGGGGAGAGCTGTTGGGAGACTCGAAGCCTGATCCGAGGCGACGACAGGCAGTCTTGATGGCATGGGCACGTTCGGCATGGGGAGATGACCAGCGGCGACAACTTTTCGCGACCATGGCCTTGCAGCATGGCGCTGACCCAGCATGGGCTCCCAACGGGAGGAAGACGATGGGGGAGGTGAGGCGAACTCGAAGCACAGCAAAACGAGGATGAGAGAGGGAGGGAGAGTTGAGGGGAAAACAAGAGGGGGACATGGGGGTCCTGGGGCACTATTTAACTAGGAAGGAGGAGTAGCGGAGAAGCTTCGCAGCATGGGCGGAGCACCGGATGGCACAGGCTTGGAGCAGGCGAGGGAGGGGATGGGGGCATGTGGGGAGGAGACAAGTGGGGGGAAACAGGCGTGGCGGAGGTGACAACATTTAATGCGCACATCGCCGAGGGAATGCGCACGTCGCCAAGGGAAAAAGGGGCGGGATTCGCGCCGGGGCGACGACTTTGCAGCGGTGGTGACGTGAGCTTGTGCACGGGCGGCATGGGAGAGCAACGGGAGGGAGACGAAGGTGAGCAGGGGGAGGCTGACAGGCGGGTCGGGTCGAAACCTGGTTGGAGGGTCTGGTCGAAACCAAGAGGGTGGTCGAAACCGAAGGGGTGATCGAAACCGAGAGGATGGTCAAAACCAAAAGGGTGGTTGAAACCGAGAGGATAGTCGGAACTGGAAGGGTGGTCAAAGCCGAAAGGATGGTCGAAACCAAGAGGGTGGTCGAAACCAAGAGGGTGGTCAAAACCGAAAGGATGGTCGAAACCGAGAGGAAAACCAAGAGGGTGGTCGAAACTGAAAGAATGGTCGAAACAAAAGGATGGTCGAAACCAAGAGGGTGGTCGAAATAGGTTTTTGACTTTAAATGCCAAAAAACCCATTTAAACCAAATTTGAATTAATTGAAGTTTGATTAATTCATATTAAATTGTTTTTGTTTTCTAAAATTCCAAGTTAAGCTTTAGCAGCTTCAACAAAAATCAAATGGTTATTTTAAATTTCGAAAATTTTCAAAAAGCCCTGAAAATCTGGGATGTTACATATATGTTCATGTCGCCCGATAGAATTGTATTCTATGCATAACTCGTTTTTGCAGGGATTGATGTGAATAGTATGGCCCATTGTGTATGTGATGCATGAATAGATTTTCATGGCCTGCGTGTCTTGCTAGAGATAGTCATCGAGCTATATATTATTGTATAACGGTCTGCGTGCCGACATGTGATGCTTGATATTATCCTATGTAATCCATTACTAGCTTTTAGGAGTAATTGCTTAATAGGAGTAATTGAGAGCTTGAAAAAGTTTGGTTTTCCACTTAGCCAAGAGTTGGCTACTGATGTGATTCTCCAATCGCTCCCTACGAGCTTTGAGCTTATCATATTGAATTTTCATATGAATGGCATGGAGAAGTCAATAACCGAGTTGCATGGCATGCTTAAGGGTGCTGAGGAGAGTATCAAGAAAAATTCTAATCATGTGATGATGGTTTAAAATACTACTAGCTTCAAGAAGAAGGGTAAGTCAAAAGGAAAAGGCAAAGGAAAGACTCAAGATGAGATCGAGAGTCTTAAGGCTAAGCTTAAGAAGCTTAAGCTAGGTCCTAAGTCTGACACAGAATGTTACCATTGTCACGAGACTGGACATTGGAAGAGAAATTGCAAGAAGTACTTGGCAGAGATGAAAAAGGACAAAGGAAGTAAGACTTCCAGTTCAGGTATAAATGTTATACAAATTAATCTTGCCACTTCTCCTACATGTTCTTGGGTATTTGATATCGGATCGGTTACTCATATTTGCAATTCGATGCAAGGACTGATAAGGAGTAGAAGTTTGGCAAAAGGAGATGTTGATCTTCGCGTGGGCAATGGAGCGAGAGTTGCTGCATTAGCTATTGGCACTTTACCATTAGCTTTACCCTCAGTATTAGTTATGGAATTAAATAATTGTTATTATGTTCCTACCTTAAGCACAAATATTATTTCTGCTTCATGTTTAGGAGCAAAAGGGTATGAGTTCAGAATAAAGAACGATTGTTGTTCAATTTATTTTGAAGATATGATTTATGGCCATACTCCATTGGTGAATGGATTGTATGTTTTGAATCTTCAGGATGAGTCTATCTATAACATTAATGCTAAGAGACTCCAACCTAATGATTTGAATCCCACTTTTATTTGGCATTGTCGTCTTGGTCATATAAATGAGAAACGCATGATGAAGCTCCATAAAGATGGTCTTCTAAACTCATTTGATTTTAAATCATTTGAAACATGTGAATCTTGTTTACTAGGCAAGATGACGAAAGCACCTTTCACGACCAGAGGTAAGAGGGCAAGTGACTTATTGGCCCTTGTACATACGGATGTATGTGGACCAATGAGCATTTCGGCCAGATGTGGTTTTCAGTACTTCATAACTTTTACTGATGACTTTAGTAGATATGGTTACATCTACTTAATGAGGCATAAGTCTGAATCCTTTGAAAAGTTCAAGGAATTTCAAAATAAAATACAGAATCAACTTGGCAAGACAATTAAATATCTATGATCTGATTGTAGAGGTGAATATTTGAGCCATGAGTTTGGTGATCATCTAAAGAAATGTGGAATTGTTCCACAACTTACTCCGTCGGGAACGCTTTAATGGAATGGGGTGTCTGAACGACGGAACCGAACATTGTTAGACATGGTTCGGTCAATGATGAGCCAATCTGATCTCCTATTGCAATTTTGGGGATACGCTCTAGAAACAACAGCTTTCACTTTAAATAGGGTTCTATCAAAAACTGTAGAAACGACACCATATGAGCTATAGACAGGGAAGAGTCATGGATTGTCTTTTCTTATGATATGGGGTTGTGAGGCATATGTAAAACATTTGACGTCTAATAAGTTCACACCCAAGTCTGATAAGTTTTCCTAAATGATATTACTTTTTTAAGCGGGATGATAACAAAGTGTTTGTTGCTCGGAATGGTATCTTCTTGGAGAAAGAGTTTCTTTCCAAAGGAATCAGTGGGAGCAAGGTGCAACTCAAAGAAATTCGGGAAACATCTGAAAATATTTCAACTTCTACTGAACCTCTACAGGATGAACAAAATATTTTTGAACCTGTAGATAAGGCATCAGCCCCACGTAGATTTAAAAGGCCATGTCAAATGCCTATAAGGTATGGACATGATGTTTTATTATTGAATAATGATGAGTCTAAGACTTATGAGGAAGGGATGGTGGACCCAGACTCTGAGTCATGGCTTGAAGCCATGAGATCCGAGGTAAAATCCATGTATGATAATCAAGTTTGGAACTTGGTTGATGCACCTGATGGTGTTAAAATCATTGAGTGATAGATATGAATGGAAATGTTCACATTCATAAGGCACGACTGGTCGCAAAGGGTTTCAAGCAAATTCAAGGTGTTGATTATGATGAAACCTTCTCACCTTTCACTATGCTTAAGTCTATCCGGATCATTCTAGCTATTGATGCATATTTCGATTATGAGATATGGCAAATGGATGTCAAAACGGCTTTCGTAAATGGAAACCTAAGTAAGGATGTGTACATGACACAGCCTGACGGTTTTATCGATCCACGAGAAGCTAGAAAGGTATGCAAGCTGAAGAAATCCATCTATGAATTGAAGCAAATATCTCGGAGTTGGAACATTCGTTTTAATGAAGTGGTCAAAGGGTTTGACTTCATCAAGAATGAAGAAGAACCTTGTGTTTACAAGAAGGTTAGTAAGAGTAAACTTGTGTTTCTGATCTTGTATGCGGATGACATACTACTGGTCGAAAATGATATTCCAATGCTTGAATCTGTTAAAAATTCATTAAGAAATAGTTTCTTAATGAAAGATTTAGGAGATGCAGCATATATCTTGGGTATAAGGATCTATAGAGATAGATTTAAAAGGTTAATTGGATTAAGCCAAGATATGTACATCGACGAGGTGTTGAAGTGGTTCAACTTGCAAGATTCTAAGAAAGGTTTCTTACCCATGTCACATGATATTAATCTTAGCAAGAGTCAGTGTCCTACGACCATTGATGAGCGAGATAAAATGAGTAGAATTCCATATGCTTGGGCTATTGGATCTATCATGTATGCCATGCTTTGTACATGACCAGATATGTCATATGCTCTAAGTGTTACGAGCAGATATCAGTCAGATCCAAGTGAAGGTCACTGCATAGCAGTCAAGAACATCCTTAAGTACTTGAGAAGAACTAAGGATGTATTCCTTGTATATGGTGGTGAGGAAGAGCTAGTCATAAATGGTTACACCGATGCTAGCTTCCAAACTGACAAGGATGATTTTAGATCGCAGTATGGGTTTGTGTTTTGTCTTAATGGAGGAGCAGTAAGCTGGAAAAGTTCCAAGCAAGGAACGGTTGTTGATTCTACAACAGAGGCCGGGTACATTGCGGCTTCGGAAGCTACAAAGGAAGTTGTATGGATTAGGAAGTTCATTAATGAACTGGGTGTGGTTTCGAGTGCTTCCAGTCTAATGGATCTCTATTGTGATAATAGTGGAGCCACAAGCTAAGGAGACTAGATCGCATCAAAAATCCAAATGCATACTTCGACGATATCACATTATTCATGAGATCGTTGAAAAAGGTGATGTGAAGATATGCAAAGTGCACACAGATTTGAATATTGATGATCCGTTGATAAAGCCTCTCCCGCAACCTAAGCATGAGGTGCACATAAGAGCTATGGGTATTAGATACATGTATAATTAACTCTAGTGCAAGTGAGAGACTGTTGGTGATATGCCCTAGATGCGATCATAGAGATGATTGTATCACGTCTATGTTTATGAGCTATTGGATAAATGTTATTATGTTCCTTGAATGAATTATTGGTTATAAAGATTAATAAGTATATGACTTGTTGGTGAAGCTCTTTAACTTATATGATATCGTTCTAAATGTATCTCTGGTCGGAACACCAGTGACTTATCGACCAGCACATGTATTGATTGATGGCCATGTTTCACCGGTCATGGATATAGGGATATCGAATCAATAATGTAAACACATGTTAGAGAACATGGGGTTGGAATGACCCACCTTGAGACACTATTGAGATTATTATGATTTTATGTGTCATCAGTTGGTCTCAAGCAATGATGATGTATAATCCTTAGACATGAGATCAGCATGGTTTTCTACATGTGTAATAGTACACTTAGGGGTTGCTAAACGCTACTCGTAACTAGGCAGTTATAAAGGTAGCTTTCGGGTATGCTATAAAACATGCGGAAGAATGTGACTGATCAGATATGGGATTTGTCCCTCCTAACATAACAGGAGAAATATCTTTGGGCCCCTCAATGTGGTCGGATAAAGAAAGTGCATGGCCATGTCACTAGTGGTCGAAGAGTTCAACCACATGAAGTTATCCGATACTCGATCGAGAAAGTATTGAACAGTCCATGGATGACATAATATCTCACCTAAAGTTCAACCAGATATCATGAGGCAAAGGGAGAATACACGAGAAGGTCATTCAGTTCGATCAGATACGAACTAGTCGTATGGAGATATGAACTGGTCGCAAACTAGTCGAACATAATCACTAAGTGGTCGAAACCTGCTTGTAAGGAGTTACAAACTGGTCAAGACTAAATATGAACTAGTCGTATCTCTACGAGCTGGTCGTTAGTGATAAAGACTCGAGTGAAAGATATAGGTAGACTACTGCAATTAATTAGGGAAAATTCCATTTCACACCCTAAACTCTTTCGAAAGTTCGAAAATCAACCCTGAAGTGATGGAGAGCGTGCACTTGGACACCCTAAGCACTTTCCTAGGCGTGCCCATCTACTAGCTAGCTCTTCCCCATGGCCGCTTCCTTTTCTCCGCGTACTACAACTTGGTCTGCCTCCCATCGTGGCTTAACTGTCCACAACAGGTTGGCTCCATAGCGTCGGGGTGGGACCGCCGTGCACAGCCTTATCGGGTTCTCTGGCAGCGGTGACGACTGCATCCACACTATTGCTTCGGCGCAACACCGTGGTTCACGATGACATCCACCATATTGCTCTGGTGCAACATCGCGAACGCGGCCAACTTCCGGTCTTGGTCTAGGTTGGTTACGACCTTGCAAAAACAGCCTTGGCCTTGGCCGACAAAGCCGCCACACCCTCAGCGGCGAGGTGAGCCTTCTTCTTGGGGAAGATGGAAGGGGGACCAGTAGTGGAGGAGGAGGGAGGCTAACGGAGGAGGCCGTGACCGCTGCGGATTGAAGACGAGGGAAGGAGCAGGAGAGGAGGACGGCCATGGCCAGGAGCTCTGGGAGAGAAGGAGAGCAGAGGGGGAATAGACTCGAGCACATTCCTTCTCCATGACGTATGCCACATCAGCAAATTATTGCTTACTAGGATGCCATGTTGGTCAAAATCAGTCTACATGTCAAAACCACCATCACGTTAAGTTAAAATCGAAGTGGAATGGACTCGGGGGGGGGGGGGTAAAGTGAACGGTATTGATAGGTTGGGGGGGTTGAGTGTCTGGTTTAGCAGTTCAGGGTTGATTTCCAATCTTCCAGAAGAATTTATGGTGTCAAATAGACTTTTTCCATTAATTAACGTGTGTACATATCATGGAGAAAAATTTCACGAGCACATGTGCAATAATTTTCATACATGCCTGAAATGTATTGTGCTTAACTCGTTTAATGTTTAGGTGAAACTGAGTGACGACCGAACATTGGAATTATATAGGGAAAATTTGCTACAAGTCACTCAAATGTTGCGTATTTGGCTATTGGACATCCAAAAAACGTGGTTTCGCCAAAAGACACTAACATTTTGTGGTTATTTACTGTAGGACACTGACCTCATTAAAATAATATATCCGAGTGATTTGGAGAAAGAAACTTTGTAAAATGTCCTCAATACTCTCGATTACGATGGTAGCTCAATTGGCACACTTTATGCGCCTCGGTCGGTCTGGTTCAACTGTCTACAGTGTCGGACTTTGGACCCACATGTCGTACAGATTAACATCACTAATTGCAATTCTAATGATTCTGGACCCACATGTGACTGACTAATGAGCCCAAAAAAATCACACGAGCAGTCAAAACACATCGGGGGGCCAGGGCCACGGTACACCTAGAAGCGGTAGCCGTCGGCGTCCCGGAGGCAAACACTGAGCGCGTAGTTGGTTGTCTCCAGCTCCGCCACCTTCTTCTTCAACTCCGCTACCGTGTGCTCCATCTCCTCGAGCCACTGGTGCTTCGTCATCACGCCGCACTCCATCTCCTCGTGCAGCTTATGCTACACCAGCACGCCGCACTTCAGCACCACCATGTCGTGCTCCGACGCCACCACCTGCTCCCTCAGACCGGCGTTCTTCTCCACGCAGCCTCACCGCCTCGCCGCGACGTCGCGCTGACCGCGTCATTCTCCTCGTGGTCTGCGCGGCGTTGTTGATCAGCCCGAGATCCGGGACGTGCGGTTCTTGGCGTCGGCCACGCCGCCGCCGCGCCAATCGCTCCATGAGATCCCGCGCTCGTCCACGCCAAGCGCATGCAGCCGAGACGCCAGCGCGTCCTTAACTCTTGTGCGGTAGGCTTGCACGGTGGTGTGGAAGTCGAGGCGAAGGCGGCAAGCGAGCCTCGAGTTCGCGGGTCGGCGTTCAGAAGACGGCCGGGGCGTCGAGCGAGTTGAAATCCAACGACCGCTATAGCGTTTGCCTCTGGCCTCGTGATGAAGATACAGACACACTTAGTACTTTTCAGTTAAATATATTATTTGACTGGAAAGAACTATTGAGCCGCATTAAATATTACCAGCCTAAAGTGAAGATGCGCTTCGAAGGTCCTAAAGGAATACATATATCATTTCTTATATTCGGAGTTCAGCCTAGAAGGAGCAATCGGATTCATCTTGTGCACCCAAACAATCAGGGTTGAGGACGACTCCTTTTCAAGAAGGGAAGGATGATGAGGACATCTCGATTGGACCGATTACACGAGCACGAGCTAAATTAATTAATCATCAGGTGAACTTGCTCCTGATTAATTTTAATCTGGATTCTAATGAATATATGTTACTGCCTAATAGTCTCATATTGTGTGTGTGCAGCTTTATACGTATAGAAGCATGGGGGACTGTATCAAGCCGAAGGAGCGAAGATGTTGTGTTTGATGATGTGTACAAATATTAAGTACTGTTCATGCATAGATGCATACATGCTATGCATGCAACAAGGGATTAAAGAATTAAGAAGAGGATGCATGAAGCATACACGTGAGGCTGCATGCTACACGTGGATTAAAGAATTAAGAAGATCATGCATATCCATGTGCATGTGCATGTGCATGTGCTGCATGCAAACCGAAGGGAGGTATGAAATTTGCTGCATGCAACCGAAATTTGCTACATGCAACCGAAGGGCATGTGTGACATTAAATTTCCGATTGCGTGAGAATCTGCCAATATACATAGAAAGACTGCATACATGGAAAGAATGCATGCATGCATGGTTGCGTATGTATCCTGGCCACTGGCTGAAACCTTTTATTCCATGGTTGCGTATCCTGGCCGCTGGCCGAGACCGAGTGGTTGCGTATGTATCCTGGCCGTTGGCCGAGACCGAGTCCAACCCGAGTTGGCCTTAAGCTTTGTGTGCGTGTGTATGGCCATATAAAAATGCTGGCGAGGGCCATGTAACGGGGAACAAGATATTTACAGATAATCAATATATTCTTGATTCTAGGGTTTGAGCAATATTGCCTCTGCTAGAATTAGGAGTTCTAATCTGTTATGTCGTTCCGTTGTTCTTATGATTTTTTGTGTTTTGCAGGAGCATCGATACGTCTACTTTGTGTGATCAAGTAGACAGGATCACGAGCGTGTGGTTGGACGAATTCTTTTGTCGCAGGTTGCTGTTTTGACAGTGATTGGCGTCATCGGTTCGTCAGGTTGCACGGATCCAAAGTTATCATCGATTCTACATCGTGAAAATCGGGCATCCCCCGTATCACCTCGCCTCGCACCCTCCCAAAAGAAAGAAACGGAGATTGGAAAAGTGAGAGAATGGAGAGAAAGACAAAGGGGGAGTAGGAACGTATGAAGAAGATGGAGGGTAAAACGGACTTTTCACTGCCTTTCTCTCTCCTCTTCAGTCCGAAAATAATATTTTGATGGGATCAGTGTCCTACAGCAAATAGCCATAAAATATTAGTGTCTTTTAGCGAAACCATATTTTTTGAATGTCCAATAGCCATTGACGTTAAATTTAAATACCCTGTAGCCAATTTTCCTAATTATATATGTCATGCAAATTTTTGTCTCCAGCCAGCTCCCAAGTTGCATGACTTCTCGTAAGGAGCTAGCGCTGGACTGGACGGGCTTACCTATCTGATGTAAGCACGCAGCTAAGGTTGACCGACGTACGTCATGCATGATAGAGCTTTTTTAAAGTTTTAAATCGCGATTTTTTAGACTTTGCAGCAAGGCCCCAAAAATGCTATAGTACGCACTATAGCTAGCTATTTATCTATTTTCGCGGTTTAGTGTTTGGGGTCCAAAAAAGCTACAGCTGGCTATTTAGAACCTTGCTTGTATCTTTCAATTGTACATGCACAATGATGCATTGAGGATAGAGCACTGCTTCTATGAAGGCGAACCCTATAGACTCTACCACCAGATAACCAAATTGCCACACGGCTTGATTGAGTTAGCCAACAGTTAGCTGAAATACTACATATATATCGATAAACTTGTATTGTGCATGCATCTTTAGTCTTCAGTCTTCACACGTACACTCGCCCTCTAAAACGGTGTGGCATCAAATCGGCAGTTTGGACAAGAGCATGCAAAAGGGGGTTTTTTTCCCCGTCTGATGATAAGAATGGTGGGAGGCTGTTTGAACTCACCACCTACGCACCCGGGTTTAGTCCTAGGATCGGCTCAGATGCTCACCTTCATCTTTAACAAATTGGCAAAGTGACTGCCTTTGTTTGGAAGAAAAGGTTAAAGAATTCATTGTGCTATATATGCACCTACCTGCAAAGTCTAACTCATTAAGCACTTTGACTAATCCCATCCAGCCCTGAACCACAAAATGCTCACTGTCCTCTTACAGCTGGCATGCATATATGGCATAAAAATCAAGTCAAGCAAAGCATAATATACTTAAGACAAGTTTGGTAGGATATATTCTCAAAAAATGGCAACCATCAACATCTTCTGATCACCTGCATTCTTTTTTGTCCCTAAAATTCTTGCTTTAACAACATGTGCACATTCACATAAAAGGGCAAACCAAACAACATTTTATTTAATTCATAGTTTGCTTGAAACTTTTCTTTTCATTTACAGTATGTACCAAGGACTTACATCACTACATGGAACTATGTAAGTACAGAATGGCAAGGCTGAAAAAGATGAAAAAAAAGAATAAGATACAACTAAATTACTACCCCACAAGCACTCTCTTTTACTCCTAGCTAGCTTGGATTATTATTGTACTATTATAGCTAGTGTGAATTCTTCAAGAACATCGTGTCACACTACACTAGTGCGGTAGTTATTAACATAAAGAACTCCCCTGTTTAGTTCAGTCATTAAAATACTCAATTTAATTTACAGGGGGTTAATTAGTAATTAGAAGAGCTCAAGCTTGCTCCATGCCTCCTGGTCAAACGCAGCGCTACTCCTCTGGTATTGGTAAGCGTCGTTGAAAGTGTCCTCGTACACCGGCGGCGCCGGCGGCTCCACCAGCCATTCGTCCCACGGCGACGGCGCCGCCGCGATCATGTCGTCCAGCCCCATCAGGTACATGATGTCCGGCCACTCCATGATCGGGAACAGCGTGTCCTCGTCGCAGCTGGTCGACGCCGAGGACGAGGACGACGTCGTCGGTGCCGATACGGCGGCGGCGCACGTTGGTGTTGGCGGGGGCGGGGGCGGCGGCTGCGGCTGGTCGCACAATGGCACCATGATCTCGTCCGGGTGGATCATCGGCACCTCGTCGGTGCAGAAGCCAGGGGACTTCCTGAGAAGGGACTCCTCGTCGTGCATGTTGGCCGCGGCCTCCAAGTTCTCCTCTTCTGGAGGCTTCTGCTCCGGTCGTGGTCCTTGGATTTCCGGCGAGCCGCCGGCGAGCGGTGTATGCCGGTCGTGCTGCTTCTGGGGAGCGGGTGGGAGGGGCTTGTGGGTGAGTGGGTCGATCCCCATCTTCTTGAGCTTCTTCTTGACATGGGTGTTCCAGTGGTTCTTGATCTCGTTGTCCGTACGCCCTGGCAGGTGGGACGCGATCTTGGACCATCTAACATTTTTTAAAAAAATAAACAATTTAATTATAGTCCGACTGGCAGGACACCTATATCGTTAGTTTATAATTAGAATTTTGGTAATAGTGTAGTAGACTAGTATTACCTGTTACCCAATTGGGCATGTAGGTCGATGACGACCTTCTCCTCTGCCTCGGAGAGGAGCCCCCTCTTGAGGTCCGGCCGCAGGTAGTTCGTCCACCGCAGCCGGCAGCTCTTCCCGCACCGCAGCAGCCCTGTTTAATTTGCGCAAACATATAGAAAAAAAATTAGGAACAGAACCAAAAAATTGTTCCGGGAATTAATCCGGTGGATGATGACGACGCACGCACGTACCGGCGAGCTTTGGCACGGCGCGCCAGCAGCATTGGCCATTGCTGAGGATGAAGCTGATGAGCTTCTGGTCCTCCTCCGCCGTCCACGGCCCCTTCTTCAGCCCCACCTTGTCGCAGCACGGCTGCCTCCCCATTGCTGCTGCTTCCTCCCTAACTTGGTTTGCCGCCTGAGCCAGGCGACCAACAACAACAAACTCACAGCTCAAAGGCAGGTGATTGATCCAGAACCACGAGCAAGCGAGTGGCTGGCAATGGCAGCACAGATCTCTGAACCTCTGATCGTGCGTTGGGATGGAGTACTAAGGAACAAGGTGCAATGCTCACCTTCCTTTATAAAGGGGGAAGAAGAGTAGGAGGCGACATGACAAGCAGCAGCTAGCCAGCAGCTAACTGCTCACAAGTGACAAAGGGTCGTGTACTCGTGTGTGGCGCAGAGTTCAATCCTTTTATATTTATTTATTTTATCTTGCTAGCTCCATGCATACGTGTCAGCGGCGGTGAGGCTGCGCGGCGGGTCCGGGGCGGCCGTCGGCAGCGAGCCTACGTGCCACACCATGAGGCCTGACCTGCTGCTCGTGGGTCCCTTTTGCTTGCTTGGCAGTTGCAAGTGCTGCACTACAACGCTTCCATGCTATCCCTCTTGGTGTTTAGCAAAATTATCTTCGGTTGACCATTCCTTTTTTTTCCCCTGGTTTTTACGCGAAAATTTCACTGCTGAGATCACGTAGAGTCTTTTGATTGTCGGATTACGCGGCTGTTGTGAACTTGACCTTGTTCAGTTATTGTTCTAGAGCTTCGAAGTCGCGTGTATGGGGTCCTTGCTGTCCTAGGCTCCTAGCATGGATAAAAAATTCCATTCCTTTTTTTCTTTCTGAATACAGTAAGGTACTGAGACGGAATGCGCGTATATACTGCATATTAAGCATTGGTCAGCAATTCAGAGGTTTGTAGCCGCAGTCTACTCTACTTGGTGGGCAAAATTTTGGCTGCCAGCAGGTTGCAAATTTTGAATGATGACATGCATGTAGAGGTCAACATTTTCACTCTTCTTGTCAACATTGAAACTTCCCATGACATCACAGAAATTGTTGGACCGAATTAGCGACTAGACCAGGGATGAAAGTGTTAGAGATATGATTCGGTCCATGTATAGCAACCGAATCAATCTCTTGTTATTGTTATTTGGCATGTAATTACCTTGTTGAGATTCATCTTGTTGTGCAAGACACGCCATGTAATCATATGCCATGAATTGTGGCGATTGCTAAACAACTACTCCCGGCTTCCTCTAGTTTTCTACTTGGTATCAGCTTACCGATCCAATGGCAGACCACCCCCAGGGCCGGTCAGACTGCCCTCAGCCTGACAACAAATCCGATAATTTACTAAACCTAGGTTTTGAACACTAAACACCTCGACACCGATGCCAATTGTTCATCACTCAGATTCGCATCAGACACATGATCTCCACAGAAATGAAGTGCTCACAAGTTTGTGCTTGCTAGCTCCAAACATTCCGCATTCTGTCCTTAACAAACAGATTGTGAAGCCTGCAAGGACCGTGAAGGATTTGGGAGCGAATTGGGAAGGTTAAATATGACATGAACGGTGCATAGAAGTTGAGTGGTGAAAAAAGATTCTGAATTGTAGCGATGGCAGCAATAGTTTGATCAGATAGTAAGCCTGTATTTTGTTGTATTAGTTGACCTTGGATTTAAGTGGGAGATCCACCAACCAGATTTTCCCATCAAAGCTTCGTTTCACGAACAAGTCGAATGATCAATTCTTTCTTTTTCAAATTAAAATATCAATTCTTATTTTCTATACTTTTATTTTTTTAGATGAATTATCACTTCATTTATTGACTGACTTTTCCAGCAAACTGGATCTGCATGCTTAATCTGAATTTCCAAGTCAAATTAGCGATATACTAGTCCACTTTATCATTTCTTTTCTCTCACTAATCATGAATGCAGAGATGATCCTAGCTAGTCAGAATAAACATATCTTAATCGGCACCAACACAGCTAATTAAGCACTCTTTAGACAATCAAAGCATCTGACTTGACCCAAAAGTAGACGTCGGTACACCGCGTTTCGGTGTCGTTGCGTGGTCCGATTTGCCACTCATGAGATGAAAAATTAAGAGAATATTATCATGGGTGCACTTCTGCTCCTATCATCCTTAATCGTTGCACAATTAAAGGGGTTGTTAAGCCTTTGACATTGGATGTGAAAGCATCAGCACCCTGAAGATGAGGAGTGCCAGGTGCCGGTGCCATTGCTAAGCTTTTTCTTGAGCCACTTCCACACAAAGCAAGAGATCAGATCACCATACATGATGGGGTGGTCCAAAGATTGTGTTCTCCCAACCAACGCCTCCTCACTGTCTCATGCAAGAATCAAGATTGCATCTAGCTAGCCCATGACATATGTATCACTCACAATCACAGAGCTCTCCTTTTGCTGACGCGCTCTGCAAATTCAGAGCCTCCGGACGCGTGTATTCCGGGGCTGTTAGTGCTCATGTAAATGTCATGGATTGGTGGTTAGTTCTAGGGTACTTGACGACTGTCACCGACACGAAAAAAAAAGTTTCAGGCTGTGAGGTAGCTGCTGCAGTATTTTTTGTGTGAGAAAGAAGAGGCGCCCTTCACTTCGGTTCATGGCAAAGAGCAGGGGATTGGATGGAACAGCCCAGCTACTGCCTTGCCTTGGAACTCACTAGTGAAGGGTGTAGTAGCAAGGTTCCTTTGTGCGTCGAATTTTCGGGGACGTATTTGGTGGCATAAACAAAGTGCTATGGCTACATTATACGTACGAAATTCTTTCGAAAACTAATCTCCACATTCAATGACCACCCACATTCAGATTCACCTTGATTTGAGGTTTCAAAATGAAAAAATCACCTTGATTTGAGTTCACCTAACCCTGAATTATACCCTCCATTCAGATTTTGCACAGGTTTTGGAAAATAGTTTTAGGACAAACAGCGTTTTTCTTGTGAAAGTTAATGCGAATTTGGAGGGAAAAGACCAGAAGCAAACGCTGGAAACATGGAGATTCCGCAGTATCGTTTCTGTATCGTTTCTTACCAGAATATCATCTTACAGTTCTAGATGCATGTTCCAGTCAGCATACAGGACGCTTAAACATCAATACAAATGGACCAAAATGATCAATGGAGGTGAATAGTTGCCCTTCAACTATCATATTGTTCACATTGTGGCCTGGAAAGTTAACACATCCATAGGCATGTGTTCCAGTCAGCATACAGGACGCTTAAACATTTATACAAATGGACCAAAAAGATCAATGGAGGTGAATAATTGTGTCCTTCAACTATCACATTGTTCACATTGTGGCCTGGAAAGTTAACACATCCATAGGCATGTGTTCCAGTCAGCATACAGGACGCTTAAACATTTATACAAATGGACCAAAATGATCAATGGAGGTGAATAATTGTGTCCTTCAACTATCATATTGTTCACATTGTGGCCTGGAAAATTAACACATCCATAGGCATATGCCAGTTGAGAGCATTAGACTCTCATTCAGACAAGAAGTTGCACAAGTCCATGAAGTCTACAGCCACTTCATTTGACGAAATCAATAGATAACTCACCATTCTAGTACGTTCAATTAGTCTCATAAGTTTGACGCATCAGGTAAAAGTCAATAGCAAATGCTGGTACAGAAACAGTAGTTGCATATCTAAGCACGCAATTACTTGTTACAGAAGAGGAGCAGAAGCTCACTTCTAATAGCCTTCTTCCTGACCCTCCAGTGAGGTACCAAACTCCATGCAACGGTGACAGGTAAATTGGCCAGACGATAACAAAGGGATCTTCAAATTTTCATGCCTCTCGCAGTAGGGCCTATTGCATGTGCTGCATTTCGGGAGCTTAAGCCAACAATCCATGCGCAGAAAGTCTGAGCAGGCAAGTTCAGTTTCACTGAGCTCCTCCAAGTGGATACAACCACCACATGTTTCACATCTGGCAACACAGAAGAAGCAGCCTCGGCACTGAGGCCAACTGTCTATAAGAAATGGTTCACGTCAAAGTCAATAGGCCTGCAGAAATACAAGAATGTTCAAATATTTGAATCAGTTGCTGCAAAGACAAGAGCAACAAAACAAAAAATAATCACCAAGTTGCTTTCATGTAGCCCATAGGGGCAAATAAATGAGTTTGGGGACCGTTACTTGAAAGCTATTCAGAAAAAGAAGACATCCCCAAATGGCCAAGTCAGCTATTCCACAACCACATGAGACTAGAGAGCGCTTCAGCACAAGCAAATATCTACATGTACTGACTCTTGTGACAATCATAAATCAAAGATGAGTTGTGAACTAACAAGAAAGAAAAGGCAAAACATTGCTAATTCTTCCAATAAACTGCAAGGGGAATTTCCAATGAGAATATCTAATTGGAATTCGAAGGATCAGAAGGTGCATACCTACAGTCATCCCTTGTACAGTCAAACACCAGCCTCACATTTGTGCACATAGGGCAGGCATCAACATCAATAGAGCGTTCATCATCGGTGTTGAGCACTTCATGGACTCCATGGTTGTAGAAAAGTGATCTCCCATCGTGTTGTAGGTTACCACTGCACATGAGAGAGTTGATAATATCAAGATGATGCTTAGTCATCCTGCAAATACCATGGAGTCGGAGACGGTTTAGATTTCCCTTGAGTTCATGCAGAAGCTGGACAATATTCACTACACCATCATCAGTCAAGCCTGTACATATGGGTACACAGAGCTGCAAGTTAAACAGTTGAGTTATATTAGATGCATCTAAAGGTCAAGCAGCTGTTGCATAAGAGGAAGTGAGCAAGAGTACTCAGTAAATGTTATATTCTGCAGTAATTATAGAATTTTTTCATCCACATATAATCTTGATTCTATCATCCAGAGATCACAAAGCAGCAATCAAACAAATATATTTGCAATCTGCACTAGCAAACAGATTTACACAATAGAAGAACCGCAAATGCTGGACAGCATCTATTATGCAAATCAAACAACAAGAACAATAAAAATAAAAATAGGTTAAGGACACAACAGTGTCATATATGAATTCAATGTTTCCTACAGTAATCAGCTCAAGTAAGTATTTCTCATTTTGTTTTTGGCTAGAACCTCCTAAATCATTCCGATAATTCAAAAGTGACAACTTAACAAGCTCATCGGTTGCTCCATACAAAGTTGGGATCAACAATCATGATTTTGGAATGAAACTAGTTCCTGCTAGTGACCCAAAACTGGTTCCCAGCTAGTTACTAGGTGGAATGATTTTTTATAAGGGAACTTTTGGTATTTAGAGAGTGCCTATCATTTGGTTTTCAAATGAAAAGGCTGTATACCGGTGATAATCAATTTCTCAATTATGCAATTGAAAAAACAAAATATATTTAAATAAACTTCATCTATGACTAACCCTGTCCACTTCGAAAGTTAGAAAGATTACAAGGAGTTAATAGTGATACTGTCCTATAGTAATCTACAAGTTTCTGGACTGAGGATCTTTTCTTATTTAAAAGGCAAAAGAGAGATGTAAATTAGAGAGTAATGACTAAATACAGTACAATGTACGGTATAGGGTTCAATACATCCAAGAAAAATCTATCTCGTATAGTCCCAGCAAGGCAGCCAAGGACAACAACGAAGGCATCCCAGATTGAAGATAATATAGGATATGATTTGCAAATATTGCAGTGCCCTAAATGGCAGTGTTGTGGGCAAAGGCCCTAGCAACAGGTGCGTGCAGCAGCAGTCAGAGGCGTGCAGGAGAAGAATTAGGAAAGAATAGAATTAGGAAGAGTCCAGGAAAAATAGGAAGAGTAGAGTCAAATGAATCTATTAGGGGGTTTCCTAGTTAGAGTATAATACTTAGGGGTCAAGTTAGGATGTCCTATATAAGTGTCGGTCATGTAACCTTTCTGGAGGCAAACAAGAAATAATCTACTATCTTCCAGTTGCTATCCTTGCATTCTCTAAACTTCTCTGTTTACTTCCCTTGTTATCCTACTACGTTCAACGATGGCGCCTTCTCGTCGAATCCGAAGGCCTCGATCTTCATCGAATCACCCTTATAACTTACGCCGCCGAAGCAGGATACATCATTTGGTATCAGAGCCAACCACTATGGCTTTTGCTACCAAGAAGACTAGAAGGATCCTCCGTGTTACAATCTAGCATGTGCTCTATCCTATGACAGAGAGTGTGGTTCATCAAGTATTCAATCCTTATGGAGTTGTGGAGACCATTGAAATATTTCAAGGGAGATCAAGGGTCGTGGCTTTCATCAAATATGGTACAGACCATGATGCTGCACAGGCTTTCGAGAAGTTGCAAGGCCGGTGCATCTATAACGATTGTTGTCAGCTTGCCATCAAGTTACTTTCTAGATACCAAGACATGGGAGGAATGCCTCAAAACTTTTGAAGAAAAATTCTTCGCTGGATCGAAGCCTATCAAGGACAAATTGATTCAACATGAGGCACACGTCAAGGCAAAGGAGGAGCATGACGTTGGCCCTAACATGCCATCAAAGTTGCCCACGGGACGAGCACAACCATCGGCGCCAATACCGCGGGTCATCTGTTCACCATCGCCAGCAACGCTTCCTCCGCCAACACCATTACCACCAACGAGGAAAAAGAAGATTGTTGTTGTTTCATGGCCGTATTCTTTGCATCGCCAGCCGAAGTTGTGCCATATGTGGTGTGGATCACGACGGGAACCACAAGTTAGATCGCGACGTCTTTGCTTCGTTGCTGCCCGGTGCATCTTCCCTATGCCACCGGCAACTTCCACGTCATCATGTTGTAATAAGGACTGCCCAACGTCGTTGTCAACCATCACCGAAGTCTTGTTGATCTCTCATGTGCCACAGTGTCAAATCTATCTTGTTGATCTGGGACACAGTGTCAAAAGCCGTAGTAAGTTATACAGGTGATTCGATGAAGATCGAGGCCTTCGAATTCGACGAGAAGGCGCCGTTGTTGAACGTAGCAGGATAGCAGGGGAAGGAAACAGAGAAGTTCAGAGGATGAGAGGATAGCAACTAGAAGATAGTAGATTATTTCTTGCTTGCCTCCAGAAAGGTTACATAACCGACACTTATATAGGACATCCTAACTTGACCCCTAAGTATTATACTCTAACTAGGAAACCTCCTAATAGATTCATCCGACTCTACTCTTCCTATTTTTCTTAGACTCTTCCTAATTCTATTATTTCCTAATTCTTCTCCTGCACGCCTCTGACTGCTGCTGCTCGTATCAAACTCAACCTCCTAATCCTCCTGGACTGAACGCTGTTGCTGGACTATTGTTATTGGCGTTGGATCCTTTGCCCACACGGCCGGTCGGCCGGCCGTGACACTTGTTGTTGATGTGCATGTATGTGCTGCAGCTGCTGCACGCACCTGTTGCTAGGGCCTTTGTCCACAACAGTTGGCTTCCTAATCCCAATAATAGCTATCACCGTTAGCCAAGGGTAAGCAAAAAATCAAGAAGTATAAAGAAATCCCAATCCCAGTGAAAGTTAGGGAGAGAAATCTAGCAGGTTTTGCAACTTCATTCTTTTTTGTAAAAAAAGAACACCCTGTATTAAACCGCACAGGAGTTCTGCATATGCAGTGGCTTCATAATGAAGCTGTCCGATTTACTAAATAAAAGAACTCCACAATGAGATACATCTTGGGCATAAAATGAAGCATTCAGCAACAGTAAGTTAACAATACTGAAAATCATGTTAAATTCAAGTTGAATCAGCAAGAATATCAACCAGCCGAAGAAAAAATAGGTAAGGTGGTACTCAACTAATATGTCGGGACCGGATTTCTGAATCCGAACCCTCTGTGTATTTCTGCACTAGTCCCAGATCAGTAGCTAATGCACATAATGGAAACAGCGTCGATAACAAATCTGAATCACAGAATAATATTAATAAACAACTAAGCACCGGTCTTATGGCCACTTATTACAAAAGAGGTCAAAAGACCTTGAGTCTTACAGCAGCGGAAACAGCAAATGATAAACTCCGAGTGGTGACCCATCAAATTTCCCACTGGCATTCGACTGGGGGACGCAACCTAGTACTCCGAGTATCATTCATCAAAACCACATGCGAAGTAGTCATAGTCGTCCTCGGCCTTATTGAAGACTTCTGAGAGTTGTTTTTAGTGTAGCATGTGAGTACATAAAGTACTCCGCGCATATTGGGAAATATGCATATGCATAGCGTTAACAATTGGGCTTATAAGGTTCTTTTGCACAAAGCAAGATTTAGTGTTTAAACATTTTTCATAAAACACATTTGACAAACGTAGTTTCAATAACTAAATTAAATAGATTGACTAGTGAAGGTTCCAGCTACCAAACACTAGTATAGAGGCTCTAACTGCCAAGGTTCACAGGATAGAGCTCTAACTGCCATAAAACTACCCGAGAGTCCCAACTGCTCCCGGGTTCCCAAAATTTACTCTTTTGAAATTAAAACCAAAATCTACCATATGAAAACGCACCTTGTCCGCTCTTGACCGTAGGCACGGCTATTCGAATAGTTTTACACTCTGCAGAGGTTGTACAGTTTGACCCACACGAGATAATCAGCTTATAATGTCCTTCTAACACACTTCCAAACGTTTGCGACTAAGTGATTATCACGAGGCTTTTACAGTACTTTATCTCACATTAGCCCGCCCGATGAGCTTAACTCCAAGTCATGAACATCAATTACCATCGACCCGGAGCTCATCGTTGTGGGGGATAACCTACCCGGACATGAACGTCAATTACCATCGCCCGACGCAAGCCCCGACAGACATGGACATCAATTACCATTGTCTGCACTACCCAGGATATGGAAGTACATTTACCATAACATGCACATCTCAAGATATGGAAGTACATTTACCATAATCAATAGAACACCTATCAACTACAGCCTATGGGCTTAATGCTTGGACTCGGTAAATTATTCAGCCAGGTCCTTCCCATTTAGGACTTGGTTGTATGGTAGTGCTCGGTTTGGATAGTCACAAGCGTCAGTCCTTAATATGACTTGGGCGGAACTTAGCACAATACAAGTCCTCGTGCTCTATCTGCACCCGCCTGACTTACCATCTACCCAAGTATAAACAGATTTTCACCATTTTATTTTATTTTGAAAACCAATGGTTATACCTATTGCCATACATTTCTCAAAAAGATTAGCATAGAAGGTAATAATAGTTTCCTCCTAATGGGTGATCAAGACCGAAAAGCATGTCTAAGCAATTCTACAGCGTTTAACTATTCCACAATGTTGTAATCAATATTGCAGAGTTACTATGCTAGGGTTACAAAGGTATAGGCTAACAATTATTAAAGGAAGACATTAACAATTTTAGGTTTAACTAACAATCTACAATTTGAACCCATCATTTTATGTGAAATAGCAATGCGTAATACTTTATAACTGGAAACAATATTTAAAAATCATAGGTACAGAATGTTTAAAGGAGACTGGCCTTCACCGAAGGTTAAGATCACTGCATCCGATTGGTCCAAACTGGTGTCGGTGGCGTCGGACTCTATACGTGCGAAAGAAGGCAAAATAAATAACAGAAAAATCAAATTAAAACCAAAATTATAAAATAAATACAGGAAGGAAAATATTGAATTTAGAAGAATTTAGGGACAAGAATCGATGGAATCGGAGTTCGTATGAAGAAGAACGAACACCCGGAAGTTTATCGGACAAGGAAATTCCGAGAAAAAGAGAATGAGGGGAATATTCCATTTCAGGATTTATAAGATTAAAAGAAATGCTGACAAGGGCCCCACTTGGAAGTAGAACAAAAGAAAGAAAGAAGAAGAAGCAGAGCAAAGCAGAGAGCAGGGGAGGCGGCGGTTCTGGCGGCGCCGGTGGTGAGCGGAGGCACGAGAGGTTGGGCCGGTGGCCAAAATGGGTCGCCGACGGGGTGGGGAGGCTGTAGGAGGTGGCAGCGCGGGTGCACGGGGCGGCGGCGCTCCGGCGACGATGCCAGCGAGGGGAGGTGAGTACGGGCACGGGCACGGCATGGGAAAGGTAGAGGACTAGTCAATTCGGCTCGAGAGTGGCTGAGGAGGTGCGCCCACAGCGGCCGGCTACGAGGATGGAGAGCTCGTGGTGGCGGGGCTTCTCGGCGATGAATCGGACGAACCGAGGTGGGGGATGGGAAGAGGAGTACCAAGAACGCGACGTGACACGGTTGGCTCGGTCGAAGGATCACCGAAGAAGGAGATCAAGGCGAAGGTGGTGCGGCCGGAATTGGGGAAGACGGCGGTGGCGTCGGACATTCCGGCCGAACGGAGGCGAGGTAGGGGATGGGACTTGGGGCAAAATGGAGAGGGGGCAAGGGAACACGCGGTGCTCACTTATATAGCCGAAGGCGGGAGCGAACGGCGGGAACGCGAGCGGATTCACAATGGCGAGAGTGGCGCGACGCCGCGCGCTCGAGGGACACTGGTCAGGCGGGCGCGCAAACACGGCTCGCGTGGGGTGGCTCAGGCGGCGCAAGAGCAGGGCAAGGGCGGCGACGGCCAAGAAGTCGGCGCGATGATGCAGATGTCATGCATGCCACATGACAGACAATGGCGCGACGCGAGCACGGCAGAGGCCTGCACTAAGCAGACGGAGACGCGAGGCTAGCATGGTCGGGAGGGGGGACACGACGTGCATGGAGCGACCGGGGCTGGCATGCCTGGGCGGCTCGGTAGCAAGGGAGCCAGAGAAAGAAGAAGGAAGAAAATGAAGGAAGGAAGGAAGGAAGGAAGGAAGGAAAAAGGAAAGAAAAAGGAAAAAGAAGAAAAGGGGAAAAAGAGAAAGGGAAAAAAAGAAAAGAAAAAGGTTTTCGGCCCAAGAAAAATGAAATGAAATTCTGGGATTACATTTCGGAGAAAATTCAAATGGAAAATTGAATTTTGAAATTCGGCTGAGATTCGAAATTGAGATGAATTCAAAAGGAGAATTTGAATTAAAAATGGCCGAGAAAAGATTAGATTTTGGAGTAAAGATTTGAATGGTGAAAAGGAATTTTGATTTTGATTTGGAGTTGAGATAAGTTTCGGGATTTGATTTGAATAATATTTATATAAGCAAGAATTCCAAATTAAAAGCCAACACTTCGAAATAATTAATTAAATTAAAGTTTACAACAAAGAAAAGAATTTTTTTGGAAAAGAAATAAAATAAATAGAATTCCAAGGAATAACAAAGGAATTTGGAAAGCCCAAAAATTCAGAAAATCAAATAAATCAATTTTTGAATTTAATTGAAGTTTGAATTATTCATATTAAATTGGTTTTTTTTTTAATTTCAAATTAAGCTTTAACGAATGAAGACAAATCAAATGGTTGTTTTTATTTTGAAACTTTTCAAAAAGTCCCAAAAATTGGGATGTTACATAAATATCTGCCCCTGTCTAGGATCTTTTTCTTAAAACCTTAAAAGGCAGAAGTTTATACCCGTGGAGTCAAATATACAAGTATTTATTAAAACTTTGTATTCTAATGGACTTTTCTATGAATTTTTATATGTATAGGTGTTTTTGCCAAACAAAATGTTACTTCTTGGCTCACAATGCTTATGGGTGGAAATTTGAAAATAAGGGAGGCATCCATGTGAACAATTGATGAGAAAAATAGGACATGCAAAGAGTATTTCAGAGAATTATTTATGCCAAATAGTGTGATTGTAGAAAATACGAGAACCTTGGAGTTGTGGTTACTATATTTTTATCCCATGCACTGGCAACTGTGATAAAACATGCCCTATAATATGATGGCTCCCCATTCCAGTTACATTGTATTTAGCACATGAAATTGTACGTTAAAATGGGCAGCAATGGCCAAAACCAGAATATGAAGTATCATTATGAAGAAGGCTCATTTGCCAACTTATAGACCAATTCTTCTTCGCACACATAAAAAAAATAGTCATTTTAATGGGTAATGAGATCATGATGGTGAAATCCAACAAATATGAGAACTGTTGCTCTCAGTGGCGAATCCAGGATGAAAAATGAGGGTGGGCTCAACCACTCAAAGTCTCGAATGACTAAACTAATTTGTAACAAACATAGTTTTGTATTCTTGTGCAATCAAATTTATAGTTTCATACATGAATAAAAGCAAAACAAAAAAAAAGAGAAATACAATAAAGGTATCTCGCTAATGGAATGTAAATATGTTTCTAGTAGGTAACGACCTGTACATCAAAATTAGAAAAATTAGTGATACAATAGCAAATTGTACTTAAATGATTATGAACATTCAAAATAAAACTATAAAAGAACCATACCACTAAGACGTTAGCTTATGCAAAGTTTGTTTCTCCATTATTGCAAACCTATGAATAATGAATTAATGGCTAGTTGAGTATATATATACCATATTACCACACTATATCAAACTTACTAACAAATAACAAATAAGTAATTGACTAATGAGTTAATAACTAATGACTAACTAGTTACTAGTATATACCAGTTTGGGACTTGGGAGTTGGCAGCACAGCAGTCAACAATTAATATAGAGCTGAAGCCTGAAGACTTGAAGTCTTGAAGAAATGAAGAGTGGAGCAGGCGAGCAGCTCAGCAAAGCAGTCAGCAGAGGCGCAGCCTAGCTACCGGCTGCCCAGATCCAGCCGAGGAGGCTCCTCGGTGGCGGCGGGTTGCTCCTCCTCCTCCGGCTCCGGCCCGCGCCAGCCCCTCGCCTCCTCCGGCCGGTCCTCCACCTCCTCGGCTCGGCCTCGGCCTCCTCCACAGACCACAGCTCACAAGCGGCCAGCCTTGCCAGCCAGCCTGCCTCTCCACTCCTCGGCGGCTGACGGCGTCGCGCCCGCGCCGCCTCGCCTCGCCTCCTCCGCCAAGCCCTCCTCCTCGGCTCCGCTCCTCGCAGCTCCGCTCCTCGGCCTTGCAGCGTCGCCCGCCCTCGCCTCCTCCGCCTCCGGTCGGCCCCTCCTCCTCCATTTGGACAGTGGCGCTCCCTCTGGCTGCCGCTGCCCCCTCAGGTGCTCGATTGGATTGATTGCTCGATTCGATTTCGGGTTGGGGAATTGATTGGGGTTTGGGGAATTTTGAACAGGGGAACATGGGATGCCGTGTGGGACCGGTGGCGGTGGGGACGTGGGTTGGGCCTGGCCACTAGGCTTCGTTCGCTACTTCGGGCCTCCCTCCAGCAAGCATCTTCTTCCCGCCGTCTCTTCTTGTTTTGGCACAAGCGCACAGCCATGGATGGCAGCCGGAGCCGGAGGTTGAACCGAGGACGAGGGGGTCGGGCCGCCGTTGGAGGGGGGGCTTCAGCCTGATGGGGGCTTCAGCCTGATGAAGCCCACCCAGTGGATTCGCCCCTGGTTGCTCTAAAATTTTCTGTTGTAAATGGGTCAGCTATAAGAGTCATCACATAAAGCCTTTATAACAGTAAATGTTTTACAGAAATAAAGATTTGTCACATCCACCTTACTATCTGCCACTAGATGCACTGATTTGGCGCGTCTCTAAAATGAGCCTTTTTTTCATTCAGCATGCTGTTCATAAGCTATTACTAGGTTGGTCACAATGCAATATGCAGAATAAAATGTTCACCGATTAAGCACTTTAGACCAAGAGGAAACATCCAACAAAATGTAATTGAACCCTCAAATGGGAATCACTGCACACAGGAAACAGGATACAAAGTGGGAATCGTTAATGGATTTTTTTTTAAAAAAAATGCATTTTTGAGTAAAGTACACTGTGGGTCCCTAAACTTGTCAGAGAGGTTCACTTGGGTTCCTAATCTATGAAACTGTCCAATCCGGTACCTAAACCTATTTAAGTGGGTTATCGGAGGTCCAAAAAAGCCTGAGCTGGCCTTGACCGCTGACGTGGATGGTTGACCATGACGTAGACTCCCACCTCACCTCACTACACCTCTCCCTCCACCACCTTTCCCCTCCTCTCTCTCCCCTCTCTTCCCAAATCGAGCCAAGAACACCTCCTCCAGTCCTCCTCCCTCTCTCTCTAAAGCTTCCTCCCATGGGCGCATTTCTCCGCTGCCTCCTCTCCCTCGCCCTCCTCGTCACGCTTGCATGGCCTTGTGGCGGCAAGCTGTCCGTGTCGTACTACCGCAAGTGCACGCTGCTCAGCCAGATCGTCGCCGACATCGTCACCGCCAAGCAGCGTGTCAACCCGTCCATGGCGGTGGGCACGCTGCACCTCTTCTTCCACGATCGCTTGTCTCCGCAACGCCTCGTCCTCGTCTCCCGCTCTCCTCCGACCGGTCCCGAGCGCGCCGCGAGATCAACCTCTCACTCACGGGGGCGCCTTTGACGCCGTCACTCGTGCCAGGCGGCGCTGAGGTCGCCGCCTCGCCGACGGTCTCTCGCACGACATCCTCACGCTGCCGCACGCTACCTCGTGGGGATCCTCGGCGAGCAGCGCTTCCCGTCGCGACTCGACCGCTGCGGCGCGCCGCCCGATCGCGCCTGACGTCAAGGGAACCTCTCGCGCACCAACATGTCCGCTGCCATGACGGTCCTCTTCGCGCAAGGGGTTGACGCCGCAGAAGATGGTCGCGCCGCCGATGCCCACACCGTCGGCTTCTCCCATCGCTCCGAGATCGCGCCGACCGGCCAGTACAATTTCAAGAGCGCCGCGGCTATGACCCGCCCTCGAACCCGTGTTCGCGGACGCATCGCAAAGCTCCTACGCCAACTACAAGAAGGACCCCACCATCTCCATCTTCAACGACATCATGGCGCCTCGGGATTTTGACGAGCTCTACTTCAAGAACCTCCCCCGGGGGCTCGAGCTGCTCGCCTCCAACGCCGCACTTTGGGAGTACAAGCCCACTAGGGTGTTCATCCAGCGGTATGCCGACAACCGGACGGCCATCTTCAAGGACTTCGCCAAGGCGATGCAGAAGCTCGGGACCGTCGGTGTCAAGACAGGACGGCAGGGCGTCGTGAGGAGGCATTGCGACGTCCTGAACTGATTGGAAATCGCATTCGACAGCGCTGCCTGATGTGTATTGTAGACTTGTAGTTAGTGAAATTCGACAGTTTAGGCCATGCCACTGGCCTTCCACCATGGCGGCCAACGCCGCCGCTAGCCCAACGCAGACCTTCTTCTTCCTTTCATCCTCGTTCTGCTCCTCCTCGCTGCCCCGCCGCTTCGCGACCGTCACGATGGTGGCCGCCTCGGCCGCGATGGCCTCCACCGCCCTGGTCGCCGCCTCCACATCCACGGCATTGACCATGCGGGCCCAGGCGACGAGCAGACGCAGCATGTCCTCGCTGTCGCCAGACGCAGCCCGGCTAACCTCAGAGCGCGCCACGTATCTGTGGCTGTGACTTCGGCCCAGCCTCGGCGCCACAGCGCACCACGGAGCTCCACCGAAGCTCAAGGCGGTACATCGCTGCCGGCCGGGCGGCGGCGGGCCCTCGATACCCTCGTCTCCTGCGGGCAGCACACTGCCGGCGTTCAAGACCGGCGATAGCCCTAGGTGACCAAGCCCGCACGACAGAGCGCCCCGCGCCACCATGTCCTCCACCAGCTTCACCTGCATGTGATCCTGCAAGCCAGGCTGGCGAGTCCACGTCACGGTCAACCATCCACATCAGCGGTCAAGGACAGTCCAGGCTCTTTTGGACCTCCGATGACCCACTTAAATAGGTTTAGGTACCGGATTGGACAGTTTCATAGATTAAGGATCCAAGTGGCCAACTCTAACAAGTTTAGGGACCCATAGTGTACTTTACTCTACATTTTTTAATAGAATTACATAAATAAATGTTCGTTTAATAAAAATACAAATTTTGGTATTTGGCGACAGAGTATTGTTTGGCCGACAATCTTGTCGCTAATTCATTTGGGCGATAGGCTCTTGTCGCCAAATCAAAAATGGGTATTTGGCGACAGAGTATTGTTTGGCCGACAATCTTGTCGCTGATTCATTTGGGTGATAGGCTCCTATCACCAAATGATTTGGCGACCAAAGCCTATTTTTGTAATTTTATTAAATGGTCATTTATTTCTGTAAATTTATTTAAAAATGTATTATTTAAAAAAAATTCCCAAAGCAACCAGCATACTAGCGCTCGCACTTGATTGAGTAATGTGCTCCACAAATTGAATCAAACTTCATGATTGTATTAGTTCCTGTCCTTCCTGAAACAACTAATTTTTGTTGAGATTCGAGACATCATAAAATATTAGAAATTTTGTGTCAAAAAGGTCCTTATGACAAAAATTGGACTACCAATATTCTCCATCAGAAAACAAAGCATCTACCTGTGTTTCAAGCTGTTCTTCAGTAACAACTAATAACATATTATTTCCTACAGCAATAGATAGAATAATATGATTACATCCTAGCCTTCCTGGTGAGTTATCCACTTATCCATGTGTGGGCATAGCACATCAAAGATAAGCCTAACTGAACTCCGGATGTAACAAATTACTCAATTTTATCAAGGAAGAAGTCCATTCTACCCCCTCAAATATCGACGTGCGGACACCTAACCCCCTGAACAAAAAAATCGGCCCTTTGACACCCCGAAGTTGCAAAAACCAGACAACCTACCCCCTAAGGCTGTTTCGGGCGGTGGTTTTATGACGTGGCATCCGAACGGCCGGTTTTGCCAGTGGTCACGACTCACCGAACGTGGTTATCACTCAGCTTCTACCCCTCTTTCACCCGACGAGCTGCCCCTTCATCTTCTCCACCACTTGCTTGGTCATCCCCTCCACCATGCCCGCGCCTCCTTGGCCTAGGTCGGCTTCTCTCCCTCCCCGGGGCCCACTGACCTCCAGCGTGGCGGCGCACACGCCTGCGCCTCCTCAGCCCAGCTCGGCCTCTCTCCCTCCCCAGGCGCCGCCTCCCTCATGGCGCCATGGCTTGCACAAACTGGCTGCCTCTACTCGCCCTCCCCACCCCGCTCCGCCTCCACGTGGTTCAGGGGCTCCTCGCGCCCATTCGTCGGCGTCCACCCGCATCCTTTTTCTCTCCCCAGGCGCCACCGAGCCACCGACGCCATTCTTCCCCAAAGCTGGCCTCGCCACCACCATCCCCGATCTCCATCTCCGGTGAGGTTCTCGCCGTCTTGAGTGCGTCATACCGTGTCCCTAGACCTCCTCTCTTGTTCCCCTCCCTTCTCCCTATCTCTCCGCCAGAGATGCCTCGCCACCGCCCTCCTTCTTCTTCCTCGTCGGCCTCTCGTCATGCCGCCACTCCGGTCTTCCTTCGACCGCTCCAAGGTGCTCTCTGCGTTCCTTGTGCCGCCGCCGTCCTCGTGCTCCTCCTTGTTTCCTAAGAGTGTCGCTGAACCACCGAGGTCCTCGCGACGGTGTCCTCACGCACCCGGGAGCTCCGCCTGCCGCCGCCACCGTGCTTCTCCAGCCAAATCGCCACCACCCAAAGAAACACCTCATCCCCGGGAATCCATTTTTGCCCTCATCTGCTCCTGACTCACCGCTGCTCGCCGTTCACGCTGCTTGCCATCGCTGCCGGCCAACTCTGTTCTTCCTCTCTGTCCCTCTCTCTTCCACCTCCCGTGCCACATCAACACCACCAAATCGCCACAAGTGCAACCACCCGATGACACAGCAGCCTACGTGGCGAAACCGGGTTGACCAGACGCCACGTGCGCAAAACCACCGCCCGAAACAGCCTTAGGGGGTAGGTTGTCTGGTTTTTGCAACTTCGGGGTGTCAAAGGGCCGATTTTTTTGTTCAGGGGGTTAGGTGTCCGCACGTCGATACTTGGGGGTAGAATGGACTTCTTCCTTTTATCAAATATAACACCTCGTATGAGTAAACATCAAAACTTGAATGGTGATAACATGAGCCGAGTTGCTGAACCTAAGCAACCACGCGCACAGGCATAACAACAAACTCTACGCGCGCGCCACCCGTTCTACACCCAAGCATGCCACTCATTCACCAATTCACAGTTTCACACACTTTGACGACGAGATAACCACGCGTGGGAAACCTCCCAATACCTCGGTGATGCAGGGGTTGCGCTCGACGATGCGGAGAAGACCGGCGTCGGAGACGCGGGGGCACCCGAGGAGGTGGAGGGACCGGAGCGTCCTCTCCGCCCTCACCTCAACTCGAGGAGGACGTCGTCAGCGATCCGGTGGCTGAGCGGCGGCTCCACCGTGACGCCGCGCCACAGGAGGGGGTCCCCCGCGACGGCCTCGCGGAGACGGCGGCACACGCGCCCGCACGACAGCAGCTCGCGCAGCTGCGGGTAGCCCAGGGCGGCGTTCGGCTCGCCAGGGGCGGCGGCCGGTGGCGGTGGTCGGGAGCATTGAGTGGTGAGGATGGTTGCCTTGGGAGTTGGGAGGGAGGAATAGACACCAGCGAAATGAGAACCAAACGCGAGTTTGGTTACCAGGAGAAAAAAAGGAATTAAGGAATTTTTTTACCGATAGGATTGGTATCTATCTATCTATTTATAGCCCGTGGAATTGCCGGTCTCCCAGCCCCTCCGCGTCATCAAGAAAAGGCTCACCGTCGGATCACGCCGAGATTGCCTCCGGGCCGCCCAATCGAGCTCCTGCGCTTGGTGGGAAGCAGCGGTCGTGGGGCGGGCCACGTGCGAGCATGTTCGTAGCTGTCCGATCGTGGCAAATGTAGCGATTGTGTCAAGCGGAGCGAGCCTCTCGATTCTTCTCGTCCCTTCCCCTCCATCTGCTCTTCTCGCTCTCGATTTCTTGCCTCGAGTCGCATCGGCTTCTCCGCAGTTGCGCCTCCCATCCCTTCCCCTCCGGCGGCTCCTCCGCCGTCGACGCTACCCTTGGTCAAGTCGGAACCGCCGCCACTCCACTGGCCCTTCCCCTTGCCCCCTATCTTCTCAATCCCAACCCTCTATTCGCACTCTCTGTCCCTCCCCTCTCCTTCACTTGGGTGATGCCGCCACCGTCGCCCTTGGTCAGATCAGGACCGACGCCCCTCTCTGCTAGCTCCGCCTCTCCCTCCCTCTTCGTCCCCTGCCGCCCCTCGATCTCCCTTCCCAACCGCCGCCTCAAGGCCTCTCCTCGCCTTGCGTCCTCCGCCGTCGCTCCTCTCTCCAGCGTCGCCCAGCCCTTCCTCTGCCTCCTCGCTGATCCCCGCTCCACCGTCGCTCACCTCTTCCACTCCGCCTCTCGTTCCTTTCTCCGCCGCCGCTCCTCCCTCCAGTGCCGCCACGCCCTCGCTCTCCCTCCTCCCAAATCCCTGCTCCACCGCCACTCTCCCCTTTCCCTCTTGCCTCCTCTCGATTTCTCCCTCCCTCCCGATGACACCGCTCGCATGCTGCTTCCAGTGGTGCCGTCGTCCTTCCCTGGATCCACGCAAGATATGGCTTCCTACCACTGGTACTTTTTTCCCAGCAGTGCTGCCCCCATGAAGAGTACTGATCATGTTTTATGGTATTCTTACAGGACTTCGGGTTGGGACGAACCAGAGGTTGGTTGGTCTTGAGTTAGCTGTACCTGTCATTATTGTTCTTGCTTTGAGAAACTCCTATAGTTCAGCTGCTACTCAGTTAAAGGGGTGAGTTTTCCTTCACATTTTGCGATGCGAAGACGTTTGATTATGTTAGACTGGTTAGTAATATCGAATAATAGAATACCTCAGACGAATAAGGCGTCTTGTTTGTCATTTCTTTCATCTATGTGCTTTAGTAAAATCTCACATTTTTTATTCTGTTATGGCTTAATCTTTCGCATCCCATAACAAAGTTTCTATTGGTGGAACCATTTCGGTTTTGATCACATTTTTTATGCTAGCTTGGTTACTTGCTATATTAATGGCAACCATCCCTCTATCTTGCTTATTTGGTATAGTCTGTACTGTTGGTCTTTGCTTGCTTAAGTATGCCATGCCAGCTTTTATCCTACATATTTCATTTCCTTTAATATCATCAGAAGTGAGTGACATGCACATTTTACTTTTCATTTCATGCAGCACATTTGATTTTGTATTAGAACTTTATGAAACAAAGATAACAACCGGACCATATATGCCTATGGTCATGCAGATGTTGGGTCGTGAAGCTACCAAAATTCTAGATTATGTTGAATGTTTCCCTAATGGATCTGCCAAGGGAAAGAAAATGGCCCCTGGATGTGCAGCGGCTGGTTTACAAGGTTTTCCAACATGGGTCATCAACGACAAGGTAACTTTGATGTTCCTGTGAAAAATTTAAGGCCATCGTGCCATTCCGTTGAGGCTTATCTGTTCAGGCATGAGTCCAGGTTTTTAGCACATGCTTGCATTACTTCTAATATACAGAGCACCAAATCTGCAGCTTCTCCTAGGTAACAAGCTATAGTGTATGGTATGTTCTAATTACTGCTGAAAATAAAGTCATTTAGATCAGAGAATTGCATACATATATCCAAGTTAATAGTAATAGTATGTATTCTACACATAAGTATTTCATAGTATCTCAGTAATGGACATTACATTATTTGCACATGATCACAAAATGGTCTCTGTTTGAGCAGAGCTGCTATTTAGATTTGCCTTCTTGAACGGATATGTAATAGTGATGCTAAACAGATTAAGCTAAAAATGCATGTCTGACATTGCTATTTTGCTGCCACTGCTACACACATGAACATCTTGCTGCGATTTCGACAAACTCCGACACTCTCTTACAAAGATTGTTAAAGTGCAATAGTTTATTATCTGATCTTAATGAGAATTTTTTATAAACATCTGAATAATGTTGAACTTTGTGTTAGCAAAGTTCCTAATAAGTTAGCACAGTCGTACATCACAGGTCTATACTTTTCAAATGCCTATTTGATCATCAGTGCACAAAGCCTTGCCCGTCGTTCGCTGCACGCAGAAGTTCTCCTACACGCAGAAGTTCTTCTTCAAGTTTACTATGAATTGCAGGGAGCTCCTTCTCCCCCCTGCATTCACTTCTAAAAAAAAGGCTTACTATCAATTCAGTTTGCATATGTTGTACTATTCAAAACTGTTCATATTACATACTCTTAGACAAACTATTCTTTGACTGTGATAAATTAACAAAGTTCAAAATTCGTGGTGCTTCCTACTGCTAATCCCTAAAAACTAATGTGTACTCTATTCTTTGTAGTTTCATACTATTTTCCATGTTTAGACTTGGGTTTATATACCTCTAACAGAATGTTGTGATAATTCAGCACAATATGACAATTCTATCCAAGAGAATAGAAAGATTGTAACGAGCCTGTCACAGTAATCTTAATTAAGATAAGATCTTTTCCTTTACTTACTTTGTGCATCAAACACAATTTGTTACAATTATATACATACATTCAAGTTCTTGTGCTTCTTTATTGCTAAACTCTTCTATGGATATCCTGTCGTTTCCAAGGGCATGCAGGCCTATTCTTTCTGAGATTTGGTTTCTTTCTTTCTACATTTTGGTATGTTTTGTTTGTGATATGAAATTCTTTTGTTATGGTAGCACCCTACTATTCTATATCATGATTTGATTCCCTTCTTGAAAAGAAGATCACGGTTTGGGTTTGTGGAAATTGGCTTTGACAGTTCTGTTTCAGAATGTGACATCGCTTGACTTTTTTTATTTTCTCTCTGCGTAATGCGTGTTGTTTCTGATCCAGTTCTGTTATTATACATTGTGTAGATTGCTTAATTTGAAAACATTATCCTTTTTCGTAGGGATGAACTTACTTTGGCCACACACTATGTACATGCACTCGTCGGTCTTAGCAGGTGCCCTTTTGCCCCACAATCAGGCAATGACACGAGATGAGACCATGGAGGTATGTTGTCGCTCACACGGTTTCTTCTCAGTTGTTTGCTAGGGAGCTACAGATTATAGAACCTCTATGCGGGTGGAGTCTGCTTCTGTCAGCACTGCTAGGTATTTTTATATCCACGGATTATGCTATCATATCCTACTTTATGTCTTGAAAATAATTAGTACTGCCTTGAAGTTTATTGATGATATTAGATCAATCCAGATTAATCTCAGGTGTTACTCTTGCATGATATTATTTCAAATCTGAAATGGAAATTAGATGATAGTGGATTCATTGCAGGCATCTTGCAGATCATACTGTATTCAATTTTATTATAAATGTTATATACAACATGCCTCAAGCATTTCTCTTTGGCTATCTCAATTAAATTAAGGTTTGTTGTAGCAGTCAACATTCCAGAAGCCATCATATTTAATGGCTCAAAGACTAAAAAAAGATCTTGAACTTTTGTTTACGTTCCACCAATTAGTTTTCATACTCGATAACCAAAATTTAGAGTAGGAATGATCTCGTGTTTGAGTTTCATTTTTTTGCTCTGTTTTAATTTTATCCATTCTTTAATATGCAGTGCTTTCAGTAACACATAATAACTATGGTGATCGGTCACACTTGTTGTTGCATAGTGGTTACTCAAAATAATTTTCCGTTACTCAAAACAACAGTGCGAGAGGATGTGTTATTTGAAATAGTAGTGTGCTAATTTGTTACTTGGCATATTTTGAAGGTCATAATATGCCTCTCGTTGGATAATAATCATGGTTGTCACAGCGTCGCCAAGGCATCACCTAGGTGTCCTGGCGGGGCGGAGCAGACGCCGCGGTCGCTCGCCTCGCCTTGGCCATCTCCGACAGTGTCACCGCACCGGCCGCCGGCCCCAGGTACTCCATCTCCCTCCTCTGCTCCCTCCCTCCACTCCCTCCCTCCTTCTCTCCCTCCCTCCCAAGGCCCGCCGCCCTCGCCCGGCGTCCTGTCATTGATCCGGCTCTCTTGCTCGGATCTGGTGGGCCAGAGTCGTCCGCCCTCTAGAGCCGCAGCGGAGAGGAAGGGGGAGCCCGAGCCAGGAGGGGGAGCCCGAGCCAGGAGGGGGAGGGGGAGGAGCCGATCGCCCGGGGAGAGAGGAGCCCGTGCCACGGGAGGGGATGGGGAGGAACTCGAGCCGGGAGGGAGATGGGGAGGGGGGTCGCCGTCACCGAGGGAGGGAGATGGGGTCGCCGCCGCCGCAGGAGGGAGATGGGGTCGCCGCGGGAGGGAGATGGGGATTGTGGAGGGGAAAGGGGAGCCCGACCGCTTTCTCACGGGCAAGGGACAAAGCGGCAGGCGCAGATTTGGGCAAGGCAATGGCAACGGATCTTCTACTCCCAGTGTATTGCTACTTGCTAGTTATAGAATTGTAGTTACTACTTAGCTCGCCTTGCCTCGCCTAGAGGACGACTAGGCACCCACCTGGACGACTAGGCATCTTGGCGCCCCTTAGGCGCCGTGATCACCAAGGTTGCCGTGACAACCTTGATAATAATACACTAATATTAGTTTGGATAGTGCTAATATATTTGCTCCTGTAGATTTCTGATTCTTGACCTCGTGGGAGACTGATATAGGGAACTTTGTTTAGTGTGGTTGTAGGTCTTCAAAACAGCAGATCTCCTGACGGGCCACTCACTGTGAGAAGTGCGCCAGCAGCATGGTGAATCCTTTATATATTGATCATGTTTGGGTTTCATCAAATTTTTATCACATTCCTTGCTTTCATGTATTGGCTCATGTGTACTATCTATGTGATTAGGGAAGGATTTGCTTTCATGTCATTGAATTAGTTTATGATTTGTTTATAAAATAGTCATCTAGTGTGATTTCTTGTGATCCATTTACTCCTTTTTGCAGTCAGTTAAATGCTTATATTGTACTTCAATTTCTCCATTCTGTAGTTCTATGATTCTCAAATATTTGCTCTTGGTATAAACTACAAACTCTGCTTCAGACAACTTTCTAAGAAGTGGTTGTGCAAGAATTGCTAACCCATTACTGCACACTGCATATGGTGGATAGAATAGCAAAACCTCTGTATGCTTTATGCTTTATGCTGTTACCTATCTCATGTTTGTGTACTTGATTCAGAGAAGAAAAAAACACAATCCAGTTGTTGATATACCTCTTTATTCTTTTACTACATAGCTTTCAAAGGGAATAAAGGAAAATAGATGTGCAAAGAGGAGGGAGATCACGACAAGCACCAAGCACGAGGTATGCTAACTTTTTTCCTCCGGTACTTCTCCCAGTTTATTTTGTGAGTATGAGTAATTGGTTGGCCTAGCTTATTCATGGTCAATTTGCTTCTATTTAATGTCCACGGTGCAAACTGAAGACCAGCAGTGAGCAATCCTATAGTTGTTGGATAGCGCTGCTACTGCTTTATGCTCCTTTCCCTAGCCTAGAAATACAATGGGACAAGGCCGAGATTTGGGCTTCGACCCATCTAGAATGTTATGAACATGTCATATTTGCGGGGTTTTAGCCATTACTGTTTGTATATAGCCACAATCTACCGCTTCTATGCCAGAATGTTATATATAGGTCATTTTTTGGGTGTTTTTGGTTATTACTGTTTGAATACTACCACAATCTACCGCTTCCGTGCAAAACTGGTCACACTGCTTTATTTATGTATCCCTACTTCTGTTACATACAACTCGCATGATACATTGCTTAAATGGCGACATATAACGTATAGCCCTCTTCCACACTGTATAGATGTATCTTTCAGATTTTAGCTGAAAGCAACCACGTTACCATAATCACCAAACTGAAGATAACCTCATGCCAAACTTTTCTCCGAAGACTACAGGTGCAGCGTCTCACGTCGTTTATGCAGGACACTTATGTACAGGAATTTGTTTGAAATGGTAGATAGGTGGGCCACTGTCATTAGCATTGTAAAATTCACTTCGTTTATGCAGGACACTTATGTACAGGAAATGGCCACGAGACGCTCAGCCATAACTTTTGTTAAACTACACCAGACCCACCTTCTGTGTAGGAATAAAGCTTTAGACTTACCTCTTGATATGCACCAAACATCTTTTACTCGCTTAGTAGACCAACTTTGTGGTAATCGTCTCTTCGCAACGTTCCATCTTAAGTCAGATATATTACTATGGGTTTTGCTATTGTTCCGTTACACTCATCCTCAGTATTTTGTGTAGTTTTTCCCATGGCTTACACTTCCATGCTTATGTATTCTGTGGATCGATGCCTTACAATGACTTGTCTTTCCGAAACAAAACTTCTGTTACGGACAAGACCGTAGCTTTCCAAACATATGTTTATGTAGTCAGATCTTCACCATTACAAACTACCTATGTTATCCTTCCCTACAAAGTGCTTAACACGTTCACCTACATGCCCTGCGAATACTTCTCAATATTGATACATCCTCCACACTGACCACGGAAAAAAAAACTATAGCTATAACGCTGTCAACCGAAGCACAACGTAGCGCGCATAGTGTTCTAGTCATGCCTTAAATGTTGTTTGACTCTTAAGTCTCTATTGAATAAGTTTGGTCTTCTTCTCTAGCTCACCTGGTTTGGTGCAAAGAAGTAAGGACATGGTAAAGACGCGACATAGAGAGGAGCGATGTGGGTGTCCCTTGGCCGTCTTAACCACCTCGCCATACTGGAGAGTCAGGTTGGTCACATCAGCATAAATCACATGAAAAGGGGTGGCAAAGGGTTTTAGCCAACCGCTGGGGGCGGGAGGGGTTGAAAGTGCCATGAAAATAATTATAGGGGACATCAAACTCCGATGTACTTTAAGTAGGTTTTTACAAATTTGCCTATGTATAGTCTGTATGTTCTCAAATAGATGTCATTAAAGAATGTGTACAGTCAAATCTTGCAATAATAAAGAAAAGTGGGAAATGTGTGCAGTCAAATCTTGCGGCAATAAAGAAAAGTAGGACCTAATGCAGCAATAGGCCAAGTAACACAAGTGCACAAACGACAAATTATCTAGGGAAAAGACCTGTTTTCACTGAAACCTTTGTAATCTCTCCGTCAAAAGGCATTGGAGTTTACTTAAACATTTTTTTTTGCGCTTTGTGTGTAATTTTATGATGAAAATGCACGGTTAATTGCTATCAGTTTCTCTAGTGCGAAAAAAAAACTCTCCTAGAACAGTAAATGATTATAGGCCAGTATCTTTTCTAAATTGTTCACTCAAGTTATTCACTAAACTCCTTTGCAATATGCATTCTGATTCACACAGCATGTAAAAGCCACCAACAAATTTAATTACCACTTCAAGAATACCATCAGACTTAATAATCATCATTGTTCAACTAAGGATCACATCATGTAAGGAAATTGCACTCGAGTTCTACAAAGATACTTCTCAAAGCCATTTATGTTGTCCAGTGAATAATTCATATCTAGTTCTTTGATCCCATAACTAATTTTCAGTATTAAAACAAACTTAAAGCTAGCATAATTAAGAGACAGCCACTGTCAAGAACTAGATAAAGATGTGCACAAGACTAGACCTGTCTTGGGGAACAGATAAAACAAGTAAATAAAAGGGACTAGTTATATACCAGACTGACAATTCCAAAATCAACCGAGTGGTACAAATCAAAGCTATGCGCCAATATGTTTTTTTCCCAGAATATGCACCAATAGCTAGTTGACAGATACCAGTGATTTAAATAGTGGGCTATAGCGGTTTTCGCCCTTATAACGCTAAGCTATAGCACAAATGCATGCTATTATATCTACTAGGTATCTGGGCGCGCATTTACGCGCTCGTTGTATATAGGAGCGAATAAAAGTCAAGTTGAAGAGTGGATTTGGGATATCAACGATGAGAAAAATTAGGATACTAATAGAGGAGCTAAAAACGTTAAAGATATGGAAGAGAAATATAAGTTTAGTTTGGATGAGGTGGTGTAGTATAATCAGGAGGAAATATGTCACTATACTGTAATTAAGAACATATTGGTAGGTAAATCTAGTGTGGTCTAACGGTGTAGTATATCATGCCAGTGATCAACTATCAATATATAATAAGGCAATAGCAGCATATTCCTGTACCAGACAATCTAAGTACCAATTAATTAAATACTGACCTGAGTAATTGCACCAAAAGTTATGAGAGTGAAGTTTGGAATGAAGAAAGGAATGCTCAGTTTCACCTTTTTTGGAAATGTCGTCAGAAATTGTCCAACCTCCTGCATACAGAAGTCAACACGGTAGGTCGGATTGAAATAATTACAAACAAAAGGGCTTCATGAGATAGCAGTTCAAACAGACAATAAATCAATACATAATTAAAGGATCCTCTGTTATCGTTGTTTGCCTTGGTCATACAGCACTCATTCAGTTTTGAGTCTTTATACAAACCTCTATGCAACAATGATCTCAACAGTGGATTTGGTAGAACAAAAACTCTAAACCAAGGCAGTTCAACAAGACTGATGCACTTAGCTCCTAGCCCCATACTTCATATGACAGCAAAAAATCTGTGAAGTCCATTTAACTCTGGAAATCTTTCAGATCAAATTTGAGACAACAGGAAAAGTTGATGTGTCAGTTTTCATTATATATCCTGAATACTTAAGCTGATCTAAAAAGTGCATTGCTGTTCAAAAAGCTTCCTTACGAGTTAAAATACTACAAGATCAATAGATGCTTAACAGATATAGGCGTGAATTACATGAAATAGTTGGATAGCCAAGACACCATAAGCTACTGGCAAAGCTGATTCCACAAACGAAAGTAAAAGTTGCATATTAGGCAGGGGTCTTGTATCATTTGGATCAGTGAAATATGTAACAATTTCTGGTGGAAGACTACTAATCTGCACAAAAGTTCAAATTTATTAGCAATTTGGCATAGAAGGGTATTAAGATGTGGTAGCATATAACAAATGAAGAGTAAGGCACATATACTTTTGATGCAATTCCTAACTCAACACAGGAGAATACAGTGAGAAGGAAGAGTGAAAGCGAAATGACATATTGCCGCAGGGTAGTAGGTCCAGACTCGAAAACCTCTCTTCTAACTTTCTAAGCAAACCAAAACTAACACGCGGTCCCCCGTGTGGGTCTTCCTCTTCTTAATTGGACTCCACCACCATAAAAAGATTGTATTTGTCACCTGTAAGTTCACGTAGCTGCCGTTGAAGTCTTGCAAAGATTTCCTCTCACTTCCCTCGGAGATTCCCAATAAATAGGACTCCTTCCCCAAGATCACCAAAAGGTTCTTCTTTTGGCATCCAGAATGTTCTGTAATAAAAAAGATTTTTCTTAGAGCATCTACAATAGTTTGTTTCTTAGCTTGTTACTAAGAGGAGAGAGAGTACTCAATCTAATAAAAAGAAGTAAGTCTTCCAATAGATTGTTTCTTGAGCTTGTGTCTAAGACTTGAATTGCTACAAGTGTGCATGATTCTTGATGATCAATAATGAAGTACAATTTTGTGGTCTACATGTTTTAGCTCATTCATCATATCAATAATGAAGTCAGGCTGCACAAATGATCTGGTGTATATTTTGCTTTAAGACAGTGGGACCCACAAAACGTGTTTTAGGTAACAAGTAAGTCTCCAATAGAGTATTTGGTTATTTCTTATGTCTTGGTATTAACAATTTGCTAGTTTCTTCATCTGGAAACAACATCACCTTCTCTCCTCACATTCTCTCCTCCACATCGCCTAAATGCTGATGTGGCAACCTCTTAGTAACAGCTGACGTGGACTGTTGTAGATGCTCTGAATAGCCTTGACATCAGCTGGATCAACCTTTTCTGGGCCTGGGAGTTCCAATAGCTTAACTGTATCGACATTATCAACACTAAAGCTCAAAAGTGGTGGCTCGTTCGGAACACCAGGAGTCTGTGTAAAGGGAGATGTAACAAAATATGTTTGAGAAAAGAATCAGCCATGCTTATAATATTAAAACAAATACGCTTTCCAAATTAAAAGGAATGTGGACATATGTCTTATTAATTATTGATTGGACCTTGCGGCCAACAAAGGATGAAAAAAAACTAATAGCCATACTCATATGATACTGCTATTGTTAAATATAGTAGAGACACAGCAGCGAGGTTCGTCATTCACCATTTCGGTAGGATTTCATATAATAACTCAATATGCAGTGGCATGCTCATAATATTAAAACAAATACGTTTTCCAAATTAAAAGGAATGAGGGCGTATGTCTTATTAATTATTGATTGGACCTTGCGGCCAATAAAGGATGAAAAAAACTAATAGCCATACTCATATGATAGAGTTATTGTTAAATATAGTAGAGACACAGTGAAGTTCGTCATTCATCATTTCGGTAGGATTTCATCTAATAACTCAATATGCACTGGCAGAATATTGAATGAAGGGCAATTTCCGCTAGATATATTATGATACAGTTATTGTTAAATATAGTAGAGACACAGCTGTAACACCCCGACCGGCCACCTGGGTCCGGAATGCTACCACCATACATAACATAATACAAATATTGTGCAGCTAATTTAACGATTAAACATCTTACAACAAGAGTGGAGTTTCTAAGGAGAAAGACTTGAATTATTACAAACTTAGCGCAACCAACTTAACAATTAACCATATTACAACCACAAAAGTGAAACATCATGGGAGGAAGGTTTGCAAGAGAACTACGTGTGACGTGGATGATCTATCTCCCTTCCCGAAGCATGTTATTTGCAACAATCACCTAAAAACATTGATAAGCAAGGGTGAGTCCGAAGACTCAACAAGCACACAATAGAGACGATAAACATTGCCAAATCAACAAAATCATAACTAGGTCATTATTTCCACCGCTAGCTTTCCATTAGTACAACACATCATTATTCTACATGCTCAATAGATCAATGCATTGCCTATACATGCGAATGTACCAACATGCTCATGCTCTTACGTATCTCATCAGCTGATACTGGTATCGCGGAGTGTTCACCTGTCGATGAAACACTCTTCCCCCATCTTCGTTAGGATGGGGTCCTTACATTGTCGGACTCTATCTAGTCCCTACAGATGTAAGACTTTATCTAGAGCACACCGGACTAGTCATGTAACTTTCTCACCAACCTCACCGGATTAGTTACATGACTTTCTCACCGACCTGGCTCATGCATTCTGCCATGATGCAAATGCACATGTCCATTGTCATTAACATGAATCATCATTGTCATCATTGACAAGGTAGTTTCATTGCTCACCTTGTCCCATCTTCATTGCCATCAACATGAAACCGTTATCATGTAAGCATCATCATTTAACATTGAAACCATTATCATGCAGCATCATGTAAACATTTCCAAGGAAGCATCACCATACAAACATTATCACGTGAGCATCATCACATAAGCATCATTATGAGAACATCATTATATCACACGAACATCACATTCTTTTAGCACTTACATGTTATCGCTTTACTATGCACTTGCCTGTTAACCAAGTGGAGCAAAGTAACGTGCGGACAACACCGTTCCCGAACCTCCACCTGAACAGGCATTCAACCTGACTCAATATATATAGCAATACATGCATACACACACGAGCGGCGTTAATCCTACGCGCAAAAACGACACGATTAAACCCCTCTCACCGAGCATTATTCCACTAATCCCGGTGCCAACAATAAATCATGTTAATAGGTCAAAGACTCGCGTCGTCAAATTTTTGCGAATAACAAATTTAGGTGCGCGCCCCAAATTTCTTTCCTTCTCTTTTTTCCTTTCCCTTCTTTCCTTCTCCCCTTTTCTTTTTTTCCCTTCATCCCCTTTACCCCCGGTAGAAACCACCCGAGTCCCCAGCTTCATTTCCCACCTCCCCCTATCTCTCACACTCATTCTCTCCCTCTCCCTCATGGCTCCGCCTCCTCTCCTCCGGCGCCGCACCCCCTGCCTGGCCGCGCTCTCAGCTCCCCTTCGCCACTTGACCGGCCTGCGCCCGGCCCGCCGCCTCTGGCTTCTTCCTACGCGCCCCCACACGCTGACTCGGCCGGCTTGGCCTCTGGCCGCCGGTCGCCTCCCCTTGGTGCCGCTGCAGCACCGCCTCTCCCCCGACTCGCCTCCGGCCACCGGTGCCTCCCCCAAGCGCCGTCGCCGCCTAGGCTCCACCCCGGGTAAGATCTGCCCTCCCTCCCCCTTTCACTTTGTGCTTCCTAGTGCTAAGCCCTACTGGTTTGATTGGGATGGACAAGAGGTGAAGGGATGGAGGAACCTACCTGGCTCACCGGTTTGCCCTCGCCCCGCTCCTACTACCGCCCGTGGCTGCTGCCTTGCCTCCTCTTGGTTGCCTTCGGTGGGGAAGAAAAATGGGATGGGGGGAGAGAGTGGGTTGTGGCTTGGTCTTATCTTCCTCCTCCTCTCTCTCTCTCTCACTCCTGTTGTTTTCCTTCTACTGTGGGGAGGTGAATTGGTAAATATGTTCTCAATAACCCTTCCATTCCCTGTTCCTCTCTACTGGTATTGCATTCCACCCCCCTTAACAGAATTCGACCCCGAATTCTGACGTCCAACAATCCACACGAAAGAACAAAATGACACAACTGTACATAGATAATAACTCTAACTCATACCCGTAGAGAACAACTCTGGGTACTTCTCGCGCATGCGACACTCCAACTCCCAAGTCGCTTCTCGCTCAGTTTGATGCGACCAAAGCACCTTAACATACTTTATCGATCTGTGCCTCAACACCTTCTCTGATTCCTCCAGAATCCGAACTGGACGGGACTCGAAGGTGAGGTCTTGCTTAAGGGACAACGGTTCTAGCACAATCTCATGCTCCAGATCCCTTAAGTACTTTCTCAATATAGAAACATGAAACACATTGTGCACTCATCACATGGATTCGGGAAGGTCCAAACGATATGCTAACTTTCCAATTCGTGCCAGAATCGGAAATGACCCAATGTGCCACGAGCTAAGCTTCCCTTTGGTACCAAATCGCACAACTCCTTTAGTGGGAGACACTCTCAGGAGCACCTGATCCCCCACTTCGAACTCTAAGTCGTGCCTCCTCACATCTGCATAGCTTTTCTGCCTACTCTGGGCAGCTAACAGACTCTGTCTAATCTCCGCCACTCGTTCCACTGTTTGTTGGACCCAATCCGGACCCAAAACAGCCTTCTCGCCTACGGCATCCCAACAAAGTGGCGATCTACATTTCCATCCGTACATAACCTCGAATGGCGCTGCCAGAACACTGAAGTGGTAGCTGTTGTTATAGGCAAACTCCACGAGTGCCAAAGGATCCTCCCAGCTACCTTTCCAGGACAGAACACAAGACCTCAGCATATCCTCTAGTGTTTGAATGGTGCGTTCGGACTGCCCATCCGTCTGTGGGTGGAATGCGGTACTAAACTGTAGCTTCGTGCCTAGTGCGTCCTGCAAACTCTTCCAAAACATGGAGACAAACTTGGCATCTCTGTCAGAAACTATCGTCTTGGGCACTCCATGCAATCTTACTATCTCACGCACATAAATGGGTGCCAAGTCACTTCTTAGAGTTAAATAAATGCGAATAGGGATGAAGTCTTGTGATTTACTAAATCGATCCACCACTACCCAAATTGCGTCCTTACCTCGTGGAGTGCGAGGTAAGTCGACTCTGAAATCCATGGTAATGTCATCCTATGGCCATCGAGGAACATCCAAAGGTCAGAATAGCCAGGGACGCTTGTGCTCGACCTTCACTGTTCAACAAACCCATAAGATGCCACATATCGAGCGACATACACTTTCATTCTCTTCCACCAGAAACTCTTTTTCAAATCCCGATACATCTTGGTCTCACCAGGATGTACTTTGTATGGGGTACGATGCGCCTCTCTCAATATATCGTCCTTGACCTGAGCCTTTTGTAGCACGCAAAGGCGGCCCTTAAACCGCAATGCACCCGACTCGTCAAGGCTGAAGTCCCCCTTTTTCCCTTCATCAAGGCGCTTCCTCACTTGTTGAAGCAACCGATCATGTTGTTGTGCTTCTCTCACTCGCTTCGGAATCACCATTTCCAACCAATAATTGCGTCTCGGTGGTCTTGTATCAAAGATAACAATAGGATATTTCCATTCGATCGAAGTTAGCAATAAGACAACCTAGAGTGGAGGGTGTCTCCTTGCGACTAAGGGCATCTACAACCACATTCGCCTTGTCCGGATGGTACTAGATAGTGAGATCATAGTCCTTGATCAATTCCAGCCACCTTCTTTGCCTTAAATTCAACTCTTTCTATGTAAAGATGTACTTGAGGCTCTTGTGATCAGTAAAGATATCACAAGACTCTCCATACAAATAGTGCCTCCAAATCTTTAGAGCAAAAACCACTGCGGCTAGCTCTAAATTGTGAGTAGGGTAGTTCTGCTCATGCTTCTTCAACTGTTGTGAGGCATACGCAATTACTTTGTTGTCTTGCATGAGCACGCAACCCAGACCCACACGTGAGGCATCCGAGTAGATCAGGAAGCGCCTGCTCAAGGAGGATGAGAACAGGGGCAGTAACTAACTTTTCTTTCAAAGTACAGAAGCTGCACTCGCATTCATCGATCCACTGGAATTTCACGCCCTTCCACGTGAGCTGAGACATTGGCTTGGCAATAATCGAGAAGTCTTTTACGAAACGCCGGTAGTAAACAGCTAAGCCCAGAAAACTTCTTACTTCTTTGACATTCGTTGGCCTCTTCCAGTTCACTACAGTCGAAATCTTGGATGGATCTACTGAAATACCCTCCTAGTTAATTACATGACCTAGGAAGCCCACTTCAGAAATCCAAAACTCGCACTTCTTTAACTTGGCAAAGAACTGATTCTCCCTCAGAGTCTCAAGCATGAGCCTCAAATGCCGCTCATGCTCTCCCTCAGTCTTGGAATAAATCAGAATATCGTCGATGAACACAACCACAAAGTCATCAAGGTACTTATGCAGCATGCTGTTCATTGTCTCCATGAAGACAACAGGAGCATTCGTTAGTCCAAAGGATATAACTTTATACTCATAGTGCCCATACTTTGTAGAGAAAGCGGTCTTTTCTATATCTTGTTCCCACACTCGAATCTGATTATACCCAGATTGCAGATCAATCTTGGAGAACACCTTGGCTCCCTTCAATTGATCAAACAAATCCTCGTCTGAGGCAAAGGGTATTTATTCTTGATGGTCGCTTTGATTAAGAGCACGATAGTCGACACATCGCCAACTCCCATCCTTCTTCTCGATGAATAGGACGGGGCTCCCCAAGGTGACACACTACGACGAATCAACCCCTTAGACAACAAATCGTCCAATTGTTTCTTCAATTCTTCCTGGAAAGGCCGTGCCAACTGGTACGGGGATAAGGAAATAGGTCTTGTGCGAGGAACAAGATCAATCCTAAACTCCACATCCCTTTCGGGTATGATAAATTCTGCTTAATTACCATTAATTGGTTTTTAATTAGCAGTTACCAGTGTTCTAATGTGTGCTTTATTGAGTAGTTACTAGAGAGTAATTGACGCGACCCTTAAAAGGTTTTTGAGAGGTCCAGACCAGATGAGATCTTCTTCTATTCCAATTATTCTTCTTCTTCCTCTCTGTTCTCTTGTCTTTGGAGGGTTGTCTTTATTCGAACCAAATTGTCCCTTCTCCTCGGCGTGCCTTTGGCGTAAGGGTGGCGATATCTCCGAACCATTGTCGCATAGTTCACCTGCACGGGGCGGTAATAAGGTTTCTGGGTAGCACAACTGCTAGCGACCGCTTCTTTGCCTTCTGGACGTCTACAATGCTGACCTTGCATCGAGTCTGCACTGCTTCCTGTTCTTCATCGAGCCATATTGTAAGTTGGTCATATGACCAAATTATTCTGCAATAATCTTAATGTTGAGTATGTTTAGAAATACAATAAGTTGTCTGCTGTTAGTATCGTTTTATGCATCTGTTGTTTTAAGTAATCTTTGCCTCATAATAAAATCTGGAATTAAATGTTGTCCACATTTCCAACAATCCAGAAACCTTATTGTGGATATTTTTGTGATCTAGCAATGGCTGGTGCTTCTGATGCTATGAAACCTGAGAGGTTTTCTGGTCAGAACTTTCGTAGATGGCGCACAAGAGTCAAGTTTTGGCTCATGTCTTTGGGGTCAGGTGGGTGATCCATACACGATCCAATTACGGATGAAACAGACCGAGCATTTTGACACGAACAACAACACGACCCTTGGATGCATCTTGACCATACTATCGACCAGCTCTATGATATGTACATGGACTTCAAGTCCGCCACAGAGCTGTGGGATGCACTCGAGCACAAATATGCCGAAGCAGTGGCTGGTCGGTGGCTCTATATGTGCGAGTAATTCTTTGACTATAGCATGGGCGATGCTAAGTCGATAGTTACCTGAGCTCATGAGCTACGATTCTTGGTCGAGAGATTGCACATCCGGGTTGTGTCTTGCCTCCTAAGTTTGTGGTGCGGGCATTGTTGCCAAACTTCTGCTTCATGGCGGGATTTTGCCACTGGCTTAAAGCACAAGAGGGAAGAGATATCTATTGAGGATCTCATTGCTGCTCTTGATATGGAAGAAAAGGCAAGAGCAAAAGACGCACCAAGTACTTCCAGTCAGAACAATTAGACCAACGCAAATGTCATAGAGAAGAGATATGGCAAGAATAATAAAGGCTTTAAACCCCCCCCCCCCCAAAAAAGACAACTAGCTTTAAGAAGAAAACTCAGAAGAAGGATATGAGAAACATCACCTGCTTTGTGTGTGGGAAAAACGGTCATATGGCAAAAGACTGTCATTTCCGCAAGAGTAAGGATGGTGTACAGCCAAAGAAAAAGGATGTCAACGTGATCATAGGCGAGGCCTCAACAGGAGGGTATGGTAATCCACCTGTTGTATTTTCAGCATGTCAATCCATTGATTAGTTGGTTGATACTGGAGCTAATGTTCACGTATGTTCTGATATTTCCTTGTTAATCTTATCAGGCAGCCGGGGCTTCCTCCGTCCTAATGGGGAACGGGTCGCATGCTTCTGTTCTTGGTGTTGGCACGGTGGATCTGAGGCTTACTTTAGGGAAGATTGTCCACTTGAAGAACGTGCAGCATGCGCCAACCATAAACAAGAATCTTGTTAATTGTTCCTCCTTTACAGGGATGGGTATAAGCTAGTATTTGAGTCAAATAAAATTGTATTGTCTAAATTTGGTAACTTTGTTGGTAAAGGCTATGAGAGCGGAGGCTTGTTCCGCATGAGTACTTTAGATTATAATCTGAGTGTTGTAGCTGGTTTGAATAAATGTGAGGTCAATATATGGCATTCTCATTTTTGTCATATTGGTTTTGATAGTATTGTTAGAATGTTCAGATTAGATTTAATTCCAAAATGTGAAATTTTCAAAGGATCAAAGTGCCAAACTTTGTGTGCAAGCAAAACAACCTCGAAAACCCTTTAAGGGGTTACAGGAGGAAAAGAATTTGGCACCTTTAGATCTTGTCCATTCTGACTTGTGTGAGATGAATGGATTGTTGACCAAAGGAGGCAAAAGATATTTTCTAACTCTAATTGATGATGCATCATGATATTTTTATGTGTATCTACTGAAAACAAAAGATAAAGCTTTAAATTACTTTAAATTTTATAAGGCTGAGGTTGAGAACCAACTTGGCATAGAGCTGCTGCTCTCTAAGCCTTCCCAGGACAGTCCTAAGATGATTTCCATGCTCTTCCTTATTCTTAGAGTAGATGAGGATATCATCAATAAATACAATTACAAACTTGTCCAGGAAGTCCATGAATACTTTATTCATCATATTCATGAAGTAAGCTGGAGTATTTGTCAGCCCAAAAGACATCACAGTGAACTCATATAGCCCATACCTTGTGGTAAAAGCAGTCTTGGGGATGTCCTCTGGTCTAATTTTCAATTGGTGATAACCAGACCTTAGGTCTATTTTGGAGAACACACTTGCTCCTTTTAATTGGTCAAAGAGGTCATCTATCCTTGGCAATGGATACTTGTTCTTAATGGTGACCTCATTGAGTGACCTATAATCTACACACATCCTCAGGCTATTGTCTTTCTTTTTGACAAATAGCACTGGTGCTCCCCATGGTGAGGAGCTTGGTCTAATAAATCCTTTGTGCTGCAGCTCCTGTATTTGTTTCTTCAACTCCACCAATTCATTTCCTGGCATCCTATAAGGCCTCTTTGATATGGGAGCAGTCCCAGGGACTAAATCGATCAAGAATGATATATCGCTATCTGGTGGCATTCCAGGTAGTTCCTCAGGGAACACATCTGGGTATTCTTTGACCACCGGAAGGTCATCTAATCTCACTTCCTTCAAGTTGACCAGAAGAGGTCTTACCTCAATGGAGGTCTTGGACCTAAACTCCACTTGTATTCCCTGGTCATTGATAAGTGTTATAGACTTGGTAGCACAATCTATTTGCCCTTTATTCTTGGCTAGCCAATCCATTCCAAGAATCACATCCAAACCTTGAGATTGCAAGACTATCAAGTCTGCATGAAAAGGTACTCCAGAAATCTCTAAGGTAAGGTTTGGGCAGAGGGTATTAGTCCTCATATCCAATCCCAGAGTATGAATTAGCATAGGGTTAACTAGAGGAATAATAGATAACCCACACTCCTGAGTCAAATAAAACCAAAGCGGGTATGGAGTTGACAAGGAACATACCAAGGACTACATCAGGTGCTGCTTGTGCCTCCTCAGTCGTGACATGTCTGACACGACCCTTTGTAACGTGGGCTGCTGGCTTCACACTTGATGCATCGCCTCGAGTGAAGCTCCTTGACGGATCGGTGGAGCAGAGGCTTCTTCGCTTCTTTGGGCATCTGCTAGCGTAGTGCCCTACCTCATTACAAAAGAAACAAGTTACTCCAACTGAGGAGGTTAAGGAAGACTTCTTGAGGTGCTGACTTCCAGAGGAGTTCTTATGAAAGCTTGATTAGCTTGGGCACGGTGCTGTGCCAGATGCTCTTGAAGAGGAGGTCCGAGAGGTCTTATGCTGAGAGGACTGAGGCTGGGAGGTCCTAGGCTTAGGAAAACCCCCAGGGTTAAACCTCTGTGCAGCCTTCTTTCGTTTTCGGCTCTCCATCTCCTGGAGCTTGCCCTCTTGCCGAATAGCTTTGCTAACCAGCTGCTGAAAATCAGAGTGTTCCTAGGCTATAAGGAGAACTGAAATCTCATCATTAAGCCCTTCCAAAAAGCGCTCTTGTTTGGTTTCATCCGAAGCAATATCTTCTGGGGCATATCTAGCCAATTGATTAAACTTATGCAAGTATTCATTTACAGTGTGGTTGCCCTGCCTTAAGGAACGAAATTCTTTCCTCTTCAAAGACATCACGCCTAGCGGAATATGGGCACGACGAAAAGCTTGCATAAACTCATCCTATGTGATGGCCTGAGCATTAGCATGAGATTGGCTAAAGTTATCCCACCACTCGGAAGCTGGTCCACTGAGTTGATGAGAAGCAAATAAGACCCTTTCATGGTCTGTACATTGTACCATATCCAACTTTCTGCCCACTGTCCTGAGTCAATCATCAGCTTCTATTGGCTCAGAGCTGCTAGAAAACGTGGGAGGGCGCAATCTCATGAACTCTGCAATACTGGCCCTTGGAGGAGGTGGAACTTGAACTTGTGGTTGGGCTGCTGCAGTTGCTTGCAAAGACTGGGTGTTGGCAATGGATTGTGAAAGCAGGTTTATTAGTCGCGCTTGATTAGCCATCATTTGGGACCAGCTAGGTCCTTCAGCTGGAGGTGGTGGTGGTTGTGAGGTCGGTTGCTCCTGCACACCCTCCACTCCTCTATTTTGATTGCTCCACCATGCTGGGTTCTCGGGCTCTTCTTCAGCTTGTCGGTTCCGATTGCTTGAGCTGCCGCTACCATTCCTAGTGGTAACCATCTTGCCTGAGCTCCAGAGGCTGAGAGAAGAGAAAGAAAGAGACTGGGGGGGAGCAATCAGGCAAAACAACCAACTGAACAAAGCAAACAACCAAAAAGCAGCTTTCCAAAACTTATAGTAAATAAATATCGTTCTACTCGGTTCTTACCATTTGAAAGGGATCTTAAACACCAAAGCTAGCCACGAGGCCTATAATGGAGTTTTTTCAAGGGTAAGGGGATCCATTTAGTATTGCAAATCGGTGCAAAGAAAGAATCAAGGTAAGATTTGGTTAGGGTAAGAAAGAATACCAGAGAGTAGGTAAGAACAGAAGGATGACCCAAGTAAGAGGAGAACGTTTTATTCTTCTTTGTCACATAGAATAAATTTTGAAATTCTATGGCCATTCTACTAGGTTGCGACCTTCTTGTGACGACCCAATCCTAGGGCACCCGAGAGGTTCACCAGAATCTCCCGGGAAGTCCATTAGGACCTCCCAGGAGGTCCGGTAGAACCACCTAAGGCGCCGGTAGGACCAGACTCTGGTAGTACCGCTCAAGGGTACTACCCGACTAGCCCCGAAAGGAGGTCTTCACCCAGGTCGCCTTGCAAGACCACCAGGGAAAACAGGGGTGTCCGAGAGACCTAGGGTCACCTCAAGTCCATGACCAAACCCAAGGGAGGTCATGAGACAAGAGATCATCCTAAGTCCACTGTGACACTTAGCTAGTCCCAAGGATCATAGCTAGCCCTTCACAGCAAAACAAGAGTGGTAACATCCACAACGTAAGTTTTAATATCAACATAGCCAACAAAGTTTCTTACAAAAGCGGCCTTGGGCCAAACATAAGATACAAAAGAACAAAAGGGCGAGGGTCCATCAGTACACCACAGGCAACTGACTAGAGGCACAACCTAATCAGATGGGCCTTCTTCACTGCAGTTGTCTTCTCCTGTCTAAAGAGTATATTGAGTAAGAGTGAGCACAACTACCGTGCTCGCAAGTCACACCTGTGAAGTAACAAAATGACATGCATACATGGATAATCAAAGGATGGCATAATATGATTGATTTGTACAAAGCCAAGTTTCTTTCAATTACATATACTAAGTTCCAAGGCAGTTATACCATAACTAAAATTCATTTTTCTCAAAACAGTTTTACAGTTGGATAACATCCATCATCAATGGTGAAGGATACCCTCCTGCCACAAGGCTCCCTGCCCGAAACCCATGTGATAGAAATCCCAAAATCATTTCATTAAACCTTTTGAATCCAAATCCAAGTCTAACTTTGAGTGGTCTTTGCCAGCACGTCCATGACCGTGGACACGGCTATTCGAATAGTTTTTACTCTACAGAGATTGTACACTTTACCCACATGACATGATTTCTCTAGTTTGTCCGGCATTCGTCAATGCCACCTCTCACTACCGAAGGTAAGAGGTCTAGAGCTCATGACAAGGTCTTTACAATGCATTATTCCGCCACAGTCCCTCCTCGCTAAGGTTTCACCTCCATTGGATACAAATCCGCAGGATCGGGGCCCCCTCTTGCGCTAGTGGGAAACATAGGTCATGAAAGACCATAGGCCATAAAAGACCTCCCACACATCCAAGTGGAATAACTGTGGTAGAACTTTGCAAATTAGTTGGCCAGGTCCCACGCCCCATTCTAGAGACATGTGGTTGTACAGTGAGGCATAACCCATTATAGGCCTAGCAAAGGGATGCTCAAAGGCCGATCCTCAATTGACTTGGGCGACCACCACAAACTCCTGGACCTCAACCTTACCCAGGATTGAGTCCATGCATAAACATTGCACCAGCCAAGCAAACCAGTTCGCCCAAGTCCAAATCCATTTTCCTTTTCTTTTGCTTTTCAAAACATTTGCAAAACCTCCATGACAACCCAATGCCATGATTTTAAAATATTTTGACAGCATTGGCCATGTTGGTAAAATTTTTCCAAATCAAACACTTTTGGTCTAAGCAAGACTAAGCATAAGATTTCACAATGGCTCCTGGTTCACACTAATGCAGCAACCAGGTTTTCCTACGGTGACAAGGATGACATACCAATGACAAATCTGGTTGTATACAAAATAATAGGGATAACTATAGGGTTCCTGTAAGACCCGGGATTAACACTCCCGAATCCTCTGTGCATTTCTGAACTAGTCCCATGATCAGTAGCTAGTTCACACAGTAAACAAATATGGTAACAAAATCATATCACAACTTTATTAATAAATAACAATAGAGTTGATTACAAAGGAGGCTTACATGCCAACAAATAAATAAACACAGCGGAAGACGAAGAAGTAGTAGGGTCCTGTTAATCTGCCACAGGCAATCAACTGGGGAAGCGGCCTAGTCGTCGAGATCCACACCGGTAGCAAAGTCCTTCTCCTCTGAAATTATTTGCATTAAGCAAGAATGAGCACAACTACCGTGCTCGCAAGTTACACCCGTCAAATAACAGAATGACATGCATATATGGATATCTCAAAGGAAAGCTTAATATGGTTGAATTTGCATAAAGCAGCATTTTCTTTAAATACTTGTATAAATTTTCAAGGCCATTTTTATACCATATCTAAAATCAGATTTTCAATAACGGTTTTATAGTGTGGATAACCTCCATAATGAATGGTGAAGGATACCCTCCTATCACATGGCTTCCCGCCTAAATCCCATTTGGATAGAAATCCAAAATCCTTTATGTCAAATCATTTTGAAACCAAAAACCAAAGTATAACTTTGAGTGGCTTTGCTAGCATGTCCATGATCATGACGCGCTATTGAATAGTTTTACACTCTGCAGAGTTTGTACAGCTTTACCCACAAGACACGAATTCTCTAGTTTATCCGGCATATATCTATGCCACCGCTCACTACCTTAGGTAAGTGGTCTAGAGCACGTGACAAGGCTTTTACAAAGCTCTACCCAAAAGTATTCGTGCCCGCTAAGGTTTCACTTCCATTGGACTACCCATCCTCAGGAAGCCCCTCTTGCGCCAGTGGGAAAAGCTGCCTAACCAACACCCACACAAACAAATGGCACAAATAATAATGAGGTATCACTAATTATTAAGCCAGTCCTACTCCCCATCTTGAGGACATGTGGTTGCACGGTGAGGCATAGCCCATTATAGGCATAGCAAAGGCAGCTCAAAGGCCGGTCCTTAATTGACTTGGGCGACTTTCCAAATAACCCCAGGCTTCAACCCTAACCAGATTGAGCCCGTGCATTGACATACACCAACCAAACAACCATTTAAGCCCAAGTACAAACCATCATTTTATTTTATTTTTCAAAGTCATTATGAACTTCCATAACACACCAATGTCATGGATACAATTTAAACAATATTTGAATTTTGGTTTGAAACTCCCCAAATCAAACATTTTTGGTCTAAGCATGTCTTTGCAACTTTTTCAAATGATCCTAGTTCATACTATTGTATCAACTAGGTTTTATCTAAGGTGACAAGGGTGAGGATTCAATGTCAAGGTATTGTCGGTCTGAGACCGTAAGTGAAGCATCCGTCTTGTGTTCATAATCCGATAATCCAAACTCCAATAATTATGTGATTCTATACTCCAATATTAATTAGTCAATATCCACCATATCGGTCTATTTCTATGATTTGACCTCCATCGATCCAACATTCAGTAATGCTCTAATTCTATAATCTGATATCCATCAATCCATTAATCCCTAATGAATTATTTCTAATAATTCAACACCCATCAATCCGATGATTATGTAATCCTATAATCCAATTTTTGATAATCCGTTATCCAATGATTATCTATTTCTATAATCCATTCTTCGTTAATCCATTATCAACAATTATCTACTTCTAATATCTAATCAAGTTTTATTCCCAAAATCCCACCAAGATTTAATCCTATAATCCAACATCCAAGCAAATCAATATTCCATAAAGACTACTTCTATAATTCAATCTTAATAGTCCAATATCAATAGTTAGCTATCTCTACCATTCGATATCCATTGATCACTTATTTCTACATCCGTCATTAATGCATTCATATGATCCAATCTCCAACCGTTATTTTTCCTATAATCTATCGATCAACAATTGTATAATTGTATAATCAATAACTAAGCATCATGTATTCATATAATCTAATATCCAAAGAAACACGTGATTCTATAATTCAATATCCATCCATAATGCATATCTACAATCCCATGTCCATCAATTGTGTAATCCTATACTTCCATCTCCCATATTCGATGCCCAATAATATATTTCTATAATTTAATCTCAACAACAAATCAATTTCTTTAATCTCATATCCAACGATCATGTTATCTTATAATCCAATATTTTCACTTTCTACCTCCATATATATATCACATTCGAATGGTTCTCCATATGGTCTATCTGACAATATTTGGCTATACAATGGAATAGGAATAACTATAAAGCTTAAAACAGGGATTTAAATTACATGAATATAAATACGCATGCAATAATAATTTAAAACAAAATTTAAATAATTTAAAATAATGGGTGCAAATATGGTCAAGAATGTAACTTGCCTTCGTTGAAGTTTTGACTTTCTAAATTCTCCGAAGGATCTAACTCTCCTGAATCGTCAAGTCTATACGCCGGCGATCCAGATTCAAACGAAATTCAAACAACAACTCAAAAGGCAATTCAAAATAACTCAAAACTAAATAATTCTATTTTATTTAGTTAGATAATAGTTGTATAAAGTTTTAGAGATTTGAAACACTCAAATTGGAGTTGGGATTTAAAATATATGAATTTTACAGCTTTTAATCCTAACATTGAGATTTAGATGAATTTCTAAATACAAACAAGATTCAAATGAAGTACAATTTAAATAATTTTGGTTTAGTTAGCTAGATCTTCAATTTATATGAATTTAGAAATTTGAAACACTTAATTTGGAGTTAGGAATCAAAAGATATGAATTTTACAAATTTTGATCTAAATTTGTAGTTTAAATCATTTCAAATTCAAATAGACAGTTTAAAATTAAACAAAATCAAATAATTATATTTTATTTAGCTAGATGATAATTTTATAAGGTTTTAGAAATTGGAATCACCCAATTTGGAGTTAGGATGCAAAAGTTATGAATTTTAGAAGTTTAAACCCCAAATTAACCCTAAATCGATTTTAAATGAATTTCCTGATTTAATTTTCTAAGGAAAACTTGAATTATGACGTCAGCCCTGAGATTATTGAATTTCCAGCGAATTTTCTTTAAACCTAAAATTTTTGAGACACCGACCAGGGCTCGGGTCCATAGGCAAGTCCACAAATCACGCCATTGGTCCATGGTGGACGGGGCATGGCCGGTGTGATGCGCCACGCATAGCGCCACGTGGCTGCCACATGGCGCCACGCCGCGCAACATCTGTTGAGGTGGCGCCGGGGTGGAGCCACGTCGGCACATGGCCCAAGAACGATGAGCTCGGGCTCGCATGGGGCGCCGCCACGAAACACCAGCCGAGCGGCAGAGAGAGGGAGTCTTGAGGGAGTTGAAGGCGCCCATTTTGTCACGAGGGCGTGGCGGTGGCCGGGCGAGGTGTAAGCGGCGGCGGATCGGCCTCACGACGGCGAATCTTCTCGATGGCTCCGAGGCAAGTGAGTGGGAGCACGGGTAGGTGACGAGGCGACGAGCTAGTGGCGAGGTCGGGCGGCCGGGGAGGACTTGACGGCGCCGGGGACGACGAGGAACAAAGCTTCAGTTGCCGCCGCGAAATCTCAAAATCCAAGCGATTGAGGAGAGGAGAGGCTTGGGGCTTTGGGCGTTAGGATGAGGAAAACAGGGGCTCCAGGCGTCCTTTATATAGCGAGGCGGCTCGGAACGAGGAGATCGTGGGCGGCCATGGCGTGGCGGCGGTTTTGTGCGTGGCGAGGCAGGCGCAAGGAGAGAAGCGATGGGGAGTGGGGCGGTTCGTGCGTGCGGTTTCTTGCCAAGACGCGATAAGCGAGGGCGGTTGGGCGTCGCTGCGGAACTCGGCTTCATGTGATAATGGCGGCAGACTTGGCTCGCCTCATGAGGAAGAAGGGTGAGGTGGGAGACGGCTGATGGCGGGGCCCATGGCGGTGAGAGGTGAGAGGGTGACGGTGGGGCCGAAAAGAGAGAGAGGGAAGGGAGCAATTGCGGTAGGTGGAGTGGGCGAATGTGGCCGGCGTCTTGTATGCTGGTGTGGAGGTTTTGGGCCGAGCCAATTCGGCCCAAAAACTATTCACTGATTTTAATTGATTTTTCTTTTAAAGTAATCAGTTTAATTCATTTTAGATTTAGAAAATAGCAAAATAAATCCAAAAATTCTAGAAAAATTCTCATAAATTCTTAGAGTCATTTTAGACTTAATAAAATTATTCCCAACTTAAAGTTGGCTTTTAATTTTGCAAATAAATTATTTTGGCTTTAAAATATTTAGGAAAAAGTTTTTAAAATTTCATAAAATTCTCAAAATTATTTTAGTTTTTATTTTTCAACTTTGACTCAAATAAAACTTTAAAAACTTTACTAAATTTTATTTTTTGACTTTTAAGACTTCAAAAATTCAAATAAAGCAAATAAACTCTTTCAAATTTCAGAAAATTCAATAAAATGATAACTTTAATAAATATAAATTGGTAACAGAGTTTTGGGCTGTTACAGTTCCAAAATCAAAGGTTAAACTATTTGTAGTGAAATATGCATGCAATACTCAGTGGAAACCAACATAATTAGTTTGAATTAATGGGCTCAGCATGATCAAGAGTATGACTTGCCTTGCTCACTAACTTGAGAGTTTTCCTCTTCGGTGCACTCAAGCTCCTCAGTGTCTTGGCGATTTATACGGAAGAAAAGGAGACAAATTCAAATAAGGCTCCAAATAAAGACTCCAGAAGATTCCAAAAGATTTCAAATCAACTACTGAAAAATCTTATGCTAAAAACGGATACTTGGGTAATAGCTTGACTCACCGAGAGGGGTCCAAGGGGAAAAGGTGGTTTTTAACAAACAGGCCAGAGAGGTGATCCTTGCGCATGGCCAAAAGGGTCAAGAGGATGTTCCTTGCGTAGAGACCAGGGGGATGATCTTCAAATAAAAGCCATAGAGGTCCGGAGAGAATTCAGGAGAGAAGGTCCTGGAAGAGCACAACCACTTATTGTGGCGGTAAGAGCAAGTACAGATCAATGCACCAAGAGACTTACCAGGGACAAGCAAGAAGTGATGTATGAAGGGGAGGTCGTGGAACACAGTGGCAGTTGAGGCTGATGCCAAAACTCCTGTGGAACCTCCAATGGTGGAAACACAGCAACGAAAGTCCTTGGCAGAATTCTTGGCAACAAGGTCTCGCCGAAAAGCAACCGAGCAAGAGCCAAACGCTAAGTGTGGAAAAAGGTGAGGAGGAAGATCTCCCTGGCTAATTATAGCCAGAGTGAGTAGAGAAAAACTAGGAGCGTACGTGTCAAGATAAGTATGGAAAAAGGTCACAAGTGGGTGAAGGACAAGGCAGGTGTCATCACCAATTTGGTGAAGGACAAAAGAAAAGGACAATGTATACTGTTAAGGGAGGGGACAAGGAAAGATAATAATGGTGCCACTAAGTGATTACATTCAGAATAAGCAGCCACGTACATGGCTGCATTTAATGTGACGCAACATGCATTAAATGCACAAGGTACTTATGTGGCGGAGATGACCGGGAGTAACAAGGCTGGCAAGTGGAACCTGTCAAACTTGGGAACAGCTTGGTCAAAAGGAAGTGGTCACGGCCAGAGGGAAGACCATGGCCGAACAGAGGAGGTCGTGACCTATTAGGGGGGGTCTTATAAGGAGGTCCAAAGGACTAAAGGGTCCAAGGGACAGGGAGGTCCTGACGATCAGATTCTCAAGGGGAGGTCCTGACGGTCGGATCTCTCAAGGGGAGGTCCTGACCCTTAGATCCAACAAAGAGGAGGTCTGAGCGGTTAAGATCTCCAAAGGGGAGGTCTTAACGGTCAGATCTAACAAAGGGGAGGTCCTGATGAGTAAGGAGGAGGTCCTAAAAGACACAGGGAGGTCCTGGAGGACACGAGGAGTTCCAAATGAGTACAGGGAGGTTCAAAGGACTAGGAAATTCAATGGCTAAGAGATATCAAAAGAGGTCTCGACGATCCAGATACAATAAAGAGGAGGTCTGGATGGTTAAGATGAGGTCAAGGGAAGATCCAAACATGAAGAATGTTTGGACTCAAGGGGAGGTCCAAACACCAGTTTGAAAATTTCCACAAAATGGTAGTACCGCAGTTTAGGGAGAGGTACTACCGCACGGGGTCCAAAAGGACTAAGAGGTCTAGGCCCTTAGATCAAAATGAAGGGAAGTCTGGACCATCAGACCCAACCGTAGGGAGGTCCAGACAGAAGAATTTCAAGGAGGAGGGGGGATTCAATGGAGGAGACCCACGGAAGGTGGTTCAAAAGAGGTCCTAACGGCCAAGATGAAAGGTAGAGGAGGTCTTGACGGTTAGATCTCAACAATGGAGATCCAAATGGACACAAGGAGGTCCAAATTAAAAGGAGGTCTAGGCATAAGGGAAGTGTCCAGGCAACAAGGAGGTCTAGACCAAAGAGGTCTTTGTGTAAGTGAGGTCTAGACACAAGGAGATCTGGACGTAAGAGAATGTCCAAGCAAGAAGAAAGTCTGAGCCTCAAGGGAGGTCCAAACCTCAAGGATCACTAAGAAGGTCTAGTCCCTGAAAAGGTCTACACCATACACCTTACATAAGGGATAGACTGAAGGGAGGGCTGGCAAGCTTATAAGAGAGGAGGCTATACCAAGCTCAAACCTCTCCAAATGAGCCAAGCTTTCGAATTCTCATCAAAACAAAACAGTTCTTTTTATATTTTGGAAAATTTAAAAAGGCTCTAAAAATCATGGTGTTACAAACCTACCCCCCTTAAGAGAATCTCAACCCCGAGATTCAAACCGAGTTAGCAAAGAGGTAGGGATAATAAGTCTTGAGATCTTCTTCCTTTTCCCACGTGGCTTCACTTTCTGGATGGTGACTCCACTGCACCTTGTATGATCTAATGATCCTAGGGGTGCAAACGGAGCGGATAGTTCCCGACCGACCGACCGACCGAATAAATGTGGGCAAAATTCGGTTGTTTTTTCGGATATCCGGAGGGTTTTTTCGGATTTGGATTCAGATTCGGGTATTTTTGACCAGATACAAATTCGGATTCGGATAATCAGGTATCCGGTTTTTTCGGAACTATCCGGCATTTAAATCGGATATTACCGAATACAATCCGAACATTGTCCGATTTTTTCGCACTCCAGCCACGGCCGCCCGACGCCCATGGCTCCGCCCGACCCCAAAGCCAAAAGCCAAACTCCATTCACTCTCACTCTCTCTCTCTCTCAGTCTATGAGCTCCAAATTGCAACCCTACTCACGCGCGCCGCCGCTCATGATCCCTCCTCTCCTCCTCGGCCCTCTCGCGCCCTCACGTCCAGCGGCTCGCCTCCCACCTCCCTCGCCACCGCCGTCGCCTCCCTCCCCTCGTCGCCGTGCCGCCGCCTCCCTCCTCCCTCGCATCCGCCGCTCACATGCCTGCCGCCTCCTCCGTCCGGCCATTGCTGCGATCTTGGAGAGTTATTCAGTGGTCCATGTTCATGACTTCAAGATCTTTGAACATTTCTTTTACCTCCATTGAGGCAAAGGCACATATACACTATCACGAGTATCATCGAAATAATCGGCAAGTAGACCATACAATACATGTAAGCATCACAATTTTTTGTTGGTCCAAAAGATATAGATCTTTGTGTTCCATTTCTATCTGAAGTCCTAGCAGTCTTTGTTAATTTTGTTTTTACCTTGCCTCTCTTTGTTTGATTAAGATCTCTGACGTCGGTGACTACCAAGCTCATTTCAAAAGCTTCTTATACATTGCTTTTGTTTCAGAAATAGAGATCTTGCTCAGATTCGGAGGCATGCATTACTTTTCTGCATTATTTTCCCAGCAAGGGATGATTTGAACGATGCCAAAGCTGCTTTTAGAGCCTTGTTGTTGTGGATTCGAAGGAATCATACGTGCATAGCAGGTGATAGCTGGACTCACTTGTACCACTTCTGTTATGCTTTGTTATGTTGTGCACACCTACATTATACGTTTCTATTATGAAGATTTCTAATGGCAAATTATTGGGATGGGGCTTTATTGCAGCATGTTATTGCCACCACATATTAGAAGATGCAACGTACATTGTTTAAATCTCATATAAAGTATAGCAGCTCATTGCCACATTATATTAGGTTTGGTGCAAAAGTGGTGCATTAGCAACATTAAAAGCAGGGCATTGAAGGATAGCAAGAAGGTTCTGATGAATTTACATGATAGTAACAGTTAACCTACTCTTTGGGTGGTCAACCATGGGAGAACACTATGGAAGGCAAAATGAGGACCCAAACAAAGCCTTCCTTTCTCCATGCTCCTAACAAGGATTCCTCCATCTCAACAAGAAATGGGAAAGATGCATGAGAGACATATCCTAGTCAAATGATTCTAATGCATTTACCAAAAGAAGCTTGTTCTTGAGGAACGCCTCTCTTGTTATGGCCTCTCTGGAGGACTTCCCTCCCTCCTTTCTCTTCGTCTTGCAAATCTTGTTTGCTTTGTTTGCTTTTGCACTTTAGTTACGATGTCTTGGATAAGGATTTGTGTGTGAGAGATTCTAAATCTTGTCATGTCTTGCTTTTGCTACCAAGTGTGGATTGCATGTTAGGTTCCATTTCTTTCCAATAGTATAGTTAAAGCGGTAATTGGTGGTACAAAAGTAGTATGTCATTAAACATCACAGATTAATTGGCTTGGTGTGTTCTTGTGTAATGTAATCTTGTATCATGCTTTAGTTATTTGTTTATGCTATTTCTAGATTATATCTATGAACTGCTATTCCTTTGCATTTTAAGCATATTTTGCTCTACTAAGTTTTATCAAGTTTGTTTTGCTAGAAGAAGGATTGGATGGCAATGAAACACCGCATAGCTTAAGGATGACAGCTTTGTGAATATTATGCTAGTGTGTTTCATCTTTGAGAATAAATTTTAGTTTGTATAGTAGATTCTCTTGTTTATTTGATTTATGTGAAATACTTAAGGTCAATTCGCGGTGACACATTGTACTTCTACATGAAGCTAACTCATTTATTTGTAGAACAACTTGCTATTTATGAATATTTGATTATGTGATGCTCGTGTAGTATGCATAAATATGTCTCGACAAATCACTAGTTAGTGAAAGTTACATTGTTTCATCTTGAGTCAACTACGTTAGATTGAATCGTTAAATATTGTTTAGACTCTGGCGCTTATTACTCTTGATGTAGTTAATTATTAGACATGCTTATCTTGGTTATCTACCATAGTATGAGTTTCTACTTGTTTGATGCCAATTGTGTTCCATGGTATGATTAATTAGTATGTGGGGAGTATCGACCTTTTCACTATTTTGCCTTTGGATAAATCATACTAAGCGATAGGAATGAAATAATAAAGAATTCTAGGTCTAGATCTCTTTCTCCTGTTATCTAACGTACTTGTTTAATTAGTAACTTTTACTTACAAGTAAGGATACAATATTTCCCATGTAAGAATGATATCTGAAGAGATTATGTTATCTAATTGTTTCATAGCTTACTATTTCAGAGGAGTCAGCCAAGGCGATCATTCACTATATGGGCTATACACCGGCCTTTTCATTGTAGGACTGTTTGGAATATTGATTATGTGGATGTATGGCTACTTTTGGATTCTGAGAATGCTTCCGGTGGTGAAGGTTCATGTATTTGAATATTTATGTCCGCTCTCGATGATACTTTCCTACATTTTTATTTTGCCAAGTCCACAACTGCTTTTTTCTTTGCCTATAATAGTACTTATTTGACCCTTTTCACCTAACGGAGGCTCCTCTGTGTGTAATGCAGTTGCATGTGCTCTTTGAAACATGCACGATTTGTGATACTGTGTTGACTATATATCTTTGATTATTGTGTGGTTTGTTCATGTTGGATGGCTTGGGGTTTTCTTGGCCTTTGAATCTTTCTTTTCGATAAATGATCTTGAATAAGTTCTTTGCAAGGATATGAGGAAGCATAGAAGAGAGACATTTTGAAGAAACGAAGGATTCGATCCGATCATGGATGAGTTCTATCGTTGTTGTGAAGGATTATGTAATGACAATTACAAAAATAACATAACACATTTATGATGCAACACAATGACTTAATGGGCTGTGAGAAACTTAATGCCACAACAAACTTAAATGCATTTTTATGCATAAATATGAAACCTAAAACACAGTTTGGTAGTCTCAAGAAAAGCCTAACAGAAAAAAACATAACAACTCTGCGACATATTATAACCCCATTGGATATCTTGATTTTAGTTTTCTCGCATGACTATAGAAAAATTACAACACTTTATGGTAGTGAAATTGACTTGTTGAAGGTATGGCAAATCACTTTTCCATTGGAAAAGAAACGGCATGTCTCTTTCCCTCTTTTTTGGTAAATTTTAGTTTTCCTATATTAATTGGTTTGGTATATTGTAAATTTGAGAATGCAAATTACAAAACTATCATTCTTAATCTTGAAGATGAAGTAAAAAGCTTACCCAACAAGATAATCTTCATCTGCGAATTAATCACCATGTCAAAACAAAGGTATTGAACTATTTATTACTTTTTAAACTTTCTTGGTACTTCTGAACATTACTGTTTGGTAAATCTGGGAAGGGTGTTTTGGTGGCGATGAGTTGTGATTTATGATTTGTGAACTTGTGACGTGCTAGTTAGTAGTTACACTTGCTTACTTAGCTCTGTCATGTACTTACTACTTGCTAGTTAGTAGTTAGTAGTTACTACTACTTGCTTAAATAGCCTATGTTATCGTATGATATATTTAAATTTGTTTGTTAAACTATTAATCTAGTTGCATTTTGGACATGTAGTATGGTTGATTGATATTTATTTGTGCGATATATATGGTTTATGTTTTCGCGCAATATCCGAATAAGTATTAAATGGATCGAGACAATCCGTATTAAACTCGGCATGTATTAAGCTCCGTATTCGTGGATCGAGACTATCTGCATTAAGATTCGTATCCGACCTTTGTCGTGTCCGATTCCGAATTCGAGAAAAAAATATGGAAAAGGATACGGGATGAGTGATATCCGTCCGTATCCGCTCCGTTTGCATCCCTAAATGATCCTGCTCCTGGTAATACGCTCTGCCACATCTAGGACTTTCATTGGCTGCTCCACATAGGTGAGATCTTCTTGTAAATCGATGCTCTCTAGGAGGGTATGATCCTCTGGCACTCGAAGGCATTTCCTTAATTGTGATACATGGAAGATGTTGTGCACTGCTGATAATGACTCTAGAAGTTCCAGTTGATAGGCCACTTCACCTTGTCTTGACAAGATCTTATATGGTCCGATAAATCTTGGTGCTAGCTTTCTTTTGGTCTGAAATCTTCTAACTCCCCGGAGTGGTGTCACTCTGAGGTAAACAAAGTCTCCAACTTCAAAAGATAAATCCCTACGACGGTTGTCTGCGTAGCTCTTTTGCCGGGACTGGGCCACTCTCAATCACTCTTTTATCAACTTTACTTTGTCTTCAGCATCCTTGATCAATTCAGGATCATAAAGTTGATGTTCTCCAACTTCATCCCAAAGAAGGGGTGTTCTACAAGGTCTACCATATAAGGCTTCGAAAGGAGATATCTGTAGGCTAGCTTGATAGCTATTGTTATAAGAGAATTCAGCATAGGGTAAATTCTTGTCCCAGCTCTTTCCGAAATCTAGAGCACATGCCCTGAGCATGTCCTCAAGGACTTGGTTTACTCTCTCTGTTTGCCCATCGGTTTGAGGGTGGTAAGCCGTACTAAAATTGAGTTTAGTACCTAAGCCTTCATGTAAATTCTTCCAGAATCTTGAGGTGAACTGAGATCCTCTGTCTGAAACTATTCTTTTGGGCACTCCATGTAAACAGACAATTTTGGTCATGTACAGATCTGCCAATATGTTACTAGAATAAGTGGTCTTGACGGGGTATAAAGTGAGGATAATCAAACTATGAATAATAGTCTTGAACCTACCACCATCTCTGAACTAATGAGTGATAATCCTGAAGAAGATAGCAATTTAATCCAAGAGGCTCCTCGCAGGAGCAAGCGACAAAGGATTGAGAACCTTTGGTGAGGACTTTATTGTATATCTCATGGATGATGTGCCAAACACTCTTTCAGAGGCTTACACATTACCTGATGTCGAGTATTGGAAAGAGGCAGTTCATAGCGAGATGGATTCCATCATGGCTAATGGGACTTGGGAGATCATTGATTGTCCTATCGGGTGTAAACCTGTTGGATGCAAGTGGATCTTTAAAAAGAAAATGAGGCCTAACAGTACTATTGGTAAGCACAAGGCAAGACTTGTGGCCAAGGGTTATACCCAGAAAGAAGGTGAGGATTATTTTGATACTTACTCTCCTGTTGCCAGATTGACAACCATTTGTGTGCTTATTGCATTAGCTTCTTCCCATAGTCTACACATTCATCAAATGGATGTGAAGACAGCTTTCCTCAATTGATAGTTAGAAGAAGAAATCTATATGGAGCAACCGGATGGTTTTGTGATTTCTAGACAGGAAAGTAAAGTATGCAAGTTAATCAAATCATTGTATGGTCTAAAGCAAGCACCTAAACAATGGCACGAGAAATTTGATAAAACTTTAACATCTACTGGTTTTTCTGTAAATAGGGCAAATAAGTGTGTGTATTATCATTATGGTGGGGGTCAAGGAGTGATTTTATGTTTGTATGTCGATGACATACTTATATTTGGGACAAACACTGTTGTTATTGACGATGTCAAATCTTTCTTATCTAGATGCTTTGATATGAAAGACCTAGGAGAAGCAGATGTTATTCTGAATATTAAATTGATCAGAAATGAGGATGGGATCACTTTAAACCAATCTCATTATGCTGAGAAAATCTTAAGTCGGTTCGGTTTTGAGAACTGCAATATTTCCCCAACTCCTTATGATGCTAGTGTTAAGCTTCGAAAGAATAAGGGATTAGACAGGGATCAATTAAGATATTTACAAATAATTGGGTCCCTTATGTATATATCTGGTGCCACAAGACCTGACATATCATTTGCTGTGAGCAAATTAAGTCGGTTTACTTCTAACCCAGGAGATGATCACTGGGAGGCGCTTGAGAGAGTGTTGCGCTACTTGAGAGGCACAACCTCATATGGAATTCACTATACTAGGTATCCATCTATATTAGAAGGATATAGTGATTCAAACTGGATCTCTGATGCAGATGAGATCAAAGCTACAAGTGGGTTTGTGTTTACCCTTGCAGGTGCTGCAGTTTCATGGAGGTCGTGTAAACAGACCATATTGACAAGGTCAACCATAGAAGCAGAACTTGTAGCACTAGACACAGCTACTGTTGAGGCTGAATGGCTTAGAGAGCTTCTGTTGGACTTACCACTGGTTGAGAAACCAATACCGGTAATCCTAATGTACTGTGATAATCAAAGAGTGTTGATTAAGGTTACAAGTACTAAAGATAACATGAAGTCCTCCAGACATGTGAAGCGTAGGCTTAAATCTGTCAGAAATCTGAGGAACTCCGGAGTGGTTACTGTAAATTATATACGAACTGAGAAAAATCCGACAGACCCTTTCACAAAGGGGCTAGCACGGAAGGCGATTTTCGTTGCGTCTATGGACATGGGAATGAGGCTCATTGGAGTTACAACTCAACAGTAACCCATACCTTTTTGATCGGAGATCCCGTGACTCAGGCAATGGAAAAAACAAGTTGATGTTTGAACAAGAGAGTACATTTTAATAAAATATGTACCCGTGTCCTAATAGACAAAGTACTATCAACTGTATGGAAGAGGATGGCTTAAAGCCTTAATGTATTAGCCTACAGGATACCTAGAATGAATACACCTACTTGAGCTTAACTAAGGTCGCGGTTCACGAGAATAGGGGCATTCTCTAGAGAGCTTATGAGCAGATAAGGGAGCATGACCATATAAAGCTCCGGTTAGGTTTGGTTCTTTGACAGCTTAGTATCAGTTGAGATTTCAAGTGAAATCTAATCACGAAAGACTGTGAATTCAAGGCATAGTCCATTCATCAGTTGTGAGAAGATGAATCTTGTTATTCTAGGTGCAAGTTCAACCCGTACGGGACTTACACCGAAAGACTGGTATATTAACAACTCTTCAGCACAAAAGTATTTATCTTACTCTTTGCTGCTTGCCTTGGAATTGGTGGGGGATTGTTAGAATTGGACCCTTATTTGTAAAGGCACATTCATTCCTAAATTCCAAAACATGCATGATTTAGTCTCTCTCGTTTGGACCTCCCCTCAGTCCAGACCTCTCTCTCTCGGTTGGACCTCTTGGGTGATCCTGGGAGACCTCCCAGGTTGTCATGGAAGACCTCCTGGGTGGTCTCCGGGGTGGTCGTGGAAGACCTCCTGGGTGGTCTCCGGGTTGGTCGTAGAAGACCTCCTAGGTGATCCTGGAAGACCTCCTAGGTGGTCTCCGAGGTGGTCCTGGAAGACCTCCTGATGGTCTCCGGGTTGGTCGTGGAAGACCTCCTGGGTGATCCTGGAAGACCTCTTGGGTGGTCTCCGGGGTGGTCGTGGAAGACCTCCTAAGTGATCCTGGAAGACCTCCTAGGTGGTCTCCTGGGTGGTCGTGGAAGACCTCCTAGGTGGTCTCCGGGGTGGTCGTAGAAGACCTCCTGAGTGGTCTTGGAAGACCTCCTGGGTGGTCTCCGAGGTGGTCGTAGAAGACCTCCTGGGTGGTCCTGGAAGTGGTCTTCTTGGACCTCCCTTGTCTGTGTGGAGATCCTCTTGGACCTCCCTTGGATCACTCCAAGAGAGTATGGTTGGAACACTATGGTCCCATTGGACCTCTTCGGGAGATCCTCTTGGACCTTCCTAGGAGAACGTGGTCAAAGTTGAAGACCAACGTGCAATCAGGATATGATAAATTCTGCTTAATTACCATTAATTGGTTTTTAATTAGCAGTTACCAGTGTTCTAATGTGTGCTTTATTGAGCAGTTACTAGAGAGTAATTGACTCAACCCTTAAAATGTTTTCGAGAGATCCAGACCAGATGAGATCTTTTTCCATTCCAATTATTCTTCTTCTCCCTCTCTGTTCTCTTGTGCTGGAGGGTTGTGCTGTTTGAACCAAGGCGTCCCTTCTCCTCGACGTGCACCGGGAAGAAGGGTGAGCGGTATCTCCGACCCATTGTCACAGAGTTCACCTGCACAGGGCAGCAATAAGGTTTCTGGGCAGCGCAACTACGCGTCTGCTTGCTGCACTGCGACGTCTACAATCTGCACTGCTTCCTGTTCTTCATCGAGCCATATTGTAAGTTGGTCATACGACCAGTTTATTCTGCTATAATCTTAATGTTGAGTATGTTTAGAAGTACAATAAGTTGTCTGCTATTAGTATCGTTTTATGCATCTGTTGTTTTAAGTAATCTTTGTCTCGTAATAAAATCTGAAATTAAAATGTTGTCCACATTTCCAACAGTAATGACTATGGACCATTGCAAATTTGTAATGCTTTCTGTTATGCTCTGATGAGTTCATCTATTAGTGAGGTGTATCTTGTTGATTGATGAGCCTGACTAGACTTACTACCAAAGGTAGTGGTAGGCACTGGCGGACCTACCCCCGGGGCAAGCCGAGGCGGCTGCCCCGGGTCTCCCGGCCGGTGAATCGTATGTGTCTAACACAGGTGAATATTAGCTGCACTTGTGCATGTGTTATATATATTACAATCAAAGATAATAGAAAAGCTAGTATCTCAAGAAGTAGACTTATCAATTACCAGGTCCCCTGAACCAGTCTTGAGTGAGCATCACTTTCAGAGAACAGTGCGCCAGATGTTTACTGACAACAGGCATTCAACACCAGCAGCAGAAGAAGAAATCAATAGGATGTCACACAAAAATCAAAAATCAAATCCTGAATGCAAATGTTCTGCACTGGTAGCAATATATGGATTACCTCTTCAAGTACTTGCCCATTGGCTTGGTCATGTCTGCCCCCGCAAAAAATTGGACACAGCAAAATAGTTAGACACCAAAGATGAGAAAAGAAACTCGATCTTAAACGTCTGAGAAAGCATGCGTGCCAAGTTCACAATTGCTCTCATGAGTGAGTCATAACCCATTTAACCCATTAATTTAGCCTCATATTATCTGTTGCTCACAGTAACTGACTTGCCATATATAACACACTAGTCAACATGCTGCATGTGGGAGATAATTAAGAAGGTTTTCCTTGTCAGAACACTAAAAAAAGTTCCTCTCGCATAGCAATACTGGTGATGTATGTGTCCAAGGACAAACTGATGACCAAGGTTGGAGAGAGGCTGTTTGTGTCTTACGGATTCCCTGTCTGGGCACTCAGAAACTGCAAGGTTGGTGTGACTACCAAATAAGGGCACATGCACATAGCCGCTGTGTCGTAGTCCCCGCGCGGCCGCGCCGTGTTGGGCCTTGGCCTTGGCCGTGGGCCGAGACGCGTCGAATGCAAGCTGTAGCCAGCCCAGTTGCAGCCCAAGCCAAATCCCCAATGAAATGCAGATGCACTAGTAACCTTAAATCCCTAATTCTCTAACCATTACCCATTCATCCTACTCTAGGCTCCGGTTCGATGGCGGAAATTTGCGGTGAGGTCTCTGATGCGAGAGAGGGTGAGTCTTTAGAGCAAGGTGAGGCGGAGTCTTCTGGCGTGGCGCGCCACCGGCGAACAATGAGGAGCGGCGAGAGGCTGCGGCGTGGGGATTGATGGTGGCAAACTAGTCGACTACTGAGGCTCGGTGCAAGGGCTACGGCGTGGGAGAGTGCTGAGGGACGGTGCAGGCGGAGGCTAAGGCGAAGCACTTGCATGGGTTGAGACTCGGCGCGGCGTGACGAGCTACCGAACCAGCACAATAGATCATTCCTCGCCCCGGGTCTTTAAAATTTCTGGTTCCGCCACTGGTGACAGGTCGGGTCGACACAATTATCACCCGCGCCGAAGAAGATGGAGGGGAAGGGAGAAGAACCAAGCCAGGCCCAAGATGGAGTGTGGAGGGGCGTTTTGGACTTTTCACATGCGCATTTCAGTCCAAAAGAATTTTTTAAAAATGCTAGAATACGCAAACAAATTTTGACTATTTATGTGAATTGAGTGATATATCGTGAAGAGCATTCTTTGCGGTGGCATTTTACGAAGCGGCCAAAATAGATTTTGCCGATAGTAAAAAGGGGTGATTATTGAAGTTTTACCATTAAATTTATGTGTAATGGTATTCTATGTCTTAATGATATGTGGACATTCTTTGCGGTGATATTTTACGAAGCGGCAAAAATAGATTTTCCCGATAGAAAAAAGGGAAAATTATTAAAGTCCCTCGAACGCCGCCTCCAAGTCCAATCCCCTCCCCTTCTGCTCCTCCCTCCCCGGAAGCGCCTTCGCCTCCTCCCTCCTCGCAGCAGCCGGCAGCGGCGGCGGAGGCTCCAGGAGATTAAGGTCGGAAGCATCTACCCACCCAGCGAGCGGAAGCAGCGGCTGCCGAGCGCCGACCCCTGAGCTCCGCAAGAGTAAGCCCCCCTCCCAGCTCGACGCACCCTGTGCTCTTGTTGATTTCTTGGTCGATCCGGTTTAGTCGGTGGTGGTTGTTAGGGTTAGTATAATTTAATGCGGAATTAGGGGGATTTAGGTTCCAGTTCGAACCTTGCGGGATTGTGCGATAGCTTGTCACCGAGCCGCAACATGCGCGTCGCTTCTTAGTCTCTTGCGGTTGCGAGTTTGATTCTAGATGCAGAGAGAAGAGGATAGATGTGGTCTTCTAGGTGAGACTTGACATGAATCAGTATGAAGAGGCTAGTTCGCCTTTCTTTGTTTGGATTGATCGAGAGCGAGGGACCGGATCTTAGACATTTGTTTGCCGCATTTGGCTTTTGTGAGTTCGAAGACGGCGTTGGTGGGTTTGGTTCATTTTTACTGGAAATTTAATCGATGGTGATTCCCAAATAGGGTGTCCTGAATAGGTGAATAGGAATTCTTTGGCTCATTGGATCTTTCCAATCTACCGCTTATGCCCAGTGTGAACCCTGGCTACAGGATTTTTTTTGCATGCTTTAGAGCACGTACAATATTGTGTTAAGACTTGTGACGTAGGTGATTAGATGATGTGGATGAGAGAGAGGGAGCATATAGAATTGAGCCGTGTAGCAGTTGATTGTAACACGAGAAACAATATACATTATATATGAAGGGGTTATCTATAGAGACATGTAAAAATATAACTCATTGTATGAGCTATCTATAGATGACATGGAGAGGTACTATAGACAACAGTTGACAGTTGTCTATACCATTGTACATGCTCTTAGGGCATCTCTAATAGTTAGAGATAACTTTGTCTCTAATATATGCTACATCATCTTTAGAGACAACATCTCCAATACATAGTCTCTAGTACACTCACCAACATTTATATTTTATAATTTTTCTTTGAAACGGGCCTACATATCAACTAGTGTAGATTAATGTATCATGTCTTGTTTCGCGTGAACAACAGTCTTTTCAGAAAGAGATGACTTGTGCTCTCTCCTCCACGTAGGATTTTGCTGACGTGACATAGCTAAGAGACGACAATAAATACACTATTGGAGATGCCCTTAGAAGTCATATCGGCCTTTAGTTTGTTTCTTTGTAAGTAGTGCCACATGGGAATTGTAATAATAAGATATATGATTAATTGATTAATGATGGTATCCTGGTATTCCGGACAGGACCAGTTTGACCGGCAGTTGTTGATGATTGGTACCGAAACCTGGAGAATTACTGAGTCAGTTGTTACTTGTTAGTTACTACTGATTTTTTTATTGAAGTCTTTAGTATAATCCTTTTGATGCTTGTTGTCCCCATCTATTTTGCATTTGCTTCTTGTTGAGTTTTGCTTTTCTTATTTGCATATCCATATGAATGTATAGTGACGGATTAGACTTGTGCTATTTATTTATTTTCAGTACACTTTGCATCTTTAGAAATACATCTTCAGTTGCAATGTACATGTTTGTTTAGTTTATTGTGAGTTTGGATTATGGAGGTATGGTCATCTCTGACTCTAAATTCTAAAAGTTATCATCTGTTCTGCAGGTTGTCATTGTATTGTTGGAGACTTGTTTAATCTTCTGGTGACTGAAATAACTTTGGACATGGCATTCTATGCTAGAAGGGGTGGAGATAGGGGTAGCGGTCGTATTCAAGGAGGAAGTGGGCGAAGTGGACGTGTCCTGCGTGGAAGATCAGGCCTGCCTCCTCGAGGACCACTTGGGATTAACACCCGACCATCTGCACGCACTATTGCTAAGGCAAGGCCAAAACTGACACTATGTTTTTGTTCATGGCCAGATTCCTGAATAAAGTAAAAAGCTGAATGAGGAGAGCATCGATTTTATTATATGGAGGGGCAGAAATAACAGTTTTGTTTATCACTAATGGACCCTTTGTTGGCTAGATCATCTCTTTTATTATGTGGAGGTGTGGAAGTAACTTTGGTCTTTGTCTCTAATGAATACTTTGTTGGGTGGAGCATCTCTAAGCTTTCATTTATGGAGTGGTAGAAGCAACTGTGGTGAATACCTCTAATGGAAACTTTGAAGGATGCCACCTTTTCCTCAAATGTATGGAAGGAAATAAATGCAAAACAAACTTTATGGAGATTTTGCAATTTGATGTGTATACTACATGAGGCACTGAATGGGGAATTTCCACTGATCCTCTCGCTATGTCTGGTTGTCTGGAACTTCAATACGCCCCACACCTGACAGTTCTGGATTCTACTCCGCTGAGGTGCTTCTAGGCTGTCTCTAGAGCAAGTGCTCTAGCCATTTATCTACTTGGCTTGTGATATTGGTGATATTGGTGGAACTCTCTTCCTCTCCATTGTTAACTTAATGCACTATTTATAGTTTAGCTGCTTATCAGTAAATTGTTGCTACTCATAAAGATTGATGTTAAGTCAATGTGGCTCCTGATAGTTGGCATAATCATAGCAAACAGTTTGAGGTAGTATTCTTCTGTGAACTATGATGACCTGTTTCCTCACATGCTGGATGCTTGGCATTTTTCAGTCTTTTAGCAGAACCAAAGACATGACCTGGAGACCTGATCTGTTTAGTGATAGTATGGTGGCTAGTGGAATAGAAACTGGTACAAAACTGTACATTTCAAACTTGGACTATGGGGTTTCCAATGAGGATATAAAGGTTTGTGAAACAAGTAGATAGCCTGAAATTATCTTTTCACCGTTCCTTACTTAATGTAAAGCTGACAAACTAACGAATTTTCAATATTCCTTGTAGGAGCTGTTTTCAGAAGTCGGTCATTTGAAACATTTAGCTGTTCACTTTGATGCTTATGGTCGCCCAAATGTTTGTATTTCTTCTAGTATTTCGTCTTTACGTATCGAGCATATTTAGCATACCTTTTAAGAATTTTTATGCATAATTCAATTCGGTGTTATATGTAAACTTAGTTAATCTAGAAGCTTAATTTAATTATTAGTTGGTCTTCCAAACCAACCATGCATAAAACAGTAACCATTGTTGTGTTTACTCTGTAAGACAAAATAAAAGGTAGAGATTAGGAGAAATTACCTGAAGCTTAGGTTAATTGTCGAATTTTAGTGTCTTTCATAAAAGTTTACATGGCTGAGGTTTTATATAAGTTTACCTTTTGTGGCCACTGGGGCCCCTTTTTTTGCTGGCAACTTTTACTTTGCCTCTATTGTTGTATTAATATTTGTTTTTTTATTTCTAAAGGGTACAGCAGAGGTGGTGTTTACAAGGAGAAGTGATTCAATTGCTGCATTAAAACGGTATAATAATGTTCTACTTGATGGAAAAGCTATGAAGATTGAAGTTATTGGAAGTGACTTAGGTTTGCCTATGACACCTCGTGTAAATGTTGTCGGGGCTTCTAATGGCAGAGCTACGAGAACAGTTGTTATGACGTGAGTGGTATTTTTCATTTTTGCTTATTTTATGATGTGTTTATTAAAATTTTATTTGTTGTCCAACTATTGCCCACCGGAAGTGTGTTGTTGGTAGTGGTGAAGCCAAGATGAAAATAGAGGTGGTGCCTATGTGTCAAAGCTAACACGAGACAAGTATACCAAGGATACATCCATTGACACACTTACAAATTGCAAATGACAAAAAAAATAGAAACGCCTTGCCTGGCTGCCTGCCGAGTGCAGAGCGACGATTGTCGTGCCGTCGCACCCTCGAACACCAAGTATGCTTGTGCGTTTAGGGTTTGCACTATGCAGCAATGAGTAGCCAGTAGAGTAGGAGACATTTTCCACTGATTGGGCCTCCTACAAGCAACAAAACAGTGGCCCACCAAGGTATTACACGGCCGCTAAAGAGTCCACTGCCCACACTTCACTTCTCCTTCCTCCAGACGCTGAGCTGCTCGATTTCTACCGGTCCTGTGCTGCCTACACGCTCAAAATTCAAGCGTTGGTGCCTGGGGCGTGCTTGGGGCCAGAGCCCCAAGTAGCCCCAACACTACCTTCTCTGGTTGCTGCTCGTGTCAGATTGTTGTCAGCTTGCATATTTTGCTTCGTCTAAGTTCAATGATGTCCTTGTGATGCGCCAAAACTTTTGCCTCCTATTTCTCACTATCTACTTTAGCTTCCGAGGACCAAAAAATTGACCTAAAACCTCACAGCTAGATCATCCATTACAATGCAAAACCTTCCTTCCTTTTTCTCTGTGTCAATCTACTGCAAGCTAATATACCTTCTATGTCTGACCAGCAACTTCTGTCAATAGGTTTCTTCGTATACCTGTATTTTAGTTGTGTAGCTGTCAAGTAAATTAGCTTTTGGATTACTGAAAGTGCATATTGACTTGCCAGTATGGTCTCTTCACGTTATGGCAGTTTCAAGTATTTTGTGAAACACGCTGCATGCAATGTATCTACAGGACTATTAGTTTGAAATGGAAAAATTCCAACTGTTAAATGTGTTTCTTGATGTTTGTCATTGGCAGCTTAAAATTACGATTCAATTGATAACTTCTGAACATGAACCAGAATTTGAATAAGTACTATGCTGAGGCTTTTGTTGTTCTCTTTTGTCTTTGAGTGGTATATACTTTGTTATGCTATATATCAATAAAAAAATTTACATTTCAGGCCTGAGCTTGGTCGACGTGGCGGCGGTTCCAGCAATAGGCCTTCAGGGTAACGCTTCTCACAATATCAACTTCGTTTAGTTGTGACATTTGTTGTGTTACTTATTAGGTAGCAAGTAGCAACTGTAACCTTTATCGGCTTGTTTAATTTCGTAGTACATGCTTATTGTATTTATAGTGAAGCCATTGCTTTGTGGTTATTACTAGCATGAGATGTTTTGCTCCTTTCTGGAAAAGAGGTACTTATTAGGCACTTCATATAAATTCTTTCTATTCATTCTGCCGACAACTTGCGAGATCAATAGTGAGCAATTTCTTTTTTTTATACAAAAAACATGTCACGCACTAAGTTCAGATGTGGGAGTGATAATTGCATGTTACTAAATTCCCAGCACGAACCAGTCATGTTTCCACCTGTTGTTCCTGCCATAGGACAAATTTTGCTAGTTGTGTCATGGATATAGGCATCTGAGACAAAATGTTGCTTTTCAATAATTATTCGTCTTTTTATGTGGTTTAAGGCTTTTGGCGGTCGGTGATAATCGGGCCACCTGGCAGACTGGTTTCTTTGAGTAGATGCCCTCAAACATACAAAAAATGTTTTGAAGCTTCACAAAAGTTCATTTGATCTTTTGCTGATCTGTCATTCCAGTAATTCCAGCAATAGATGGAACCGTGGTGCTTTCCAAGCTGGACGAGGTGGTGCTTTCCAAGCCGGCCGAGGCCGAGGCAGGGGTCGTGCCCCATTCCAGGCCCAGTTCCAGGGCCGAGGCAGGGGCCGTGGCCAATTCCAGGGCCGTGGTCGGGGAAGGAAGCAATCTGAGAAAACTGCAGATGAACTGGATAAAGACATGGAAACTTATCATGCCGAGGCAATGAAAACCGACTGATTGCTGCAGGTCTAGTGATGGTGGTGGCTGTGTTGTGAGCGCTACTCTTCGGCTTCTGCTGAAAGATCATCTTATAATAGGTTGTACCAGTTTTAGCTGTAGTATTTCTCGGAGCAGTGAACACCTTTCTGTTTTGGTTTCCGAAAACAACTCCACCTCTAGTAGTTTAAAACACAGCCGTGATGTGTAGTGTTTATCTGGTATTTGCAACCTTAGGTATCTCTAGTAGATTATCGTGTTAAGCTTAGAAAGAAAATCAATCTAGTAATGGTGTTTTTTTTTGACTTGTGATGCGCAGAATCCTTGCCATTAACAAATTTAGTCTTATGTTATCCAAGTCTTGGATGTTCTTGCACGGCATTGTGTTCTTTATCCGGTCATGTACAATTGCCCAGTGGGAGGTACCTCCGGGACATTGCGGGGTGCTGACGATCAGGTGGGCGGAAAACCGCGGCCGAGGCCGAGGTCGAAGAGCGTGGAAGGCATTAATGTATTCTAGTGTTCACCGAGGGAAAAATATATTAACCTATAGAATATCTAAAGGGAAAAATATATTAACCTATAGAATATCTAAAATGAATACACCTACTTTGTTGGATCTGGGAGTAACACTTTTAGATCATTTATGTATTCAACACTAGTTCCTGAAAAAGTAGTTAATGTACACATTAAATAAATAGGTAACATCTATAATTCGTACCACTTTATTAATAAATATCAGAGTTACAAGTCAACAATAAAAGAACATAGCGGAAGACGAAGAAGTAGTAGAGCACAGCTAATTTGACACAGGCAATCGACTGGGGTAGCGGCCTAGTTGCTAAGATCCACACCGATAGCGAAATCATTCTCCTCTGAATAACATTTTATTAAACAAGGATGGGTACAAAAATGTACTCCGCAAATTACACTTAATAACATATTATAATGAATGCAGGGATATATCAAAGGAATATTTATATGGTTGAATTTGCATAAAGCAATGTTTTCTTTTTAAATATTTGTACTAAGTTCCAAAGCGGTTATTTTATAACTAAAATTCATTTTCTAAATTCTCAAGTTTTATAGTAGGATAACATACTATACCAAATCTAGTGAAGGATACCCTCCTATCACATGGCTAACCGTCTAATTTTCCAATTGGATAAATTATCCAAGATCATTTATGTCAAAATAATTTTGAAAACAAAACTAAAGTCTAATTCACGAAAAGCTTTGTTTAACATGTCCATAACCGTGGACACGACTATTCGAATAGTTTTACACTATGTAGAGGTTGTACAACTTTATCCACAAGAGATAATCAACTTTTAATGTCTGTTTCACACACTTTTGTTGGTGTGCGACTAAGTGGTTATCACAAGACTTTTACAATGCTCAATCCCAAAGCAATTATGCCTGCTAAGGTGTCACTTCAATTGGGCCACCAGCCCACCGAAAATCTCCCTCTTGCGCCAAGTGAGAATTTTTGTCTATTCGACACCTGCACATCCAAATGGCACAACTAGCAGAGGAATGTTGCAAATTATTTAGTCAGGTCTGTCACATACCATACTCGTGGTAGTACAGAGGGGCTTTACAAGCCGCAGCTCGTGGACCGATCCTTAACTGACTTGGACAACTTCCAATAAAACCCTGGTCTCGATCATTAAAATGAATAGATCCCGTGCATCAACTTGCACCAACCTTAACAACCATTTCGCTCAAGTCTAAACCAATTTTTATTTTATTTTGCTTTTCAAAACCATTTGTAAAATTTCCACAGCAAACTAAGGCCATAGACCAATTTTTAAATCCATAGTTGATTTTTTGGCTAAAACTCTCAAATTGAACATTTTTGGTCTATGCCTGACTAGGCGTATATTGTTTTCCCAAAGTGTTCTAGTTCATACTATTTCATAAACTAGGTTTTCATCTAAGGTGCCAAGCTATGTTTAATTCAATGTCAAGATTGGATGTACAATGGTAATGGGAATAACTGTAATTTTAAAACAGGAATTTAAATAAACTTGAACGTAAATAAGCATGTAGTAATAATTTAAAACATAATATACATAATTTAAAATACTGGGATTCAAATATGATCAAATGATGTAACTTTCCTTGCTCAAATAATTGTTGTTCTGAAACGGCGTCGAAATATAACTATCCGAAGTCGTCGAAATCTATACGCGAAAATAAGTCAAATTCAAATAAACTCCAAATTAAATAATTTTGGTTCTGAGAGATAGATATTGAATTTATATGAATTTATAAATTTGAATCACTTGAATCGGAGCTCGAACAAAGGAGAACGGGCTCTCAGAAGATTGATTTTCACATGAAATGCTAGAATTAGATTTTTCAGAATTTGTGGAATTATTTTTCTAAAGGAAAACAATTTACTGCGTCATGATGACGCCGACAAGAGGATTTTGATTTTCGGCTAGAATTATTTTTCTAAAGAAAAAAAGGGAAAAAGCCACGTGTGCGTTGACTGGGCGACACGGGGCGGCCACGTAGGCAAAGGCGGTGAGGTGGTACACACGTGGCATGCCATGTGGCGGATGGTGGTGGTGGCGCATGGGTACCGATGGTTGCCGACGAAAAGCAGCGTGGCGGCTGGCAGCGAGGGTACCAAACGAGATAGGAAGGTACGGGGAACAAGGTGCTCACCTCGGCGGCTGCTAGGCATGGACGCATGACCGACGACGAGGGTGGTGGCGGCGGTGAGATGCAGCTCACGGTGGCACGGCGGTTCCAGCGATGCTCCGGCGAAGATTGCGCAAGTACATCATAGAACACGTCGAGGCAAAGCCTAAGGTGAAGACTACATTGGCGGAGCTCCTTCGACGACGGTGCAATCGGCGGCGAAAAGGCGTTCGATCGACGGTGGGGAAAACTTCGATTTCGGCGAGGGGACGAGAGGAGAGGTGTTAAGGTTTTTGGGGATATGTGAGGGAGAGAAGAGGCACGGTATGATCCCTTTTATAGGGCAAGGGGGCAGGGAGGAGATTGAGCGCGAGATATTTGTGGCGGCCATTGAGGATTCCGGCGAGAGCGGGCGCGAAAGAGAGGGGGATAAGGGCAAAACGGGTGCAACGGGATAAGGGGAAGATGATGCACACGTGGGTGCGAAAAATGGGGAAGAAAACAGCGGTGGTTCGGAGCTTGCGAGGCGGCCATGGCGGTCGGGTGCGAGAGGGATTATTTTAAAAAGTAATACATTTAAAAAAAATAATTACATAAATAAATATTTGAATTTTTTTTTTACAAAACTAGACCTCTGTCGCCAATTGAATTGGTGAGAGGGAGCTGAATCCCTGAATTGCTCTTGTCTAGAGGGTGGAGGGCGTATGCCACTTGAGAAGTCCCTATCGGTAATTGAATTGGCGGCAGGAGGCTATCGCCATTTCAATTGGCGACAGGGGTCTAGTTTTGCAATTTCTTTTTCAACTATTTATTTCTGTACTTCTTTTGTAAAAAATTATTTTTTTTTAAAAAAAATTCGGGATGAGAGAATGAAGAAGGGAGGAAGAAAGGAGGAAGGGGAAGGAGCTGGTCGGTGGGGCCGAGATGGCAGAGAGAGAAGAGGGAAGGGGAGGCCAGGTGGGTTGGGTGCGAGTGGGCCGAGAAAGAGAAGAAAAATAGGCTGAGAGAGGGAATTTTGGCCTGTGAGTGAAAAAGGGATTTTAATTTGATTTTCGGATATTAGAAGTAGCAACAAATCATAACAGAAAATAGCAGATAGAGTTCAACAATTATGAAAAAAAACTTACAGAAATTCTCTGAATTATTTTGAACTTAATAAAATTACTTCCAACTTAAAGTTGGCTTTTATTTTGCACATAAATTATTTTTAATTTATGAAAAATAGGAAAAGCCTTTTAAAATCTAGAAAAATCAAGAAATTAATTAAAATTTTCTTTTTAACTTTAAATCCAAGAAAAACTCAATAAATTTTCTTTTTGACTTTTAAAATCTAGGAAATTCAAGAAAAGCAAGAAAACACTTTTAAAACTCAGCAAATCCAATAAAATAATAACTTTATTAATTTTATTTTTGGTAATAGAACTTTGGAATGTTACATACTTGATCTTAACTGTGAGGTCACAATTCATGAGAATAGGGCATTCTCTAGAAAGCTCATGAGCAGATAATGGAGTATGGCCAAATAATGCTCCGTTTAGGCGTGGTTCTTTGACAGCCTAGTATCAGTTGAGATTTCAAGTGAAATCTAATCACGAAAAGCTGTAAATTCAAGGCATAGTCCATTTATCAGGATGAATCTTGTTATTCTAGATGCAAGTTCAACCCGTACGGGACTTACACTGAAAGACTGGTATGTTAACAACACTTTAGCACAATAGTCCTTTTCTTCGTTTTTGCTGCTTGCCTTGGAATTGGTGGGGAATTGTTAGAATTGGTCTCATAAGTGTAAAGATACATTCATTCCTGAAATTCCAAAGCATGCATGGTTTAGTCCCATATTGCCTAGCCAAGTGGTCGGAGAGCAATTTATAAAGTGTAGTCCTTGTCACCCCTTGAAACGTATGACACATGACATGGGGTGACATGAGGTGACTATAGCTAAAGTCACACACATGCACCTACGCACGCGTGCGCGTATATTCACGTGGCAATCACATAACTTGTGACTTGCAACGCGTGATCGTGAACGTGTTGTGAACCTAGTCCACATTTCTTTTGCTAACCGTGCATTTCTCTCTCTCCTTTTAGATTGGTGAAACCAGTGTGGTCAAAATAATGTGGTCGAAACATTGTGTTCGAAATAATGTGGTCAAAAAACACTGGTCGAATTCATAGACCAGTGTGGTCGAAATAAAATGGTCGAAAGACTGTGGTTGAAGCCATAGACCAATGTGGTCGAAATAAAGTGGTCGAAACACTATAGTCGAAATAAAGTGGTAGAAACACAGTAGTCAAAAAATAGTGATAGGATCCATAGACTCGTGTGGTTGAAATAATGTGATCGAAATACATTGGTCGAAGCTATAAACCAGTTTGTGATTAGGATATGATAAAACACTGTTTAATTACCATTAATTGGTTTTGAATTAGCAGTTACCGGTGGTTTAATATGTGCTTTATTATGCAGTTACTAGAAAGTAATTGTCTCGACCTTTAAAAGATCTGGAGATGTCCAGACCTGACATAGATTTGTTCAATTTCATTTTCTTCTTCTTCCTCTCTGTTCTATTGTGCTGGAGAGTTGTGCTGTCGAACCAAACCGTCCATTCTCCTTAGCGTGCACAGGGAATGAGGGTGAGCGGGTATCTCTGAACCATTGTCACATAATCCACCTGTACAGGGCGTCAATAAGGTTTCTGGGCAGCGCATCTGTGTGACCGCTTCTTTGTCTTCGCTTTATCTACGTTCGACTTTGTTTGAGTCTCTGCCGCTTCTCGTTCTTTATCACGTCTGACTGCAAGTTGGTTGTGCGACCAAACTATTCTGTTATAATCCTTTTATTGTGTATGTTTAGAAGTGCAATGAGTTGTCTATTGTTAGTGTTGCTTTATGCATCTATAGTTTCATATGATCTTTGCCTCATAATAAAATCTGGAATTAAAATATTGTCCATATTTCCAACACTGCGCACACTGCAAAGCATGCGGCGTCCATGGATAAGTAGGGGCATAGAGGTGATGCGGCGGCGGCGCACCGCGCATGGGTGGTGGTTAACAGGAACGCGAGGGAGCAGCAGGGAGTGGTGCGCGAAGTTTTCAGATCACAAGGTGTGGGCACGGTTGGTTCTGATCGGCTGTGAGCATATGAGAGAATCACGCCAGAGAAGAGAAGGGCCCACATGTTGGCGTTCAATTTTTCTATAGGTGGGACGAAGAGGGTAGGAGAACAGACAACCACCAACTCCAATTTTTAAGTAGTAGAGATGTATGACATACATTACCATTGTAATTGGACTATCTTACCTTCTTCGCTTCTTACACGCTTTCCCAACCCTTGTGCATATCCTCTTGTTCGAAGCCAGTCTCTCTCAAAATCAAGCCTCCAAGAGTTCAGCAGTACAGCGGCAACTTTGGGTGAGCTCCCTTCACATTTGTTCATCACCTTGGCATCTTCAGCGACTGCCCATGCTGCCCTCTCGCCCTCATGCTGCAATGTGTTTCCACAGATATTCTCATTATAAAGATGCCCCATAGAAGGTTCTGCAGCAATAGTTGCCGGAACAGCACCCTCATTTCACTCGACACGGCCTCTTTTTGTTGTGAACTCTTCTTCTGCTATGAAGTTTGGGCAGAGCTCCTGCCAGGTTTGCTCTAAAAAATAACCACCAAGCGAGAATAACAAACACAAAGATAAACTTTGTTATTTATTGGTGACCCTAATTGACATCAACCTTTGTGATGTCTTGACACATTGGTAAAAACAAGGAAACCTTCGGATGGACGTATGCATTGTTAGCCTCCAACCTTTCGTGGTAGGTCATCTACCGCGCCTCCCATGCGTGGCAGCAAAAAGGAAAATAAAAAAAAGAAAGGCACTGTAGCCCACTAGATGGAAGCGGCAAAGCAACGACTGCTACCAAAAAAATAAAAGCTTTCTTAGCCTTCAAAGAAAAATAAAAGAAAAGCTTTAACTTGACTAGTATACGCTGCTAGCAATTGGTGCAACCATCTATTCTAACCTTCTCTTTTCGCAGCTACCGGTTTGGAATATGACACACACCCCCATACACTGTAGTTGTTGCTTTCAGTTGGGTGTGTGATCGAGTGATGTGTCGTAACTCGTAAGAGTGATTAAGGTAGCAATCTCATGTCGATTTAGCTAATGGCACTGTTGGTAACTTGGTATGGTGTTTATGTTAAGTCCTTTTAGGTGTACGTGTATTAAGGGTGGAAAATAAAAGCTCGAAACTCATGAGCCAGTTCGGCTCGTTAAGAGCTCGGTTCGACTCGGCTCGAACTCAGTCTCTTAACGAGCTAAGCCGGCAATTTAGCTCATTTTCTTAACGAACCGAGTTTGAGCTGGCTCGCGAGGTGCTCGTTAAGCTCGTTAAAAAACCAGCACAGTTGAGCAGTAGTACTAGACCAGCCCAACCCAGTAACCCTTAGATGGTCCAGGGAGGCCTAAGCTCAAAGCTGTGATCTCATGACTTTGTAAAAAATTTATTAGGCTGATTTTCCTTTTTTTTTTAGCGAGCCTAACGAGTCTAACGAGTCCTAAACTGTGATCTCTTAACTTTCTTAACGAGCCGAGCCGAGCCTGATATTCTGCTCGTTAGCTTAACGAGCAGAGCCGAGCCGAGCTCGTTTTCTTAACGAGCCCTACCGAGCCGAGCTGAGCTGGCTTGTTATCCACCCCTAACGTGTATGCAGCTGAATCATATGGAAACTGGAGTGTTCGGCCCTCCGCCAGCATACGCAGGTGACGTTGTGGTTGTATGGTTAGCTCCTTCTTCTTGCTCTGGGCGGTAAGAACGAAGGTCGGCGGCGATGTTGCGTTGTCAAGATGGAGGACCTAGGTTTACTTGTTGTAATCTTTTTTCTTGTAAAGGCCTGTGTGCAAAATTTAGGGACAGTTGTTCTTGCCTCGTCTATGTGTAAAACTCTTATCTAATGCATGGGTGAAGCTGTATAAGAAAAAGGGAGACTGGAAAGCATGGAAGTTATCGGTTGGAGCGAACACATAAAGAGAGAATAGAAAGGGGGGCTCGGTTGACAATTTGACACGTTACTGGATTTAGTACCACGAATTATATTGCCCAGTGCTACTATTTCAATTTTCAAGAGCCGTCTAGGCGTGTATATTGTTTTGAGTAAATACTAAAAACATAAATTTACATGCCAGTCGATCTACTATAAATGTAATGAAACAGTAAAAAGAGCACGACAACGAAGAGGAGGGTTAGTAATTCATGGAGAATACACGTCGGGCGAAGTTAAGAGATAAAAGAGAAGCCGGAAAAAAAGTTAATAAAAAGATATAGACCCACGTGTTAAAAAGTGGAAGCCCCACATAATATTAAAACCATATGATAACTCAGCGGTTAAGACTGTTTGTTGTTGTATGAGAAGTCACGAGTTTTACTTCTAAGTTATACAATGTTAACAACTTTTCAAGTGAGTTACCCAGTACCTAGCTCAAAATTTTTTTCCCTCTGCTTTTGTAAAAAAAAAGCCAGCTCGAAAATTAGGGGAAAACACTTGAATTGGTCTTGGCCTCTTGAGCCAGAATTATTTGAAATTCTTCGGCTGGAGTCCAAGCAACAGCTCTCTTCCTCCGTGGAGCCCATTTTTTTTTAATTAATCGGCTTGTTTTGGCCTTCTATATTGGGGTGAATCTAATGCTATGGTTTTTGCGACTCCAATGGTCTCTTAATTTTCTGAGAGGTTTTGTATTATCCGCACGGGAAACAACTTCGATTTTAGTTTTGATCACACCCACATTACATATATTTCGAGTCTTCTTTGATGACTCAGTTCGACACCTTGGCTAGTTATGAAATCTAGTTCCATTTTCTTTTTAAAAAAATTGGCAAAAAAAAAAAGGGAACCTAAGTAGCCTGAGTTCGTGCCTTCGAAAAGCTTAGACCTTTCATGATTTCATCAGAACTGTGAACATTCGAGTAGAGCAACTAAGTTAATTGAAGAAATGTGAATGGCAGCTATAGATCGACACATTTCAAGAGCAACTTCGGGTATGGTTAGTGATGCATGGCAGTGCGAGATAAATTAGCCTCAGCTCGTGGACTCCGCCAATCTGGAGATGAGTATTGGCACTCCATATATACGTCCAGCCATCTCACAGCTGCTCGTACCAACAAACAGCTACAGCTGAAACTCCTTTAAACATAGCTTCGTGATCAGTCAACAACTGCGTGTTAGCTGCGACATGCAATAAACCGAGCGAAAAGTTGTGTTAAGGAGGGGTGCAAGCAGAACGGATAATTCTTGTCCAACTGATCGACCGAAGATTTATGGTGTGAATACGAGAATACGTGTAACATCTCAAAAATCATATTTTTAGGGACATATAATGGAAATAAATAGGAGAATAATTTTGAGCATATTTTATATGGAAAACTATTTTAGCATGATTTTTTAGTTTTTGCATAAGTCAGATAATGAAATCACATGCAAACAACAACTTGTAACCATTTTTGAGAAAATCACAGAACAGAGAAAATCCTGAAAAATTTACATGAGTAACCATACTATGTTAGGAGCCTCCACAAAAATTTTCATATATTTGGGAGCCTGTTTGATAGGTTTAAAAATTTGGCAAAAGTTTCAGCCTTTTCTAGAAATTCCAAATTCCATTTGAAATTCCCGCTCGCCTTTTGGGCCGAATCCCAGCCGGTCCATTTCAACGCTAGGCCCGCATGTCAGGAGCCTTCATCCACCTCTCGCCCTTACCCGTGCACCAGCTCTGCCACTTGCCCGTGGTTTGTGACGCCGCGCCCACGGTTTCTCACCTCAACCACCCTCCTGTCACCTACGCCTGCTATCACCCATGCTATCCACCCCATTGACGCCCTTTTCCCGCACGAACGGAGAGACCCGAGAGCCTCAGTGAGAATTTCGCGTAACCGCCGGCGTCTCACTGATTTTCTCACGCGAATGCTCTAGCTACTTAAGCAATGGAGCGTGCACCTTTCTACTAAGCTCTCCATTGTTCCATTTCGCGCAAACCCAAGCTCGATCGCTCTTTTGTTTCGCAGGAACATTAGCGTCGTCTACGATGCCGGTGAGCGTGCCTCCGCAGCTCTGCTGCTCTGGTGAGCTTCCTCACCCACAACACTCGTGTCATTTTGATCCTTACCCATCCCCCATTCTTCTCCTTTACTCAATGTAGCTCTGGGAGTCTTGTAGCACGATCGCGCTCACCTTCGTCCTCGACTTTGGCGTGCACCAAATCTTCACCCACACGTTCCCGTCGCTCCGGTGAGTTCTAGCTCAACCCGAGCGCATCACAATGTGTTCCATTCCATATTGATGTTTTCCCCTACTCAATGCAGATAGGCTTGCCGAAAATCCAAGCATTGCCTCAATCTTCTTCTATCATGGCCGCCATCGCTATTTTCGTTCTCCTTCGAAACCACGTGAGCCTCGGACCGATTCCTTATGTCTACACCATCTCTAGAACATCAGTGAGCTAACGCGACACTCCTTGTAGCTTCTCCGTTGCTGTGGTGAACTGTTGTCGTGAACCTCCTTCGCACCGCCACTACTAGTCATTGACAAGCCGCTTCAACCCTTCCCCAGCCTCATTTTCTTCACCCTCACTGTTGTGGTGAGTCACTGATCCTCATGCACGCATCAATTCGCCAAGGGCAAATCTCTAGTACACTTCTCCTCTTAGCCACCCAAGGCGCCACCACGGTTGCATGTCGCTGGCTCGCCTCCAGTGACCCTAGGTCCCTGTGCCCGGTCCATTAGCATCGCCTGGACTCACTAAGCCTAGTGTGTCACTCCTTTAACCCGAGGAATGCCTCCTGCGTGAAGTGCATCGCGGACCTGACGCGTTCCGCCGCCCCTCGCCACCGCAATGCCGCCTCCGGCAATCTATGTTGCCGCCACACCACCCTTAGCTTTGCCTTACCTTCCTATTTCCATTCCACCGCTCAACGTCACCACTCATCTGAAAGCATCTAGGCCCCTAAATTTTTTTTTAGTAATTAATGATAATATGTGAATATGAGATTAACGTGTTTATTGAGTATTTACAAGGTTAAGTCCCATTGGTGAGTTTGATGACTTGAAGATGCATGCTAAAGGACAACATGAAGATCTACATGGCTCAAAGACAAGGCACAAGTAGTCTAGGATCCTTTTGTGTTTTACCAGTCTTAGAAGAAATGGTTGGAAGACCGGATTATAGGTTAAATGCTATACTATTAAGAGGGATCATGACTAGTAGCTTGATAGCATGTTCTTGTGCCATTTGGATCAATTTAGGATCATGCATGCACTTAGAATTCAATTTAGAAAGCCTTCTGTGAAATTATCAAGGAAAACGGTAGTACTGGAGTTTACAGGGCGGAACTACCGCTTAGCGGTATGACCGCGTATCCTTCGACGGTACTTCCGTGTGCTGTTCGGACCGTCCGAAAGTCACCCAATCGTGCAGTTAAAACCTGTGGTCCGAACGGCCCAATGAATTTGAGCCGTCCACGTATTCAATCCAATTGGGCTAAGTTGCTCTAGACGCTCAGCGGTACGACCGGCTCGTGGTGCGGTGCTACCGCAGCCCGGTCGTTCCGTTTGTTTGTTGGCGGTACGTAAAAACCAGAGAGACACCGTTTTTGGTTCGGTGCCTCACCCTTGGAACGGTGGTACCGGAGTTTACAGGGCGGAACTACCGCTTAGCGGTATGACCATATTTCCTTTGGCGGTACTACCGTGTGTCGTTCGGACCATCCGAACATCACCAAATCGTGCGGTTAAAACTTGTGGTCCGAACGACCCAATGCATCTGAGCCATCCACGTGGCAAGGTTGATTGGGTAAGCTAGTCCTTGTCTCCCGCGTGATGCGGTAGTACCGAAATTTATTGGCGGAATTACCGCGCTACGGTTGTTCCGTTTTTTAGATGGTGGTACGTAATTTCCAGAGAAGTGACTTTTCGACTGAGATTGAAAACCCTGAGAACAGCAGTACCGCTTGTGTGAGCGGTACAACCGGCCTTAGCGGTATGACCACATGATAGTTGGTGGTAGTACCGCGCCGCGTTTGAAACGGCTATGTCAGAGCGTTTAATGCGTCTGTTATAGCCGTTACGGTGCTTTGCTCAGAGGCGCAGTAGTACCGGCCCTTAGCCGGCGGTAGTACTGCATTTCGCTGAAAAGTTGGGATTTCTGTCCTAACGGTTGGATTTGGTTGTGGGGGGTATAAATACCCCTCCACCTGCTCAAGGACATGGCGCCACACTTCATTTAGCATTCTTAGAGCCTTGTGCATCCTCTCAACACCTAGAACGCTCTTGTGCATTCATTGTGAGGTGGTTGAGTTCATTCAAGTGCATTCATTTATTCTAGTTGATCCATTTGCACTTGAGTGCCGTCAAGCGAAGGTCATTGGTTTATTACTCTTGGAGTTTTGCCAAACTCCTAGACGGCTTGGCAGTGATCGCACGGTGATCTCTTCAAGAAGATTGTGAAGAGGCCCGGTGCCAAGATTGTGAGTGGTTTGAAGTTCGCCATCTCCAGAGAGGAGGAATGACTACCAATAGTGATCGAGGGAAGGCTTAATTCGTGGAGCCGGCTTGATTCGTTCAAACTTCCTCAACGTAGACTAATGAAGACCGGCAAGTTTTCGATACCACGGGAAAAACATCGTTGACTTCATTGTGGTTATTTCTAGTCTTTACTTTCCGCATCTACAATTCTAGCTCATATCTTGTGTTGAATTGTTTAGCTAGAAATGTATCTAGTTTAGACTTAGTTTATTATTAGCTTAAATTGTTATATTGTCAAAAGGTTTAAAAACCTCCTATTCACCCCCTAGTCGGTTATCCTTGATCCTACATCATCGCGCCGTTTGTCGGCGGCAAGGTCGCCACGGTGCTCAGCCATGTGCGTAGCTCTGTTCCTTCGCTCTCTCTCTCTCTCTCTCTCTCTCTCTCTCTCTCTCTCTCTGACCAGTGGGACCCACTCGAGGTTAGGATTTGGTTAGCACTGTTCCTTCATCTAAAATCATGCTCTACCTGAATATGCAAAAATATCTGGATTTTTTTTGTTTAAATTATTGTTCTATATTTAATTTGCTTCTAGCTTTTTTGATTAGATGTCGATTGTTCGAGCGAAATTTACAACGATCATCCATCCTCTTATTCAGAGCAGCCAGAGCAAGGGAAGCACCCCCTTTAACCATGTTGATCATACTATTTTAATTGTTGTACTTCTTTTTGCAAAATCTATTATGCATGCGTATATGTTTGTTTAAAATTGCTATATTTAGGGATAACGGTAGTTATAGTCCTATTAAATACATGATTCTCCTTGAAATATTGATATCCTTATTGTTGTAACCATTAGTGTATGTTTTAGACAATGTATGATGTCTAGTTGGGTTTTTCAAATGCGAATATCGCATAAATGCTTAGCTTGGCTCTAGTCTTTACTAAAATTGGAAAATGGATATATGTTAAATATGAGTTTGGGAGATTTTGAAATGTTGGTCCAGAGGGGTTTACCTCTGTTATGTTTGTAGAAAATTAAAAATGAAAAGCTTAGTTTGTGATGCGGGCGAGTTATATTATAATCTGAGGAGTGTGAGAGGTGTATCTATGGGGAGATCCTCACCCGAATCAATTAAGGACTGAACGCTGGTGCTCCCAATCTAAAACCTAAGTGTACAACCACATATGCTAGTATGGGACGACCTTAGCTAATTAAGTCATCGAAAACTAGCCTTGCATGTTGGTAGGCCGTAGTAGTGCGAGCATGTGTGATTGCTCGAAGGGGCTCCCTTCACTGAGACGTTGGGAACAAAGCCTTCCGACACAACGATTAATGCATCACTTGACGGGGGTGTGCCCAGGCGAAGTGAGGGTGATCATTCACCGGACTAGTGCAAGGTTATCGGACTAGTGCAAGGTTAGGACTAAGTTTTTAAGCTTCAATACGTACTCTATACTGCTTACCAAAGGTTAGTGATTGGTGGTATCAATAGATGCCGAACAAACTAGAGAATTCGTGTGTTGTGGGTAAAGTTGTACACCTTTGCAGAGCATAAATCTATAGCCATGCTCGCGGTCATAAGCGTGCTTTTTACGATCCATCAAGTAGTCTTGTTTTTTTACTCAAAATAGTTCTTATTGGAAAGTGGGCGAATGGTTTTGTTGTTAATATTTGAGTTGAATGCCATGTCTATGGCTGTAAATAAGATATTGATCGTAGCCAAGGATATATATATATATATATATATATATATATATATATATATGGATAATTGAGTGCTAAGGTACTAATGCCAACCAGAGCGTTGGATCTAGATTGAACACCCCAGATTTAGATGCTAATCCCACCTCCAATCCACTTAACCTTTTTTCACTGAACCCCCTACTGCCCCTTCATTTCATATCGCCGATCCGCCACAACCCATTGCCTTCCTTGGTGCCTGGCCTTCCTGTCACCCAACCGAACCAACGCCACCGCACCTCCCTGGCCCCTGGCACCGCCCTCCAGCCCTCTCTCGGCTGCGCTGCCATCGTTCCACCCCGACGCTCTCTCGGGCCTCCGGCCTACGACAGCACCACCGTCGAGTGCCTCACCCACCCGCACCGCCATCGCATCCAGGGGACCAGCCTCGTGCCACCGTCATCGTCGAGCGCTCCTTCCCCCTCCGTGAACGCGATCAGGATGCGCCGCCGAAGTGGGGCTTCGGGCCGGAGGCGAAGGTGGCCGAGGGGACCCCGAGGCCGGAGCCGTCGCGACGAGGTGTTGCGGTGCCGAGGGGGGCCGAGGGGACCTTGAGGCCAGAGCCGTCGCAGCGAGGGGGCCCGAGGTTGGAGGTGGGAGGAGGGCACGCTGTGAGGATCCGACAGAGCCATGTCGGGGTGGCCGGGCGCAGGGGTGCGTGAGGCGCCCACGGTGGGCGCGCCGCACGAAGGCCCTAGGGTGGAGGTGCTCCGGAGCCGGGGGTGGCCCCGAGATCGAAGGAGGTCGCCGCGCTGAAGGCATTGCCGTGCCGAAGGTGGAGGCCGGGGGCACGCAGGTGCAGGTGGGCGCCATGGGAGCTTCAGCCGGGCAAATCACCAAGAGGGGAGAAGGGAAAGGGGGAGAAGGAAATAGGGAATAGAAAGGAGATGTGAAATGAAGGGGCGGTAGGGGGTTTAGTGGAAAAAGGTTAAGTGGATTGGAGGTGGGATTAGCACCCAAATCTGGGCTACTCAATTTAGATCCAACGCTCAATCTTACTTACATTGTTGTTCAGACTTAGAAGATGAGCTTACGCCTAGTGACACATTCTTTGCACCCGGTACCAGAGGGTTCGGTGACGGGTCTTTCTAGGGCTTGTTTTTCGCTGGACTTTTGGACCTTATACATATTATTCTTCCGCTGCTTCAGTTGGTACTTCTAATACTTGAGCTTTTATTTGGCCGGTCGGCCCTTGCGATGTAAACTTTGTAACCATCTAAGTTATGTATACCATATTTGTTTCATTTTGTATGTATGAATGTATAGATGCAATTATCAATGTTGTAGATGTGTGTACTACCCACTGATCATGGGACTAGTACGATACACACACGAATGCTTTGGGTATTCAAAGCCTGGGGTCCGACAATGCGAAAGGGGTAAATAGGTATCTGGCACTATCCGTGACCGATTCTGACTCCGAGGAAAAAAAATACGGAATATGATACGGGATGAGGACTCCGTATACCAGGTGGTATGAGGAAAGCCTATTGTGACTTCGCTTAGGAATAGGATAACAAACATGTTGGTTGGTGCATCTGAGCAGTGGTATGAGGAAAGCCTATTGTGACTTCGCTTAGGAATAGGATAACAAACATGTTGGTTGGTGCATCTGAGCAGGGGATATTGAGTGTTTTTCCTTCGATATCTCAGTGATTAGTCTCTCTGTGTTCGCTCTGATTACACTCGTACTATCTAATGTCCTGTGTAGGGGTGCAAAAGAAGTGGATAATTTCCGTCCAACTGACTAAATGCTTGCAGAGCGAATACGGGATGGAGAGATGGTTATCCGATACTATTCGTATCCGACTCCAGCAAAAAAATGTGGAGTATGATATATAAGCGATATTCATCTATATCTGCTCCCATTGCACTCATACGTTATAGTTTGCTCCGATTGCACCCTACGTTAAAGTCTGACACATCCCATCAAAAAGGGAAAAAAGGTCTAAAGCAGAACCGCCACTAGAGATGCCATTCTCGACTGCCCGAGATGGCTTTCCCCATCTCCAGATTGGTATATCTCTAAGCAGGCGCAGCGGCAAGGGGGTGCCTGTGGTGCACAGGCACCCCCAAAAAAAGTGTAATTTTTTTTAACTATGTATACGTATGAGCAATTGACACTTGGGCTGGCCAAATTTCAGCAATTCAGCACAAGAAGTTTTGGAAGTAGTAGAATTGGGTGAGATAGAAAGTGGGCATGGATTAAATCAAGAGCTGGGGTTAGCTAGGCCCGGTGACACTCGTTGGGGTTCTCATTATAGAACTATTTTGTATATTATTGGTATGTATTCAACAATCCGCAAAGTACTCATACAGCTTGGAAAAGGCCCCTCACAGAAGAATGATTGGCCAAAAATACATGCTATGGTGGGAGCCTTTGAGTCATTTGACTTTGTTTTCAATGCACACTTGATGCTTGTCATACTTGGATACACAGATGAGTTGTCTCAGTCTTTGCAAAAGAGAGACCAAGATATTATTAATGCTATGATACTTGTTAATTTGGCTAATGATAGAATGCAACGAATGAGGTGTGATGGGTGGGAAGAATTCCTTCAAGAAAAGGTAACATTATTTTGCACTAAATATGGCATCAAAGTTTCTAAGCCAGATGGTAGATATGTGCCTTATGGAAGATCATCACGTTTTTACTCAAAACAAACAAATGATGATCATTTTAGAAGGGAAGTGTATCTTGGCATTATTGATAATGTTCTCCAAGAGCTTTACAATCGGTTTGACAAGGTTAATATGGAGTTGCTTGTTTGCATATCCGCTTTAAATCCTCTGAATTCGTTTGCTTCTTATGATAGGGACAAAGTGCTTAGCCTTGCCAACTTTTATCCCAATGATTTTTCAAGCATGGATTTAATGAGACTTTCTTTCCAACTTGATAACTTCATTGATGATATGTGAAACGATGATAGATTTAAGGGCCTAAAGAATCTCGGTGAGCTTTCTACTAAGCTTATTGAAACAAGAAACCATGATATTTACAAGTTGGTGTGCTTGTTTCTCAAATTGGTATTGCTCCTACCGGTGGCAACGACGAGTGTTGAAAGAGTATCTTCGGCGATGAATCTTGTGAAGAACAAGTTGATAAATAGTATGGGCGATCAAGTATTGAATGATTGTTTAGTCACCTTTATAGAGCGAGATATTTTCTCGAAGGTTAGTGATGATGATATAATCAAGTGCTTCTAAGGAATGAGATCGTGTCGTGTGGTATTGTGATTTCCATTAGCTATTTAGGACACTTTTATTCATGTAAGATTTTATTTAAACTATTTGTATTGCATTGTTAACTAATTTTGAACTCTTTTGTGTAATTGTGTTGGACTTGTGAAATTACATATGTGTTGTACAAGATTTTTTTTCATCCTTGAAGTGTGCACCCCTATTGCTAAATTCCTGACTCCACCAGTGTCTCTGAGCCAAGGTCTCAGCCATTCCAGATTTAGGTTTGCCACGGAAGTAGTACCATCACGTTTGCTTCGCCTTAAACCATACAAAAAAAAGCATATACTCTCTCGTTTCATAATTTTTACATAATGGAAGAGTAACACTCTCCCGGCTTCTGCATCAAAGATGCACACAACCTATTTTATTACAACAATGATAATTCCAAAATATCCAAAGAGTTTAAAAGTGGCATGAAACCTTACATCCAACAGATGACTGAAATTTAAGCTCAATCATTACTAATCCTGTAACTAAATTGCCACCCATGATTGAATGCTTAAAAGTTGCTTTGCCACAAACTCCAACCTGGCACTTCCAGCTAACATGACCTCCTTCTGGGCCGATTCTTGCAAAATTGCTCAAGCACTGAGCCAGTACCCACTCAAAAAAATAACCTGTAAGGGATTAGTGATGATCTTTTTGTCAAAAACCATATCATTCCGACATAACCAAATAGACCAACATAAGGCACTAGCTCCTACTAGAAGTTGTGACTTCACTTTTTTTGGAATACCGGCTAACCAATTCCCTAACATATTAGCAATACTTGTAGGAGGAGGTAAATTAAACGCACAGTGAACAACCCACCATGCAAGCCATGCAAAGGGACAATAAAAAAAACAGATGTTGAATTGTTTCTTCTTTAATACAAAAACAACACTTTTTACATCCCCTCCAATTTTGTTTGAACAAGTTATCTTTAGTTAAGACTACCCCTCGTTTGAGGTACCAAAGAAATATTTTCACTTTTAATGGTATTTTTATGAACCAAAAAAAGTCCCGACTTGGGGCTCTATTAGTTCCACCTAGGGCCACATAGAAAGATGGTACCACAAACAGTCTAGATTTATTCAAATTCTAGCTAAAAACATCTTTCTGAGAGCTCAATTGTAAGTTAGCAATTCTCTGAATTAACTCATTCCAATCACGTAACTTAGCCCAATAATAGGTCTTCGAAAGGAAAGATGTAAAGGATCCGATCTCAGAATATTTGCCACCGTATCATCTTTTCTCCGCACCACATTGTAAAGTAGTGGATATTGACCTTTCAATGGAGTGTTAACTAACGAGATATCTTCCAAAAACCTAGTTTTCATTATATTATTAACTCGGAATGAACCAAAACAAAAAAAATGATCTTTAATTTTCATTAAACCCAACCAAAAATGAGAAGTCCCAGGTTTATTAACCACTTGTGAAAGACTCTTCTCGCCCAAATATTTCCTTGTTAGCAAAGATTGCCATACCACTTCTTCATTAATCAGCTTAAACAACCATTTCCTCAGCAAACTTTTGTTTTTTTTTCTATTTAAGTTCTGAATACCTAAACCACCCTGCTCTTTTAGTGTACACATTAAACTCCATTTAGCAAGCTCTCTCGTTTCATAATAGTTGATATTTTGATTTTTTACGGTCTCTAACGTTAAACTTTAACCGGTAATTTCACACTAATACGTTTATAACATGTGTGGAAGTATAATAATATGGTAGTATTTTTTATGGAAAATCTAACAACATCATTTTAATACACGATCAATTAAATATTTAGAAAATGATTATTAGTTGAAGATTACCAAGTTTGGCCCGTCAATTTAGAAAATGATTATTCTGAAACTGAGGGCGTAGTAGCATGGTTCTGCAGCACATGGCAGAATAGCAGCGCAGTTTATGCACTCGAGGGGAGACGATAATAACAAACAACACTACGATCAACAGTAGTAAAGAATGGAATAATTAACACGGAGGTGGAGAGCGCAAGGCGTTATCCGCGGCGCCGGCCGTCGGCATTGACAGTGTCTTCTTCCCTCGCCGCTCGCGTCCAAACCGGGCGCTTCAGTTCTTTCACCTCGAATTAGCCAGATTATTACAGCTGCATGCGTACGAATGTGTACGTAGCTGGACTAAGCGATCGAGAGATCGGAATGGAACTTTTCGCCGTACGTTGCATTACGCGCCCTAGCTATTTAGTCCAGTTTACACCTCAGATCAGATAGCTCCAGAAGGAGAAAGTTAAGCTAGCTCGAGAGCCTCGCCGGTCGCCGTCGCCGCCGCGTTTCCTCCGGATCATCCGTCGCTGTACGTGCATCATAAAGCTGCCGAATTAAGCATCCTGTGCCCTTCCCTTCGTTCTTCTCTCATTACACATCAACTTTTTTACTAGCTTTTAGCCTGCGTGGTACGTACGTGTTCTTGCACACGCCTGATCGATCACCTGGCCTCCTTATAGATGGCCTCCGGGCACCGCGGGCCGGCGGTGGTGGCGCTCGGTGGCCGCGCCGTCCTCCTCCTGCAGCTCGCCGTTGCGTTGCTCGCCGTGCTGCCTCGCCGCGTGGCGCCGGACCTGGCGGGCGATCGCGCGGCGCTGCTCGCGCTGCGGAACACCGTGGGGAAGCATCTTCCGTGGGACCCGTCCGTGCCGACGCCGTGCCAGGGGTGGGTCGGCGTCGAGTGCTCCCCTGCCGGCGACCGCGTCACCAGGCTGCGGCTGCCCGGTAAGAGCCTCAGCGGGCAGATACCGGCGGGCACGCTCGGCAACCTCACCGCCCTGCAGACGCTGTCGCTCCGGTTTAACGCCATCTCCGGCAGGATCCCGGCGGACATCGGCAGCTGCATCGAGCTCCGATGGTTGTTCCTCACGGGTAACCGGTTCACCGGCGAAATACCGGAGGGCTTCTTCTCGCTGGAATTGCTCAAGAAGGTCGACCTATCCGGGAACCACCTCACCGGCGGCGTCTCGCCGGAGTTCAACAGGCTCCGGCAGCTGGCCACGCTGAACCTAGAGGGAAACGACCTTAGCGGCACTCTTCCGGCCGACCTTAACCTCCCGAAGCTTACGCAGTTCAACGTGTCGTACAATGGACAGCTCGTTGGCCCCGTGCCCGCGTCGCTCCAGGGGATGCCAGCGAGCGCCTTCCTCGGCACGGGTCTCTGCGGCGGCAATCTCGTCGCGTGCGAAAACCCTGCGCCTGGGCCATCGTCGTCCGAGGACAGCAAGAGCGGCAAGCTATCCCGTGGTGCGATCGTCGGGATCATCATCGGCGCCGTGGTCGTGCTCATGGTCGTGCTCACCGTGGGGTTCGTCTGCTTCCGCCGGCGCCGGGCGACGGCCTCTGGGAGGTCCGCTGGGGCAGCGGCCGACGTTCACGAGGGCACGGAGCCTATAACGGTGACCGTGGCTAGGACGGACAGGGACGCGGTGAAGCGGTCGCACTCCCCGCCGCCGGCGATGGCCAGCGACGGCAAGAAGCTGGTGTTCCTGGGGGGCGCACCGGAGAGGCCGTACGACCTGGACACGCTGCTGCGAGCGTCCGCCGAGGTGCTCGGTAAGGGCGGCCTCGGCACGACGTACCGCGCGACGCTCGACGGCGGCGAGCCCGTCCTCGCCGTCAAGCGGCTCCGCGAGGTGCACCTCCCCGAACGCGAGTTCTGCGACAGGGTGGCCGCCTTAGGCGCCCTCCGCCACAACAACCTGCCGCGCCTCCGCGCCTACTTCTACAGCAAGGAGGAGAAGCTCCTCGTCTACGACTTCGTCGGCGCCGGCAGCCTCTCCTCCCTTCTCCACGGTTCGTTCACATGATCACATTCTCCTCATGTAGTATGTCTTTTCCGATCTCCATGGACGGCATGTTTAGATTCTCTTCTTGGCTCGTAGGCAACGGCGCGGACGGCAGCGCGCGGCTCGACTTCACGGCGCGAGCGCGCATCGCGCTGGCGGCGGCGCGCGGCGTGGCGTTCATCCACGACGGAGGGGCCATGTCGTCGCACGGCAACATCAAGTCGTCCAACATCGTGGTCACCGGCACGCGCGACGGCGCCTACGTGGCCGACTACGGCCTGGCCCAGCTCGTCGGCGCCGCCGCGCTGCCGAAGCGGGGAACGGGGTACCGCGCCCCGGAGGTGACCGACGCGCGCGCCGTGTCGCAGAGGGCCGACGTGTACAGCTTCGGCGTGGTCGTGCTGGAGCTGCTTAGCGGTCGCGAGCCCGCGCCCGCGCTGCCGGACGGCGGCGCCGACGGCGTGTACCTGCCGCGGTGGGTGCGGTCGGTGGTGCAGGAGGAGTGGACGTCCGAGGTGTTCGACGCCGCCATAACCAACGAGCCGCGCGTCGAGGAGGAGATGATTCGGCTGCTGCAGCTCGGCATGGAGTGCACCGAGCAGAACCCCGACCGGCGGCCGGGCATGGCCGAGGTGGAGGCCAGGATGGAGCGCATTGTCCAGGACGCGTGCCGGAAGGCCGATTTCAGCAGCACGGACGGCAGCCGGAGCGTGTCGGCGTGACGGCCAGCCGGCCGGCCAGCACCCTCTGTTTAGTTCTTGCTTTCGACTTACTTCTGAAACGAGACAATTCGGTTTGCATTACCATTTTTATTGTTCCATGTTCTTGGCCGAGGATTCTGCAGTGGCATAAGCTTGTATACAGTGTTGGTGTTTTATTGTTTGCTGCATTATTTTCTTCTATCTTGAACATTCAAGTTCTTTCTTGGTGAAAGTAATAAAGTTGCTACTGCGAAATTTAATCAAGTTTAGCAGTGAAGAGCTAGCAGAAATAACTCACAATCTCAACATTAGTCTCATCAAACCTTAGTTCGATGACACTACGTATGCGCTAACTTCTAACCTATAGTAAACACCCATTAGCACTTGTCACTCTCAAGTCACAACACTTCAGTTCCCGCCACCAACAGAGCTCTGGGCATAGCAAAGTCACTCTCTCCTGCATCTGTAGACAAATACATCAAAAGCTGCAAAATCGGAACTGCATACTTCAGAAACAGCACAACTGCTATCGATTTGAGGTTTCAACTGGACCAAAAAGAGGCTATATGCTACACAGTTGAGCTAGTGCATTTCTGGTATCAACATGCTACAATTCCTCTACTTGAATTGAAAAACCACATGGGCAGCGTTTTGTCCGCACAAACGTCTCTTCGTCAAAGCTCTGATCTTCCTCCGGAAACTCATGCTCATGGTCATGAGCAGGAAAAGGAGGATTCGATGGTCGATCCGCCTGTAGTCTGCTTGGGCAAGTCTTCGTTTCCGAGCATTGACTGTCGCGAGTGCTTTCCTGGTGGTTGTCATTTTTGGATGGTCCTTGTGGACCACGCGCTGATGAAGGTGCTTTGTAAGAGTCCTTCAACCGTTGTCTGGTTACAATGGAACAGAGCAGCTGATACCACCTAGAGAGAGCATGAGCTTCCTCCTGCTTCCTCTCGTCGGCTTGTCTCTGTTCCTCTTCTTCTGCATATGCCTAGCAGGAAGCACAGAAGTCAAAGTTACACCAACTGTAGATCTACCTTGGTATGGCACCACGATGATGAAACAAGGACACTAAGCTTGCTTCTGAATTATGACACAATTTATGCAGGTTCAGGCATGCACATTTCAACAAGGACCCCTAAGCTACTGCATTCCATATTTACAGATTAGGATAACTTGTGAGAATTATAGATTATTCAATAATTTCACCTAATTAAACAACATCACTAGATTGTATAAAAGAATTGGTAAATCTTGTTGACAACAGGATAAAAGTGTTCAAACATTTCAAAATAAATCAAATACTCTTGAAGTCTCCTCTATTCAACATACCTCCAAGATAGTATTTTTGAATTCGGCACAGACAACAATTCCTTCAAAAACTGGAAGGCACCGGCCGCTTCGATAATCAAATCCAACCATGGCAGGAGCAAAATCAATTCCAAGTCTCCTTGCAACCTGGACTAATCTAGGTAACCTCAAGTGTACCGTACCAGGTGGAAGGCACTTCTCTGACCATACATCAACTTGGCCACGCTCATTCTTGGATACATTTTAGCATTTAATCAGTATGGAACACCACAAAACAAGCACTGAAGGTTACAAAATGGCAAGTGATACTCATAATGAAGGAGTCATACCTTTGGTACAATACCATTTACAGCATGAGGAAGTTGAAGCGGTTCCAGTTGCCATTTCCCATATAGTTCCATGGTTTGCTTAAGTCCATCTTCGTTACTATTGGATTGAAGTGACTGAGAATTGAAAGTCCTCTTTGGACGTGTCACAACCTACAGACCCAAAAAAAAAATGATTACTTCACCATAAAGACAAAAAAAGCCTGTGCTTCTGTTATGAACCTTTGCTGGCAACTTGTTTTCTCTGACTTGCAGACCCTCCCGCAACCATCCATGTCTTGATTGCAGTGTTTGAACACAAGATCTAGGATAAACAGGATGCCCTTTACAGAAGCCAAGCACTGGACCCTTGGGGTGAAGAACTTGGTTCTTGTGAAGCCACTTCTCAAGAGCATATAGGTGATGGTCTTTGTAGGCCTAAATGGTTACATAACTAGTTAAAGCAAAGCCAAAAATGCAATTTTGCAAGAAGCAAAAGGGAAGCAAAAGGGATAACAAGAAGTGATACTAATCTCTTAAATCCTGTAAGGGCTGTACCTGTTGACTGGTAGGAAGAGGCTCTGTTAGGGCCCTGGTCTGAAGTTCCATTTCTTCAGAGTCGTTTGTTGCTGCCAATTCAAGCCGCTCTAGTGGTGCCAAAACATTCTTCCACCACTCTGGATTCACTCTCCCCTGGACAATTCTGTGCCATTGCAAGCAATACCTGGGATAATGTAAAACACAATTTTCAAACCAGTTTTTGAAAAATTTCCATAGCGAAGAATACATCCTCATGTTTTTATAGTGCTACTTAAGTAAAAGTTGGGTTGAGCAAACCATACAATTAATGAAATTTGGCATGTTCAAGTCTTATTATCATACAGTACTCCAAGTCATTCAATTTAGACTGGATTTGCATTAGAAGTTATTTGCAATAGGGAAGAATAATTCAGTAATCATGCCTACAGTATTTTACTCTTAAGTAATTGTGCCGTGATTGATTTGGCTGACAAATAGAAGGTTTAGTAAACAAAGTAAGATGGCATAATGTTAGTATATCTTTGTGATAGGAACATGACACAAACTTAAGAATTGTGAAAGAGGCAAACCTTCTGGTCACATCTTTAGCACCATTTCCAGCAAAGGCAATGACATATCTCAAAGGCTTCCTGCAAACAGCAGAAGCTGCTTCTACTTTTTGTTCACCATCAATAATATCATTTACAACATCAACATGCACCCATCTACCCGTCGATGTCTGCCCGTGGCAGTATACCTCGGCCCAATATAATGGTGAACCACTTCTCGACCAAACTGCACTTGAATTGGATGAAGCTTCTGCATTTTTGCGTACTTTCTTCAATGGTGGAGTAGAATCTAGTAAGCTACCAGTTGACTGACTCAATTGAGTAGCTAGCTTGTTGTCTTGAATTTCGGCTGCAGTGGCTGAAAGAGCCATTTCCAGCTGCAATTCAAATTCCAAGTCCCCTTTTCGTTTTGGTACTTCAGCATTATTGGAAATGGAAGGATATTGGCTACTGGATGATTTATCTTTTGATGTTGATGCACAACTACTTGCATGATCTGCCTTGCACTTTGACAAATTTTTAGACAAACTTCTCCCGCAGGCTGATGTTCTTTTCAAATTTCCAAGATTGCCTTGTTGCTGAGTCACACTGGTGCTATCTTCGGTATTATCTTGTGATTGGACAGGAGAAAGAGTATTAAACTCATTATGGCCTGCAACAAAAGAACTAGATGGCAGTGCCCTTGTACAAAGCCTAGGTGCATCTTGATTTGCTGTCCCCATTGCTTTAGCATCAGGCTTGAGTCCAGCAACATCCAGATTTGTAACAAACCTAGAAGTGAAGCTATACTTAGGTATGGTTCAGAAGTTATCAAACAAAAACACATGATAGTGTAGTGAGCCCACATTTTCTCTGCGTGTTTACTTAACTTAATAGGTTAGATGGCATTGCAAGTGGTAAATGCTTGATCTTCATGGGAAGTTTGATAGGGTTGGAGAAAATATGAAAAGCAACTTGTAGAGGATTAATTTCAAACATTCAAACCCAAGCACCGAAGCATTTTATCAAAATGTAGTTTAAGCGAGTATTGATGCCTAATCGCCACTTGCATCCGTTGCACTGAACCACTTTTTTTTTTCTTAAGAAAGAAGAAATCTTTTTTCTTAGAACACAGAAAAAGAAGAAACCCATTCTCCCAAAGAGATTAGCAAATCCAGTTTTCCCCACATAATTAATCAAACCATACATATCACAAAAAATGTTTGCTATCATTATTCACCTGTGTGGAACCAAAGCAAACAACATTCGACAAGAGCTAAAAAGACAGCAAAATGATGTATGGCTTGCTGATGCAAACAGTTAAGATATGATTAAAATCAAGCACATAACTAGTTACACAGTGAAATCCATACCTAGCCGTTAAGTTGAGGGCCCTAAACAGTGCCACTGAAAGTGCACAAACCTGCATTGCAAGCCATTTATGTGGCAACTTTACATACAGAAACGATGTGTAGCTTTAGAAAATAAAGCAAACATTGAGAATTTATATCCAATCTCAGATAGAAAATAGATTGTGTGGCAAGAAAATATGATTACTCTCATTCATTTTTTAGGTTTCCCAAATCTGGAGGGGGGAAAAGGTGAATAAGAAAAAATTGCTTGCTGAAATAAAGACAGCTAATTTCTTCAGCAAGCATAATCTTCAGGGAGAAGATACAATACCTCTTCAGCAGTGCCTACATGATTTTGAAGAGTGAAAGCCAAATTTGATTCAAAAGATCCCCTGTCATTGGATTGTGCAATTACATAGAAAGTACGATGGAACTGCACGCACAATAAATGCAAATTTAAAAAAGTTAAAAACTATTGTTTGATGAAACTTCACATATCAAGTCAATAAAAATAATATACAGAGGGGCTTACCCAGCTCACGAGACTACATAGGTTGTTAGCTTTCAGTTCCGGAGTGTCTACAACATTCCATAGTAAGTGGTATGGTAAAAGAGAGAGAATTGAAGCCTGCAAAGAACATTTGAAACAACACTTATACAGTTTAGCTTGAAAGACACCTCAGTTTTGTACTTCCATAAATCTATCATGACATTTCATCATTTTGGAACATGAGCAATTCAAAATCTGGTATAAATGAATACCACAATAATGCACCTGAATAAGAGGATCATTGCAAGCCTTGTCAATTACCCTACCCCTTGCTAGTAGGCAAAGCAAATGGACCTTGTGCACAAGTTCAGCCAACTCCTGGAAAAATCAGAAAATAAAACTAGTCGGTCAAATTTCAAAGACAGCGTAGTAATTGAAGTACATAACAAAGGAATGGGAACTGATGTCCCTTTTAGATATGGTTCAAGGCCTGCTTGAGACTAGACTGTAGAGCATTACATACTACTCAGCAAACAAGATGGGAGATGGCAATCCTCAGCAGTCAGCACTCAGCACACTTTCGTAAGGCCAGTGATAATGAAGAATTCGATTTCACAGGATAAAGTTCTGGTAACAGGTTAAAGCACATATTTATGCGCTCATCCATGTCAGACACCTGGACTAACAATTTCTTTTACTCATGAAAAACTACCTTTTCTTCAGCAGTAGCCCTCCGAACACTCTTCTTTTCAGTGGAAGAGGGTACATCAGTGAACTCAACAGTGACTGTCTCTCCAAGCTCAAGCTCATGGGCATAACCCTCTTTGCATTCCACCGCAGAGACATGCCCCTCTTCCCAGTCCATGCCAGCTGCATCACTGTCCCCAATTGTCCCCGCCTCTTCTTCCTCCAAATTGTTCTTTTCAGAACTCCCCGCAATGCACTTTTTCGTACCAGCATCATCATTCCACTCTGTGTTGACCTTACCTTTTTTGCATTTATTCCCCAATGGTGATTCCATTTCGACCTGAAGAGAACAATGTAAGTAAACCCCATCAAGGAACACGTAAGTTTTCCTTGCACAATTAAATATTCACATACATAAGCCGCATTTCCCCTCCTACCTTAGAAACTATCCAGAATTCAATACCTCAAGTTTGTTTATTTTTCTCTCAAAACTCAGAAGTGCTATAATTCCTGAGTTTCCCTTGGGAGTTGGGATATACGCTTGGAACTCAATTGTACACCTTAACATACAAAACTGGAACACTTCAACAGATAAATACGTGCCCTTCTTAATCAATCCCCGTGTGAAATTTCAACTCATTTAATCTGAATATGTGTAAAACAACCGTGGTAAAAGAAAAGGAATATTCAAAGTTGAAAGTCCTAAAACAAGTCTAAATATCATAAAGACGAAACCGCGAGAATCTTCTAAAGAAACACTACATGACATTACTAGTTCCACATGCACCTGACCGACACAATCAGTTTCTCTCTTAATCCTCTGGAATCCCAACGCCCAAGTTGGCGCCTTTACTAATCTCCCATCGATTTGACTAGCGCTGGCAGCCTCACCTTGGCGGGCGATTTCCCTTTCGTGGCGGGCGAAGCTCTCCGGCGATTCGCACCGCCAGCCGCAACCTCCGCCCCCGCTCCTCCCCCTCCTGCTCTAGCCTCTAGGACAAAGGACAATAACTCCAATCAAAACAGGGGATAGAGCACAGTTAGGAAGCAGCAGTGAGGATCGAAGGAAGAAAAGGTAGCACCGGAGGAGGAGGGGAACGAACCGGGCGGCGGGTGTTTGGCGGCCTCGCGGCCGGGCTGGCTCCTGGTCCGCATTACTTCGGTACCACCAGAGAAGTAGCAGCAGCAATCTTCTTGGCTTGGTTCCTGCGATTCTTGCCGAAGGTAGGAGGAGAGGAAGGGGAAGCGGCGGAGGCCGCCGCCGGCCGTTAGGTTTAGGGAAGGGGAAGAAGGACGGCGCCGCACCGCGGCTGGTGGTGGTCTGGTCTGGGTTTCGCGCGCCGCGAGGTGAGGGTAGGACCCACCTGGAAGAACGAGGGTGTGTTTCTCCCCACTCCACGTAGGCCCACCAATGATCGCCCTTCGTGGGACCCACCTGGCCGTGTGACTAGGACATGGCAAGCGCTCGGTAACGCGGTAACCGGCGGTAAGAAAGATCTACATAGTTTGTTTAACTCAGCATATCTTAAGAGAGAAAGATTCAATCTAATAAAAAGAAACAACCATTCCAATGGATTGTTTCTTGCTCAGATTCAAGACTTTAATTCTTCTGAAACTTATTGGTTGTTAGTATGCGATGGGACCACGTAATAAATATTTAGGTAACAACTAAATGCTCCAATAGAGTATTTTGTTGTTACTTACGCCTTAGTATTAACAATCTCATAGTTTCTTCATATAAAAACAGACTTCACTCTCTCTCCTCCTTTCTTCCACATCATCAAAATCTTGATGTGGCATGCTCTTAATAATAAATGAGATGTATTGTTGTAGATGCTCTAAGGCGAGCATCAGCATCCTTTCTGGTATCCGGACACACTGCATTACTGGTCCACTGTATATACAGTGTTATGTGAGGTGAGGAACAATAATCCACAACAGTATTGGCGTAACATCGAAATATGTACTGTGCTGGTTTTAGTGCAGCAAAATCACTGTAGTAGTAATCTAGACCTTTGATTTTCGATCAAACGGTGAAGATCGCTTCTAATGTTATGCAATTGTAGATCTTTTGCATTAATAGCTTCAATGCAGAGGATCTCAATCTCTTCACGTTCACGAGCTCTATCCTCTTCTTCCTTCCCGAGGAAAAGGTCGTCGCATTGCCATCGCTTGTCGGACCTCGGGATGGCATCATCCAGACCCTTATATGTATTATTGTATTAGTTTCATGATCAGTAGCCAGTACATATAACCAACATCGTTGCATTACATCCATACACGAATTTAAATAAAAATAGTATTTAGATAGTATTAAGCAGTCTTAGAAACGAGGCAATAATAGCTGGAGATAAAGTAACAAAGTCTGCAGCGGATGGTAAAAAGATAGTTTCCACGTGATTTGTCATAGTCCAACATGCAACCGATTGAGCCTCTTAGTCATCTCCAAATCTGACAACATAGAAGTAATCTATTGCTGGATCTTTTTATTCAATTAGTAAATTTTCAACAAGCAAGGTGAGTACTTTCGTACTCCGCAAGATTTTTGCAAATGTTATTAACTATATGCATACCTTTCAAAGGAGGGTTATATGTCTTGTTGCATAAAATGATCTTTCAATTTAAATTTGGGTAATAGTAATTTCAAGCAGTTGATGTAAAAGCATGGATTTAATAAAGATAATACATACCAAGTAATGATAGCAATAATTCTATAAAAGGTACCCTCCAAGGCGCATGCTTCTCACCACGATCCATGGATTCTACCTTGTAACATCCAAATCTTGGGTTTGTATTTCAAATGTATAAAAATAAGAAGAATTTAAATTTTTTGATGCATCTTGTTGTCATTTGAATTTTCTGGAATTTTTTTCAAAGGTTTTGTGATTTTGAAAACCTAATGCTTCAAATATCTAGAAGCATAATCCTTTGAAACTTTTAAAACAAATCTTGTGATCATCCCCTGGGATTATTTTTCCTAGGTTTTGGATCATCTCTTTGACTCACCTGAAAATTTTTCAAATTTTTCTGATTTTATTTGCTATTTTAAAGGGGCTAGTCAAACCTGTCAATCTTAGGTCAAACACCTAGATCATAACCTTGTAACATGTCTAGAGGGAAATGCATTGCATAAAAAACTCTAGAAATTTTATACAAGGTTAAGCATAGAGTCAGTAACCACCCATAAAATATTTAGAATTTTTTTGGGGCTTTAAAACTCTATCTTAAAATTCGCAACCCTCTTAGCCTTTTGAAATCAACTCAGTAAAACCAGTCGAGTTGACTTCTCTCGATTTCGACCAGGCACTCGATTTTGACTACCAACTCGTTTTCGACCAGCCTACTCGATCTCGACCACCCAACTCGTTTTCGACCCGCCTACTCGATTTTAACTACCAACTCGATTTCGACCATCCACTCGATTTCGACTAGAACCACTCGGATCTGACCAGGTCCAACCAGACCATCCGACCAGACCCTCCGACCGAACCCGAGCCGTACCCCGACCCAGCCACTTTACCTCTTCCAATTCCTTTGAAGTGTGGGCCCCACGAGCAGTTCGTCTTCTCCACGTCGCAGCCACTCCCGCGCTAGCTCGCCCGAGAGAGCGCCTGGCAGCTCACGCCTGTGTCAGCACCAACGGTTCCGCCTGTGGTTTGCGATGAGCGCCCGTGGTTTCCCTGCGTCCTCTGCAGTCTCAACTACCTAGTCTCCTCACGTCCTCTCGGCGTCGTCCATGGCAGTGCAATGAACCGAGCGCACCACGCCACGGCCACTCCTTGCGTTCTCCTCCTCCAGCCTTTATAAAGCCCTAGAGCTCCATCTTCGTCTCTTTTCGCAACCACCCGAGCCCTCCCCTAACTCCTATTTTCCTCCTCTGAACCAAGCCCGAAGGTTGCGCCGAAGCTCCATTTTCGATCGCGACACCGCCGTCGCTCCAATGCCGCCCTCTTACTTCCATCTGCGTCAAAATATGTTCCCGAGCATGAGGATGCATTCCCCTTAACTCAATTTCCCTTTTCCTCTTCAGGAGTGGTCTGAATTTGAGTTTTCTTCAATCTCGGCCAAAAGCTTCTTCTTCGTTCTCTACTCCGGCCGGTGAGTCAATAACTAAATTCCTTCCTCGAGCTCCATCTCGTGACCTCACTGACACCCCCCTACTTTCCTTTCTGTAGGATCGTAATGGCAATCAGAAAGGGGGGAGGGTTGAATGATTGCAGAGATATGACCTCCAAATCCAATCTTAAACTTGTGCACTAAAGCTCCTGGAACCTCACGTGAGTCTCCAGAAAAACTTTACAACAAGAGCTACCTCAGGCGCACAGCAAGATCAACAAACCAAGAAACAAAGTTGAACAAATCTGAACTTTATATATCAAACTTAATTTGTGCCTACAAAGCGCTCATCAAGCACCCCTCAAAGCCCCAAATCGAAGGACCTCTCAACCGCAGCAAAACAGCAAAACAAGCTACGGTCAAAAACACCAAAGTCACATCTAAAAGCCCGTAACTCCAAAGCTACGGCCAAAAACCTCCTCAACCGGTTCTCTCCCCCTCCTCTATTTATACCCTAGAGACCTATCCATGTCCAACACGACACCGACATAGACTCTATCTCGAAACACGTCCAGATTTGGAACTCCTTCCAAATCTATCACCCTTCTCCAAAACTTCACACCGCAAGCCTCCAGGACTCCTCCCGTAGCTTCAGCGCAAACCACCTTTGATCTCCACGTGCTCCAGCGTGATCCAAACCACTTTGTGACATCCACGACCTCCTAGACCTCAGATCTCCCCATCCTAGTCCGAGTCAACCTCGTCACGAACTGTAATTCGTCCTCACGCTCAACCTGCACATGCAAAAACCAAAGAAACCAAATCTTGGCCCAAGTTTTCCAACTTGACCATCCATTAGCTCACTCACACGCATAAACACTATCATGCATCATGCAACACAATAAAGCTCACGAATTTAAACTATCCTCAGCTAAATCCTCAACACGACAATTTTTCAGAGCATAATCGAAACTACCGCTATATTAGCCCCGGTACTACCGCACACGCGGTCGTATCGCTCGAAACACTGCGGAACTACCGTTCTTCGTGAAATCTCAAAGTCTTTCAAAAACACACTCTCTGGAAATTCCATACCGTTATCAAACAGTCTTACCGACGAGCGGTATTACCGACGTTCAAAGCACGGTCATACCGTTCTGCGATCATACCGCTCCAAGACTACGGTTTTACCGATTTTCACTTAACAGTGCTTGTCAGAAACTCTCTCTATCTCTGTGAAAAAACCTATCGCGGTACTACCGCCATCCATGGTGCGGTCATACCGCTCAGCAAAAAATCCAATGTTCAAAAAACAAGTGTTCTAGTTTTTCCATACCGCCAAAAACAAGACGATATTACTGATGTGCGGTACTACCGTAAATTACCAAACGGTACTACTGCACCACTGAACTGCACAAAGAACTTAGAAACAAGCCCTGAGACACGTGGACGCTCCAGATGACTTGGGCCGATCGGACCACGCTTCAAAACCGCTTGATTTAGAGCATCAGAGAAAGTCCGAACGTTCCCCTTGATTTCAGCCGTCAGATTTCAAATCAAAGGCTCACAATCCTTGAGGAGTTCGGACGGTCCGAATGTTCACCTCAATATCAGCCATCAGATCAAGATCTAACGGTTCGAGCAAAACATGCATTCGGAACCTTGACGAACGGTACTACCACAGACAACCATGGTCATATCAGACTCGAAAGAGTACCGCACATTAAAAGCCGGTACTACCGCTCTCAAGAAAACCAGAAACTCCAAAAACAAGCCTTCTGGAAATATTGAACCGCCAACAAAAATACGGTTGAACCGTCTTGCGGTAATACCGCTAAGCAACGCCGCAGACTACTGCTAACTCGACAAAAGTCGATTTTCGATGAATTCAACAGAGCTCAAAAGCAAGTCAAGATCTAAGATCCAAAGCATGTTCCAGAGACAATGTATTCATCTTAAAACACCAAGACTGAGTCTTTCTTATTGTCAATGTGTTCATCATCAAATATCATGACCAAAAACCTCCTGGTCTTACAATCTCCCCCTTGATGAATACATTGACAACACTTCCAAAATCAAGAAATGAATGTGAGTGACAGAAGGTGTCAAAGTTCCAAAACTGCCAAGCAAAAGAAAGTTTCAAAAACAGTAGCTGAAAAACTTCCTTCAACACTAGAAAAGCAATTTTTTGCAGATTTTCTCTCATTTTTCTCCCCCTTTGGCAATGTGATCATCAAGAACTTCAAACTTCGAAAATAGAGGAGCAAGAAGAGTAAAAAAGTCCAGAAGCTTTTTGCAAGTCAATTTAATGGATTAACCAAGCCATTTGGTTGAGTAGAGCTAATAAGATCATATAAATGCATATACCACCGAGCAATATCTAGACAAGTATTCCAAAGTGATGAGACAATTTAGATTCATGACAGGCATATCACACAATGACTAAAAAGATTATAAGACCACAAATAGAAGTCACCAAAAAGTAAAAGCCAAACAAAGGAGACAAACTTTAAACTGAGAAACTCAAAGTCTCATGTATCATCCTTTTGCTTCACTTTCAATTTTATTTGCATGTGGCATGCTTGTAGCATACTTCTTTTCAAGGGTGGCATGCTTGAAGCATACTTCTTTTGATTGAAGCACTTTTTGTGTATTTTTTTTAGATACATAGCTATGTATGGCATGCTTGAAGCACACATCTTTTCATGTGAGCACTGTTATGTACCCTTTTTTTTTGTTTGATACACAGTTATGTATGGTATGCTTGAAGCACACATCTTTTCATTTTCTTTTTCTCAACCCTTTTATCTTTTATAACATACCAAATTGAGTGAGCAACACAGGATTGAAATGAGAGACATTTTTTGCTTCAAATCCAAGATTTAAAATAAGACTCACAAACAGGCTTACCCTTTTCAATAATCAACACAAAGTGATACCAATAATCAATCTAGTCAAAGATTTTAGCCATGTCATATTTTAGTTCTTTATGCAGCAAGTTTATTTAAAATCAGTGAAGATCAAAGCTACATAGCACATGAATAAATATGATAGAGAGAGCTCTACTACTCTTTTGATTTCGATGGCTTGGACTTAATGAATAATCAATGCTTCAAATTTTGATCAAACAAATTTCAAAATAAGCCCATAGGATGAACAACACCCAATTCACTCCGCAAACGAACAAATCAAGAAGTATCAAGCAGCTTAGTGAAAATATCAGCAAATTGAAAATCAGTTTCAACAAAGTAAAGAACAATATCATCTTTTCCCACATGATCTCTGAGAAAGTGAAATCTGATATCAATGTGTTTGGTTCTAGAATATTGCACAGGATTCTTAGCAATGTTAATAGCACTAGTGTTATCACAATAAAGAGGAACAGTGCCCAAATCTAAACCAAAATCTCTGAGAGTAGAAGCAATCCAAAGGACTTGAGAGCAACTAGCAGCAGCAGCAACATACTCAGCTTCAGCAGTTGATTGAGCAGCAGAAGATTGTTTTCGAGAGGACCAAGACACTAATGATGTGCCTAAAAAGTGACAAGTGCCAGATGTGCTTTTTCTATCAATCCTACACCCCGCAAAATGACTATCTGAGTATGCACGCAAAGTAAGACAGGATGAAGATGAATAGAAAAGACCAAATTCTAAGGTGGATTGGAGATACCTGAAAATTCTTTTCACAACCTGTCGATGAGATGCACGAGGTGAAGCTTGAAATCGAGCGCATAAGCATACAACAAAGTGTATATCCGGCCTTAAAGCAGTCAAATAGAGTAGAGAACCAATCATACTCCTGTAATCTTTTTGATCCACTGCCTCACCTTCTTCATTTGGGTCAAGAATAGTTGTAGACCCCATTGGTGTAGAGATGGGTTTGCAAGTTGCCATGTCAAAACGCCTAAGCAAGTCTTTAGTATACTTGGTTTGATGAATGAAATTGCCTTGCTTAGTCTGTTTTACTTGCAGGCCTAAGAAGTAAGTTAACTCCCCCATCATACTCATCTCAAACTCCCTGCTCATAGTATCTGAAAATTTGGAAACCAAAGCATGAGAGGAGCCCCCAAAGATGATATCCTCCACATAAATCTGAACAAGTAATAGATCATTGCTATGTCTAAAAGTGAAAAGAGTTTTGTGTACCTTGCCCATTTGAAAATCATTTTTTAACAGAAACAGCTTGAGCCTCTCATACCATACTCTAGGTGCTTGTTTCAAACCATACAAAGCTTTTGAGAGTTTGTAGACATGATTAGGAAACTTAGGATTCTCAAAACCAGGTGGTTGCTTAACATAAACTTCTTCCTCAATGTAGCCATTTAGAAAAGCACTCTTAACATCCATTTGAAACAATTTAAAACCTTTGGATGCAGCAAGGGCTAAAAGAATTCGAATTGCTTCCAATCTGGCTACAGGGGCAAAAGTTTCACCAAAATTAAGACCCTCCACCTGAGAAAATCCTTGAGCAATAAGTCTAGCCTTATTTCTCACAACAACACCATCCTCACTTTGTTTATTTTTAAAAACCCATTTAGTTCCAATTACATTATGTCCATGAGGAGGTTCAACTAAGGTCCAAACTTTATTTCGCTCAAAGTTTTCTAATTCTTCATGCATGGCATTGATCCAAGACTCATCAAATAAAGTGTGACTTACATGATTAGGCTCAAAGGAGGCAACAAAAGCAGAATGAGCATGTGAGTCAGGAGAAGTAAACTTAGAACGTGTTACCCTTTCATGAATGTTGCCAATCATTAGTTCTGGTGGATGAAGTCGTTGAATTCTCAATGGTGCAGAAGGTTCTGAACTCTCTTCAACATTATGTACACCTTCGGCTATTTGTTCATCACTTGGTGGTGGCGAAACAACAGGTGTATGATCAGCAGGTGATGGCATGGGAGAAACATTATTACCAAGATCAAAATCATCTTCTTCATCAAGAAATATGCTTTCGGACTCCCCCTGAACTTGTGTACCTGAAATGTCAGTTCTAGAACAAGCATTGACCTCATCAAAAGTAACCTCACAAGTCTCAACAATTTTGTTAGTTTCAAGATTAAGCACTCGATAACCACGAGAGTGAAGAGGATAACCAAGAAAAATGCCATCACTTGATCTAGATTCAAATTTGTCCAGACTACTATGTTTAAGAATAAAGCATTTACAATCAAATACTCTAAAGTGAGAAACACTAGGCCTTTTGCCAAATCTCAGCTCATAAGAAGTCTTGTGCAAAGAGGCTCTCAAAAATACTCTATTTGAAACATGACAAGCAGTTGAGATAGCCTCTATCCAATACTTCCTAGGAGTAGCATGTTCATCAAGCATAGTCCTTGCCATCTCAACCAAGGTTCTATTTTTCCTCTATACAACACCATTCTGTTGTGGGACACGAGGAGAAGAAAATTGATGTTCCAAACCTTTTTCAGAACAAAAGGAAGCAAACAAAGAATTCTTAAATTCAGTCCCATTATCACTTTTTATTACTTTCACAGCACCATTCAATTCATTATTAAGTCTGAGAAACAAATCTTTGAAATGACCAAAAGCATCATCCTTAGACACCATAAAATACACCCAAGAGTATCTAGAGAAATCATCAACAATCATAAGAATGTACCATTTACCTCCAACAGATTGAACTTTTCAGGGACCTACAGTGTCCATATGCAACAATTGTCCAGGGCCATCTGTGATGATTACAGAAATAGAAAAATGTGGGGCAGCAACCATCTTACCATGTCAACAGGGAGAACAAACCAGATCTTTATCACCTTTCAGTTTAGGCAGCCCCCTAATGAGATCCATTCTACTAATTCGAACAAGATGATCAAAACCAATATGTCCTAGTCTACGGTGCCAAAAGAAAAGATCTCTGGATTTGGAAGCTACCAAACAGCTAACATTAGATGAAAAGGAATGATTGAAATCAGCTTTAAAGACTTTCCCTAATCGAGAGATATTAAAGACAAGATCTCCAAAAGCATCTAAAACCCTGCAAGCATGTTTCTTAAAGCTTACCTCAAGATTTTCTTCTATCAATTGTGAAACCGAAAGCAAGTTGTACTTCAGTTTACTTACCAAAGCAACATCTTTGAGAATGAACTTGTCATTTACACGCACAGTACCTTTTGCCATCACAATTCCAGTTGAAGCATCCCTAAAAGTAATCAATTCATCGTTGGATGCCTTAGTGAGGGAGGAGAACCATTTTGAATCACCAGTCATGTGCCTAGAACATCCAGAGTCTACTAACCATATGTTCCCTTCCTCAACAAATTGTACCTACATTTAAGAGAGTATCGGTCTCACATGCATCAAGTTAGTAAGACATGATTTAGGAACCCAATCGTGACACACCTGACAGTAGGAGCAACAAAACCTTTTCTGTTTTCTGAATGCAGTCGGTCAGATCGTGCAAATACTCCTAATCCTGCAGCAATTTGTTTAGTGGAAACAAAAGGAGCTTGAAAAATCTTTCTTAGCCTATCTCTCTTTTCTTTCTTAGCTTTTTGAAAACAGAACTGAACCAAGTGTCCTTCTTTTCCACAGTGAGTACATTGATATTTATCTTGATAAGAGATTACAGTTTTTCTTTTTACAATACTCACTTTAAGAGAAGAATCCTTTGCAAAACCAGTAGACTTAAATAAAACTTGTTTAGGTTCATTTTCAATTTCAAACTTTCCAGGTTCAAGAAGCTTAAGTATTTTGGGAGTATGATTCTTGGCATGCTCAGCAAAATTAAATCCTAGACCTTGACTTTTAGTACTTACTTTTGATCTGTCTAGAATCATGTTCAGATTTTTCTTACCAAAAGAGAACCTCTCCAAAGTGTCCTTAAGATATTCATTCTCTTTAGCCAATTCAGGACAAGTTGTGCACTTAACAGAACCATTCAAAATTTTCTTAGAAGCACTTGATAGAGCCAATTTTTCCTTTTTAGCAAATTCATTTAATTGTATAGACAAAGCTTCTATCTCAGTTGTGAGTTTGTGACAATTTGTGCAAGAAAGTGTTTCATGATAAAGCATTTGTTGTATGGATTCCTGAGATGACTTTAGTCTAGCTTCTAGCAGTTCATAATTAGCGCAAGTTTTAATTTGAGGATTCAAAATACTTGACTCTAAACAAATTGAACTAGACTTCAGTTTTTCAATTTCAACATGTGCAAGTTTCACTTATCATCACAAGAATCATGCGCCGATTTGACTCTTCAAATTCAAAGATGTATTGATCTAGCAACTTTCAATTCAGAATGCAAAACTTGACATGATTCACAAGATTCATCATCAGGAATAGCAGCCTTAAGCCTATTAATTTCAGAATTCAAGCTATCAACAATAAGATCATGTTTCTTCACTTTCTTTTTGTATTTTTTAAACTCATTTGTCAATTTAAGTACATCACGTGATAAATCAGCATAAGAGGGTTTTACCTCATCATCATCATCAATAAGTTCTTCACTGTTTGCCATAAAGCACATCCTTGTGAAGTCCACCTCTTTTGCCTTCTTGTTATCATCCTCATTGTCACTTTCAGAGTCAACATCACTTAATCTAATCTCCTCAAGTGCTGAGAGCACATTGTTGATTGCCTTTCGATAATTTTGCTTCTTGCTTGAATCAAACTTGAATTTTGAACGCCGAACTGGTGCTTTGTCATCTTTGGACTCCTTACCTCTCAGCTTAGGACAATTGACCTTTATGTGGTTTGGCTCACCACATTCAAAGCATCTAATTGGACCTCCTCTCCTTCTTGATCTGACATTATTGATTGATAGTAGTGACTAAAACCTCCTAGACAGTCATATCTAAAGCATTCAAAATTTGTCGAGCATTGTCAGAATCAGAATATATAACATCAACTGATTGCAAATCACTAACAATTTTATTGAAGCGATCAAAAAGAGCATCAACAGATTCACCCGGTTTCATCTCAAATTTAGAGTACTCCTTTTTGAATTGGTTCTAACAAACACCTTTAACAGATTTTGAACCTTCATGATAATCAGCAAGTGTAGTCCAAATTTTGTTAGCAGATTTAATGTTTGCAATTCTGACAAATTCGTTTCTACTTAAACCTTGCAACAAAATATTTCTAGCCTTAGCATTAGCTTCAACATCAGCAGTATTGTTGTTGGTAATAACAGCAGGTACCTCACAAAGATTTTCAACTTTTTGCCAGATGGCATTACCTTGTGCTTGCAGAAATACTTCCATACATGTCTTCCAGTAGATGTAATCTGATCCATCGAAGTATGGAGGCTTACCTGAGAACCGATCTCGATCTGATGCCATTGCAACCTCGCTCTGATACCACTTATAGGATCGTAATGGCAATCAGAAGGGAGGGGGGGGTTGAATGATTGCAGAGATATGACCTCCAAATCCAATCTTCAACTTGTGCACTAAAGCTCCTGGAACCTCACGTGAGTCTCTAGAAAAACTTTACAACAAGAGCTACCTCAGGCGCACAACAAGATCAACAAACCAAGAAACAAAGTTGAACAAATCTGAACTTTATATATCAAACTTGATTTGTGTCTACAAAGCGCTCATCAAGCACCCCTAAAAGCCCCAAATCGAAGGACCTCTCAACCGCAGCAAAACAGCAAAACAAGCTAGGTCAAAAACACCAAAATCATATTTAAAAGCCCGTAACTCCAAAGGTGCGGCCAAAAACCTCCTCAACCGGTTCTCTCCCCCTCCTCTATTTATACCCTAGAGACCTATCCATGTCCAACACGACACCGACATAGACTCTATCTCGAACACGCCCGATTTGGAACTCCTTCCAAATCACACCCTTCTCCAAAACTTCACGCCGCAAGCCTCCGTGACTCCTCCCGTAGCTTCAACAAGAAACCACCTTTGATCTCCACGTGCTCCAAAAGGATCCAAACCACTTCGTGACATCCATGACCTCGAGACCTCATATCTCCCCATCCTAGTCCGAAGTCAACCTCGTCACTTAACTCGTGATTCGCCCTCACACTCAACTTGCACATGCAAAACCAAAGAAACTAAATCTTGGCACAAGTTCTCCAACTTGACCATCCATTAGCTCACTCACACGCATAAACACTATCATGCATCATGCAACACAATAAATCTCACGAATTTAAACTATCCTCAAAGAAAATCCTCAACATGACAATTTTTCGAGCATAATCTAACTACCGCCATATTAGCCCCAGTATTATCAAGACACGCCGTCGCATTCACTCAAACACTGTGGAACTACCGCTCTTCGTGAAATCTCAAAGTCTTTCAAAAAACACACTCTCTGGAAATTCCATACCGTTATCAAACGGTCTTACCGACGAGCGGTATTACCGACGTTCAAAGCACGGTCATATCGTTCTGCGATCATATCGCTCCAAGACTACGGTACTACTGATTTTCACTTAACAGTGCTTGTCAGAAACTCTCTCTCTGTGAAAAAACCCTATCGCGGTACTACCGCCATCCATGGTGCGGTCATACCGCTCAGCAAAAAGTCCAATGTTCAAAAAACAAGTGTTCTAGTTTTTCCATACCACCAAAAACAAGACGATATTACTGATGTGCGGTACTACCGCAAATTACCAAATGGTACTACCGCACCACTGAACTGCGCAAAGAACTCAGAAACAAGCGCTGAGACACGTGAACGCTCCAAATGACTTGGGCCGATCGGACCACGCTTCAAAACCGTCGGATTTAGGAGCACTGTAGAAAGTCCGAACGTTCCCCTTGATTTCAGCCGTCAGATTTCAAATCAAAGGCTCACAATCCTTGAGGAGTTCGGACGGTCCAAACGTTCACCTCAATATCAGCCGTCAGATCAAGATCTAACGGTTCGAGCAAAACACGCGTTCGGAACCTTGACGAACGGTACAACCACTACTGTGCCGCGGTCATATTGCAGTACTCGAGTACCAAGACATTAAAAGCCGGTACTACCGCTCTCAAGAAAACCAGAAACTCCAAAAACAAGCCTTATGGAAATATTGAACCGCCAACAAAAATGCGGTTGAACTGTCTCTCATGGTAATACCGCAAAACAACGCCGCAGATTACGCTTAAATCGACAAAAGCTGATTTTCGATAGAATTCAACAGAGCTCAAAAGCAAGTCAGCACCTAAGATCCAAAGCATGTTCCAGAGACAATGTATTCATCTTAAAACACTAAGACTGAGTCTTTCTTATTGTCAATGTGTTCATCATCAAATATCATGACCAAAAACCTCCTGGTCTTACACTTTCCCTTCTCAGTTACTCAAGTGAAGCTTCCCTCGTTAAAGCGCTGCTGCCGCCTTGGTTCTTCATCGCTGGACCATCTTCGACGAGCTCCTTGACCACTCTCCACTCCGGTATGGCCCTAGTTGTGAGCACCCGGATTTATTAGGCTCATAATACTTAGTCATCCAATTGACCCTAGTATTATCAACCAAATAAACTCGGTCTCGAGAGATGTATACTTCCCAGAATGCAGTACACATACCTCACAACAAAAGAATGCATCAATTCCATACAACACATAGTACATAAGCAACAAACCGTGTTAACATTAATATGGAATAGATATTACAAAAGAGAGGCCCTTAGGCCAAAAAGCAATAATTACAAAAGATAACAATGAAGCAAAAGTGCCATAAAGATGGCCCAAAATAAGAGCCAACCAAGGTGCCTTTAGCCCACAAGGCAATCGACCGACCGCCAAGCTAATCGCTCTCCCAACCACCACACACTCACAAAAGTAAAGCCCTTTGGGCTCTACCTCCTCTGCAACAAAGTTGTTAAGAAAGCAAATGAGTACAATAAATTGTTTATTGTACTCGCAAGACCGACGTGTAAGATAACGTAACTATAATTTAGCTATATGCAAGCTTTATTTAAGTGGATGAGGCTTTGGACTCATTTTAGCATAAAGCAAGTTTTCATTTGCAATAATATAGTAGATTGAAAGCAATTTGACAAAGCATTTTTAATTGTTGAATTAACAACGAGATAAATAACAAGGTAACAACAACAAGAACAACCTGGAAGTGACCAACCCAAGTCACCACAACAATAGCATGAACTCCCCGTTCATACCAACCATGTCAAGTTTTTAATTAAAGGTTGTAGTCTAGTCTTGAACGACCTTACCAAGCATGTCCATAACCTAGGACGAGGCTATTCAATAGTTTTATCCTGCAGGTGTACCACTGCACCCACACGCCGATCGCCTTTCCTTTAAGCACACTACCTTAGGTGTGCCAAGACGGCTAAGTCCTACGAGACATTTCCAATGGACAATGCTAATTCGAGTCGCACAACCCACGGGAGAAGGAGACATCACACAACCTTCCCGAAGCTAATGCTCCCTCCCACATCACACACACATTTTATCTTTAAAACACACCAACCGAGCGACCCCAATTAACACCGCCCAAAGTACTTAGTCAAGAGGGTTCCATATGCCCCTCGTGTGGTTAGTACGCAAAATCGCTGGCTTAGTGACCCAAGTACTCGGTCCTTAGGGACCCTGCATACCACCACATCCAAAAACCACGCCATCCATCCAATATGCCCAAGTCTAAATCAATCTTTTATTTTCAGTTTTTGATTTTACAATTAATCAAAGCACAAGTGCTGGACATATAGGAGTAATAATCAGTTTTGAGTGATCAAGATCATCGACTAAGTCGATGATCGCCCATTTCTACCGAAAACTAAGCATGTCTAAGCAATTTAAATCGAACTACTAAGTGATAGGAGCTCATCCAACGAGCTCCCACCACAGCAAATAACCTAGGCTCATGGTAGTAGAGGATAAACAATTCCTACAGATTATGCAACTATAGGCTTGCTAGCTTACATTTAACACAAAGTAGCATGCATACATAGAAGTAAAACAATATATTAAGCTTCAAAGTAATGGGACAATGATGGAAATGATCAAACTGCTTGCCTTGCTGTTGCTGGTCAATTTGTTGCGGAGGGTCACTCTCGGGATCACCACAAATGTCGGCTTCAACGGAAAAGCGAGAAAGAACCGATAAGAACGATTTAAACACAACAAAGACAGCACAACAAACGAACTCCAAATTCTCTGAATTTTCTACAGCAGCAAGAGGGTGATTTTAGGAATTTTGCAACAAGAACCAATTGATTTGGATTCTCAATGCAAAAGTTATGAGCAAAACAATTCTGCTCAAATTTCTAAAATACCAAACTGCACTATTCACTAATTTAATTATGAGGCAACATTTTCTAGAACGGAAGTGAAGCTGAAATTTTACTGTAAAACCAGCACCTCATGAGATGAATAACACAATTGAGTTCACCTCATTTGGAGCTATATTGCACTTTCTATAATCTTTCAAAAACAAGAACTTGAACAAAATTATAATGCACAAGTCCTCATTTTCCTAATAGAACATGCTCAAAACTAATTTTCACAGTGAGTTCATTAATAGAGGAAACCAACAAAGTTGGTCTCACCCAAAAATAATCTACAGAGCATTAGTTTTGTATTTTACAAGTTAAGCATTGATTTAAGTGTATATTTTAAAGTTGGTTTTAAAATCTAATGGCAAATCAGGCTCTGGAGTTGAACTCAACTTACAATCATTTTTGGATTAAAGTCAAGTCCAAGACAGAGCCAACATACTTTGAATGACCTCAAATGGATTTAAAATGAGAAAGATATGAAATTCTAAAGTTTATACCTTATTTCAGTTCATAATTAAGAATGTACTGGAATTTCTAAAACCCATAAGGACATGGGAGGACGTGAGCCACAGATCATAGATCTAACGGCTCAGACCTCCCAGGTGAACAACGCACACGCGCTCAGGAGGTCCAGAGGTCCTGGACCTCCTAGCAACGCACATGCGCGAGGCGTGAGGGAGGTCGGGGCCGTAGATGCGAAATCCAACGGACCACAACATGGAAAGGAGGTCCGGAACGGACCAGATCTAAAGGGGGAGGTCCTCAACGGTGAGATCTTCCAAAGGAAGATCTAAACTATCAAGATCTCCCCAAGGAAGATCTGCATCGTCAAGACCTCACAGGGGAGGTCCTGGACGGCCCAGATGTTCCAAGGGAGGTCTTCGATGGTTCAGATCGTCCGAGGGAGGACCTTGACGGTCAAGATCTACCCGGGAGGTCATGAACTACCGAGATAACCTAGGAGAGGTCCTAAGGGAGGTCCTAACGCCACGCACCTCCGGGGAGGTCCGGACGGCCACGATTGCAAGGGGAGGTCTTGGACGCCCAGATCTCCTGAGGAGGTCTCGATGTCTGACCAGTAGCGCACGCCGCTGGACATGGAATAAATGCGCGCGGAACAGCGAGGAGGTCCGCTGCTGGAGGTCTTAAATGCACGCATTAAAGGGTGGATTTAAGGCGCTTAAGACGCCCATTGATTACAATGATGGGAGCAAATGATTAGCGATTAAAATGGTGAAGCTTTGTCCTAAACGACAATGACACGCCGGACGTCCGACAAAGATCCCGAAGCGTGAAGAAGTGGTCTCGCCGGCGATGTAGAGCCCGCCGGTGAGGTCAATGGTACCACCGAGTGCACAATAACGCTGCGCACCGGTGGACCTCCTCTCAACGGCGACGGCGGCTTTGAACGCCGGCGAGCCGAGAGGGCAAATTGACCAAGACGCCAAAACCGAAAAGCAAAAATGAAGCTCGCGCGACATTCAAGCCGGTGCTAAACCTTAAGCTCCGCGACATTCATTCATAAGGGTGCCGAAGAACTAAAGGACTACCAGGAGTTACTGGAGGTCCTTAAGATGCCGGGAGGTTGAGGATGGTGATGGCCCGAGTTGGAGAAGATGGGGTTGCTCCACGGCCAAAGCTCTGCTCCAAGCTCCTCTTTGTCCACCTCAGAAATGCCCAAACCAAAGTGAGTTAGGTCTTGGTCCCAGAGGGATGGTACAAATGGAGCTCAGAGAAAAGGAGGAAAACTCAGGACCCTTGTCCACCGAGGAGCTCCAAGCTCCAAAGAATGGCGCCAAGAATGGAGGTGAGTGAGGAGGAGCTCACCACGCACAAGATGCAAGGTCGAGATCGGTTGTGTGCAAAGGAAGCCAAGGAGGATTCCTGGGTGACTTATAGACCGAGGTGAAGGTTAGGAGTCGGGCTAAGCTCCATGGCGAGCTTAGCCCACGGGTTGGTCCATGGGGTGGCAAGGACATGAGGTTGACAAGGGGTAGGCCTGTCCGACTGAAGGCGGAAAAAGTCGACCAGATTAAATGCGGGTCACAGGAGTCAAGAAGGTGCATGAGGCTCGGCGCGATTAACTCCACTGGCCAGAGCACGCATGCGTGACCAAGGTAGGAGAAGAACAGGGAGGTCTTGATGACCGCTGGATAAGCCTTGGGAGAGGTCCTGCCCTCCGATGGCATTTTTGAACCGTTACGCCAAAGGATTGGGAGGAGGTCCCACCACACGATCAAGGATGGGGAGGTCATGGCCTCACGATCTCCTTAATGCGTGACAAGACGTGGGAAAATGAGACAGAGGTCCAAAGCGTTGGATCTCCATCCAACGGCGCGGACCTCCTGTGAGGTCTTAACCGCACATGAACATAAGAACACGAGGGGGAGGTCATGGCCTTTGGATTTAAATCCAAGGGCTACGACCTCACGTGCGCGGGGAGGTTTGATGCGCATAAGACAAAGGAGGAGGTCGTGACCGTAGATTTTAATCTAACGGTGCACCGACAAAAGATGGGGAGGTTGTGAGTGCTTGATAGCACGGGAGGTCGTGAGTCGTTGGATTTGATCCAATGGCTACGACCTTGGTTAGGTGGGAGGTTTGCTTAGTTTACAGTGAGGGAGGTCGAGGCCATGGATCTTGGATCCAAGGGCTATGACCTCACGAGGTGGGAGGACCTCGATGAGTATGTTGAGGAGGAGGTCGTGGTCGCTGGATTTGATCCAACGGCCACGACATCAACAAGGGGATGACCTCATTGCGAGGGTTTAACAAATCGAGGAGGTCTTTGAGGTTTAACACACGGGGAGGTCATGACCATGGATCATCGATCCAACGGTAATGACCTCATGAGGTGGGAGGTCTTTGCGGTGTTAATCATGAGGAGGTCGTGGCGGTTGGATGTAAATCCAACTACCGCGACTTGATCAAGGTGGAGATGAGGTCTCACGAGGTGCAGACATGGTTGGGCTGGACCACTTTTGAATATGGCTAGCCCAAGGAACAAAGTAGGCTTTTAAATTTAGTTTTTAACAAATGAAGCTTAGCAGAATTATTTGAGATAGCAAAGGAACTCCAAATTTGATGAAATTTTAACTGGAGCTTGCTGACAATGAGATTAACCTTGCATAAAATTTCCAGAGGTTATTATGCAATGCATTTTTCTCAGGAAATTTGTTAAGGTTGTTTAAAGGATTGTTTTACCTCCAAAATTTATCAAACTAGTTTTACAACTTGTGATATTTTTCAGAGGGGTCCCACATCGGTTTTAGGACCAAGGAAAATACTTTCCAATTGTTGGGCACAAGATTTAAGATAATTGGAAAAAGGAATTTGACTTTTGGTCAACAAGAGCTTTGTGTTTTTGGATTACACAACTCTTGGACAAGAATTACATGAGATTTTAGGGGTTTTCAAGTTGTGAGAAAAAGTTTTAATTTCTACACATCTAATTATACTTGAATAACCCTAATTATACATTTGGGATGTTACAAAATCTCCCCCTTACAGAAAATCTGTCCCGAGATTTGGCTCACTCGATAAAGAAAGATGGATAGTCCGCACGCAGAGACGATCTTCTCTTTCCCAAGTAGCCTCATCCTCGTAATGGTTTGACCACTCGAACTTTAAGGAACTTGATGGTCTTATTCCTTGTCCTTCGCTCGCACTCCATCGAGTCTGCCGAACAGGTGCTCGCGATAGGTCAAATCGGGTTGACATCGAGAGTTTCCAACGGAGCTTCCTCGGTTGGAACACGGAGGCACTTCTTAGCCGGGACACATGGAAAACATCATGTACCCCTCAAGTGCCGTGGCAACTCCAACTTATAGGCAACAGCTCCTTCTTCTCGATAACGCGTAGGGACCGATATATCGAGGAGCCAACTTGCCCTTGACGCCTAAACGTTGATGGCCCTTCAAAGGAGAGACTTTGAGATAAACAAAGTCATTAGGCTCAAAACGCAACTCACGCCGACGGCGATCCGCATAGCTCTTTTGCTCGATTGAGCAGCGCGCAAACGCCACGTAATAAGCCGGACTTGGCGCCGCCTCATTGATTGAGTCCGCCAAAGAGAGGTCTCTCACCGGTCTCGACCAGCTTCAACGGGTTCTACACTTTCTCCGCATAAGGCCTCAAATGGTGCCATGCCGAGACCGGCCCGAAGTCGTTGTTATAAGAAAACTTCGGCGAATGGCAAGTATTTCTCCCAATGCTTCCCATACGAAGGACACAAGCACGAAGCATGTCTTCCAAAACTTGGTTGACCCTCTCGGTCGACCATCGCTTTGGGGTGAAATGCCGTCTTTGAAAGCAAGACGAGTGCCCATAGCCTCTTGCAAGCTATGCCAAAAACGAGACGTGAAATGGGATCCACGATCCGACACGATCGTCTTTCGCACACCGCAAACTCACGATCGCGCGATGTAGAGTTCCGCCAAAAGACCTACCCGGTTCGCCTTGACGGAAGGAAATGTGCCACCTTAGTCAATCGATCGATGACGCACCCAAATGGCATCATTCTTCTTCGGGATGTGGGTAGACCGTGATGAAGTCCATTCCGATCGAATCCCACTTCCACTCAGAATTGGCAAAGGTCAAGCAGCCCAAAGAGACGCTAATGCTCGCCTTGACACGACGACACACGCCGACTTTTCGAGAACGAACTTCGCGATCTCCTCTTCATTCGGGTCCACCAAAATCTCTGGCGGAGATCTTGATACATCTTTGTGGCCCCGGATGAATGGATAAAGGCGAATCATGGGCTTCATGGAGGATTAAATTCGCAACTCCATGTCCTTTGGAACCACAAGGCGTTGTTCGAACCTCACGACGCCATGCTCATCCTCGAGAAGCACTTGGTCGCTCGTTTGACATTTGCCTTAATGTGGCTCACTCCAACATCCGATCGCCGAGCGGACTTGATCCGATCCACCAAGGTTGGTTGCACAACCAAGGCAATGAGAGAACCACGCCAACTAAACCCAAGTTGAGACGCCAAACTCTTCCGTAAGAGCGGTCAAGCTCCTCGACAACAAGGCATGGCAATGCGCTTATGATTAAGCGCATCGGCAAATCTACATTAGCCTTGCCCGATGGTAGTGTATACCCATGTCATAATCCTTGATCAACTCCAACCATCTCCTTTGCCCGAGGTTCAGTCAGTCGGGTGAACAAATACTTAAGGCTCTTGTGATCCGAATACACTTCACAACGACACGATTAGGTAATGTCGCCAAATCTTAAGTGCATGAATCACGTAAGCCAACTCCAAGTCATGAGTAGGGTAGTTGAGTTCATGAGGTCTCAATTGCCTTGATGCATAGGCCACTACCTTGCCTTCTTGCATAAGGACACAACCGAGGCCTCGACGAGAAGCATCGCAAAAGATATCGGTCTGATGGATATCGGGAAGAACAAGAACGGAGCGGTGGTCAAACGCTTCTTGAGTATTTGGAAACTTTCTCACACTCACGGACCACACGAACTTCTTGTCCTTCTTGAGCAACTCCGTCATCGGCCATGATCTTGGAGAAGTTCTCGATAAGCGACGATAATATCCCGCTAAGCCGAGAAAACTCCGCACATCGGTGACCAAACAGTGACTCCATGAAAGAACATCGCGACCTTGCTAGGATCAACACACGCCTCCGCCGAAAGAATATGGCCTAAGAAGGCCACTTCCTTCAACCAAAATGCGACTTGTCAACTTCGCGTCAAACCGGTGCTCACGTAGCTTGCCTAACACAAGCTTCAGATGCTCGGCGTGTTCCTCATCGCTCGGGAATAGATAAGGATATCATCGATGAAGACCACGACAAACTTATCCAAATACTCCATGAATACCGAATTCATGAGGTTCATGAACAAGGCAGAGCATTGGTTGCCGAATGACATGACAAAGGTACTCATACAAGCCGTGGCGAGTAGAGAACGCCGTTTTGGAATATCCTCGGCCGAATACTTAACCTCGATGATATCCCATTCTCAAATCAATCTTGGAGAAAACTCGAGCTCCAGCAATTGATCAAGAGATCGCCAATGCGGGCAATGGATACTTGTTCTTCATCATCACTACATTAAGTGGATTTATAATCGACGACATGCGTAAAATACCGCCCTTCTTCTTTACGAAGATAGCCGACAACCCCACGGAGATGAGCTAGGCGAATGAACCCCTTCTCTTGCAGCTCACTTAATCGCTTCTTCAACTCCACCAACTCGCTCGGTGGCATCCGATAAGGCCTCTTTGAGATAGGGGCGTACCGGAGCCAACTCAATGACAAACTCGAGGTCTCGAACGGGTGGCATCCTCGAAGATCGGCGGAAAGACATCAACAAAGTCACAAACTGTTGGGACTTCGCTAATATCTAGAGCGGCTTCGCTTCAAGCGCGAAGAGATGAGGATCTAGCGACTTGGCGAGAAGCTTAACCCGCCACGGAGGACTAGATAGAGAGATGAGCTTCTGGCGAATCGACGGCCCCATGTGCCGGGACAACCAATCCATGCCAAGAATCACATCAAGACTCATTGAATGGAGAAGGATAAGGTTCGCTAAGAAACCTACCCCTTCGATCTCGATAGGAACATCCCTACACTCGATTCACTCTCAACTCCAACCAGAGAGCGAATGAGTAAGCGGATCGACAATGGAGAGAAAAGAAGCTCTCCGACAAAGAAAGAAAAGACTCGTAAATGAAGGAATGAGATGCTCTGAATCAAACAAGACAAGAGCGAGGTGAGAGTTAACGTAAAGTGTACCTAGCACGACGCCGGGTGCCTCCCGAGCCTCCTCTGCGCAGGACGGCATTGACGCGACCACTACCCACGCCTTGGGTAGCCGGACGATCTTCCGTCCCGAGATGCACCACCTCGCCCGCCCTCCATTAGGACGAGGGGTCGCTCTGCCTTCTTAGGGCATTGGTTCGCATAATGCCCCTTCGGTTGCATGAGAAACATGTGACCCCGCACTGGTTATGGGGCCGTCACGACTAGCAGTGCACGGATCGAGACACGGCTGCGAAGGGCGAGCGAGGAACGGGCAGTGACCTCGGGGCGCCAAGAGTGAGAGTGGTACCCCGAGATCGCGGCGGGGCGGGAGGAATCGCCTCGATGACTTATGAGCCTCCCACTTGCGCTTGGAGTCCATAAGCTCGAGCCGCATGCTCACGACGATGGCCTTGTCGACCAAGGTCTGAAAATCGGAAAGTCGACAATGGATAGCTTGTCCTTCACTCCTCGCATAAGCCACGCTGAACTTGGCCTCCTTAGCCATATCAAGGCCACATCCTCGTGAGCATAACGAGCTAGATGGTTGAACTCAGAGACATACTCCATGATCGAGCCACGCCTTGCTTGAGCAAGAAGAAACTCCCCGCTTCTTGATCTCCATCAAGCCGGCAGGATGTGAGCCCGACGGAAGGCAAGACGAAACTCCTCCCAAGAAACGGTGGGTCTGCGGGCTGCATGGCGAGAAAGCTCTCCCACCATGACAAAGCCGCACCTCGAAGCCGGTGCGATGCAAACAGCGCCTTCTCGTGCTCCAGCATCTGCATGATGCGGCTTACGCCCACAAGACGGCCAATCGTCTGCATCCAAGGGGTCCTCGACCGAAAAGGTAGGGGCCGAGTACGAAGAAACTCCGCGAGTCCTCCACGCACCGATGGGCATTCCTCGCCCGGATCCCAAGCTCCGGTAAGTGCAAGCAGTGTTGCGCGATGACGCCCAAGAGAACTCTCCGGTCATCCGCGGTTGCGCCGATCCAAGAAGAACTCGCCATGGTCGGAGGAGGAGGAAGCTCGTCGTCCGGACCAATGGCCGATCGCCTTGGCCGCTACAAAAGGCCCGCCATCCTGTTACAATGAAATTTGGTTAGCAACTAAACCCAAAACAAAGCCTTAAGGAAAGCAAAGCCAACGACTGGGAATGGAATATCACCCTAAACGAAAGCCAAAACAGCGGTAATTATACTTTAAAAAGCTTCTAATAGACTCCAAAACAGCCAAGAAACCCCAAAAGAAGGCTCAACTTCTCAACTCAACTAACCCGTATTGAATGAACGAGTAATTGATCGAGAAGATTAAAACTCAGATTGTAAGATGAGATCTAAAACTATTAGAGAGCAAGGTTAATGCAGCGAAATAAGTGTTAGATACTTAGCTAACTAGTATCACGCCTTACCCTTTTATTCCCACAAATTTTGTTGATTTAACCTCTCATTTTCTATCCTATTTAGAACCTTTGAGCTTGCTGTCCGAAATTGACGCTTGCTGTCCAGATTTTGCATCCAAGCTTCCAAATCGAAATTGGCCATTCCAAGCTTCAAAACCTTGTAGATGGGCAGCTAACACTTCAATTTGCCAAACTCATTGATTCCCCAAAACCCCATTAATCGATAACAACTATTGTGTGGAAGGAAGAGAGGAAAACAATTTTTAAAACTCAAATTAGAGTGAGATGAGAAGAGAAAGCTAAGATAGTTAAGGAGTAAAAGTAGAGAATTACTTAAGCTTTGAAAACTCCTTTGATACTTTGAAATTAGATTTTCAAAATATCCTAAAGGCGACCAAGCTTGCGCATTACGGTCCTAATGGCTCGATACTAACTTTTGTGAGCACCGGTTTATTAGGCTCATAATACTTAGTCATCCAATTGACCCTAGTATTATCAACCAAATAAACTCGGTCTCGAGAGATGTATACTTCCTGCATGCAAGACACATACCTCACAACAAAAGAATGCATCAATTCCATACAACACATAGTACATAAGCAACAAACCGAAGTTAACATTAATATGGAATAGATATTACAAAAGAGAGGCCCTTAGGCCAAAAAGCAATAATTACAAAAAGATAACAATGAAGCAAAAGTGCCATAAAGATGGCCCAAAATAAGAGCCAACCAAGGTGCCTTTAGCCCACAAGGTAATCGACCGACCGCCAAGCTAGTCGCTCTCCCAACCACCAAGACAAATTATTAAAAGTAAAGCCCTTTGGGCTCTACCTCCTCTGCAACAAAGTTGTTAAGCAAAGCAAATGAGTACAATAAATTGTTTATTGTACTCTTAAGACCGACGTAAGATAATGTAACTATAATTTAGCTATATGCAAGCTTTATTTAAGTGGATGAGGCTTTGGACTCATTTTAGCATAAAGCAAGTTTTCATTTGCAATAATATAGTAGATTGAAAGCAATTTGACAAAGCATTTTTAATTGTTGAATTAACAACGAGATAAATAACAAGGTAACAACAACAAGAACAACCTCGAAGTGACCAACCCAAGTCACCACAACAATAGCATGAACTCCCTGCTCATACCAACCATGTCAAGTTTTAATTAAAGGTTGTAGTCTAGTCTTGAACGACCTTACCAAGCATGTCCATAACCTAGGACGAGGCTATTCAATAGTTTTATCCTGCAGGTGTACCATCTTTGTACCCACACGCCGCATCGCCTTTCCTTTAAGCACACTACCTTAGGTGTGCTTAGACGGCTAAGTCCTACGAGACATTTCCAATGGACAATGCTAATTCGAGTCGCACAACCCACGGGAGAAGGAGACATCACACAACCTTCCCTAAGCTAATGCTCCCTCCCACATCACACACACATTTTATCTTTAAAACACACCAACCGAGCGACCCCAATTAACACCGCCCAAAGTACTTAGTCAAGAGGGTTCCATATGCCCTCGTGTGGTTAGTACGCAAAATCGCTGGCTTAGTGACCCAAGTACTCGGTCCTTAGGGACCCTGCATACCACCACATCCAAAAACCACGCCATCCATCCAATATGCCCAAGTCTAAATCAATCTTTTATTTTCAGTTTTTGATTTTACAATTAATCAAAGCACAAGTGCTGGACATATAGGAGTAATAATCAGTTTTGAGTGATCAAGACCATCGACTAAGTCGATGATCGCCCATTTCTACCGAAAACTAAGCATGTCTAAGCAATTTAAATCGAACTACTAAGTGATAGGAGCTCATCCAACGAGCTCCCACCACAGCAAATAACCTAGGCTCATGGTAGTAGAGGATAAACAATTCCTACAGATTATGCAACTATAGGCTTGCTAGCTTACATTTAACACAAAGTAGCATGCATACATAGAAGTAAAACAATATATTAAGCTTTAAAGTAATGGGACAATGATGGAAATGATCAAACTGCTTGCCTTGCTGTTGCTGGTCAATTTGTTGCGGAGGGTCACTCTCGGATCACCACAAATGTCGGCTTCAACGGAAAAGCGAGAAAGAACCGATAAGAACGATTTAAACACAACAAAGACAGCACAACAAACGAACTCCAAATTCTCTGAATTTTCTACAGCAGCAAGAGGGTGATTTTAGGAATTTTGCAACAAGAACCAATTGATTTGGATTCTCAATGCAAAAGTTATGAGCAAAACAATTCTGCTCAGCCCTAAAATACCAAACTGCACTATTCACTAATTTAATTATGAGGCAACATTTTCTAGAACGGAAGTGAAGCTGAAATTTTACTGTAAAACCAGCACCTCATGAGATGAATAACACAATTGAGTTCACCTCATTTGGAGCTATATTGCACTTTCTATAATCTTTCAAAAACAAGAACTTGAACAAAATTATAATGCACAAGTCCTCATTTTCCTAACAGCAACATGCTCAAAACTAATTTTCACAGTGAGTTCATTAATAGAGGAAACCAACAAAGTTGGTCTCACCCAAAAATAATCTACAGAGCATTAGTTTTGTATTTTACAAGTTAAGCATTGATTTAAGTGTATATTTTAAAGTTGGTTTTAAAATCTAATGGCAAACTGTGCTCGAGTTGAACTCAACTTACAATCATTTTTGGATTAAAGTCAAGTCCAAGACAGAGCCAACATACTTTGAATGACCTCAAATGGATTTAAAATGAGAAAGATATGAAATTCTAAAGTTTATACCTTATTTCAGCTCATAATTAAGAATGTATCGAATTTCTAAAACCCATAAGGACATGGGAGGACGTGAGCCACAGATCATAGATCTAACGGCTCAGACCTCCCAGTGAACAACGACACGCGCCAGAGGTCCAGAGGTCCCGACCTCCTAGCAACGCACATGCGCGAGGCGAGGGAGGTCGGGGCCGAGATGCTAAATCCAACGGACCACAACATGGAAAGGAGGTCCTGAACGGACCAGATCTAAAGGGGAGGTCCTCAACGGTGAGATCTTCCAAAGGAAGATCTAAACTATCAAGATCTCCCAAGGAAGATCTGCATCGCCAAGACCTCACAGGGAGGTCCCGGACGGCCCAGATGTTCCAAGGAGGTCTTCGATGGTTCAGATCGTCCGAGGGAGGACCTTGACGGTCAAGATCTACCCGGGAGGTCATGAACTACCGAGATAACCTAGGGAGGTCCTAAGGGAGGTCCTAACGCCACTGCACCTCCGTGAGGTCTCGACGGCCACGACATGCAAGGAGAGGTCTTGGACGCCCAGATCTCCTCGAGGAGGTCTCGATGTCTGCACTCAACAAGCAGCCGCTGGACATGGAATAAATGCGCCGAACAATGAGGAGGTCCGCTGGCGGAGGTCTTAAATGCACGCATTAAAGGGTGGATTTAAGGCGCTTAAGACGCCCATTGATTACAATGATGGGAGCAAATGATTAGCGATTAAAATGGTGAAGCTTTGTCCTAAACGACAATGACACGCCGGACGTCCGACAAAGATCCCGAAGCGAAGAAGTGGTCTCGCCGGCGATGTAGAGCCCGCCGGTGAGGTCAATGGTACCACCGAGTGCACAATAACGCTATGCACCGGTGGACCTCCTCTCAACGGCGACGGCGGCTTGAACGCCATGAGCCGGAGAGGGCAAATTGACCAAAGACGGCCAAAACCGAAAAGCAAAAATGAAGCTCCGCGCGACATTCAAGCCGGTGCCAAAACTTAAGCTCCGCGACATTCATTCATAAGGTGTGCAAGAACTAAAGGACTACCAGGAGTTACTGGAGGTCCTTAAGATGCCGGGAGGTTGAGGATGGTGATGGCCTGAGTTGGAGAAGATGGGGTTGCTCCACTGCCAAAGCTCTGCTCCAAGCTCCTCTTTGTCCACCTCTCAGAAATGCCCAAACCAAAGTGAGTTAGGTCTTGGTCCCAGAGGGGATGGTACAAATGGAGCTCAGAGAAAAAGGAGGAAAACTCCAGGGACCCTTGTCCACCGAGGAGCTCCAAGCTCCAAAGAATGGCGCCAAGAATGGAGGTGAGTGAGGAGGAGCTCACCACGCACAAGATGCAAGGCCGAGATCGGTTGTGTGCAAAGGAAGCCAAGGAGGATTCCTGGGTGACTTATAGACCGAGGTGAAGGTTAGGAGTGGGGCTAAGCTCCATGGTGAGCTTAGCCCACGGGTTGGTCCATGGGGTGGCAAGGACATGAGGTTGACAAGGGGGCAGCCTGTCCGACTGAAGGCGAAAGCTAACTCAGATTAAATGCGGTCACAGGAGTCAAAATGTGCACAGAGGCCTGGCGCGCATTAACTCCACCGCTCAGAGCATGCATGCGTGACCAAGGTAGGAGAAGAACAGGGGAGGTCTTGATGACCGTTGGATAAGCCTTGGGAGAGGTCCTGCCCTCCGATGGCATTTTTGAACCGTTACGCCAAAGGATCGGGAGGAGGTCCCACCACACGATCAAGGATGGGGAGGTCATGGCCTCACGATCTCCTTAATGCGTATCAAGACGTGGGAAAATGAGACAGAGGTCCAAAGCGTTGGATCTCCATCCAACGGTGCGGACCTCCTGTGAGGTCTTAACCGCACATGAACATAAGAACACGAGGGGGAGGTCATGGCCTTTGGATTTAAATCCAAGGGCTACGACCTCACGTGCGCGGGGAGGTTTGATGCGCAGAAGACAAGGAGGAGGTCGTGACCGTAGATTTTAATCTAACGGTGCACGACAAAAGATGGGGAGGTTGTGAGTGCTTGATAGCACGGGAGGTCGTGAGTCGTTGGATTTGATCCAATGGCTACGACCTTGGTTAGGTGGGAGGTTTGCTTAGTTTACAAAGAGAGGGAGGTCGTGGCCATGGATCTTGGATCCAAGGGCTATGACCTCACGTGAGGTGGGAGGACCTGATCGAGTATGTTGAGGAGGAGGTCGTGGTCATGGATTTGATCCAACGGCCACGACCTCAACAAATGGGATGACCTCATTGCGAGGGTTTAACAAATCGAGGAGGTCTTTGAGGTTTAACACATGTGGGAGGTCATGACCATGGATCACCGATCCAACGGTAATGACCTCATGAGGCGGGAGGTCTTTCGGTGTTAATCATGAGGAGGTCGTGGCGGTTGGATGTAAATCCAACTACCGCGACCGATCAAGGTGGAGATGAGGTCTCACGAGGTGCAGACATGGTTGGGCTGGACCACTTTTGAATATGGCTAGCCCAAGGAACAAAGTAGGCTTTAAATTTAGTTTTTAACAAATGAAGCTTAGCAGAATTATTTGAGATAGCAAAGGAACTCCAAATTTGATGAAATTTTAACTGGAGCTTGCTGACAATGAGATTAACCTTGCATAAAATTTCCAGAGGTTATTATGCAATGCATTTTTCTCAGGAAATTTGTTAAGGTTGTTTAAAGGATTGTTTTACCTCCAAAATTTATCAAACTAGTTTTACAACTTGTGATATTTTTCAGAGGGGTCCCACATCGGTTTTAGGACCAAGGAAAATACTTTCCAATTGTTGGGCACAAGATTTAAGATAATTGGAAAAAGGAATTTGACTTTTGGTCAACAAGAGCTTTGTGTTTTTGGATTACACAACTCTTGGACAAGAATTACATGAGATTTTAGGGGTTTTCAAGTTGTGAGAAAAAGTTTTAATTTCTACACATCTAATTATACTTGAATAACCCTAATTATACATTTGGGATGTTACACTAGTCACCTCCAGTGCTAGTGCGCGCGTTAGATGGCACATTGCGTGACCATATCGCCGTTGCTGTTGTCACCGTAGCTCTACCTCCGCTCCAAGTCATCCTCGCCGCCGTCGCCCTTTAACGACGCCTAGCTTCTTGCAACCATCTACGACGACCTTCGACCACTTGCAACCATCTACGATCACCTTCCTTCCGACCAGGTAGTCGAGCCTCCTTTCTGACCACGTGTAGTTGAACTCATGAACGGTAACCGAAACCCTTATTGCTGGATTTTCTCTTTCAGCGAAAATGGTTCATGCTATAACTTTTGAATGAGAAATCCAAATTAAGTGATTTTTATTTCTATATTCATATAACATCATGCTCTATCTTCTGTGTAAATTTCATGATTTTTGGATGAGTTTGAATTTTTGAGTATTCTCGGCTTATTTCGTTCTTATTGGTTCTTCGCGTTTATTCGATAGGTTTTGACGAATTTGTTGAGTCCGAGAGTGATCATCTGCAGCCAGTGAGTTATCTCCAGCAAGGCAAGCAGCCCTCCCTTTGATCATATTATTCCTATTACTTTTGATACAATTATCTTGATTGCAAATGTATGCATGCATGTGCTATTTTGATGATTAATTTTTGTTAGGAGTAGTTAATCCGAATAGATGCATGAGCTGTAGGTAAATATTCTCATTTCTACTGATCCTAAGTTAGATTATTGATAATGAGTTAGAGTCCGATGGATGGACTCTGGTCATTTATATATATGCACTATACGAGTCAGTTTGCTTAGCAATGCTTAGAACGGTAGAATGAGGATCGTCGTTTCGGCGATGGTCATTGTACTATCATTCTAAATACTTTGGTCAGGGTACTCATGTGTATAATGTATTTAGAAAACTAAAACTAAAAACAAAAAGATTTAGACTTAGGCACATGGTTGATAGTGTGGTTATCGGGTGTGTGGTTGGTGCCTAGGTCAACAAAGACCAAATTACTTGTGCCATTGATCCAAGCATTTGTGTGTGCAACCACATAAGGGCATATGTGAACCCTCTTGACTTAGTACTTTAGAGTGTGTTAGCTCCGAGTCGCAGGAGGTTGTGTGTGTTGTGTTAAAAAATGTTCTATGTGTGTTGGGTTTGCGGGGGTGGGTTCCTGTCAAGATTCTCCACACCGAGGGGCATCTGTAGTTGTTCTAGGCTTTACCCCAAAGGGTAGTTGACCTAGGCTCTACTAATGACTTCGACACAACGTATGAGTTTCCATCCATATGAGCAACTCGTAGTTAATGCATTATATTGGAAAATGTCTCGTAGGATTTATCTCTGTCGGCATACCTAAGGAAGTGTGCTAAATAGCTTGGCAGAAGGAGCGGTCTGGCATGTGAGTAAAGTTGTACACCCTTGCAGGGTTTAATCTATTCGAATAGCCTCGTCCTAGGTTATGGACATGCTTGGTTATTTTCCACAAGAATTAGACTATAACATTTTCAATAAAACTTGAAATCGGGTGGTACGAATGGGTGATTCGTGCTATATTGTGGTGGCTGTTGGGAAGTCACCTTTAAGATATTAATTATGCTTATAATTGTTGTCTTGTTGTTATTTAAGCAAATAAAAACAGATTTGATAAATTGCTTTACAATCTATTACTCTATTGCAAAGAAAATTGCTTTATGCTGAAAATTGCTTAGTGTAGTAGCCTTCCTTTGATACATAAATGCATCTATATATATTTTTTGCTTGTAAGACTTGCGAGTACAATTGTACTCAACCCGATTGCTGCAATTTCAGAGGAGTTTGATCCCCAAGGGATCAACTTCTGTGAGACGGACTTCGTGCAAGACGACTAGCTTAGCGGTCCAGTCGGTTACCTTGTAGGTAAGGGCAGCCGGTTGGCTTTTGTTTCTCGCCATCTTACGGCTTTTGCTTTCGCTGCAACTTTATTTATTTATCTCGTCAATTGGCCGGTCGGCCCCATTTGTGTAATATGAACTTGTATGCCTTTTGGATGTTGTAAAACTTTATTGCTATCGGTATTGTAATCTTGTATGGAATTGATGCTTGATTTTGTAAGGTGTATGTGTACCGTTGTCCTGGGAGGTACATGTTACACCGTGAGCTGGGTTATTTGATTTGTAATGCTAGGACCAATTGGATGATTAAGTATTACAAATTAAATACCCCGAGCTCTCACATACTTGTAGACGGCTTCTCACCACGATCTATGGATTCTACCTATAGCCTATAGGCAGCGAGGCTGCCCAAGGACGAGTTGCGCTCTTGCTACCACCTGAGCATGTTCATGGCCGCCCACTACTACGGTGTAACACCCCAAAATTTGGATGTATTCCAAATTGTTGGAAAATGTGAAAATTTTAAAACTTTCTAATAAGTTTTTATTGGTGCTTTAATTTCCCTGGATTTGGTTTGAAACCTCCTCCTATTTGAACTCCACGATATCAATTAACAAAGATACATATAGACTGAATGCAAGAAATCTAAAACTAAACTAAATTAATAATTGAACCTGAAACACCGGATAAGAAATACAAATTTAAATTTGAATATAGTCGCACAGGAAAAAAAAAGAAAAATGAATTGAAACTCCAAAATTACTTTTGGCCAAAACCCACTGGCCCAACTTGCTATTTTTCTTTTGGGATAATTGGCTACAGGACACTGTCCATTGACCACATTTGCCATTGGACACTGAAAAAACGTGATGTAGCCAGATAGCACTCCTAAAACATGTAATTTGGCCCTAAGACACTGAGCCGCTTATTTTATCATTTCCCGGCCACAGTGGAGAGAGAAAGCATGCGGTTGTCCTTTTGCCCTTGATCGGACTTGGTTGAGACGGACCATTTAGGCCCTTCGCTCCTTACCCTACGGACTCGTTCTCTCTCTTGCTAGTCGCGCTTTGACTCTCTCTCTCTCTCTCTCTCTCTCTCTCTCTCTTTGGCGACAGTGGCGATCCAGGTGTTGCTTTGGCCGGGCATGGCGGGTGGTTCATTCTCTAGGTCTTCTTCCTCGGCGTGAGGCCTTGCCTTCTCATGAGTGGTAGACTCCCCCTGGTGCAATGCCCCCTTTGCCAGACTTCGGTGGTGGAGCGCACCTCCCGGACGACCTCCAATTCGGGCAAGAAGTTCTTCAAGTGCCCGAAGAATGAAAATGTGGGTAGTATTTGGTGTTTTGTTTGTACTTGGTTATGTATTTGTGTTGGAATTTGTCGGATTCAATTGATTGGTTTTGTACATTGGTTGATTTTCAGCTCCCGAACCATTGCAAGTTTTTCATATGGGAAGATAAGTACGAAGCCTATTTGGTTGATAATGGTTTGTTCCCTTTTGACATTGGGATTCCTGATGATGCTATGACCCGAGTGCTGGCGGCGGTGGCCTCCATGGAAGCCCTCCTAAATGAGTTGAAGGTGGCTGTTAAGGAGGTCCAAGAGACCATAGAAGAAATGAAAGGTTCCATTGTTGCAATTCCTCCCGTTTTGACTGCGATGAGGAATACTATGAATGGAATGTATGGTGAGATGAAGGGACTGAGGTTTGGGATGGCTGGCAATGTGGTGAACAAGAACCGCTGCTATGAGAGGATGATGATGCTTGGTCGGGTCGATTGTCTTCCTCCTTGTGGCTATCCTGGTAGTGTCTCTTATGAAGTAGATTTAGATGTGAATGTTAGGAATATCATAATGTAGATGTTAGGCATGGCACTGAAATAGTGTATGCAATGAGGAACCCAGAATTTCCCCTATGTATTTTGTTGACAATATTATGGCTTGCAATGCTAAAATGGTCTATGCTGAAATGGTCTATGCTGTAATGGTCTATGCAATGAGAAACCCAGAATTTTCCCTATGTGTTTTGTTGACAATATGTTGTCTTGTAATGCTGAAATGATGGTCTATGTTGTAATAGCAAAACTTCAATATTGACATGACAGAACCATGGTAGAACCATACCAGGACTAAACATTGAGATATTCAATACCAAAAGTACTGGATTACATGGCATATTCAGATGTCCAGAATTCATGTTCAACTCCAGAAGTACTGGATTACAAGTTCAACTCCTCAACTCCAGAAGTACATGCACTAGCTGTCATTACTCTTACAAAAGCCACTAGAACTCAGTGGATTACATGTCCATAATATTCTATATCCCTAAACAAAAGTCTTCCTTCTTCTCCCATCCATGCCTAGCATTCTCAGGACTGCTTCAGATTGACTTGCCTAGCTTCCTCAGATCGCTTGATTGTTGATGAACAAAATGTTAGAATGCAAGATAGACATTTACTGCACTAGTAAGAACCTTACAAGATGGGAGGACACAATATTTTTACCTCCTTGTTACTGGACCAGGGACTGTGGGGTATTCCAGACAGAGGATTGGAGGAGCATCTGATTCATTCCTAGCGACTGCTTTCTTATCTACTTTGCAAGTCTTTCTCTTTGGCTTTGGGGGTGCAGGTTGAGGAGCATCTGGGTCATCAACAGGCTCATTGCATGTCTTCATCATGTGCCCAAACTGTCCACACCTCTTGCACTTGGTTGTCCTTTTGCTAGAACCTCCTTCCTCACATCCTTTGTACCTTCTTTTCCTTGGCCTTCCTGCTGCCCTCTTGAGTATAGGTGGCCACAGCCTGAATCCTAAGTCAACCTTAGGCGATTGATGCTTGTCATCATTGGCATCACTAAACCTCATATATGCTGCCTTGAATTTGTCCACACTATAGTATTCATGCACATATCTCTCAAGTTCTTCATTTCTCTTGAACAAGATGAGGCAAATAGCATGAGTCTGGGGTAGTCCAAAGGAGTGCCACTCCATGCAGCTTGCATTCCTTAGCATTCAGATCAACTGTATGCCTCCAAGTAGTCAAGTCTTTATTGGTGCCACCAACCTCTCCCGTGAAATTATGACTATAGAAGATTTTGAATGGCGTGTTTACGCTCTTTGCATTGAGTACTTTGATGACATGGGGTATTATCAATCCTTGCGCTTTGTCGACAATGTTTCTCCCTGCACATCTTACGCATGATCATTTGCTGATTCTATCCATCAACTCCATAACAGGAGTGATTTCTCATGCTTCACCCAAATGTTGAATGTCTCGCAATGTTATTTGTGACATAGTCACATTTACTTGCAAGAGAGAACATGCTCTGGCCCATAGATGCTTGTGGTTCTCCTTAATCCACTCCATGGCTCTAGGTGATGCTTCCTCCATTACCTTGTAGTGCATTTCAAAGTTGACCCTTTTGTAAGCCCTGGAGGTAGGCCACAGATGCCTTTGGAAAATCTCCCCATGAAACCTCTTCTGGAAATTTTTGACAAGGTGCCTCATACACTCCCTATGTTCAACCCCATTGGAGAATATCCTAGTAACTCCAATATCAACGCCTTTACCTGCATCTATAGATATCACCAAGCCAAGGGGTGAACCAATGGCTCTGTGCAAATTCTACATGAACCATTGCCAATTCTCAGCACTTTCTGATTCAAAGACTCCATAAGCCACTAGAAACATCCAATTGTGGCCATCAATCCCTGTGGCAGATGCCAACTGACCCCTCCACCTACCAGTGAGCACAGTTGAGTCAATGCCTAAGTAAGGTCTACAACCATTAAGGAATCCATCAACACAAGCCTTGAGGGCAACAAACATCTTGCTGAATCTCATCTTGTTGCCAACCCGCTCATGCTCTATCTCTACTATGTTTGCCAGACATCTCCTCTCTAATTACGCCTTGAAGCTAAAAACATGTTCAAAATCGTCCTCCTATCTCGCCTAATATCTCATCCAAAGGCCATTTGCCTCCCATCCCAAACAACATAATATGATATGTTGATTTTGAATTTCTCCTCTAAAAACTTCTTCAGAGCTGTAGCACCAATTGTAGGATCCTGTCTCAACTTTGCAATAACCCTATCCCTAACCCATGCATTGGTAGCCATACAGTTCCTCTCTACTTGGCTAGAGCTTGGACATGAATGTTTGTATGGCATCCTCCTAATCTGCAAAGGAAAGCATTAGACATGAGTACATGACAAAAGATGTATACTATGAAAACAGAAAGCTTACCATCCAAGTCCTTCCATCCTTTAGCCTTGACGCATGTATCCTCCACTTGCACTTCTTGGCCTTGCAATGTGATCGGTACCTCGATGCCTCACTGTAGGTAGCTGCAAGTTGGACCTCATTAAGCACTGCATATTGCCTTATACACCTCTTAAAGCATTGACCATCCTCAAAAGGAACTCCAACATCTATGTTAGGATTCTCTATGTCAGTTACATGAACATTAGACTGACAACCAGCCTCATCATCAACTGAAGACTCACTTTGATCATCATCACCTGGCACATACTCCTGGTCTAATGTATCGTCACCTGACATCAAATCGTTGTACTGAAGCCGCTCATCATCTACACCCACATAATCTTCTTGGTCATCATCAGCCTCAGCCCATTTGTCCACATCAGCAGCAGCAGGTTTGCAAGGTCCTGGCTCATTGTCTGGGCAAGTTGTGCTGTCTTGTGTTGGCAAATCAGGGGCAGATGGCAATGTCTGCTGTGAGGAGGTGGCCTGCTGGACACAAGACAGGTTGCTAGTAGTTGCTTGCCTACATCCATTGGAACCAGATACACTAACAACTAGAGGGAGCCTCCTTATGTCCCAGTACATGTCAAACACATCAAGCAGTGCTAAGTCAGAAGCAACCTCGGTATATCTACTGCACTTTTTGTTCCAAATGGTGACAACAAGTGTTTGGTTGCTTCCATGTGGCACCTCATCGTCAAGATTTTTCAGCAATTCAAGGAAACAACTAGTATCCCTGTCTAAAACCCAATTAATGTCCCCGCTAACATGGTAGTCTTGCCTACCGTCGTCAGTGAACTCGACATAAGCACCAACACACACAGCTACTCTGCATGCCACTCCCGAATCCATCCTACGCACATTAGAATGGAACGAAGATAGCAACATTAGAGCACAACCCTAACATCAAAGCTCAATCCTAAATCGATGCGCATTACAACGGGACGAACATAGCAACATCAGCGCCCAACCCTAAATCGACACACATCAACCCAGATCTAAACTACACACACCAGATCAACACCAAATCGGCATGAGGAAGAACCTTGCCCATCGGGGACCCATGAAAGCTTCACAGGCTTCGACGGGGAGTCCGTGCTCCTGAGGCGCCGCATTTTCGACATCGGCGCCTTCATCTCCGATAGACCTTAGCCCTCACCAGCACATGCTCCAGCCGGATCCGAAAGGTGGCGACGGGGAGAGATTTGGGGGAGAAGAAATGTGAGGGAGATAGAAGAATGTGCGGGCGACAAGGAGAAACCGTTTTGTTAGGGTTCGATCACACCGGGTTTGACAGGGGCACTCCAGTCTTTTCGGAAATGTTCTCTCCCTGTGGCCGAGAAATGATAAAATAAGCGGCTCAGTGTCTTAGGGCCAAATTACATGTTTTTGAAGTGCTATCTGGCTGCAGCACATTCTTTTAGTGTCCAATGACAAATGTGGTCAATAGACAATGTCCTATAGCTAATTATCCCTTTTCTTTTCTTCCCTTTTCCCTCCCGGGCCGACCGACTTCTTTTCTTTTCACGCCCAACTCCTCCCAATCCCTTCCTTTCCCCCTAGTTCGGTCGCCCGACTCGGCCTTCTTCTTCCTCCCTCCTCCTCTCTGTGCCGTCCGACAGCCGCTACTGGCGCCACGCCGCACCACCCACTCCCATCGCCACGCACCTATTAAGCACGGCCTCCTTGATGCAGAAGAAAACATGCCGGAGCGCGTTGAGTTAGGAAGGGAATGTCTACCCATCAGTGGAATATTTTCTTGGACCAAATCAGTTTAACTAGTTGGGGGAAAGCACATTTTCTTTTCTTAAAAAAAACAACGAACGTGCATTCACGCGCACACAAACGCACACCACCATAGCACACATACATACACAAATGCGCCTACTTACACACACCTGAAAGGCTAAAACCCTGCGCTTTCTGCCACTGGGATGAGGGCGCATGGCTCATTAGGAATACAGATATACACTTAATTATTTGACAGTGAAATATGATAGCTTGCTTAATTTACTTTGGGAGAGAGAGGCTCGACCAGCCAGCCTGATGGTCCCGGCCGTCCGGTGCGGTCGTGACCGGTGCCAGGTGGGAAATGTATACCGATTATCTATATTATGATACAAATATGATATATCTTTTCTCATCCAATTAACAATTTCTCTCATATTTGTATTTTGTATTCAAATGTGCATAAAAAATATGGATGCGGATATGGTATGAACTTTTACCATTCAAATGGTATTTTATCATTACTATATGTATTTGTATTTATATTCGACAAAGCAATATATATATATATATATATATATATATATATATATATATATATATATATATATATATATATATATATATATATATATATATAATAAAATTGACTAAATTAGTTGGACACTTTTTTTAATTCGACGTGAATTCACGTTGCTTTAGGTGAAATAAATAAATAAAATGATCAAGTGTGACTACACGAGAATAAAATGTTATTAATATCTTCATATTATATAACTTACGAGGATATCCGGATCTAGCTAAATTAAGTTGATGAGCAAATTTTATTCTGGACCATGTAATCTTACCATGGTTTTACTTTGCACCACTCTTTGTAAATCTTTTCACTTTGCACCACATCTTCTTCCTTTTTGCTTCACTTTGCACCAAGGGAACGTCTGTCACCGAGATGAAAACATGGGAAGCGTGCAGGGAGTTTGCCGGCAGCGAGGCACGGTCGACGAGGTGGCGGTGGCCCGAAAAATAGATAGAGCGAGGCGTTTTACACTACTACAGAACAGACCTTTGGTCGAACTGCCAAATGGGCAATAGTCTCGAGAAAATTGCGTCCCGACCAAAGATTTTAGTCCCGTTGGTAACACCAACCGACTAAAAGTCCTCGCCCAACGGCTCGTGGCGAGCTCGGTGGCGAGCTTTTAGTCCCGCTGGTGTTACCAACCGACTAAATGTCAACCTTTAGTCCCGGTTGGTACTACAATCCGACTAAATCTTTAGTCCCGGATTGTAGTACCAACTCGACTAAAGGTTGGCATTTAGTCCCGGTTGGTAACACCAACCGACTAAATGTCCTTCTATTTAAACTCTGCTTGGCGTTAAATCACAGAGCCGAACGCCGCTGTCGCCGACACGCCATGCTTGCCATTGTCACCACCGCCGAGCTGTTCATTCACTCAACCGTATTCACCGGCGTGTTCATGTAAGCTCCTGATGCTAACCCTGCCATCCATTATGAAAAATATGAAATGTGAAATTTGAATAATTTTTATATGTTATAAAATTGCCAATTAATTCATAAATGGAACTTTCATGATTTTTGTAGGCCACAATAAATTTCCAAAAATCATGAAATTTGTTTTTCCACTAAGTTACACTGTGAACAGTCCATATAAAAATTTTAAGACTATTTGGACAAAGTTGAATTTATACCTATTTTATGCTTATTTATTTAATTATTATTCCATGAATTTTGTAGGCTAAATTAATGATCAAAAATTCTGAAAATTGTTTTGCCATCTAATTAGGCTATGAACTATCTGTACAAAAATTTTGGGATCAATCTGAAGACTTTTATTTTTCACCTTATTTAATAATTATTTAAATAAATGAAAAATGACTTTTACATGTGTTAGTTAGGTTAAGCTTTGAGGGTGTTTGATGAGATAAGTCTTATCTTATCAGATCCAACCTCTTGGGTAAAAATAATAAATATTAATTTTGTTTTAATAAATAAGTTTAATATTTAATTATTAAGTAATTAGTTAATCTCTTAATTAGCTTAATCACTTAGTTATTGTTTGCCTTTTGGATTGATTGTTGACTTAGTAATTATGTGATATGTCATATAATGCAGAGCGATGACACGCCATTGGATGTACAATGTCGATCGCCGCTCCAAAGAGTTCATTGATGGCGTGCATTATTTCTTAAGAGTGGCCGAGGCAAACAAGCGGGATGGTTTCATGTCTTTGTCCATGTGCCCCGTGTAAGAATTTGAAGGAATATTCTAGCTCAAGGAGTCTTCACTCACACTTGTTGAAGTCGGGTTTCATGCCAAACTATATTTGTTGGACCAAGCACGGAGAAACCAGGTTATAATGGAAGAAGGTGAAGAAGAACAATTGGACCCTAACGACATTATTGCTCAATACGGTGACTTCGATGATACCGCAATGGGCGAAGTCAAGAAGAGGCAAAGCGTAAGACACACTCGCTGAAGATGATGCTCTTGGTGATGTCATTCGTGATGCACAAAGAGATTGCGAAAGTGAAAAGGAGAAGGCTAAGTTTGACCGCATGCTAGAGGATCACAAGAAATTACTATACCCGTCCGTAGAAGATGGGCAAAAAAGTTGGGTACAACATCGAGTTGCTACAATGGAAGGCATGTAATGGTGTATCCGACAAGGCATTTGGGCAATTATCAAGATCCAAAAAAGATGCTTCCGGCCTAACGAATTGCTCCGCCACTACGCACGAAGCAAAACAGTCGTTTGCCCTTTGGGATTAGAAATCCGGAAGATACATGCATGTCCTAATGATCGCATCCCGATCGTGGCAAGGACTACGAGAATTTGGATGAATGCCCGTATGCAAAGCGTCGCGTATAAGATCAGCGAGATGACCTGGCGATGTTGAGGGCGAAGAACGCCCCAGAAGAAAATCCTCGCCAAGGTTATGTGGTATGCTCCTATAATACCACGCTGAAACGTCTGCTCATAAACAAGGACCATGCAAAGTTGTCGCGATGGCACAAAGAAGACCGTAAGGTAGACAACATGTTGAGACACCTGGCGATGGGTCCCAAAGGAGAGCAATAGACAGAGAATTCCGGAGTTTGCAGATGACGCAAGAAACCTAAGGTTCGCTGGCAATGCGGATGGTATGAATCCTTTTGGGGACCAGAGCACTAGTCATAGCACTTGGCCTCACTCTATGTATCTACAACCTTCCTCCATGGTTATGCATGAAGCGGAAGTTCATTATGATGCGGTGCTCATCCAAGGCCCGAGGCAACCCGGCAACGACATCGATGTCTACCGAGGCCATTAGTTGAGGAACTCCTGCTTATGGAGCAAACCAGTGTACGTATGTGGGATGAGTACAAACAGAACACTTCGACCATGCGAGCATTGTTGTTCGTAATAATCAATGATTGGCCCGCTCTAAGTAATCTTTCGGACGCATAAACAAGGGATACAATGCATGCACACAATGTTTTGATGACATTGACAAGATATATTTGAAAAATGTCGAAAGGTCGTGTACCTTGGCCATCGCTGCTTTCTTCCTATGAATCACCAACTAAGAAAGAAAGGCAAGCATTTTAACGGTAGGCGTAACACACGAACCAAGCCTCGCAAACCGAATCGGGAGGATGTACTTGATATGGTCAAGGATGTGCAAGTAGTCTTTGGAAAGGGACAAGGCGTAAACTGTTCGAAAGATGCTAAGGGACACGCACCCATGTGGAAGAAGAAGTCCATATTTTGGGAGCTACCCTATTGGCAAGTCCTAGAGGTCCGCAACGCGATCGACGTGATGCACCGACAAAGAATCTTTGTGTGAACCTCGCTAGGATTCATGGATGTGTATGGAAAGTCTAAGGATTCACTCGAAGCACGACAGACTTGCAACGATGAAAGAACGAGACAACTCAGATCCAGAGAAGATGACGATGGACGCCATTACTTAAGACCTGCTAGCTTCACTCTTAGCAAAGAAGAGAAGGAAAGCATGTTTGAATGCCTAAACAGCATCAAGGTCCCATCTGGATTCTCCTCCAATATAAAGCGTATAATAAATGTGCCAGAGAAGAAATTCCTACACTTAAAGTCCCATGACTGCCACGTGCTTATGACGCAATTGCTTCCGGTTGCTTTAAGAGGAATTCTACCTCCACATGTACGTCTGGCCATCGTGAAGCTATGTGCATTCCTCAATGCAATTTCTCAGAAGGCAATCAATCCAATGGAACTAGCTACTCTACAGAATGATGTGGTTCAATGTCTTGTCAGCTTTGAGTTGGTGTTCCCTCCATCCTTCTTTAATATCATGACACACCTCCTAGTTCACCCGGTCAAGGAGATTAATATTCTCGGTCTGTGTTCCTACACAACATGTTCCCTTTGAGAGGTTCATGGAGTCTGAAGAAATATGTTCACCAAATGCTTTTCGGCGAAGGAAGCATCGCCAAGGGCTACGGACGAGGAGGTCATTGAGTTCGTGTTGACTTCATTCCCGACCTTGACCCGATTGGTGTTCTGAATCGCGACACGAGGGAGACTTCTTGAAAGGGAACACTAGGGAAGAAAACATATATCGATGCGGGGACGATTATTTCAATAAAGCGCACTACACGGTTCTTCAAAACTCCTCCGTGGTGGAGCCGTATGTCGAGGTACACAAGGAGTTCCTACGATCCCAGTTTCCAGGGAAGAATGAAGCTTGGATTAGGCGTCATCACATGGAAACTTTCAGCGGTTGGTTGCGAAAAGAATGTCAGGGTGATGACAATATTGATGAGCAACTGTATTTGTTGGCTAGGCAACCATCGTGGCACATCCTCACGTACAAAGGGTACGAGATAAATGGAAATACATTTTACACGTAGCCCAAGATAAAAGGAGCACGAACCAAAAGCAAGGGTGTCCGCGTAGATGCCACAGACCCAAATGGAAAGAGGCAAACATATTATGGCCGATAGAGGAGATTTGGGAACTAGACTACGCACCTAATTTTAAAGTCCCTTTGTTCCAGTGCCAATGGGTGAAGATGACCGGAGGCGGGGTAACAATGACAAGGAGTATGGAATGACAACAAGGACCTCAACAATATTGGGTACAAAGACGAACCATTTGTCCTTGTCAGCGATGTGAATCGGTGTTCTATGTGAAAGACATGTCTACAAAACCCAAGAGAGGGAAAAACGACGACAAATCAACCAATGAGCCAAAACGCCACATAGTTATTTCAGGAAAAGAAACATCGTGGGAATTGAGGACAAGTCAGACAAGTCAGAAGATTATGAAAGGGATGACCGAATCCCGCCCTTCAATGTGACCAAAGACCCAAGCATCCTGCTAAATGCCGAGGACACTCCATGGTTACGGCATGATCATAACCAAGGGTCATACGTCAAGAAGAAGTTCACCACTGTGCCCGCTTGATATATAGTGATGTTTAATAAATAGTGTGTATTAGAGATTTTATGTAATAATTGTAACTTCAGATGTTTCTATCATATTTTTCTTGTTTTTTATCATTTCAAATGAAATTCCTATTCGATAAAAGGACACATGTACCTCTGTGAAGCATGTCTTCTCCACCGGTGTCAAAATGACTTGAAATTTTTTTAGCAAGTATTTATGCCTTCAAATGAAATTCCCAGCTTGTGGTTTGAGCCCTTCATTTTGTTTATAGTTGGCTCTTCACTTCCCAGCTTGTGGTCACTATAAAAGTCGTTTGAAATGTCAATAAGATAAAAGGAAATGCAACTATTATTTTTTAAAAAATTTATGCCTAGTATTTAATTTACTATGCATTTAACAAGAATTAGCATATTTATACAAATAAACTTAATACAAAACCCAAACTGTGGCTGGCGATGGCTGAATAGTGTAGTGGGGACCTTTAGTCCCGTCCAGACACGCTTGGGACTAAAGGTCACACACCGAGACTAAAGGTTCTCTGGAAAATATGTCCCCATAAAACCTTTAGTCCCGGCCGTGGCACCACCCGGACTAAAGGTCCACCTTTAGTCCCGGTCCGTATTACACACGCGGACTAAAGGTCTTTAGTCCCGGTTAGTATCTTGCCGGGACTAAAGGTCCCCATCAAGATTTTAAGCAACAAGGGCTTCTTCCTTCTTCCACTCCCTCCGCGTCTCCTCGGCTCCCGGCTTCGTCGCGCCCGGCCTCCTCCTTCCTCCGTGGCGCCCCTCCCGCCACCACCTCCACTCGGCTCCTCCCTCCGCCGCTCCAGCTCGCCCAGCTCCTCCTCCTTCACCGGATCCGGTCTTGACTCCGCCCGAACTCGCCACCACCGCCTGAGCCTCCTCCACGCCGGTGAGCTCCTCATCTCTTATCGTCATGTGCATTTCTCTGCAGTTTGTCAAATTATTTCCTTTGGGGATTGAAAGGAGACCGATTCTAAATAGTGGTCGCCCAAGTTCTTGATGAAGCCACCGAGGAAGAGATTAGCAGTAGCTTCTCTTGCGAGAGATGTGCTTGAGTCTCCGAGGTTAGGATAGGCCTACCATGAAACAAGTGGAGATGGCTTTGCGGGTTTTGCAAACAAAAGGTTGAACTTCGTGCTATGTTGATCCAGAAATGAACAAGAGAAGGAACCATTGCTAAGTACAAGAGAAAAAATCTAGTTCTCGGTTGTTGGTCGTTGATTTCAATGCTAAAGCTAATTTGCCATCCGAAAACACCGATGTGTTATATGTATATCTTTGAGCAAGAGTTTGTCATATGCATGCTGGAGTATCACGCTAGGATGTGTATATGAAGTTTCTACATATTTAGTTACTGATCCTATACCAGATGGTGTGCCCCTGATTTCCCTTTTCATGAAGAAAGTACCATATATGTACTTTTTAGGTTAAGCACCATGTAAGTCACTAGTCATGTAATCGATAGTGCAACTTTTACTTAATAGACCTGTTCTGAACAAACTATTGTACCGAAGTTTGTATGATCCAATCTACTCAAGTTTTCTAGCTTCTTGACGTGCCCAACACCAGAATTGGCAAAGTTGGGGTTAGAGTCTGTTTGTACCGGCAGTTGTGAAAGTAAAGCATCAAACAAAAGCAAAGACTCATTTTGGTACCTTTGGTAAGTATACAAAAGATCATAATTGGAAGTCAGAATCGAACAACGAGGTTAAGTATTTAAACCGCACATCGAATATCTGAGGATCTAGATGTAGCATAGAGGCCGAGTATTGTTAGATAATCTTTGTTTAGGAAATAGTTTCCATTTAGGATTTCTTTTTTGGAGTTGGAGTTGGAGTCTTGCTTGGTTTAGTTGTTTGAGTCAAAGTCGGCCGTGTGCGTGAGTGTATAAAAGAACGTGTATTAGTCAGTATTAGCGCCATGTAAAGATAGAACCAGAAGCTAGCAATGTAAGAGTTGAGAAGTGAGAGAAAAGCAATAAGAAGAAGAGAAAAGAGAACGCATGTAATACCGCCTGGGACTAAAGGTCCCTCAAGATTATAAGCAACAAAGGGCTTCTTCCTTCTTCCACCCTTCCGCTCCTCGTCGACTTCTTTTCTTTTTTTTCTTTAATTGTTTCATTTTCTTTTTCTGTTATAAATGAGTTATTTATGCAATTATTGAATGTCGTTAATTATCGTTAAATACCATCAATTGCATTAATTGTTGTGAAGAATTACTTGTGTGCAAATTGCCATCAATTGTCGCCAAATGTCGTTAGTTGTTGTCAATTGCACTAATTGTCGTTGAGATTACTTGTGTGCAAATTGTCGTTAAATGACATCAAACAAGCCATCATTTGTGTAATAGTCCAAAAATCTACGGCGTTTGAATTTGTTTAAAAATATGGAATTTTTAAAACTTTTTGGAGACAGCCTGTTGATATTCAAGTTTTCGGACTTTATATTGGAAATAGTTGTCGAACAATGAAACTTTAGAAAAAATGAAACCATAAAATCTGGTCTAGACCGAAAACCATCCAGACCAGCCCGACCTCTCCTTTTTCTTTTCCTTTTCTTTCTTTTCTTTTTCCTCCCTTTTCTATTCCTTTTTCTTCTCCTTCTCTTTTTCTCCTTCCCCTGGGCCCACCCTTGACCTCTAGGGTTTGCCTCGCAAGACGTCCGTTGCCTACTTGTTGAGCCATGTCGTCGACGTTCTCACCCAACCTCCGCCCCGAAGGGCTGCTCTCCTCCGTGTCGAGTCGTCGCCCGTCACCTCCTACCGACCCCATCATGTCGCTGTGCTCACGTCAGCGCGCATAGAAGCAGCTCGCGCCGCTCTCCCGCCTCGCCGTAGGGTTTTGTGCGAGAACTTGCGCCCCGCCACACCATTGTTAAGCCGCACTCGCTCCCCCCTTCCTCTGGCCCCCATTCATTCCCCAACCCCTTGTCCATTTCCCCTCTCGTCGAGCTCACCAGCAAAGCGGTTCTCTCTCTCGATTGCCATGAGCACCATGCCGCCCTAGTCGCACCATTGAGCTACGGCTAGCCCCATCGTGCCATGAAGACCACCTCGATGCCCTCGACCTCCTCGGCTCACCCACCTCCCTCCTCAGTGCCTGTCTTGGCTGGAATGGCCACACCACCAACGTCTTCCCCAAAGCCGACCGCCGCTCCACTTGCTGTTCCGGCCGCTTCGGTGAGATTCTCCCCCCATCTACTCGCGTCCAAATGTGTCCCAAAGAACCTCCCTCAAAACCCCCTCAATCAATTTCAGGATCGATGCAAGGGAACTCGTCACTTGTTGTTTTTCTTTTGTCGATGCATGTCACGAACCGCACGCCACTTGATGCGAAATCATAACCCGATCACGAACCGTTCTAACGTCCTACACATATATTTGCAGAAATGGCCGACCCGAATGACAACATGGACGATGCCATGATGGATATTATCAACAATGACGCCTTACAAGGTGCCCAATTCGAAGGTGATGACAACAATCAAGAAGTAGATGGCGGAGTCGATGCTTTTGCCGATTATGAAGATGAGCAAGACAATCTTTGGCGAGGTCTATCTACAATCTCTTATGTATACATGAAATTCGAATAATTTCATTTGTCGTATAAATATATTTATTTAAATCTTTGTGTTTCTACATTCGTAGCCCTCTGGATCGACGACAACAACGGGGAAGAGTAGAAATGTACGAGGCCCGAAGAAGCCGTTGGAGGGTCGGTTCATTCTCTCGCAATTCGAGGAGCATACAGGCAAAGTACTTGGACCACATGCACGTAAATTTGTCGACCATTGTGGGTACCTTGTAAGGGACAGATCCCGATCAATGCTCGTGAATGGAAGCAAAAGAAAGTTGCTCCTCATATTAGTTTTGTCTCGATCGTGACAAGGCACTAGTTTGGCAAGATGTCCTTCAACATTTCGCGCCGATCTGTAAGATGAAGCTTTGAAGGAGAGAGTTAGGAACTGGCTATGAAGAAGATGGCCACACAATTCCAAAGTTGGAAGAAGAAATTGTACAACACATTTATCGGGGAAGAACTCGACGCCTTGATTTCAACACTAAGGCCTACGTCAAGTTGAGGCCGTTTTGGGATGAGTTTATGCAGTTCAAGACATCGGATGAGGGTGAGGCACGGTGAGAAGGAACCAACAGAATGCCCGACAAAAGCAATACCACCATCACTTGGGATCGGTGGCTCTGAGTGCCATTCCTAAGTGGGAAAGAATGGAGCGGAGATTCTTGCCAAGGGATCGAACCAGAATCAATCAACTCGCCCGAAAGCGCCAAGTATTGGTTTTTCGGTCATGGGGAAGCTGGACCTAGAGACCGGAAAGATAGTGTATGGCGAAAACTCCAAAGAGCAATAGAAAGATTTGCTTATGCTCGAGGCTTGGTGAGAGTGGCAGTGTGGCACCGAACGAGATAAGGATGAGTGACATCATACGGAGAGTATCTTGAACACGGTGGGCGAACAAGAGGCTATGGGGAGGTGTCGGGAGCATGCCTTCCCTAAAGACAAAGCCACCTATAGAAGCCGCCAGAGAAAGAAGTACGAGGAGGCAGAGCGGATGCGCAGGATGGAGGAAATGGTTCGTGAGTCACGGAAGTGGCTCGTGAAGCGATAAGCGAGAAAAGCACTTGAAGCCAAAATGAATGAGGAAATCAAAAGGCAAGTGCAGAGATAGCAAGAAGTTCCATCCAAAGGCAAAGCGCATCACGGTAGGAGTCAACATCACCCCTAATCGGTTGAAAAGCGCTTGCGCTTCCACGGAGGTGCCAAGTGATTCAAGATGACGCAGGTCTGCGCTTCCCGTGGATGACATCACCGATCCTCTCACGACATGTGAGCTGCACATTCGAGGGAATGCCACACCATGGTGGCTATCGGTGTTGTATCTCGTGTCGACCCTACGAAGACACCAAGATGCCATGGGGCATTAATACCTCTGGATATGCTAGCGTCTCGGTGGATAGAGTTGTGAAAGGTAATAGCAATGTGCCTCTTGACATTGAAGGAGGTGATGGGAGAAGACTTTAGGAGAAGCGGAGAAGACATTCATATGTTGGCGCAAGCGCTATATCATTATTCTGGGCGTCACCTCCTCCTCCTCAACAACCTAACCCTAGGTGCGGATGAAAGTGAACGAAACATTTTTCACTAATTATGTATTGGCTTAAATAACGGTTTACTCATACCACGTTGTTTTCACAGCAGAACCTCCCCAACCTAAGTCCAATTATCCATTCACCACCGGTCACGGTGTTGCGGCGATGACAATGAAGTGGAAGACACGTGCATCCCCACCGCCCCATCGCCTCCACGACGGGCTCCAACGCCGACGCCGCCACCGGCCGCTCCATCGCCTCCACGGCGGGCTCCAACGCCGCCATCGCCCCATCGCCTCCACGGCGGGCTCCAACGCCGCCACCGCCGCTCCATCGCCTCCACGGCGGGCTCCAACGCCGACACCGCCCCTCTGCCAAAGAAGAGGCGCCCCTAAGCGAAGGCGTCGGCCCCACCGCCAAGAAGAAACCTCGTGGAGAACACCACTATTTCTAAGACGCATTTAAACTTTCCTATGAGAAGATCGCCGAGAAATAGATGCTTGATAACAGATGTGGGCGGTTTGTTCGCGAAAGTCAAGGCTAAAAGTGAAGCGGCGAAACCACGAAGCCGTGCTTCTTCGTGCGTCCGTAAGTTCTAAGGCAAAGGGTGGACGCTCACGAGAAAAAGTTACGTGCTCGTAAGGATTCGCCACTATCGGACTATGACCGCACTCTCACGAAGTCAATTGAGGAGGCGAAGAAGAAAGAGAAGAGAGCACGGAAGGGTGTTGCATGCTCGGGAACAATCACAACAATCGAGCCCCCGCTAGTTATTGGGAATGAATATGGTTCAAACACGAACGTGCTAGAACAGATATCCGGAAATGTGCATTTGGATCAACTTGATGAATTTTTCGCGGAAACTGGTCTAAGCATTTCCCAAATTCTCGGCGGAGCACACATCAAAAGTGCTCCGGAAGTTGATAATTGGAAGAAGGAATATGTATATGGCAAGAGTCTATACAACCCTGAGAAGCTCATGGAACTTAAATGACGCAAATGTACTTGTTAAACCAGTGGTACATGGCGGCGTGTCGCAGAAAAGCGGATGACTATATTTGCGTCAAAATTAGAAACCATCATTACTTCCGTGGCGATGACATTATAATGGTTCAGTTTAATGAGTTACACCAGCTATGCCACATGAACGCTCTAGACAAATCTCTCATCACCGCTTTTGTCTGCATGCGTGATTCTTTCTTTTAATAATCTCACTCTAGCATATGTATATGTATAAGTAATTATCCTCACACTAGCTAGCATGTCTATACATATGCAGAGACATGATGAGAGACCTCACACGTAGAAACGACAAGAACATTGGTTTCATTGATCCATATATCGTATTCAAGGACCCAAACACTCTCTACGATCAATGGAGACCTCAAACGGAGAGGAATTTCCGGAGGTTCTTGATCAACCAAAAGAACAAAAGATTTATACTCTTCCCTACAACTTTGGGTGAGTGTTGTTATCGTGTGCACATTTTACTTTACTTACTCAATCCAACATAAAGATATATATGTTGACTCTATAAACAAATGCGACTTTCATCGATATTGATTGTCTTCGATCTCTCCGACGGTCATTTGCTAATCTATGACTCGTTGAGAAAACCGCAGAAGATTACCAAGATATGATAGACATTATCCGGGGTAACTTCGATCTTTAAATATTTATTCCTCGCTCTTTAACTCGCAATAGTTAATTAACGATCCAATTATTAGGCGGGGTTTGGGCTTGGTTCGTTTCGGCTACACCGTCCGGATCCGAAAGCGCCACTTCTGATCCACACCGATCGATGTAAGTTGTACTAGCTCCCGCATCTTTACCTTATCATGCTTCACTCACGCGGGATGACGAGAGTAATCTTTTTATATCGTACAGTGGGTTCTACGGCAGCCACCAGGCAACAATTTGTGTGGATACTACGTTTGCGAGTTCCTCATGGTGTATGCAAAAAGAACCCATCTACAGATGCAGAAAGTACGTAACAAGTATATATAATAAATCCATTTTATTTATTTGTTGCTATTAAATAAATCTTATGTATATTAATACTTCTTTCGTTTAATACAAATTGAAGGAGATATGGTTGAAGGAACAGGTGTTGGATATGGACCGCCTCAAAGGAATTCAAGAGACAATGGCAGGATTTCTTAATGAGCATGTCCTCAAGCCCGGCACCGAGTTCTACTTTAACCCAGATGAACAATTGAAGCCAAACCAGATTTAACATTTGTATGACATTTAAGTGGAGGACAACATTTGTGTTGTAAATACCAAGGATGCATGAATAATGTTGTAAATTTTATGTGCATATATATATATATATATATATATATATATATATATATACACATATATATAGCTCCATAATATATATAGTTTCATACTTTATTTGTGTGTAATAATGTTCCAAACTAAATTATATGTGGGCGTATACATATATTAGCAAATAAGAATACGATTTGAAAACCTAATGTAATTGTAAAACCAAAATCAATAATGAATTGAAATGGAAACAAAAAGAAAAAAAAAACACCTTTAGTCCCTATTGGTAATACCAACAAGGATTAAAAGGGCCACCCGTGGCTCACCAGTGGACCTTTTAGTCGGTTGGTATTACCAACCGACTAAATCGTTTTAGTCCCGGCCCGGGACCCGGACTAAAGGTGAGACATTTAGTCTCGATTTCCTAGTCCCGGCTCTATAACCGGGACTAGAGGCCCTTTAGGCCCGGGACCAAAGGTCTGTTCTGTAGTAGTGTTAGCATCGCCCTCGTTGCAATGGCCGCCACCGGCGACGCCCCGGCTATTCGTCTCCACTTTCGATCCATTTTTTAGCTCCATCTATCTCCCCTCTTTCCATCCCATGCCTCACCACCGCCTTCCGCACCGCTGTTCACCGTCGACGAGCACTAAAGAAGATGATCAAATACTTACTCTGGTGCAAAGTGCAACAGATGGTAAGAAGAGGTGTTGCAAAGTGAAAAGATTTGCTAAAAGTGGTGCAAAGTAAAACTATGGTAAAATTACATGATCCAAAGTGAAATTTACTCTAAGTAGATATTCCATTCGAATTCATACATTACAATATCCAATTCATATTCTTATTAAAAAAAATCTAATTTGTATTCGCAGTATTAATATAATTTGTAATACGAATACAGTATTAACACTGTTTAACTCGTATTCGATCCGTTCCAACCCTACCGTGAAATCACTGTGACTTATTTCACGGGCCCACTTTCTGACGCGGGCTTCACATAAAATTAACATTGGATGCAACTAGGGCGGAACTGTGTGCGCGTTAGTCTTAACCCCGCGCGACCGGCGAGCGCTTTTTTCTCGGGCGGAGTGTATGATCCATCTATCCTTTACAGGCGGGTAAAAAATTGCCATCTTGCGGTTGCGGAGGACTTAGTATGTTCCAATAGGTACTGTAGTAGTAGCACTGTCGCGTCGGCTCTTACCGTCGTCGGCCTCCTCCAGCAGAGGCCAGCTGCCGGCCGCGGACGCCTCACGGAGCAGCGCCGTCGCGACGAGCAGCGCGACGACGACGACGACCAGAGCCGCCGTCCCTTTCGCCATCGATCGCCGGCTAACCCTCGAGCAGAGAGAAGTAGAGATTGAACGCGCGGGCTAGAGCTGTGAACTAATGCAACGTCGGTAGATGGTTGTGTGATGCAGAATTGCAGAAGAGGAGTATGGATAGATCTGCATGGCGCGTGCTATTTATAGCCAAAAGCTAAGCTAGCTAGTCAATTTCTGAGCAAGTTAGCGTCATACCTTGATTTTAGTCGTGTATCCATGCCCCTTTCTTGAAAGCCGCGGCATCTGACTCTGCCAAAAATGTATGACCGCCATATACGTAGACGTAGGCATAAACTGCACAGTACGTACATAAAATCGCACGGACATACACTAGCAACACGGCAGCTAGCTAGCTAGCTACCTAGGCTGCATGCAGTCGCAAGAACATCTGAAGTCAACTTATGTTAGAATGTTAGACATCGGTGGGCAGTAGATCTGGGAATTGGCCGTGCTTTGGCAGGCCGGCCCGGGGTCCGGCCGGCACGGCACGACACGACATGTGATGGTCTAGGCTGGCATGACATGAATGACCTGACCATGTTGGGCCTGAGAATTGGGCACGTTGGGCGGCACCGCACGGCTCGCTCCAATGGACCGGTATGACCCAAAAAGCCCGATGCAGCCCAGCACAACCTGTGGTACACAGCAGGTGGCACCTCACCTAACCGATGTTGTTGTGGTCGTCGTCGCCGTGGCCGTCAAGGAGAGGGAAGGAAGACCACTGTCGTGGCCTGTCGCCGACTAATCAGATCTAGGAGAGGTGAAGGGAAAAGCTGGACAGCCGCCATCATTGTGGTGGACTTCACGGCTGCCGCCACTCAGATCTAAGAGAGAGGGAGAGGGGAGGGTGAGCATGTAGGGAGCAGTCGTGCCCCCATGGCTACCGCCGATGGGAGAGGGAGAGAGTGAGCTGCGGTGAAGGGAGGGGAGGGAAACAGAGGCACCTCGTCGAGGTCATCGTCGCAGTCAAGCTTAGATCCGGGCGCGAGACGCCGCCGACGAGAAAGGGAGAGCTGGAGAGGAAAGGGGAAAGATCTGGCTGTCACTCAGATCTGGCCATCCGGGCCATGGCTGTTGCCAGAGGGAGAGACTGAGAGAGGGCGGGGGAGGGAAGCACGCAAGAGGGAGAAGGAGAGAGGTGGCGGCTGGCAGAGGAGGGGAACGCGCGAGGGCAAGAGGGAGAGAGGCGGTGGCAGACACTACAACAGAGAGAGTAAGAGGGAGAGAGGTTGCACGGGCATCGCAGCATCGGCCGATGAGACAAGCATGGTGACAGCGCCACTAGTGCTTTTTGTAGTCACATGAGCAGAAGAATAGGGCAGAGAGGTGCAAAGAGGCAACATGCAAATGCAACGCTCGTAGCACTCTTCATTTCATCTCAAGTAACCCCAAGTGGCTGCTAGGTTCGCAGAGTATTGCAGGACCAACGATATTGCACCAAGAAAATTTGGTCTTTACATGAAGGTGAGGTGGAACTCAATATACATCATGCTAAATAAGTTACAATGGTATGAAAATATTATAACTACCTTTGTCAATGCTAATGCTCAAGAGAAGGACTTCATACTTACTTATTCGGATTGAACCGATGTTAATCGTTTTCGAGATTTTTTTATACTCTTTCTATGAAGCAATTAACGAGTTATCCAATGTTTACTACTCTACCTTATACTTAGCGATTGATTATATTTGGTTAACTGAGGAGTCATTTGCTAGATATAGACATGATGCAATTTTAGGCCCTATTGTTACACCGATGGAGGTAAAATTTCTCAAATATTTCGGTTTTATATCATATTTCTATTGTTTTGCTACCATTTTTTATCCACACAAGAAGTTGGATGGATTGAAAACTGCTATGGAGGGAATATGTGAGGCACTCAATTTGGATTTCTCTGCCACTTTCAACCATGTGAAAGATGAGCTCTTTCGGGTATTCAATTTGTACTACAAAAAGTACGAGATAGAGTCGTATGCTTCGGAGCAAGCGGTGCAACCATCCAAGGGAAGCGTGACGGCCCACTTGTGAAAGAGGATGAAGGGCAAGGAATCCAGTTCTTCGTCATCTCAATCGTCCACAACCACAAGGTAGAATCCTAATGTAGAACTCAATCACTACCTCGTCCATAACTTTGTAGCCATCGATCCTACCCTTTTGGGCGACAAGGTCATGCTAATTGAATGGTTGAGGGACAACCATCGCATATTTCCCATGTTGTGCCATTTCACATGGGATGTCCTAGTTGTTTCGGTGCCGACTGTCGCTTCCGAGGCGACATTCAACATAGTCGGGATAATAATTGAAGAAAGAATATCATCCCTTATGCCTGAGACAGTAAAGACAATCACCTGCCTGAGGGATTGGCATAAAGCAGATGATCGGCAACGACATCAATTGGAGGATCCCGAAATCGCGCAGGTGTTAGCCGATCTCAATATCGAGTAGCCGATATGTATGCATAAATGTAGTTAATGTGCTCATTTTCTTACCGGGGGAACTCCACTCTGCGGCGTAAGATTTTTAACGAGGCAAGAACATTGTATCTGTAAAATATCAAGGAAATTTCACTTTTCTGCCAAATATTTACATGTCCATATTTTTGCACAATTACTTAAATTTCAGCATTTCCCCATCTTGCCCCTTTTTTCTCTCTCTTTTCCCCTCTTCTCCCTCTTGCTTTCTTTTCCCCTCTTCTCCCTCCCTAGCCACCAGATCCGGTTGCCCCCCACCTCGATCCCCTCCGCCACCCTCCTTCCCATGGCCTAGCAAAGCACGGTAGCGATGGAGGTAGGCAGGCGCAACAGTAGCGGCGGCCATGGCCATGGCCCGGCGGCGGCAAGGCGAGCAAGCGCGGCAGCAGTGTTGACCATGGCCTAGTGGTGGCGGAGGTAGGCAGGCGCGGAGGCAGGCAAGTGCGACAACAGCGGGCACGGCTTGGCGGCGGCGAGTAAGCGTGGCAGCAGTGTTGACGAGTTTTTTTGGGTGTATTTGGCACTGTTGATGTGTGAATTAGCAAATATAGCCCCTCTCCACGTTAAGTCCAAAAATGGCACCACCGACCCGCGAGGACGTGACACGTACCGAGTCCGTGCCCCAGGGGGTCGGAGCTAGCTCGCCTGTGCTCTTGGGGGGCAGAGTCTGCTCGTCCGTACCCTGGGCATGGACACCTCCTGTGCTGCGATTCCCTTCGCACCCCAGTCCGTGCCTCCGGGGCACGAACGTGGCGACTCTAGTCTCCATGGGCACGGGCAAGGTTCCACCGTGCCCTAGGGGCACAGAGTAGGTGTTGTATCGTACTTAATATGGAGACGAAGCTAGAATTGCTAATTTACACGTTAACAGTGCTAAATACACCAAAAGCTCTGATGTTGACTATGACCTGGCGACAGCGGAGGCAGGCAAACGCGGTAGCGACGGCGGAGGCACGCAAGCCCGATGACGTGTGATTGTAGCCCGATTGTAGTGCTGGTCCTCGCCATCGGCAGTTCGTACCCCAGCGGTCCGTTGTGCCCATGCTCTGCTGGCACGGCACCGGCCCGACTCTCAGTTCTAGTCGGCAGAGGTAGGAAAAGTCTGCAGGCAGCGCAGCACTCACGTCTGTTGAAGTCTTGACGTACGGATGCATGCATGCAATGTATGTATGTCCCGATTTTCCATGCACAAGGGCAGAGGGCTGGAAAATTAAGGTCGATCGCATGTCAAGTTCAGATGTTGTTTGTTCTAATTAACGTAGTAGACTAGTAGTAGAGCTAGATCAGGTGTCGAAGGCTAATTAGCAGGGCTGATCTGACAGACGGCATGTGGTGCCATATCGATCCGTTTTCTTGTGGCGACAGACCTTTTTAATTTCATTAGAAAGAAGGGTGACATACTGACATAACGTTGAGATGTCATTGGCCGGATAGATTCCTTCGATTTATTTTATGCATTCAAATTTGAACCCATTTGGTTAAGTCGATCGATCTAATAATAGTACTAGCAGATGATAAAGACGCACGATGATTTCGTAAGTATCCAAGGATTTCAGCTTATATAGTTTTTGAAAGTGCAAATTAGTAGCTAGATTTTTCTCTTCTTTTGATACTTTAGCAATTGATATAATCAAGTTAGCCCTAGTGAAAGTGAGTGCGGAACATAGCAGGTTGTCATTTCTATCAAGTAGGGCGCAGGAGGCTACGAAACTCGTCCAAAGCATCTGGTGTAGTGGTATCACAGTACCCTCCCATGGTACTGACCGGGGCATCGATTCCCCGGATGCGCACATACATTTTTCTTTCGGTTTCTACTTTCCAAGCTCAGCTCATTGTTTTCACGGTTTCATTGTGTGTGTGTGTGTGTGTTTTTTTTTTCATGGCTGCCAGCATTTTGTTTTTCCATGTCCATCTTTCTGGATTCTTGACGAATTTGATCTGTTTAAAGTTTCAAAAGGGCAGCAGACAATTTTAGCCGTGGAAGATGGAACTGGCACTCTGCAAGTCAGCACAGCAATAAGGCTACTGGCCTGCGTGCATCACAAATACAGACAACTGAACGTATAATCCTACGAATAATCCCGAATCCGGACCATAACCTTAGCACCAAGCTTAAAACACCAGACAGCAGCCACTTTCCTGACCATCAACAATTATTCCAACAAGGCAACAAAAGTTACATCTGAAAGGAGGACCTTAATCTGGTGAGCATTTCGCGCCTTATTTTTAATTGCTACTTCTCAAAAGCCCAGGATAGCAAAATGGGTAAAAGTAGAGCAACTCAAAATAACACAGCAACCAAACACAATATGTGCCACATAATACACCTGCAATTTGAACTATATAAGTCAGCAGGTCCATTGTCAGCATTTACAAGAAATAAGAATGAGCATGGTCCTATGTATCCCAGAAGGCCGTGAGTCTGCAAGGCAAACAAACTGTTTCCTGCTCTGCATTATTCTCTGACAAAGCGATTTTTACTCCTCTGCATTATTCTCTGACGAAGCTCTACTTTTAGGGGTAACAAGCGACAACAGGACAGCTGTACACGGTGTGAAATCCCTTAGTAGAGTAAGATCCACATTGATGTGTAAGGGGGGCGATCCAGCTTAAAAACATGAGTTGGAGAGAAGGTAGTGGTACTGAAAAAGCAGCATCTCATGCTGGTGCATCTAGTCTGTAGAGAATGCTCCATCACAGTACCTGATAGTAATGCAAACATTAACAAGGTCAGGTGCAGATTTAGGCTTGCCCACAAGAAGAAGGAGATGCTAACTCTGTTTTAAGCATCGATGTAATCAAACCAGGTGACATAATGAGGTAAGGTATACACATTAAACATTCACAGTAAAAAGATAAAAATAAATATTTGCATATGATGTCCAAACAGGTAAAAAAATATGGCTATCCAGGAGTACCATTCAAATACAAGTGAAGGTTGCCCAAACAAGCCCTTGCATGAAAAAAGAAGGGTTACGTAACCCTAGTTTGGGGCATTTAAAGAGGAGCATGACCTTTCATCAGGCATTAAAGAACAATCAACCACAGTTGCTAATTGCCAGTGAATGGGTCGTAGTATATATTTTTTCAATTATTTCCTTCAAATAGCTGCCAACAGAGCATGTAACAGATGCCTTATCCAAATGCAGCATGCATAGATGATTCAAATTAATCACGGCATGGTCATCGTGAATATGAAATTGAAATTAGCCACCACACAGCAAAAATTCAAATTAATCATGGCATGGTCATCGTGAATATGAAATTGAAATTAGCCACCACACAGCAAAAAGTTACCTGTTGCTAAATTTCTCAACAGCCGTAGATGCATAAAGAAGTGTTTCACCACCCTTCTCTAAAGCCATATAGAGTTCTCTTCCTCGAGTAATTTTAGCAATAACCCATGCATTATTTTTTGCTCTGATGCATACTTCAAAATCCTTGTCATGACAAGGGTCACTCCTCTTAGCTCTTGACTTCTCCAAATCTATTTCTTCTCTTAGCCTATTGAGGGAAAGTAGAGAATCCTGCACAATTTCATCACAGAAGGCAATTTCAATAAACATGATAAGGGAAATCAATTCAAAAGGACCACATAAACTTGGAAAAAAAACTGTTGAACCTAATAAACAAGCTAGCACCTACTAGTGTATGAAAACAAAATAACTATTAGATTTATGAGAGGAGAGGAATGAGGACTGAATAGTTAGTTGTATTGTAAGCAGGGATAAAATTCCCGGCCGGTAATCGCCGGTTAACGGCTGGGGGCCAGGATCCAAAATCCGAATCCCGGCCTGTTTTTCCGGGTTTTGCAAATTCAAATTTCAAATTTCGGCTGGTTTTTAAACAAATTAAAACGAATTTCATCCGGAAAAAACCGGTTTGACCGGTAACCGGCCAGTTACCGGTCCTGGCCAGCCAACGGGAAGTTTGCCTGATCTGGTTATGTGATCCCTGATTGTAAGAGCTCAATGAGCAATATATAGTGTACAAGAGAAACCCTAGACTAGATTACAATTCCAAAACTACCCCTAACACTTACATGACTATTACAATTCTACCCTTAACACCCCACTCAAACTCAATGTGTATGCGATATCATTGAGTTTGAAAAAGACAACACTAAAATAAAAGACAAATCCGAAGTCCGGACTTGAAGATGTCATCGAAGCATGCAACTCTTGAAAAAAAATCTATCCGGTAGCAAACAATCTCCTCGATGAAGTGGCACCTTGAAACCTTCGCAAAAATTGTCCTTCGGCTCTTCACACACGACTGTCTTGATTTGGGGATGTTTGAAACCGATAGAAATAGAGAGATATGCCAAATCAAGCTGATGAAGAGAGAGATAGAGATGAAGACGCGAACCAGATCCACCCACCCAAGAAGTGAAGCGACAATGTCGAATTTGACGCCCGACGAAGACAAAGACAGCGAACCAGATCCGCCCACCCAACAAATGAGGTGACGGTGTCGAATCTGGCGCCCGACGAAAACAAAGAGGAAGAGACAGTTGTGATGACGACAAAGAAGGCCACAGGTCATGAGTCGCGATGACGCGAAGATGTGTAGCAAGATGACTACCAGAGAGGACCAAGAGGGCAAAGTCGCATCAATAACGATGATGATAGGGGTGACCGCACTGGATCCAATGCACGGACCTCGGCAACCGGATGATCGACAAAGGATTTGATAGACTAGCAACACTTCGATGAACTCAAAGAGAGATGCAGCGGACTTGGATGGACTCGATGGAAATCAAAGGAAAATAGACTTACGATACTAGCAGCAGCAACGATCACACCTCTCCTCCTCCAAATAGCAAAATCCAGCACCAAATAGCAGCAGTGCAGAAGAACCACACAAGCACCCATTAAGCGTATTGTATATTCTACATTCCCTCTCTCTCTTTTGGCCCATGTGGCCCTTGTAGCCCATGAGGCCTATGTATCTATGTCTATATATATCCCCTTCATTAATGAATAAGATGTAGAGTTGCGAATAGAAAACCCTAGTCTTATCTTTCTAACATGGTATCAGAGCCATTCAACCCTAACCCTAGTTCCACTCCACCGCCGACGGCTTCTGCTGGGAGCTTTCGCTCGGGCCGGAGGGCCTGAGCAGAGCAGGACATCCCCGTTCCTCTGTTCCAGTTGCTCCAAGCCGGCCAGATCCGTGCCAGCCTCGCCTTGGCTCTGTCGGTCACTGCCTCGCCTCGAGGCCCTACTCCGGATCTGCGCCTCCGCCGCCTGTAGTCGGGATCGCCCACATTGCCACGGAGATGGCCGGATCCGCCGCCTCCTCCCTCCCGTGGCAAGCGGCGCATGAGCTCGTCCTCGCGCACGCCGCCTCTTCTGCTACCTCTGTGCCGCCCGACGCATCGTCTTCACACTTGCTCCAGATCTTCCTCGTCGACGCGCTGGATCCGGATCGAGCTCGACGCCTGCGCCTCACCTTCCTCTTGAGCTTGTCTTCGGTCCTCTCCAGATCAATGCCCGCAGCCGCGTCTACTTCTGCGCGCCGCCGGGATCTATAGTCGGCCTCCTCAGCTTCGGCCCGGTGGTCCTCCTCTGGATCCACGCCACCCGTGAGTCCTCCGCCCGGTGGTCCTCTTGGTATCTCCTCTGTGCACGAGCCATGGCTGATCTGCTACTGTATTGCTGTGATTAGTACTTCTACTGTTGCTCTGTTGCTACTGTGATTAGTACTGCTGTGTGGTATGGCTAGATCCGACTCAATGTTTGGGGGTAGTTCATCTCTTGTGTTCACGGACATCAAGCTCGATGGTTTGAACTATCGGGCATGGGCATTCTCAGTCAAGACTACTCTCAGGGGTTATGGTTTGGCCTCTCATTTGACTGATGATCCTCCTAATCCGAAGACGGTTGATGTTTTGGTATTAAAGGCTTGGCAGAAAGAGGATGATCGTGTCATGACCGGTATTATGCTGAGTGTTGATGTTTCTCTGCGGATGAGTCTTGACTCTTGAGTATCATACTTCAGCCAAGCAGATGTGGACATACTTTAAGAAGAGATATGTTCCGACGTGTGAGATATGGGCCCGCAGGGCAGGCTGCACAGAGAATCAAAGTCCGCAACTGAGTTAACTTCCAAAGCAAATTTGGCAATGAAGACGATGTTTTCAGAAAATCTCCACAAACAGAAAGTTTAAGTACTATGAGTTAGCTAAACGGAAAAAAAAGAATCACTCAATTTCGAGTTCGGGAGAGAAAATTATGACCTCCAAAAGGTTCGTTGCACAGAAGGAAAGTGGAAAACCGACTCGAATTCAAAGTCTATTCCGAATCAAATTCAATGGGTTGTTTCCAACCCTACCACGTCCAAGCCACGACCCTTCATCCCTTTGGGCTTTAAATAGGACCTCTAGGGTGCCCCTGTTGTGCTCCTGAAACCCTGGATGCCACTCCTCCCTGCCGCGCACCCCTCCCTAGCTGAGTTCCTCGCCCGCTGGTGGTGGTGGTTTGCCGTGGGTTCGCAAGGGAGAACACGAGGAAGAAGGGAAGGGAAGGGAAGGTGGGAAGATCAAGGGCTTCGCGAGCAGCGTCGATTTTCTTCAAGAGGAGTATGGCCTCTAGTGCCTTACAGCCGCCTCGCTATCCGGCTCTGAGGGGATAAAAGGTAAGTGCATGGTAGAACAGTGATCGATGATTTGATCACTATCTTCTTTATTATTCATTGCCATCATGTTGTTTATTCCATTACAATGCTTATTTACACATCTTGAGAATGAATATGGATTGTTATTATTGATGATATGATGTGGTAATAACACGGAGGTAAAAATGATGAATTATGTTGATGAATAATTAAAGATGTTGCATCATTTACATTCATTATGGTAAGAGTGTATGAGCCAGGTCGATGAGAAAGTCATGTAACTAGCCCGGTGAGGTAAGTGAGAAAGATACATAACTAATCCGGATGGCTCTAGATAAAATCCTACTTCAGTGGAGGCTCCACGAGAGTGGAGGAGGTCCCCGATCCTTTTGAGGACTGGCTTGAGAGTGAACACTGCTGCGGGTGTTCACTCTTGTTATAACAGTATAAGCGAAGAAAAGAGTATGTGGACATGTGGTATAGAGTTGCATCGCATTAAATGAAAAGTGGTTATGATATTTAACTATGAGCAAAAAGAGAAATAAAAGGGTAATGTTAATGATGATATTGCTTATGGTTGATAAATCGTTGTTCACTGCTTTATTATTGTGTTTGCTGAGTCGTGGACTCACTCTTGCTCTACTATTGTTTTAGGTGACCGTTGACGGCATTTCACTTGGGAGGGGATAGCATACTTGGAACAATTGCATACACTCAAACACTTGATTCATTTGTTATGAGAAATTTTTACTATATTGTGATGGAATATCTTTTAGGGCATGATAGATATTGAATAATTCTAGATGATTGATTAGAACTTGTTTATTCATTCAAGAGACTATTTGATTAGTTTTGCTTAATTCTTGTACTATTATTCTGCTATGCTATCTAGAATTTAAATAATTGTGCTTACCGTGTCGTTATTCATATGTTATTGTGATCCGTGGACGGGTTTTAATCTTGGCATGCTTGATGGAATTTATTATAAATTAATGTTTAAATTGGTAATTAGCACATATTGGTGACATTCTGGGCACTGTGTTAGGCCGAGGTGTTACTAGTTAGTTGCATTGCAAGAGCCCAACGAGCAATATATAGTGTACAAAAGAGAACCCTAGACTAGATTACCATTTTATAACTACTCCTAACACATACATTATTATTACACTTCTACCCTTAACAATAAAATCATCAATCTCCAAGCCTTACAACTTACGTGTGTACGAACTACGAAGATGGTATATGTTTCCCAATGAATGAATTATCAAGAAACGAATGAACTGAAACAGTAATTTACTCAATGCAAAAGAACAAACCTTTGACAGAGTGGTGACTTTCCCAGGTGGGGAGGCTCTTGATACTTTTCTGTCTGGATCAACGATTAAGTAACGATATCCACTAACATGATAGGCATTTTCTCCTCCCCATCCTCGTGATAATTTCTGTTCGACGATCACAATGTTCTGTGATGCCTGCAAGATATATCAAATTATTGAGCATGCATTCACAGCCAGATTCATCATAAACAATATAACACAGGTCATGAGAATCTTTTTCCATAAAAATAGTATATTTTAGCTCAGCACTGCATTAGGAAATAATAATAATAAAAGATCACTCACATTTTCAAGAAGATGCCTCTTCACATGAGCAATACCCTCTTCTCCATTTATTAGTGAGGAAGCTGGAACCAGTAGTAAGATAGTAAGATTCTTGTGCTGATAAACACATAGATACATGCGCTCCTCTGCCTGCTGGAACCACAGTATTGGAGTCAAAGGTACAGCACCACAAACTTCTGTAGTTGCAAAACCAGCAGCAACAAAACCATCCTTTCCCTTGGACAATTTCTCACGCTGGAGAGGCCTGAAATTATGATGCAGCTGATTTTGTCCACCAGGAGAAGTATCACGAGATCGACTATGATACCTGTCTGATGCAGCTGTTCCATTTGACGAACTTGAAGTGGGGCCAGCATTAACATAAGTTCCTTTCCGCAAATAGGACCAGGAGTTTGAATTGGAAGATAAAGCACGAGGAGTCAACCTCAGGACAGCATAAGTATATAGGTTTAATGTATCATCCTACAGCAGAAACTTGGAATCCTTAACCACAAGGCGAACCACATGCTCAAACCAGAAAAAGCAAATAAAAATCCAACGGAAGTAGTGATTGTAGGGAGACCATACCGGGGGAAGCGTTGTTGACACCAAGAGGTCTTCAAATAATACAAGCGATTGGCAGGTAGCGTTTCCAAGACATGATCCAAGAACTGTGGTGAGTGACTGAAACACTACTACATCAATGGTTGAAATAAATGAAACAAATCTATGCAACTCTTACAATCAACATGATTCTACAAAATACTGCAAACCATGACGTTTATATACTATTACTACTGCTGGAGGCTAGTCCGAAAGTTAATATGGTGTTTGAATTGGTTCTCAAAGATTTTCCTCAGAAAGCAAACTTCTACATACTTATCCAGAACGATTTTCACTGTGCTATAAGCCTACAATGAAAGCAACCATTTTTAAGGATAATGCTCATGCACAGTAAAGGAATATGTCAACAGCAGCCCTTCCCAGAAGCCATATTATATTAAAAAACCAGCCAAGAAGTCATGTTAACAAATTGCATAAAAGAAAAACTATGAAGTATGAAATAGAACATAGGTTTAGCTTTTCAGTGGAAACCAGCCAGTAACAAGAAGGGACAGGATCAGATTTTGCAAAAAACCGGCCAGTTTAGGGATACATAATAATTTATACTAAGTTAATCCAAATTATGAATGGTGAAAACTGTAACAGTACCCTGCCAAGGAGCCAGGTACCCAAAAAATAAGTGTTCAGCCCCAGCACTGCACCAGCTACCCTAGAAACCAGTACACTGGTTTTGCAAACTTGACTACAACTCTGGACATGATATGAAAAACAAATTGCATGGAACAAGCAGGGCAGATTTTTCCATACAAAAAATAATGGTAAAAGGATTTTAACTGAACAGGGCATCATGCAGAGGGATTAAGATACCATTGCAGTTTCTATTGAAAAATACAATTAAGATGGACTATCTGTAACCAACACTGTTATTAAGTCGTGCGACTAGTCGACAAGTCGGTACACAACCTCTGACTAGAGTCATCGACTCGCCTATGAGGGCTAGTCACCCGACTTACCGGCTAGTCGGCGGCTAGTCGCGACTAATCGAGATTTGCTTGCCGCCCGACTTCAATTTCAAAGAAAGCCATTCATCAAGAAAGATTTGTTGCGATCAAAACGAGTAAATCATCAACTCATCATTGTGATTATGTTGTTATTCTCTTTATTTCAAGATTTACAATATGTATATGTGTTTAATTGTTATACAACTTAGTATATTGCATGCCCTGTTTAAATACTTTCTAGTTTGTGGACTAGTCGTGAAGTCGCGACTAGTCGACCAAGTCGACAAGTCGCCTCTCTTGCGACTCGACTCGACTTTACGACTTAATAACCTTGTGGTAACCAAGAGAACACATCAGATTTCAAAGCTTTACAACCTACCTGAACTTCAAGTGCCACTTCTCGTGAGACTGTTAGCATTTGGACTGTTCCCCGCTCCTTTAGGCTGTCACGGAAAGTCGGCAATTGTAGCTTTTTGCCAACAATAAAATCTGCTCCAGAACATAAAGTAGCAGATATTGATGGGATTAGTTTAGCTAGTAAATTCGCAAATATCATCATACGTTTCATATCAAAAGGGTACAATTTATTCATCCTATTACACCTTGGAATAAATCATGTCGACAATGGAAATAAATATGATGACCACAGAATAAATGGAAAAATAAACCCACCGCTTAAATAATCTGTGACAAATGTGTGGAGGTGACCACGGGCAAGTTCAGCACTGGGTTGGCTGTCAAGTAAAGTTCGGATTGGTCCATGAAACATTGTGAAAAGAGAATGAGCCTCTTTAAGTATTCCTTGCAATGCACCACAACGCCAAGTTGATTCACTGTCCTTGGTTTTCTCCACCACCTAAACATTAAATTGAATGTTAATGATTTGAGCAGTAAAAAAGGATACAGACACTCAAGTTATTTTGTTGTACAGAGGATGAAAAATCAAATTTGCGAGGAAAAAGAACACAAGTAAAGAAACAAAGTCATGTGTTCCTCAATTAAAGATCAAATCTCCACAATAAGCTACATGCTATTTGGGAAGATGGTGCGCTGGAACATGTGGAAATGCACAACTACATTAAATCAGCGTTCAGTCGTTCAAATTGTTGTACGACATGACATAAATGGGGAGTTTCTGGATCCAGCGCTTAACTCTAAATATGAATATTTCCAGAATTTGCAGTAAGTACTATGCAATGGTAACAACAGCCAGCTAGACATTATTTTTTCTATATCAATTATCAAGCTTTACATTTCTACTGGTAGATAAAAAAGAACAATGCTATCATGACGCACACTCAACTGACAAGGTGACAATAAGACCTTTTGCTTTTAAAAAATGTTGAACTAGAAAAGTGTGGTCTTTTTGGGACTAATTGTGTGTATCCCCTAGGATCTCTACACCCTTTATTTATAGTCTAAAAATTGAATCCGGCTCTAATACAAGGCTAGATTTGACTCTAACATGACTCATTATTAGATCATAATACTAACTCACCAACACCCCCCCTCAAGATGAACCGAAGATATCAATCATGCCCATCTTGTTACATATTGTAGCACCCTCGCTAGGACCTAACCCTTTAGTGAAACAGTCAGCCAACTGTTCACCAGACTTAACATACTCTAACTTCAGCATCCTACCATCGAGATTTTCTTAATGAAAAACCTATCAATCTCAACGTGCTTGGTACGATCATGTTGAACTGAGTTGTTAGCAATGTTGATTGCAGATTTATTGTCATAATGCAACACCAATAGATTATTCCTCCATACTCGAAGCTCGGATAATAAACCCTTCAACCATATCATTTCACTCACACTCAACGCATGACACAGGGTTACCTCTCAGAAAGATGCAATATCCAGAGGTAAACCTCCTGTCATCCATATTGCTCGCCCAATCAGCATCGTAATACCCTTCTACATTCAGGTGTTGATTCTTCCTGAACCAAAAGCCTTTCCCAGGGCTACTTTTCAAATAATCCCGCCATCGAGATTTTCTTAATGAAAAACCTATCAATCTCAACGTGCTTGATATGATCATGTTGAACTGAGTTGTTAGCAATGTTGATTGCAGATTTATTGTCATAATGCAACACCAATAGATTATTCCTCCATACTCGAAGCTCAGATAATAAACCCTTCATCCATATCATTTCACTCACACTCAACGCCATGACACAAGGTTACCTGTCAGAAAGATGCAATATCCAGAGGTAGACCTCCTGTCATCCATATTGCTCCCCTAATCAGCATCGTAATACCCTTCTACATTCAGGTGTTGATTCTTCCTGAACCAAAGGCCTTTCCTAGGGCTACTTTTCAAATACCGCAGGATTCGATAGCCAACATATATGTGTCCTGTTCTGGGATCATGCATATATCGACTAGCCACACTTACTGCATATGAAATATCAGATCTTGTATGACACAAACAGATAAGACGCCCAACAAACCTTTGATAAGCTTGATTGTTAACTGGATCTCCCGACTCATCACATAGCTTGTGATTCCTATCAACAGGTGAAGCAATAGGGCGACACCCAAGCATACTTGTTTCTGCAGCAGATCAAGGTCATACTTCCTTTGGGAGAGAACTATACCCTTCGAAGAACGGGTAATCTTAACCCCAAGAAAGTATCGAAGAGCTCCAAGATCTTTTACCTCAAATGCTTCTCCCATTTTTTTTCTTCAAGGACTTGATTTCCTCAGCATCATCTCTAGTGATCACAATATCATCAACATAAACTGCCAATATAGTGACATGTGATTCTCTATGCCTGTATGACCTCTATTGCATTGAGAATAGCCCATGCTACAGACTGCACGTTTGAATCTATCAAACCACGCCCTTGGAGACTGCTTCAGATCGTATAAAGACTTCTTAAGTTTACACACCTTTCCATTAGTCTGCCTGTTGCCTGTTCTCAAAGCCTAGAGGAATCTCCATGTATACCTTCTCTTTTAAATCACTATGTAGAAAAATATTCTTCACATCCAATTGATGTAAGGGCCATCCAAAGTTAGTTGCACAGGAGATCAACGTTCTTACTGTGCTCATCTTCGCTACTGGTGCAAAGGTCTCATCATAGTCTATCTCATATGTTTGGCTATATCTTTTTGCAACTAACCATGTTTTATATCTCTCTATCTTGCCTTCATGAATTTGCTTAATCGTAAACACTCATTTGCATCCTACTGCCCTTTTTCCTATTGGAAGTGGAACAAGATCTTATGTCTTGTTCTTCTGAAATGCACTAAGCTCCTCCTTCATAGTATCCTTCCATTTAGGATTTTGCTTAGCAGTTCGCCAATCCTTTGGAACATGCACTGTCTGAAGAGATACAATGAATGCTTTGTATGCAGGTGAGATATAAAAATATGAGATGAAATTTGCAATGTCATGCTCAAAGCCATATCAGATTAGAGGCTTTCCGACATTAGCTCTAGTTTCTCTACGTTGTGCAAGTGGTAACTCTAGATGGGAATGATTAGAAGGAACATTATCACTCGCCTCAAGAGGAGGCAAAGAACTTGATGGAGAGAGACCCAAGGAGAGATTTGGGATTGGATAAACTGGCAAGGCCGGCTGTTCAAGTTGTGGAGCAATGTCAATCACTACCAAGTACCAAGATATCAATCACTACCAAAATATGTCACGCGTGTCTTCCACGATCACGGCAACCCTTCACGCATCAATGTTCTGCCAAACCACAATGATTGCCCTCACAGTTACCCAAATCATGGAGAGCCGTATCATCAATTTTTCTTTTTCCAAAATGAACCTTTCTTCTCTTAGGTCAGATACTGATGGAACATGTCCTTTCTCTTTTTTCCCCCTCTGGTCAGATCCCGATTGCTTCTTCCTCTCTCGATCTTCTCCTCTGCTCCCTCTCTTCTCAGCTCCCACGACCGTCGTTCGATCCTGCGTGGGGGCACCGTGGCGAGGCGAAGGCCAGGGTGGTCCGTGGCCTGGCGGCGGCGGCAGAGGCGTAGTGGTGGCAGCGGCAATTTCACACGTCTGCAGAGAGGCAGTGATTGCTCGAGCGGCAACGATGACTACGGGTGGGTGGTGGTGGCGGTAGTTGAACGGCGACGGTGGATCGGATCTAGATCTAAGGTGAGTTCACGAACCTAGCTCCGATACCAGGTGGTCTTTTCGGGATTAATTATGTTTATCCTGTAGGATCTCCACACCCTTTATTTATAGTCTAAAAGTTGAATCCAACTCTAATACAAGGCTAGATCCGACTCTAACACGACTCGTTATTAGATCCTAATACTAACTCACCAACAAAAAAGTGAAAAACACATAAATTCACGCAAAAACTTCATCACAACCAATGTTTACAGAAACCCAAATGCAAACTATTAATTTAGTGAACAAATATTACCAGAACCATCCAAATATCTGGCTCGGCTTGGTAAAAAATGTGGGAGTGTTTCTCTGATTCTATCACCTCGCAATCATCTTCGGGAGAAAATATTCTGCAAATAACTAACATTAGAGAGATAGTATGGCAGAATCCAGCTAAATAAGGCAATAAATGAAGTAGCACAACTAAAGACTCAAGAATGGTTTGGAGAACTGTTTGGGATGGAAAGCACTAACAAAGAACAAACAAAGGCATATTGTAACCACAAAAGGATTGTTGCTTATAAAGAGCTCCCATCTTCCGACCTTTAATATCATTAATAGATGTTTATAGTTGTCCAGAGATCTGCCGGAATAGGTAAACTCTTGACGAAACAAGGCAATCTACAAAACTTAGGAGCTTGAAGAGCAAGATGTACTAAGTTGATATGCAACATCTTGACCCTTAAACACTGAATGGTGCATGCTGGCAGCAAATCAGCACTGGAAGGTCCAGAACAGGCTTTATGTTGTTGCTTGAAAATCTAAGCCGAATGTCATGCCACCGAATTCATAAACCTTAGGTCTCCATTTCATACCAAACTGCCCAGAAATCTTAGAGCAGATCAGCACACATATCTTGGACTCAAGGTAAAAGTTTAGGTACTGTTCGGCTACACCACGAAGCAGGGCGCAAGAATTGTGCCCACGCTAAGCCTCAGGAGCAACATGGTAGCACATATTACTGCACTAATTTTATATCTTGTAAACAGCAACAGGGTGAAACAGACTCTTCAATGTTTTTGTGCTAAATCAGGCAACAAAAATGGAGGGCAACGAAGAGGCAAACCTTGTGAAGGTGATGATCCCCTCGCAGAGGCCAATGACGGAGAGCTGGGGCAGGATGGGGCAGTCGGCGGGGTGGAAGAAGAGGATCTTGTCGAGCTCCTGCCCCTCCTGGTGCCCCCTCCTGAGGTCGAAGACGCACAGCTGCGCCCCGTCGCCCGCGGCAGCCGACGACAACCCCATCTGGGCCGAAACCACCGAGGAATCACCCGCGCGAAACCCGCAGCTCCACGCAACCCAACCCCCAGGCGGAGACGAGACCTAGGGGGTAACCGTGCAGCCAAAGCTAACCTGATGCGGAATTCTTGGATACTTGGTTCTGGGAGAGAGCGAGATCCAGCGAGCTAGTGCCCGCGGCGACCGAGGGATGGGCGGCGTGATGCGGCGGAGACGGCGGCCGGGAGAGCAGGAAGCAGGAGGGCGTGGACGCGTGGTTGGGGTCGGCGACTGGGTGGTGTAACGCGGTGCGGCGCGGCGCAGGCGCGGTCGGTGGGAGTTAGGGCCGGGTCGCGCGCGGCCAGTCGATTTGGGCCTCGTGACGCGTCTGTCCAGCCGCTGACTTGCCGAGCCGGCGGTGCTTTGGGTCGGTTCCTGCACTACCTGCCAAACTATTTCCTGCGTACGGGACAGGACAGGCCGCGCGGCCGCCCGCGTCGGCGCGTGTGGGCGCGAGGTTTGGGCCCGTAAAGACGGCGAGCCGCCGAAGCGGCACCCGCGGCCTGGCACGTTGAGCTGCGCTGCGATGCGGGAACGATTGGGCCAGCGTTGCGCGGTGATTTGGACAACCGCTTCTCTGTACGCGCGCGGCAGGCGGCGTCTCACGGGCTGGTAGGCTTCTGTTAGGCCGTGGGCAGATTTTGCTGGACCGATTGTGACCACTGGGCGAATTTCGATACCCCAAGAAGGCCGTTGGTTCGTGTCTCATTTCTAAGATAGGACGGGATTTTGAATCTCCAGGAGGGAAAAACCAAGGTTTATATCGATAGCACCAGATGAACAGTTAAACGCTACGGTGGGAGTTAGCGCCGCCAGTCGATTTGGGCCTCGCGACACGTCTGCCCAACTGCTGAGGTGCCGAGCCGCGCGATGGTTTGGGCCGGTTCGTGGACTCCCTTCCAAACTATTGCGTGCGGGTCGGACGGCCATGTGGGCTCGTGTAGGCGCGAGGTTTGGGCCCGTAAAGACGGGCGAGCCGCCAAAGCGGGAATTTTTTTTAAAAAATAATATTTTTTAAAAAATATAATTATAAAAATATATAGTCGTTCCAAACAATTACAAAATGTGTCGCATGTCATTGGATTATTGGCGGACGAACCTATCGCTAGTTAAATTGGGAACAGGGACCCTCTCGCCACTCTGTTGCCGGTTGAGGTGTGAGGACGTTTGAGGTATGAATGATTCGTAAGTAGTAAGGTAAGTGATATTGCGATGCACCTGAAAATTCATACACTTGTTCATGTACATGCACTACATATTACGTAAGGAAATAAATGTGAACTTACCATTACTATCAAAACTACGATAAATCACATTGATATTACATAACATTCAGCAAAACATCATAACACTTAATCAAAATGATAATTCAGAACATTAGCAATAACATATTACTACTGTCTATGCTTTCTCGTGGTCGCAGCCTCAACGTCCCCCATGTTGACTGTCTCGAGTTGGGTGACTAGATGAGGTCCTCGCGGTGACATTCGGAGTGCCGATGTCTCCTTCGTCCTGAGGATTTCTCGTGGGACATTTCTTGAAGGTGTGCCCAGACTCCCTACAAATGGAGAACTTCTTCATACGATGTTCGGTTTCTGCTTCGTCCATGTCATTCCTGATGCGTCATACCTGTCGCCGGCCAACCTTTCCCTTGAGCCTATCAATGTCTGCGGCCCAGATTAGTTGCTCTTAGGTCGGATGGCCAGTAAAATGGCCAACCACAGCGTAACCATATATATTCCCAGTCCAGGTTTGCATCACCGCCTCCTTAGTAAAATAGTCAGAGAGGTACTGATCGGGATGCTGCGCTACCGTCGAACATGCGGCTATGACATGGGAGCAGGGCCTATGCAGAAGAAGGGGCTTGTTGCAAGCACATGTGCAACTACCGCAGTGTAGCGTGCACTCGTGGGTGACCCTCTCGTGGTTCGTCCTGCGGTGTCCTTTATCACTGCACATTATCTCGAAGTGAAGCTCCCTTGTGCCCATCTTGAATGCCCGATGCATCTCACCCTTCTTGCTCTTCTCCTCCATGTACTTGGTGACCATGGCGGAGTAGAGTATTCTGTCATTTGCCATGGCAAGCGACGAGTTGTTGCTTCTGTCAACAAAGTATTTCATCGTACCGCGGAGAATTGCCTCCACAATACCCACTAAAGAGAGACACCTTGTGCCAAGCATGACCCAGTTGTACACCTCGGCTAGATTAGTTTTCATGACACCATTGTAATATCCCGAATATTTTTTAGAGAGTGCAATAAAAAATTAAAGAGGGAATCATGAGAAATAAAAAGTGAAATTTCAGAATTTTTGGGAGGGTTTGGGACCTTGGGGCTTGCAGCCCATGGCAATTTAGCCCATGTGGGCCGGCCTTTAGTGGAGAGAAAAAGGGGAGGGCCTTCCCCTAAACCCTAGCTGCCCTCCCCATTCGCCCATTCCCCCATCTCCTGGCCGCCGCACCAACCAAAATTCTCCTGCATCCCCATTTCTCCTCCCAAGTGCAGCCGCCACCCTCTCATCTCTCAAAACCGATCTCCATTTCTCCTGCTGGATCTTCTCCATGGCGCCGACTCCCCTTTGCTTCCTGGCTCGGCCGCGCTTGACCACTCCTGCTGCTTGCACGCTAGCCTCTGGCTCGGCCGCTCGAGTTCGTCGCACCTCCCGCCTTTGCACTGTCCACCCACGGGTTTCCTCGGCCTCGGCCGCCGGCCTTGCCGCAGCCTGCAGCTTGCCCAGCTCCTCCGCCGCCCGGCTTGCCTCCCGGCTCCTTGGGCCTCTCGGCACTTGCTCCTCCTCTGTCCTCCCAGCCTTTCGGCCAGACGCTCTGGCCTCCCTTGCCTTGGCCATTGTCGGTGGCCTCTCTCCGACCTGCGCTCGTGTCTCCCAGTGTTAGGCGGGTGGCGCAGAGGCGATGGCGAGGCTCTGGCCCGGGTGGCGGCCTACTCCCGAGGCGCGTCGTGGATGGAACCCCGTGGCTTCACGGCCCGTCGCCTTCCGCCTCGCCGGGGTATGAAGGTGAAGTTTCTGATAGTGTTCCATACGGCTTATACTCTGTGAACCACTTTGGTAACTTTGTGGATCTTCATCCATTAAGATCAGAGAGCTCAAAGGCGATAGGTGAGAAGCATCTAGGAACTTCTCGAGAAAGGTCAGAGGCCCTCTCTAATGGTTTTGGACTGTTAGTTCAACGGCGACGACTAGGTCAAGCTCATCTACGACACCGACGGCCTCCTTTTGGTGTTGTCCTCCACGTGTTTGTTAAAATGCTTCCGCCACGATTGCTTAGTCTTTGGTACGATGATTCTACTCTATTGTGTGGATTTTCTGCAATTTTACGCTTTAGCCAAATAGTTTTTGAGAGTGGGCTCAGTTCGTCTGAAGTTTAGGGGAAATTAAGTCAATATATGTTGCACATTTGGGTCAATGTTTCTGATCTCCAAAAGGTTGACTCTTTGGTATGATGTTGAGCAATTGGGTCAAGATTTCTGAGATCAGGGATGGTTGTAGTTCTTGTTTAGTGATGTGCGAGGATCGGTAGAGTTCCTATATATCCAATGGTTGATGCAAATTAAGTAAAGTGGACAAATTCACATCTTCTATTATGTCAGATTTTCAGATTTGGGTTAATTCCTTTTACTTGTGCATTGCAGTTAGTTATGTCGATTATCATTAGCGTCCAGTTTAGGTTCAGGATCCTACTCTCTTTCTTTCCATGTACTGCTAAGTTCATCACAGACCGAAGCATGTTATTGACTGTTTATGTTCGCCGCAGTAGTGTCATCTTAAACGATTAAGCCACAGTTTTTGGGGTACTTGGAGGGCAAGTACATAACACTATAACAGTTGCCGATATTTGAACTAAAAAGATGCTTTTTGGGCTGAGTTGAGTTCTATCTCCCATGAGTCATTGTCGTTATTTATTGTAGGATGCCATATGCTCACGTTAACAACCCATCATTTCAGTAATTTGCTTAAGAATTATAGGAACTCCCTTATATCTATAGGGTAGAATACTTAGTGTATTATGAGCATAGCATAGTAGTATAGTTCAATGATGATGATGCTTATTGCTTGGTTGATGCACATGTTTGATGGTGGTGGCGTGGGTTGCTACTTGCTTATGCATAAGGGGAAAGGTGGTGGTGATTCGGCTGTGACTAACCCTGAGGTGGAGGTGAACCCGATGCTAGAGCGTTCCATCGTTGTCTTAGTCTCATGGTTGAGGCAAGTACATTTGATTTGTCTTGCTTGCCTTTTGTTCCACTGGTTGATTAATAAGCATTGGGTAATTCCAGATTACTTGTTTCCCTTCATGGTTGATATACCATGTTTCTTCGATGATATGTTTAGTTCAATGTATCCTTTCGTTCGTTCGATCGGGTTTCACCTTCGGAGTGGGTAGTGAAGTCCCATCATTCCAACATGGGCAAGTACCTCAATGTTCGTATAATCATGAAATGTTGAATGCATGTTGTTGATTTTGTATTTCTAAGAGCCACGTTAATATTTAATTGTTAAGTATTCAATCCATTTGTGCTACCTCCATGAATAGAGAGCATGTATTTTCAATGTTCATATGTCATACCATGCATCCATAATACATGTTTCAATCCACGAGAGTGGATCAATAATTAAGACCCATCAATTCGGTATGGGCACGTAAGACCCACCATTCCAATGTGGGCGGTTTGGGACACCCGTCTGAAAGCGTTCTTCGTGACGGGCTTGGATCCCCGTATTTTGTTAAATGCGGGCTTAGGTGAACACCGACGGTGTGTCACCAAAGAATACCGTATATGCATGTGTGTAGTCCTTCATTTCATCCACATCATTCATTCCATTCATTCAAGTGTTAGATTCTGTACTTATTTCATACACTTTAATGATGTTCACATGATCATGGTTGTTATGTATTATTCATTTCTTGTACTTCTTGAGTCTCGGACTCACTCTTGCTTTGTTTGTTGTTTTTTAGGTGATCTTTGAGGTTGGCTCCATGGGGAGGAATAGACACACACTACCTTTTCACTTCACCTTAATCAAGTCCGAGATTTTATTTTAGTTCAATTTAATCATTCATTATTGATGAACTGTAATAATAAATGTTGGTATGTGGCTAATAACTCTTCTCCATTAAGATTGGTTAATAATCGTCGTGAACTTAGTTCCTCCTTTTGATATAGTTGCTTGAGATCGATTATACTTCGCGATGATTACGATATTTGTTGATTTCACTATTGTCTTGATATTAATGATTGTTGGAACCTCGGTATAGCTAACTATCTGAGGAGGTTCTGCCGAAATTTAGAATTTTGTCGTCTGTTTTAGCTTTGTTAACATGTTAGTTTAGTAGCATTCCAGCCCTTGTAGGACTGGGGTGTTACAACCATATCAAGCACCACCCCTGTCATGGAGCAGCGACCACTTCTCCTTAGGCTCGTGCTCAATCCAGTCCAAGAAGCATTTCACCAGCGCCCCCGTCCTCCTCGTCAATGCAGGAGCATCTGGGTAGGCTGTGGCAATGCCGAGGGCTAACCAGACTCTTAGGCGACCCTTCTTCTTTGCCTCCCTTTTGTGCATCTTGGTACGCTCATCTAGAATCTTCTAGAGTGCTTGAACTTCATTGCCGGTTACGGTTGCCTGACCACTTGAACAGTTCATCAAGTCTTTGTTCTTGGCTTGTTTGTAAAGTTTGCACCCAAGTGCCTCATGCACCACCTGCTCTATAAATCTAGCCATGCAAGTGGTACGTTCTCTCCTTGTTGTAGCTGGGTTATTGCACGCAACAAGCTTGCATGCCGATCATATATAAGGCATACGTTTGGACGGCCTTGCACAACAGAAATCCTCACATTCTTCGGGAACCACAATCAGCTGTCCGTGTTTTCGCTTTCAACGAAAGCGAATGCCACGGGAAGAATTTGATTGTTCCCGTCCGTCGCTATTGCAATCAGTATCTGGCCTTTGTACTTCCCAGTCAAGAATGTGTCATCTATGCACAAGATTGGACGACAGTGCCGGAATGCATTGATGCATGGACCAAACGCGAAGAATGCTCGCTGCAGTACCCTCTTATTGGCCCACTTCGGGTGCGTGGTGTCTTGAATGTCGACATGAGTGCTGGAATTTCTGTCTTGTATGACTCGAAGTTGCTCGGGGAGGTTGTGGTAGGAATCCTCGAACGTGCCCCACCTTAATTATAATGCCTTCTGTTTTGCCCTCCAAGCCTTGACATAGCTGATTGTGTACTGGAACCTTGCCTCAATCGCCCAAATGATGGATCGTGGCTCAAAATCTAGATTATCCATGATCTCACTGTACATAAGGTGGCGATGAAGCCTAATGACAGGTTCCGGTGGGACTGCACTGACTCAGAAACAACGCATGTGTGAGGGACCACTATAGAGTATTTCTAGTAGGTGTCCCACTTAGGCTGAAATACGTGCACTCGCCAAGGGCATCCCTCTATGCCGCACTTGACGTCGTAGAATCTTGGGGTAGACTTGACGACTTTTAATGTGCGCCGTATCGACAAGGGCCAGAATTTGACCGCGTCCTGTACGACCTCCTTGCATTTGTACATAGCTACTAGCCTGATCTCACTCTGGTCGTACTCCCACAGCACACCGGAGTTTTCGTTGACGACGAGGTTCTCGAACTGGTATGTGTTCCAATCGGATGGAACCGCCTGCTGGTCCGCATCATCCTCATCGTCGGGACCTTCATCTTCAAACAATGCCATGTAGTCTTGGTCTTCGAGATCCATCCTTTGCACTATGGCTTCCACCTCCTCACCCTCGTCAGCAAGACCAGTAGCTTGCTTGACCGTAGGAGCTACTTCCGCAGGGTCTTCATCGACATCATCAGCAACTCTGGGAGCTTCAGCCATTGTGTGCACCGCGCTGTGGCTGGAGTCCCCGACTTCCTCTTCGGCGTCAGCACCCCCTTCTTGTTCAACCGCAAGTGGAGGAGTGAGTTTGGCATATGCTTGGACTAGAAGGACCAATTTCCACCCAGCCTCCCTCGCGATGCGTACATATGACTGCTATGAATTTGGTCCCTTCAGCTGTACTAACTCCCAATATGTGGGTTGTCCTACCCGTGGGGAAAGACAACTCAATCTCAGATCATACAAATCACGGTCCACTTGGAATGTATGGAACAACCACCTCATCACAGCGCCCCATGTACGCTGCTCTGGTCTTGCTAGGGCCATGGTCGCCGATTGAAAATAACGCAAATCAATCCCCTCGGGACCCTCCAAAATAGTCATGACAAGGATCTAATAAACCTTATTTTATTATTTATCTATAATTCTTATTATGGGTGAATATGACGTCATACAGTTCTTGAGTATACCCCTTATAATCATAAGGGAGAAGCCAACCAGCTGGTCGTAAGCTCTTCTCGACCATCCTCATAGTCGTAAGTCTTTCTCTATTTGTTTCATGATAAATAAGTGTCTTTGCTCGATCACCATCTAATCGTAAGTTCTTCTCGACCCGCCCCAAGTCGTAAGTTATTCCACGACTACTTCATGGTCGTAAGCCCTTTTACGACTAAGTCACCACGACCACCCTATGATCAATAAAGCTGCGGATAAATAGGCCCAATTGATTAGGGAATCTAAGCAGACAATATACGCTGTTATTCTCCGGAATAACTGCACGTTACACACCATTATCTCTGACTAGAAACTGCCATGCGACATGGAGGAGTTAATACCCCGACGATTACTACCAACAATGCGCCCATTACTTGGAATGATGGGGCGCCTCTTGGCCTGGAGAAACGGCTACCTCTACGAACACTATAAAGGGCTATGGCCAGAGATAATGAGGGGAGGGCGGATTTTAGAGACATACAATCGGACATACATACTGAGTAGCAGGGAAAATCGTAGCATTTTCTACTGATTGTAACCAGTATACTCAATACATACCCACAGGAGTAGGGTTGTTATTCTCTCCGGAGAAAGCCCGAACCTGTATAAAAATCCCTGTGTCAATCTCTCTGCGTGATTTCAGTCTTGGAGACCCCCCGAATCAAACAATCTTTACGTAAGATTGGTTCTAAAACACCGACAGTTGGCGCCGTCCGTGGGGTACTCTCCGGTAATCTCTTGTCAACACATTCTCCTTTTCCAATTCTCATGCACTCATGGCAGGAGAATGGAACAAGGAGAACTGGTTCGACTTGGCGGATTCTGTGACGTCGACATGGATCTTGGGTTTCAACTCTGGTGAGTGATGCATCATCCGATGGTGATGCCGTCTCCGGAGATCATCCCACCAATGGAGTTGAGGAGGATCCTTATCCCCCTACAACAATCGTCCGTAGAGGAACCGGTTTTCTCCGACGACAAGGGTCAATCCGACCACAAACAGATCGCACCAGGCGGACTCACAACACAACGAGTTTTTCCTCCAAGTGTTCGAGTCCCTCCAAGACAGTCCGATCTGGCAAGGCAAGTTCTGGAAGCCATTATTCCGGAGCTTCATCAGCATCTAGTGATCCTATCCCTCCGGTTAACCCCGTAGAGAATGGGATCAAGCATGCTTTTTCTGCAAATTCGACCATCCCTCCGCAGGACCCACCTGCGGATGGAGACGGTTTTGACCCAGAATTCCCCTTCTTGGAGGAGTTTACTCCAAGTCGCCAGATGGTGTCTCTCGACTACTCCTCAACCGGGGAGGCCTCTAGTGAATGTGGGGATTATCAACGGGAGGTCTTCGTCCTTTCCTCGGATAAAGATCACTCTCCTATAGACCGAGGTAGAGACGCTCCCCGAAGATCACACACTGCACCCACTCGTGGCAATGGCAAGAGCACTGCCGGTGATGGATATGACCAACACTCTTATGAGCGTGAGGGAGATTCTCGACATAATCGCGCTTCATTGAGACGATCTCAAGAATCGATTTTGAGGCAATTTCGGCAGAGGAAGATTGCCGCCAGAAAAATCTGCTGGCGCGCTCGATGACCGATCAAAGGAAGCTCAAGAACTCCAACACATCAACGACTTGCTTGAAAATCCAACTCAAGAGCTTGCTTGAGCACCAGTCTGATCTCTTCACCAAGAGATCACACAAAACCGAGTCGATGGCAAGACTGGAGTCCCCTCGCAAACATCATTCAGGAAGTCATAGCAATACAACTCCCTTAGCTACCAGTCGTTTAAACAATTCACACAGTAGAAATCGGCGCAACAACAAGTCGCATCGTTCTCCTACGCGGAGAAGAGTCCCTCAAATGACTGACAATCAACAAGCTTCGAGGGTGGTGATCGATCACCGCCGATACAAAATCTGCGGCGGAGATGAAATCTGAGTATTTTCCTCGTAAGACCAAAGCCTACTATAGGTCGGGTCCACCTGCCACTAGGTATCATCGAGTACGATCGCTTGGTGACATCAACCCTTCTTTCCTGCAAAGAAGGCGTCAGGAAGTTATTACCGGATGTCGGGCGTTCTCACCTGACCTCCGGCGATTCCTTTGGCGCCTCGTTTTCGACCAGTAAACATGGAGAAATTTGATGGGTCTCAAAATCCTATCGAATTCCTTCAAATCTACACAACAGCTATCCGAGCAGCAGGTGGAGGAGAGCATGTAATGGCGAATAACCTTCCAACTATGCTCAAAGGATCTGCTCGGTCGTGGCTATTAAATCAACCACTCGAGTCGATCTACTCGTGGCAACACCTCTGCGACCTTCTGCTGGCGAATTTCCAAGGCACTTACAACCGCCCTAGAAAGGAGGACGATCTGCACTGGATGAGACAGAACGACCATGAGACCCTGTGTCAATTCATCAGGCGTTTTAGTCAGATTCGTAATTCCATTACGGAGGTTTCGACTCATCTGTCATCGAGCCTTCAAGCGAAGTCCGCGGCGGAAGGATAACGAGGGCATCGCTTTGAACCCTCCTTACAGTTCTTTGAACTCTTGAGATAGTCGATCAATATCATCGCTTACGAGGTGTCGAATGGAACAACACCATCGACCAGAAGACAATATTCCTCGAGAGCGGGCGAAGGTAACAAGAAGAAAGAAAGAAGGCCAAGAAGTTTAAGAACAAGGCAAAGGGTCAAAACCTCAAGCCGGCAGGTTCAAGGAGGTCTTAGCCTGGCGATAAGGAGCCACGCGGTTCCAAACCATACTCCAACCGAGGCAAAGGTAAGCGCCGATCGGGAAGAATGACAAGCCTAGGTGGTGTCCTTTCCACAAAAAGGAAGGACATGATCTTCGCAATTCTTTGAGTTTTCCAACGAAACTCGAGGACTACTACAACGACAAGGACCACTTCTCACTCTCGAGTAGGTAGGGCAAGCGAGTGGTCGTGGGCGTCGGATAGCGATGAGGAGATGCCATTTCAAGATCCATGACACCGTGGAGCACATCTATAGAGGATCATCGACATCTGAGTCAAAGCGGCGACTTAAAGGCATAAGCGAGGTAAACTCCATTGACTCTCCTATCGTCAATAAATTACGAAGTGGTCGAAGTCATCATCTCCTTCGAGAAAGGTATTTGCTCGATTCCTTCGACTCGACACAGTCGATATCAATCGTGGTCGAACCCACCATCAACAAGCTGTCGGGTCAATCGAGTGTTAGTTGATGGTGGTAGTCGATAAACATCCTGTTTACGAGTGCCACGGGCGAGATCACGGTACCGAGGACTAAGGTAAGACCGGTAAAATACTCTTTTCATGGTATTGTACGAGGGTCTTCGGCCAAACCTATTGGTCAAGTTTCTCTTTCTTTAACATTTGGTTCACCAAATAATTTCAGGACAGAGAAGATCTCCTTTGATGTGGTCGATTTCAACACGGCATATAACGCCATACTCGGACGACCAACATTGGCAAAATTCTCGATGGCAACTCATTATGGGTATCAATGTCTTAAGATGCGAGTCTCAAAGGTGATCACAATCCATTGTGATAAGAAGATGGCGCATACTGCGATCACGATCCCTCGAGATGGTACGGACGGATACCAACTCGAGAAAAAAGCCGACCTTCGACAACCAAGTCGAAGCCTAAAGCTTCACCAAAGCCGAGCGACCTAGTCAAAGAGGTTCCTCACGGGCCTTGAAGGAACCTTCAAAGGCTGATTAGCATCGGGGATACTTCGACCCCAAGTAGAAAAGCGCCCTCATCACCTTCCTCAGAGCTAACACGGATGTCTTGGCGTGGCAAGCATCCGATATGCCCGAGTCCCTAGGGAGGTGATCGAGCACATACTAGCTTCTACGGCGGACAAAGTACGTAAAACAAAAATTACGAGATTTGCCCTCGATCGGCGAGATGCTATCAAATCGAAATTGGACAAGCTACTTAAGCGGGCTTTATAAGAGAAGTCGACCACCAGTGGTTGGCTAACCTGTAATGGTTAGGAAGTTGAAGGGCAAGTGGTGTATGTATGTCGACTTTCTTGATCTAAATAAAGCTTGTCCAAAAGATGATTTTCCTTTACCTCGCATCGATCGGTTGGTTGATTCTCTTGTTGGTTGTAAAATATTAAGTTTCTAGATGCATATTCGGTTATCACCCGGATCAATATGTGCCTAGGCGATGAAGAAAAGACCGCATTCATTCTGACATTTGGTATCTTTTGCTATGTCAAAAGCGCCATTTGGTCTAAAAAATCTTTGGTGCTTCTTTTCAGCGCTTGATGCAATCGACTTTTTACCTCAACTAGGCCAAAATCTTGAAGCCTATGTTGACGATCTAGTCGTAAAAAGCATCAAGAAACTTAATCATATTTCAGACTTGCAAGAAACATTCAACAACCTCAGAAAGCACCGCTTAAAACTTAATCCTAAGAAGTGTGTGTTCGGGGTCTCTTCAAGAAAATTGCTTGGATTCTTGGTCTCTGTACGGGGAATCGAAGCAAATCTTGATAAGATAAAGGCTATTGTACAAATACGCCCTCCGACCACAAAGAAAGAAGTCTAGAAACTCACAGGGTGCATGACGGCTCTAAGTCGTTTCATCGCACGGCTGGGAGAAAAAGGACTAACTTTTTTCAAACTTCTAAGGAAACACGAGGGTTTTGAGTGGTCAAAAGAGGCTAACACAGCCTTTGAGGATGTCAAGAGATATCTTACGAGTGCTCCTATTCTAGTTTCTCCGAAGCCAGAAGAGACGCTTTTAGTTTATCTAGGCGCCACGCCACGGTAGTGGCCTTGATCTTGGTCGTAGAACGTGAAAACATACAACGACCAGTTTACTACATAAGTGAAGTTTTACACGGGCCTAAGGAGCATTACCCACAGGTCCAAAAACTTCTATATGCCCTCCTCATGTCTTCGAGGAAACTGTGGCATTATTTTCAGGCGCATAAACTAGCTATACCGTCTGAGTTTTCTTTAGGAGCAATCCTCTAGAATAGGGAAACAGCGGGACGTATGGCAAAATGGTCAGTCGAACTTGGGGAGTTCGACCTCCATTCATGTCGAATGGCCATTAAATCTCAGATCTTGGCGGACTTTGTCACCGAATGGACAAATCTGAACTGTTCAGATCCCGATCTAATACCCACGACCGATGGGCGATGTACTGGCGGGTCCCTTACTTTAAGTGGCTCGAGGTTTGGGGTGGTCTTGGTATCTCCTCTTTGGAGAAACTTTAAAGTATGCCATACGATTAAATTTTCGGCCACTAACAACGTGGCGAGTCTGAAGGTTTGCTAGTTGGCATCTGAGCATGGCGCTCTCGATTCGTCGACTACTCGTGAGAGGAGACTCTCAACTGGTTGTGAATCAAGTCGGAAAAGAGTATCAGTACTCTAATTCGACAATGTCTTGATACTTATCGGAAGTCCGTAAGCTTGAAAAAGCATTTTTTTGATTTCGAGGCACAATTCATCCCTCGAAGGATAATTTCCCATAAACCGACTTTTGCTCGAATAGCTTCTTCCCGATCTATAGTACCAAAGGAGTCTTCTGGAAGAACTCCGGCGGTATCCCTGATCGAAGAACCAGAGACACCTCCTATTGAGACGACCTCTCTAGAATACGAAGATACTGGATGGCTCCCATCTATGAGTATCTTGAAAGGGTTCCGTGCAACAATGATCTCGAGGCGGTCGCTTATCGAAAGGCGGAATGTATACTTTGGTGAAGGAGTCCTCTATAAGCGAGGTACTCAAGGGGTGCTCATACGATGCATTCCGCATGGCGAAGGATTAACACTCCTTCATGACATATACGGAGGCATCTGTGAAACTCATGCTTCCTACAGAACACTGGTCGGTAAGGCCTTTCGACAAGGTTTTCTTGTACAACCACATCTGACGTTAAAGAGCTAGTTAAGAAATGTGTACAATGCCAGTTTCACAGTAGGCAAATATACCAACTAGCTCAGGTGCTACAAACAATCCCTCTGTCTTGGCCTTTTGCGACCTGGGGCCTTGATATTCTAGGACCGTTCCCAAGGGCTCCAGGAGGTTTCGAGTTCCTTTTTGTGGTTATCGATACATTCACAAAATGGATCGAAGCCAAACCTGTGATTGGGATAACAACGGAAGCCGCAAAATAATTCATGATGAGAAGTGTGATTACTCGATTTGGAGTCCCAAATCGAATAATCATAGATAATGGTAAACAATTTTCGAGCGCAAAATTTCAAGAATTTTGCGACGAGTTGGGTACCAATCTCTGTTATGTCTCTGTTGCCCACCCCCAAAGCAATGGGACAGTCGAACGAGCGAACGACCAAATCATGTAGGGAATTAAAACTCGAGTCTTCGACCAGCTTGTTAAGCGCTCGGGGGCTTGGGTACAAGAATTACCCTTGGTATTATGGACAGTTCGCACGACTGCTAGTCAGGCAACAGGCGAAACAATATTTTTTCTAGTTTTTGGTGCCGAAGCCATGCTTCCACCATAACTAAAGATCAGGTCTACGAGGGTCGAGAATTTCAATAACTCAGCCCAAGAACAACTTCTAGCAGACGACATTAACCTTCTCGAAGAGAGGAGAAATCAAGCCTTAATCCGTTCAGCAGTCTACCAGCAAGCCTTGCGCAAACACTACGATCGTAAGGTCCAACCTTGCAGCCTTGATGTAGGTGACTTGGTATTGAGAAAAATCCAATCCCAGTCTAATTAGAACAAACTTTCCCCGATGGAAGGTCCTTACGATGGTTGAAGTTATCGACGAGTTGATCTGTTGACAATGGAAGGCGGCGAATTCTCTCAAATTCTTGGAATATCGACCCGATTCACAAAGTTCTCGTGTAATTTGACCGGTAGAACAATAAAGCATCAGATTTTTTTCTATCTTTATTGTCTTACTTTGAGTAGCGCTTTGATATTTCTTTCAACCATGCCATGATCGTAGGCCCACCTACGACCAGTTCCTAGTCGTAAATTTTTTCTGCGACAAAGTACCGATCGTAACACATTTTACGACCAGTACCAGGTTCATCTTTATACTGGTCGAAAGGAAAGTACCATCACCTAGATGAAGACTTTCCTATCTGCACATGGTCCTACCTACTAGAAGGAACTTCCTAGGGTCGATTCGTTCCTCCCTTTTTGCTGCCAGCACAAAGAACTTGGGTTTTAAGCATGGTCGAAATAATATTAAGCCAACTCTTATTACCTTAGTTTATTTCTTCATTCATCCTTTTGAAAAATAAATTAAGCTGAGTACACTTTTCAAATTTGCTCAACTATTCTCGATAAACTCGGTTTGTTTTAACTAGTCGGAGGAAGTTGCAACACCTAGTCGAAGACTTTCCTCTCTGCACGTGGTCTTGCCCACTAGAAGGAACTTCCTAGCGTCGTTCTATTTCTAACTCTCGCTACCAGAACGGACATACTAAGTGCATTGCAATAAGTTGGACAAATTTTTAAAAAGGAACTCCAAACGTTTATCTAACTAAAGTTCATCTTTCTTGATTTGATTAATCTGGTCAGAGATGGAAACATCACCTAGTCGAAGCCTCTCCTCTCTGCACGTGGTCCTGCCCACCAGAAGGAACTTCCTAGTGTCAACTCGTTTCTACTCTTTCGACCAGTGCGTGATAGTCGTGATTGAAAAACTACAAGTTAGCTAAACCTCTCTCTTTTTTTAGAAAACCCTTAACAACACTATTTACTAAGTTTATCTAAATAAACTAAGCAAATAGTCGGGGGCTAGGATAAAGTAATTATCTTTACTTCAATTCTTAGTCTCACTTTCGTTAATTATCTTTTGAGTTACTAACCACTCGACAAGATGATTTGCAGGAAACAGGATGGATTATACATTACATCAACAAAAGCTTGTCTTTTCGGTCTCTTTATAGGTCATTACGAAGCGGGAGATCGATTGCATCTCCTCTGAAACCTTCCTACCGGTGTTGCATTTCTTCAATCAACCGATTTGCTTCGCTCTGGAAGCGATCAAAATCGGTTGCGATTGAACTGCGTTAAGGTGGGGTCACGAGCTTTAAGTTTTGCCAAAGCATAACTTACTGCACCTTCGACCACTTCCCTTATCGAGTCAGATTGGATGGTCTTTAGAGTGGACACCAACTCTTGTAAAGTCCCGACTTGTTCATCAATAGTACTTGTGTGGCGACTATCGTGTCTTCTTGAGGAGTGTTTCCCTCACCCGTAGCTCACCAAGTATATTGTTCAGGAGCGAGATGTTGTTTCGAAGATTGTTCTTCATCGACTTCATCTCTTCTTGGTAACAAGTCGAAGCCTCACGAAGTTGTTTGTTTTCGGCTATTTGCTCTGAAAAGAGTAACACTGGTTAAGCAAAAGTTACTTCTAGAGGACTACAAAATAAAATACAGGTAAAGAGTTGCTTACCTGCTAGTTGAGATTTCAACATCTCGATTTGTTGATCCTTGTCCTTGGCGATGCGAGAAATCTCGTGAGCAACCAAGGTCTTTTCACTAACCTCGTTTTGAAGAGATCTCATTTCATCCTCTTTTTCTGAAAAGAGGCAGAAGTTACAAAGGTAAAGATCTACAACATAAGCAGTCTTAAGTTTGACACTTACTGTTTATTTTTCCTTGCAACTGTTGAGCTGCAGAGTTGACCTCCCGAAGCTGCTTTAGAAGGTCTTCTTTCTCATCCCTTAGCTTTTTCGTCTCGACTTTCTCATAGTCAAGTGAATCGGCCAAGGCCTTTTAAATAAGCTTTTAAACTGCAAGGTTAAAAGTGGACATGAAACACTAACCAAATGGTCGTAAGTTCTTCTCGACCACTCCCATCAGTTGTAAGCTTTTCTACAACAGTTAGGTAGTCGTAAACCTTTCTCGACAACCTTACGTTAAATAAAGTACATGCCGCGACCGATGCTTAGTCGTAAGTTTTTCTATAGTTGCTACCATAAACAACTTTGTATAAGTGGTCAAAATATAATTGACTACTAGTATTAGTGACTTATCATCTCTCTACCTTTCATGAGTTAAGCTTTCTCTTGTCGTAGCTTGACAAGCTGCGGTTGTATTCACAAGCAGTGGCAATTTGTTGCAAAGCTCCTACAAAAAGAGTAAGCAGTAAGACGCGAGGAATACCAGGAGGATATGAATCTTTGTCAAAAGCTGACATTCATACTCCTCCAGAGCAAACATGGACACTACACTTGTTGGATCCTTCAGCTCATCCAACTTTGTAAGACCAAGAGGTTTTTGGTCATGTTATTTGATGATGAACACATTGACAATAAGTTAGACCTTGTCTCGATACTTAATGTTGAATATTTTGTCCTATAGACTTCTTTGTGGTGACTTGGATCGAGCTCTGTTAAGTTCTCAATGAAAATCGGTTTTTGTCGAGATTATTGGTAGTACCGGCTTTGTTTGTGTGGAACTACTGCGGTCTTGATATGACCGTGTGTGTCTGTGGTAGTCTGCAGAGTCATTTTCTCTGAAGCGTTTTGCTCGGTTCGTTAGATCTTGATCTAACGGTGATATTGAGTTATAGCGTTGGACCGTCCGAATCGCTCAAAGACTTTGAGCCGTTGGATTGAAATCTAACGGATGACATCAAGTGGGCGTTCGGACTTTCTCTGATGCTTCTAAATCAGCGGTGAGACCCATGGTCGATCGGCCCATGGATGCATGGCGTCCGCGTGGCAAGGGCGTTGTTACGAGGACCTTGCGGATTTTCTTGGAGCGGTAGTACCGTAGTTTGAATAGCGGTAGTACCTAAATTTGATAGTATCGTTGTTTTAATAGCGGTAGTACGCTTTTATTTCCTTGAAAAGAGGTTCGACATACCTTTGTTTGCTCTATTAAGTGATTCTGGTAGTCTGCGACATGGTTGGCGGTAGTACATAAAAGATGATACCGCGGCGGCGGTATGGTTTTTCGAAGCGATGTTTTGGAAGTTCTTGAGAATCGGTAGTACGGGTGTGTTTTGATGATGCGACGGCGTGTCTTGATAATCTGCCGACGAACAATAAGCGGTAATCTGATTGTATTCGGAAAGTTGTCGGATTACGGGGAATTAGCTGCGGTTTGTTGAATTAAGTAAGCTATATCTTGTTGCATGATGCATGATAGTGTTTATGGGTGTGAGTGAGCTAATGGATGGTCAAGTTGGAGAACTTGTGCCAAGAATTGGTTTCTTTGATCTTTGCATGTGCGAGGTTGGCGTGAGGGCGAATCACGGTCGGTGGCAGGATTGACTCGGACTAGGATGGAATCGAGGTCTTGGAAGTCGTGGATGTCAAGAGGTGTTTGAATCGTGTTTGAGCACGTGGAGATCATGGGGTGCATCTTTGGAAGCTACGGGATGGAGTCACGGAGGCTTCTGGCGTGGAGTTTTGGAAAGCAGGTTTTGGAAGGAGTTCCAAATCTGAGTGTTTTGAGATAGAGTTCGTATTGGTGTCGTGTTGGACATGGATAGGACTCTAGGCTATAAGAAGAAGATGAGGGTGCGGCTTGTATAGGGTTTTTTTGGGGAGTTACATGCCGAGACTAGGGTTTTTGAGATCGTAGCTTCTTTGTTGCTGCCGTTTTAGATGTTCTTGAATTAGGGCTTTGAGGGTGCTTCTTGAGCACTTTATAGACACAAATCAATCTTGAGATATAAAGATCGGTTCGTTTAATCTTTGTTTTGATTTGAGTGCGTCTTCTTTGTCTTGGTGAGAAGAGGTTCTTGCTGAAATTGAATTCAGTTGACAAATTGCTGCAATCATTCAACCCCCTCCCTTCTGATTGCCATTACGATCCTACAAACTTGTCGATTTGGTCCCACCAAACTTTTTCGAGATCGCATCATCAAAAATATCCCCACCGGTAGGAATATCCAGGGGTGGGGACTCGGTCATGGTCGAATGGCAGAAGACCCCATAGGAGAACCAGGTCTAAAGAAATCAGAACAAAAGTTGAAGTACTCCTCTTCTTCTGATTCGGTGACAGTGGCCTCTCTTCGGAAACTAGGAGGAACGTCTTCAGTGACTTCCTTCCCGGAACGATGATCGGATGTTCCATCACCATAACCGGAGGCTTCTGCCACCACATCTACCGCTTCGTCTCCTGGCCCGCCTTCGTGGTCGTAGCAACCACATCGGCCGCCAACTTCCTCCACCATCCAGGCGATGGACGATCCTTCTACTGTCGCCACATTTCTCTCTTCATCTGCTGGAGAAGTGACAAGTGGCCTCTCGACGGAAGCGTCCTCGGGGGCTGAAGGAGTTGGGCTAAGATCGCAAAATTAAAAGCACGTTAAGTTGTGGAAAGCAAAAGTTAAATGCTTCTTGCACTTTTGTCTTTCTTACATACCTCTGCATCTTGGACCTAACCGGGAACTTGGGAGTCAACTTCCCAGCGGAAGATTTCTTTGATTTTTCTCTCGACCACGTCCGGTGAGATTCAAGTTGAAGGATAGGGTTACCCACAACAACGTCAGTCGTGGGTCTCGACCGAACCACCACAGTGGGTCTCTGATTTTTGGAGGGCGAGACCGATCTCGACCATTTCAAGAACAACGCTTCCCTCGGCCAGTAGACTCTCTTTGGAGCGACATTGTCGCCATAAAGATATAAAATCCTTCCAGTTCTCCTTTTCTAGTTGCTTGACAAAGCCGGAAAGCGAAACAACAAAAGCTTTCTTGTCATAATAAAAGGGTACCTTGGTCTTGCGGGATTTGCGCTTGAGAGGTTCAGCTGCTTCAATCTCTTGAGCTTCCGCAGCTTCTTCCGCTTCAATCATAGCCATATCCACGGCAGTTTTTGCGAGGAGCTTAGTCGGAGCGGAAGAGCTTGAGCCTGCGCCTCTCTTATCGGCGACTCTCTCGAGCGCCGCCCGTTTAGCCGGAGGAGCTGGATTGCCTCCACCAATCGCTCTGCTTTCCCAGCGGTAAACAAGGCGACCTCTTCGTCATCTGACGACTCTCCATACCTACTTTCTGCGGCATCTGAGAAAAAGAAGAATTACTAATCTGTCACAAGATTTTCTATGACTAGTATCGATCGTAAGTTTTACTCGACATTTTCTGATCGTAAGTTCTTCTCGATCGCTATCCGGCGTAAGTTTTTCTCTGATGGTACCTAATCCTAAGTTTTCCTACAACAACCATGCGATCGTAAGTCTTTCTCTGGTTGGTTCATGATCGAAAGTCTTTCTCGATCACCATCAAGTCAATAGCTCTTCTACGACCAGCCATAAGTCGTAAGTTATTCTACGACTACTCCACGGTCGTAAGTCTTTTCCATGACTAAGAAATCCTAAAGATGAAATCAACCCTTGATTACCTTTAGGCGTTCTATCTTCTCCTCTGCGGATACGACTGCTAGAATTTGGGGAAAAGTAAGAACCCTAAAAACACCCCTGCTGTAAGTTTTTATAACCGCACGCTCGAAAGGAAATGCCGTGGAAACCCAACGGTTCTCGCCGCTTCGGGAATTGCTCCAACAGACAAGATTTGGGAGAATCGATTGAGATTCTTTAACTTGCCTGTTCAAGAAAACCGAGGCTGTCTTCACACCTCAAGTGAAATTACTTCCTTGGCCAAGTCTTTTTGGTCAAATAAAATACCGATCGGAAAGGTTTTCTTCCGATTACCATACTCGACCACTTTATGGTTGTAAGTTTTTCTCGACTATTTAATAGTCGTAAGGTTTTTCAACGACCTTCTTGACTAAGTATATTTACGGTCAAATGATATACAAACTCGAAGAGCGTTTTCCTTCGACCATCTTTTTACGACCACTTTTTGTAATCGTAAGATCATCTATGACTCCTTTCCCAAGTAAGTACTTTCACTTGAAGCTGGGGGGCTAGATGACGAGGATCTAATAAACCTCATTTTATTATTTATCTATAATTCTTATTATGGGTGAATATGACGTCATACAATTCTTGAGTATACCCCTTATAATCATAAGGGAGAAGCCAACCAGCTGGTCGTAAGCTCTTCTACGACCATTCTCATAGTCGTAAGTCTTTCTATGACTGCTTCATGATCGTAAGTGCTACTATGATCACCATTTAGTCGTAAGTTCTTCTACGACCAGCCCCAAGTCATAAGTTATTCCACGACTACTTCATAGTCGTAAGCCCTTTTACGACTAAGTCAGCTACGACCACCCTATGATCAACAAAGCTTGCGGACAAGTAGGCCCAATTGATTAGGGAATCTAAGCAGATAATATACGCTGTTATTCTCCAGAATAACTGCACGTTGCACACCATTATCTCTGACTAGAAACTGCTAGGCGACGTGGAGGAGTTAATACCCCGGCGATTACTACTAACAATACGCCTATTACTTGGAATGTTGAGGCGCCTCTTGGCCTGGAGAAACGGCTACCTCTACGAACACTATAAAGGGCTATGGCCAGAGATAATGAGGGGAGGGCGGATTTTAGAGACATACAATCGGACATACATACTTAGTAGCAGGGAAAATCGTAGCATTTTCTACTGATTGTAACCAGTATACTCAATACATACACACAAGAGTAGGGTTGTTATTCTCTCTGGAGAAGGCCCGAACCTGTATAAAAATCCCCGTGTCAATCTCTCTGTGTGATTTCAGTCTTGGAGACCCCCGAATCAAACAATCTTTACATAAGATCGGTTCTAAAACACCGACAAGTCCCTTGATCATAGTAAATTTTGAAATTAACGACGTCGGACATATTTGACGTATTGCACCATAAAGAACATTTCTACGATTAACCGCATATCTAAAACTATACTACCCACCGAAAAGTATTATCACTACTACAGAAAAGGCCTTCACAGATGGTTCAAAAACGCCATCACAGACGGTTTCGTGAGTCATCCGAGTTTATGAGTCAGTAATGACATAAGGTCATCACAGACAGTTTTCGAACCGTCTATAATACATAATATCACAGATGATTATTAACTCAAAACTGTCTGTGATAGTCGACTATCACAGATGGTTTGTAGATACAACTGTCTGTGATAGTCGACTATAAACCGTCTGTGATAGTCGACTATCACAGACGATTGCATCTACAAACCGTCTGTGATAGTCGACTATCACAGACGGTTTCATCTACAAACCGTCTGTGATTGTCGACTATCACAGATGGTTTCATCTACAAACCGTCTGTGATATTCTTTTGCATCGCTAAATCTAATTCTGTTTATTGGCTAGCCTCAGGAAATGCTAGCCATGCCCTATGAAACAAGCACATCCAATTCGCATTCATTTCAGAAGCAAGCACATCAAATTCATATTCATTTCAGAAACAAGCACATCCAATTCACAAATCAATTAACTAAAATTAACCATTAATGTACATTTACACACATGTACCATTAAGTTCAATCTTATCCCAATCAAGTTCAATCTACCTTTGTGGAAACTCCCATCGGATTTATGACTTTGTTCGGGAATGGCGCAAGGTGTGATCGAACTTTTATGAGCTCACTCTGTTCCAACGCAGTTTCGGCGATGGTCGCAACCTGTCGCTAGGAAAATTAAATTTGTGCTTATATAAATTGGTAAGTATATATGAAATAATTGTTGCAAGATTGACAAACACGAGGATCATTGGTGATCGCGAACCGATGAGTAGTTCCATGTTGTGGCAAACATAGTATCCTGAGACGTTGCGACTGGCAATTCTTGGTAGCACTTACAAAAATAGAATTAGTTAGTTCAAGAGGCATTACTACGAAGTGTTATATAGGATTAATGTGTACTAGCTAGCGAGTACCGGGAATTTTAGATCGTGTGACAACGTCCTTCCCTTGTTTTTCCCTCCTTTAGCATAGTACACGCTGAATGCCCTACGTGACTCCAAAAAGTTAGCCTTAGCCATTGCAAAGGAAGGAAAGACTACAATAGAGTTTCTATGGAGGAAATATGTTTACTGTTGATTAAATGCGGATAAGCTGTGAAGTTGTGAGGGGTCCTCTGTAGGGAATCTAGGTATATTACGAGCTCCATTTTGGTATAATTACAATTAGAATCGATTGGAACCTACATAGGTATGTTACCATGGTCATTAAGCGTAAGTTAGTGTTGCTTATAAAGTACAAATCAACAAGTATAGCCGATGAGTGCAACACTTACTCCTAGTTGTAGGGCAAAAGTATGTATTCCTTGTTTGCGGCGAGCAAGAAAAACGCTTCTAACGTAATCCTCGGCGAATGTTGCATTACGCCTTGATGGTTTGCTCGGAGACCACATGTGGGTCAAGAAACCTACCGATGGATTCCTTCTTTAACTTCGGACATCATGTATCTATATACAAAAGCAAGGAGTTATATGTAACATTTATCGGTATTACACAAACATTGACCATGATTGTACACACTTACGATTACTTGACATCGCATGAGTGAGGCGTTGAAATGGTCGAGGTTGAAGAGCGAACAAGTCCTCGAAGGTCACCGTGAAGACCACGATCTTGAAGCTCGTGGTTAAAATGAACCTTCTTGAACTTGACGGTGACACCCGAGCGTCGTTGTTCATCGATCTTGTTGGCCTGTTCCATGTACCATGTATGCAATGTCGTGCAAGCCGATCCTAGGGTAGGGCTGTCTAACCTCTCGACCAACGACTCACCTAGCACGAATTTTCGGGCCAACGGCAAGAAGGGGATATCAGAATAAGAGTCGACCGTCTTCGATTTGCCCTTGCTGCCTCGCTTTGTAGAGGCCGATTCTTTGTTTTTTCACGAATGCTCAGTAAGAGACCAATCAAGCTGTCACATACATTCTTCTCTATATGCATGACGTCGATGCAGTGGCGAACTTCTAGGTGCTCCCAATAAGGTAAGTCCTAAAATATTGATCTCTTCTTCCACATGTTATTCTTACGGTTCCTCGATTTACGTCCCTTTTCGAGCACAACATCTAAATCCTTAACCATATCATAGACCTCTTTTCCGCTTAAATGCCTTGGAGCTGAACTGTCCTCCTTCTCTCTATTGAATTGCTTTTTCATCCTACGATATGGGTGAGCCCTCCGAAGGAACCTACGATGACACATATACACGGTTTTGCGTGAGTGATTCAGCCACACACTCTCGGTATCTTCTAAGCAGTGAGTACATGCTTTGGCCCCTTTTGCACTCTTGCCCGATAGATTAGCAAGGGTAGGATAATCATTTATGGTGCAGAACAACAAGGAACGTAAAGTGAAGTTCTCTCGTTTGTACGCATCCCATACCTGTACCACTTTAATCCACAATATTTTTAGATCTTCCATCAATGGTGCTAGGTACACATCAATATCATTCCTAGGTTGCTTCGGCCCTTCGATAAGTGTCGACAGCAAAATATACTTCCGCTTAATACACAACCAAGGAGGAAGGTTGTAGATACAGAGCGTCATGGGCCAAGTGCTATGTCGGCTGCTCATGTTACCGAAAGTATTCATTCCATCTGTACTCAATCCAAACCTTATATTCCTCGGTTCTGCACCGAAGTCTGCAAACCTCCTATCAATGTTTCTCCACTAGGCGGAATTAGCAGGGTGTCTTAGCTTTCCGTCATTCTTACGCTCCTCTGAGTGCCAATGCAGCAGTTTTGTATTTTTGGGGTTCGCAAAAAACTACTTCAAACGGGGAATTACAGGAAGATACCACGCCACCTTAGCAGGAGGTCCTTTCTTCACCTCGATTCCCTCGTCGTCATCTGATTGATTCTTACGCTTGTATCGGGATGCGTTGCACACCGGACATACATGCATGTTTGTATATTCGTTACGGTAGAGGATATAGTCGCTCGGACATGCATGTATTCTTTCTACTTCCATTCCCAATGGACAAAGAACCTTCTTGTCTTTGTAGGTGGTTTTGGGCAACTCGTTTCCCTCTGGAAACATGTCCGCTAAGAGACCTAACCGCCCGTGAAACTCTTGTCGGACCAACCGTTGCTTGCCTTCAATTTCAACAGTTCAAGCACAGATGACAACTTTGTGTATTCCGGCTTGCAGCCCGGGAACAAAGGTTTCTCCGAGTCCTCCATCAAGCCCTGGAATCGAACATACTCCATCTCATCACAGTTCCCTTCTGCATCGTGAAGCATGTGATCTAGATTGTCATCGTGCAGCCTATCCAAATCGGAACCACAATCGACATCATCCGGCGGCATATCGTTGACTTCCTGTATAATATGCTCTTCACTGTGACTGGTCCAACGTGTATAACCCCTTTTGAAACCCCTTCGAATCAAGTGTGCTTTGATCTGCACTTGGTTCTTAAACATCTTTAGATTCTCGCAGTCAATGCATGGACAGTACATATATTCCGCCCCCTTATTCAACATATCCTCCTCGGTAGCTCTTGTAAAAGCACACACGCCATTAATGTACTCTTTACTCACGGTTCTCGGCGTACATCGACCGGTCCATCACACGGTTCATATTGAAAACCTAGAAATAAATAAAGGGTGACTTGGCGTATTTTTGAGGCTTAATTACACTTTCCAACAGAGAAAGCGTATTTTTCTCTGAACTAAAGGTGGCTTTTTTCATTTATATATATTTTTGGATTTTATTAATTTACATGTGGGCCCTACTTGTTAGTGACTCATTTTTTATTTCATGATTTTATTTATAAAATCTATGGCGGTCCCACATGTCAGACTCGTTAGTTTATTAACTAAATGATTAAAAACAGTAGGATTTGAAGCTCAAATTGGGCTTAGGGTGACATCACATTGCTAATAGTCATGGCTCGGGGCCCTAAGGTCGCCTGAGACGAACCGACTGTAATGTCCTGTGGCGGCGCCATGGGTTTCACTAGCGATTCAAGTGTAAACACTTGAAACTACTCAAATTAAAGGATGCTTATGCTCTAGTAGCTCACCTCGATCACAAGGAAGGTGTCAATGAAGTCGGGGAAGGTCCAAGGCGGCTGGTCGTCGATCGGTGAATAGAGGCGGCGGCAAGCTCCTCGGCGACAATAGTGAAATAGATCACTGGCGGGCTCGGTGAGGTGAGGCGATACTCAAGCCGAACGCGGTGACGATGGACTCACCGGGCTTGGAGATCTCCTTGATTACCGTGGCGCGAGAGATGGAGATCAAGAAGACTCTGTTGGGGAGTGATATATGTACCTTTATCTTGCTCGTGATGAGTTAATTATCACGGACGGTTTTCAATAAAAACCGTCTGTAATATGTAGTAATATTACATACGATTAATGTTTAAAACCGTCTGTGAAGTATCACAGACAATTCTGACAATATCACGAGCGGTTTTTGTCGAAACTATCTCGTGATACTTCATAGAGCGGTTTTAAACATTAGCAAATCGTAATATGACCTCTTCACGAGCGGTTTTTAGCACGAAAAATAACCGCACGATCGGTAAACAAAAATAAATGCGAGCTTGTGTTTATCTGAGCGGTTTCGATAGATAAATGCGTGATCGACGTCGATATTAGTATTTTTTGTAGTAGTGTATGTAAGACGTACTGCATTACGTAACCGTATATCTAAAACTGTATAATCCATTCGGTTAAAAAAATTACCCGAAAGGTAGGCAATCGGACAGGCAGCATTTCGCTAGCTTCTCTCCTCCTCTCTACTCTTCTCTCCTTCTCTTTTTTCTGAATAAAAATGAGTTATGTGCTAAATTTTAGGGTTTCAAGGGGAATTTATAGGGTCAGTCTTTCTGTCGCCAGTTGAACTGGCGACCAGAATCTATCACTAGTTCAATTGACGACAATAACCTATCGCTAGTTGAGCCGGCGGCAGTACCTCGGCCAAACAGCAGAGTGGCGAGAGGTTCTGTCGCCCGATTCTTGGCAATAAATTCTGTTGCTGATTGAGCGGCGATAGAGACATATTTTTGTAAATTTTTTAGGACAACTATATATTTTTGCAATTATCTTTTAAAAAATATTATTTTTTTAAAAAAATCGCCAAAGCGGTACCCGCGGATCGGCGCGTTGAGCTGCGCTGCGACCTGCGATACGGTACGTGGGTAATCGCCGATTGGGCCAGCGTTGCGCGGTTATTCGGACCGACCGCTTCTCTGTACGCGCACCGCTAGGCGGCGTATCACGAGCTGGTGGGCTTCTGTTCGGCCGTGGGCAGATATTGCTATTTTGAATCTCCAAGAGGGAAAAACCAAGGTTTAGATTGATAAGATGAGATGAACAGTCAACCGCTACGGTCAAGGCGTTCATTGTTTGTCTGTTCAGCGTCGAATCAAACGTTACCAGAGCTGAATAGTACAACCGCTGCTATATACATATTACGTACGTACGTATGTGAGTTAATTATGAATCTATCCCTGCAAGAATTGACAGGCTCATCACTGAGACACTGACTCCCACGAAATTCCATGTGGTCCTCCTACACACGCACATTTTCAGGGGCGGTCGATCGAGCACGGTAGATCGATTATTGGTTAATGCATTTTAAGCACGTCTTTCAGCGCATGCACGTACGTACGGGGCTATAGTACTCGTGAGCCGTACGTGCACAACCACCCCAGCGTAACGCACTAGTTAACACACGCACAGTAATACTGCTTACTCGCGTAATAAACTGGTACGTGTACGGCATAAGGCATAAGCTGTACTCTTCTGTTGAGCGAGATGCTAATAATATCTTCGTACTTTGTAGTTTTCTTTCATTTATGAGTAATTCGTACCCATAGGATATACAGAACGCACAGATCAAATTAACTTTAGTTAAATTCTTCAATCGACACAACACGTATATATATATCAAGGAGGTGTGTAGGCAAATATTTCTTTGTTACAAGTACTCAGGTTTTGAGCATTTGGATCTGGATCTAACGAATTTCATCCCTCCCCCTCAACTATGGGTCTGTTTGGGACGGCTTTGGTTTCGGTTTTTCGCCCAAAAAACCGGAAGCCATCCCAAACAGCAGTAGGCTTTTCCGACTGGCTTTCTCGCAAGCCGGAAGCCGTCTTATACGTGAAAAAGCCGAAAGCCAAAAGCTGCCGCGGGGTAGCTTCCTGCAGCTTCCCACCACCCCCTTCCGAATTTGCCCCCTAACCTACGTGGTATTTACCCGCTTTTGCCATTCAACAAAACCACCGGCGCCTCCCCCCCGGCTCCCTTCTTCCCTCCTCCCGAGCGCCACCTGCCAGCCTCCCTTCTTCCCTCCTCTCGAGCGTCGCCTGTCAGCCTCCCTTCTTGTTGGAGATATGCCCTAGAGGCAATCATAGAGATGATGATATTTCGTTGTATCCATGATTTAATAAATGTTCCTTGAATATTGCCTTTGTGTTGATTAACAAGTATGTGACTTGTTTGTGAAACTCTTTACTTATATGGTTATTCTAAAGTTGTCCCTAGTCGGAGTTCATGTGAGGACACACGTGAATGATGGATTAGCACATGTATCGGTTGATGACCATGTTTCACAGGTCATATACATGGAGATGTCAAACCAATAATGTGGACACATGTTTAGAACATGGGGTTGGACCGACCCAACATGAGACATAACAATTATACTTATGGTTCTCTCTACACAATGTGTGCGCCTTGTCCTTAGACACGAGATTATCGCATGTACTTGAGATGTGAATCGACCTACTTAGGGGCTATCAAGCGCTACTCAATGGCGGGTAGTTATAAAGGTAGCTTCGGGTTTATCATGAAGCATCTTTGCGAGGCATGGTCGGTCGAGATGGGATTTGCCCTCTCTACGAGAGATATCTCTGGGCCTCGGTGATCGGATCGAAATGCATGGCCATGCTACTTAAGGTTAAGAGTTAACCTAGTAAGGGATTAGGATCACGGGATCGAGATAGAGTGGTCGACTTGGAGCTCGGCCAGAATATCGTGAGGCAAAGGGATTGGCATGTACATAACGTTGTGATGGTTCGTCCGATATGATCTTTGTATGCGTTTAGGAGTTGGCACGTCTTGCTAGAGGCGCTACCAACTATTGACCAAGTATGTATACTCGTGTCATGTCTAAACATCGTGAACCTATAGGGTCACACACTTAAGAAGTGAAGCCTAATTCGGATTGGATCCAATTAGGCGGGCATTGAGTCCTAATGGGCCTCTATTAGTAGAAGCCCATTGTAAGGACGTCTATAAAAGGAGGAGCAAGGCGCCGAGGATTGATGATGAGTTTTTCGTGACATCCTCAAACCTGGCGCCACCCTCCCACGCCCTAATCGCTCGCCGCGGATCTAGTAGTCCGTCGTCGTCGCTTCCTCCGTGCGTGTGGATACCTTTGGGGCGCCAGCATCATGGCGTTTGGATGAACCGCAAGAGAGGAGGCAGCGTGGGACACCGCGACGAGGGCGAGGAAAGTAGTACGACTACTCTGCCCGACGTCTTTGCATCAACTTAGTGCGACTACTCGCCTTGACGTGCTACATCAATTTCCGCTTTTCTTGGCGTCTAGTGGTAAGACCGTGATCTATAAGCTGCGATGATCTTGGTTTCTGGTAGAAATTTTATTAATTTACGCTAGTGTAGCCTACCGTAGCCCTTGATTGGTATCGAGCGGTTCTTTGTCATGTTATAGGTTGAATTGATTTGCATATGGCGATATGTAAGTCGGTATGATCGATGTGATCGATTGTATAGTTACGGTAATAGATTGATGTCGATGTTCCGTGATCATCTTTGCTAAGGTCGTGAAACAACATACCCTACCGGTCGGATTCACCATCGGGGTGAAGCGGTGACACGTAAACCGGTTGCGGAATCACGAAGATCAATATGATTGGTCGAATCGGAACCTAGATTGATAATTGATGTACCGTGATCGATGCGATCGGGCTCCTTGAGCCGAAAGTTGTCTCGGTTCTCAAACCACGGCATCTTTGCGCAAAGATCAATACAAATTGGTCGAATCGGAACAATAGTCGATTTGTGGTAAATATGATTTGCCGATCAAAATCCTAAGTAAAATTGCATAGATTGGATCTCTGTTTGCGCTTGCCTTGAACCCGGAAAACCCTCGACCCTTATCCGTTAGATTGCGATTCTATGCATAACTTGTTTTTGCGGGATGTATGTGACCAAGATGGCCTAATGTGTATGTGATGCATGTTTGTAATATTTTCATGACTGCGTGTCGTGGGTTCGCAACACTACCGGAGCCATTGTGTTGTCAAAGTATTGTATTAACGGCTGCGTGCCGACTTGTGATGATTCCTAGTATCCTGTATTTTATTACTAGTCATTACGAGTAATAGCTTATATTAGTACTCGGAGGACACATCACTTGGAGGATGGCACACATTAACCATGGAGATGGAGATCATCATGGTGGGCCAGATTCTATGGCGATGGAGATCACCATGAGAAAATGGGCCATCTTGAGTCTGGCTGTGTGAATGCTATTCTGTTTGTTTTACTCCTATGCATGTTTGAATGGTAGAAGTATAGCGATCCCTCACAAAATGTTAAGTTAAACATATGCCCTCCCAACTAAACTCGCACCATCCCATGTCTTGTAAATTGATGGTGGGTCTATAAAATTAGGGCACCATCGACTTTCCTTGACTAGATGGGTTTGTATCGGATACCTACATGCATAAGGGTTGGTGAACTTAACAAGGTTATCATAAAGGTTATGGGCCTTGGGGCATAAAGGTTGGGCGCCGGGGCATAGAGATGTCACCCAACAACAAGAGTCATATAGAGATATGATTAGTAAGGTGTTGCTTACCGAATTACCTTGTCTCCTAGCGGTGATGCAAAAGCTCACTAGTAGACTCGGTAATTGCGGATCTTGAATCACTAAGAATCAATAGAGGATGTTGATTTTAGTGGGAGTACATTCTATTAAATTTGTTTAATCTGATTTACTCTATCATGGTTTTATTTGTCTTAGTATTTTGCATTTCCTATTGTAGATCAATGGCATCTAGCAACACGCGCACACCTTTTTGCTGCGATCGATTCTTGAGAAAGAAAAATTAAATGGAACAAACTATTGATTTGGTCCGTAACTCGAAATTGTTCTCGGGGCGGATAAAAGGAAAACGTTCTAGACACCCCAATCCCGGAAGAGCACGCTAACAATGCGGTTGCTTCTTTATTAAAGCGCCTACAAGAAAGCATGTGATGATTCTCTTGAGATTAGGCATCTTATGCTTGCATGCATGGAACTGACCTTCAAAAGCGGTTTGAGGATCGAGCGTATGATATGATCATGGCGCTTAGGACATGTTCGATACGAGGCGGGGTGAGCGATTCAATGTCTCTAAGGCTTTTACGGAATGCAAGTTAACGAAGGTGCACCGTAGGCCCACATGTGATCAAAATGGTTGGTTCTGATCGGACTTTGGATAAACTTGGTTTTCCAATTAGCCAAGTTGGCAATCGATTTCATTTTGGCGTCTCTTCCACCTAGCTATGGACATTTCATTTGAACTACCATATGCATGGGGTGGAAAAGGGCCTTAATGAGCTTTGTGGGATGCTCAAAACAATGGAGAGTGACATTAAGAAGTGTGCGGGGCCTAGCCATGTGATGGTACATGTGAGAACAAGTCTAGCTTCAAGAAAAAGGGTAGGAAGCCATGGGCAAAGAATAAGGGCAAGGTTAAAGATATGATCTGAAGCCAGCGCCTAAGCCTAATCTTTGGACTGGAGGTGAGACAAGTATGCTTCTATTGTAAAAAATCGCCCTTTGGAAGAAAGCGCAAGAAGTACACGGATTAGAGGAATGCAAGAAGAAGGTTGGGAGTAAGACTTCCACCCATGGTACACTTGTCATAAATGTTTTAGACATTTTCTCGCTGATTCTCCTATTAACTCTTGGGTATTTGATCTGGGATTAGTTGCTCACATTTGCAACTCGATCAGGGCTAATAAAGTAGAGGAGTCGCAAGAGGTGAAGTTGATTTTCACGTCGGAAATAAAGCAAGGGTTCTTTGCGTTGACCGTCGGCACCATGCAACTTCAGCTTCCTTCAAGATTTATTATGGAATTGAATAATTGTTATTATGTTCCTAGTATGAGTCGAAACATTTTATCCCCTCATGTTTGATGAGAGATGGTTATTCATTTGCAAGTAAAGACAATGGTTGTTTGATCTCTAAAAATGAAATGTTTGTGGCTTTTAGCCCATTGTGAATGGGTTATTTATTTTAAATCTTGATGATGGACCCATCTTTAACATAAATGCTAAAGACTTCGCCCTAATGATTTGAATCCCACCTATGTTTGGCATTGTCGTTTGGGTCACATAAGTGAAAAGCGCATGAAGAAGCTCCATGATGATGGTCTTCTAACCGTTTGATTTTGAATCATCTGAGACATGTGAAGCTTGTTTGCTTGGTAAGATGACCAAGTCACCTTTCTAAGGTTCTTTTGAGAGGCGTCGGACTTGTTGGAAATCATACATCTTGATGTATGTGGACCAATGAAACACGATTGCTAGAGGAGGATTTCATTACTTCATAACTTTCCTTGATGATTTTAGTAGATATGGCTATGTCTACTTAATGAAGCATAAGTCCGAAACTTTTGAAAAGTTCAAAGAGTTCGAATGAAGTTGAAAATCAACGTGCCAAGAAAATTAAGGCTCTGCGATCGATCGTGGTGGCGAGTTTTGAGTCATGAATTTAGCAATCATCGAAGAGTTGCGAATTGTTCCTAACTAACACCGGAGCGCCTCAAAAGCGGGTCTCCGGCGTAATCGGACCTTGTTGGACATGGTTCGATCGATGATGAGCGATCGGATCTACCATTATCATTTTGGGGTTATGCTCTAGAAAGCAGCGGCTTTCACACTTAATAGGGTGCCGTCTAAATCCGTAGTTAAGACACCATATGAGATATGGATGGGAAGAGTCACGGTTTGTCTTTTCTAAAGATTTGGGGATGTGAGGCGTTTATCAAGCGACTAAAGTCGGACAAGCTCACACCTGTAACATCCCAAAATTCTGTTATCAAAATAAAAATAAATAAAGTTATTATTTTATTGGACTTCATGAAATTTGAAAGAGTTTGATTGTTTTATTGGAAATTCTGAAGTTTTTAAAGTCAAAAGTAAAATTTATTAAAGTTTTTAAAGTTTTATTTGAGTTAAAGTTAAAAAAATAAAAATTTAATTAATTTGGAGAATTTTACGAAATTTGAAAAGCTTTTTCTAAATATTTTAAAGCTAAAAGAAAATTTATTGCAAATTTAAAAGCTAACTTTAAGATGGAAATAATTTTAATAAGTCCAAAATAACTCTAGAGATTTCTGTGAATTTTTCTAGAATTTTTGGATTTATTTTGCTATTTTCTAAGTCTGAAATGAATTAGTTTGAATATTTAAAATAGAAAATCCATTAAAACCACTAAACAGTAAATGGGCCAAATCTCCGGCCCAATACTCATGTACACACACGACCCAGGCCGCCGCACAATTCCGCTCCCTCCTCTTGCCACCGTCGGATCTTAATCCGACGATCCACCTACGCACACGTCGCAAGGTCACTTCGCCCTCGGATGGACATCGAGCGGCCCCACCTTCTCTTCCCATCTCCTTCTTCCTCAGCGCGCTTGCCTTTGCGCCATTCTTTGCCTCGGGAGCTCCGTCTCCGCGGTTCCTCTTCTTCCATTTCCTCGCCATAATCGCATTGAATTTCCTTAACCCCGCCGCCTCTCCTCAGACCATTATCCTCATCATGGCGCACGAACTTCGCCGTAGTGCTTGGCGCCATAAACGCCGCCACGCGACGATCTCCACCTCCGCTTCACCCGACCCTATAAAAGCGAGCACCGGGAGCCCTCTTCTAACGGCCGTCGCCACCACTCACTCTCTTCCCTTGTCTTGAGCATCTGGTGATTTGAGTTTCCACATCGCGGTCCGAGAGCTTCAAGCTCGAATTGCGCCGCCGCCATCAACACCGTCCTCGCCACCGCCACCACTAGCATCACCGCATACGCCACGGCCGGTCGCCGCCGTCGCCATTTGGAGGATCCTCGGGCGCCACATCGCCGTCAAGCCGAACCACGCCGCCGCCTTTTCCTCGCCGCCGCTCGCCTCCGTCCTCTTCTCGCCGAGTGGGTGAGCGCACCAAGTTCGCCTCGTCTCCCTCTTCCTCCTCGTACCTTCGCAGGCCGCCGCCGTGCGTGTCTGCATGGTGACCTTTGGGTTCAGCGGCGTGGTCTCGCCGACGTGGCCCTGCCACGTAAGCACCACGGTGGCGCCACCTCGCGCCACATGGGCGCCACGTCACCCTCACCTGTCAAGTCAGCGCCACCCCGAGCCCTTCGGTTCCATGGACTTGGTCCATGTGAGCCGTGTCTATGACACGTAGGCCCCACATGTCAGAATTAGTTTAACTTAATTTAAAATCGGAAAATCCTTCACGACGTCATCTTGCGCAATAATTAGAATTTTCTTTAGAAAAATAATTAGGAAAATTGTTTAACATAACATTTAGGATTAAAATTTGTAAAAATCATATCTTTTGATTCATAACTCCAAATTTAGTGAATCAAAATTTCTAAAACTTATAAAATTGTGATTTAGCTAAATAAAATATAAACACATGTTTTAGAGTAAGTTTAAATTGCCTATTTGAATTTTAAAATAATTTAAACTACAATTTTAGGATGTAAACCTGGTAAATTCATATCTTTTACATCTTAGCTCCAAATGGGATGTTTCAAATTTCTAAATTTATATAAAATCAAGATCTAGCTAATCGAACCAAAATTATTTAAATTTGAATTTTGTTTAAACATAGAATTTCATTTAAATTCCAAATTTAGGATTAAAACTTGTAAAATTTATATCTTTTAAATCCCAACTCCAATTTGAGTGTTTCAAATTTCTAAAATTTTATAAAAATATTACCTAACTAAATAAAATAGAATCATTTAGTTTTGAGTTAATTTGAATTGCCTTTTGATTTGTTATTTGAATTTCGTTTGAATTTGGATCGTTTTGCGTATAGATTTAACGACTTGAGAGTCGGTTTTCAACGTAGTTGGAGACCATATAAGAGGATTGATTTTGGTGTATGATCATCGTGGTTGTACACAAGCAACTTTGGAGAGAGTGTTTGTGAGTACTAGGTGACTGTTAAGGAAAACAACATCACCAAGCAAGGCAAGTTATATTCTTGATCATATTTGCACCTATTATTTAAAATTATATAATTACATTTTAAATTATTCTGCATGCTTATTTACATTCAAGTAATTTAAATTCTGTTTTAAGCTTTATAGTTATTCCCAATGCCTTTGTATGTCTAATTATTGTCAAGAGAGGTGGTATGGATAATTTTATCGAATGCAACATATTTTTGAAGTTAGAATTTGATGGGTTTGAATAATAAAAGGAGATTGTACATGGATGTGTGAAGTTAGAAAAGATTGTTAATAGATAACACATGTTGAATTACAGAATTAGGTGATTATTAGTATTGGATTATGGAAATAGATTGTTATTAATGATCGGATTGTGGTATTATTAGAGTTATATGATTGTTGGATATTAGATGTCAATCATAGACATAGATTATTATTGGATTATTGGATATTGGATTAAATGATGTTGGATTATTAGAAATACATGATTATTATGGTTGGATTATAGAAATAAATAATTATTGGATACGGATTTTAGAGGTAGATTGTTGTTGATGTTGGATTAATAAAGATTGGATGATAGATAGATACTATAGTCAAATCTTGAATTGTTGATTTTGGATTCTAGAAATAGATTGTCATTGGATATCAAATTATCTAAAAATTTGATTATAGGATTACATAGTCATTGGATTGATAGATATCGGATTATAAAATTTGAGTATAGTTAAATATTTGGATCAATTGAAGTTGGATCATAGAAATAGACTTATACGGTGTAGATTGGACTAATGAATTTTGGATTGCTGAAGGTTGGATTATCACAATGCTGATGGATTACATACTGATCTCGTTCTTGACAAGTCTTGGACATTTAACCCTCACCCTAGATAAAATCTAGTTGATACAATAGTATGAACTAGAACATTTTGAGAAAGATTATGCTTAGCAATGCTTAGACCCAAAAATGTTTGATTTGGGAAACTTTCACCAAAAAAAAACAAATATTGTTTAGGAATCTATGGCATTGGTTTGTCATGGAAGTTTTGTTGTAAATGAATTTGAGAAAAATAAAATAAAATTATGGTTTGTACTTGGGCGAAATGGTTGTTTGGATGGTGCATGTCAATGCACGGCTCAATCTGGATAGGGTTGAGGCCCATGGGTTTTAATGGAAAGTCGCCCAAGTCAATTGAGGACCAAGCCTCTGGCGTTCCTTTGCTATGCCTATAATGGGCTATGCCTCACCGTGCAACCACATGTCCCGAGTATGGGTAGGGACACAGCTAATTAATTTGTAAAGTTCCATCGCGGTTGACCTGTTTATGCGTGGGCGGTCTTTCATGGCCTTTTCTTTTGACAAAGTCTTTTATGACTATTGTTCCCACTGGCGCAAGAGGGGCTAGGAACTCTGCAGTTTCTATTCCAAAGGGGCGAAACCTTAGCGAGGCTAAACGGTGGAATGGCGCATTGTAAAAGCCTTGGCACGTGCTCTAGGCCTTACCTAAGGTAGTGGCGGTGGTATCGGCGGATGCCAAGCAAACTAGAGAATTCGTGTCATGTGGGTAAAGTGTACAACCTCTGCAGAGTGTAAAACTATTGAATAGCAGCGTCATGATCATGGACATGCTAGCAAAGCCACTCAAAGTTAGACTTGGATTTTGATTTCAAAAGACTTTAACAAGCTGGTTTATCCAAATGGGAATTGGGCGGTTAGCCTTTGTGATAGGAGGTATCCTTCACCATTTATGCGTGAATGTTATCGACTATAAAATTGATTTATAAAATGAATTTTAGTTATAGAATAACTGCTTTGGAACTTAGTACAAGTATTTACTGAAAATCTTTGTTTTATGCAAATTCAACCATATTAAGCTTTCCTTTGAGATATCCATATATGCATGTCATTACATTTACTTGACAGGTGTAACTTGCGAAACACAGTAGTTGTGCTCATTCTTGCTTAATGCAAATAATTTGAGAGGAGAAGGACTATGCTACGGTGTGGATCTCGGCGACTAGGCGCTTCCCGATCGATTGCTGTGGCGATTAATCTGGACTCTACTACATCTTCTTAGTCTTCCGTTGTGTTTATTTTATTGTTGGCACGTAAGCCTCCTTTGTAATCTACTCTGTTGTTATTTATTAATAAAGTTGAGATATGATTTGGTTACCATATTTGTTTCTTGTGTGAACTAGCTACTGATCATGGGACTAGTTCAGAAATGCACAGAGGATTCGGGAGTGTTAATCCCGAGTCTTACAACACCCAAGTCGGATAAATGCATTTTCGTGGGATATCCGAAGGAAACCTTTGGATATTACTTCTACAACCGACTAGAGGGCAAAGTGTTTGTCGCTCGAAGTGGTGTTTTCCTAGAAAGAGTTTCTCAACGAGGAGACAAGTGGAAGAAGCAGTGCGGCTTGAAGAGGTTCAAGATGAAACAATCAGGGAAGACTCGACGAATGATGCCCACGTGGCGAGAACAAGTTGAGAGCCCATGGCAAAGGAAGCACCACCACCACGAAGGTCGGAAGGCTCCGCAATCTGCGAGATATGTTATTGTTAGACAATGATGAGCCTCGACCTATCACGGAAGCAATGATGGACCAGACTACGAGAAATGGCAAAGTGCCATGAGATCCGAGATAGCATCCATGGGAGACAATCAAGTTTGGAACTTGGTTGACCCGCTGATGGTGTTAAAACCATAGAGTGCAAATGGATCTATAAAAGGAAGATTGATATGAATGGAAATGTTCATATCCATAAAGCTCGACTTATGCAAAAGGTTTCGGCAAGTTCAAGGAGTTGACTACGATGAGACCTTCTCGCTTTGTAGCGATGCTTAAATCTATCTGAGATCATTCTAGCTATTCTTTGCATATTTCGACTATGAGATATGGCGGATGGATGTCAAAACGGCTTTCCTTAATGGAAATTTAGCCGAGGATGTGTATATGATACTGACAGAGGGTTTTGTCGATCAATCAATGCTAGAAAAGTATGCAAACTTCAAAAATCCATTTATGGATTGAAGCAAGCATCTCGGAGTTGGAACATTCGTTTTGATGAAGTGGTCAAAGGGTTTGGGTTCATCAAAAGCGAAGAAGAATCTTCTGTTTACAAGAAGGCAAGTGGGAGCTCGCTTCGTATTTCTAATCTTATATGTAGATGACATATTCTTGATTGGAAATGATGTTCCTATCTTTCGAGTCGTTAAGACCTCACTAAAAAATAGTTTTTCAATGAAGGACTTAGGGGCGGCATATATTTTAGGTATTAAGATCTATAGAGATAGATCAAAAAGGCTAATAGGATTAAGCGAGTACTTACATTGACAAAGTGTTGAAAGCGGTTCAACATGGAGGAGGCAAAGAGGGTTCTTGCCCATGTCTCATGGCATAAATCTTGGCAAGACTCAATGTCCTTCGACAAGATGATGGCGAGATCGCATGAGTAAGATTCCATATGCTTGGCCATTGGATCTATCATGTATGCTATGATATGTACTCGCCAGATGTTTCCTATGCTCTAATTATTCTGGCGAGATACAGTGATCCGGTGAGAGTCCTTTGGGCGGTTAAAAACATCCTCAAGTATTTGAGAAGAACTAAGGATGTGTTCTAGTCTCTGGAGGTGAGGAAGAGCTCGTTGTAAATGGTTACACCGATGCAAGCTTCCAAACCGACAAAGACGATTACAAATCGCAATCGGGTTTTGTGTTCATTTTGAGCGGTGGTGCGGTCGATTGGAAGAGTTCCAAGCAAGAGGCTGTTCTTGACTCTACAACGGAGGTTTAGTACATTGCGCTTCGAGCGACAAAGGAAGGTGTTTGGATAAGGAAGTTCATAAGCCCGACTAGGTGTGGTTCCTAGTGCGTGCGATCCTCTGGATCTTTCTTTGTGATAACAATGGGGCCATTCGCCAAGCCAAGGAGCGAGGAATCACCAAAAGAACAAACACATCTTTGCGGTGGTTTCATCTCATTAGAGATCCTCAATCGAGGAGATTTAAAGATATGCAAAATACACACAGTTTGAATATTTGAGATCCTTTGTGAAGCCTCTCCTGACCTAAGCATGAGGCACACACAAGAGCTATGGGTATTAGATATCTTCTAGATTGACTCTAGTGATAGTGGGAGGCTGTTGGAGATATGCCTAGAGGCAATCATAGAGATGATGATATTTCGTTGTATCCATGATTTAATAAATGTTCCTTGAATATTGCCTTTGTGTTGATTAACAAGTATGTGACTTGTTTGTGAAACTCTTTACTTATATGGTTATTCTAAAGTTGTCCCTAGTCGGAGTTCATGTGAGGACACACGTGAATGATGGATTAGCACATGTATCGGTTGATGACCATGTTTCACAGGTCATAGACATGGAGATGTCAAACCAATAATGTGGACACATGTTTAGAACATGGGGTTGGACCGACCCAACATGAGACATAACAATTATACTTATGATTCTCTCTACACAATGTATACGCCTTGTCCTTAGACACGAGATTGTCGCATGTACTTGAGATGTGAATCGACCTACTTAGGGGCTATCAAGCGCTACTCAAATGGCGGGTAGTTATAAAGGTAGCTTCGGGTTTGTCATGAAGCATCTTTGCGAGGCATGGTCGGTCGAGATGGGATTGCCCTCTCTACGAGAGATATCTCTGGGCCCCTCGGTGATCGGATCGAAATGCATGGCCATGCTACTTAAGGTTAAGAGTTAACCTAGTAAGGGATTAGGATCACGGGATCGAGATAGAGTGGTCGACTTGGGCTCGATAGAATATCGTGAGGCAAAGGGATTGGCATGTACATAACGTTGTGATGGTTAGTCGATATGATCTTTGTGTGCGTTTAGGAGTTGGCACGTCTTGCTAGAGGCGCTACCAACTATTGACCAAGTATGTATACTCGCGTCATGTCTAAACATACATGAACCTATAGGTCACACACTTAAGAAATGAAGCCTAGTCGGATTGGATCCGAATTAGGTGAGCATTGAGTCCTAATGGGCCTCTATTAGTAAAAGCCCATTGTAAGGCGTCTATAAAAAGGAGAACAGGCGCACAGGATTGATGATGAGTTTTCATGACATCCTCAAACCACGGCGCCACCCTCCACGCCCTAATCGCTTCATGCGGATCTAGTAGTCGGCGTCGTCGCTTCCTCCGTGCGTGTGGATACCTTTGGGCGCCAGCATCATGGCGTTTGGGCGAACCACAAGAGGAGGCAGTCGTGGGGGACGCCGCGATGAGGGCGAGGAAGTAATGCGACTACTCGCCTGACGTCTTGCATCAACTTAATGCGACTACTCGCTTGACGTGCTACATCAATTTCACTTTTCTTGGCGTCTAGTGGTAAGACCGTGATCTATAACTGCAGTGATCTTGGTTTACGGGTAGAAATTTTATTAATTTACGCTAGTGTAGCCTACCCGTAGCCCTTCACTTCTTTCCTCCTCCCGAGTGTCGCCCTCCTCCTCCAACCACGCCGCTGCCTCCCTCCTCCTACCTCGGCCCCAGCCAGATCTGACACCCACGCATGCGCCGCCTCCTCCTCCCTCCTCCGGCGACGCTGCCCTCCTCCTCCCTCCTCCCCGACTCCCTCCTCCGCCCGCCTCCCTCCTCCCTCGACCCTAGTGGCGGAGCTAGAAACTTTCCAATGGGGGTGCACATTTTACACTCACAATTCTATAGTTTGTACAATGATTTCGTAACATCATGTCTCTACATGGACAGATCATAACAAAAACTTTAAATTTCCATTCACAATATTCCACAAATCCCAAATTCCCAAATCCCAAATCGAAATCAAGTCGTGACTTACTATGCCACGCCCCTTGCTGCTCCCACTGACGGCTGACCCACTCGACTACTCCAACGTCGTGCAAGACCACCACGGCGCCTGGTGCCTTGCTCACAGGCCCCACTACTCTCGTCGTCCACACAAGCATCAAGCCTGCCGCTCCCACCGGCTGTGGCCGAGTCTGAATGATCTCCCACGCTTTTCCCCTCGCTCTGCACCTGTTGCTCTTGGCTCCTGCACTATTCATCTGCTCCCAAGTTGGCCCTAGCCTCTTGACTGTGTGTTCATCTTTTTGGTCTTTTTGGGTGAGAAGTTCGACAAATTTTGGGACCTGATTAAACGATTGATGGGCATGTTCTTGGATGTGGGTCGCATTCTTTCTAGATTTTGGGATTTTTACCGTCCGAGTTATGCTTGCTTCTCTTGGCTCGGTTGTGTTGTGCCCACCTGGGGATAAAGAAGTTAACTAGTCTCCGGTGCCAATTGGCGTGTGTGTTCGATGACTTGGAATTGGATTGCCTACTTATGGAGTTTTGAGCCAATCTATGTGTATGTTCATCAGGGCTGCTTGCATTTTCTAGCAACCTCTGCTCCTTTTTGGTTCTGTTCAGCCAAAAGTTGTTCAGTTTTGGGGGAAATGGTGTCAGCATCCATTGTTTTTTGTTTCCTTCTTCAGCACTGGAGATTTAGGCGCTCAAAGCTGGTTTCTTTTGAGAGTAAGCCATGCCTCTGTTTGGATTTTGTTTGTGAAAAGTTGAGTGAATCTTCTAGCTACTTGCTTCCTGGGGTCTAGTGTGTTGTGTTCTGTTGTTGGAGCAATCAATATGTCTTGCATTTTGTGTCTCCTACAACTTTCGGATTTTCATTTTGAACTGCATCTCATTTGGGACTTGTTTCTGATTTTGAGTTAGTTGATGGTTGCATTGATGGAATCTAAACATAGCCTACATTTTGCAAAACTCTGCCAACGTTTCTGAAAGTGCATTTCTCTTATTTTTTGGACAACATGTGTGTCTGTTGCGTACTTTGATACTAGTCTATATGGTGCACGTTTTCAAGTGATCTGAGATTTCTTCAATTTCAGTCTAATGTGCAAAATAATTTATGCCTTGACTATCAATTAGGTTACTGTGCACCATTAGCTCTTAGCAGTTTGGTTGCTTTACTGGTATTGTATAGTTTCAGTTCCTAGTGAGAATGGCAACCACCAGATGAAGGAATGCCAGAATATTTTGGTTGCTTCCAACTGACCTTATCATATTAGTTAGGTTCTTTATTGCATTGCCATTAAACATTGGATTCTTATCCTATGTATTCCAATTTGACTTTACAATACAGAACAATATGGAACACAAGGAAAAACATTGTTGACATTATGTAGCAAATGTTTTGGGTTGCTCGTAATATGCCATTACTGCTAGAATTTTAGTGCTTCTACCCCCTCACCTACTAGAGAAAAAGAAGAAAACATAAGCATATATTGGTCATATTAAGATGCTTAGGTCAAATTGCTTTACTAATTTGTATCCTTTTTGGTATATCTGCATTTTTATGTGTGATTTCTTTTCCTCATCTTCACATACAAGATGGTACTTTATGTTCTCGTGATGGTTGCATTAGTTGTTTAGTTCTCTCTGTTTGACATACAAGATTGTAGCGTGTTTTCCTCTGTTAGTTGTATTTCCATTAGCAGTTTATGGTTCCATCTATTTGATATACAAGATAGTAGTGCTTTATTTCTCTACCATGGTTGTATTTTCATTTTATGTAGTGATGACTAATTTCGACTGTAGTTCCTTTGTTTATTCCTTTTCCTTCCTTTCTCTTTGTTCCTTCTTTATTTTTGGGGGTACGTGTGAGGGTGGGGGTGCCTAACACTGCCGATGCCAGTCCCAAGCCCGGAAAAAGTGGAGGGGCATGTATTATTTATGTAATAATTGTTTGTAATAATTATTTATGTAATAGTTGTTTATCTTCATAATTATTTATTGTAATATTTATTAATTGTAATAATTGTTTTTAATAATTACTTGTTGTAATAAATGTTTATTGTAATAATTATCGTTAAATAATTGCGTTGTTTGTGGTATATTGTCATTAATCATGGTTGAATGCAATCAATTGCGGTAGTCATCGTTCATTGCAGTCAATTGTGTTAATCGTCGTTAATTGCAGTTAATTATCGTCAATTGCGGTCATTCTCGTCAATTGCGGTAGGTGACGTCAATTGCGTTAGTCGTCGTTAATAATCGTCAATTGTCGTTAAATGTTGTTAATTGCGTTAAACGACATCAAACAAGTCATTAATGTCCTTAGGGGCATTTCAGACATTTCCCATCTCGAAGGCTGCGGCCGACCTACCTAAAAGCGAACGACCAAACACCAAATCTCTTGACCGGTAGTTCGGCTTTTCTGATAGTTGACTCTGCGGACCCGGTAGGAAACTACTTTTCAGGAAAGTCACAGCCATTCCAAACAGGCACTATATAAACTCCCGCTCTCTCCTAACCTCCCCCCTCAAACCCTACCCGCTATCGCCTCACACCACTACTACAAAAGGCTAATATTAGACGCCTCATCACAGACGGTTGACCAAAACCGTCAGTATTAAATACAATCACAGTCGGTTTTCGTTTAGCGACTGTTTATGTTACTAGCTGCACTAAAAACCGTCTGTGAAGAGGTAATATCACAGATGGTTCATGTTGAAAACCTTCTGTGAAGTATCACATACGGTTCATATTGAAAACCGTATGTGAAGTATCACAGACGGTTCTGAACAAAAACCGTCTATGATATTACTAAATATCACAGACGGTTGTTTCTTAAAAATGTCTGTGATACTTCCCGTCTATGCTAATTAACTCATCACAGACGGTTTGTATTAAAAACCGTCTGTGGTAATTTCACTTATTGCAAACTCGACCCACACAGATCTGTCTTAAATTCCAAATCTGTTCTCACAACCACTACTACAGAAAAGGTCTTCACAGACGGTTCAAAAACGTCATCACAGACGGTTTCGTGAGCCGTTCGAGTTTATGAGTCAGTGATGACACGAGGTCATCACAGACGGTTTTCAAACCATCTGTGATGCATACTAGCACAGACGGTTATTAACTGAGAATTGTCTATGATAGAAACTATCACACGCATTTGTGGTGGCACCGTCTGTGATGACTTTTCTCTATAAAGCCTCCAAGTAGTGGTACTTGTGCCATTAAAACCATATATATATATATATATATATATATATATATATATATATATATATATATATATATATATATATATATATATATATATATATATACATTGTTAAGTAGTCCTCGGCCACTTTAGGAAATTAGTCACATGACATGAGAAAGGATGAGGCAGAGTCGAGGGCAACTTCATTGAGCCTATGCAAGTTTAAAAAGTATGGATGCAAGGAGATCGTCAGGACATCCAATTACCTGGATGTTGTCGATAGGTAATTGGACGTCGCTATGTTCAGAAAGTGACGTGGGCGGCATAAGTATTACATTTGGAAAGTGACATCATATATCAGCAACCAACCATTCTTGAGCATATAATCGTCTTTAAACCCAACAAGAACACCAAGCAACCATTCTCACATTTCAAAAGAATTCTCAACTTGTTGCTTGGTGTTCTTGTTGGGTTTAAAGACGATTACATGCTCAAGAATTGTTGGTTGCCGATAGATGATGCCACTTCCTACCGAGTACTCTCGATTTTTTGAACATAGTGACGTCCAATTACCTATCGACAACATCCAGGTAATTGGATGTCCTGACGCTCTCCTTGCATCCATACTTCTTAAACCTGCATGGTGTCGGGACCCCGGGTATGCAACCCCAAGACCCTCTGTGTATTCTGAACTAGTCCCATGATCAGTAGCTAGCTCACACAGTTGCAACATTGATGTAATCATATCCACACAACCAAACTATAGATGAAGCAGACAAATTAATAATATTAAGCAAAAGAGACCTTATGGTCAAGTCTTACAACGTTTGCCACACAGGGCTAAAGAAAACAGAGTAAACTTGCAGCGGAGAACAAAACATCTGGTGGAGGTCACCCAATATGACCACCGGCAATCGAGTGAAGGACACGACCTAATTCGCATAGTCTTCAAAGAAGTCTTCTTTATAGAACTCGTTGCTTCCAGGTTCTTCTTCAGCGACTGATTAACTAGGGGGGCACAAAGCCGTGAGTACTTTGAATGTACTCAGCAAGTCGTAGAGAAATGTATGCAAGTAATATTCATGCAAGGTTTGGCAAGGATAGCTTTATGGCTATTTTGCAGAAAGCAATATTTGACAGTAAATACAGTAGGTAGATTGCAAAGCACAATTTAAAATATTAATACATAAGTAATCAATTTTCTTTGAAACAACTAGTGAACACCCTGTTCACTTCCCACCCATTAACCATCTACAAGATTCGACCAACCCATTCCAACATTTTCGATAAAAGTTCTACCCATTGCGTGAAATCACCAGGTATGTCCATAACCGGGGACACGGTTATTCGAATAGTTTTACACTCTGCAGAGGTTGTATGCGGCTTGACCCACAAGACACGAATTCTCTAGTTTGTTCGGCATATATCTATGCCACCGCTCACTACCTTAGGTAGCGGTCTAGAAACGCGTGACAAGGCTTTTACAAAGTTCTATTTTGACTCGATTACGTTAGCTAAGGTTTAGCCTCTATCGGCCCTTCTTGCGCCGTTCCCAACCAAAAGCGAAACCAAACCAAGACATTGCTAATTAGTCGGCGAGGTCTATCCCAGCTAGACATGTGGTTGTATGCGATTAAGGCCCGATCAATGGTTCAAGGTTAAGTCCTTAGTTGGTTGCTCGACGAGATGTTTCCACATTCCAAGTGTGCGTTCGGCACCCATCTTTTCCACCACCCACTCGTCCGAGCATAAATTATTTTCGTTCAACTTTGGCCAAATGACCACCCTAGTCATGGCACAACATCTTTTAACAAAAGTGGCTCCGCCACGGTTCCATAATTCCTTTAGTCAAGTTCAATCATTCTTTGAGTATGTGATCGTGAGTCTATCGTATAACTAAAGCATTGGCTAAGCATAAAACGGTACCCATGTTGGTATTTCAATAATGTCCAACTAATAATTAACCATCCTAGGGTGTCCAAGGATTATGTCATTCAAGGATACATGTCGCTCACAATTTATCATGGAGGTATAATGGCAATTAGGTAATTAACTAATCCCGAAACCATTTATTATAAAATTAGCAATGCATGTTTATATCAAACAATATACTTTTATAAAGATGGGTTCAATATGATCAAAGGTCTATGACTTGCCTTCGTTGAAGAGTAGAGGTGCTTCGGTCGTCGGGTTTGCGAAGTCGTCCGAAACGCCAGAATCTATACGTGCTTACAAAGCTAAATAAATAAAACAACTCCAAATAAAATTCAAATAAATACCAAATAAATACTAACAGGAAGACAAGGAATTTAGATGAATTTAAAAATTTGAATCACTCGAATCGGAGTTCGAATGAGGAAGTTATGGCCAAAGGAAGTTGGAAAAACACATAAAATGATGAATTTAGGATTTCTGATTTTCCAATTAATTTTCAACAGAAAATCAGAGAAATGCCACGTGGGCTCTGATCGGGCTGACACGCCATGAAGGTTAACGTGGCGCCATCTTGGCGATGTGGTGCCACCTCGGTATTTGCACGTGCTCGGGCAATGCAAGACAGAGCCGAGATCGCCGGCGATCGGCTTGGCGGCCATGTGGTGAGACACCCACGTGAAGAAAGCCGCGGCAATTCTGGTGCTCACGGACTTAGCGATCGGCGAGCGGGCCGGTGGCGAGGACGAAGAGCGGCGGCGGCGGCGGCGTTGAACGAGCGGCGGCGCTTAGCGAACTCGGGGGGCGAGAGAGTGCGCCGGTGCGCTCGGCTTAGCGATGCGTGGCGGGGTCGTGATGACCGGAGGGCTTGACGGCGGTGGCAGTCTGATGCTTCTGCGTGGCGAAACTCGAATCGCGGCGAAAGAGAGCGGGGAGAGAAGCGGAGAGGGAAAGAGAGAGAGGAGGAGGCGCATCGAGGGCTCTCTTTATAGGCAACAGGGGCGGAGGAGGAAAGCTTGTCGCGCGGCTTTAATGGCGGGCGGCGAAAGCTGTGAGAAGGAAGGGGCAAAAGGCGCAGGCGCGGAGGCGAGGACAGTACGGCGGCCAAAGTGGGACAAGCGGGGCTAGGGGCGCGAGGAGGCGCGGCTCGGCAAGATACATGGCGTGGGAGCACGGACGCGGTGGAGGCGGGAGGTAGGCGACAACCCGGGGCGGCGGCTGACAAGGTGGCCCCACATGGCAGCGGCATGCGAGAACGGGAAGGTCTTGAGCGATGGCGGCCGTCCGATCCAAATCGAGCAGTCGCCGATCGGGGGGGGATGCATCTTGAAAGGGTGCGATGGGTGAACAGGGAATGGGCCGGGAGGAAATCGACCCAAGAGGCTAGGGGGATTTTCCTAGGATTTTTTATTTTAGAAAATACCAGAAAAGCAAAAGCACTTTTAGAAAATAGCTTAAGCTATCCAAAAATTCTAGGAAAATTCATAGAAATCCCTTGAATTATTTAGAACTTAGTAAAAATATTTTTAGCTTAACTATTGCTTTTAGTTTTTGCAATTAATTATTTTTAACATGAGGCAAAAGGAAAAACCAACTTAAAATCCAACAAAACTCAACTTAAACCAATTTTAATTAGTTCAAGTTTTAGTTAAGTCAAATTAAACTGCTTTTAAAATTCTAAATTACAAGTTAAGCTTTAGCGAATTAATAAAACCAAATGGTTAATTTTTAAAGCTTTCAAAATTTTCAAAAACTCAGGAAAATAGGGATGTTACACATGGGCTCGATGAAATTGCCCGTGGCTACTATCTCATCCTTCTCATCCTGCATGGACGACCCTCCGAAAGTGGCTGAGGGACTACGAACAATATATATATGATGCCGGTTTTAATGGCAAGCAGCCACTGCTTGGAGACTTTATAGAGAAGAGATATTATGAATGGAATGGTAGGACGTACCTGGGATGCAAGGTAGGAGAACTTGACCGGCATGAACACAGTTACACAGACAAAGGTGAAATGAATGACGAGAGACATGTGAAGAGGTGTTGTAGTAGTTTTTGACCCATTCAGTCTTGTTTTCGAATACAATACACACCAAGCCTAACCTTTACAAATCTAAAAAGTTAATTACAGCCAAGCCCCATCTGAACCACATCCAATGTAAGCCAACCAAGCACAAAGCTAGAACCGGCATCAATAACCCTTAGTATCTATCAGAGAGCATTAACCAAACCCACCATCCCCATTCATTTTTGTCAATCTGAACCCACAACATGAACTAAGCAAGATGCACATATATAGAATGCACATACACCAATAGCCCCCAGTTTACATTTCACAGAGCAAGGGGACTATTAATATGAACTAATTATCAATTCAATTTCAGCATAAGACTATTAATATCATTGAGCAGTTCAACAGCTAGCAAGGTGCCACTAGCCAACAAGCATCTGCATGATCATTGCATTCATTTATATTTATGATTTTTCTATACTTCTCTCTACATGTATGTATTACACATTTACACTTCTCTGTAATGATGCACTTCTCTTCATGTATGTATGTATTATACATTTAGCATCTGGGCTCTGGCCAATGGCCATCAGCATCAGCATCAACCAACAACCATACAACATCAAGAAGGGGACTTACGCGTTAGTGGGAGAGCCGGAGATGTTGGAGGCGTGAGGGAGGTCCGAGGTAGTGCAACGAGCAGGCGGCGAGAGGGAGGTGGAGTTGGAGCTGTGGTGTAGGGAGGAGGAGCTCGGTTCACATGAATACCAACAGCACAAGGGAGGAGGAGCTTGATCCAGAGGTGCGGGAGCTGGCGGCAAGGGAGGAGGAGCTCGGTTCACATGAATACCAACATCACAAACCAATAGGTGAAAGATCTTTCTTACCTCGACATCGCCAGTGGAGAGGTAGCCAAGGGTCGCGTACGCTGGGGGGAGGAGGAAGAGGGGAAGGTGCGTGGCGTCACTGTAGTTGTGGCACAATGGTGACCTCGCAAAGACACTCTTATTATGCAGTGTATTGTGCAATGAACCGTGGTGTCTAACCGTCGGCAACAGGAAAAACGCATGGTGGCGTCGGCGACAGGGTCACTTTCGGGTGGGGAGGAATGGGCGAGAGTAAGGGCGGCGCCGGGAGTGACGAGTTAGGCGCAAACCCTAGCGGGCTCCTACTAATAAAGATACTTATCACGATCGGTTCTATTATGGAACCGTCGGTGATACTTATCCTGAGCGGTTTCACAATGGAACCGTCCGTGATATGGTCTCATATCACGAGCGGTTCATGTTGAAAACCGTATGTGAAGTATCCTGAGCGGTTGTTTGTTGAAACAAATGCGTGATACTTATAATATCATAGGCGGTTCTTGTTGAACCATACGTGATAGTTCATGAGCGGTTTTCAACATGAACCATCTGTGATAGTTCACTGAGCGGTTTTTTGCGGCCGTTAACCTGAGCGGTAGCAAAACCAAAACCGTCTGTGATTGCATGTAATACAGACGGTTTTGGGCAACCGTCTGTGATGAGGCGTCTAGTATTAGCCTTTTTGTAGTAGTGAATAGACTGTTGCTTTGAGGAGGTGGGGCTTTGAGGCCATTCTGCTACTTTGAGGAGGTGGGGCTTTGAGGCCATTCTGCTGCTTTGAGGAGGTGGGGCTTTGAGGCCATTTGGTGAAAGGAGACCGCGGAGGAGGTGGGAATATTATTTACATCTAGCATGGTATTAGCTCACTGTTCTAATCCAAACACCTTCTTTATTCTTACATTCTTTTAAAGGAATTTTTCTTATTAGCTCACTGTCCTAATCCAAACATCTTCTCTACTAGTTCACTCTTTTAAAGGAGGAGTTATTGTTAATACATTTGTTCTTAACCATCTATGGTTAGTAATTTGTTCCTAATTGTATTATATTCTAGATCTAGCTTGATGTAGAGAGAAGATTATTTGCATCTAGCATTAGGGTTTAGCCAATAGTCTATTTCTACTTAATTCAATTTAATTACTTCTTGCTACATATAGCTATTTTAGATCATATATATATATATATATATATATATATATATATATATATATATATAGTATACTAATTAATTAATTTAATATTTAACACTAAATTGTTATATCGTAGTATAGTTGGACCAAATTTGGATGTACACTGAGAACCATATGAGTGAAGAGTACATTATTGGCGTGTCTGCTTTTACAAGAGCTGCCAAGGAGGATATGTTGAATAAGGGGGTGAAATGTATGTATTATCAATGAATTGACTGCAAGAATCTGAAGATGTTTAAGAACCGAGTGCAGATCGAAGCACACTTAATTTGAAGGGATTTCAAAAAGGGGTATACTCATTGGACCAGTCATGGTGAAGAGCAGGATTATACAAGAAGGTTGTAATAACGACATCCCCGACGAAGTCAACGATATGCCACCAGATGATGTCGATTGTGATTCCGATTCGGATAGGCTGCATGATGACAATCTGGATCAGATACTTCGTGATGCAGAAGGGAACTGTGATGAGAGAGAGTATGTTAAATTCCGGGTCTTGATGGAGGACTTGGAGAAACCTTTGTTCACATGTGTGGATATCATGGGGATATGTGCATGATCTTAGGATGATGACACAATTGGCAATGGCTTTTGTGGTTTGTCAAATCATGCATTTTCGGCAAAGTTTCAAAAGTCGTCGAGTCCTTGGCGGTCCGACAAGCTACTTTGGCGGTCAGACCAGCCTTGCCTCGGTTGTTTTTCAGGTTTGGTGGCTAACGGTCTGACCGGCCTTGGTGGCGGTCGAACCGGCCATGTGTGATCTGACCAAACTCTCTGGCGAGCGGTCGGACCGGCTACTTTAGGATCTTTGGATTTTGGAGTGAGCCAAAAATAAAAGGTGTAGGTAAGTGAGAGGGTTCTTCTGCACTTGGTCTCATATTTTTTGGAGCTTCCAGTGAAAAGTTCTATTCATTTGAAATTTCCAGAGAGCTCTCGGGTTTCGAGGTTGGAAATTTGGCTAAGTCCTAAGTGGCGGTCAGACCCGCCCTTTTGTTGGTGGTCGAGGCCAGGCCGATGGTGATCGGCTGACCAAGGGTGGCGGTCTGACCGATTTTGACTTGTTTTGCTCGTCAGTGTGGCGCGATGTGTGTTCGTTAGGTCAAGTTTATGGTTTTCATTGCATATGTGTTGCATGATGCATGTTTTCACCAACGTGGGTCAAGTTGTGAATAACTTGTTCCCGAATTCGATTTCTTTGTCTATTGTTGTGCAGGACGCTTGGAGGTCAACGACGGTCAATGGCGAGGATGATCGGGACTAAGCTAGGAGAGCTGAGGTCTAGAATGATCGAGGATGCCGGGTGAGGTCAGGAGACTCAAGTATGGCGCAGAATGGACAAAGGTGACCGAACGGGTAGTTCGGTGCGACGGGTTGGATCAAGCGGTGCGAGGGTCGGTGTAAGTGCCATGGTGGTTTCGGTGGGAGCCGAACGGGAGAGACTTGTCGACACGATGAGAGCCGTTGATCAACCTACACGTGGCGAAGCAGGCGAGTGCTTCACCAAGATTGGACTTGGTTTTCAGAGAAAGATCAAGAAGGGGTATTTTGGTAATTTCACCAAATACCGCCTTTGTGACCTTGGACTAAACCGCGGCGCCAGACGGTGCGTGGAGAAGCGGTTTAGGTCAAGAGAAGATGAAGACGACGCTTTAAGATGCATGCGTGTGTCCCGTTTGTGTTGGGCCTTAACGGGAGCCCATTAGGGTTAACTCTTCTAGAAGCTAAGCCTCACTATAAATAGGAAGGGGTGCTATTATTCAGCCCCCAAGCACTTCATTTGCAAAACCCTAGTTTGTCTTAGGGCTTAGAGAGGAAAGGAGAGGCTTAGGGTTTTAGAGAGTTGGATTGATTTGAGTGCTCATGTTGTGAGTTTTGTCCTCCTTGAGGGAGTGGCTGTAAACCAACAACAACCACGAATCAATCTATGCAAGATTTCTCAAGATGAGTTTCTATTTGTTCTTGCTCTCTATTTCTTGATTTTGGGTGTTTCTTTGATCTGATGGGTTTCTAGTTGGTTCTTGCCCTCATCTACCTTGCTGTGACATGTGGGAATACATTTAGGATCATCTTGATCATCAATCTCCCACGAGCAGGTTTTGGATCAAGTTTTTCGTTTTTGCTCGGTTTTGAACCTTCCTTCGGTAAAATGGAAAAAGTTCAAAACTTTGACGTGGATATACTCAATCGCTGCTTGGAATAGGTTCCTAATATCCTTAGGAAGGTGTGTTCCAAATTTGGTCAAGTTTGGCTGTGTAGATCAAAAGTTAGACCGATTTTTGTTTTGCTTTTTGAGTCAGAGGCATCAAGCTCGTCAGTCCGGTCGGATCGCTTTTGTGCCGCCGGGTCGATCCGCACTTCGGTTTGACCGCTCAATGAACGTCGGTCTGACCGCCTGAAAACGTTTGAGCCCATTTTTGTTCTTTACTTTGGGGATTTAGGTTTGGATTCAACACAAGTCTTCTGCTGTTCTTGTGTGTTGATCTTCATAGCTCTCATAGCTATTGAAGTAAACGTGGTGTTGAATCTGAACAAGGTTAAAATTTAGGCGAGCTCCTATTCACCCCCCTCTAATCGCCTTTCCGGTCCTACAAGTGGTATTAGAGCCCGGTTAGCTCTTTTCATAGATCTTAACCGGTCTTTGGAGCCATGGCGACTGACAAGTATTCAACCAAACCACCTGTTTTTGATGGAGTTGATTTTGCTTACTGGAAGGCAAGCATGCATGCCTACATCAAGGCTCAAGGGCACGCTATTTGGCTTAAGGTCAAAAATCCATATGTCGTGCCAGCCAATGACGATGTGATCACTCCAGATGTTGAGGCAAATAGCAAAGCTCAAAATTTTCTGATCCAAAGCATTAGTTGATCTGAGTTTGAGCGTGTTGCTCATTTGAGGTCTGCTCATGAGATCTGGAGGACTCTCTGTGATTACCACGAGGGCTCTACCGCGATCAAGGAAGTGAGACAGAACCAGCTCAAGAAAGAATACTCAAAGATCGAGCAAAGGCCTGGTGAGTCTTTAGATGAGCTGTGGGGGAGGTTCTCAAAGATCATTCATGATTTACGTGCTGTTGATCTTGTATTCACTGAATCTGAAAACGCACGTCAGCTTTTGGGTGCTCTTGATGTGAAGGTCTGGGGGATGAAGATCACGTCCATCAATGACAACACTGTCATGAGTGAGCTTACCATGGATAAGCTCTATCGAGGTTGAAGACGCATGAGATTGACTTCATCTCGCGTCTCCCCAAGACAGAGTCAATGGCTTTAGTGGTCGACCCATGTAAGGGTAGTTCTTCTGATTCATTGGATTTTGGCTTATCTGGTTTTTCTTTGTCCGCTTTGCATTCTTTGAGTGATGAGCAGCTAGAGAAGCTACCTGTGGATGACCTAGCCCTCCTATCTACAAAATTCTCCAGAGTGTACAACAAGGTGAGGAACAGAAGGAGAGGTGGCCCTGTCACTTGCTTTGAGTGTGGTGAGCTGAACCACATTCGCTCCAAGTGCCCCAAGCTGAAGAACAAAATGGAGAAGGACTCTCGGAGGCGTCCTAAAGCTGAGGATGCGAAAGTCAAGAAGCCCAACTATCGCAAGTTCATCAGCCGAGTCCTTGCCGCTCTTGAGAGTGTTGATATGAGCGATGTGGACTCGGGGACGGAGGACGACGAGGATGACTTTCATGGCAAGAAGAAGGCTCAAGATTTCACTGGCATGTGCTTCATGGCCAGGGACAGCCACGACGTTGACTCCTCCAACGATGACGACCCTTTCAGCGATCCTGATGAGGTCCGTCGTGCGAGGAAGGAGGACATATGGCTTGTCGACTCTAGGTGTTCTCGACATATGACCGGAGATTCTAGATGGTTCTCCTCCCTCACACGTGCATCCGGCAATGAATTGATCACATTTGGGGATACTTCTACTGGGACCGTGACAACCAAGGGCACAGTGCGCGTCAACAACAAGTTCATGCTTAAGGACGTCGCTTTGGTAAGTAAGCTGAGGTATAATCTGCTATCTGTTTCTCAGCTTCTTGATGATGGTCTAGAGGTGAGGTTTAAGAGTGGTGAGTGTAGAGATCTAGACTCCTTGGGTGAGCTTGTCTTTGAGATTTCTAGGTTTGAGAGAATCTTTTGTGCTGATTTCAGTGTCTCTTCTGTTTCCAGTCCTAGATGACTTGTAGCTTCTGACTCTCATAATCTAATTTTGTGGCATCGTAGACTTGGACACATAGGTTTTGACCACTTGACTAGGGGGGGGGGGGGAATAGGAGCTTGCCTAAATTTCACCTCGTTCAGATTCGACACCAGATTCACCCCAATAGCTATGAGAGCTATGAGGATCAATAGCAGAAGACTTGTGTTGAACTCGAACCAAAATCCCAAAGCAAAGAACCAATAGGACACAAACCCTAAAAGGGCGGTCGACCCAAGGTGCTTGGTCTGGCAGCATGTAAAGTTCGGTCCGACCGAACGACTAAAGCTCTTGTTGATGTACCAAACCAAAATGAAAATCGGTCTAACTTTTGATCTACACGGCCAACTTCGACCAAATTTGGAACACACCTTCCTAAGATTATTAGGAACATATTCCAAGGAGAGATTGAGTAGATCCAAGTCAAAGTTTTGACCTTTTTCTATTCTACCGAAGGAAGGTTCAAAACCGGGCAAAAACGAAAACCTGATCTAAACCTTGCTCGTGGGAGATTGATGATCTAGGTGATCTTAGATATGTTCCCACATGTCACAGCAAGGTAGAAGAGGGCACAAAACCAACCAAAAATCACTAGATCAAAGAAACCTCCAAAATCTCAAATATAGAGCAAGAACGCAAAAGAGACTCATCTTTAGGAATCATCCATAGATTGATCTGAGATTGAGAGGGTTTACCACCACTCCATCCATGGAGGGCAAAGCTCAATCCATAAGCATACAACTCAACACATCTCCCTAGAGCCCTAAGCCTCTCCTCTTTCTCTAATACCCTAAAACCAAACTAGGGTTTACAAAATGAAGTCCTTGGGGCTGCTGGACAGCAACCCTTCCCTATTTATATGGAGGCTTAGCTTCTAGAAAGTTTAGTCCAAATGGGCTCCCGTTAAGGCCCAACACAAACGGGACACACACGCACGCATTTTAAAGCGCCGTTTTCATATTCTCTTGACCTAAACCACTTCAACATCTGTTGACCAAGACGCGTTTAGTCAAAAGTCACAAAGGCGGTATTTGGTGAAATTACCAAAATACCCCTTCTCGATCCTTCTCCGAAGACTGAGTCTAATCCTGTCGAAGCAATCGCCTGCTTCGCCACGTGTAGGTTGATCAACGACTCTCATCATGTCGGCAATTTTCTCCTGTCCGAATCTCATCAGAACCTCCAGGGCACTTGCACCGACCCCCGCGCCGCTTGATCCAACCAACAGACGAATCGCCTGCTCGATCAACCTCGTCCATTCTGCACCATGCTTGAGTCACTTGACCTCACCCAGCTTCCATGATCGCTCTGGACCTCAGCTCTCCAAGCTTAGTCCTGATCCTCCCCGCCGTTGGCCGTCATTGACCTGCAAGCCACCTGCACAGCAATAGACCAAGAAATCGTCTCCGGGAACAAGTTTTTCACAACTTGACCCACATTAGCTCAAAACATGCAATATGCAACACATATACAAAGATAAACATGTATATGACTTATCCCAAAATCAATTTGCCAATTATATCAACATTCAGCACAAAACCGGTCAGACCACCGTTCAAAGGCCGGTCTGACCGCCCAGGCCGATCTGACCGCTCTCAACACGGCGGTCGACCGCTATGACTCGACAACCTTTCTAACCGCAAAAAAACGTAATTCGACAAACCATCAAAGCCATTGCCAATTGTTTCATCATCCTAAGATTATGTACATATCCTTATGATATCCACAATCTCCTCCTTGATGAACACATTGGCAAATTCTCAAAAAAAAAAATGGGGTTTTGAGGTTTGAAAATGAAAATACTCGACGTTTTCGCGCAAAGGCACAACTTGGTCCAAATACAAGAAAAAGCAAAGGAAATTACCAAGCTGACTCCAGAATAGCATAGGTAAGTGAGATAAGGCAGAGAAAGCACAAAAGCTTCAAATTCCAGAGAATTCCAAAATCTCACTTAAGGTCCATATGAAAGAACAATTGTTCTATTTAACCTTCGATCATCGTGAGTCTTCAAGAATTGCAATTTAAATTCAGAAAAGACAATAAGACCAAAAAAATGCAATTGAGATGCTCCCACTCACTATGATCACCAAATTTCCAGAAAATCCATCCAGAAAATCCAATCTCTCCCTATGACTCCAAAAAGCTCTAAAACAACATTTTTACCAATCTTTCTCCCCCTTTGACAATGAATTCATCAAGGTGCATGGAAGAAGATAGAGCATGAATGGAATGGCTGCAGCTTTTCAATTTTTCAGTTTTTCAATTTTTTTTTAATTTTTAGCAAAAAGGAGCCATGAAGATTATCCAAGAAGACTGTACAAGTATTACTCCAAGCCATATTATATGAAGAAGCTATGTTCAATCATGGCAAAACATGTACAGCAAAGCTAAGACCAAAATAGCAATAATCTGAGATTAAATGAATTGAAAGCATGACAAGGTGCTCAAGATCATAGTTTCACTAAAGGTATCCAAAAATGAGTCAAGCCATGTCTATAAGCAAAATGGAGACCAGAAACTAGAAATTGAGTCAATTTTGAGCACTATGAGGTCAATTTTGAATCAATTGGTTCAAGCATTTAGAATTTAGCACTTTGAGCACTTTGCTGAAAATGATTGGTTTTATTTTAGTAAAGCAAGTCCTGGACTAGGAGCCATCCACAACTGCCTCCTAAACTTCAACCAATTGCCAATTTGTTTTCTTAGCATTATGCTAGATCTCAAGCCTTGCCGCGACCATCCCAAGCAAGAAGCTTAAGAGAGTGGTCTAGGTTATCCAAAGCTCATGCCTAGTACAATGGCAAGCCGTCTCATGAGAAAGAATTGGTGAGATCAGTTTTTTCGCACAGAAAAACTCATTTTTTCATTTGCTTGACTTAAGAATTACAATAGCTCAAGTTACAACTCAAAATAAATTCAAGACTCAATTAGGCCTATATGACATGGCATAAATCATGAGAGGATCACTACAGCAAAACTAGTCACAAGATCCAACAAGTCATATTTTGATTCAGTTTACTCACAGATAATAAAGCTGGCATGATAAAAGCTAAGCTATGCAAGAAAAGCCATAAAAGAATTCTAGAAAACTAGCACAAGACATGACAGGGTATAAAGCATGAAATCAAGTCATACAAGGATAATAATCAAAGCTCCACAAGTTTATATTACAATGCAAGTTGCTGAAAATTTAAAATGCATTATGGCAAAATGAATGCAAAAAGAGCAAACTCTCCCTCAAAGCAGGCTAAGAGAACTAATAACCCCCAAATCTCCCCGCAAAGAAGCAAAACGAGAAGAATCAAGAGCTTTAGTAAAAATATCCGCAACCTGCTGCTCGGACTCTACAAAGTGAAGCACAACATCACCCTTCTCAACATGGTCTCTAAGGAAATGATATCGAATGTCAATGTGCTTAGTCCTAGAATGTTGCACTGGGTTTTTGGCAATGTTTATGGCACTAGTGTTTTCACAAAAAAGAGGAACACTATCCAAAGACAACCCAAAGTCCCGAAGAGTAGATAAGATCCAGAGAACCTGAGAGCAACTACTGGCTGCAGCTACATACTCGGCCTCGGTAGTGGACTGTGCAACAGAGGACTATTTCCTAGATGACCAAGAGATAAGAGATGTGCCTAAGAAATGACATGTGCCAGAAGTACTCTTCCTATCCACTCTACACCCCACAAAATCGGCATCAGAAAAAGCTCGAATAGAGAGGGCAGAGTCAGAAGAATACGAAAGTCCAAAGTCAAGAGTGTCTTGGAGGTACCTGAAAATGCGACGCACTGCTTGACGATGAGAGGCTCGAGGGGAAGCCTGAAATCGAGTGCACAGACACACAGCAAACTGTATGTCTGGCCTCGATGCCGTGAGGTAGAGAAGAGAGCTAATCATCTTTGCGATACTCTTCGGTCCATGGGCTCTCCATCCTCGTCGTCGTCCAAAGACGGTGGATGTAGCAATGGGAGTAGACATTGGCCTACTGCTTCCCATGTTGAAGCGCCGAAGAAGGTCCTTTGTATACTTACTTTGATGAATGAAGGTGCCTTCTTTCAGTTGCTTGATTTGAAGACCAAGGAAGAAAGTCAATTCGCCCATCATGCTCATCTCAAACTCCCTACTCATAGAATCTGAAAATCTGGACACCAAAGCATGAGAAGAACCACCGAATATAATGTCATCCACATAAATCTGTACCAATAGAAAGTCACTGCCATGCTTGAGAGTGAACAAGGTTTTATCTACCATTCCTATTTTAAAATTATTTTTAAGCAGAAAACTCTTAAGCCTATCATACCAAGCTCTAGGGGCTTGTTTCAGTCCATACAAGGCTTTAGAGAGTTTAAAAACATGATTTGGGAACTTGGGATTTTCAAAACCAGGAGGTTGCTTAACAAAGACCTCTTCTTCTATGAAACCATTCAGGAAAACACTTTTGACATCTATTTGAAAAAGCTTGAAGCCCTTAGATGCCGCAAATGCTAGCAAAATACGAATGGGTTCTAATCTAGCTACAGGAGCAAAGGTTTCTTAAAAGTCTAAGCCTTCTACCTGGGAAAAACCTTGAGCTACAAGCCTAACTTTATTGCGAACTACCAACCCATCCTCACTTTGCTTATTTTTGAAAACCCATTTTGTTCCAATTATATTATGATTAGGTGGAGGTTCAACTAAGGTCCAGACTTTGTTTCTTTAAAATTTTTCAAGCTCTTCATGCATGGCATTGACCCAAGAGGGATCAGATAAAGCATGGGTGACATCTCGGGGTTCAAAAGAAGCGACAAAAGCAGAATGTGCATGAGAATCAGGAGAAATAAACCTGGAGCGACTGACTCGCTAATGGAGATCCCCATGTCTGCTTTCGGGAGGATCTTTGTCATTTGAATGTGAAGAGGAGATCCTGGTGCAGAAGTGACCTCTACCTCATGAACTGTGGAGGTAGGAGCAGAGCCACTCAGGTCGTCGGTGAAGGTAGGAGGAGGTCGCCACCGGAAGCTAGAGTAGTAGAAGCAGGCTCTCCAACCATCTCAGAAGTGACTGGAGGATGGATTGGGTCCTCATCCTCGAGTCATCGTCGACGAAGATGCTTTCTCGAATATCGTGAACACTGTACTGCAAAGATCGGGTCTAGTACCGTGACTAGCCTCATCAAAAGTGACCATGAAGTCTCAACAATTTTGTTAGTGTCAAAATTAAATACACGATAGCCACGAGAATGAGCAGGATATCCAAGAAATATGCCATCGTAACATCTAGATTCAAATTTATCAAGATTGTCATGTTTAAGAATGAAGCACTTGCAACCAAAAATCTTGAAATGAGAGACTTTAGGCTTATGACCAAATCTAAGCTCAAAAGAAGTCTTGCCAATCACAGATCTCAAGAATACCCTATTAGAGATATAACAAGCAAGAGAGATCGCCTCATTAAAAACCTCCTAGGTGTGGAATGCTCATCTAGCATGGTCACAGCCATCTCTACAAGGGTCCTATTCTTCCTCTCTACAACACCATTCTGCTGGGGAACTCTAGGTAAAGAGAACTGGTGCTCAATTCCCCTATCAGTGCAGAAGGTGGCAAAGATAGAATTCTTGAATTCTGTCCCATTGTCACTCCTAATGGCTCTCAAAGCTCTAGGAAGGTCAACAGCAAGTCTAAGAACCAATTCTCTAAAATAGCCAAAAGCCTCGTCCTTAGAAACCAGAAAATAAACCCATGAATACCTGGAGAAATCATCCACAATCACAAGCACATACCATTTCCCACCAGCAGACTGAACTCTAGAAGGACCAACAGAATCTAAGTGCAAGAGCTGACCAGGTCCATCAGTCATCACTAAAGTAAGAGGTGAATGAGAAGTAGAAACCATCTTACCATGTCTACAAGGTGAGCAAACAAGGTCTCTAACAGCCTTCAGCCTAGACAAACCTCTAATCAAATCCTTGCAACTGACTCTAGTCAAGTGATCGAAGCCTATGTGTCCAAGCCTACGATGCCACAATACTAGATCATGAGAGTTAGAAGCCACAAGACATCTAGGACTGAAAGCAGAAGAGACACTGAAATCAGTACAAAAGATCCTCTCAACCCTGGAGATCTCAAAGACAAGCTCACCTGAGGAATCTAGAACTCTACACTCATCACTTTTAAACCTCACCTCTAGACCCTCATCAAGAAGCTGGGAGACAGATAAAAGATTATACCTCTGCTTACTTACCAAAGCAACGTTCTTGAGCATGAACTTGTTGTTGGCCAAGCCTTGTGCCCTTGGGCATCACAGCCCCAGAGAAGCATCCCCAAATGTAATCAATTCATTCTTTGGATGCACGTGTGAGGAGGAGAACCATCTAGAATCTCCAAATATGTGTCGAGAACACCCGAGTCAACAAGCCATATGTCCTCCTTCCTCGCATCGACGGACCTACAAAGCACGAGCAGAAACATCGTGCCTCGATCTTTGAGTTAGTGATAAAATACTTGGGAATCTAGTACTGAGTCACACGATGCTTGGGCAAAGCAGTAGAAGCAGCAGTGAAATGGTTAGAATTAAAATCATAAGAATGCACACGAGAACCACCTAGACCTCTCTGAATCGATCTACCAAAAGGTCGGTACTCCCTTGTCTAGATGCTACCCGTGGTCTCTCCTCACGATATCCTAACCCAAAGCGTTGCCTAGAGCCATCAATGGAGTCAAAGAAGTCATCTACAAATCTGGCCCTATGTCTAGCAGGAAAGACAGGCTGCCTAGCTCTAGAGACTACAACAGGTGAAGAAACTCCTTTAATGGTTCTCAAAGCACTCATCCTCTTCTTCCCCTCAATCTTGGCTCTACGGAAGCAGAACTCAACTATGTGGCCATCCTTCTTGCAGAAGGTGCAATGGTACTTGACCTTTTGAGGGGTCTGACCTGATGAAGTAGAAACACCTGCCTTGCTAGAAGGGGTTTGGGCAAAACCTGCAGATCTAAAAATTACCTTAGATGGCTCAGGAGGTTCTACCTCAAACATGCCACTCTCAACAGCTCTTATAACCTTAGGTGGATGGTTCTTGGAATACTCTAGGGAATTAAATCCTAGTCCACTTTTCTTCACACTCACCTTAGATTGGTCAAGGATCATGTTGAGGTTCTTCTTTCCACCAGTAAATCTCTCAAGAGTCCTGTTAAGGTAGTCAATTTTTTTGACTAGCTCCTTACATGAGGCACACTTATTTGACTTAACAGCCCTATCATACCTTTCCTTATAGTGAGCTACCTCAGCTTTCAAAGCCTCACAAGACACACAATAGTCATCTTTAATCCTATCCAACTGCTCTTTGAACTTAACTTTAAAAGCTGCTTGTATCTTATCTACATTATGCCCAACTTCAACACAAAGAGCACAAGAATTAGAATCAACAACTTTCTTGGAAGTAGTCATGGACATGGATTGTTCAATTTTAGCTTTCTCCTCAAGAGTCTTGTTTAAGGCATCATTCTCAATTGTGAGTTTAATACGCTTTTCACATGAAGCGGTTTTAGAATAAAGAACCATTTCACCATCTCCTTCATTTTAATCCTACTATCCTCACAATGAGAACACATGTGACTAGCATCAAATTTCTGCAATTCTTTAGTAGCACTATCTAATTTCAACTCAAGTAATGCACAATTTGAGCAAGATGAATGAATAGCATCTACAACAGTCACATCTAGAGCAATAGCATCCTTGCAAACATGACTAGGACTCGACTTGAGAGAATCTAGTTCATCAAAAGCATCTTTCAGTTGATTAGCAATAGAGGAATGAGCAGATTTCATATTTACTAGTTCATAAAGCAAGCTAGAGCAAGAATCACAATCATCAGTAGGATTAATAGATTTGAGCCTAACAACTTCTAGGTTCAAGTCATCAATCATGATATCCTGTTTCTTAATCGTTTTTGCTTGCTTATTCAGATTTTGTTCAGCAAGGACTAAAGCACATTTCATATCTGCAAGTGAGGGACGTACCTCATCGGGATCGCTGAAAAGGTCGTCGTCATTGGAGGAGTCGACGTCATGGCTGTCCCTAGCCATGAAGCACATACCGGTGAAGTTCTGGGCCTTCTTCTTGCCATTAGAGTCATCGCCGTTGTCCTCCGTCCTCGAGTCCACATCGCTCATGTCAACACTCTCAAGAGCGGCAAAGACCTGGCTGACGAACTTGCGATAGTTGGGCTTCTTGCCGTTCGTGTCTTTAGCTTGAGGACGCCTCCGAGAGTTCTTCTCCATCTTGCCCTTCAGCTTGGGGCACTTGGAGCGAATGTGGTTCGGCTCACCACACTCAAAACAAGTGACAGGGCCACCTCTCCTCCTGTTCCTCACCTTGTTGTATACTCTGGACAATTTTGTGGATAGGAGGGCTAGGTCATCCTCAAGTAGCTTCTCTAGCTGCTCATCACTCAGAGAATGCAAAGTGGACAAGGAAAAACCAGATGAGCCAAAATCCAATGAATCAGAAGAACTACCCTTAGATGGGTCGACCACCAAAGCCATCGACTCTGTCTTGGGGAGACGCGAGATAAAGTCAATCTCATGCGTCTTCAACCTGGAGTAGAGCTTATCCATGGCAAGCTCACTCATGACAGTGTTGTCATTGATGGATGTGATCTTCATCCCCCAGACCTTCACATCAAGAGCACCCAAAAGCTGGCGTGAGTTCTCAGACTAAGTGAAAACAAGATCTATTGCACGTAGGTCATGAAGAATCTTGGAGAACCTCCTCCACAGCTCATCTAAGGACTCACCAGGCCTTTGCTCGATCTTTGAGTATTCTTTCTTGAGCTGGTTTTGTCTCACTTCCTTGATCGCAGTAGAGCCCTCGTGATAGTCACAAAGGGTCCTCCAGATCTCGTGAGTAGACCTGAAATGAGCCACGTGCTCAAACTCAGATCGACTAAGACCTTGGATCAGAAAGTTCTGAGCCTTGCTATTAGCCTCAACATCTAGAGTGATCACATCGTCATTGGCTGGTATGACATATGGATTTTTGACTTTAAGCCAAATAGCATGCCCTTGAGCCTCGATGTAGGCATGCGTGCGTGCCTTCCAGTAAGCAAAATCAACTCTATCGAAAACATGTGGTTTGGTTGAATACCTGTTAGTCGCCATGGCTCCAAGGACCGGTTAAGATCTATGAGAAGAGCTAACCAGGCTCGGATATCACTTGTAGGACCAGAAATGCGACTAGAGGGGGTGAATAGGAGCTTGCCTAAATTTCACATCGTTCAGATTCAACACCAGATTCACCCCAATAGCTATGAGGATCAACAACAGAAGACTTGTGTTGAACTCAAACCAAAATCCCAAAGCAAAGAACCAACAGGACACAAACCCTAAAAAGGCGGTCGGGCAGATCAAAAGGTCTAACCGCATGTAAAATTGGTCCGACCGAACTGACTGAAGCTTCTCATGACGTACCAAACCAAAACAAAAATCGGTCTAACTTTTGATCTACACGGCCAACTTCGACCAAATTTGGAACACACCTTCCTAAGGATATTAGGAACCTATTTCCAAGCAGAGATTGAGTAGATCCATGTCAAAGTTTTGACCTTTTTCCATTCTACCGAAGGAAGGTTCAAAACCGGGCAAAAATAAAAACCTGATCTAAACCTTGCTCATGGGAGATTGATGATCTAGGTGATCTTAGATATGTTCCCACATGTCACAGTAAGGTAGAAGAGGGCACGAAACCAACCAAAAAGCACTAGATCAAAGAAACCTCCAAAATCTCAAATATAGAGCAAGAACGCAAAAGAGACTCATCTTTGGGAATCATCCATAGATTGATCTGAGATTGAGAGAGTTTACAGCCACTCCATCCATGGAGGACAAAGCTCAATCCATGAGCACACAACTCAACACATCTGCCTAGAGCCCTAAGCCTCTCCTCTTTCTCTAATACCCTAAAACCAAACTAGGGTTTACAAAATGAAGTCCTTGGGGGTGCTGGACAGCAACCCTTCCCTATTTATATGGAGGCTTAGCTTCTAGAAAGTTTAGTCCAAATGGGCTCCCGTTAAGGCCCAACACAAACGGGACACACACACACACGCATTTTAAAGCGCCGTTTTCATATTCTCTTGACCTAAACCACTTCAACATGCGCTGACCCGCACCGCGGTTTAGTCAAAAGTCACAAAGGCGGTATTTGGTGAAATTACCAAAATACCCCTTCTCGATCCTTCTCCGAAGACTGAGTCTAATCCTGTCGAAGCAATCGCCTGCTTCGCCACGTGTAGGTTGATCAACGACTCTCATCATGTCGGCAATTTTCTCCTGTCCGAATCTCATCAGAACCTCCAGGGCACTTGCACCGACCCCCGCGCCGCTTGATCCAACCAGCTGCATCGAACTGCCCGTTCGATCAACCTCGTCCATTCTGCACCATGCTTGAGTCACTTGACCTCACCCGGCTTCCATGATCGCTCTGGACCTCAGCTCTCCAAGCTTAGTCCCGTCCTCCTCGCCGTTGGCCGTCATTGACCTGCAAGCCACGTGCACAGCAATAGACCAAGAAATCGTCTCCGGGAACAAGTTCTTCACAACTTGACCCACGTTAGCTCAAAACATGCAATATGCAACACATATATAAAGATAAACATGGATATGACTTATCCCAAAATCAATTTGCCAATTATATCAACATTCAGCACAAAACCGGTCAGACCGCCGTTCAAAGGCCGGTCTGACCGCCCAGGCCGGTCTGACCGCTTTCAACCCGGTGGTCTGACCGCTTATGATCTGACAGCCTTTCTAACTTCGCCGAAAACGCGTGATTCGACAAACCATCAAAGCCATTGCCAATTGTTTCATCATCCTAAGATCATGCACATATCCCCATGATATCCACATCCTCGAGGAAGACATTGCACGTCTCAAGGAGGATTACCGTCGCTTGGAATGCGACATTGAGACTACGGCCGATCGGGTCTACCATGCTGAGACACCTCGAGTGAGGGAAGAAAGCCTCTGGGCGTATTTTGACTTGGTCCTTGAGTCAGAGCATATTTGGGCTACTCTCCAACGAGCGCGTCAACGGGTGGACGTGTTTGGGAAACCTACGTTGACTTTGAACCCTCTGATGCTGACGATGTCACCTACGAAGAAATGAAGACAAAGATAGCAGTCTACTTGGACCGCTAGAAATAAGTTGATCTTTTTTATTTCTACTTTTTAAAGAAAATCTTTTGTAAAAAGCGTTTGGCCACGTTGTTTGGCCATATGTAAATACAAAAATGATAAAAAAAAAATCCAGTTTGGAGTTCAATTTGCTGTCTATGTTGAACCTGTTTACTAATAACATGTTTATCTTATTGTCTTCTATATGAAAAACAAATCATACATATTAACTCCTAAGGCTAGCCGAAAAATAGAATATTTTTTAGCTATAGAAGGAACTACACATGCAGTTTAGTGGAACAAACAATATGTGATATGTATCATAGACGTTTATAAAATACAGTAGTCTATGATACATCAGCTATCACAGACGGTTCCTTAAGACAAACCATCTGTGATACATCAGCTATCACAGATGGTTTCATCTACAAACTCTCTGTGATATATAAGCTATCACAGACGATTATTTATTGGAACCATCTGTGATGTGTATTTATCACAGACGGTTCTACTTTAGAATTGTCTGTGATGTCCAACCCTATTTATATTCGGACTCTAGGGTTTGCCCACGCCCCCCACTCAAACGATTAAGTTTCTCTAACTCTCCCTCCTCCCCCGAGCCCATTGCCACCGTCCTCGACGTTGCCTCCTCCTCGAGCACGGCGCACCTCCTCCTGTGAGCCCGCCACCTCCCCCCGAGCACGAGCCGCCTCCTCCAGAACCCGACGCCCCTTCTCCCCCAAGCCCGGTGTGCCTCCTTCTCGAGCCCGCCTCCTCCCCTCCCCCGAGCACGCGTCGCCTCCTCCTAGAGTCCAGCGCGCCTCCTCCTCGAGCCTGGCGTGTCTCCTCCCCCGAGCGTCTCCCAAGCACCACCAAGGTAAGCCGACCACCCCCCACGCCCTACTATGCTAAGAACTGGTACGTCCACCCGGTAGCCCGTTATCCTACTACTCATTTTGTGTTGTGTTTCCTAAAGATTTCCACTGATGTTAATGCAACTCATGCAGAATATATCCATTGATCTCTCTGATGCTCTTAGCTTAAGTTTCAGCAACGATGGACATTGTATCTTGTTCTTCTAGTAGAAAATTACGGCGTATTACCATAATAAGGAATTATAAAGGAACATATGAGGTACACAGCTCTAAGTTGCAGAATTTGTAATACCACAAACAAGAGTAGCATCATTGAATCACTCAACCACTTCGAGTGATTTATTCATGAAAATGAAGTCCACACACTGCAAAAGGTGCCACAATGTGCATGCACCTAGGAGAAGTCTAATTAATACACTAGGTTAGGACGTGGTGATACTATACATATTTTGCTTCACCACCTACATCTTTCTACCTTGCTTGCTCCAACATTACATCAAAATGTGCCAAATCAATGCTTTATCTCATTTTTGAGATAGACAACTTATTACATATGGCTATATGTTTTGCTGGTCACACGTGTGTCTAGCTTAGACCGTAAACCCCTACTAGACACAAAGAATTTATGAAACCTGGAAATTACAGGAGCTCTATATGTGTAAATGCATTGCATGTTCTAACTTGGACATGTAGAATGTGAGTACTTGTGGTTGCCTCGTTGACTTCTGAGACAAAACTTCCTTTGTTTTTGTTAATATCAGATTTTATAGAGATTTCCATTGAAGCAATTCAAGGAGAATATATCCATTAATCTTGATCTAACGGGCTAGTTTAGTTACATTAAAATATATATTATTTTTCTAGTAGAGATTTATGACGCAATTATATCCCAATTATTTATTAATTGGTGTCTATACTTAATAAGAAAGTATTCTAATTTCTTTCCTACATATCCCAATTGTAACAACCAAAAATTTTGGTTTGTTTTGAAGTTTTTTTTTAAAAGTAACCATTTGAATTTTCTGTTGAAGTCAAAGCATAAATTGAATTCTTAGAAATAAAAAAAAAATTAATGCGAATAATCTAAACTTCAATTAAATTAAAAGTTATTTTATTTGAGTTCCTAGTGTTCCAGAGAATTTTCTGGAATTTTCTAGAAATTTTTGGGATTTAATTGCTAATTGTTTAAGCTTAGTTTTATTTATCTATTTTTCCTTAATTCAGAAATCCTTTTAAATTCAGAAATCCTTCTCGGGCTCGATCCTTCCTTTTGGCACATTTCTTTTCATTGTTTCGCCTACCCATTCTTTATTTTCCTTTGGCCCGCACCTCCTTTCTCCCAACGTCGAAGCCTAGCCGCAAGTCTCTCCCTCCCTCTTTGCTGGCGTCAGCTAACGCAATTAATTGTTTTTCCTTTAGAAAAATAATTCCAATAAATCATGAAATTCTGATTTTCGTTATTTCATGTGATTTCAATTTTCTAAGAGTTCGTTCTCATTCGTTCGAACACCGATTCAATCCATTCAAATTCCTAAATTTATATAAAAGTGAGTTCTTTCTTTTAGAGTTGGTTTTACCAAATTTTTTAAATTTTATTTGATTTTATTTTGAATTTATTTGTGCTTCGCCAGTTGTTTTCTCTCTCGTTAGACGATCTGTTTCACGGAGAAGGAGTAGAAGTTAACTTTGAAGATCCAAGTGTGGTAACTGAGCAGAACCAAAGCCAAGGCAAGCCGTAGTCTTTTGATCATATTGATCCTATGATTTCAAAAATATATTGTTTTATACAACTGCATGCTATCATTATACAAATTGTATTGGGGTTAGCTATTAGCCTATTACCTGTTGTCATTATGCCTTCATTGATTATTTGAATTCCACGAATCCTTTGTCACCCTAGCATGGATAATTTTAGTTGGATATATTTGTATCACCAACATGGGTATCGTACAGATGCTTAGTTTAACTTAGTTACGATGGGTTCATTATCACATGTGTCAGCCAACACCTCCGAGGTAAGTCCAACCACTTGGACCGGCTCCAAAACGAACCAACACCTCGATCCACTCGGGGTTGCTCTTCCTCCACTCCAGAGATGGTAAGCACCAAACCACTCACAACACGCCGGGCCTTCTCACAAGCTTCTTAAAAAGATCACCGGACTACGACGCCTCCACACCGTCTAGATGTCGGCAAACACCAAAAGTAATGAGCCAAGCCCCTTGCTTGACTCTCACCAAGTGCAACATATGCACAATTTGACGCTCAATACAATTCTAGTTGCAACACATGCAACTAGAGTCTCTCCCTTTGCTCACAAGGTGCAACACATGCACATTTGAGAGGAGAAGCTCACACTAGCTCAATAGAATAAAATGGGATGCCAAGAGTTGCCCTCCAACCGGCCAAGGTGAGTATTTACACCCCCCACACACAAAAACTATCTGTTGGAGGAGAATCTGCTGAAAATCAGGGAAACCCAGTCAGACCGTAGGCATAGGGCGGTCGATCTGGCTTTCAAGCTGCATCGATCCGGCCTGGATTTTAGCATGATTTACACTCGGAAAAACTGTCATAACTTTTGACTCTGTTGTCGGAATTGAGTGATCTTGGGCTTTATGGAAAGCTTATTGAGAGGGCTACACAACCCACCTATTTGATTGATCTCAAACACATTTTATCAAATCAAAAAGCACAACTCCAAAGATCCAACACCATGGTCTAAGTCCAAGGAAATAGCAACGAGCAATCTTACACCATGCCAAGGGAAAATACATGAATCCCAACAATTTGCAAAACACATTTGCAAACTTTAGTATCATGCCACAGGGAGTAGGTATATGGACTTCAACCATTTGCAAATTAAAGTCACATGCTACAAGGATTATGCATGAGCCTCGACTATTTGTAAAACACATTCGCAAATATCGGCAACATGCCACAAGGAGTTGTTGCATGGACTTCAACCATTTGTATAACACATTTACAAATTATAGTCTCATGCTACAAAGAGTTAATGCGTGAGCTTCAACTATTTGCAAAACACATTCGCAAACAATAGCACCATGCCATGGAGAGCTAGAGCAAGCGAGATTAAGCTATCAACACATGATGAGATTCAAGCTACTAGACAAGACCCCTCTCAATAGTACGATAAACCTATACTAGCAGTCCGGTCTTCCAACCAAACACCAAGACCGGTAAAAGACTAGAAACACATCCTTAGACCTAGCTAGTCATACCTTTGCCTTGCACACACACTTGAAGCTTGATGACGCACATCTTCACTTCAAATTCGGGTTCTTGACTTAAAAGCTCATCAACACATGATGAGTTCCTTTACTTCGGGATCTTGACATGATGCTCATCAACACATGATGACATCCATCATCTCGAGTCTTGAAATACATCAACATATGATGCATCCTTCACTTGACCTCCATCAACACATGATGGGCCTTCTCTTCGACTTGATGATCAACTCATGATCATCTCTTCTTCTTGAACATCATCGACACATGATGATTTCTGTTTCTTTAAGTTCTTGATATGATGCTCATCAATCCATGATGACATCCTTTTCTTGAACTTGGCTTGATGATCATCAACACATGATGATCTTCTTCACTTCGGGATCTTGACTCGAACATCATCAACACATGATGATTTCCTTTTCTGCCGAATCTTGACTTGATGACAATCAACATATGATGCCATCCAAAGTCTTCATCACCCTAGAACATAACCTATTCATCCAACTCATGAAAAATGTTAGTTCCACAATATGATTATCGTTAATTACCACGACATACCATTAATTCATAATGGTGGGACAAGATATCACAATCTTTCCCTCTTTGGTAATTGATGATAATCACTTTAATTGCAAATAATTGAATAGATTGGTATGAGTATATACGAACTGCACGAGTTGAATATACTCAAAGGGTATATGAGCATATATGAACTACACAAGTCTCGTATACTCATATGAATATATTAACTACACAAGTTATATATACTCAAGGATATATTTCAAAGTAAAGATCCTTAAAGTATGTGGACAAAGGAATATGGATCAATACCAATGAAACCATAAAACATAGAGTGAACTCCCCCTAAATGTGTGCATACACAAATGTGTAATAAGAACATATGTACATATTCAAGTTATACTTTTGGTGGAGTTCAACCTATATTTTGGATATGTAGAATGCAACAATATATAAGAATGTGATGTCGAATGTGATGTCGAATGCATACCTCTTTGATTTTCACCTTTTAATCCAACTAAGACTAAACATGAGATATAGCAATAGAAGAGTTAGTCTCACAAATAGATTTATCATTATGAGTGCATACCTGTTTGGATTTTTCCTTTTATATCCAAGCTGAGACTAAACATGGTATATCAATAGAAGTGTTAGTCTCATAAATTGATTTTTCATTAATAACCAAAACTCCATTAGCACATAATGGCGAGTCTAGATTCTTCAGCCGTGACCCTTGTGGACACCTCCCTCTCCGACACTATTTAAGGCCTCCGCCTCGCGTCATATCCTCAGCGCCGTCATACTCTCCTGAAACCCTAGATTGGTTTCCTCAATTTCGTTTCCTTTGTGCCGGATTTTGCCAAAAAGCCGAGCATTAAGGCGCTGCCAGTCGTTAAGACCAAATCGAAATTGATGAACATTAAGGCACCTCCCAAGTCCAAGAACTCCGGGCAGTATTCCATCGGAAAACCGTTGTGCCCCGACACAATATTAACCCGCGCTGGATTTGCTTGTCAGGCTTTGCATGCCTGGTACATGCGGAAGACCAGAAAGAAGGGGTGCGATACTAGAATCATCGTCGCATACAAGGATGAGCATTTCTTCAACGGGCCGGGCAAGTTCGTCGTGGGCTTCAATGACTTATATGACCTATTCAACCTTGTTGGCCTTGATGCCTCACTTCTACGATGTTGGACACTGTAAGTGTGTACAATCAAGTTCTACATTCACGTAATACCGATAAATATCACAACTCATTGCTTATGTATAGATACATGATGAAACAAGCCCAGGCACGGCGAGAAACAGTGGGTTTCCTGGACCCACACGTGGTATCTATGCAAACCATCGAAACAGACTCGTCCTTCATCAAGAAATACATAACAGCGGCATTGCTAAGTCAGGGCCACAAGGACTACATAGTGGTGCCCTACAACTAGGGGTAAGTGCTTCACTACTTGCTATACAAATTTTATTTGTACTTTATACGCAACACGAACTTAGGTTTAATGACTATAGCGACATACATGAGTAGGTACCACTGGATCCTTTTAGTCATTATACCAAAGAGGAACAGGGTGATATAACTTGATTCCCTAGTTAGAAACGACCACGACTTCAGCATTCTGCAAGGAATACTCGAAAGGTATGCTCATTTCCTCAATACATAACTCTATTGTAGTCTTCTTTCATTTGAAATGGCCGAGGATAACCTTTTGGAATCATGTAGTTCATTCATCGCCTATGTTGGAAAAGAAGGACCATACAATGGATCGAGTGCCCAACTAATACACAGGACGAAATTTTCGGTACGCGCTACAACACAATAATCCTATATCATACTTCATAATAATGCGTCTCGAATTGACTATACCTATATATGTAATTATATTTTTGCAGTGCTGCCAGCAAAAAAATGATGAGCGATGTGCAATTTACGTTTGCCATCATATGCAGCAAATCATTAGTGCTAAGCAGAAGGATCCCGAGGTTTGTTAATCTTGAAATAATTATTTCCTAATTATAAATTTAAATATATATGCTTACCACTTTGCTCTTTCTTGCTAGCGACAGGACTTCATGATAGATTTAGATGGACTCGTTGCGGATGAGATCAGGGACATTCGAGGGAAGCTCTGCGGCTTTATCATGTCAGAAATCGTTAACGACAAAGGAGAGTTTCACTCCGTCGCCGACCCAAAGTTTCACGCAAACAATTGACTCAATTGTAATCCAATTGTAACTATAGCGACAATACTTGACCAAATTCGATATTTTGTAATTTATTTTGAGTAATGATCACTTTGAGTTGTCAACAATTGATTATATGTGATGTATCTGTTTTCTGTATGCTTGTTTTCAGAGGGCATGGCTAGCAATTCCTGAGGCTAGCCAAAAATCAGCAAAAAGTAGTTAGGGTAATGAACTATCACTGACGGTTTGTTTTGTTAAAACCGTTTATGAAGGCATAGTATCATAGACGGTTTCCATTAAAAACCGTCTGTGATACATAGAATATCACAGATGGTTCTATTTAAGAACCGTCTGTGATATTTCTACGTATCACAGACGGTTCTTAAATAGAACCGTCTGTGATATTCTACGTATCACATACGGTTTTTTAACGGAAACCGTCTATGATACTATGCCTTCACAGACGGTTTCAATAACAAACCGTCTGTGAAGGCATAGTATCATAGACGGTTTGCATTAAAAACCGTCTGTGATATGTAGAATATCACAGATGGTTCTATTTAAGAACCGTCTGTGATATTTCTACGTATCACAGACGGTTCTTAAATAGAACCGTCTGTGATATTCTACGTATCACAAATGGTTTTTTTAATGGAAACCGTCTATTTATTGACGTTAGTGATTGAGTATGTTTGAATCTTGGTCAATCAGTCAGAGTATTGCGAATGGGTGTATTGTGGTTGTGTAACTGAATTGAATTGGTGCGGTTTAGAGGAAGTCTAAGATTGGTGAAATAAATCGCCTTTGGGCGGTTACTTATTTAGTGAAGAATGTTGATAATAATAACTAAGGTTATTATTGAGTTGTGTGAAATTTTAGTAAGCAAATTTGAGGATTTCCTATCAATTATACCAGAAATTCATGGTAGGAGACTTGGAGGTTGAATTTGGGCTTTGCATTTTTATGCTAGGACCTTGGAAACCTAGTATTATGTGTAGAGGTAGATGAACAGAAGCGAATTTTGAATAGTGTGTTGATCTTTGATATAATCCTTTGGATGCAGTAAATTAGTATGAATGTGGTGAATTTCAAGTCGATTATCCTTATAAGAATGAGATGATGTGGTTGTGGGTGAAAAATCTATATTAAGGTGTGTTGGGAATTATTTGTCAAAGTAATTCCTTGGGTACAGAAGTTGATCGAAGTATGTTATTGTGGATTGGAAGAGTCTCTCTACATAGGTCTCGGATAATGAAATATTCTCTTATTTTGTATTTGAGCTTTGTCTCTATGACAGATGCCAATTATAAATTGACTTGATTCTTCTTGGTATGCGTGATTCTTTTTGGTTAAGACAAAGAAAGGAAATGGTTGTTTTGGGCATTCGAGTGATTTCGCCTTTGGCTTAGGTGGTGTTCTTTGGCAAACTGCATACTTGGAAAGTGGAAGAGTTTCATGATGAATCTTTTGGTTTTGGATTTAACTCTTTTGGTGGGGAGTTGGTAATGCATGTTTGTGATGAGAATCCTTTATTTTCGGTTGGGTTCTATTTTTTTTTTGAAAGAGTTGTTTAAAATGAGTTCTGTTGTGCGTCCCTGGTTAAAGGAGGTTATTGTTAAAGTGAAGAGATCGAGTGATACAAGGAACAAGAGTTCTATGTGTTTTATGCAGGTTGTGTGGTTTGGTATCAAAGGAAATTTTGGCCCAAGGTACATTGGTTGTTTCTGAAAGTTGCAGAGATTTGGGTGATAGCGTATCACTAGGACCGTCTTGAGTCCTGGCGTGACCACAGATCGTTTTGTATGACTTAGTGTCGAGGGAGTACTGAAGAAATCTAGAGTGTGAAGCTTCGTTAGAGCCGTTGACCAATGAGTAAGACTGTGCATTCGGGTCGTGTCCAATGAGTGGCTCTGGTCAGGTTGGTACGAGTGGTGAGGCGTAATACATCAGTTGCATCAAGGTGCGGTGGTCTCATAAGTCCGAGAGGAAAGCGACTTGGAAATTAGAGTCTCACACGTGCGAGTAATATCTGGAATTTATTCACGACAAGTACGTGGTAATGTTAGCAAGTTTTTTAGCTGTGATTATTCTTTGGCGTTGAGCGTGGTTAGAATTCGGGGTCGAATTCTGTTTAAGGGGGCTAGAATGTAATACTCCAAATTTAATTAAATGAGAAGAAATAAATTAGAGAGAAGGACCAATTAGCAAAGCAATTTAACAGAGGATTAGAGGGGGATTACTGTAAAAGGTAGACAACCTGGGCCGGGGCTTTTGGCCCAAAGGTGGGAAAGGGGGGCAACCAGCCATAAACAAAAGGAGGAGAGGGAAACCATAGTTGCTACAGTACCGCCGTGTTACAGTACCACCGCTGTTACTGTAGCATGCCCTCCCTTTGCTGCCGCCCCCTCCATGTTGCCCTTCCCTGGCCAAGCTCCTTCCCCTACTGCCAAGGGATCAAGAGGAAGGTGAAGAAGAGAAAGAAAGGAGGAAAGGGAGAAAGGAGAAGAGAAGAGAGGGGGAATCGCGTGATATTCGTCGTGATCTACAGAGGTTCGTCAAGGGTAACCCCTGCTTTCCCCCGATTAGATGCGTGTTTAGTTATTTTAGCAATGTCGGTATTTAGGGCTGCTCAGGACAGATTGGAGTAGATCGCTGTTTTGATGTGCTTATATGTGGAATTAGTTCTAGATGTCTCCTAGATTAATGTAGAGGACATCGCCAGCTTTCCGTGAAGTGCTAGAACGTATTATTTGGACTTCGGTAGCAGAAGTTATGATTTTAATAGTGGGACTGTTTTGCAGATTTGTCGGTTTTCTGACAGGTTTTAGTATTCTGAGTTAATAGATTAGTTAAATGGAGAATTAGAGAAGCTTAGTATAATGAAAATCGTAGGTTATTGCCCCAGATTTTTAGAAAGCTCAAGAACACGAGATTTGGACACTCGTAGTAAAAGTTATGGTATTTTTAGTGTACTGTCCAGAGAACCCAACGTGAAATTGATGTCTTTTAAATTGGCTTGGTAGGGGTATTATATGGCCGATTCAGAAGTGCCCCTCAGCTAGGTTTAGTTGGGTAATTTAATTACCTTTCCATAAAGTCCAAGAACACCTTATTTGGACCCATGTAGTGAAAGTTATGGATTTTAGAAGTTGGCAGTCCACAGAGGGGACATATCGGTCGTTAGAAGTTGGAAGTTTGGAAGGCGCTTGATAGTTTAGCGAGTTCGTGTGAGCTATTAAATATGTCTTTGGTCCAGTATGATTGTCTTAGCATGGTTTATAATTATATTCAGGTGGGGGATTGGTCCTAGGGGCAGCGCCCTCTTCGCGTCCATCGTTCCCACACGGTTGAGGCAAGTATCCTGATTGTAGCATAATTACGATTATTTGATGTGATTGCTTGCGTTTTACTCATATTAGCCATACATGGATGATAGTGTGATGAGTATGAATAAAACTTAGTGAATACATGTTTATGGCTAAAGATTACCTATGTACGTTGTTAATGCCTTACATGTTATTTGAGATCTGCGATTTTGGTATGTACTTGTTGATTCATATGTATGAAAGATAGAGTCATAGTGCATACGCATATTGGGAGCATACACGAGACTTGGTCACGTGGTGACCAAGTATATACAGTTGAGGTCCCCGTCATGTAAATGACGGGCTTGTGGTCCCCACATTCGTGGAATGTGGGCATTGAATAGAGGTCCCCATCATGAAGATGATGGGCAATGGTCCCTATACTCGTGAAGTATAGGCTCTTGGTCCCTGTGCTAGAGGGCACATGCAAGGGTATACATCGACGGTTGTATACCCCGCATTACTGGTAAAATACGAAAAGAGATAAAGATTAAAAGATGCATTGCATGTTCGTATTACATAAGCATGGGAATTGTGTTTAGTGTAATGTTTCTTTTGGTATATTGATGCTATAATTGTGAACTTAGCATTTCCTTTATTGATACTTGCTGAGTCCTTGGGCTCACCCTTGCTTTGTTGTGTTTTTAGGTACCACTGGCAAGAACAGCATGCATGGGAGGGGGTAGTATTGTTTGGATGCACTCAGTACCACTCCTCCTAAAGAAGACTATCATTTAGTTTATACTATAATAATAAGCAAACTGATTGAGAATCACTTATGGCTTTGGTTGAATGTTTTAGCTTATTTGTAATAGTGAGAGTAGCAAGTTTTGGTTATGCTTATTAATGTTTTATCGGAATAGATTATCTTGCATGATTGAATGAATTTGGATGATGAGTTATTGTTTATGATATATTTAATTGCTGGAACCTCGGTATAGTTAACTATACAAAAAAGGTTCTGCTGAAATTTGGTAAATGGTCTTAGTTTAGTTTTGTTTAATTTTATTTTAGTAGCATTCCAGGCTCAATGTTGAGTTGAGGTGTTACATTAGTATTGAGCAAAATTATGACTGGTCCAATTCTTGAAAGAACACTGATGACATGCTATTTGGACTACTTGATTCCTAAAAGAACACTGATGACATGCTATTTGATTATGTCTAGTCCACTCCATCCTTGAGGCAAACACAACAAGCTGGTCCAATTCCTGAATGTGCTTTCATCGCCGAGAATGTACCCACAACCAGACCAATTGCACTTACCACTGCAAGGACAGCAGGTAGAGCCAAGATGAGGAAGCACAAGAAAGGTGTTAATGCTAAGGAGGCTGCTGGCAACAAGTGAATGATGTCTTGGCAAGTTTTTTGTGCAGACCAACTGGTGGTATGAAGTTCTTTTTTATGCAGACCAACTGGTGGTATTAAGTTCTTTTTTGTGCAAACAAAACAATAGTATTTTGTGATTTTGTGAAGAAACAAAGTCATCGGATAGATGCAGTTATGTCAACCTAGAAAGTGTCCAGTTAGATGTTTACAAGCTATGAACTGGAGTTATGTCAATTACTCCAAAGACTTCTTAAGTTATTTTTGTAATGCTATGAATGCTTTATGCAATATTATAGCTGAACTAAACTTCTTAAGTTGTTCTACAATTCAGCAAAAGAACAGCTTTTACTCATGCAATTCAACAATTCAGTCTAGTTGTTGCTTCTCCAAAATGCCTGCTTGCTTATTTTCTTTGATGTTGTACATAGGTTGAATAATTCCCTGCTAATTTGCTTTAAATGGTGTTATATGGTCTCCTTGTCTCATTGTATGCAATTGCAGCTAACCGCCAAATGGTTGAAGAATTCCCAAGTTTGTGTTTCTCTGGTATGAACAAGACCTGGATGCATTATTGTGTTTCTTTACTAACATAAAAGAGAAAAGTATCCAGTTAGATGTTTAGTCTAGTTGTTCTGAAATTGAACAAAAGAACAGATTTCACACCATTATTTCCATTGCATACAACATCCATTTGTTGTGCAATTCAGCACAAGAACAAATACAATTGCAAAGAGAATAATGCGAAGCCATCCATTTCACACCATTCATTTCCATTACATACACAAATTTCAACATCTGCCATACATGCTCATCTTCAAAAACAGCAGTGAGACCCAAGTAACTAACAACAACACATACAACGAGCAAACCCTTCAGCAAAAATACAACTTCCTTTCCTACTTCTAACACTGCCATCAACATGCGAACAAGCATAGATAACTTCTCCTCCATGCCTTCTCTAACTAGTAATTCTTCCACTTTTGTTTCAGTCTTCATCACTGCCACATTGTATTCATCGGAACGGATCATGCCCCGTTCACACAAATACTTGCCATATTGTTCCTCCCACAGTCAAAAGCTACAGCCAGAACCATCTCGCTGACTCAAATACAGTCATACAAACAAGATCAGAACCAACTCCAAATCCCAAATCCCAAATCGACACAAGAACTCACCTGATGTGTAACAGGCCAAAAATTCATTAAGGCAAAAATATGGGATTTTTTAAAACTTTTTGTATAAAGTCTATTGTTGTTCTGTTTGCTGCATTCTTGGGAGTTATTTGAGGATATTTTTCGTATCCTCTGCAGTCATGATTTTATCTGCCATCGTGTTAGGATTTCCTTTAAGTGAAAATCAGGATTTTAGCTAATCTAAAATCCTATCACTTTGTCTTTTCCCAGGTCCTTCTAGCTTCATTCTTTCTTCCCATTACTTCTCGCTAAATGTCGATCGCCTAGTGCCCGTCCAAATCACCCTTTCCCATGCTTTTTCCTCTCTCTGCTCCTCCGACCAAAGACTGCTTTGAACCCTTAATGGACCTCCCTAACGGGAGATCTGGGTAGATGTGCCCCTCACCTGTGCGCTGCATGCACCAAGAGGGAGCTCTAGCACAGTGTGGTCCGACAAGCTAGTAATGGCAGTCACCTAAGATATCATTCAGCTACCCTATGCGGCCCATACCGTCAACAGCACCAACCACTCCGACCATTCCCCCTGGATAGGTTGTGCGTATACATATGGTTGCCCAAGTCCTTATTGCTTTTCTTCGCCATTCCAACGCAAGCCCCATTCTCTTCTTTCTCCAGGAGAGCTCGAGCTCCAATCCAGCTCGAGCCCTTGTCTCTGTCAAACGCCCCCACACATTGCCTTGCCATAGGCAACCATCGCCTTGGAAGACCACTCTCCTTTCACCTCCGACCAGGACATTCCAAGACATCCGAGTAGGCCAAGCACCAGCTTCCAGAAAGCAACCTTGAAGACCGAAGACCACCCTTATTTCCCTCAAGCTACTTGCAAAGACGGAGTTTACATTGTCAGTGATCCATCGTCACCACCAAATTTCGGCTAACCATCCTCCGATTCCATACCCAGAAGTTCCTAGTGACGTAAACTCTTCCTAGTTCGAGCCTGCCTTGTTTCTTCTTCTAATGTTCTCTGGTTCTTCCTCTAGCTGTTTCACTGGTTTGATCGATCGCGTGAAAAAGTTGAACTTGGTTTTCGTCAGTCACCGTTGTGTAGTCGAAGACCTCTCTCATTCGACTATGCATGGTTAAAAGCTCTTTTCGCGACCTCCCCGCTGGTCGTAACACTTGCACGACCTCCTACTTTACAAAGACCACCCTCTAGCTTATGACCTCCCCTCTAGCAAAGACCACCCTCTTGGTCGTCCACCTCCACGACCACCCCTGGTCGTGACACTCGCATGACCCCCTCGGGTCGTAACACTTTCACGACCTCCCTTGGTCGTAGCGTCTCCCGCAACCTCCCAGTAGCATCTCCATTTCCCTGAATTCTCAAATAAATAGAAACATTTGGTTTTGATGAGAGTTCAAAGCTTATTTGGAAATTCTATACGGAACCTCTCTTGGTTCCATCTTGACTGTCGGGACCTCCCTTGGCACTCATCTTGACCGTCGGGACCTCCCGTGCGTTCATCTTGACCATCGAGACCCCCCTTGGTTCCATCGTGACCGTCGGGACCTCCCTTGGCGTTCATCTTGACCATCGGAACCTCCCTTGCATTTATCGTAACCGTCAGAATCTCCTTTGGTTCCATCTTGACTGTCGGGACCTCCCCTCGCTTAGATCTAAGGGCTCAGACCTCCCTTCGGTTAGATCGAATGGTCCAGACCTCCTTTCGTTGGATCTAACGGACCAGACCTTCTTCTGTTTGGATCTAACGATCTAGACCTCCCTTCAATTAGATCTAACAGCCTAGACCTCCCTTCACTTGGATCTAAGGGTATAGACCTCTTCCCCGTTTGGATCTAACGGTCCAGACCTCCTTCACCTAGATCTAAGGGCCTAGACCTCCCCTCACCTGGATCTAACGGTCCAGACCTCCCTCGATTAGATCTAAGGATCCAGATCTCTCTTCGTTTAGATCTAGCGATCTAGACCTTCTCTTGTTTGGATCAAATGGTCTAGACCTCTCTTCATTTAAATCTAACGATCCAGACCTCTCTTCGTTTAGATCTAACGATTCGGACCTTTCTTCATTTAGATCTAAGGGACCAGATCCCTGTTTGTTTAGATCTAACGATCTGAACCTCACTTCGTTAGATCTAACAATCCATACCTCTTTTCAATTAGATCTAACGGCCCAAATATCTTTTTGTTTAGATCTAAGGGTCCAGACATCCCTTCATTTGGATCCGAGGGTCCAGAACTCTTTTCGTTGGATCTGAGTGTCAAGACCACTCTTCGTTTTGATCTAATGGTTCAAATCTCTCTTCGATTAGATCTGAGGGTTCAGACCTCTCTCTCGTTAGATCTCCCTCTTGGTCTTTTTGTAAAGACCACCCCCTTGATCTTCTTGCAAGGACCACCCTCTTGATCTTTTACAAAGACCAACCTTTTGGACCACAACCTTTCTTAATCTTAGCACTCGCACGACCTCCCCTGGTCGTGGCGCCTTCGCGACCTCCTCTGGCCATAGTAAACCCCACGACCTCCCCAGGTCGTAAACGCTCCCACGACCTCCTGGAATTTCTTCACGACCCAAAAGCCTCGGTTGATCTATTAACTTAGATCACCACTTCATTCGGGCGTTACCATTTCTACGACCAATGCAACTTTCCTACGACCACCATCTAGTTGTATGTTACTCTACGACCAATCTCTAGTTGTAAACTTTTCCACGACTATCTCGTAAAATCGTAAGACCTCTCACGATCCGTTTGTGGTCGTAAGCTCTACTACCACCTGGTCGTAAGATTCCTCACGACCAGTTCCTAGCCGTAATCCTTTCTACTACCATCTTCTGGTCATACGTTCATCCACGACCAATCTCTAACTGATGGGGTTTACAAATGTGTAGGCCTAGACGATCAAAGAGTCTTCCACGCCATATTTAAGGATATGGTCTAGCCATCCCGTTAAGCTGTCGTTAAAAATGATTGCTCTCATTTGAAGTGTTTTCGTTCGTTTGAATGCATTTGGATTTATTGGAGTTCCTTTGGTTATTTTCAGTCGCTCGGGAGTTCGATCGTATTATGTGTAATTAGCATATGGAGATATCATGGAACTGTAGCTCCAACAAGGACAAGATTGCCAGAGCACTGTACAGAATGATTATCAACATATGGAGCGAAATTATTACCAGGATGTCAAGAAGGTCGAATATCAGGATATAGAGCTTTATCAGAACATTGGCCAAGGAGAGTCAACACTTTGATCATTTTGAGCCTACTCTTTTGCAAATTATGTTGCTTTAAATTATGAAACCGTATTGCTATGTTTTATAAAACTAAATTGGTCTGGATCATAGTTAATGCCTTAACAAATACTTGTGTATAAACTTCCAACCCTTGACCTCGGACATTATCCTTTGTCACCCTAGACTTAATGGATTACATACTAGTTGATAGGTCTGTATCTAAGTGTCATGCTTAGCCTTGCTTAGATACATGGTCATATGGGCATTAAGTTGCCCAACCACAATCCTTAAAAACTTTGGAAAATGATTTGGGCAGCAAGGCTGGGAGCCTGGCTGATATGTTGAAGTAAATGAAATTTTCAAAACAATAAAACCTGAAAAACTGTTTTCGACTGGGGCAGCTGGAAAGAGTGGCTGGTGCTTGGGGCACGAGAATATGTTGGTATGTGGATGTACCGCCCTGGTCATTTAAGGACCGAATCTTGTGATGACCTCTCATGCAAAAACAGTGCAACCACAAGTCCACAATGGGTACGACCTGGCCAACTAATTTGCTCACCTCGGCGTGGCCTCACCATTGGAGGAATGTGGCGTGGGTAAAGGGGAAAGGGAGCCACAGAGAAACCACATGGCGCAAGAGGGGGCCTCCTGGAAGTGCTTGGCACCGGACGGTGGAAACCTTAGCGAGTGGGGTTGCATCGAGGAATGAGCATTGTAAAGGCCTTGTGGTAATCTCCCCTTGATTCGCATGTCCAAGGAAACGTGTGTATATATCAAGGCGATTACCTTTTGTGGGTAAAGTATGCGAACTCTGCAGAGTAAGAAAACTATCATGATAACCGTGCTCACAGTCAAGAGCGGTGCTGAGAACTTGCTGGATATAGTTTCATTTTTACAAAAACCATTTGTGAGGAAAAGGGAAGGCTGGGGTGGGACCCTAGGGATTTGAGAAAGGCCTGGTCGGGGACCAGTGGTAAATACGGGATAACCCGAGTATAGGAGGTGGGATCTCCACTAGTACTTTACAAATGAAAACTCAATTCTGAAAACTGATTTGTTAAAATGCTAAGTCTCAGGATTTACTACTACTCATCTATTTCAAACTTGGCTTTGTGCAAATAAAAGAACTCTAAAGCTTCTCTTGACTAGCCTTGCATCTATACAATTGCATTGTGTGTTGGCTCATGAGTACAGTTGTGTACTCAGACTCTGCCATTTTAATCTTTTCAGACCCATGGGATTGAGACCCCTGCGACCACTGCTACCCAAAGGCTGAACCGAATGGTGTTGAAGATGATGAAACTTAGGCTAGAAACCCCAGTTGCTTGCCTATGGGCAGAGTGAATGGATCCACTTCGGCTTGCTTTGCTTCCACCCTCATCTTCGTTTCTGCACTCTGGCTATTGTAAGGTTTCTGCTTTCATGACTCTTTCTGTAAAACAATTGGCCTTATGACCTATTAGGAATATATGTATGTTTCTATTATATCATGTTGCGGGTTTTGCATTATTCCTACGAGCACTGTCCCTAAGAACACTAATCGCACCCAGCATGGACCACTCTGTGTGTGGTCATACATCCTACCCCAGGTGTGGTCTACAAGACCTCCTCCCAAACACTCTAGACCTCTTGGGACCTACCTCGAACTACTAAGGGTCTCCCAGGACATTCTCAGGATTTCCAAAGACCTCCCCTGACCTCCTTACGGATCTCTTCTGAGACCTCCCCGAGACCTCCTCTTGGACCTTCCCCAAGACCTTACCCCAGAACTTCCTTGGGATTCCCTAAGACCTTCCAAAACCTCCAGGATCTTCGCAGAACCTCCCTGGATTTCCCCTGACCTACAGGATCTCCTTAGGAACCCCCTTGACCTCCCGGACCTCCCCCAGATGTCACACGACCACCCCTAGATGGTCTAGGACCACTGCTAGATGTCACACAACCACCCCTAGATGATCTACGACCACAACTAGATGTCTCACGACCACCCCTATATGGTCTAAGGATCATTACCAAATGTCCCAAGACCTCCTCGGAGATCTCCCCAGGACCTCTTTTTGGACCTCCTCCATGGCATCTCCAGATCCCTTGGACCTCCTCTAAGACTTCTCCGGGACTTCCCCTTGGACCTCCTCAGAGACATCTCAAGACCTCCTCTTGGACCCCCTCTAAGACATCTCGATACCTCCTCCTGGACCTCCTCTGAGACCTCTCTAGGGCTTCCCATTGGACCTCCTAAGATCACCCAGACCTCCTCGTAAACTACAGGATCTCCTCCAGATTCTCCATGACCTCCTCTAAGACACCTCAGGATCTCCTAAGACCTCCCAAGACCTCTAGAACCTCCTCAGGAACTCCCAAGATCTCCTCAGGACATCTACAAGACCTCCTATACCCTTTTGTCGTATTCTCGGAACCTTCTACTCCAGACTTCCTCACCTCTTTTTGTCGATCCTCACGACCTCCACTCGACCTCCCAGATGTCTCAATAGTACTCCTCAGACCTCTCCAAATTTCATCTCTCAAGTGTTCCTCAGACCTCCCCAAAGACATCTCTCAAGGTGTTTCAAGACCTCCCCAGGACGTCTCTACAACATCCCTTAAGACCTCCCCAAGACTACTACAGGACTCCCTTAGGACCTCTTCCAGAACTCTCAGGATCTTCGCGAGACCTCTGCAGGACTTCCATAGGACCTCTTTAAGACCTCCCTAGGATCTCCTTGGGACAAATCTAGGTTTTCCTCGGGACTTCTTCAGAACTTCTCCAGGACCCACAGGACCACCCCGAGACCACCATAGAACCTCTCTGGGGCCACCCCAGGACCTCCTCCGAACCTCCTTCTATGACCCGGTGTGGTCATAGGCTTGAACTAGTGTCCCCTACACAACCCAGCCGCAACCCCCTAGCCATTACCTGGTCGTTGTCCTGCCTTGGGTTGACTATGAGTACCGATCAAGGCTGGGGAACAAAAAGACTACATGGATAGTTATGAGTACTGATCAAGAACTGAAGATCAAGAAGGCCAAGAACTAGGTCACGGGCCCACAGTTGATTGCTGGTGGGCATATCGTGAGAGATTCCACATACTGTGCTTTGGCACTTCTTCCGCTGCTGACTCTTTGTTTGGGTTTGGCCTGTTCGGCCACTCTACATGTCAAAAACCGTAAGGTATGTCGTGCTTTGTTTATTATTATGTAATAATTGAATAATTTTGAGATATGTATTTTGAACCAACAATGTAACTGTGTGTGTCAGCTACTGATCCAGGGAATGACACAACTATACACAGTGGATCCCAAGCTCCAAAATTGGGGTCCGACATGATGGTTCGGGCACTTGAAGAAATCATGGGCTTCTCGTCGAGGAGCCACTACTACAAAAAGGCTAATACTGGACGCCTCATCACAGACGGTTGACCGAAACCGTCGGTATTACATTCAATCACAGACGGTTTTGGTTTAGAGACGCTCGTACTCATTAGCTGCGCTTAAAAACCGCTCATGAAGAGGCAATATCACGCATTTTTCTTGTTCGTAACCGCTCAGTGATATTATCAAGATCACGCACGGTTTTAAACACAACCGTCAGGAAGTATCGCGCACGGTTCTCAACAAGAACCGCTCGTGATATTAATTATATCACGATTGTTCTAAAAATAACCGCTCAGGATAATATCGCCCAGCTGCGTGAGTTAATTTCTTCATCGCCGATGCGCTCGTGTTCGCCGCCATCCGCTGACTCCCGATCGCGTCTCTTCATCGCATCGATCCGCTTCGCCTCGACGCGCGCCTCTTCGCCTCACGCCCGAATTTATTCCTTGTTTTATAAAAGGATCATCCGCCATCCAAGATGATCATCCCCACATACTTATAAAAAACAGAAATGGTCGCCTCTTCCTTGTCACCGCAGATCGATGGCCTTCCGGCCGCCTTTGCACGAAAGCACATCTCTCGGTATAAGTTGAACTGCTTTGCGGAAGAACACCGCTTGATCAACAGTGTCTTCACTCTCCGCCGGCGGAGAATTTGCCGAGCAGTGACGCCACCTTCCGCCGCCTTGACATCCTCCTCCGCCGTGTCTTCCGGTGATCTCGCACTTTCGGCGAAGTTTATAGCGCCATCGTCAGAAGTCCTCCAAAACGACGTTGCATCGCCTCGTGAGGCTTGCCGCCACTTGACTGTAATCGAGGCGGCAGAAGCGCATCGAGTCGACTGTGCCGAGACCCTCAAGCAAGGGAAGAGAGCCTATGGGCTCAATTCTTCTTGGTTCAACACCGAGGGTCTTCGAGACACTTTCGACGAAGCCACAACGGTGGACGATTTCAGCTTCGTCACGATGATCGTGAATCGTCCGATGCCGACACCGCCGCCTATGAAGTATTGCAGATGGAGATAGCACCTACCTTCGCCACTAGAAAAACCTTGTTTAATTATAGGTTTACGCTTTTAATATAAACATGTAATTTCTTCATGTCATGTAATTGTATATATATACTTGAGAAAAATTATTTCACGCATAGCTTCCATTATGGAACCGCTCGTGATATGTCCTATATCACGACGGCTCTATTATGGAACCGCTCGTGATATTATCACCGACGGTTCCATAATAGAACCGCTCTCGATAAGTCTCTTTATAAGTAGGAGCTAGCCCAGCTTGCCGCTAGGGTTTGCGCCTAACTCGCCACTCCCCAAATGCCTTACTCTTGTCCGCTCTCCCTCACATCGCCGACGCCGCCATTCTTCCTGTTGCCGACGGTTAGGAGATCTGGTGACACCGCAAAAGACACTCAGACGATAAGAGTGTCTTTTGCAATACCACCGCAAGCAGCTACAACCACGGTGACGCCCAAACTCGTCACTCCCTCACTCGCTAGGGTTTGCGCCGCCTAACTCCGCTCCTCCCCACCTCGACGCCGCCGACCTGCGCCGACGCCGCCTCCCGACCCGCTGCGCCTGCTAGGGCCCTGGCCCGGCTTTGCTTTCCCTATCCTCCTCTAATCTCCTCTAGATCTGTTAGCTTAATGTCTTTTGTTGAGTTTGATTTTTATGCATGAACCTTAAGTTGTGTCCTGATGTTTGTGTGATTTATGCAAGGTAAAGGAAATGGATGAGGGTTGTGCTGGTGGTGGGGTCGCCACCGTGGTTGCACTGTACTAAGGTCCCTCTCTGTCTCTACCCCCCTTGCTCTGTGATGAAAATGGCTAGCTAGTGCTCATGATGGATGCCGAGGGCTACTACTTGTGTGGTGGGTTTGGACACCCTTGGTCTTGTTCTCTTGTCGATGAACCGCTCAATGATGTTAATAGTCTTATGCTGAAATTGAATTGATAATTAGTTCATATTAATAGTCGCCTTGCTCGTGATGTAATGATGTAAATAGTCTTATGCTGAAATTGAATTGATAATTAGTTCATATTAATAGTCCTCTTGTCGTGTGATGTAATGATGTCAATAGTCTTATGCTGAAATTGAATTGATAATTAGTTCATATTAATAGTCCCTTGCTCGTGATGTAATGATGTAAATAGTCCTATGCTGAAATTGAATTGATAATTAGTTCATATTAATAGTCCTCTTGTTGTGTGATGTAATGATGTCAATAGTCTTATGCTGAAATTGAATTGATAATTAGTTCATATTAATAGTCCCTTGCTCGTGATGTAATGGTGTCAATAGTCTTATGCTGAAATTGAATTGATAATTAGTTCATATTAATAGTCCCCTTGTTCATGCCGGTCAAGTTCTCCTACCTCTTGCGCACTGTGCACGCCCTACCATTCCATTCATAATCTCTTCTCTATAAAGTCTCCAGCGGTGGTTGCTTGTGCCATTAAAACGGCATCATATATATATATATATTATATTATTAAATAGTCCTCGGCCACTTTAGGAAGAATCGTCCACGCATATTCATGAGAAGAATGAGGCGAGTATCATGGGCAATCTCATTGAGCCCTTGTAATTGTTTATGAAGCCAACAAGAACACTACAACAAGTTGAGAATTCTTTTGAAATATGAGAATGATTGCTTAGTGTTCTTGTTGGGTTTAAAGACGATTACATACTCAAGAATGGATAGTTGCTAATACATGATGCCACTTCCCACGGAGTAATTACAAGATCAATCTACACTTTCTCAACATAGCGATGTCCAATCCGTAATTGATGTCCTAATGCTCTCTTGCATCCATACTTTTATACTTGCAAGGGCTCAATGAGGTTGCCCGTGGCTACCGCCTCATCCTTCTCATATCAAGGTGGACGATCCCCAAAGTGGCCGAGAGATCACGTAACAATATATATGTAATATATATATGATGCCGATTTAATGGTACAAGCACCAACGCTGGGCCTTTACAGAAAAGTCATCACAGACGGTTCCAAACCACAAACCGTCAGGATATAGCTTATCACGCACGGTTTGTGGCTGAAACCGCTCAGTGATATGTGCTTATCACAGACGGTTTGTGGATGAAACCGCTCTGTGATATTACTTTATCGCAGACGGTTTGAACCACAAACCGCTTAGAAAGTATACATCACGACGGTTCAAAACCGCTCATGATGACCTCATGTCATCATTGACCCATAAACTCAGACGGCTCACGAAACCGTCTGTGATGACGTTTTTGAACCGTCTGTGAAAGCCTTTTCTGTAGTAGTGAGCTCGACGTCTCGGCCATGGGAGGAGAGTGCAGCCTTCGTCGCCGGAGGAGAGTGCAGCCTTCGTCACTGCCTTTGTCACTGGAGGAGAGTGGACGCAGAGTGGAGAAATTAGGGATTAGGGATTGGGGCTGAATCTGGTGGGGGATTTTGTGCGGTCGGATTGACGCTACACCACGCTGGAGCCACGCCAGTAGGATTGGGTTGGGTCAACCTTCCACATCACCAGTCAATGCTAGTCTGGGCTGTTTTGGACCTGCTATGACCCACTTAAATAGATTAGGGACCGGATTGGACACTTTCATAGATTAGGGACCCAAGTGAACCCCCCTGCCAAGTTTAAGGACCCACAATGTACTTTTCTCTTAATTAAATGATTAAAAACAGTAGGATTTGAAGCTCAAATTGGGCTCAGGGTGCCATCGCATTGCTAATAGTCGTGGCTCGAGGCCCTAAGGTCGCCTAAGGTGAGCTAACGATGATGTCCCATGGCGGCGCCATGGGCTTCACTAGCGATTTCGGCGTAAACACCCGAAACTACTCAAATTAAAGGATGCTTATGCTCCAGTAGCTCACCTAGATCACGAGGAAGGTGTCAATGAAGTTGGGGAAGGTCCAAGGTGGCTGGTCATCAGTGAATAGAGGCGACGGCGGTAAGCTCCTCGGTGACAGGTCTTCTCGGTGGAAATAAACTGAAACAAAGCACATGCACAACTTTAGGGGGACATATAGGTGGGGAAATAGACCTTGGTGGGGTCGATGTCTCACCAGAGAAGAGTTGGTGTCGATGGCGGCGGTGGTGACAGAGAGGTCCACGATGAAAGCTCGGCATGGGTGACAATAGCTGAAATGGGCCACACGAGTGGGCTCAATGAGGTGAGGTTACTCAAACCGGGCATAGAGTGGCGAGGGACTCACCAGGCTTGGAGATCTCCCACAGCTACCGTAGCGCCAGAGATGGAGAAGAAGACTCTGTTGAGGAGCTACACTACACCGGATGATCAGTAAGCGAGCAAAATGACGCACCGTCTGTGATGAGTATATTATCATAGACAGTTTTCAACAAAAATCATCTATGATATGTAGCAATATCACAGATGGTTATTTTTAATAACTGTCTGTGAAGTATCACAAACGGTTTTTTGTTGAAAACTGTCTGTGATAGGTAGAAATTTCACAGACGGTTCTTATTCAGAACTGTCTGTGATACTTCACAGACGATTTTCATCATGAACCGTCTGTGATATTATCTCTTCACAGACGGTTTTAAGCACAACCAGTAACACATACGGTCTCTAAACCAAAACCTTCTGTGATTGCATGTAATATAGACGGTTTTGGTCAACCGTCTGTGATAAGGCGTCCAGTATTAGCCTTTTTGTAGTAGTGACCCTACCTTAGAAAGCAACGATAGATTTTCTGTTGATGGCATCCTGGTCATAATTATTATCTTTGGAATGCTCGATTCATTGATAGGCCTATTGGAGTAGCTATTTTTGTATCAGCGTGTAGGTGGTTACGAAGTGCAAGCTCCAAGTAAAATATGCCTCCGTTGACCTGGACACTGCTTGGGGCCAAGCGTATCCATCCAGTGCTAGGGCCTTGGTGCACGGTGTAACTCTAGTGCCAGGTTTTGCAAAAGTGAATGCGGACGGTGTTCATGCCAATTTCGAGGTCATCCCGCTGCAGATGCCCCTAAACGACGAGGTCATGACTCTAGGGTAAGCCATTGGAACATTCATCCAGTGGCCCGAGAGGGACATCTGCTTGGAGCTACTTGCACCGGTGTCAACTTCACGGGAAAATCCTGCAATGGTGCCAAGTCCACAGGAGCAATTTGCACCGGAGCTACCTGAACCAGAGTTACCTGCACCGGTGTCAACATCACGGGAAAGTCCTACAATGGTGTCAAGTCCACAGGAGCTATCTACACCGATGCGGATAGGGCCCAGTGCATCAGATGCATCTAGACCTCGTGCCCGGTGGACTCCTATGAAGTCGACCTCTAAAAAGCGAGGCGACAAGGGCAAATCGAAGAAGCCCGATGATATCCCCTTCTTGCTGTTGGCCCAAAAAATCGTGCTAAGCGAGCCGTTGGTCGTCCCAGTAGAGCACCTCCAAACCCTAGGATTGGCTTACTAGAGATTGCATGCATGGTACATGGAATAGGCCAACAAGACGGATGGATAACGGCACTCGGGTGTCAACGTCAAGTTCAGGCCGCATCATCTTAACCACGAGGTTAAAGACTGTGTCTTCATGGTGACCTTCGAGGACTTGTTCTTTCTCTTCAACCTTGACGCCCTCAACGCCTCACTCATGCGATGCTGGACACCGTAAGTGTGTACAATCACAGTCTGCATTCGTGTAATACCGATAAATATCATATATAACTCTTTGCTTTTGTACATATATATAGATACATGATTTCTAATGCTAGATCAAGTAAATCATCGGTAGGTTTCCTCGACCCACACTTGGTCTCCATGCAAAGCATCCAGGAGGATGCATCCTTTGTCGAGGCTTACATGATGATGTCATTGCTGGCTCTCCGCAACAAGGAATTCAGACTTTTGCCCTACAACCAGGGGTAAGTGCTGCACTAGTGGCTATACTTATTGATTTGTACTTTATAAGCAACATGAACTTAGGTTTAATGACCATGGTGACATTCCTGTGTAGGTTCCACTGGATTCTAATTGTAATTATACTAAAATGGAACAAGGTAATATACCTTGATTCCCTAAAGAGGGCCAAACACGACTTCACAGTTGTTCGGCAATTAATCGATAGGTAAACACATTTCCTCGATATATAACTCTGTTGTAGTCTTTCCTTCCTTTGCAATGGCTAAGGCTAACTTTTTGGAATAATGTAGGTCGTTTGCCACGTACGTTGCCGACAGAGGGAGATTCAAGGGAGGGATCAGCACCCCACGACAAAGTATTCATGGACTTCCTTGACAAGTTTGTAGTGGTATTTATTGATGATATTCTCATCTATTCCAAAAATGAAGCAGAACATGAGGAACACCTAAGAATGGTGTTGGGAAGACTTAGAGAGCAGCACCTCTGTGCCAAGTTTAGTAAATATGAATTTTGGCTAAGTCAAGTAGCCTTCTTAGGTCATATTATTTCAGCCAAAGGTGTAGTCAGAGACCCATCAAAGGTGGAAGCGGTCTGAATCGAGACCTCCTAAAACAAAGGATCGAGGTAAGAAGTTTCCTTGGACTAGTGGTTATTATAGAAGATTTATTAAAGACTTTTCTAAGACCTGCTAGACCTCTTACTCAACTTCAAAAAAGGAAAAGAGGTTTGAGTGGACTAAGACACGTGAACAAAGTTTTCAGAGATTGAAGGAAAAGCTTACCACCGCTCTGTGTTAGTACTTCCGACATCCAAAAAGACTTTGAAGTATTTTGTGATGCATCCCATCAAGGTCTGGGGTGTGTGTTAATGCAAGATAGAAGGGTAGTGGCATATGCCTCTAGACAGTTGAGACCTCATGAGGAGAACTACCCAACACATGATCTTGAACTAGCAGCTGTTGTGCATGCCTTAAAGATATAGCGGCACTACCTCATTGGCAACCGATGTGAGGTATACACTGACCATAAAAGTTTGAAATATATTTTCACACAAACAGAGCTGAACTTAAGACAAAGGAGGTGGTTAGAATTAATTAAGGACTATGACCTTGGGATACACTATCACCCAGGTAAAGCCCCAGGCTTTACTGAAGATGAGCAAGGAGTAGTATGGTTTGGTAGCCGAATCTGTGTGCCAAACAACCAGGAGATCAAACAACTCATTTTGGTGGAAGCACACGGATCACCATACTCCATCCACCCGGGCAGCACCAAAATGTATCAAGACCTTAAAGAGAGGTACTGGTGGACCAGTATGAAGCAAGATGTGGCTAAATATGTAGCCCAATGTGATGTGTGTATGAGAGTTAAGGCTCTACACCAAAACCCAAGTTTATTACAACCCTTGCCAATACCGAATGGAAATGGGAGCAAGTGGGCATGGATTTTATCATCGGATTGCCCAGACTCGATGCAGGTATGATTCCATATGGGTGGTGGTTGATAGACTAACTAAGGTAGCCCATTTCATACCAGCTTAAGACCACCTATAGTAGCAATGTCTTGGCAGATCTATATATGGCCGTAATTGTTTGTTTACATGGAGTGCCCAAAAGAATAGTATCGCATGAGGATCACAATTTACCTCAAGGTTTTGGCAAAGTTTGCATGAGGCTCTAGGTACTAAACTCAATTTTAGTACGACCTACCATCCTCAAACCGATGGGCGACAGAGAGGGTAAACCAAATATTGAAGATATGCTTAGGGCATGTGCCCGGATTTTGAAAAAAGCCGACAAAAACTTGCCCTATGCTGAATTTTCTTACAATAATAGCTATCAAGCTAGCCTACAAATGTCTCCATTTGAGGCTTTGTACGGAAGACCTTGTAGAACACCTCTCCTCTGGGATGAAGTTGGAGAACATCAACTTTATGGGCCAGACCTGATCAATGATGCTGAGAGCAAAGTGAAGTTGATTAAGGAACGGTTGAGAGTGGCCCAATCCCGACAAAAGAGCTATGCTGACACCCGACGTAGGGATTTATCTTTTGAGGTTGGTGATTTTGTATACCTCAGAGTAACACCAATTCGGGGAGTTAGAAGATTTCGGATGAGAGGAAAGTTGGCACCAAGGTATGTAGGACCATATAAGATCTTAGCAAGACAAGGTGAAGTAGCATATAAACTGGAACTTCCAGAGTCCTTGGCGGCAGTACACAACATTTTTCATGTATCACAACTAAGGAAATGTCTACGGTTTCCTGAAGATCATACTGTAGTAGAGGACTTGGACTTACAGGAAGACCTTACATATGTGGAGCGACCAATTAAAATTCTGGATGTTGCAGAGCGAGTCACCAGAAGTAGAATTATCAAATCATACAAGGTACAATGGAGCCATCATCCAGAGAGTGAAGCTACATGGGAAAAAGAAGAGGACCTCAAGATCAACTACCCCTATCTCTTTGCTGATTCTGTTTGAATCTCGAGGACGAGATTCCTTTAAGGGGGGTAGGTTTGTAACATTCTGATTTTCTAAATCCTTTTTAAATGTGTAAAATAAATTAAAGCTATTTTATTTTAATGAGAATTGCAAGTTTGGTTCGGTTGGAGAGGTTTGAATTGCTGAGACCTCCTTTTGGTGTGCCCAGTAGACCTCCCCTTAGTATATCTTCTTTGGGTGTGTAGGTTTAGACCTCCTCTGTGGTCTAGACCTCCCATGCGTTATGTCCCTTCATGGACCTCCCCTTCGTTCTGAATCGGGCGGTTCAGACCTCCCCTTTGATCTAAATCGGACGGCTTGGACCTCCCTCACTTTGAATCCAAAGGCCCAGACCTCCCCGCGCGTCTGTTCTCTCTGAGGACCTCCTCCTCGCTGCTCTTGGTCGTTGGACCTCCTCTCGGAGATCCAACCGCTTAGACCTCCTCGCTAGACCTCCTTGGTGAGATCTCGACCGTCAGACCTCCCCTGTCTGGACCTCCATAACCTTTGGACTTCTCGTCCTCGGCTTAGGACCTCCTAAGCTGCTCGGACCTCCCCGAGGACCTCTCATGGGCAAGACCTCCTCTGCTTTTAACCCGATTGTTGCAAAATTGACTGGCCCCACTTGCCAGTCTTAGTCAACCTCATTTCCTCCGCCACATAATTATCTTGGACATTTAATGCGTGTCTTGTCACATTAAATACATTCACATACGTGGAGTTTACCTTGAATTGGGTCACTTAGCCGTACATGGATATTTTTCTTTGTTCCTTCCCATAGCATCATACGTGTCCTTTTATTGTACCTTTTATCCAGGGTAGTAGCGACACCTGCCCTGACATTCACCAATTTTTGACTCATTGTTATACCTATCCCTGGCACGTATGTACCTAGTTTTCTTCACCACTTTGACTACACATAGACTGAAACGTTCTAAGACATCAGCCTTCTCCTTCTCCACACTCTGTTACTTTGGCTCTCGTCCAAGGACTTTTCCAGGGAAGGCCTTGGCTCCTACGACCTCCCCTTTCACCCGTTACTTCCTTTACCCTAGTAAGTTCCTTTGATGATCTGCTCCACCCTTGTTTTCACCAAGGTATCGAGTGATCTTGTCCTTCACAGACCTCCTTTCGTGGACTTCTTTTGAAACTCGAGGTGCTCGTGTGAGGACCTCCTCTCGACCTTGTGCAAGCATCTCGCCTCTGAACCTCTCGCCTCTGCCTAGGTCACATCTTGGGACCTTCTCTAAAGACCTCTTTTTCCTTTGGTAAGCTAGACCTTCTCCAAAAGAACCTAATCTAAATATAATTCTTTTCTGTAATTGGGTTTTTGGAGTTTTCTTTGGAGTTCTTTTGATTCTTTAATTGGATCTTTGTTTGAATCTTCTCTGAATTTGCCTTTTTATATATGTGTGTAGACTGTGAGGGTTCCCAAGAATCTGAGAGCTCTGAAGAAGAAGAATCTCAAAGTAGTGAGCAAGGCAAGTTACACTCTTGATCATATTGCACCCAGTAATTTAAACTAATTATGTTCTGTTTTAATGTGTACTGCATGCTTATTTTTATCAAGTTAGTTCAATACCAGTTTTAACGTTATAGTTATACCCACTTCCTTTGTATGACCTCTGTTGGTTTGGTACAGAACACATTGTCACCTTTAGGTCAAACTTGGCTAATACAGTAGTATGAGTCAAGACCATTTGAAAAACATATGCTCAGTTATGCTTAGACCAAAACTGTTGATTTGGGGAAATCTTTACCAACATAACCAAATAATGTTTTAAATGTTTTCACCATGGCATTGGGTTGTCATGGAGGTATGAAAGTATTGCTGGGGAAGCAAAGTTATGAAAATAGATTTTTGACTGGGGCGAATTGGTTGACTTGGTTGGTGCAAGTTGATGCACGGGATCGTGCCTTATGGTAGATCGATGCCCTTGGGTTTGTGGAAGTCGCCCTAGTCATTTGAGGACCGGTCTTTGAGCGACCAATGCCATGCCTATAATGGGCTATGCCACAATCGTGCAACCACATGTCTCCAGAATGGGGTGTGGGACCTGGCTGAATAATTTGCAAAACTCCACTACATGTTTGCCCATTGGTGGTGTGGGAGGTCTTGTTGGCTAGAGGTCTTTGATGACCCATTGTTCCCATCGGTGCAAGAGGGGCTTCACGGATGGCTATCCATAGGGGGTGAAACCTTAGCAAGGAAAGGTGGTGGAGCAATGCATTGTAAAGGCCTTGTCATGAGCTCTAGATCTCTTACCTTTGGAAGTGAGAGGTGGTATTGACGAATGCCGACAAACTAGAGTACTCATGTCGTGTGGGTAAAGTGCACAACCTCTGCAGAGTTAAATCTATTCAATAGCCGTGTCCACGGTCAAGGACGTCTTGCAAAGGCCACTTGAAGTTAGTTGTTGACTTTGGGAATTTCTCGAAATGATTTTCAAATTGTTTTGGGACCGCCGTCCCATGGGTTTGGGCAGGAGCCTAATGTCGAGGGTATCCTTCACCAAATAATGATGAATGCTATCCAACCTAAAAATTGCTTTGGTAAAATGAATTTTATCTATTGAAAGACACCTTTGGAACTTAGTAATGGTATTTGAAAGAAAATGGGCTTTGTGCAAGATCACCCTATTATGCCATCCTTTGATTATCCATTTATGCATGTCATATTGTTAACCCACGGTGTAACTTGCGAAACACATGGTAGTGCTCACTCTTGCTCATTGCAAATTTTGCCAGGAGAAGATATTGGCAGTGATGAAGATCGAAGCAGCTAGGTTATGCTCTCCACCACCGCTGTGGCGTGTTGATGGACTCTCGTGCTTCCTTTTGCTCTCTTTTGCTTTTATGTATTTATGTTTGGCCTAAGGCCACCTTGTAACCAACTTTGTTAACATGTGGTATAAATAAAAGATTGTTCGGATATCACCACTGTGTATTTTTGTCGTGAAGGGCTAGCCATGATCCTTGGGACTAGCTCAGTTTCACGGAGGACCTTGGAGCAGCTCGGTCCTCCATGATCTCACGTTGGGAAAAACATGTGGGGTTCTCAAGTGGACCTAGGCCTCCACGACCTCCTCCGGAGGGTCGTGGGAGGTCTTGGTGCGCCTCGGACCTCCTTATTTATTTCCACGTGGGGCTATGGCAGTCGTGGGTGCTCCTCGGTTCAAAGACCCTCTCTCGGGTCATGTTCTCCTGGACTTCAGGAGGTCTTCTTGGACCTCCCGGAGGTCTTGAGTGGATCGCCCGAGAGGTCCTCTTCTGACCTCCTGGAGGTCCCGTGGACATTCCAGAGGTCCTGGAGGATCTCTCGGTGCCCTAGGGCTGGGTCGTTACAGTCACCATCTCTCCTCACACTACAACCAGGGATTTCGGTGAACGAACCATAACTCTTCGAAATTTGTCGCCGAAGAGATCGTCGCCGTCAACGGAGCACAAATAATCTTGATGAAGATCCAAAGAAGTGAAGTTCGCGTAATCTCAAGCCAAAAAAAACACCCGGGTTCTGTTAGGAGTCTCCATATATCAAAGGTACACACTCCATTTAGATCACTGTCAGTCAAAATTAGTATTGATCATGCATGCCAGGCCATACACGAATCATGCACCACCTTTCTAGCTCATGTCCCTTTCGCGCCAATGGCGTATGTTTTTCGCCTTCAGCTTAGGTCCCCCATTCTCGTGTTCCCAGCCGGCTGTAGCCGAAAGGGATCGACCCGTGCGTACGTGGACACATCGAATTAATCATGCATATATACAACAAAAAGAACAATGAAACAAAATGCTTATGTATATTCCTATATATTCTCATTCTTGATCTCAACCTTGCTGGCCCGTACGTCCGTACTGTTCATCCATAGTGCGCGGTGCCGTACGCACAGATTGTGTGTGTTTTTTTTGTCGATGATCTTGTCACGTATTTGCCAACTCATATGGGCCGTCCATGCTTCACGTGCCATGTCAACTGTGAGCAAAATATACGATCGATCGATTCTTCGACGTACAGTGAACCAAACGTTGTGTGTCTCTAAGAAAAGACATGGAACATTGAATAAATATTGTGAACAAAGCATTAAGCATAAATCAATCTCTTCTAACCTTGCAAATCTAGACATGGTTTGTTCGTACCGCAATATGAGCAACCAACTTCAACACGCGACACATATAATAGACTAACTATATATTTTATATCTGGCGATATCGTAGTTCCACCCATATAAAGAAGTCCCCTTCGACCTGCTCCTAAAATTCTAATTCGTTCTCGTGGGTTTTCGACTCTATTACTGCTATGTAGTAGTATAATGTATCCTTTATATATATAGACTGCAATAACTGTTTAGAACTGTTTATGGTATGGTGCACGGGTTATTTGAAAATCACATGCAGCTAGCTACATGGTAGATATGTATGGATAAGTTTTTCACTTATAGAGGACCACAAAGATGGTAACCGTAAAACAAGAAAAATGGCATGTAAGTATGTAACTAACAAGTAACAATTGATAGACAGACGTACGAGTCCAATTTTGAGGCATTAACAGCGAAAAAAAAACAAATTCCATTACTTAAGCAGTGATTATACATACCAAAATGTAGGTTGAATGGTGATGAATGAGTGACAGCAGACGGGTGGTCCATACATGTGCAACTCCCCATCTGCACGGGGCCAAAAGGCCCATGCAAATAAAGGACCAATTCGAAGTGGCACGTAGCATAGTGCAGTGCTGAGAGAGAGAGAAATCGGACAAAACATTTAAATGGACACAGATGCTGCACAGGGCTGCACAGGGCATCACTTTATTTCGATTGTGCTGTTAGCTTGCTTTTTTTCCCCCTTCTTCTGCCTCAATTTTTTCTCTCTATCTTTTGTCAGATACTGAGCAAAAGAGCCGACAAAGTAAACAATAGAATGACATCGACGATGGGACAGACAAAGATGGGCCACTGCTAAATGATTTTGCAATCCATTGCTTTATGATTGGGTTCTTCCTTTTTCCCCTTCTACTCCATTTAATTTCTTTCTTCTGTTTTTTTTTTGGCACCCTTTTATCCCATTGCTGTCTGAAAACAATGTGCATTTCTTTCTTGCAAGTAATGTTATGACTTCGTGTGTTACTGTCGCATTGTCGATCTGGTCCTGCCTCCCTTCAACATGCATCCATTACTTTATCTTATTAAGAGAACATTGATTTGATCTAATTTAGACTTATTTTTCCATAAACTAACTTCATTTTTTAGAATAACACTCATGAATATTTGTAGGCCTGTTCCTTTTGATAAGCCGCGGCAGGCTTAGAATTACACCATGTAGTTAATTCCTAATTGGAGGTAGAACTCTCTCTCTCTACTTTGAGAAAACTGTGCATATGATATTTCTTGATCAAATCAAATTGTGCAGATAATCAAATTGTCTCTCATCATGAGGGTGCTAATTAAGCCTTTTCATTTAAGATGGGCAATGAACTTTCATTTTGGCTTTGGCTTAAGAATCTCAAGTTTCAAACCAGGGTCTTGTATTCTGTTATCCAAGTAGACTTGGTACATACATACCAATCTTTGGTTTTTTAAAAAAAAACACAGACCAATCTAACTTATTGACCACGTGTGCATAACAGTATGAGTACTGCGTGCATATAAATAGTTGTTCTTGTACAAAAAAAATGACAATTATTGCATGGCAGCTACTTGAAAGAAATCCAAATAATAAGTTCAAAACACAATAGTGCCCAAATGTTGAGGTGTCAAAAGGTTGCAGTCCTAATTATAAAACACCACTGGTCATTAACAGTTTCAAGATTTGGCTTTTCTAGGATATATAGTTCATAAATAGCAAAATGTACGAGCAAGCGCTTCAGATGTATTGGTACGATTAATAATCGCTTAAGATACCAAGCACATGAGATATATTCATATATAGTTCGTAAAATAAAAAAATGTAGTACGAGTAATCGCTTAAGATATATATGTTGGCACGAGCAATAATCGCTTAAGATACTAAGCATATGAGACAGTTTCTTAAGTAAACCCATTCACTTGTCCTTGTCTTCTCAATTACGGTCACCATAGCTGCTACCAATGTTGGCAATGTACATCAAAGCAACTATTCAACGGTTTCTCCAACAAAACGCAAAGCAATAGTAAATGTGGGGTGTGCACCCATGGTACATACATATTTGAAGTTTTGAACTTAGGACTGTTGAGTAAGGGGCCCTGTATATGTACAGGCGATTGCATCCAACAAAGGTCAACATGAAACTAAAAGTAACTAATTGCGACGTATTTAAAATATGCGCATAGCATGTCATTTAGTGTAATTAGTCAAGCATTCCACGTTTGTTACTGGAAAATATTCAGTTAATAATGTGATCATGTGGAAGGAGAGGCGGGGGATATGTGCAACACAAAAAGAAAAGAATCATCATCAGGTTAGATTGTTTTTCCTTTTTCCATGTGCAAATGATACATTACACCAGTCACAAAGTAGCCAAATAGAAATAGCTTTAAGCTTCCTACTCTAGCTGATCCCCTCATGAACAAAGTACTATACTTTCGTGCTCAGGAGAAAGACGAAAAGTAACAAAACTACGCAAAGAAGAAAGCGAAAGAGACACTATTGTGTTCTTTTGACAAAACACAAAACCACTATTTTTCATCCTTGTCTTGTTTCATCACATTGCTGAATTCTTGGCAACACACTGATCAAAGTATGGTCATAAATAGTATAGCTGAATGTGCAATGCATGGGTCTAGCTAGCTTGCGAGCAGCTAGTCATGATCTGCAACATGCCAGTTCGGTCGCCCTAGCGTGAACTCGAGGCTAGGGCAGCTCAGTTCATGGTTGGATACCTGCAAGCTACTTGATCTACAAGGTTCTACGTCCTGATCCAAATGAATAGAAGGTTAGTATATTAATTAAATAAAAGGGAAGAAAAGGAAGAGATAAAATGAAGCACATGTGTACCTCAGCGGTGGACGACACTCCAACCGACCGATGAGCGTCCATGTTGCACACGTTTGATGACAGCCATAGATCTCTGAAGAAAAGTTTTCGTTTGGCAAATTTGTTACTATAGTTACGCATCTTTCAGTAAACAGCACATAGTACTACTACTCTAGTTGGAGTACTACCAGCAATGCTTTTAATCCGGAATAGTAACAGTACGTAGTAGCAGCAATCATCGATCACAAAATGCCTAGCCATAGGGTCACATAGCTAGCTCAGGAAACAAGTCATTAATAAGATTATAGTGTTGGTACAAATATGTGCAGTACATGCACAGCAGAAATCACCATTGCTCGTGTGAATTACTAAAGCTAAGAAACAAATTGCTAAGAACAATGAATGCGTGCTGTGTCTAACTGCACCACTGTAAGAGAGAGGCCTCCACCTTGCCAAGTTTGAAAAACTAGCTCAATGGCTCTCTTGGAAAAAGGGTGTTAAAACTATTTTAGATCACACTAACACAAATCCTAGTGCTGTGCTTTGTATAGGTCATATTATTTCTTTTACAGACAGAGAGACAAGTCATAATTTTGTACGTTACATATCAACATAGAGCTTCCTCTAGATCTTCGTTCCATAAGAAAACCATACCTTGTTTACCACAACACCCAACACCAATTCCCTTACTAAAAAATCATGCAATAGTTCCTTTTGTTGTTATGAGAATCATCGTGGTGAAAGAAATTCTTCGTGTACTACTAAAATAGTTTGATAAAGATCGATTCACACTTTAAATACTCCTCATGATATATTTACCGATGATCTGATCCTATTTATCACTAATATACACCCTCCAATCTAATTTTCTACAAGGTCTAAAAAAATCTGAAGTTCGACAAGTTTTGTGCATATATATTAGAATGATTTGTATGTAGTGATGTTATTAAAGTAATGTCATTCACAAATAAGAAACGTATGCTGATTATACTATTTTGAACAAACGTAGTTGTTATATTTGGTATATGTGGGTTTTGTTTCAGTGCTCCTATTTTAAAATTTCACGAATCTCAAACCAAAAGTTCTTAATGACTAGGGGAATTTTGCACTAACTAATATTAATTATTTTAATTTCGCACATTTATCCAAATAAATATCATCATTTTCAAGATATGATTCTCTTTGGATCCTAATTAATTATACACCGGCAGATGAAGACGCTCTATTTGGAGGTCTTGGGGAGATGCTAACTACACAAGGATGAAGTGCTGATCTCAAAACACACACACAAAAGGATGAAGTATTTTCTGCAGCAGGCGTATCTTAAACTTTTGCTTTTAGATTCATAAACTTTTGTAAAAGAAGAGCACTGAAGCAAAAACCTTGGTGTATTTAAATTTCTTGAGGAAGAACCAGTTCAAGACTGCATAACGTCTTGAGGTAGAAGAACAGTTGTCTTGTAACTAAAACATAACTTATTTTTATAATGAAATTAGACAATTTATTTTTATAAAAAATGTGGTACAGAAAGGTCTGTAAGAGCTTTAACATGCCACGAGCAACGCAGACATACGTGCAAATACACCAGACGTTTTTTTTTATCGAACAATGACTTTGGCAGGCAGGCAAAAGAAAACATCAAATATCATTGTTTCTACGATCGAATGCATGGGCTCACAAGGTCTATAATACAGGAGAGAGAGAGAGAGAGAGAGAGAGAGTACATAGGACTTAGGAGTGACCTTTAGTGTACCATAAACCTGGCATTTTCTCCCATTTGTACCTTAGTAAAGAAAGAAAGAAGCAAAAACAATGCTCTAATGAAAAATAAAGAGGGCAATATGATCTGAAGAGGCAGACAGGCAAGGAACCAGGAGCACAGCATGAGTCCTTGGTTACACATTTCTAGGATGTCAGATCTCAGGTCAAAGTTCACCTCCCCCTGATACATAGCCATGCATTGATAAGAAAGGGTATAGGCAACCAGAGAGAGAGAGAGAGATACAGAGAGGACATGGCTGCTGATTAAGTCAATGGGAGGGGGGCTCATGGGCATCGACTCTTTCTTTCTCATGTTTGTGTAGGGCCAAACATCTTTTGAGCTTTAGCCTGTTTTCACATTACCATTATACTACTACAACCTCTGTACACAACTTTATATTTGGTTATCTTTGCTCTTAAGCTAGCTAACTGTCACGTTATCTCATGACAGGCTACTGTCCAGATCGTGGAGAAATTGCCTCACTTTTCAGTTTTCACAACAACGAAAAGCACAACGCGCTTGGCATGCGTGACAAATCAGACAAAACAGCCAAGCACGGAAGGTTTGGAAGGATGGAAATTTTGTGTGTACTACTGCAGAAATATACCTTGACGAAGTGCTGCGCACCGTGGTGTCGGAGTTGACGGCGGCTGAGGAGCAGTCAACGTCGCCACCACCGGTGCCGCCACCAGGGCTCGCCGCGCCCTCGGAGGAAGACTGGTGGTCAGTGAACAGCCGCGGGTTCATGTCGCCGCCCGACGAAGCCTGCCTGGCGCTGACCGGGAGGTCGTCATCGCCGCCAGAGCCGCTGCCGTCCATTGGCCCTAAAGAATCAGACATAATGTATGTATGCGGTAGGTTAGTAATTTTTGGAACAAGAAAACATGGGAGTGATACTGATTAATTGATTAGTCAGTGGCGATGTGGAGCAGTATGTGCTTGATGGGGCATTGCCAAATGGACTTTGGCAATGGGAATGGTTTACCTGAGGACGCTGCAGGCTTGTGATCGGTGCTCTTCACGGTTCTGTACATCTGGAAAAAGGGGAGCAAGAAAAGCATAACCAAGAAAGCAAAGCTGCAGATATATCTGTTTGGGATAGAGAGAGAATAGTAAAAGACAGCAAAAGGATGGATCAAGAAATGGCAGCAAAGCAAACACCAAGAAATGGACAAACAAAAATACTATGGTGCCATGTCTCTGGACCTTCTCTCTTTCCTCTCTCTCTCTCTCTTCTGGCTGGGCTCCTGTTTCCTTGAGTGCTTGGGGCAGCACACACACATTGCATTATTGCATAATGATGGCAACTTTTCTAGCACAAATCCCCACACATCTCTCCTCTCCCCTCTCTCTCTCTAGCTCCCCCCTCTCTCTCTAACTCCCTCTCGCTCTCGCTCCCCCCTCTCTCTCTAGCTCCCCCTCTCCTCTCTCTAGGGATGGCAATTTCTTGGCTAGTGGAAGCACAAACTTTCTCTCTCATCCAGCTCCATCGAAATCTGTGCCAAGAGCCCAAGATTGGACCTCCTTGTACAGGCGCCCCAACAAGATCAAGAAACAGTGGCAAGAATAACACAAGATTAAAGGAATTGGACGGTACAAGCAGAGAGCAATCTCGGAGTTAATTGGAACTCACCTGCAAATGGCTCTTCACATGCGCTAGAGTCAGATCCTTGACGTCCATCAGCTCCAGCACAGACTTCGGCGTCGCCCCTGCACGCGCCGATCGATTGAGAAATTAGCGGTAGATTTTACTACATGAAATGATCCCAAGGTTGCAAGGAAAGTTTATGGCTGGCGATTGCAAGCGGAATTGGGGAAGCGGAGGCGAAGGCGGCGACTCACGCTCGTGACCGCCGAGGAGCTCGACAGCGTGGACGAAGCGGGCGTGGAGGGTGCTCGTCCACCGCATCCGCGGCGCGCGCATGCTGCGCCGGGAGGCCGGGTGCTTATGCGTGAAGCGGGAGGAGGCCAGGCCGAAAGGCTGCCCGCCGAGGCCGAGGGCGCCCATGCCGGCGCCGTAGCCGCGGAGCGTGTCGGCCAGCACGCCGTGGAGCCGCCCAGTGCTCGACAGCATCCGGTGGTACGCGGACGGCGACAGGAACGCCGCCGCGGGGTCCAACGACGGAGGGGGCACCTGGGCAGGAGACGAGGAGCATACGGACGAGGGCCACGCCATCGAGTGGTACGGGTTGTAGAGCCCGACTTTTGGGTGGTGGTGGTGGCGGTGGTCGCCGCCGCCGAGGAAAGGATGGCCGGCTGCCGGGCTGCTGCTGTAGACAGGAATCCCCCGGATCGGCCGCGCCGACTCCACCTGCGCCGAGGCATCCAGCGAAAGCGCCGGCACAGTCACCTGCACGGACGTCACCGCCGCAGTGGCGGACGAAGCCGTCGTCTGCCTCAGCCGCCACGGCAGGTCGTCCGCCTCCTGCGGCGGCGGCGGCGACAGCGACAGCTCGGTCGATGCCGTGGAGCCGCTCAGCCGCCGCCACGGGTCCCCTCCCGCCCCCGCGCCTCGGCCACCACCACCAGCACCCGCGCCCAACCCCGGCGTAGACGCCGGCGCCCCACTGCTTGGCAGGCTGATGTGCAGCGACAGGTCCGGGGACGCCGCCGCCTCCATGCAGCCAACCCCTTCCTTCGCGATGGCGGCCGCGGCGCGCCCGCAACGAGAGCTGAATGCTCCGCGCCTCCGCCTCGCTCGCGCACGTATGCAGCTAGCGCTAGTAGTATAAGGATGGAAGGTTCTTGGTGTTCTTGGGAGGTGCTGTGTTTGTTTCTGCTTGTGTTTTGTGATGTGTGTGGTACCTCTTTGTGCGCGTGCGTGTGTGCAAGTTTCTACCACATGAGCCACTACCTTCAAATTTCTCTATTCTCTATATGTATCTCTCTGATTCTCTCTCTCTCTCAAGATATCAGGAGAGTAGGGATGAATGGAATGGAATTGGTTTCTTGTGTTGTCTTGGTTAGGTACTGGTATTAAAAAGGGCTGGTGACTGATGAGAGAGAAAACGAAGAGTACAAATAAAGGTAGAATTGAAGAGAGAAGAGAGAGATTTCAATTCCAACGAGCAGAAAAGGATAATGTGAGATGCCAATGTTGTTTGGGAGCTTGCACGCAGGAGAAAATGACAACCCTAAAGGAGCAAAAGGAGTCAAAAGTGAAACTTAATGTGCATTGTCTGTACCTACATCTACATGTGTCTATGGAGTACAAATACGGAGTATATACGTACTGGTATAGGAGTAGTAGTGGTATATTGTGGAGGAAGATAATGGAGTAGTGAAAGCTGAGGGATGGAGCTCGTGTGTCTATGGCTATCGATCTTAACGAGCTATTATCGTGTTTCATTTGAAATTAACATAGTTTGACTTAAAATTATTTTATTTATGGTTTAAGTAGTTATTTTAAAAACGAGCTAACGAGCCGCTATCGAATCGGGCCTTATTAATCTTTTTTTTTATTTCAAATTAACACATTTCATGACGAGTTTTTTTTCATTCATTAGGGATGTCCTCCTCTCTCTCCACAAATCCTTTTCTCTCTTCCCATCCCAAGTCCCAACCTCTTTAGCTCTGTACTAGTACAGCACTGCGCCCCTTTTTTTATGGGGGAGTGATATGGGCTGTATCAATGTAGATCACAGCTTCTGTCTATGCAGCTCTCTCATTCTTGGTAGTTTTGGGATTGGATGTGTGGGGTTTGGAGTGGCCCCTTGCAGGGGTTGTGTGATGGCTATATGCACTCTTTGGTGAGGCTAGGACCTGCAGCCACGGCGAACACTTTTTCTTAAAAAAATATATATATATATTTAATAGAATTATGTAAATAAATGTATGTTCAACAAAAATACAGAAATATACTTCTGTCGCCGTTTAAACTGGGGACATGGGCCTGTCGCCAATCCAATTAGCGGTAGGATCCTTGTCACCATCCCAACAGTATGAAATGTCTCTGTCGCTATTTGGAATGGCGGCAGAGACATAAGTTGCCATTTGAATTAGTGACATGGCCTTGTCGCCAAACCAAAATGGTGACAGAGAAATGGATTTTTTTTCACAAATAAAAGAAATTAGCGGTAAACAAAAATAGAAAATTAAGTGCTTATATTGTTCATAATAAGATACAGAAACAGAGAGTAATAATAAACAATATTAGTGGTACTACATAGGTTGCATAGAATTATTCGACGCACGACAAACATCAGTACAGCAGACAACACAATTAAATAGGACATACATCATCACATAGTTGTTCGACAAATCACAATGACTGCAGGTAAAACACCTTAGAGAGGAGAAGGAAGGGAAGGAAGGAGGCAGTGAGGAGAAGGAAAGGAGGAAGCTAAAGAGAGGAGAAGGGAAGGAGGAAGCTAGGGAGGAGAAGGAGAGGAGGAAGATCTCGCGGTATATTTGAGATTTTCGTCGTGAGCTTCGAAGGTAACGATCTGTAACTCTTTATATTTGCCCTAGGTTAATCGCTAATCAATTTTAGTATGTTTGGTCAATAGGAAGGGTACTTGCGGTTTATTAATCTAATTTAACACTAATTTGTTACGTACGTAGCGTAGATGGACCGAAACTAGATGTACGGTGACAACCGTGTGAGTGAAGAGTACATTAATGACGTGTATGCTTTTAGAAGAGCCGCCGAGCAGAATATGTTGAAGAAGGGGATAAATTTTATGTATTATCCATGCATTGATTTCGGTAATATAAAGATGTTTAACAACTCAGCGCAGATCAAAGCGCACTTGATTCGAAGGGGTTTCAAAAAGGGGTATACATGTTTGACCAGTCACGGTGAAGAGCAAATTATACAGGAAGTTAATAATAACGACATCGCCGAGGAAGTTAACGATATGCCGGATGTGGATTGTGCTTTTGATGAGGATAGGCCAGACGATGACAATTTGGATTAGATGCTACGCGATGTAGAAGGAAACTACAGTGAGAGAGAGTTTGGTAAATTCGAGGGCTTAATGGAGGACTTGGGGAAACCTTTGTTCCCTGGCTGCAAGCTGGAATACACAAGGTTGTCATCCGTGCTTGAACTGCTGAAATTGAAGGTAAGCAATGGTTGGTTCGATAAGAGTTTCACGGTGTTGTTAGGTCTCTTAGCGGACATGTTGCCCAGCACCACCTACCAAGCCAAGAATGTTCTTTGTCCATTAGGAATGGAAGTAGAAAGAATACATGCATGTCCGAATGATTGTATCCTCTACCGTAAAGAGTATGTAGACATACATGTATGTCCTGTGTGCAAAGCATCCCGATACAAGTGTAAGAATCTTACTAAGGTGAAGCAAGGACCTCCTGCTAAGGTGTTGTGGTATCTTCCTGTAATCCCACGTTTGAAGCGTTTATTTGCGAACCGAAAGGAGGCAAGATTGCTGCGTTGGCACTCGCAGAAGCATAAGAAAGATGAAAAGTTAAGACACCCTACTAATTCTGCGCAGTGGAGAAACTTCGATCGAAGCTTCGAAGAGTTCGGTGCGGAACCGAGGAATATAAGGTTAGGGTTGAGTACAAATGGAATGAATCCTTTCGGTAACATAAGCAGCCGACATAGCACCTGGTCCGTTAATCTATGTGTGTATAATCTTCCTCCTTGGTTATGTATGAAGCGAAAGTATATTTTGATGTCACTACTTATCCAAAAGCCGAAGCAACCTAGGAACGATATTGATGTGTACCTAGCACCATTGCTAGAATATTTTGTGACACTGTGGAACGAATGGGGTACACGTATGGTATGCGTACAAACGAGAGAACTTCACTTTACGCGCCATGTTGTTCTGCACCATCAGTGATTTTTCTGCACTTGGTAACCTGTCGGGGTTCAGTACAAAAGGAGTCAAAGCCTGTCCGCACTGCTTAGATGGTACCCAGAGTGTATGGCTGAACAACTCGTGTAAAACTGTGTACATGCGTCACTGTAGGTTCCTTCCCAGGATTCACCTATACCGCAAGATGAAGAAACTATTCGACGGAAATAAGGAGGACGGTTCAGCTCCAAGGGCTTTTAGATGGAAAGAGGTCCATGATATGGTTAAGGATATCGATGTTGTGCTTAGAAAGGGACGTAAATTGAGGACCCGTCAGAAGAACATCTGGAAGAAGCGGTCAATTTTTTGGGACTTGCCTTATTGGGAGTACTTAGAAGTTCGCCACTGCATCGACATCATGCACGTGGAGAAGAATGTATGTGATAGCTCGATTGGTCTCTTACTGAACATTAGTGGCAAAACAAAGGATGATGTTAACGCACTGCGTGACTTGGTTGATATGAACATAAGGACCAAGCTAGCACCGAAAGAGGCCGATAAAGGCCGAACATACCTTCCCCCAGCTTGCTACACTCTGTCCAAGGCCGAGAAAACTGAACTATGTCAGAGCTTACATGGTGTGAAAGTTCCGTTCGGTTACTCCGCCAGCATTAAGAAAGTTGTTTCTATAGAAGATTTGAAATTAATTGGTATGAAGTCTCATGATTGTCATGTACTGATGACACACATGCTTCCTATTGCAATTAGGAGTATCTTGCCGAATAAGGTCTGAGTGGCAATCTTGAGGTTGTGTTATTTCTTTAATTTAATTGCTCAGAAGGTCATCGATCCCGAAGGACTAGATGCTCTGCAGGCCGAGGTGGTGATGACTCTATATCATCTTGAGATATATTTCCCTCCGTCATTTTTCGATATCATGGTCCATCTCATTGTTCACCTTGTGAAAAAGATAAAGATATGCGGCCCTGTGTTTCTACGTCATATGTACCCGTTCGAGAGGTACATGAGAATTCTTAAGTTCTACGTACGGAATCGATCTCGACCGGAGGGCAGCATCATCGAAGGTTATGTAACCGAAGAGGTCATTGAGTTCTGCGTCGACTACATGGATCAAGTAGAACCAATAGGTGTGCCTCTATCTCGTCATGAGGGGAGACTAGAGGGTATCGGGACCATCGAAAGGAAATCAATTACTCCTGATCTGGATACGTACGCTCAAGCCTATTTCACGGTCTTGCAACACATGACCTAAGTGTCCCCGTACATCGACGAGTACAAAGACATAGTACGTCAACAAAATGGTCAGAGGTTTGGATCATGAGAGAGTACAATCGTCAGTTCAATGAATGGTTAAATATGCGATTCACTTTGAGGTCATCAAGTGATGATATACTGCTATGGTTGGCAAAAAGGCCAAAATTTACAATTGTGACATGGCAAGGATACGAAATAAATGGGTACACATTTTATACGACAGCTCAATATTGGAAGAGCACAGCCTAGAATAGCGGTGTCCGCATAGATGCGTTTCACGAGCAGTTCAGTACCGCTGGGCTACGTGGGTTGAACTCCTACTATGGGTTCATAGAGGAAATTTGGGAGCTCGACTACGTACTTTTCAAGATCCCCCTGTTTCAATGTCATTGAGTTAAACTATCGCAGGGTGTGTAGGTCGACAAGTATGGCGTCACTACTGTAGACCTCAAACGTGTCAGATACATAGACGAACCATTCGTACTCGCTAAGCAAGTTGTTCAAGTTTTTTTATGTAATGGACCTGGCAAATAAGAACTACCACGTAGTTCTTCATGGAAAAAAAGGGATTGTCGGAGTTGAGAATGTTGTGGATGAGAAAGAGTACAATCAATTTGATGAGTTGCCTCCTTTCGGAGACAGCATCAGGCTCGAGGAAGAACCTAGTGAGGAAACTAACTATATGCACATCGATCATCATGAATGGCTATATTTTAATTAAGAATTTATTCCATAACATGAGACATGGTCTGTGTTTTGTACTCTTGGTTATTATTTCGTTGTCAATATGGACTTGCCATGTGTTATGGACTTGTAATCTCTTATTTTGATGTCAATGTGGAATTGTCATGTGTTAATGTGTTATGGATTTGTCATCTCTGATTTTGCTATCAATGTGGACTTCATTGTAATATAGAATGGTAATATTATGCACTTGTACAACCTCTTTGTCTCATGTCCTAATATGTCAAAAATGATGGACTTAATGCCTCCCTGCTCTTGTATGGCTTACAAAGGTTCATGTACTCTCATGCCAAATTATTTATTTCTATTGTTATGAACCAATATGCTACAAAATACTAGTTGCACATATCTCTGAATTTTTTTTTAATTTGGCCCTGTGCTAGCCAAAAAACATAGTAGCTATAGAATAAACTATCACATAGTAGCATATCACAGACAGTTCTATCTGTGATTACTTATCACAGACGGTTTCATGATAGAACCGTATGTGATATTCCTTTATTAGTAGGGCACCGCTAGGGTTCACTACTACAGAAAACGTCTTCACAGACGGTTCAAAAACGTCATCATAGACGGTTTCGTGAGCCGTCTGAGTTTATGGGTCAATGATGACATAAGATCATCACAGACGGTTTTCGAACCATCTGTGATGCACAATATCACAGACGATTATTAACTCAGAACTATCTGTGATAGCTGACTATCACAGACGATTTTATATATAAATCGTCTGTGATAGCTTAAGTTTCACAGACGGTTCATATTTGGAACCGTCTGTGATAGACTATTCACAGATAGTTAGTATTTTGAACCGTCTGTAATAGCATCTTCACAGACAGTTGGTATTTGGAACCGTTTGTGATAGCCTCTTCTCTACAAAAATCTCCAAGTACTGGCTGCTTTTGCCTTTATATAGTTCATATTCCCTGGTTAGCTAACCGATGCCTGAATTCAGCTAGCTAGCTCGCTGCTTGACCGTTCATCCTAAACGTGCAGGTGAACCACGACCTACTTCACCGAACCTGATACACTGGAGTGTACGATTTGCTTCATGCCGATCCTGATACACTAGAGTGTACGATTTGTTTCATGCCAAGGTATGAAGCAAATTGTACACTCCAGTGTATCAGGTTCGGTGAAGTAGGTCGTGGTTCACCTGCACGTTTAGGATGAACGGTCAAGCAGCGAGCTAGCTAGCTGAATTCAGGCATCGGTTAGCTAACAAGGGAAATAGGTTGTGTTTCACCTGAACGTTTTGGATGAACGACCAAGGAGCGAGCTAGCTAGCTAAATTGATCAGGCCTCGAGTTAGCTAACAAAGGCTACGAACTATGTACACACACACACACACAAACACACACACGAAGCCAGTTTTAAAGGCAAAAGCAACCACTGCTTAGAGATTTTGTAGAGAAGAGATCAAGAATAGAGGAAAGGGGAGGCAGGCTTGGGGAGGAGGCGGCCACTGTTTGGAAAACTCTCACAAGGATTGAGACAAAACTCTCATGGGTAATATATACTTGAATACAAGTCCAGTAAAACATATAAAATATGTTGAAACATGAATGGTATAATAAGATAACAATATATGGTAAGTTGACGATATCATGTTAGGATGTAAAAAAGAGTTTTCCTTAATGGTTAACTCTCTATCTATAAAGCAGATAAGTGCAGCAACCTGTAGAAACTCACCTCTAACCATGTCGTCCCTGGAGATTCATTTCATATCTCATCAGTGAACACAACTAGTAATATTTGCGGTTTTCATGTCAAGCAGATAAGAGCAGCAACCTGTAGAAACTCACCTATATCCATGAAACATTTACATGGTGTTATTTATCCTAAGAATAGATGGTGATCAGACTTACTATTAACAAATAGTTATTTCTTAAGATCCTCTCCAAGAGGCAACCAAATAGCCTCCCTCAGATTGGCACTTCTTAAGGTTGCATCAATGTGTTTTTTCAGCAGCACACCATGCATCATACGTATCGAAAACAAAAAAATGTCTTTAGGAACATGCCATGCAGCAGTCACATCCAAACACAACCCCATTCCCCACCTCCAGATCTATCGATCCATCCATCCAGCCATCAGTCATAGAGGGAAAGACAACAAGGCCAAGGGTGTCCAAACCGACCATCAAGCTAGCTAGCTAGGTAGCCCACATTGCAACTCGGTTCACATGAATACCAACAGCACAAATCAATAGATCTGTCTTACCTCGATCGACATCGCCGGTGTCAGTGGTGAGGTAGCCGAGGCTGAGGTCGGTGGAGCTGGAGGTAGCTGGGGGAGGTTGGTGAGGTAGCCGGGGTCGCGCACGCCGAGGGGAGGAGGAAGAGGGGAAGATGCGTAGCGTCACCGTAGTTGTGGCATAACGGTGACACTGCAAAAGACACTCTTATTGTATGAGTGTCTTGTGCAGTGAACCGTGGTGTCACAACCGTCGGCGACGGGAAGAATGGCGACGTCGGCGACGGGGTCGCTCGAGTGGGGAGGGGAACGGACGAGAGTAAGGCCACAAACCCTAGCGGGCTCCTACTAATAAAAGAGACTTATCACAGTCGATTCTATTATGGAACCGTCAGTGATACTTATCACAGACGGTTCCACAATAGAACCGTCCGTGATATGGTCTCATATCATAGACGGTTCATTATTAAAATCGTCTGTGAAGTATCACAAACGGTTGTTTATTGAAAATCGTCTATGATATTTCGAAACATCACAGACGGTTATTGTTAAGAACTGTTTGTGATAATTCATAGACGGTTTTGATATTACCTCTTCACAGACGGTTTTTAGTGAAGCCAGTAACACAGACAGTCGCAAAACCAAAACCGTCTGTGATTTTATGTAATACAGACGATTTTGGTCAACTGTCTGTGATGAGGCGTTCAGTATTAGCCTTTTTGTAGTAGTGGTTTGCACCCTTACTCGTCACTTGCCCTTACTCTCGCCTGTTCATCTTTGCAGTACCCTTAGCCCCTTACTCTCACTCGTTCGCCTCCCCACCTGAGCACCCCCGACATCGACGACGCTGCCACCACCCGAATCCTCCTCCCCGACGGCCGCCCCCAACTCGTGCCGGCACTGCCCGAATCCCCTCCCTAACGCCTCCTACCCTGAGCCGTGGCACTTGGCCTCCTCCTCCACGCCGGAGCCACGCCACTCGGCCTCCTCCTCCCTCTTCCTTCCCCACCGCCATCCGAAGCCACCTCCCAAGGTACGTCTCCGCTCCTTTGTAATTAAGTGGCTTGGATCCATAGTCTCCATACCCTAGCAAGTTACAACGAAACACTTGCAATCCATTTTGGTTCACTTTGGTTATTTATATGTGTGTGCTGAATTGGCTTCAAATTATGTATTTGATTTGATTCATGCACTGAGAGATATAGCAAAGTGGGTTTTGTGGGCTCAGTTAAACTGCTCAGTGATGATATTAGTCTAATACTGAAATTGATAGGATCTCTATTTCAGTTTTTGAGCTCTAAAGGTTTGCTTGCTATTGTTATATTGTCTCTGTTTATTCTGTTCTGTCTATAATACTCAATCTGATCATTCTAAATAGTTGTGCTGCCGGTTCTTTTGTTAACCAAATGGCTTAATGCAGAAATCTGTATTTTCTGTGAGTTCATTAGTAATCTGTGGGCTTATAGATTGAAGTAATGAATTTTGTGATCATTTTTATGATCTTCTGTGAGCTCGATGATGCATGATTGTCAAAATCTGAAATTGAAGTGATAATTAAAAATAGACTTGAGCCAAATTTAATCGCTTTCTAGTGTTAGTTTGATCTAGCATCTTTGCTGCTCACTGTAGTCCAGTTCGGACTGGATGAAGTTTGATCTATTATCCTGTGATCTTGTTAATCTTCTGTGATACATTTGCTCTGTTATATTCAGTTTGTCTGAGAGACTTTGTACTGAAATATTTGTGGTTTATATCTGTACATTTGCATAGACATTATGTTAATTTGAGCTCAAGGTCTATTCTGGAGTTTTCATATTCAATTAGTGAAGAGATATTGACACGTGTGCTGTGATGGCCAAGATTTTGTCTTGTGCATCTAGCCGTCTGAGAGCAATCATTAATATTTTAAATCTTAGCTTTATGATGATTTCTTTTGTATACATGATGATTGTATTGAGCATATTATTCTTTATGCGGGATATTATGTTTTTAGTTCATTGGTTGGGTAACTTCTATTTGTTTATATAGTTAATCTGTTTACAAGGCAATTTTAGTTTATTGGTTGGGTAACTTCTATTTTTTCTGTAAAAAATATGTCCAACGGAAATTATATTCAAAAATACCTAGTGGATATCAACTTGCAATCTATTTTATTTAAATTTTGAATTATGAAATTTTATTTCATTGTGTATGTAACTCATATATATAGCAAGTAAGTGAGATGGCGTCCGCACCGTCTTCGCCGCCATCATCGATGTCGCCGAATGCGTATGGATCTCCGAGGAAAGTGGTACGTAAGCGAGATGGCAGAGAAATATCGAAATTGCCTACGGGCCGAATGACCATCACGGAGGTCAGTACCTCTGGGGTCCCTCTGAGTCCCAAGAAAGCAGCGGCAAAAATTCAAACCATCTGTAGGATACTTAGAAGGGAACGAGTCCTTATCACCACACCAAGCTGGAAGTCTCTAGCGGACGTAGAGAGAGGCCAGCTGTGGATTGAAATTTCAAGCTCGTTCACTATCCCAGAAGCAGACCAGGCACGCGTGGAACGACCACTACTACAAAACATGCAATAGCAGACGCCTCATCACAAACGGTTCAAAAGGAACCGTCTGTGTTGAGTCTATCGAGGCCGGGCATAGTTTATCACAGACGGTTCTTATTATGAACCATCTGTGATACGTACCTATCACAGATAGTTTTTTAATAGAACCGTTTGTGATAATTCACAGACGGTTCTATTAAAAAACCGTCTGTGATAATCACCATTATCACAGGCGGTTCTTGAGAACAACCGTCTGTGAATTAACACAGACGGTTCTAGTTACAAACCGTCTGTGATAGTACGTATCACAGACGGTTCTTAACTAGAACCGTCTCTGATTGTTGGGCGGGAAACAAAAATTTGGACATAATGCGCGGGTTGCCGAAACTCACTTTATATTAACCTTGCGCCTCTGCCGTCTCTCCTCCTCACACCTTGCGCCCCGGCCTCCCCCGAGCTTGTCGCCCGCGGCCTCCTCCAACTCGCCCCGACCTCATCGTCACCGGCCTCCTCCGAACCATCGCCCCCGGCCTCCTCCACCTCGCCCCGGCCTCGTCTTCACTGGCCTCCCACGACCTCGTCGCCCTTGGCCTCCTCCACTTCGTCGCCCCAGCCTCCCACGACCTCACTCTCTCTACTTCCCCCTTTGCTCTGTGATGTGGATTACTGAGAGCTAGTGTTAGTGCTGTGGAAATGGATTGAGTTGATGCTACTATGATGTAGGTGTTGCTGTGGTTTATTGTTGGAGGCTCTCTGTGCATGTGTAGTTCATGTTGAGTTATGTGGTTTGGGCAAAAATATAGATGGTAGATCGCGCACTGTCCGGTAAAACCGCCATAACTTTTGCATACGAATTCGGATTGCGACGTTCTTTGGCTCATTGGAAAGCTAACGAAAAGTTTAATCCGAAAATCCATACGTCCATATCAGATTCATTCGCGAGGCTCAAAAGACTCTAGACAAAGTGAAAACCCCCAAAAAAAGGGTCGTTTAGGGCCTCAAAACAGCCTCTGAAGTTTTAGCAGCCATTTTCGGTTTTTTTTTTTGCAACAGAAAAGGCTATCATAGATAGTTCTAAACAAGAACCATCTGTGATGAGTTTTCACAGACGGCTCAAAAACCATCTGTGATGACCTCATATTATCACAGACGAACAAATTCAGACGTTTCGAAAATCGTCTGTGATGATGGTTCCGAACCATCTGTGATGAGGTTTTCCCTAGTAGTGGGCTGGCGTTGCTCGCAATGGGACATGCGTGGAGGACCTTCAAGAGCACGCTTGTCATGAAGTACGTGAACACGGGTCAGACGCCGTTCACGAAGAACAAATTCTTGTCACGGGATATATGGGACGCATTTGTGCGGATGAAGACGACGGCCGAATTTCAAGAGCAAAGTGTGGCGCACAAGGCTCTCTAGGCACAAAACACTCACCCTCACAAACTCGGCACCGCTGGATACGCGGGTAAAACCACGCAATGGACGGCGGAGGACGAGAACGCAACCGGGCCATTTGCTTGGATCACAGTCGAGCGCGCCCAAAGCTGGTTAAGAGTGAGGGCATCAGCCACGTCTTCGGGCGGCATCTCTTTCACAAACCTGGCAGACGGGGAAGTGTCCTAACGTTTGGTAAATATGTCAAACTACCTAGTTGTTAATAAGTCCATAACTTCATAGTGTCTAAAATAACATGATGGCCTCTTGCAACACATATTGACTACCAAATCTTCCCAAGACTCCTTCGAAGGTTATACTATCTATGGCTTTGGGAAAGAAGGGGCACCAGGGTTGCACGCGAGGCCTTGGGGTTTACGTACGTTGGAGGGAGGGATTCCCAGACGACTCCGAGATGTATAGGAGTAGGAAGAGATCCAAGGCCAAGCGTGAGGAACGGTTGGTAGAGAAACTTACTGCAAAATTTCAAGGACACATAACAAGATTGCAGGATCAAATGAATCAACTCCTCAACCAATCGCAAGCCACCCCTGTTATATTGGGAGCCAGTCCTCCTCAACATCGGATACCACAGACGCTTATTTTTACTAACCATCTGTGATATCGTCTATATTGTTCCTAATACGCTATCTCTGCCACCAGCCAATTGTTCCCTTCAGCCTATCAATGTCATTAGGCTAACAAACACTGATTGGAAATAACACAAAGCAACCCTCTCAGGACCCTGTAGAATAGTCCCTTGACCATAGTACATTTTGAAATTGACGGTGTCTGGCATATCTGCGTACTGAACCATAAATAAGATTTATACAATTAACCATATATCTAAAACTAAACTACACATACATAAAAGGATGTACTACAACACACTACACCATGTAACCATACATCTAAAACTATCTAATCTATTTAATTACAAAAAAATTACCTGCAAGGTGGGCGACTGGACGAACATCGCTTCGCTAGCTCCTCTCCTCCCCTCTACTCCTCTCCTTTCCCTCCCCTCTTTCTCTTTTTTCAGAATAAAAGTGAGTTTCGGCCGAATTTTTTGGGCTTTTTATAGGGGAGATTGTGTCGCTTTTTCAAATGGCAACAAGAAGCCGTAGGGTTTTTGTCATAATTTGGAATGGTGATTTACCTAAATTTTAGACCAGTCGCCATTTAGAATGGCGACATAGGCATTTAATATTGTTTAGTGGACGACAGAGCTCCTATCGCCAATTGAAATGGCGACAGAGATCATGACAACAATTGGATTAGTGACAGGCCCATATCGCCAGTAAAAAGGCGACAAAAGCCTATTTCTATAATTTTATAAAACATGCATTTATTTATATAATTTTATTAAAAATATATTATTTAAAAAAATCGAGACCACAATGCACATGCACAGAGGGGACTGTGATGGTTTCTGATGGTCAGATCAAGAAATCGACGGTCTAGATTGATGATAGGATATGAAAAGAAAAGAATCCCCTTAAGGACTTGTTTAGATACAATGTGATCCGATTCAATTCCTTCGGATTGACTCGGAATTTAAACTAAAATTTCTTTCAATTCGAAGAGTTTAGTTCTAATTTATCCCTATCCAAACAAACCCTATTTGTTCTTTTTTTCACCATTGCCGATTTGGATCATTAGCTTTTTGATCGAACAGGCTAGACATCTCGCAGGTTGTTGTTCCCCACCACAACATATGAAAATTAGCTATTCACCGTCTCTTAGTATATAACAGTTCAATTAAAGTTTTGATGTTTTATCTACTTATCTACCCATTCTTTAAGTTGAGAGATATACTGTGTTATGAATGCTTATATTTGACTCGTATTGTCAGATGGAGTTACGTGAGAAATTCTAAACACCATTTACTAAAGTAAATTTTTTGGACTATTTTCCGTACGCCATGACCTAATAGAAAGCTACGCCTTTTAGCCGCGCCCTGATGCCATCTCGTTTTTGGCACTACTGTTCGTCATGCGTTTCTTTCTTTTCTCCTCCCCGGCAAAGTCATGGATGACTATTCGCTTTCAGTTATTAATTCTTTGACAATAACTCCTATATAGATCCTATACACTCGATCGGTTGATTGGGGACTATAAACCTTTTGTCAGCTTTTAAAGTACACTTAATTTAATATGAGCCGAGCTGTATATTCTTTTGGTCTAATAATTTAGATTAGTTAGGATTTAGCTATACTACACCTGGTAATATACATAGTAGAATCCTAAAGGGATAGAACTATAATTGTTTATATGAGATCGTAAGTAATATTTTCAACCCTAGTTAGAAAAGTCCATAATATCCTCACGAATAAAATTACAAATAGAAAGAAAAATTTGCTATACCATTGACAAATCAAGTATCAGATTTAATTTATACTATTATCGTATACTTACTAGTAGAATGTATCGTAAAATATATTTTGGTTAAAATCCCCGGTGAGCACTCGTTCCAGCATCCATGTTAAAAGTCACACAACCAAATATCTAAATTAGAAGAGAGAGAAAAAAAGGCATCCAATATTATATTTGATGAGCACGTCCTGGAGCAGAACGCGTCAACAAACCTTAATACTGTGATTGACGAAGGATAGATAGAAATGGACCCGGGCTGAACACTGCTACCCAGCCAATATTATATTTATTATGTCATCCCCACATTCAGGCCAAATCTCGCACAAAACACACACACAACGACATAGACCTAGCTAGTTTGACTCACTTCGCTTGCCGTCCACATGCGCAGCTACCAAAGAGATTTTGGCCGAATTGACATGTTTTCTATTCGTAATACCAAAAAGTATCTCAGCCTACAGAAGTCAGGTACCGCCCTTTCAGCCTGCAGAACACACGTACCATGGACCAGAACCGTGGAAGGAACATACCGCGGACTGGAACTAAGGAAGGAAAGGCTACATGCATGCTTAATCACTAAAAGATAGACAACTTAATCACTAAATGACAAAAAAAAATCCATGCTTCCGCGGTTCCATCCACGGTTCATGTGTTCCATGGTCTGGGAGCATAATCTGTGGCCTTTATAACCTGCTGCGATGTTATTTTTGTAATCTCGCACGAACGAAGACTGCTTTACAATTACAAATAAAAAACATACCAATTAAGCCAAACACTCGTAACTAGAGCTGGGAGTCATGCTTGCGTCTTAAGACGCACGCACGATCACGCCGCTGCTTGGCTACATCGAGCCGCGTGCGGTGGGCATAGCCACTCACCGTCTTGCGTCTTAAAGACGATTCGCCTCCGGCGAGGCCCAGACACGACCCAAGGCACGAAGAGCCGCTGCCGTGCCGTGCCAGCTTAGGTCCGGCCTTGAGTGAGCCGCAACCTTGACGCTCATTATCGTCGCCCAGGAAGACGACGACCGCCTAGGAAGACGAAGGGGGCGAGAGGGACAGCAACAAGGAGGTGGTGGTGGTGGCGTCGGCGAGGCTTGGCTATGGCAAGTGTGGAAGGAGGAGAGGAGGTGGCCGATGGCGCGTGGGGAGGGAGTGTTGGGGAGGGAGGGCGGTGGGCTGGAGGGAGAGGGATCGAGGGAGGAAGGCGGCGCGTGGGGAGGGAGAGCCGGAGCCGGAGAGGGAGGGAGGTAGCTAGAGGGAGAGGGGGGGAGGCAGCTGGAGGGTGAGGGAGGAAGGCAATGCGTGGGAATGGATTGGGGATTGGGATGAGTTGATGGGGGAAGGGGGGTTGGGCCAGGTCAGGGGGGATGGGATTGGGCCAGGAGGCCAGGCCGGGGGGAGGGATGGCCGGATGGGATTGGGCCAGGCCAGAGGCGGGATTGGTCGACTGGGCCGTTTTCGTGCTGGGCCGGCCCAAGTGCCGTGCCGTTTGTTGAGTCGCATTCTCAGGCCCGACCTGGCCCAGCCGTTCATGCCGTACCGGCCCGACCCGTCACGTACCGTGCCGTGTTGTGCTCAGATCATACCGTGCCGACCTGACCTCAGACCGATCCGAAAAAGCACGGCCTAAATCCGAGCTCTACTCATAACCCATATATAACCCGAGGTTACATCAAGCTAAGGCCTCTCTTTCTCTCTCACACACACGCATATCGGGAATTGCACCTTGTGCATGGAGACTCTAGTCCCACGCCAGGAGAGACGCCGCATTGCTACGTACCAGGAAATAAGGACGTGTATCCTCTGCCTTTTCTCCCTCTGCCATTCCGTGATTTGTGCCGTTGGATCGAGCATCGGATGATTAGGATCGAGGCAGTGAGTTTATTTTAATTTCTCACGAGAGGTTCTAAAGCCCTCAATCTTTCTTAGGATTTGATCTTGAACGTCGATTCCCTATCAGATGGCCTACAAGGCCGTGCCTTTTGGTGTCCACGGACCTCTTCATCTTTAGACCTTAGTAGATCCTTTTAATCCCATGACATGTGTTAGAATAAATCAACCACCTCTTTTATATTGCCATGATCTAAATCGAGTCTAGACCTTGTAAACTATACCATTCTTTAGAGGGCGGGGGCAATTGGCGGCTAGTGTAGTAATCTTACTTAAGGCTTACTCCTACAACCCACATGTCACTGACTGAAATCCCCAAAAACCATAGTGGAAAGTCTACACTTGTTAAAGAAAACCCAAGATGATTAACATACCTATATTAATTTTATGTCTCTTTTTACTTCATTAAATTGGTTTGTAGCATAAACCCCACTTACCTTTAGCCAGAGTAGTAACCAATGAACAAAGAAAATGAGCCTTGAATAATGGAGCAATGTGTTGGAAAAAGGTACAGGTAGTTTAGAAAGATTAATTTAGTTATGCATTTAGTATATAAAAGTAGGAAGGGAGTAATACTAAATATTTTTTAATAAAAAATAAGTGTTCTAATTTAAAAAACACACAAATGGCTGGGGTTGGCTGTATCACGACATTCTGGTAGCTTTTGAGCCATTAATAATGTTTAAGATCAATTGCTATAGTACATCTACTCCTGTGTAACTATGAAAAGAAAAGATACACTACAGTACCCACGCATTACAGTGCAATAATATAGTTGGATTAATCTCAAACAAGGCTTTACAATTGGATAGCGGCGAGGTACAGATATCCTCTTGCAAGGTTGGGATTCCATTGATACACGCATGCATGGGACATATTGATTATTGAATTCTCCTTCTAGCAGTAACCCTATTGATCTCCTGGATCATTATATATAAGGGCGTGTTTAGAACACATTATTGGCGCAATTATTTGTGAGATAAAAATAATAATTTGGTATGTACATGTCCAAACCAGAGGCCGAAGTGGTGAGAAAATGATTCTACCTACTCTTTTTTTTGAAAAGGGGAATGATTCTACCCAGCTTGTGAGTGGTGACAATTTCAAGTGCAAAGTAAATAGCTAGATAGAACGAAGCTATATTAATAAACTAGCAGCTGGACACACAAAAGAACATATAATTTTAACTGAGAGACAGTAGACAAAAAAAATCCCAAAATTTATATGCAAGATACACACTCCATCCTCGGCCAGCATCTATCTGGCCGGGAGAGGCATGTGATTCCAAAGCGGTTACTGTTACTTGTAGTAGCAATGCATTCACTGCAACTCAGCTGCTACAATACCTACGTTGAACACAAATATACTGCTACTGCTACTGCTACTGCTACTGCATGAAGTAGCTGTCCACACAGTGTACATGCCCTCGTTGCATCACTGTCTTATAATGTGGGCCCTCATTGCATCACTGTCTTATAATGTGGGTTTGTGATATATGGCCCATATATAGGCTAAATAGGCCAGAAAGATCACGACTCTTGAGAATTGCTTAAAAGGAAGAAAGTGGGGCTATGGCAAATATGTCAGCATAAAGTAGTGTTTCGGGGTTATCGATGTCTCACTGACACGACGTTCGCATCATACATGATTCACTTGTCATACTCATAGTCTTCGCATTTTTGTAAACCACGATTTCTGAAGTGAGGTGAAACTAAAAGTTCTCTTAAAGAGCAATTTTTTTTCAGAAAAAAACAAGCAATGAATTGGAGCGATACGTAGAGCTGGGCATTGGGCCGGGCGGCCCAGGCCCACCGTGCTTCGGACCGCATCGTGCCGTGCCAGCTCGGTCCGGTCATCCTGTCGTGCCGTGCCGGCCCACCTCGCCTTCGGCCAGGCCCAAGCACGGCCCAAAGCCTGTCGTGCCGGGGTCGTGCTGTGCCAACCCAAGCCCAGCCCAAAATAACTATAGACAGCGGAGGCGGCGATGGTGGCGGCAACCGCTATCTTCATTCCTCTCGGCCAAAGGAGAGCCGGAGAGGGAAGAAGGCGGCGCGTGGGAGGAGAGAGCCGGAGAGGGAGGGAGGAAAGCGGTGCTTGGGGAGGGGAGGAACTGAGGGTGGAGGGCTGGAGGCAGTGTGTAGGATTGGGGATATGGATTAGCCAGGATGGGGGTTAGGGTTGGGCCAGGCCGTGGGGGGAAGAACGGGATTGGGCCAGGCTACCAGGCCGGGGAGGGATAGGATTGGGCTAGGCCGGGGGAGGGATTGGAGGATTGGGCTTTTTTCGTGCGCCGTCTTGTGCCTAACAGGTCAGCATTCTCGAGCCCACCACCCAGTGTTCGTCTTGCGTCGGCCGCGCCCGGACGCGTGCCGTGTCATGTCGTGCTTAGACCGTGCCGTGTTGACCGTGCTTCGGGTCAGCCTAGAAAAGCCCGGTCCAAGTCCCAGCTCTAGCGATACGTAGTGCATCCATGAGGTCATGATCATATATAGTTTTCAAGGACATTTTTGAAACATGTTGTGGTTTACAATATGAAACTACCAGATATATATAGATGCAAGATTCTCCACACTAGATGCATATTACATATGTCACATGCTCAGTATGTCGACGATGTACCATAGGTCCTCATTGTAGAGGATTTTGATGATGTTCCTTGATTTTTATTATGTACGATTCTTGATTCACTAATTATCTAACATGTTTTTTTTACTACCGTCTGATTTATTCGGCATTTATATGTATGGTGTATATCACTCCACCAGCTGGTCACAAATGTGGTTTGACAAGTATGGCCAAACTACATAGCACAGCACAATGTTTAATTAGATAGTCCCTCTTGACAATAGTTGATACGAACTAAATAAGGTTCGACAATTTAGACCTAACTGTAGCACGCAAGTAGCACAAATGTTTAGCTCCCATTTATCGAGGAGAATTGTTAAGGCGTGTGTATGTTTGCAGGATTCTTGCAGAATTCCGGCGTTCTAAATGGAACCTGTCATGTACAATGAGCTTACATCAGCTGTCTATAGCCTCTGTCACATAGGATTTAAACTGATGTGGATGAAAGAGAATAAAGAGAGAGAAATGTACTGTTTACAATCCTGTAGCCGACTGTAGCATCAGAACCAAGAAAATCATTAAAAAAATTGTGTGTTGTCTACAATTCTGTAGCCGACTGTATCACCAAAACCTATTGTATGAGCTGTCTTTAATACTGTCTACAGGTGACATAGAGAGTTGATATAGACAACAGTTATCTGTACTATTGTACATGCCCTTAGATCTTCACACGCGTTGATAACAATGATTGAAAACCGTATAGCCACATACTGATGATAGAAAGAAGATCGGATCGAAGGGCTTTAATTTAAAGGCAAGCTCGACTTTTATTTGAGGCCGGACCACAAGCATTTGCATGCAAAGCAGTTGATTAGTATAGTGTCTAGTGTACTAGCTAGTAACTCTTTTGATCGGACTGGATCGTATTCAGTTAATTAAGTCATTCAGAAGATTTGCTTGAATTAATGAATGCAGATCCATGTCCTTGCCCGTTGCAATTGATCTTCTCCATGTTGGTGTACGCGTTGGTGTACGCGTGACTCTGCAAACGTCGATATAAAATGTCACAGGTACGTAGTACCACCAGAGCTGATTGAAACCCTTATATCTGAAGATCTGCGTGACCGGCTTCACATGCTCTAAATTAACTCTCCATGCAATGCAATTTCAATCATATATAGACAGGCACGCGCGATGATTGCTTTTTTTTTTTTAAATAACAGAGCTCTACTCTTCGATTTCTATTATTAGAGATCACACAATTTTACAAGAGTTCTAACAGAAATAACAGGAATGATTGCTTTTTTTAAATAATAGAGCTCTACTCTTGGATTTCTATTATTAGAGACCACACAATTTTACAGGAACAGAAGCAGATGACAGACTAGAGAGCTTCTCAAAACGACTAAGCCCTCGAGAATAGTCCACACACTATTAGAAAACAGGAAATCCCTCGCGGCCTTTCATTTTTCTGACAACCCGCAAAGAACGTGGATTCCTATTTTGTGAGGGGAATAATAATTCCATCAGAAAAAATTCGAATTTTCTGGACGGGTATAGCAAAACTATCAGAAAAAATCCATTTCTATTGGTCTGTGCAAAACCGTGAGTAATTCTGCTAATCATCTATTTTGACACAACTAATTCTCCTGGACAAAGCTTACACCCTCATTACTCCGGTCTTGACTTTTTTCTTCAGCCTCCCAGTGTGATCGTTCTTGCTCCCAGGCTTCACCCTTGACGCGCGCTGAAGACTTCTGGCTCCCCCATCGCAAGTCCTCTCTGTTTTCCACTCTTAAGTCTGTAGGGACGCCCACAGATTCAGCCAATGACATACAAAGTGGATAAAAGCAACCGATTAGTCTGCATTGCGCGACTTCCATATCCACCAGAAGATTTCTGCAACACCAATTGTGATTAGCTTTCTCAATTTCTTGGGAAAGTTCTTCAGCCGTGCTGAGAACAAAATTTCAACATCATTAGGAACATTACAAAAACCAAAATCACATTTAACTATGTTCCAAACAAATTTTGCAATTGGGCAGGAAAAGAAAAGATGATTAATACTCTCCTATGTCCCACAAAATTGACAATTAGCAGAACCTTTCGATCCCCTCCTGTTTCAAATTCTCATTAGTTAAAATACTTTTTTTCAAGATTAACCACAGATTTTTTTTAAGTAAATTTCACTTTGGACCATGTAATCTTACCATGGTTCCACTTTGCACCACTATTAGCAAATCTTTTCACTTCGCACCGCTTTTTCTTACCTTTTGTTTGACTTTGCACCAAGGGAACATTTTGTCAGTGAGAGGGAAACATGGGAGGAGTGTGGGGAGCTTGCCGGCAGCGAGGCATGGCCGGCAAGGTTGCGGCAACCCAAAAAATAGGGAGAGCGAGCCATTTTGATGTCGTCACCGTTGCTATGGCCACCGCCAGCGATACTCCAGCTATTCTTCTCCGCTTTCAACCCATTTTCTCACTCCATTTATCTCCACTCTCTCCATCCCATGCCTCACTGATGCCTCCCGTGCCGCTGTTCGCCGTCGGCGTGCAAGACAGCCAAATCCTTACCCTGGTGCAAAGTGTAATACATGGTAAGAAGAAGTGTTACAAAGTGAAACTATGATAAAATTACATGGTTCAAAGTGAAATTTACTCTAAACAATTTATCTTCAAGGGCATTTTTGTTTTCCACAAAAAAAACTTATAAGGATAGACAATGTCTTGAACCCTCAAGGCCTGGTAGAAAGGTTTCACAGTAAAGGTTCCATTAGGAGTTAGCTTCCACACGATTTTATCTTCTTGATCATCAGGTTCGATATCAGCACAATTTTGTTGAATCTTATCCCACATGTTTCTAGTCTCTCCCTCAAAGAGTTCTTCTAAAATTAATGCACTCCCAACCCTTTTCAAAAACATCAAACACAGAAATATTTCTGCTATGTTATACCATAAAGCCTTGCGTATTTACTGGCAAGAGGGACATCCCCAGTCCAGCAATCCTCCCAAAATCTAGTTCTTTTTTTCCATTCCCTATTTGTTTTGTACAAAATTTGTAGAAAGATTCTTTAACTTTCATCAACCCAAACCAGAAATGCAAGGCTCCATTTTTGTGAGTAACTTGAGACAAGGTAGGCTTATCTAAATATTTCTTTCTCAGGAGGTCCTGCCACATGCCATTTTTGTTTCCCTGCCACATGCCATTTTTGTTTCCCAGTCTCCATAGCCATTTTCCTAGTAAAGCGTGGTTCATTGTATCCAATCTAAAACACCGAGCCCCCCTTGCTATTTTGGTAGAGATAACAGGCCATTGCACAAGGTGATACTTCGAACTTTTTTTTATTAATTAATCTTTTTTTGAATTTTATTTTAAAGTTAACCGCCGACACATTTTATTTCCAATTCTGACCCCTTTGGTCACGCCATGGGTGGTGGCGTAACAAAATAACACTGTCACGCGCCAGGATAAGTCCCCAAAATAGCACTTTTTGTCACGCCACTGGTTGTGGCGTGACCAAATAACACTGTCACGCCACTTCTAGTGGCGTGACAAGAGTTTGACCAGAAATGGACTGGCGTGACAGTGTTATTTTGTCACACCACAGGTGGTAACGTGACCAAAGAGGTCAGAATAGGAAATAAAGTGTGCCGGAGGTTAACTTTAAAATAAAATTCAAAAAAAGGTTAATTAATAAAAAAAATTCTGATACATCCTAATCCCTTGATCCTCTTGCCATAACAATCTAAATCTAAAAAAAAATATTCATTTTCTAACACCCACAGGAATTTGTAAAAAGATAGCATGTATAGAGGCACACTAGTTAAGCAAGCATTTAACAGGATTAATCTCCCTCCAATTGAGTGAAATTTACCTTGCCAGCATCCTAGTCTCCCTTCTATCTTATTTTCAGTACTACAACAATATGGGGCACCAAGATTCCGAGTCTATTTACTTTATTTCTTTAGGAAACTTAGTCGGTTATGTAAAGCTCCGACATGTAAAAGGAGTTTACACTTATTTTTTTGTGGGTTCAGTTTAATTAACTTTTGGTTTTTGTGAGTTCTCTACGAAACCAGAAAGAGTCTAGGTTGAGCATATTAATTATGTACTTGCGTGAGAGTCCTAATCGACTTTAAGTCGTGGTGTGCGTATGTGGCATGTGTGGCAAGGTTTTGTGTGTGGTGTTGGCTATATAAGCCTATGGGGTGCACCCAATGTAGAGGACAAAGTTGAATTATGAGTTGAAACACGTGTGTGTTTTGCTTGTGTGTCGTTAGGGTTTATCCTGTGCGTCGTTAGGGTTTATCCCTGTATTCTAAGTGTTATTGAGGAATTCATCGAGGGTTCTTCGAGCGCGTGGGATTTGGTTGTAGTGTCGATTTTCATCTACTGGATCATTTTTTTTTTGAGAGAGTACACGCCGGATGCACACACAAACACACCACATGCACATCTACTGGATAATTGATCCTATATCTCTTGTTCACGTGTTGTGGTGTACGTGGGTTGAGGAATTCTATCTAGGGTTTTGGTTCCAAGCTACAAAAATCATCTATCGGGAGCTATACGATTCAATCTTCTAATTCATGATCAATCATTTGTTCACGGTTTAGAAGGCCACGGCTGATCGCTTCTAGTTCGATTCTTGCTGATCTAGTGCGATTCAGCCACATTATCAAGCTCGTTTTACTACACAAAAGACATCGTGTTACTATACTACCGCAGGAGTGTTACTGTACGAAAGACATCGTGTTACTATACTACCGTAAGAGTGTTACTGCATGATAGACATCGTGTTACTACACCACCGTAGGAGTGTTACTGCACTTTTACCGTTGTTCCATCATGAAAGATCGGGTAACCTACATGATTTAATCTCATCTCGAGGTTCGATCCGCACCACTCCTTGTTTGAAACCCCTAGAAGTTTTGAAATAAAGACCAATTTCATCATTTACTTTAACTCCAACCTTACCACCCCTAACTACTTGCATAATCTAGTCACACTAGAATTCACCAGAGTAACAGGATAATGCTCCTCCCATGCTGTGCTGACTAGAATTATATCCAAATTTTCAAATGTAGGATTATCATGGTTGTTGCCCCAAGTAAATTTTCTTCCACTAAGAGTAAACTCTCTGGATCCATTTTGCTCAATAATGGCATTAAAAAGAAACTCCACTTATTGTAATCTCCTTTCTTATTTTTCTCACTTTCCTTTCTAATAATATTGAAGTCACCAGCAATAACCATAGGATGGTTGCTAGACTGACAAAATTGAGCTAATTCAGTAAGGAATTTTGCTTTACCATCCATTCGAGCAACCCCATAAACAGTGACTAAGTTTCAATTGAACCCAGCTGAATTGAAGCAATGACACAACAAGGGGCGATGTAGCAGCTAGCTAGTTCTTGGCGATCGACGATCGAATGACATACCTTATTACAGGCTTAATTACACCATAATTATCACAAACCATTGAAAATAGGGGCACGCGCGGATCTATCCACCAATTAAAGGAGAGGTTGGCTAGTGTAAAATTTCATAAAATGGGAGGTTTGAGCTAAAATATTGGAAATTATAGTAAAACATTAAGGGTGTGTTTGGTTCCCTGTATTTGGTTGGCTCGCACCTACTCATACAAGCGACAACTCGTTTGGTTCGCTACATCATTGTGCCAGCCAGGCTCTGCGCGTGCAAAAGTCTCTCGCGAGCCAGGCCCGACGCAAACACAAAACGCGAGCTTCTCTCGCGAGCCAGGCCCGGCGCGTGCAAAAGCCACCCCCTGCCTTGGGCCTCCGCGTGCAAAAGCCGCTCCTTGCCTTGGCCCTCCGCATGCAGGCGTCCAGTGCTAGCCGCTAGGGTTACTCACGTTGCTCCAGCGCCTCCAGTTGCTTGCGTTTGATTCCGCAACTGCCTCCCCTCTCCCCTCCAGCGGCGGGTACCCTCAGGCTCCTCCCTAGCTTCTCTCCTCCTCCAGGCGCAATGCCGCACTCCTCCTCGCTACTCTCACCGCTCTCGTCGGCGGAGGTAAGCATGGCAGACGGTGCTCCAACAGAGTACCCGCCACTGCCCAGCGGTGCCCCCTCTCCTCCTATCCCCCCCTCTCCCATGTTGTTCCTAGATCTACTTGTTAGTTCTTGATCTGTTATTTCGACCCTGTTAGTTCTTGATCTGTACACTTGGATACTTGATCTGTTAGTTCTTGATCTGTTATTTCGACCCTGTTAGTTCTTGATCTGTACACTTGGATACTTGATCTGTTATTTCGACCCTGTTAGTTCTTGATCTGTACACTTGGATACTTGATCTGTTAGTTCTTGATCTGTTATTTTGACCCTGTTAGTTCTTGATTTGTACACTTGGATACTTGATCTGTTATTTTGACCCTGTTAGTTCTTGATCTGTACACTTGGATACTTGATTTGTTATTTCGACCCTGTTAGTTCTTGATCTGTATATTTGGATACTTGATCTGTTATGCCACTGGATACTTGATATGTTATGATGTTATGCCACTGGATACTTGATCTGTACCCTTGTTAGTCATTGTTAGTACTCTGCATTCTGGGTTAGTCATTCCACCATTGTTAGTCTTTTTTTGTACTCTGCATACTTGATCTGTACCTTTGTTAGTCATTCTTTACTCTTGTTAGGCATTCCTGGTAATCTGCAATCTTGATCTATACTTTCTTAGGATGGTATGCCACTGGAGCAGCCGTGGTAGGCATGCATAACTGATATATTGGTTTATGTATTTAGTTCGTAGATGGATGACTTGGCGCGTAAACAACAACCCCTAAGGGGTGCTGGTCTCCCTGTGTGCTTACATGTTTGCTATAGTTAGAAGAGCTAGTGCTAGATAGTCCACTCCTGTGATTACGTATGGTCCTATGGTAGAAAGGGACATAGCTCGGCAATCGAACCTCCAATGGATCTACAATTCTGATGACACACATTGTTTAGAGTAGCTTAGAATGAAGAGGGCCCCCTTTTTCCATCTCTGTAATTTGTTTCGTGCAATATAGCTGCTCCGAGACAGCATTAATACCTATGTAGAGAGGTTTGAGCTAGCCTAAATTGCTTCCATGTATGTTAGGGCTGCATCTGTGTAATTGATGGAACCCATGTGTTCGCAAGGGTTCCTACAAAAGTCTCGGTAGCCTTCAGGGGTAGGAAGGGCACTACTACCCAGAATGTCATGGCTGTTGTTGACTTTGATCTTAAGTTTACTTATGTCCTTGCTGGTTGGGAAGGGTCAGCCCATGATGCTCTCATACTTGCTGATGCATTGGAGAGGGATGATGGCCTAAGGGTCCCCCAAGGTATACTAGATAATTATGTAGAAGTTTATGTTGGTTAAAATTTTGTCACACTTATGATAGTAATGTTTAGGGTTTTCTTATCATTTGGTAGGCAAATACTACCTTGTGGATGCGGGCTATGCTGCTCGACCTAGCTTCCTTCCACCATACTGGGCCACTCGGTACCACTTGAGAGAGTATGGTGGAAGGAATTACCCTCGGACTGAGAGGGAGTTGTTCAACCTACGACACTCTTCTCTTAGGGTTTCGGTTGAAAGGGCTTTCGGCACGTTCAAGAACTGGTTCAAGATTGTTTACAATAAACCTTTCCACCCATTCAAGACCCACGTCAAGTTAGTTGTTGCATGTGTTATCCTACACAATTGGATCCTTCAATATGGAATGGATGAGCGTGTCCCACCGGAGTCCACGTGGGATGCGAACCCTATCGATGAGGAAGGACACAACGACATTGCACAAGATAATAGGGCATGGGCTCAGATGAGGGATGACTTGGCTAGGGAGATGTGGCAGAATAGGGGGTCCTCTCGTGTGTGATGGTGTTGCACTTTGTCATTTGTACTTTGTCATTTGCACTTTATCATTTGTACTTTGTTAGTAGCATGCAATGGTGATGATTTCCGTATTACCTCCATCATTGTATATGTTCTTCAGCATTGTATCTGATTCCTACTTTTATTATTGTGTGTGCTAACTTGGTCCTTGTTGCACTAAAGGGGATGGCTGACTTGGGTGATGATTTGGGTGGAAACGATGGGCAGAGGGTAGTGCTACTCAAGGGGGGTAGGCATGCTCTTTGCTGGACAAATGCAATGTCTGGCTTCATGCTTCGATGCCTGGTTGAGTTCATAGGGCAAGGTATTAAGACCGATAAGGGGTTCAAAGAGGTCCACCTAAACCAGGTTGCTAGGACTTTGACTGAGGACACGGGTGTTGAGGTCAGTGGAACGCAGGTCTACAACCATCTTCGCAAGTGGCGTGCAAAGTGGGTGAAGATTACTAGGCTTAGAGACATTAGCGGGTCACTTTGGGATGACAACCTTTGCATGATCCACCTTGATGAAGAGCATTATAAGGGATACATCAAGGTTTGTTATTGTCAATACAACAGTAACAACTAACCTCCAATACTTGCTTGCTTGTCTCTAACACTAACATCTAACCTCCAATCCAACTTATAATCTTATAGGACCACCCCAAGGATGTGGACTACCTCAATGTCCCGCTGGACAACTACGTTCAGATTGCCACTATCTTTGGTTCAGGACAAGTCATAGGGAGGTATGCTATGTCCTCCAATGAAGCTCTAGGGGTTCCATCCGAGCTTTCTAATACCTCCTTCAACAATGGTATCGAAACTGAAACAACTACTGAAGGTGTGTCATTTGGTGATGGGCTGGGAGGTGCTAGTGCTGCTGCTGGTTTTGGAGGCGTTGCTAGCATGGGAGGTGCTACTGGTGCTAGTGCTACTGCTGGCATGGGAGGTGCTAGTGGTACTGAATTTAGTGGCAAAGAGGCCTCGAGCTCAGGTGGGAAGAGGAAGAGAACTCCCCTTGTGTCCGAGGAGGAAGCTATGATCTTGAACAACATGTCAGATGCTGTACGTGAGATGGCCAGTGCCATCAAGTACACCGTGCATGTCGAGTGTCATCCAGACTTGTATAATGCTGTCATGGATCTCCAAGGCTTTGATGAGGAGGCACTGTTGGCTGTTCTTACCTACCTGACTAACCATAAAGCTCTAAGCCTGGTTTTTATCCAAATGAGTGAGCCTAGGTGTGCGATGTGAGTTAGTTCTTACCTGGCCGCTCACACCTCCAACTGATCCTAACTAACTATCACTGTTTTGTTTCTGCTATCTGCTGTTTCTGCAATTTATATGTCTGTTTTATTTCCCTTTGTAAATGGAGCTTGGCCTCCAATGAGTCAGCATTCTGGTTATAGTAAATGGATGTATTAGTGCATGTTTTTTCTGGACTACTATGAATCAGTATGGAGCTTGTATATGGACTTGACAGAATCTGGATGTATTAGTGCATGTTTTTCTGGACTACTATGAATTAGTATGGAGCTTGTATATGGATCTGACAGAATCTGGATGTATTAGTGCATGTTTTTCTGATTGATAGCACCTGGATATAAGTCTTTCATCTAGTATTTGATTTCTTGTGATTTGTGTTGTTTTCTACCATTTCTGCTCATGACTGTGAATAAGGTAAAATGACTATTAGTTATTAATGATTGACAACATCTAGCTATTTGTAACTGACAAGTTATTAATTTGGTCTTCCTATTCAACTTTCGCATTGTGTTCACTGTAATTCCTGTTCAACCTTTGCATGACAGCTGTTGCTAATTGTTGACAATGTACCGTAAAGTCTTTTAGCTAGTACTTATGGTTCATTGATAGCACCTGGATATAAGTCTTTCATCTAGTATTTGATTTCTTGTGATTTGTGTTGTTTTATACCAATTTTGTTCATGACTGTGAATAAGGTAAAATGACTGTATTAGTTATGGTTTTGTTGTACACTGAGCTGTATGTCTTTCTAGAGTACACTAAGCTGTATCTCTTTCATAATTCAAGGTTGTTAACTTATGAAATGTTTGAATGATTGACAAAATATGCTAGGTAGTTAGATAATACAAAATCTGGTTGCTAGTTATGAATGATTGACAAAATCTAGATGTATTAGTGCATGTATTGACAAAATCTAGTTATGAAATGTTCTTTGGCTACATGTTTATTGGATTGAGGTCTTGGATTTCTGGTGGTTTATGCCCCTATTCCATGTCATTTTTATTGGATTGAGGTCTCGAATATTTGTTAAAATACACTTTGGAATGTATGATTCCCTCAAGCCAGTGGTCCTTTGTTGGCTCCGTTCAGGTCAGTGAACAGAATATCATGTGTATAATTTGTTGTGCCAAGTTATCATTTCATTATATGAGCTCATGTTACTCCATTCAAAGATCACTCACATTTCCATATGTTCCATGGTAGTCTATTTGTGTTAGGCTGGTATGTTTTCATAATTCAAGTTTGTTAACTTATGAATGTTTGAATGATTGACAGCTCCTTGGATGCATTCAAGCAGATCGTTGCAAAGGAGGGCACAAAGTCCCTCTTCAAGGGTGCTAGAGGCTTTCTTCTGCCAAAAGCCGATTTCTTTCTTCTGCCAAAAGTCGATTACTTATGTTGTTTCTTTTCACTTTACATTGCTTTCTGCATACCAATATTGTAGCTTTGTTGACTAGCCCTCCACTGTTAACATTCATCCCGAACTGGTGGATCTGGGGTTATTGGATTTCACCACTGATGTATGGATATAATGCTCTAGCAGTCAATGAATTCTATGCTCCTCGGTGGATGAACAAGTTTGTAATGGTGAGCTCACTACCGCATAGATTTTTAACTATTTGACATGTATGTTTGTTGACAAGGTGTGTGCGCATATTGATAGGACAACAATGGTGTTCCTAAAAGACTTGGAATAGCTATGCTTGAAGGCTCCAACATCTTTACTGACAAAAACTGGTTTTGGATTGGAGTAGCAGCCCTATGTGCTCACTCTATCACTCATGTATCTGAATCGTAAGTACCTAAAAATAATAATCTCAATGCCTTGGTGGTGTTGGTTCCCTGCCTGTAACTAAGTCAGAATTAGTCTAACTTTGTACATGATCAGTTTTGTTTCCCTTTGTACATGGAGCTTGGACTACTATGAATAAGCATTCTATCTTGATTTTGTACATGGAACTTGGAATCTCTGTTTATATCTAGCATTCTATCTTGATTGTATACTAGAAGTTTTGCAAGTTTTGATGGTCTATTTGTGGGGATGTCGTATTTACCTATCCATTGTATTGATATGTCGCCCTGTTGCTGCCTCATTTTGCCAAGCGCATGAATGTGTGCATTGGTTTCCTGAGGCTCTTCATATACGATGAACCGCAGTGGTCACATGAGGATCCAGTCTCCAAAGAAAAAAAAAAAAGAGGTGATCACACACTCCCACATGCAGGCAACCAAACAACCCAAATTTGCATCCAGTCATGCGTCCATTTCCTGATGCAGCCAACCAAACAACATTTTAGCACAGCCTGACCCAACGGAAACGGCCAACCAAACAATCTTTCTTGCATCCACTCAGCCTAACTAGTCCTAGTCTGGATGATCCGTACGAAATAGGCTAGATCCATACAGGCAACCAAATACATCCTAAAGTATATAGTTTGACTACTAAATATTATGAAAAGTATATGCATTATTGGCTATAGCTTAGGCACCCGAGGCCTGGAACTCACCCAACCCTAGGCGGTGTACGTAGATCTGCCGCTGATTGCAAACCATACTTCTACCACAGTCTGGCCATTTACTTTCGATGGTTAATTTCACGTACCCGCAAGGTCAATCCTTGATTTGGATCCTCCATTCTGCATCGTCCGATCATCCAAACCATCAACAATTAATGCCAATCAACAATTAATGCTCGGTAGCTAGACAGTGAGGCCCCATTTGGCATTTGCTGACTTTTTAGAACTACTTGTTTTTTTTACTAATCTTGGATATGGCAATTAGTAGAAAACATCTTGTTGAGCTGTGGCAGCAAAGTCTTACTATAATCGATCCGAGGTAGATCTCTCTCTCAAGGTGTCAAGAGCCGTGACACCAGGGACATCAACATTAGCAGTGAACCGTCCACATCACGAACCCACGGCCAAACACGCACTACTCCCCTCTAGCTAGGTCGCTGGATATGGCTATCACGCACCTGGAGCAGTAACATCCAGGGCGGACCGAGGTCAAAAAAAAAGAGCGGGGCATAGGTAGATTATCGGGACATTTCTGCTGGGCTGAGCAGGGCACAAGTGGTTAGATATTGCACCACTTTACTAAAAACTGAAATTTGAATGAGAGCTGACTCAACCTTCTTTGGGTCCGCCCCTGGTTACATCCATCGGTAATCATCCATGGGAGGCACAGTGGCGGAGCTAGAACCCACAATTTTTTTTTGAAAAATACCTGTTATATATAGTGTATATATATACATATAGTAAATTTTTATACAGTTAATGACATTTATGATTATGTGTAAGTACTAGATTATATGTTAGTATATATAATTATATAGATTATATATTATGTACAAGTATAACAGTTAGTAGTGAGTTAGTCATGAGTCAGTAGAACTATATATTACTTAAGTTCGCATCCCTATTGTAGAAATACTGGCTGCGCCATTGGGGATGGATTAGCTAGGTAGCTCTATCTTCACACGAACATCTCCATCGATCACGTTTTCTTACACCGACGAACGGCCGTCGTCGATCGACCGGCACCTAGTTTGCCTGGCAGGTAGGGTTAGAGGAAAGTGACCTTTTTACCCTTTAGCTTGCAGAACGTACATGCCAGTTCTCCCATATGTAGCGGTACGCTCTTTTATCAGCAGCGTACAGGGACAAACGTATTTACGTATGCGCGGTCCATGCTTATATGCTGTGTCAGTGTGCGACTAGGATTCCTGAATGGTGATTAATCGGCTTTTTGGTCCTGACGGGCTTGTACTCGATCGACCAGAGATGGGCATTCAACAACGCCCGGCCGGCATAGCTTGGAAGTGGGTTCTTCATTTAGAAAACATACTTTTCTAAATTTTGAGTTCAAATTTAATTTGGGTTGGGAGAGAAAAAAAAAAGAAAGAAATCCCCGATCGACTATTATAAGTTAAATAAAAAATAAAAAAAGACAGAAGTTACTATTCACAGGGGGAAATCCCCTTTGTCTTTCTCCTAACTTCTTTTGATTTAAAACTTGGAGTTTTAAACGATGATGTAATACTCCTTGGACTGTCTACTCAAACTTTCTGGAAATTTTCCATGTTGACCTGTTACTCAAACTTAAATGATTTTCAAGTTAATTTTCAATAGGACAGTGGTTTTCGCTAGATATATCCTCTATTAACTACTGCTACTACATGAAAAGGATGGGCCAATGTGGCAGCTCAGTTAATCAATTATGTATTGATTAACCCATTAGTTTCCTCATCCTATCAGAAGATACTGGTATGAATTCACTAATACTGGTCCTCTATAAAAATCAATCCATTCTCATCAGGATGACTGTCTATTGCATTAATAGAGAAGAAACAGTACAACACACGAGGCCGAAGACCTTGCCCAAAGGTTTTCTTTTAAATTACAAGGAAATAAATTGTTGCAAGCACTTCCCCCCGCGATGGACCGGGCTCTGCCTTCCTCTTTGATCTTTGCAAGTAGGTCCAGGTGAGTGGATGACCTATGTTGGAAAATTCTCGCGTTGCGTTTCTTCCAAATCTCCTAGGTGGTTAGGATGACCACCGTAGTCGTAGCCCTTCTTGGGATCAGTGCGGAACTGTTTGTTTGAGATCACCAGTCGCCAATGTTGCAACTGACAGTCTAGTGTGTTGGTCTGAGTGGTGCACATCCGAGCCAGTCGGCCATTGGGTTCCACAGTCTGCAGGTGTATCGGCAGCGGGTGAAAAGATGCAAGGCCGATTCCGGAGCTTGTCTACAGATGGGGCAGATAACTTGGTTTGGCTAGCCCCTCGTTTATAATATGTCAAAAGTCCAAAGGCGGTTCTGAATGGCTAGCCAGGTGAACAGTTTGCATTTTGGGGGAGATGAGGTTTTCCAGATTAATTTTTAGAAATTTGTTACTATTGAGCCAAGGAACTGCATCTCGTAAGCTGATTTTGTCGTGTAATTGCCTTGCGGGGTGAGCTTCTAGGTGATCTCATCCGCAACAGTTGGGTTTAAGGTGATTGGGTTTAAGGTGATTTGGCTTAATCTCCCCCATAGACCCAAGAACTGATGGACCAGCTGGGCTATTATTTTCCCTAGAGTGTTGATGTCCTGAATCCAGTGACTGTCCCGAAGCGTGTCATGGTCTGTTCTGTTTTTCCTTCTGGACAGAAGCTAGATTGTCGGGGCCTACTCTCTCAGGGCTGCGCCATCTAGCCACTGAGATGTCTAGAAGGTGGCACTATTTACGTCGCCCAAGGTGATTTTAGTAGCTGTTGTGAAAAGACACCGGTCAGCCTCATCACACGGGATCTCCATACCAGCCCAAGGTTTATTTTGAGCCTTCCATTCTTCTCATAACCATCGGAGTCTTAGGGTATTTGCGAATGGTTCGAGGCTTAGAATGCCAAGACCACCCAGGTCGGTTGGACAACAGACCTTTGCCCAACTAACTTAGCACTTCCCACTTGTTAACGCATCTGCGCCTCCCTAGAGGAAACATTGCTTGGAGTAGTCTAGCGCATAGAGGATGGATTTTTGGACTTTAAGGGCTGTGAGGTAGTAGATTGGGATCATGGTCAGCACCGATTTGACCAGGGTCATCCGGCCGGCTGTCGTGAGTAGCCTAGCTGGCCAACCGGCGAGTCTGCGGCCCACTTTATCTAGGATCCACTAGAAATGGACTCTTCTTACTCTTTTGTAGCTTAGCGGCAGGCCCAAGTATTGGATGGGGAAATTTGATCTTATCACGGGGAAATCTTGGAGGACCTCTTGAAGGTTGATTTGGTCACAGCTTATAGGTAGCACTGTGCTCTTGTGAAAATTGGTGTGGAGCCCTGAGACATTTCCAAAACTTTGGATAATTTGGGCCATTGTTGTAATGTCTGTGTCTATTGGGGAGATAAAGATGACTGCATCGTTGGCTTACAGGGAAGTCCTTAGCCTATCAAAATGGTCGTGCTAGTGTTCCAAGTGACCTAGGTCCGTTGCCCTTTGGAATAGGCGTTGGAGTGGGTCGATTGCCAAAATGAAGAGGAAAGGGGATAGCGGGTCTCCTTGCTGCAAACCCCTGCCATGGGCGATGGTGCCACCAGGGATGCCATTTAGGAGAACTCTGGAGGAAGCCGTTGAGAGGAGGGCCACTATCCAGTCTCTCCATCTAGGGGGGAAACCCAGTCATCATAACAGGTCTACACTACTACAGAAATGCTAATACTGGACACGTGATCACAGACATTCATCGAAACCGTCTGTATTAAACACAATCTCAAACGGTTTTGTTTACCCACCGCCTGTTTATTCTCGCGCTAAAAACATGCGTCAGAAGAGATCATATCACGAGACGGTTCACGTTTAAAACCGTCAGGAAGTATCACGCATTTCGTTCACCAAAACCGCTCGTGATATTACCCAATATCACATACGGTTTTTTGTCAGAACCGTCTGTGATACTTCATAGATGGTTTTAAACATGAACCGTCCGTGATAATTAACCCATCACAGACGGTGTAGTGTACATATATAGCTCCCCAACAGAGTCTTCTTGATCTCCATCTCTAGCGCTACGGTAACCGCGAGAGATCTCCAAGCCCGGTGAGTCCATCGCCACTCCGTGCCCGGTTTGAGTATCGCCTCACCTCACTGAGCCCGCTCGTGTGGTCTATTTCAGCTATTATCGCCGAGGAGCTTGCCGCCGTCGCCTCTGTTCACCGATCGACGACTAGCCACCTTGGACCTTCCCCGACTTCATTGACACCTTCCTCGTGATCAAGGTGAGCTACTGGAGCATAAGCATCCTTTAATTTGAGTAGTTTCAGGCGTTTACGCCGAAATCGCTAGTGAAGCCCATGGCGCCACCACGGGACATCACCGTCAGTTCGCCTCAGGCGACATTAGGGCCCCGAGCCACGACTATTAGCAATGCGATGTCACCCTAAGCCCAATTTGAGCTTCAAATCCTACTGTTTTTAATCATTTAGTTAATAAACTAATGAATCTATGACATGTGGGACCGCCATAGATTTTATAAATAAAATCATGAAATAAAAAATGAGTCACTAACAAGGAGGGCCCACATGTAAGTTAATAAAATCCGGAAAAATGAAAAAAATGAAAAAAACCACCTTTAGTTCAGAGAAACATACGCTTTCTTTGTTGGAAAGCGTAATTAAGCCTCAGAAAATACGCTTTCGAAGTCACCCTTTTATTTAGTTCCAGGGTTTTCAATACGAACCGTGTGATGGACCGAAACTGGATGTACGCTGAGAACCGTGTGAGTGAAGACTACATTAATGGTGTGTCTGCTTTTACAAGAACTGTTGAGGAGGATATGTTTAATAAGGGGGCGGAATATATGTACTGTCCATGCATTGACTGCGAGAATCTGAAGATGTTTAAGAACCGAGCGCAGATCGAAGAACACTTAATTCGAAGGGGTTTCAAAAAGGGTTATATACGTTGGACCAGTCACAGTGAAGAGCATATTATACAGGAAGTCAACAATATCAATATGCTGCCGGATGATGTCGATTGTGGTTCCGATTCGGATAGGCTGCACGATAACAATCTAGATTAGATGCTTCGCGATGCAGAAGGAAACTGTGATGAGAGGGAGTATGTTCAATTCCGGAGCTTGATGGAGGACTTAGAGAAACCTTTGTTCCCGGGTTGCAAGCCAAAATACACAAGGTTGTCATCCGTACTTGAACTGCTGAAATTGAAGGCAAGCAACGGTTGGTCCAACGAGAGTTTCACGGGGCTGTTAGGTCTCTTAGCAAACATGCTTCTGGAGGGAAACGAGTTTCCCAAAACCACCTACAAAGCCAAGAAGGTTCTTTGTCCATTGGGAATGGAAGTAGAAAGAATACATGCATGTCCGAACGACTGTATCCTCTACCGTAACGAGTATACAAACATGCATGTATGTCGGGTGTGCAACGCATCCCGATACAAGCGTAAGAATCAATCAGATGACGACGAGGGAATCAAGGTGAAGAAAGGACCTCCTGCTAAAGTGGCGTGGTATCTTCCTATAATTCCCCGTTTGAAGCGGTTTTTTGTGAACCCAAAGAATGCAAAATTGCTGCACTCAGAGGAGCGTAAGATTGATGGAAAACTAAGACACCCTGCTGATTCCGCCCAGTGGAGAAACATCGATAGGAGGTTTGCAGACTTTGGTGCGGAACCAAGGAATATAAGGTTTGGATTGAGTACGGATGGAATGAATCCTTTCGGTAACATGAACAGCCAACATAGCACTTGGCCCGTGACGCTCTGTATCTACAACCTTCCTCCTTGGTTGTGTATGAAGCGGAAGTATATTTTGCTATCGATACTTATCCAAGGGCCAAAGCAACCTGGGAATGATATTGATGTGTACCTAGCACCATTGCTAGAAGATTTTGTGACACTATGAAACGAATGGGGTACAAGTATGGTATGTGTACAAACGAGAGAACTTCACTTTATGTTCCTTGTTGTTCTGCACCATAAATGATTATCCTGCCCTTGCTAATCTGTCGGGCCAGAGTACAAAAGGGGCCAAAGCTTGTATTCACTACTTAGATGATACCAAGAGTGTGTGGCTAATTCACTCGCGCAAAACCATGTACATGCGTCATCGTAGGTTCCTTCGGAGGGCTCACCCATACCGCAGGATGAAGAAACAATTCGACGGAGAGAAGGAGGACAGTTCAGCTCCAAGGCATTTAAGCGGAAAAGAGGCCTATGATATGGTTAAGGATTTAGATGTTGTGCTCAGAAAGGGATGTAAATCGAGGACTCGTAAGAAGAACATGTGGAAGAAGAGATCACTATCTTGGGACTTACCTTATTGGGAGCACCTAGAAGTTCAGCACTGCATCGACGTCATGCACGTAGAGAAGAATGTCTGTGACAGCTTGATTGGTCTCTTACTGAACATTCGTGACAAAACAAAGGATGGTGTCAACGCACGGCTTGACTTGGTTGATATGGACATCAGACCTGAGTTAGCACCAACAAAGACCGATAAAGGACGAACGTACCTTCCCCCTGCTTGTTACACTCTATCCAAGGCCGAGAGAACTGAACTGTGTCGGTGCTTGCATGGTATGAAAGTTTCATCCGGTTACTCCGCCAACATGAAGAAACGTGTTTCGATGGAAGATTTAAAGTTAATTGGCATGAAGTCTCATGATTGTCATGTGCTGATGACACAAATGCTCCCTGTTGCAATTAGAAGTATTTTGCCGATCAAGGTCCGAGAGACAATCATGAGGCTGTGTTATTTCTTTAACACAATTGCTCAGAAGGTCATCGATCCGAATGACTAGATGCTCTGCAAAACGAGGTGGTGACGACTCCTGTGATCTTGAGATGTATTTCCCTCTGTCGTTTTTCGATATCATGGTCCATCTCATTGTTCACATTGTGAGGGAGATAAAGACGTGCGGGCCCGTGTTCCTATGTAGCATGTACCCGTTCGAGAGGTTCATGGGAATTCTCAAGTCCTATGTACGGAATCGATCTCGGCCGGAGGGCAGCATCGTCGAAGGTTATGCAACCGAAGAGGTCATTGAGTTCTGCGTCGATTACATGGCTCAGGTCGAACTGATAGGTGTGCCTCGATCTCGCCATGAGGGGAGGCTCGAGGGTATCGGGACCATCGGAAGGAAAGCAATCACTCCAGATATGGATGCATATGCTCAAGCCCATTTCACGGTCTTGCAACACATGGTCAAGTGTTCCGTATCTTGACCAAAGACAAGGACATGCTTGACAGAATGAATCCGAGGCGTCCAGATGTTTGGATCATGAGACAACACAGCGGACGGTTCAACCAATGGTTGAAGGAGCGATTCGCTAGGAGCTCGTCAAGTGATATGCTGACATGGTTGTCAAAAGGGCCAACATTTACAGTTGTGACATGGCGAGGATATGATATAAATGGGTACATATTCTATACGCAGGCTCAGGATATAAAGAGCACTAACCAGAACAGCAGTGTCCGCATAGATGCATTCAGTACCGATGGGTTGAGGAGCTCCTACTATGGGAAAATAGAGGAGATATGGGAGCTCGACTACGTGCTTTTCAAGATCCCCTATTTCGGTGCCGTTGGGTCCATCTCCCACAGGTGAAGGTCGACAAGTACGGCGTCACTACAGTGGACCTCGAACGTGTCGGATACAAAGACGAACCATTCGTATTGGCTAACCAAGTTGTTCAAGTCTTCTATGTAACCGACCCAGCAAATAAGAAGCGCCATGTAGTTCTTCATGGAAAAAGGGGGATTGTCGGAGTTGAGAATGTAGTGGACGAGGAAGAATACAATTAATTTGACGAGTTGTCTCCTTTCGGAAACGGCATAAGGGTCGACGAAGAAGAACGTGATGAAACTAGCTACATACGCGTCGATCATCATGAAGGGCTAATTTTTAAAGATTAATTGAACAATGTGTGTATATGTACGTTCTGATGAATGGTTTATTTTAGTTAATTGATTTGTACTGTGAAATGGATGTGATTGTTTCTGAAATGAATGTGAATTGGATGTATATAGATGTACTTGTTGTGTTTTCTGCTCGATTCAGAGGTCATGGCTAGCATTTCCTGAGGCTAGCCAATAAACAGAACTAGATTAACTAATACAAAATAATATCACAGACGGTTTGTAGATCAAAACGTCTGTGATTCTATATCACAGACGGTTCCTTGGTAAAAACCGCTCAGGATACAATATATCAGCGGTTGTTGGTGAGAACCGTCGTGATACATCACATATCACGTATAGTTGTTGGCGAGAACCATCTGTGATACATCACATATCGCTGAGCGGTTCTACTTTAGAACCGCTCAGTGATATATTACCTGAGCGGTTCTACTTTAGAACCGTGCAGTGATGTTCATCCTATTTATATTCGGACTCTAGGGTTTGCCCGCCAAGACCGAAACGATTAAGTTTCTCAACTCCTCGCTCCCTCCTCCCCCGAGCTCGTCGACGCCACCTCCTCCTCGAGCCGGCCGACTTCTCCCCCAGAGCCGAGCCCATCGACGCTCGGCCGCCTCCTCCTCGGCCCGCGCGCCTCCTCCCCCGGCGCACCACGCCTCCTCCCGAGCCCGCCTCCTCCTCCTCTCCCCCGAGGCAGCGCGCCTCCCCTTCGACGTCGCCCTCTTGCTCCTGTTGCTCCCTACTTGTCCTTCTCCTCGGCCCAAGGTAACCAATGCTTAGAGTTGCCGACCCAGCGCCTTTCCTCACTCTTTCTATCAATAATCTGTCATCTTTGTTTTAGGAATTTGTATTTGTTCTAGTCAGTTATTCATATGGTATTTGTTGTGATCGATACTGCTACTGGAATATATTGCAATGTGGTGTAGTGGGCTTGAGATGAATGCTCTGTGATGTCATAATAGTCTTGTATTGAAATTGTTTTGATAATCGGGTTTGAACTTGAGCTCTAATTGGAATGCTTACTCTACATCTGATAGCAATATCAAAATGTTAAATCTTAGCTTTATGCTGATTTCATTTGTTCACATGATGTTTGTGTTGAGCATATTATTCCTTTTAAATGACTTGGAGGATTTACATGTCTATGTCAATTATCTCAATTATTATTAATTGGTGTGTATACCCATACACATAGAGATCGAATCTTATGATAATATGTTTATGCGTGTCAGAACTTCTATTTCTTGTGAAGATGTCTTCTGCTCATTCTTCGTCATCGCCGCCTCATGTGTCTGATGATGCACCATCCTCTGGAATATCCAACTGCGGTAGAAGAAGAGGAATATCGAAAAGGCCCGCGGGCCGATATACCATCATGGAGGTCGATCAGTCTAGGACCCCTATCAATCCTCGTCGAGTAGTGTCCGCATTTCGGAGAACGGTCGGAATAGTTGCACGGCAATGGGTCAACGTCACCTACGATTCGTGGAAGGAGTTGCCGAAAGAACTGAAAGCTGCGCTCTGATGGATATTCTCAAATCGTTCGAGATCCCGAAACAACACCTGGACTCCGTGCGACGACATGCGTTGCTACAGGCGTGCAAAGCGTGGAAGAACTTCAAGAGTACGCTTGTCAAGAACTACGTGAGAAGGATCTGACGCCTTTCCACAAGTATCCGTTCTTGGAAGAGTCCTGGGCCGAGTTTGTGGCGAAGAAGACGACGCATTTAATTTAGGAGTGAAAGTCACGGCACACACGGCCCTCGGGCAAAAAACAAGCACCCCTACGTACTCGCACGGCTGGTATGCGGGTAAAATCGATATGGAGGATCGGGACCAGCGAGCAAGCCGTTCAATGTCTCTCGCCATTTCCGAGATCACTAATGTGCGCGCTGACAAAGTGGTTATTTGGGAGGTTACGTACCACGCCTACGGGAAGTCTCCTTTCCAAACCCCGAGACCAGAAGTGACCCAAATACCGTAAGATATCGAACTATCTAGTTTGTAATTACTCCATAACTTCATAGGAAGTGAAATGACATGTCAGGCTATTGCAGGTAACACTGAGTGCACAATCTTCACAAGGCTCATTCCAGGCAGACAGGGAGAGAGATATACTCTCCGCGGCCCTAGGGAACAATGAGCATCCGGGTTGCACGAGAGGCGCTGGTGTTTATGTTACATGGGCAAAATGATTCCAAGCGGACTCCGGATCGTACCGGAGTAGGAAGAGAGCCAAAGCCGACGCAATGCAAAGCTACGAGAGGAGATTCGTGCATCTCTCAAAGATGAGATCACTAAATCCATCATAGATGAGCTCGATGATCGCGTCAGAGCTGTGTCGCAACGGTTTGAGGAAAGGATTAGGGAATTGCAAATCTCAAATCGGTTGCAAGCCCCTACCCCTACTGTGCTAGCCAGCCCCCCCAAACTTCCGAGTAGCTGCGCATCTAACCCTACCCCAATAAGCGACGGCAGATTTCCTGTCGATGACATCCAGGTAATAATTATTATCTCTGGAATGCTCGATCCATTTATAGGCCTGTTGGAGTAGCTAATTTTGTATCGTTATGTAGGCGGCCATGAAGTGCAAGCTCCAAGTGAGATATGCCTCTGTTTCCCTAGATGCTGCTTGGGGCCAGGTGTATCCATCCGGTGTCGGGGGCTTTGGTGCACGGTGTAAATCTAACACCGGGTTTCGCAAAAGTGAATGTGGACAGTGTTTGTGCCCATTTCGGGGCCGTTCCACTGCATATTCCCCCAAACGACGAGGTCATGACTCTAGAGCAAACCGTTGGAACATTCATCCAGTGGCCCTAGGGGGACATCTGCCTGGAGCTACCTTCTCCGGTGTCAACTTCACGAGATTGTCCTGCAACAGTATCAAGTTCACGGGAGCTGACTGCACCAAAGCTACCTGCACCGACGTGGTAAGAGGCCGGTGCATCAGATGCATCTACACCTCATGCTCAGTCGACTCTTGTGAAGTCGACCTGTACAAAGCGAGGCAATAAGGGCAAATCAAAGACGGTTGGCTCCTGTTCTGATATCCCCTTCTTGCCGTTGGCCCAGAAATTCGTGCTAGGCGAGCCATTGATGGAGAGGTTAGACAGCCCTACCCTAGGACTAGCTTGCACAACATTACATACATGGTACATGGAACAGGCTAACAAGCCGGCTGAACAACAACGCTCGGGTGTCAGCGTCAAGTTCAAGGAGGATCATTTTAACCACGTGCATCAAAACTGTGTCTTCACGGTGACCTTCGAGGACTTGTTCTGTCTCTTCAACCTCGGCGAGCTCGACGTCTCACTCATACGATGCTGGACACTATAAGTGTGTACAATCACGGTCAATGTTCGTGTAATACCGTAAATGCTATATATAACTCCTTGCTTTTGTATATAGATACATGATGTCTGAAGCCGAAAGAAGGAATTCACCGGTAGGTTTTCTTGACCCACACGTGGTCTCCAAGCAAACCATCGAGGCAAATGTAATATTCGTCGAGAATTACATTATAGATTTTTTCATGGCTCGCCGCAACAAGGAATACATACTTTTGCCCTACAACCGGGAGTAAGTGTTGCACTCTGGCTATACTTGTTGATTTGTACTTTATAAGCAACACGAACTTAGGTTTAATGACCATGCTTGACATACCCGTAGCTTCCATCGATTCTAATTGTAATTATACCAAAATAGAAATGGGTAATATACCTAGATTCCCTAAAGAGGACCACTCACAACTTCACAGTTATCCAGAATTTAATCAACAGGTAAACACATTTCCTCCATAGAAACTCTATTGTAGTCTTTCCTTCCTTTGCAATGGCTAAGGCTAACTTCTTGGAGTCACGTAGGGTGTTCGACGTGTTATATGCTAGAAGATGGAATTGCAAGGGAAGGTGGCTGCAACACGATCTAACTTTCCTGGTACTCGCTAGTTAGCACGCATTAATCCTATATAACACTTCATAGTAATGCCTCTTGAACTAACCAATTCTGTTTTTGCAGTGCTACTAGCAGCCGCCGGGCCGCAACGTCTATGGATACTATGTTTGCCACAACATGGAACTACTCATCGGTTCTGCGATCACCAATGATCCTCAGGTTTGTCAATCTTGCAACAATTATTTCATATATACTTACCAATTTATATAAGCATGAATTTAATCTTCCTATCAACAGGTTGCGACCATCGCTGAAATTGCGTTGGAACAGAGCGAGCTCATAAAAGTTCGATCACACCTTGCGTCATTCCTGAACAGTCAAGTCATAAATCCAGATGGGAGTTTCCGCAGTGTAGATTGAACTTGATTGGGATAGATTGAACTTAATGGTACATGTGTGTAAATTAATGTACATTAATGGTTAATTTTAGTTAATTGATTTGTGAATTGGATGTGCTTGTTTCTGAAATGAATGCAAATTTGATGTGCTTCTGAAATAAATGCGAATTAGATGTGCTTGTTTCAGAGGGCATGGCTAGCATTTCCGAGGCTAGCCAATAAGCGTAAATAGATTTAGCAATGCAAAAGAATATCACAGACGGTTTGTAAATGAAAATGCATGATAGTCGACAATCCTGAGCGGTTTGTAGATGAAACCATCGTGATAGTGATCTATCACGAGCGGTTTCATCTACAAACCGTCTCGTGATTGTCGACATATCATAGACGGTTTTGAGTTAATAACCTTCGTGATGTTATGTATTACTGAGCGGTTGGCAAATGCATGATGACCTATGTCATTACTGACCCAAAAACTCAGACGGCTCACAAAACCGTCTGTGATGACGTTTTTGAACCGTCTGTGAAGGCCTTTTCTGTAGTAGTGCTAGGAGGTAATCCTAGCAAACCGTGTCAAAAGCTTTAGCTATGTCCAACTTGAGAAGGAGCGTCGGGGTTTTCGACCTATGGAGCCGTGATGTGAGGTTTTTGACGTACAATAAATTATTGTGGATGCTTCTTGTCTTGATAAAAGTGCTCTGGTTTACTGACACTAGGTTGTTTAAATGCGGCACCAATCTTAGAGCGAGCGTCTTGGAGATCCATTTCCCTACTCCATGGATGAAACTGATTGGTCTGTAGTTAGTAGCTCTATCTGCTATGTCTTTCTTTGGAATGAGTGCAATACTTGCTGCGTTGAGGAGGTAGAGGTTTGTTGTACGTAGGCTGTGGAAGCTCTGGAAAACTGCCAGGATATCAACTTTAATGACGGTCCAACAGGACTTGAAAAATTAATCGGGAACCCGTCCGAGCCTGGTGCCTTGTCCCCTGGCATCTTTGCTAATGCCTCGGCTATTTCCTTCTCCGATAAAAGTTCCTCCAACATGTTGAGGTTGAGCGGGGTTGTGTTTAATGTCTCCCAATTCAAGTCCGTAGATCTTGCATTCGGCGAGGCCATCAGGCTCTGAAAGTGTTGTTAAACCACCTCTTGCTTCTCATGGTGAGAAATCTCCCATCCCTGCTCGGTCTGCAGTCTTTGGATGTGATTTTTGCAGCACCTAGCACTGACTTTTAGGTGAAAAAACTTTGTGTTGGTGTCCCCCTCTCTAATGTTAACGATGCAAGAGTTCTATCTTTTTCTAGAGAACTCAATCACTTCAAGGCCCATAACTCTTCTTTTGAGGCTGGCTCTAAGCTCGCATTCCTGAGGTGAGAGCCGTCTAGTTTCCTAAGCCACATCCAGACGCAGGATGAGTTCCGTGGCCATGAGAAGATGAAGTTTGTTTTTGGGAGAATAGTGTTTTACTCCATGCCCTGAGCCTCAAGGCCGTGGTGGCGAGCTTGCAGTTGAGATGATGGAAGGGTTCAGTGTGATGGTTGGCATTTTGCTAGGCATTTTTGACGACGTTCGTGAATCCCAGCATCCCAGTCCAGAAGTTTTCAAAATGGAAGGATCTAGGTCTGCGTGGCCCGCTGCTAGTAGAGAGTAACAGGGGGCAGAGGTCGGAAAGCAAAGTGGAAAGGGCATGCAGTACATGACTTTCAAAACGTATATCACATGCCTCGTTGCAGAACACTCTATCTAGTTCGTCGAGTGTTGGGTTTTCTCGCTTGTTGCTCCACGTGAACTTTCTGTTTTGGAGGTGGATCTATTTTAGTTTGCATTCGTTTAGATTCCGACGAAATTGTCCCATCCAAGCATGGTTTAAGTTGTTGTTTTTTTTGTCGCACACCCTGTAGATTAGGTTGAAATCACCGAGGACAAGCCACTTGGTGTCGGAGTGTGGCTTGAGGGGGAATTGTTCTTCTAGGAAGGCCATTTTGTTTGAGTCACGAGACGGACCATAGACGGTCATAAGAAGACAGACTGTGCCACATTCCTTTGTTGTGATTGTCACCGTTAGGTTATATGCCTCGACCCGGATGGCTTCAACTTCGTTGAAGTCTACATTCCACTGGAGTAGTATGCCACCCCACGAGCCAACTGCCAGTCTTTGCACGAAGTGACGGAGTCTGTTGCCGCCTAAGAAATATGTGAGCGCCTGGTCCACCGATCTGAGCTTGGTTTCCTACAAACACGTGATGTGATAGGTTGTGGACGATAAGGTCTCGTGCACCGTCGTTCTGCGAGCCATGGAGTTCAGGCCTCTGAAGTTCCAGCAGATAACCTTTAAGTTAGGCCCAGACATTTGTTATTCTGATTCTAAACCACAAACAGCCGGGTGTGCTGGGTTGCGGCCCCGTGCTATCGTTCAAAGACACGTCGGTGACAGGCAAGCGATAGGAGTGTAGACACAGAGAAGCAGGGGTTGAGTAGCAGTAGAAACACACAGTTCAGATTGAAGAATGTTGAAAATGCGAACATGCGATGGGAAGCGTAAGGAACCGAAAAAAAGACGACAATTTGGCAAAAGCGGTAATGTCAGTGACTATGCTGATCACGGGGGAGGTGGTCGTCGTCTTCTTTGGCCTAGGAGGGTGGCTCGGCTAGGTGGCCACGACGGGGGCCGACGCTCCCACCTGGCCGATAGCCGAAGGTGTGGTCGCCGTTGTGATGTCCACCCACTAATACAAAAAGGCTAATACTGGACGCCTTATCACAGATGGTTGACCAAAACCGTCTGTATTAAATACAATCACAGATGGTTTTGGTTTAGCGACCGTCTGTGTTACTGGCTGTGCTAAAAAACGTATGTGGAGAAGTAATATTACAGACGGTTTGTGTTGAAAATTGTCTGTGAAGTATCACAGACGGTTCTGAACAAGAACCATCTGTGATACTAGTAGTATCACAGATGGTTCTTGTTCAGAACCGTCTATGATACTTCACGGACGGTTTTCAACACAAACTGTCTGTGACTTCCCATCCTCATCACAGACGTTTTGTATTAAAAACCGTCTGTGATAAGTATTTCTGATTTTACCATGGCTTGAAATCACTAACACTCTGATTTTACCAAGCATGGTAAAATCAGAGAGTAAGGAAAATTCCAAGTCATAGACTGTTTTTAATAGAAACCGTCTATGATAAGAAACATATCATAGACGGTTTTAATACAAACCGTCTATGATAAGATACTTATCACAGACGGTTCGTATTAAGAACCGTCTGTGATATGTCGTCATAGACGGTTTTTGTATGAAACCGTCTGTGATTCGCAGCGCGGGAGTTCAAAAAAGTTTGAACGCGTGCGCGGGAGGCAAAATATTTTGGCACTGTCCTTATATATATAGCCACCCTAACCTTGTCTTCCATCAGTCTCTCCCTCTCCCCTCCCCACACTTCAAAAAAGTTTGAACGCGTGCGCGGGAGGCAAAATATTTTGGCACTGTCCTTATATATTATAACCACCCCAGCCTTGTCCTCGATCAATCTCTCCCTCTCCCCTCCCCACACTAAGCTCTGGCGGCCACCCTCGATTCCTCATCGCGACTCAACAAGGAGACACAACCGACAATGAGGAGGAGGAGGGATGCGGAGGAGCTCCTTGTTTGCCGTAGGAGGTAGACTGCCGGAAGGTACGTGTACATCCCTAAAGCATACACAATTTGTTGGCTGTTTGTTGTAAAGAAAATTATCTTAATTTTGTGTTACCTAAGATCGAAGCGCCGCCGAAGGTTTTCAGTTGTCTCTCCTTGCCGACAAGTTTCAGTTGAACTCGACGACATGCAAGAACATCTTGTGATATGCCGGTGAGGTACAGGGAGGAGCTCACAAGACTAATCCAAGAAGCCGATGAGTTCTTCAGGTGCTTGGAGGTATAGATGGTTTCTAGCTAGTTTAATTTTGTAACTTTATTCTTTTTTTCCAATTCGAAGGGGACGTTGTGAAACTTTTTGGTTTCCCTTTTATATAATGTGTTTGCCATCAGAATTTTAATTGGATTAATTTTAGTGTCTTGCTAGAGGTTGCTTATGGAAACTACTGTCAAGCAATTGATTTGTTTGGCTCAAAATCCGATTTTTTTAATAGAAAAAACTATCACAGATGGTTCTTGTTTAGAACCATCTGTGAAAATAGACTATCACAGATGGTTCTTAACAAGAACCATCTGTGATAAGTAATTATCACAGACGGTTCTTATTCAGAACCGTCCGTGATAGCTTTTTTTTACAGACGGTTCAAAAACCGTCTGTGATGACCTCATGTCATCACTGACCCATAAAGTCAGACGGCTCACGAAACCGTCTGTGATGACGTTTTTGAACCGTCTGTGAAGACCTTTTATGTAGTAGTGACCAGGTTTGACTCGTCATGTCCCACCAGGTCTAGGAGTACGCCGTCGGCCTGTGCTGTGAGCTGAGAATCTAGCTTGGGGAGGCGGGAGAGTGACGCAATGGCCTATTGTGGAAAGGGGCCATCAAACATTTGAAGGTAGTCCTTGAGGGCGTCATCCGTCAGAGGTTGGTCTTGCGGCGGTGCTCCCAGCTTATGGGCGAACGTCTCTTGTGCCCTATGCAGGATAGTGACTACCTGCCTTTTCTACGCTAGGAGTAGACTACGACGAACCTTTGAGAGGTCAGTGTGCTTGGTCCGGCGTTGCTTTATCATGGTGACAGGTGCCGGCATGGTAAGGGCCGACGACAGTAGCTCGGCGAAAAGGGCTTTCACCAAGTTGAGGGGTGACGTGGTGGGGGCGATGTTTGAGTGGCCTTGCTTGGCGTGTTGGCTCAGGCTATCCACCAGGGGGTGTTGAGCCGAAGAAGTGGCCACCATGCAAAGACCAACCAGCTCGGAGACGGGTCCGGTGGAGTCGGCAAAAGTGGCTATGTCGGGGGGCGTGGGTGCCTTGTGAGGGGTGGTCGCTTCCTTGGTCCGCCCCGCAGAGGGCTGTGCTTCTTAACCCGACGGTCGAACGACAGTTGAACAGCCACCTAGGTGGCTTGGGGGAGCTCACTATGTGCAACGCCAGGATGGACGTCTGTCCCTTTGGTGCCTGAAGCCGTCGGGGCGTGATGAGGAACGATCGAGACAAGGCCAGGCCAGCCCTGTCTGTCGCCTGGGCCGGGTGTAGAGTGGGAGATGGCCGACATCTCGTGGCTAGGCCGAGGGAGTCGGACGCCTCGCCTGTAGCCTGTATGTAGCCTTCCGCCTTACGCAGCCATTCGACGAGCGTCTCTTCAAAGGGAAGCGGAGCTGGAGGAGGAACCTTGGGCGCCTAGTCGGAGCTGCTGTCGAGCATCTCAGGGGGTGTTGTGGCACTTCCCGCCGGAGCCGCGCGTCGGTGGCCGTCATCTCTTCAGTAGCTTTCGTTGTGGGCCTAACGGGTACGTTGTTCGATATGGATTCGGACATCCCATATGCGCTCCAGTCCTTCACCTTCACTCCCCGAGCTCATCCTGTGCAGTGCCCATGTGTACGTACCGTGCCCTGAGCACATCTAGACCATCCAGATCCATATTACATCGCTGGAGACGATGGACCTCTGCAACAATGTATCGCTGGGATCCATGCTGGATTAATTCAAGAGTTCGTTCATATAGTGTTGGCCGGCCGGTGCCAAAAGAGCACGGCGATCCAGACACACGCATGGACCGCGCGCTGTGGTACGTACGTGACGCACCCATGTGTGAAGATGCGATGGCGGTGACATTAGCGTAATATGGCAATGATTAGGTAATGATGCATACAGGTACAGCCATGCATTGGGCCATGAAAATAGGTCAAACTGTTGTGATTTGGGGAGGAGAAGAGGAAGGAAGGAAAGAATGGGAACATGGAAGGAATACAAACGTACGGCCAGAGGCGAGATTCCCGGCCGGCCGTCATGTGAGGGAGGGGATGTCGTGTCACATGACCTTGGCTTCATGGGATAAAAATGTGCATGCTTTCTATCATACAGTACACTACTAGCACTACACTTTGGCCTATGACTTTGGAATCCTGATTGCCACGCGTGGCTACAGCTTGTATTGTGAGAATCTTGAAGGATTCATGTAGAAATTGCACTATTTTCTAAAATTCCTGCGTATCCAAATAAGACTTAGGAGATATAATAAGAACTAAGCAATAGACAGCCTCTTGAGATAAATATACCTCTTGAGATGCAGCACCATGTGCCTCCAATAGTGGCTTATAGTACCAAATTGTTCATCCCATTCTCTTGGCATAATAATCTTTAACATTTCTAGTCTCATAAGCCTGCATATGAAATGTGCTGAATTCTCATATAAGAAAAGGCAGACTACCAGCTTGAATAAACATATATGAGTACTTAAACGACACTCCTACTTTTAATTGAAAAATAGAGGAAATAACCCGAGCAATTGCGCGTTTAGATATTAAGATTCTACTATCTTTGTTATACAGTTATAATTCCTATGATTGAAAATACACATGCATTTGTTATACAATATTTATGTATTAATAATCTGCATTGTTATATTTTGGCCCCACCAAAATAAGCGATATAGATTCTTTTTATTTTTCTTGACTAATGAGAGAATTTCTAGGATTTTTTCTTTTTAGGGATTATTGAGGGATTTTCTTGCTCTCAAAACAAAGGAGATGCCTTGAATCTCACTAGTACTAGCTGGGATGGCCAGGAAGTTTTGTATTTCCATCAAATTAAAAGAATTGGTGTTTTCTATCTATTGAATATGAGATCCACAGTTATGGAATGAATTCAGACAACAAAAAGACAAATCCCTTACCTTCTCCAACTTCGGCGGCGGGATCACCGACGATGGCAAGCAACGATGGTGGTGGTGGGATAGAGGGAAGAGACGGGTTCACTAGAGCCCCCCCCCGCCCCCGTTGTAGATGGAGGAGGGTGGTGGGCGATGGTGAGCGTCACGACATGGCAACCAAGAGAATATCAAGGTGGGAGGGTTTCACAAGGCAAAGCAGGAAGAGGGACGGTGTGGTGAGGCGACGAGGAGCTGCCATTTCTTGGTGGGTGGCCGACGGGGTAGGGGCAAGCGAGGGAGGCCTGCGAGCTCGTCGGGTAGGAGGGGTAGGAGGAAGAAGAGGGATGGGGCCACAGCAGGAGCAAGGACGGAGCAAGAGTGAGGGAGGACCTCACTGGAGGAGACATGTCGGAGGCGGAGATGACGCGCCAATTTTGATGGGTGGTGCGCTGGTGCTACGAAGGGATAAGAGGAAACGTGGTTGTTCGACCAAACAAAGGTCCATAGAAGCGTCTGAAAAATTCTTATTCTACTTCTTTGAGATCTAAGCATGAGCTTATAGCTTCATTAGAAGCAAGAGTAGTACAATCTTTGAGGATACAATCATGAAGAAAGAGGTCACTCCACATACACAATTGATCCAAGCACAAAGTTGACATCTCATTGAACCTTAATTAAATTCCTCTACCATTAACTCTCAACATCAATAAGTTGTTGAATATTTGAGGGCTATTGGGTAATTTCTTATTTTCAGAAAATAAGAAATAGCAAAGAAAAGAAATTATGGTGGGGCCCACCTATCGGCGTAAGAGGGAGAGGATAGGGCTGGAGACTCAGCTCCAGCCCTATCCTTATGCGTTCGTGCTTCTGAGCGTGACTCGAGTTGGGCGGCGGTTTTGGAGAGAGGAGCAGAGGCGTTAGAGGCGTGGACTGGCCTGGGCACTTTGGGCGGCGGTCGTTCGCTGCCATCGTGTCGCCCTCTCCTCATCTCCTCTTAAAATGGTGGCTAGCAGCTCTTCTTTTTCGGTACCCGAACAATAGTGAAATTCCCCATTTTTTTGGTGCTTCTTCTCTTTTGATTTGACTTCGATTTTGGGCCTTTTGGAGCTCCTATGATGTCATGAATATCCTAACCCTGTCGGTGGTGAGGTCTGAAACTCCCTTGTGCATCCTGTCTGTTCTCCTCTTGTGCCATTTCTATGTTGGTTGCTTTGTGAGGACACTTGACTCTTGCGTTTTTGGGGCTCTGTTCCGGTCGGCTCTGCATTGATTTTGGGTGGTAAGAAGCATCTGGTTTCTTGTGATTGGTGCTACAAGGTGCTTTTGACCGAAGCATCCTGTTGGTGATTCTTGTGTGGCATATCTCCCAGTACCTCAACTTCACATTTGGTGTGTCCCAAATTGTGAAGATCGGCATTGTATCTCCGACGACCACGTCTGTTCATTCGAGGCACAGCGAGGTGATTGGTTTTTTGAGACAACGTGATTCACGTGCCTTGCCCGGTTCTTCTTGGTGGCTTTGCTTGCCTTCGGCTTTGTGAGTATCACTATATTCCATTTTGATTATCTCTTTGCATATGTGATGTTAGTCAGAGTTTCATACTGTGAGTAATTGTTTTGATACTCCTACTAGAATATATTGCAAAGTGATGTGATGGGCTTGGATTTAATGCTCAGTGATGATAATGGTCATGTACTGAAATTGAATTGATAATTAGTTCATATTTGAGCTCTAATGTGTTGCTTACTACTGTCACTTTGATCATCTGTTTAACAGTCTAATACTTTCGGTTGTGCTTGATTGAATTGAACCATCTGGTTCTATGATCTCTAGCAATTTAGTTTGCTTGCTCTTTTGTTTGCCAATTGGCATTACAGTTGAACTTGTGAATTTGTGTTTCTTTTACACTGTGAGTTATCAAGTTCTGTTGGCTAACTGGAGTACTATTTTGTGATCATTTTTACAATACTGATCTCTTGTTGTCCGAAAGTATAAATTGTTGTCTTTGGTGAATGAGATCAATTTTTGATAGATTAGTAAAGAATTATTTAGAGCTCAAAGTTTGAATTTATATTGTCATTAGTGAAGAGTATAGACTAAAGTAGCGAGAATGCCAAGATTACATCTTGTGCAGCTCTACATCTGAGAGCAATAACCAAAATATTAAATCTGAGCATTATGCTAGTTTTTATTGTCCACATGTTCTATGTTTTGAGTATATTATCCTGTTTAAATGACATGGAGGATTTACATATTTATGTGTTAATTTTTTCATTTAAATGCTGTTGGAAATATGCTTCAGTTATCATTAATATTGCTGGAATTAATTCTGAATATTTGCTAAAACTGCAATTTGTACAACAATTCAGAAAACCAATATTTCAAGAAATGGCTTCCTTGTCTGATGTCATTAAGCCGAAAGTGTTTGACGGTGCTAACTTTAAACGTTGGCAGGCTAAAACTAAGTTATGGCTGACTGACCTCAGACTTTTCTGGATCATTTCAAATCCTCCAATGTTTCCATTGAAAACCGCTCAAATGACGCGGTGGGGGCATACAAGCAATTCGATCTTAGCTCGTTTGTTAGCCATCCTTTCCAACCAGCTGTTCAACATGTACGTTAACATCAGGGATGCCCAGCAACTCTGGGATGAACTTGATGAGAAATATTCCGAAGGGGGTAATGGGAATGAGTCTTTTATAACTGCTACCTACTTGAACTTTAAGATGGTTGAGGGGCGGTCGGTGATGGAGTAGCTCCATGAGCTACAACTCCATGTATGGTACTTAAGTCAGTACGACTACATCTTACCTGAGAAGTTTCAAGTATATATCATCTTGGCTAAGTTACCGCCCTCATGGCTTGACTTTGTGACCACTCGTAGACATATAAAGGAGCATTTGACTCTCAATGAGTTGTCAACTGCTATCAATATCGAAGAGCGAGCAAAAAGCCAATGACGGTACAGGAAAGACTCAAGTTTAGGCTATCAGGTGGAGGTCAAGAGTGTTGGAGGCTTTGGGAAATAGAAGGTCAAGAATCAGCCCCAGAACAAGCTCCATGGAAAGAAAATGAAGAAGAAGAAGAAGGAGGACATTGTTTGCTTTATGTGCAGAGTGGTTGGTCACAAAGCCATCCATTGTCGCAATTGTAAATACAAGGGTCCTTCTCCTTATCTGCATAAAGGCCGAAAGGCCGAAATGAATGTCGCACTGGCTAGTTCCAGTTCTGAAGGGTATGTACCTCAGGCCTTTATGGCAAGTCCATCTATTGATTGGTGGATTGATACAGGTGCTACTATACATATATGTGGTGATCAATCGTGTTTCTCTTTATTTCAGGGTAAAGGTTGTGGATCTGTCCTAATGGAGAACGGAGCCGCTGCTATAGTACGTGGGATTGGACATGTTTGCTTGAAGCTCACTTCAGGCAAACCACTCATTCTAAAAAACGTGTTGTACGTGCTTGCCATGACTTGCAATTTGATGAGTGGGTCTATGCTGTGTAGGCAAGGAATAAAACTTGTGTTTGAGTCAAAAAAAGGTCGTGTTGACCAAATTTGGTAATTTGTAGGCAAAGGCTATGATAGCGGAGGCATATTCCGCTTACCTATTCTTGATTTCAATAATGTAACATTTTTAATGTTTACCATTGCAATAAAATTCATGATGTTTGACATTTTCGTTTATGTCATGTTGACTTTGAAGCTATTGTGCGGTTAAGAAAAATGAGTTTAATTTCAAGCTATAATTATGAGAAAGGTTCTAAGTGTGAAGTGTGTATGCAAGCAAAGCAACCCTGAAAACCTTTTCATAGCATTGAAGGGCAAAGCACCTTTCCACTTGAGCTAATCCATTCCGATCTTTATGAGATGAATGGAATATTAACTAAAGGTGGCAAACATTACTTTCTAACTATCATAGATGATGCGACTAAGTATTGCTACATTTACTTACTTAAGTCGAAAGATGAAGCACTAGAACACTTTTAAATCTTTAAAGCCGAAGTGAAAAATCAACTAGAAAAGAAAATCAAACGGTTAAAGTCGGACCGAAGCAATGAATACATCTCAAATGAATTCTCTCAATTCTGTGAAGAAGTGGAATAATTCATGAAATTACTCCACCATAATCACCCCAATCGAATGGAATAGCCAAAAAGAAGAACCAAACTCCTTTTGACTTGGTTAATGCCATGCTACAAAGTTCAGGTATGTTGGACTATTAGTGGGGTGAACCAGTTCTCACAGCGAACTTTGTCCTAAATAGGATTCCACCTCGCAATCAGGAGGAAACAACTTATGAAGGATGGAATGGGGGAAAACCTAACTTATCATTTCTTGGAACTTAGGGATGCCTGGCAAAAGTGCATATGTTGTTACCGAAGTAAAGAAAGCTTGGTCCTAAGACTGTTGATTGTATCTTTCTAGGGTATGCTAAAAATAGCACGACTTATAGATTTCTAGTTGTCAAATCCGAGGTGAGTGACATCACTACAAATGTAATGATGGAATTCCGTGATCTGATGTTCTTTGAACATGTGTTTCCTATGAGGTCAAATGAAGTCATTGACCGTAATGGTTCAGATGAGCACTATTCTTCCTAGTGTGGATAACACTGCTCCAGAATTGGAGTTGAGGAGGAGTAAGAGGCATAGGACTAAAAAGTCTCTTGGCGATGACTATGTCACCTATGTCATGGATGATGAACCACGAACCCTTTCAAAGGCATACGCATCCCCGGATGTGGATTACTGGAAGGAGGCAGTCTGTAGCGAGATGGATTCCATCATAGCTAACAGAACGTGGGAGGTTATGAACCTCCCATTTGGATACAAGTCAGTGGGCTGCAAATAGATCTTTAAAAGAAAGCGCAGACCTGATGGTACTATAGAAAAGTATAAGGCTCATTTAGGGGCTAAGGGTTTCACGCAAAAGAAAGCTAAAGACTATTTTGATACATACTCTCCTGTGGCTCGTTTACCCACAATTTGGGTGCTTTTAGCACTAGCTAGCACATACAAACTCCAAGTACATCAAATGGATGTAAACACTGCTTTCCTAAATGGAGAGTTGGATAAGGAGATTTATATGCAACAACCCGATGGTTTTATGGTTGAAGAGCAAGAGAAGAAAGTATGTCGATTGATTAAATCCTTGTATGGCCTAAAACAATCTCCCAAGCAATGGCATAAGAGATTTGATAGTACAATGACCTCGGTCGGCTTTGGTGTAAACGATGTCGATAAAAGTGTCTACTATCGGTTTAGTGGCGGCGAAGGTGTCATTATGTGTATTTACGTGGATGACATATTGATTTTTGGGACCAACATGGATGCAATCAGTAAAAAGAAGTCTTTCCTCTTCCAGAATTTTGATATGAAAGACTTGGGCGAAGCTGATGTTATCTTAAATATCAAGTTGATAAAGGTTGAGAATGAGATTATTCTATCACAATCCCATTATGTGGACAAAGTCCTAACCAGATTTGGATTCATGGACTGTAAGTCAGCGGCCACATCCTATGATCCAAATGTTAAGTTACATAAAACATTGGACATGGAAAAGACCAGCTTAAATATTCTCAAATAATGGGATCCTTAATGTATCTAACTAGTGCAACAAGACCTGACATCTCATATGATGTAAGCGGATTGAGTCATTATATGGCAAATCCAGGAGATGATCATTGGATAGCACTAGAGAGGGTACTTAGGTACCTAAAGGGGACCACAAATTTGGGAATATATTATTTTGCTCATCCGGTAGTTTTAGAAGGATTCAATGATTCTAACTGGATCAGTGACTCAGATGGCATGAAGGCTACGAGTGGCTATGTTTTCACTCTAGCTGGTGGGGTTGTTTCGTGGAAGTCTTCTAAACAGACTAACCTTACACGGTCCACCATGGAGGCTGAGTTGGTAGCATTAGACTCAGCGGCTGTAGAGACAGAATGGATTAGAGAACTCCTTTCTGATCTACATGTGCTGGAAAAGCCAATTCCAACTGTATTAGCCTACTGCGATAACCAAACCATTCTGGTTAAGGCAAAGAGTAGGAAGGACAATATAAAGTCCTCAAAATATACAAAGAGGCAACTTAAGTCGGTAAGGCATGCTAGAGAAACAGGCGTTATTTATGTGGAATACATCCAGTTTGTAAATTCTATTATGCATGCGTGTATGTTTTGTATGAAAATGCTATTGTTGGGAAAACGGTACTTGTAAATCCTACTTGCTGCATACGTCTCCTTGAAATATTAATTCCTTACTATTGTAACCTTTAGAATATGGGTTAGATAATATATAATGTCATTTGAGAATTTTTGAGTGCGATTTTCGCACAAATGCAACTAGAGCGATAGATTTTCTAAAAATTTGATAAAAGGACAATATGTTAATTCGAGAATTTGGGATATTTTGAAAATAGCCCAGAGGTGTTATCTCTGTTATTTTATGAAAATAAAATGAAAACTTTAGTCTTTAGACACGAGCGAGTTATATTGTATTCTAAAAAAGTGAGGATTGTGACTCACTGGTAGATAGGGTGGAGTTCTCGCCCGTAGTCGATTAAGAACTGAAGCTAGCAACTCTAGGACTAAGACCTAATCGTACAACCGTATGTGCTAGGATGGGGTAGCAGTAGCTAACTAAGTTGTTGAAACATAGCCTTGAATGACAGTAGGCAGAAGTAGTGCGCGCATGACTGGTTAGGTATGCCGATACAACTGCGAATGCCTTACTTCAACGGGTCTCTATTCGAGCGAAGTGAGGAACTCACTCAGAGGATTTCTATCCGGGAGAGTGAGGCTCCTCATTCAACGGGTTTCTATCCGGATGAATGAGGATAATGATTCGCAGGGCTAGTGCAAGGTTAGGGCTAGATAATGTAAAGGTTGCATCGCGAACTCTAGACTGCTTACCTTCGGTATTGAGCAGTGATATAGAGATATTCTAGGTAACTAGAATACTACTTACTATGGGTAAAGTTGTACACCTCTACAGAGTGAAAAATCTATTTAAATAGCCATGCTCGCGGTCATAAGCATGCTTAGTGTGGCTGGTATGGTGGTAGCTTTACTTTTCAAACTGTTTTGTCACAAAAGATGGGGGTAGTGACATGGGGTTTTTATTTGTTGAGTTGTCTGCCATGTCTATGGCTGGACTGCTATGTCTATAGCGGGACTGCCATTTCTATGGTTGAAAGTGAATTTGTTAGTGCCATGTCTATGGCTGAATATGAATATATTTTTCTTGCAACCGATTAGGGTTGCGGTTGTTGTTATTATTTGATTCAATTCTTTACTTAATGTCATGTACTTACATTCTTAAACCGCTCTTTTAAATACTGTTGCAAATTATTACTTATGAATATTGCAAATAAAAATGGCTTTGAGCAAAATAACTTGTAAAGTAGAGCTCTATCCTTTGAATAGCGTTGCATCTAATATAGTGTTTGCGATACACTACAAGTCTTGCTGAGTACACAAGTAGTCAGTCTTGCTAATATTGTTGTTTAGAGATCGAAGATACGCAGATGCCAGCCGACGAGTTCTTTGCTCCTGACACCGGAGGGTTCGGTGACGGGTCTACCTAGGCCTTGTACCTTGTCGGTTGCCCGCGGGTTCAGATGGGTATTGTCGTAGAGGCAGCCCACCGGCCCCATCAACCTTGCGAAACAGTGCCGAGGCTACAGCAAATGCCCTGAAGGTAGCCCGAAGCCTACGAAGGGTCAACGAACGAAGCCTCCGAAGGGTGTCCTGAGGGGTACAGGAGGTACCCCAAGGGTGACCCGAAGCCTCCGAAGGGTGTCCCGAGGGGTACAGGAGGTGCCCCGAAGGTAACCCGAAGCCTCCAAAGGGTGTCCCGAGGGGTACAGGAGATACCCTTAGGGTGACCCGAAGGTCCTGAGGGGTACAGGAGGTGCCCCGAAGCCCACGAAGGGTCTTTTTGAAGTAGCAACCGAAGAAGGCTCAAAGAGTATTTGGAGGAGATCCGGCCGGAGGAAAGAAAAGAGATAGCTGGACCAGAAGCTAAGCATAGGGGGTAGGAAAGGACCCTGCAGTCCCTACACTAGTAGTACTTTTGTAGGGGTGCTTATGTAACCTCATGTATCCTGCCATTTCGTCTATAAATAGACATCCACCCCCATGTATTATCCAAGGTTTTTCAGAGCAATACACTATACATCTTAATACACTATACTTTTCCTGACAATCAGTCCCCTCTTTGAGGACCCTTCGAACATTCCGAGTGTACTAGGGGTCACCCTTCTTTTACTGTCTGGCCCTTTTGCTACAACAGTTGGCGCCGTCCGTGGGGACGGTAGGAAAGTCACGAAGTACAAACTCCTAGCTCAAGCATGGCACCGCGGGAGAAAACCAAGTCCAAAACCTCGTGGCAAAGCCGGCGCAGTCAGAACACCCAAGACTCGAGAGCAAAGCGAACTAGAACCTCCGTAGCGGAGGCACCCCTCGCTCCGCAGGCGGAGGAGGAAACGAACAACTCCACGCAAGGAGTAGGCCAGCCCGCCCTGGAAGCAGGCGCTAGTCAAGAGTCATTTGTAGCATTGCAACAAGAGTTGGCAGATCTTCGTCGTGAGATGGCAACCCTTCGACACCCGCCGACCTCAGCCCTCGCAGCTCCACTACTACCCGAGCCAATCGTCGCAGCGGAGGCAATTCCCGAGCCTCCAGCCCCATTGCTTCGGGGGGATCCCAACTCCCCGTTGAGCTTAGGGTTGGAGACCGCCTGCTGGCCGCAAGGGTTCAAGATGCCGGAGGTCACACCATTCCAGGGATGCACCGACCCTTCGGAATTCCTTCGGGTTTATGAAACTGCGGTGGAGGCTGCCGGAGGTGATGACACTACAAAAGCGAAGAGCGTCACCCTCGCTCTTAGGGGCGTAGCGCTGACATGGTTCTTCACCATTCCCCCACGCTCCATCTACGCATGGGAACAGTTGCGAGACCTCATCAGAAATAACTTTCACAGAAACTACACGGAACCCAAGGATGCGGGGCATCTTTTTGCAATAAAACAGGCACCAAGTGAATCCCTCCGCAGTTTTTTCAGAAAGTTCACAGAGGTCAAGTGCCAGGTAAAAGGCGTCAACGAAATCACCATCATTAATGCCACCACCTGCGGGCTCCGGAAGGGACCCCTCTCGGAGAGACTGGCGCGCAAACCTGTCCGCACGGTGACGGAGCTCTTCGACAAGATGGAAGAGTACGCCCGGGTGGAGGAAGACAGTGTCCGCAGAGGAACGCTCACCACCACTCCAGGCCTAGCACCCTCAAAATAAATGTTTGCCACCACCTCAGCCGGGACATCCACCAAGCCACGAAGCAATGACTTCCGGCAAAAGGGCAGGGGAGTCTACCACGTGGATGGCGTGCCAAACCCCGAAGGAGGGTGACGCGGAGGTCGCTGGGGCCGAGGCCGCAGGCGAGGACGCGGGCAAAATTTCGGGCGCCAACCGGACAACCGCTCCAGAAGACCTACACCCTTTTGCGACCTTCATGGCGAAGGCACGCATACCACCAATGAATGTCGTACAATTGCAGCCATGCAGAATTACGTGCGATGCGAGCAGCAGCCATCAGAGCCCAATAATAAAGGAGGAAGTGACAATCGACTCCCCGCACCACCACCAAGACCCCGTATAGAAGGAAACCACCCCGAGCACCACCACAAGATCATCAATATGATCACTAGAGGGTCTTCGCTCGGAGTACCATCAAAACGGCAGCGCCGAGCATACGCTCGACAGATTCACCACCTTGCGGTGTTCCCTGCATCCAGCCACCCACCATACTCCGAAATCCCAATTTATTTCGGTCCGGAAGACGCTCAAGGAGTGTATTTTCCGCATCAATATTCCCTCGTCATTTCCGCTAACATAGCGGATTTCGAGGTCAAGCGTGTCCTTGTGAATAGAGGAAGCTCCGCGGACCTCCTCTTTGTGGACGCCTTCGACAAAATGATGATCCCTCGGGATCGCTTGTCACTTGATAGGCGGAGGAAGCACATGACATGACTTTAGGCCGAGATCACCTCAATGTCACCTTTTGCGATGGCTACACAACTAGAACCGAGGTCCGTCACATTCGATGTTGTCCAACTGCAGTACCAGTACAACGTCATCCTTGGTAGAGCAGCATTGAACTCCTTCAGAACCATTGCGCACCACAACTACCTATGTATGAAAATTCCCGCACTAGAAGGCGTCATTACTGTGCGAGGAAATCAAGACCTAGCAAGACAAATTGAGTTCCAATTACTGCCACCAGCCCGACATGTCCACACTGTTGAGCAAGACAACAACGAGCAGTCAACCAGCCCTTCGGCAAAGTGGGCACCAAAGCCGAAGCCCCATGGCGAGCTCCGGAGAGTCCCCTTAGATGATGACTCCCCAGACAGGACAGTCTCCTTAGGAGCCCAGTTGCCAATAGAAACGCACAACGCCATACTCAAGGTACTTCGCAGTAACAAGGACGTCTTCACTTAGGGCCCTGAAGACATCCCCGGCATAGCAAGAGCAACAATTGAGCACCGCCTAGCTCTCCGAAGTGATGCACCACCCAAGAAGCAAAAACTACGACGCATGTCTGCCGAAAGATTGGAAGCAGCGAAGAAACAAATCACCAAGTTATTAAACGTCGGGGCCATTCGTGAAATCAAATACACGGAGTGGCTCAGCAACCCTGTCCTTGTCCAAAACGAAGGCAAATGGCGCATGTGCGTCGATTACACGGAGCTCAATAAAGCATGCCCCAAAGATGATTTCCCCCTGCCACGCATTGACCAATAATCGATGCCACTTGGTCATGAGTTGATGAGTTTCTCGACGCCTACTCCGGATACCACCAGATACTTATGGCCAAAGAAGACGAACTGAAGACAGCATTCATCACCCCCGTAGGCACATATTGCTATACCCGCATGCCCTTCGGGCTCAAGAATACGGGTGCGACCTTCACCCGTCTCATTTCGAAAGTCCTAGCCGGGCGACTTGGTCGCATAGCGTAAAGCCTCGTTGATGATATAGTGGTCAAAAGTGGGTTGGCAGATGAACACACGAAGGACCTGCAAGAAACCTTCGCAAACCTTCGCAAGGAAGGAATCAAGCTCAACCCAGAGAAGTGTGACTTTGGTGTTAAAGCAGGAAAACTTCTCGGATTTCTAGTATCCGAGAGGGGCATCGAAGCCAACCCCGAAAAGATAAGGGCCGTCTAGGAGATGAAGCAACCTCACAATGCCCGCGAAGTACAAAAACTTACAGGCCGGCTGGCAGCCCTTAGCCGTTTTCTTTCCCGCTCGGCAGAGAAATCCCTTCCATTCTTCAAGACACTCCGCAGAACGGAGCCGTTCTGGTGGACCGAAGACCGCCAGCGTGCATTTGAAGAACTCAAACAGTACTTGACCCAGTTGCCAAGCCAAATCTCCTGCTCTACCTCGCTGCCTCATCATCAGCAGTAAGCGTAGTCCTTATCCAAGAAGACAATGGCCAGCGCCCAGTCTATTATGTCTCCGAAGCACTCCAAGGTGAAAAAACCCGATACACAGAGCTCGAAAAGCTTGCGTACGCCTTGCTCATGGCCTCGCGGAAGCTCCGCCACTACTTCCTAGCGCACAGCATCATCGTCCCCACTTCCTACCCCCTGGCTTTGTTGCTGCGAAGTAAAGACGCCACGGGACGAGTAGGAAAGTGGGCCGCCGAGCTCGCACCCTTCAACATTACCTTTGTCGCCAGGACAGCCATTAAATCACAAGCTCTAGCAGACTTTGTTGCTGAGTGGACACCAAATAGCAAAGACCACATCCTCACTCACGTCAAAAACCCGTCGACAATGTACATTGACGGATCATGGTGCTGCGCCAGAGCCGGAGTAGCAGCCATTTTGGTCGCCCCGGACGGGCACACCATAGCCCACTCAGCCCGCCTCGCTTTCCCAACAACAAACAATACCTCCAAGTACGAGGCGTTGCTACTGGGCCTCTGCAAGGCGAGGGCGCTGGGAGCAAAGTGGATACTCATCAAAAGCGACTCCAGACTAGTAGTAGGTCACTTTGACAAATCGTTCATCGCTAGAAATTCAGAAATGGCAAGTTATCTCGCCGCGGTCCGCAAAGCATCAACCTACTTCGTCGGCCTGACAGTCCAAACCATACCTCGAAGTGACAACGAAGAAGCAGACAAACTGGCAAAGATGGCTAGCTTCGGCCAACACCCTTCGCTAGATGTCTTTCACGAGGTACTGATGAAACCTTCGGCTTCACTCGAAGCACAAGGGGCTGCACCCGAAGAACATTGTGCTCCGTCCGAAGCACAAGGGGCTCCGCTCGGAGCACATACAGTGTCACGCAGCGTGCTCCAAGTGGCGGAGGTCGACTGACGAGACGTTATCATCAAATACCTCGCTAGAGAAGAACCAGAAGATGAAGCTGAAGCAAAGCGCCTCCGGCACAGAGCCAAAAACTATCATATCCTAGGCGGGCAGCTTTACAAGGGGGCAGTCTGCGCCCCTTACTTACGATGCCTATCTCGGGAAGAAGGCCAAGTCTTCCTTAAAGAGATCCACGAAGGACTATGTGGCACACATCAAGCACCTCGAAGCATCGTTGGCACATCATTTCACCAAGGATTCTACTGGCCCACAGCGCTCCGAGATGCCCAAGACCTCGTTCAACGCTGCCAAGGGTGCTAGTGAGCCAGCAAGCAACTCAAGGCCCCCTCTCTCTCGCTCCAACCTCTGCCACCAGTGTGGCCCTTCGTGAGATGGGGACTTGATGTCATCGGACCATACCCCACCGTAAGGGGTAGCCTGCGCTTCGCATTTGTTACCATCGAATATTTCTCAAGATGGGTCGAAGCAAAGCCGGTTGCAAAAATCACTTTGGCAACAACCTAGCGATTCATTTGGAGAACCATAATTTGCCGGTACGGTGTACCGCGCGACATCGTCACAGACAACAGGACCCAGTTCGACTCATTAGCCTTTCGAGCATTCTGCCAAAACCTAGGCATCACACTATGCTTTGCATCAGTAGGGCACCCCGAGGCTAACGGAGCAGTCGAGCGCACCAATGGCAATCTGCTAGAAGGCCTAAAGAAGCGCCTTGTCGGACTCCCAAAGGGAGTATGGCCAGAAGAACTCCGAAGACCCTATGGGCAATCTGCACATCTCCAATAAGGGCCACAGGCTTCTCACCGTTCAAACTCCTCTTCGGTGACGAAGCCATGACCCCTGCAGAATTCACCGCAAAGTCTCTTCGAGCAATATCTGAACCAAACCCAGCAGAGAGGCACACCTCCCTCGATCTCCTCGAAGAGCACCGAGTCCAAGCAATCACAACCATGTCCAAGTATGGCGACGGAGTAGTCCGCGCATACAACCGGAGAGTCAAGATCCGCCCCTTGGCACCAGGTGATATGGTCCTAAAGCGAATCGCAAACCCCACAGCTATGGGCAAGCTGGAGACCAAATGGGAAGGACCCTACATCATCACTAGCAACACCCACGCCGGTACATTCCGCATCGCTACACCAGAAGGAGAACAGTTGGGCCACACCTGGAACGCGAAGACCCTTCGCAAGTACTATCTCTAGCATTGTAAAACCGGCTACATCCCGCAAATAGGTCTACTACCGCTACAAGCGGACTGGGCATGTACAAAGCAAGCTGTAACTTGTCACACATTTTTGCTCTTTTTCAATGAAAAAGCATCAAGAAACTACAGTGTATAAACAAAGACACCGCGCATGGCCTTTGGTCCTGGTGCACACCGATGCCTCCCGCAAGCACGAGTATATAAACAAAGACACCGCGCATGGCCTTCGGCCCCGGTGCACACCGATACCTCTCGCAGGCACGGGTGTATAAACAAAGACACCGCGCATGGCCTTCGGCCCTGGTGCACACCGATGTCTCCTGCAGGTACGAGTGTATAAACAAAGACACCGCGCATGGCCTTCGGCCCCAGTGCACACCGATGCCTCCTGCAGGTACGAGTGTATAAACAAAGACACCGCGCATGGCCTTCGGCCCCGGTGCACACCGATGCCTCCCGTAGGCACGAGTGTATAAACAAAGACACCGCGCATAGCCTTCGGCCCCAGTGCACAGAAGGCCCCGGTGCACGCTAATTCCATCAGCAACAACGATCGCCCTGATGACGACGACGTGTAATGCGAACCCCGGTGCGCTCTGGTCCGTAGACCAAAGCACATCGGGGGGACGGCGTCGCCCTCGCCATGACAAAAAAGTTAGGGCTCCCCGGAGCCCTATCTAAAAAGTATGGGGGACGGCGCGAGGCTTCGCCTCCCCCTCGTAAAAAAATAGAGTTAGGGCTCCCCGGAGCCCTATCTAAAAAAAGTATAGGGGACGGCGTGAGGCTCCGCCTCCCTCTCGTAAAAAAAATGTTAGGGCTCCCCGGAACCCTATCTAAAAAAGTATGGGGGACGGCGCGAGGCTTCGCCTCCCCCTTGTAAAAAAAAAGAGTTAGGGCTCCCTAGAGCCCTATCTAAAAAAGTATAGGGGACGGCGCGAGGCTTCGCCTCCCCCTCGTAAAAAAATAGAGTTAGGGCTCCCTGGAACTCTATCTTAAAAGATATGGCGCCGCGACAAACAATAGTATACAAGGACAATCACGTCATGTTTCTTTTATTACACTTTGCATAACAGGTACACACATACAAGGGATCGCTCGAAAAAGCGATCTACGAAACAGTATAGTACACCTCAACTCACATCAACAATACAAGCCATTACTCGTTACAAACCAAACAACGCACCACGACCATGATACACCTCTAAGGGACAAAGTCCAACTCTTCTCGGCGCGTAGCCCACTCCAGAAGCTCCTCATCCGAGGCATGAATAGCCAGCAAACCCGCGTACTCCCTCTCCGTAGCCACGTCCTCGGGTGTGGTGGACGAGCTACTCGAAGCCTCCATGGAGGCCTCGGACCGAGAAGGTCCGCCAGTCGTAAACACAGTATCCTTGCGCTCCCAGAAAGTCCGGATCTCTTCCTGAGCCCTTGTAGCCTTCCGTGCGCGAAACTGGAAGAACGCTCTCATTGAGCCTGCAGGGTTAGCCTTCTTCCAATGTTGCCACTTAGCACCGTGGCATATCACGCCCCGGTAGCAAAAACGCAAAGGCCACTTTGATACAAAAGTTCGTTCATATTTCAAAGCACGCGTAGCAACAACACTTTTTATCCTATGACCCAGAAGCGGCCAAGGACCCCGTTGCGCAGCACGCTTAAACAAACGTCGTTCAACCTACGTACAATGTGAACCTCAATTTTAAGACAGCAATCAAACCAACTACAATCAGTAATGACAAATCATGGCCAAAGATTTCTCATTTAAAGAACAGATGTCATTACACAAAAAGAGGCCAACCTCCGCAGAAAAGAAAAAGGCGGCTCCGATAAACAACAAACAAAAATGGAGCACGCCAACTACCAAATATCCAAATCCTATCACCTCTAAATAGCAAGCCGGGGGGGGGGGGGGTTCACACCTTATCTCCGTCAGTGGACCCCCCGCTTGCCAGCTTCGGGAACCTCCATAGCTTTCCCCTTCTCCTGACAGCCCTGGGCAATTCAGAATGACCCCTCGGCAGCTTCATATCCGCGCTTCATCCAAAGGTCTCGCTACAGGACTTTGCTCGCCTTTCGAATCCGGGGATGTGCAGCAACAACCTCCTCCACCGTAGCCGCGGGAACGGAACCAGTGGCAACCCCGTCTAGGTGAGCACGCCCTACCTTGTCAAGGGTCGCAAGGGTCGCCAACCAAGTAACCCTCGCACAGTGGTCACCATAAGCACGAGCAGTAGGCACGCAAGCTTCGCAACCACATCGAAGGAGCTCCATGGTAATATGCATCTCGGCCGGACGGTGGCTCCTCTCTGAAGTAATGGCACCCAGCTTCGCCAAAGCACCCTCCTGAGCTTCCATGCATTCCCAAGCAGACTGACTAATAGCAGTTGATAGCTGCCTCTCATATTTGATATCCTCTTCGAGAAAAGCACGGACAGCTCGCAAAACTTTCACCTCCTCCTGAAGGGCAGTGCGCTCCTTGTTCGCATCTACCACTTCGCTTCGAAGTGTAACACGCTCCGACTCCACCTCCGAAACCTTCGCCTCCAAACCCTTAATTCTCTCAAGAAGGGTCTCCCGCTCGGAGTTCAACACCTCGTTCCGAGCATGCTCCTCATTGACCCTTTTTTGAATACTCCCGTACGCTTGGGAGACATCAAGTTTGAGGGCTCGAGATAACATCAAAGTCTGCGCGCAAATCAAAATATTACACACAAAAAAAACAACAAAAAAACAAAGGGATATCAAATATGCGTAGTAACAAGCCTTACACTTGCAGCATTGGCCTCAATACCAGCGAACATGTCCTTCATCGGAGCGTCCTCAAAAAGCCCCAGCACAGATGAAGGCGCATCAAAGTCAGCAACCGCCTTGCTCGCAGCAGCGGCACCAGTTGTAACCTTGAAATCGCCAAGGCACAGTCGGCCCAATTTCACCGCACCAACAACGGACGTCGCGCGCAGAACCGCAAGGTCCGGATCAGAAGCCGTCACCCCGCGACCTTCCGAAGCCTCTTCAATCTCCTCATTGCCACCATCCTTGCTTGAAACTGAACAACCAAAAGCTTGAGTAGTAGCAAACAAGTGCAGAGTTAGAATTAAACAAGAAAATATTACTCACCAACATTCACCTCAGGCGAGGCACGCGCATCACCAGGGACTTCGACGTTCCCTCCATCCGCGTGCGATCGAAGTCCACCACTAGAAGACTCCGTCGCATCCAAGCGCGGATAGCGAATAGTACCGATCGCTTTCTGCACCTGTGATACGGTACAACCAGCAATGGCGGTTCCAACAACCTACGCATGCGAAGCGATCTCATTATTCGAAGAGGCGCTACTAGACACTTCAGCACGCACCTCGAAAGAGTCTTGAACAACCTTCTTAACAGGCCTCTCCTCAGTAGCCTCCAAATTGCGCGAAGGACCATCGCCATCACAAGCGGGGACCGCACGAAGAGGTTTCGCAGCAATCGGTCCCCCGAGCTCGACCTCAGGCACGCAAGAACATTTTTTTCCCAGCGTCGGGGTTGACTCGCTCAGGCAATTTAACCGACGCATTGTAAGCGCGGTTCAGGCGGTGGTCCCTCACAACCAGGTGACGCCTCGAATGCTCCTCACCTGTATACGGGCCGAGAAGAACCTCCGCAGCGAGCGCCGCTTCGGAAATAGGCAAAACTAGCAAAATAACCATGTTCTTATTAGGACAACCACCAAACTGAAACAAACAAAACACACATAAACGAAGTTATACCTTTGCAGCCCTCCACACTCAAAGATGGGATCCCCATATCCAAAGCCCCGAGTTCCAGCTTCCACTCTTTGGCCAATGACCAAATCCCGAAAGTACAGAACTCCTCCACCAAATCTCGGGTAGAAAGACGCTTAGTCATATCAAGAAAAAGGTGAAGAAGGGCCTCCTCCCGGGAGCTCAGCACAATCTCTGGGGTAGCAACCAACTGAATTAGCCCGCCCTCGGAGCGAAGACCATCCTCCGCTGGACTAGTGTGATAAAACCACTTTCGCGTCCAGTCTGTATCCCAACGATTGCGAGCCGCCGGAGTAGGAACATACGCAGCGCAGCGCGCCTTCGGTTGAAAATTTACACTCCCAAAGTTGAGCGTCTTGCCAGAGTTCTTCTTCTTCTTCGGCTGGTAGCGCATAGCGAAGAGACGACCTTCACCCTCCTCGGCAACAACGCCAGCATACCTCAACATTCACTCAAAGACGCCAAGTTTAACAATAGAATTTGACGTTAGTTGCGCAAGCTCCACCCCGTATAATCGCAACACCTCGGAGACTAGATCGGCACAAGGAATTCGAAGCCCCGCATCCAAAAATGCAACAAAAACAACGACTTCATCATCACGAGGCTCTAGAACCATCTCAGACCCAGGAGCCCGGACTTTCGTTATATCCTCGAGCTTGCCCTCGCTAACAAGCGTCTCAAGAAAAAGCCTACTAACATTAGACCTACCCAAATTACTAGTGTACTCCGGCTCACCCGCAGCATCCCGACCACGCCTCACCATACCCGAACACCACAGAAAGAACCCTCGCACCTCATAGCAACGCAGCGAGGAAAGAAACCAATATCACAAGAGAGCAATGTGAACTGATAGCGACACCAAGCGGAATGGAATGCATATTTATAGCTGCAAAAGAACAACAGATAAAATAGCATGCAAATCAAAGCGCCAACAGCCAATACAACATGGACACTTGTCAATCCTAGGAGTACTAAACGGCCACCCACTGCGCACGCCCTCCGAAACGGATGCCATCATGGCAAAAACGGCGTACAGAAACCCAAGAGACACCGAAACAACCCTTATCAATGCAAAAACGGTGCACACAACCCAACCACCGGCGAGACAAATCCCTCGAAAGAAACCAATCACTTCGCTAGGTCAAGGGGCGGTGTGCTGGACCCTCGGGCTAAGGCGCTGTTTCGACCGATGAAACAAGGCATCGGCCGTGAGGGCTTGTCGAGAGGCAACCACCGGCCCCATCAACCTGGCGAAATAGTGCCAAGGCTACAGCAAATGCCCTGAAGGTAGCCCGAAGCCTACGAAGGGTCAACAAAGGAAGCCTCCGAAGGGTGTCCCGAGGGGTACAGGAGGTATCCCGAAGGTGACCCGAAGCCTCCGAAGGGTCTCCCGAGGGGTACAGGAGGTACCCCGAAGGTGACCCGAAGCCTTCGAAGGGTGTCCCGAGGGGTACAGGAGGTACCCTTAGGGTGACCCGAAGGTCCCAAGGGGTACAGGAGGTGCCTAGAGGGTGACCCGAAGCCCACGAAGGGTCTTTTTGAAGTAGCAACCAAAGAAGGCTCAAAGAGTATTCGGAGAAGATCCGGCTGGAGGAAAGAAAAGAGACAGCTGGACCAGAAGCTAAGCATAGGGGTAGGAAAGGACCCTACAGTCCCTACACTAGTAGTACTTTTGTAGGGGTGCTTATGTAACCTCATGTATCCTGCCATTTTGTCTATAAATAGACATCCACCCCCATGTAATATCCAAGGTTTTTCAGAGCAATACACTATACATCTTAATACACTATACTTTTCCTGACAATCAGTCCCCTCTTTGAGGACCCTTCGAACATTCCGAGTGTACTAGGGGTCCCCCTCTTTTACTATCTGGCCCTTTTGCTATGACAGGCATGCCACTGGACTTTTGCTACTTTATTATGTCTTCCACTGCTGTTTATTTTCTGATGATGACTGCTTTTATTTGGCCGGTTGGCCGTGAATGTAATAACTTGTAATAGCTTAAGTAGATTACCCTTTTGCTTTACTTTTATATGTGATTGTATGGATGTGATTGCCAAACATTGTGAACGTGTGTGCTAGCCTTTAATTCTGGGACTAGCACAATATACACATAGGGTCTTCAGGTATTTCACGCCTGGGGGTCCGACAGGTGCGGGTACTTTAGGGCGCCGGCCGTTCGCTACCATCGTGTCACCCTCTCCTCATCTCCTCTTCAAATGGTGGCCAGCAGATCTTCTTTTTTGTACCCGAACAACAGTGAAATTCCCCATTTTTTTTAGTGCTTCTTCTGTTCCGATTTGATTTTGATTTTGGGCCTTTTGGAGCTCCTACGACGTCATGAATATCCTGACGTTATCGGTGGTGAGGTCCGGAACTTTCTCCCTGGCGCATCCTGTCTGTTCTCCTCTTGCGCCATTTATGTGTTGGGTGCTCTTTGTGGGAACTTGAGTCTTGCATTTTTGGGGCTCTGTTCCGGTCAGTTCTGGATTGATCTCGGGTGATAAGAAGCATCTGATTTCTTGTGATTGGTGCTACTTGGTGCTTTCGGCCGAAGCATCCTGTTGGTGATTCTTGTGTGGCATATCTCCCGGTACCTCAACTTCACATTTGGTGTGCCCCAAATTGTGAAGATCAGCATTGTATCTCTGACGACCACGTCTGTTCATTCGAGGCACAGCGGGGCGATTGGTTTTCTGAAATAGTGCGATTCGCGTGCCTTGCCCGGTTCCTCTCGGTGGCTTTGCTTGCCATCGGCTTTGTGATTATCACTGTATTCTATTTTGATTATCTCTTTGCACATGTGATGTTTCAGTCAGAGTTTCATACTGTGAGTAATTGTTTTGATACTCCTACTGAATATATTGCAAAGTGATGTGGTGGGCTTGGGTTTACTGCTCAGTGATGATAGTGGTCATATACTAAAGTTGAATTGATAATTAGTTTATATTTGAGCTCTAATGTGTTGCTTACTGCTGTCACTTTGATCTTTTGTTTATCAGTCTGATACTTTCGATTGTGCTTGGTTGAACTGAACCATCCGGTTTTGTGATCTCTAGCAATTCAGTTTGCTTGCTCTTCTGTTAGCCAATTGGTACTATTACTGAACTTGTGAATTTGTGTTCCTTCTACACTACGAGTTATCAAATTCTGTTGGTTGACTGAAGTACTGTTTTGTGATCATTTTTACAGTAATGATCTCCTATTGTCCGAAAATATAACTTGTTGTCTTTGGTGAATGAGATCAATTTTTTGACAGAGTAGTAAAGCATTATTTAGAGCTCAAAGTTTGAATTTATATTGTCATTAGTGAAGAGTATAGACTAAAGTAGCGAAAAGGCCAGGATTACATCTTGTGCAACTCTACATCTGAGAGCAATAACCAAAATATTAAATTTGAGCATTATTCTGATTTTTATTGTCCACATGTTCTATGTTTTGAGTGTATTATCTTGTTTAAATGACATGGAGGATTTACATATTTGTATGTTAGTTTTTTCATTTAAATTCTGCTGGAAATATGCTTTAATTATCATTAATATTGCTAGAATTAATTTTGGTTATTTGCTAAAACTGCAATTTGTACAACATAAGTTACTCCAACACCGTGGCGTACGCCACTGTTCCTGTGGGGTCAATTGAATTGACCCCATAGGTTTTTGAAAAAAAAACTTAGTTAATACTAATATTTATATGTAAGTCTATAAAAGTCTAAAGATTTTATAATAGTTGATCCTATAGATTTCGAGATCTAGTTACGCCACTGCTCCAACAGTAGGACCATGCATCTTACTGAATCTTAATTACATGCTTCTACCGCGGTTGTTTCGCCTTGATTACATTTAACTTCATTTGTGGATGGACGGCCGGCCCTGAGATTTTTTAACCGCAATACGGAACATTGGGGTAGTCGACGTCCTAGCAGAGCCTAAGTTGGGAGTGAATGTTGCAGGGGGCTTTGAATCCAAATTACAGAAATCTACCAACTAACCACACAGAAATTTTAAAAGTCAGAAAGAGCAAAAATCACAGTATACATTTACTGAGTAGTGAGTACACAGCAGAAGCAGCAGTGGGAGCATAGTAAACGATTATATGCAACCAGTGCGTGTGCATAATATGAATATATGATGCATGCAGGTGTGCAGATGATCAGTGATACTGTGTCTGTGTGTTGTCAGAGAGAGAGATAGCAGGGCACAGTAGTACCACTGTACTATAGTATGTCGGGGTGGGGAAGAAAAGGATGCACAGTGTGTGGCATAACTGCGGCAGGCCGTCGGTAGCAGTCACAACATAACTGCGGCATATCCTCCTCCCCGGCATGCATTGCAAACTATTAAGGCCATGGTGGCCACCACTGTTCATATCATTCACTTTGCTTCTGCTCTGATGATGCAGATGGATGATCAGTGGTTGCGGTAGTAGAGATCAGGACTAGTCATATGTGTGCATACTAGCTAGTACTAGCAGCTACTCCCTGCATGACCACCCTCATGGCCGGCCTATGTACATCTAGCCTTATACGGCTAAGCTTGATTCAGACAAACTGTTGCCTTTACGGCCAAGGAGTGCTTGCCAATTACTGCCACGAGGGATGCATGCATGCTAGCTGTGGGTACATGTTGCTGTGAACACTAATGAGTGATCATACATGATGCATGCATGGACCTGATTACCATGTATATAAAATAGGGTTAATTCTTTATATATCACTGAAAATTTCTAAAAATATCTGATTAATGTGGACTCGGATCCATATATCAGTGACACAATGAGTGACATATAAAAGGATGATGCAAACTTTCAATACTACCTTCGGATTTTTATACTTGACGTCAAAGGTAGGCAGGCAGGCTGACTTGGTGGACGCCATGTATAGGAATACGGAGGGAGTAGTAAATAAGAATTTGCCCCTATGTAATAAGCTTGCCTAAGGATCAAATACTAAATGGAGCAATATTTGTGAAATGAAGGGTAACATAATTCACGGTTATTGGTATAGGAAGGAGACAACAAGTGATATCTATTCGATCTACTACTATATAGGTTAGAACGACAAGAAATGTCGACGACCATGGAGTATACTCTATGGCATTTATGTTTTTGATCAACTTTTTTTTTAATAGAAATGCTTAATTAATGAAACCACCAAATTTAGCCTAAGTGCCAATCAGTAAGATACTACTCCAGTAGCACATTCCTTGTTACACATTTTGTAACAAGGTAGACTTTAAGGCTATGTTTGGATGGATGGACGAGGTTATGTAGGATGATTCCATCTAACTTTTGGGGGCGCACCTATGTTTGGATGGGTGAACGGGATCAACCCACCCAGATGAACTCATCCATCGAACGGGAATATTCGCCCAAGATGCTACATCGCGTGATACGGCAAAAATCGTCGAACCATCTCGTCCATCGCGTGTGCTGGCCTCACGTCCTACCGAGATGTTGCATCGATCATGTGGGGAGTCCGGCCGAGAGTAGCCCACGGCGGCGGTGGGGGGAGCCCGGGAGTAGCATCGGCTGGTGGGAGCAGGCGATGGCAGAGCTCGGCATTGCAGCGGCGGCCCGGTGGTGGAGAGGCGGTGGCTCGGCCGGATCTGGCCAGATGGAAGAAGAGGGAAGAGGGGAGCCGGAGAGAGAGATGAAGGAGGAGGAGCCGGAAGAAGAAGAAAGAACGGGGAGAGGAGAGGAAAGAAATGAGGAAGAAGAAAAAGAGAGGGGAAGAATGACGGTCGGCTGGAGAGAAGGAAAGGGAGAAAAAAAAGAAGAAAGGAAGAAAAGAAAAAGAAAAAGAAAAAGGGAAAGGAAAAGGAAAAGGAAAAGAAAAGAAAATAGTAGGATCAAGGACTATTCCATCTATCCTGCATCATTTCATCCCAATTACCCTGTTCGCTCATCCAAACACACCGTAAGGTTCAAGATGGGTTGCCTCCAGACTTCCAGATAGGGGTGGATAATGAGCTGACTGGCACAGCTCGGCTCGTTAAGAAAACGAGCTCTGCTCGGCTCATTAAGATAACGAGCAAAATACCAGGCTCGGCTCGTTAAAAAGCTCGAACTCGGCTCGTTAGGCTTGTTATCAATAAACACAGTGAACATCTTAAAATTTCCTGAAATTTTCAGAAAGCAGATGTGTAAAGAACAATTCGAAATCTTGTCACACAAATACAACCATTGACCACCCAAACATGGGCATGTTGATGCCTTATTCAACCCAAACAGGCTCGTTAGGGTTGCGCATGCTACTGGGCTAGGCTGGCGACGCTGGTGACTTGGGTGAAGTGGACTGGCGATCGGTGAAATGCAAACGAGCTCAACGAGTTAACGGGTAACTCGCGAGCCAGCTCGGCTCGGCTCGTTAAGATAACGAGTTTTTTTGCCGACTCGGCTCGGCTCGTTAAGGGATCGAGTTCGAGCCGAGTTGGTTCATAAGTTTTAAGCATTTTTTTTTCACCCCTACTTCCATAGAACAAACCTATTAGAACTAGCTACTGCAGCTGCTACTAGCTTTAGTATTCTCTTCCACAAGCTGCATCCATGCATTCATGTCCTTGGAGCTTGTTGGGGGTACTCATTTATTACCACCCAATATAACTGTGCCCATGAATACGGAAATGAGATGCAGTTAATGTTGATTCAAGAATGGTAGTGCTAAACGAATAAAGAAAAGATCGTTGCCATTTTTTTTCGTTAAATGAACCCTAATCCTAACTTTTTCTTGTTTCACTGCTTATTATTTAAGGTGATGCAAGAGGGTTGAACTATCTTTTCTCAGATATGGATCCTTGTTTATTTATAAAATGGCGTTTTGCGTTTTCAAGGCAAAACTTATACTCCTCAAACAATCCTCCACTTGTGTAATAATGCATACTTCATTGCACCGCGGTGTCATTAAATAGAAATACTCTTAATTGTTCATTGGCCACTTATACTGTTAAGACATACTCCTTCTGGTTCACAAAACAAGTCGTTTTGGATATCGACACAGTCCCTAAAATACATCTTTGACTACTAATTACTATTATAATATATTTGTAAAACCCAATAAAATGACAATATTATGAAAGTAATTTTCGAGAGGAATCTACATGTGATTTTCATGTATCTAATCTAAATAATTAAAAATATACTGATAAGCCAAAGTTTGACTGCACACATTCCAAAATAGCTTATTTTTGTGAACCGGCTGGAGTAGTAGTAAAAGAGACAAATTTAATAGGGGTAATGTAATTAATCTTGTGAGTTTTCGTGATATGTGTGCATGAGGCTAAAACATCATTTAAAAAAAAGAACAATTGGAGTACTACTTTAATAATTTTCTTGATCATTAGAGTGCTAGTTAAATCTTTTACTTTTTCAAGCCTCAGGAAGGAGATGCATCCATTTGGCAAAAACTTGCACTTTTGGCTAAAAGGTTAATTCTGATAGTATAGAAATTTTATGTAGTACGTGTAGCACATAAAGCCGAAATAGCAAGCCTGTACAACATGTGGATCAGCTAGCTAGCCTATACAATTTTCAGATATTAACGTTTGTCGATCAACATGAACAGGTGGATTGCGATTTGTCACAGTCATACATTAATTAATTTGGTCATGTCGTGTCTGTGTACGACAATTGGTTGATGGAGAAATCTTTGCATCACAATGAGCTAGGCATCTACATGTAGTCTGTAGATTTGTTGGTTTATTAGAGATACGTAGTACATAGAGAACACTGTTCACTGTACGTACCTTAGTACCTTTCCTTGTGTACTGAATTTTGTTGTTCACGTTATAACAGATTGCCATTCATGTCGGGGTATGCGAGCCGATCAGTGCCACAGTACCAACTATAGGATTCCATCCCTGGCTTACAGTATCTTTTCTAGAGTATCTCATTATTTTCCTCTCTAAGATTGTCGGGTTTTTAATACCTGAAGCCCTCGTATATGTACCGTACTAGTCTCATGATCAGTAAATAGTACACATTCACAATATTGATAATCACATCCATACGTACATACATACAAAATGAAACAAATATAGGACATAACTTAAGCGATTACAGAGTTTACACCACAATGGCTGACCGGCCAAATAAAAACTCGAGTATCAGAAGTAGCAATTGAAGCAGCGGAAGCATAATATGTATAAGATCCAAAAGTCCAGCGGTATGCCCATCCGAACCCTCAGGCAACGACAAGAAACAAGTCTTAGAAAGACCCGTCACCGAACCCTCCGATACCTGGTGCAAAGAACGTGTTGTCCGACATAGGCTCATCCTCTAACTCCGAACAATAATTTAAGCAAGATTGAGTACATTGCGTACTCACAACAAGACTTATAGTGTATCATGAAGTTTATATATATGCATGGCTAACAAAGAACGCGACTCTATGCTGCAGGTTATTTTCAGCATTAAGTAAGTTTTATTTGCAATATCAATACATAGTATTTTGCATAGAGAGTTTAAAGAGAAGTTAAATAGATAAGGAACAACAAGTGAGTACTTGAATAAATAACAAATCAAAACCCTCCTTGGCTACGATCAACATTTTATTTCCAGCCATAGACATGGTACTCAACTCAAATATAAACCAACAACCATTCCCACATTTTTCCAACAAGAGTTGTTTTCGTAAAAACCAAGTCTGTACCCATTAAGATTTCACTAAGCACGCTCATGACCATGAGCACAGCTATTTAAATAGATTTACATTCTGTAGAGGTGTACAACTTTACCCACAGCACACGAATTCTCTAGGTTGTTTGGCATCCGTCAATACCACCGCTCACTAATTTTTGGCAAGCAGTCTAGAGCACGCATCGAAGCCTTTACATCATCTAGTCCTAACATTGCACTAGCCCAGCAAATGAACACCCTCACTTCACCCGGGTACACCCCCATATGAGTGAAGCATTCACCATTGTGTCGGCAAGCTTTGTGGCTAACACCGTGGTGAAAGGAGCCCCTTCGAACATGCCTACACCGGTTATGCTTGCACTACTACGGCCTACCAATGAGCAAGACTAGCTTTCAATGACTTAATTAGCTAAGGTTGTCACATACTGGCACATGTGGTTGTAAGCTTAGGATTAGATAGGACTTGTTGGCGTTCGGTCCTTAATTGACCCAGACGAGAATATCTCCCTATCTACTTGTGAGATAAACCTCTCACACTCCTCATATTATAATATAACTCGTTCGCGTCACAAACTAAGTTTTTTATTTTTATTCTTCTACAAAATAACAGAGGTAAACCCCTCTGGACCATCATTTCAAAATCTCCCAAACTCATATTCATCATGTCATCCATTTTTCCTATTTTAGTAAATCTAGAGCCCGACTAAGCATTTGTGCGATATTTGCACTCGAAATACCCAAATTGACATCACCTATTGCCTAAACCATAACCTATTGGCTACAACAGTAAGGAGGCCAACATTTCAAGGAGGATCATGCATCGAATAGGATTATAGCTACCGACATCCCCAAATATAGAAATTTTAAGCAAACATACACGCATGCATAATAGATTTTGCAAAAATAAGTAAAATAATTAAGATAGTAGGATCAACACGGTCAAAGGGGGTGCTTACCTTACTCTGATTGCTCTGAACAAGAGGATGGAGTATCGTTGTAAATTTCGCTTGAACAATCGACGTCTAATCGAAAGAGCCGGAAGCAAATTAAATATAGAACAATAATTTCAACAACAACAAAATCCAGATATTTTTGCATATTCAGGTATAGCATGAATTTATAAAAAATATTCATTTAATTTGGAGTTTGTATGCAAAAGTTATTAATGTTTTAATTTGCTTCGGTTTGAAAATTCTAGAATTTCAGAAAAGGGTGACGTCGAAAGCGGTTTTTCTAAGGTTTACGCTCTCCAACAGCGAAAGTGTATTTTTCTCCGAGTTCTACTGAGGTTTTTGCTTTCCAGAAGAGAAAGCGTATTTTACTCTGAACTGAAAGCGACTTTTCTCATTTTCTGATTTTTACTAACTTACATGTGGGGCCTACTTGTCAGTAACTCATATTTTTTTCTTGATTTTATTGATAAAAAGAGGTGGTCCCACATGTTAGTGACACATTTACTAAATTTTTTTGAATTTAGATTTTTGCTAACCTTTTCGGCTAGTCCCACTTGTCATAGGCTCAATACCTTTTAAGCTCTGTTAATTAGCGCTAAACATCTCCTAATCACCTGGGCCCATAAGCAGAGAGAGAGAAGGAGAAGAGCAGCAGAGCTGCATGTTGAATTGGGCCGTGGTAGATATGGCCCAATGGCGAGAGGGCATTCAAAATGGCTTTTGAATTTTTCCAAACCTGGCTGAATGATTCCAGAATTTTTTTACTTAGCAAACGGGGTCCAAAATTTATGACAATGTTTGTGGGGGCTTATGACACCATTTAGTTTCTTGTGTAAATTTTTAAGGATTTTATATGCTCTGTGATTTTCTAAAAAATTCTTCCAAGTTGCTGTTTTCATATAAGTGCATTGTTGTTTTTGATGAAAATTTTCAAAACATGCTCAAATAATCTTTCCCACATGTAAACATGCCCAAAATTATTCTCCCACTTATTTTCATTATACTTTCCCAAAATTAGGATTTTTGGGATGTTACAGACCTACCCCCCTTACAAAGAATCTCGTCACCGAGATTCGGTGGGCTCGATAAAGAAATAGGGAAACTCGGCTCTAAGACGGTTTTCTCATTCCCATGTGGCTTCGTCTTCGGTGTGGTTGCTCCACTGGACTCTTAGCATATGGCTTCGTCTAAGATTCAGATCGGGTGCTCCTGGTAAGAAAGATTCGGTTGGAGATCGATGTTTTGCAACTGAGCTAGTTCGTCCAGAGTCTGGAGACACTTCTTGAGTTGCGACACATGGAAGACGTCGTGCACATATAAAAGTTGAGGTGGAAACTCTAACCTGTATGCTACTTCGCCTTGCCTTTCGATGATTCGGTACAGCCCGATGTACCAAGGTGCCAATTTTCCATGGACATGGATGGAGGATGCCTCGCAGCGGTGAGACTTTGAGATAAACATACTCGTTTACCTCGAATCTTAGCTCGCGATGGCGACAGTCGGCACAACTCTTTTTGACGTGATTGCACTTCCCTCAAGCGCCCTTTTATTGCGTCAACGTGCTCTTGTGCTTCTTAGATGATGGTCAGTCCAAAGAATTGTCTCTCACTGACCTTGGACCAGAATAGAGGTGTTCTAAACTTCCTCCCGTAAAGTGCTTCAAATGGAGACATTCGAAGGCTTGCACTACTACAAAACAGGCTATAGTAGACGCCCCGCCGAGAGCGGTTCCTTTGGAACCGTGCGTGTTAAATCTGTCTCGACTGCGTGTGGCGCGGAGCCTATCACGAGCGGTACTTATTTAGAACCGCTCATTATAGTCATCTATCACGAGCGGTTCATTAATAGAGCTATCTCATGAATTATCATAGACGGTTCTATTCACAAACCGCTCGCGATAATCGAGTTATCACTGAGCGGTTCTCATTCAAAGCCGTCGTGTACTATCCGCAGCGGTTCTCAATAAGAACCGCTCAGGATGATATACGACGATTACGAATGGGAACCGCTCAGGATATTGTTATCACGCAGCGGTTCTAATTAAGAACCGTCCGTGATATCCTCGTATCATATAAATTGCGCCCGACACATCCCTCTGCCACACTGCCGCTCTAGAGGCCTGTGTCCCTTTCATCGCCGCACCGCCGCCTCACACGCCTCTCTACCTCTGGAGCAACCTGCGCCATGGCTCCACTTAGATCTGCTCTCCTCTCCCATGCGCCACTTGGATTTGCTCAGTCTTTGTTTAGAATTTTGAGGCATAGCGCCGTAAATACTAAATAACTGCCATATGTTATTGCCATTATACTTGGTGATGAAATTTGATATGCAGTACCACTAGGTGATTGCATATGATTATTTTCTTTATAATGTCTATGAAAATGCATATGTGGTTTTGTAGGCAAATAACAACCTTGGTGTAGGTCAAATTAATTAGTCCAAAGTAATATCAGCATATCACTATAAATTCAGGTAGATGGGATGCAAATAGGGACGTCGTTCTTTTGTCATGTGAAACGTCCTGTCTTCTACCATACATTGTAGCTAATTGAGGATTAGATGCTCAGTACTCTAGTCATATTTGGTATGGTCTTAGATGTTTGTCGTATGCAATAGTTATCTATGACTAGATGTTTTGTAAAAATGTTGAAATTTGGAGTTGGTACAATTCTCTCTTCCTGGAGGCATATCAGATGCCTAAAGCAAGAAAGAAAACTTCGTTATGAAGCTTCACTTGCATATTTAAATTCATGTTTGCTATAAATTAATCGCTAATCAATTTGACACTAGTTTATTACATGCGTAGTGTAGATGGATCGAAACTAGATGTACGGTGTGAACCGTGTGAGTCAAGAGTACATTAATGGCATGGTTGCTTTTAGAAGAGCCGCTGAGCAGGATATGTTGAAGAAGGGGATAAATTTTATGTACTGTCCATGCATTGATTGCGGTAATCTGAAGATGTTTAACAACGCGGCGCAGATCGAAGCGCACTTGATTCGAAGGGGTTTCAAAAAAGGGTATACATGTTGGACCAATCACGGTGAAGAACAGATTATACCAGAAGTTAATAATGACGACATCGCCGAGGAAGTCAACGATTTGCCGGATGTGGACTGTGCTTTTGATGAGGATAGGTGGCACGATGACAATCTGGATCAGATGCTACGCGATGCAGAAGAGAACTACAGTGAGAGAGAGTTTTGTAAATTCGAGGGCTTAAGGGAGGACTCAGTGAGACCTTTGTTCCCTGGCTGCAAGCCGGAATACACAAGGTTGTCAACCGTGCTTGAACTGCTGAAATTGAAGGCAAGCAATGGTTGGTCCGATAAGAGTTTCACGGCGTTGTTAGGTCTCCTAGCGACATCCTTCCGGAGGAAAACGTGTTGCCCAGCACCACCTATCAAGCAAAGAAGGTTATTTGTCCATTGGGAATGGAAGTAGAAAGAATACATGCATGTCCGAACGATTGTATCCTCTACCATAAAGAGTATGCAGACATGCATGTATGTCCCGTGTGCAAAGCATCCCGATACAAGCGTCAGAATACTACTAAGGTGAAGCAAGGACCTCCTGCTAAGATGTTGTGGTATCTGCCTGTGATCCCATGTTTGAAGCGTTTATTTGCGAACCTAAAGGAGGCAAGATTACTGTGTTGGCACTCAGAGGAGCGTAAGAGAGATGGAAAGCTAAGACACCTTGCTGATTCTGCCCAGTGGAGAAACTTCGATAGGAGCTTCGAAGAGTTCGGTGCGGAATCGAGGAACATAAGGTTAGGGTTGAGTACGGATGGAATGAATCCTTTCGGTAACATGAGCGACCAACATAGCACTGGCCCGTGAATCTATGTATGTACAACCTTCCTCCTTGGTCGTGTATGAAGCGGAAGTACATTTTGATGTCACTACTTATCCAAGGGCGAAGCAACCTAGGAATGATATTGATGTGTACCTAGCACCATTCTTTGGAAGATCTTGTGACACTTTGTGGAGCGAAGGGTGCAGGTATGAGATGCGTATAAACGAGAGAACTTCACTTTACGCGCCATGTTGTTACGCACCATCAATGATTTTTCTGTCTTTGGTAACTGTAAAGCTTCGAGACAAAAGGAGCCAAAGCCCGTCTGCATTGCTTAGATGCTACGGAGAGTGTATGGTGAACAACTTGCGTAAAGCGTATATATCGTCACCGTAGGTTCCTTCCTAGGAGTCACCCATACTGCAAGATGAAAAAACAATTCGACGAAAATAAGGAGAACGATTCAGCTCAAGGGCTTTTAGAGGAAAAGAGGTCTATGATATGGTTAAGGATATCGATGTTGTGCTTGGGAAGGGGCGTAAATTAAGAACCCGTGAGAAAAACATCCGGAAGAAGCGGTCAATTTTTGCGACTTGCCTTATTGGGAGCACTTAGAAGTTCGCCATTTGCATCGACGTCATGCACGTAGAGAAGAATGTATGTGATAGCTTGATTGGTTTCTTGCTGAACATTAGTGGCAAAACAAAGGATGGTGTTAACGCACGGCGTGACTTGGTTGATATGAACATAAGGACCGAGTTAGCACCGAAAGAGACCGATCTGGAGACGAACGTACCTTCCCCGACTTGCTACACTCTGTCCAAGGCGAGAGAAATGAACTGTGCCAGAGCTTGCATGGTGTGAAAGTCCCGGCTGGTTACTCCGCTAACATTATGAACCTTATTTCTATGCAAGATTTGAAATTAATTGGTATGAAGTCTCATGATTGTCATGTGTTGATGAGACAAATGCTTCCTGTTGCAATTAGAAGTATCTTGCCGAACAAGGTCCGAGTGGCAATCTTGAGGCTGTGTTATTTTTTTTAACTCAATTGCTCAGAAGATCATTGATCCCCAAGGACTAGATGCTCTGTAGGCCGAGGTGGTGATGACTTTATGATATGGGAGCTCGACTACGTGCTTTTCAAGATCCCCCTATTTCGGTGCCGTTGGGTCCATCTCCTACAGGTGAAGGTCGACAAGTACGGCGTCACTACCGTGGACCTCGAACGTGTCAGATACAAAGACGAACCATTTGTACTGGCTAACCAAGTTGTTCAAGTCTTCTATGTAACCGACCCGGCAAATAAGAAGCACCACGTAGTTCTTCATGGAAAAAGGAGGATTGTCGGAGTTGAGAATGTAGTGGACGAGGAAGAATACAATCAATTTGACGAGTTGCCTCCTTTCGGAAACGGCATTAGGCTCGAGAAGGAATCCAGTGAGGAAGCTAGCTATATGCGCGTCGATCATCAGGAAGGCCTATATTTTAATTAAGAATTTACTCCAATGTAATTAATTTATTCCATAACATCATGTGTTACGGACTTGTAATCTCTCATATATTTTGATGTCAACGTGAAATTGTCATGTGTTGATGTGTTATGGACTTGTCATCTTTGATATTGATAGCCAGTCATAAAGGATCTTTCTCACCTATACATTTGTAATAATACATTTCAAAGTTCAGCGGCAAGATTAAACGTGAATAACAAGAGAGACCAACCGACCGAGGCAGATAATATTATGCGCTTGTAATAAGCGATTTATAAAAAGACCATATCCTTTTTACATCACGACATTAAAAAAAGGATTAGCGATCCTATCTTAGCCTTCAACATATAATTAATTAATTTGTTCCACTAAACCGTCTCTGATATATATATTTCAACATATAATTAATATGGTAACTTCACCTCCAAACTTTTTTTTTCATTTTGGAATTTTCATATGTATGGCCAAACAAATATGGCGTTAAACCTAAAAAGATTAAAAACTAGAAACCTATAAATAAAGAAAGTTTTTCTAGTGGCGGAGGTAGGTCGCTATCTCCGTCTTCAATACTTCGTGGCGGCGTCGAGGGCGGACGGTTCGTGATCGAGCGAAGCTCGAAATCGTCCACCCGCTAACGCTCGTTCAAGTGTCTCCAAGACCCTCGGACTATTGAACCAAGAAGAGTTGAGCCCATAGGCTCTCTTCTCTTCTTGAGGGTCTCGGCACAGTCGACTCGATGCTTTCTTTGCCTCGATTAAGCGGTCAAGTGACGGCAAGCCTCACCGAGACGTGCAATGTCGTTTTGGAGGACCACGTCGACGACGCGGTAAACTCGCCGAAAGTGGGAGATCACCCGGAATACACGGCGGAGGAGGATGTCAAGACGGCGGAAGGTGGCCGTCACCCGCTCCGGCAAATTCTCAGACAGAGGAGTGAAGACATTGTTGAAATAGTGTTCTTCCGCAACACGGTTCAATGTACAGCGAGATAGGTGCGTGTACAGTGCGGCCAGGTAGGCCATCAATGCCGGCGACAAGGAAACAGAAGAGGCAACCATTTCTATTTTTGTGGAGAAAGGGGATCAAGGAGGTTGTGTGAAATACATTTTAGAAGGGGACATCTATTTATAGAACAAGTTCGATCTAAAGCCGGAGCGGGAGACGAAGAGATATTTGGGGAGCTGTAGCGACATTGGAAAATGAAGAGACGAAGCCGTGTGATCGTGAGACGAAGAGACACACGCGGGAAAATGAAGAGACTTGTTGTTTATTTCTCACCAGATATATCACAAACGGTTTTCGAATAGAACCGTCTGTGATATACTTTTTATAAGGCGGGAACCGCTAGGGTTTTGCTCTCACTCGTCACTTCCTCTCCTGCGCCCCTTAGGCTCTCGCGCGCTCGTTCGCCTCCTCTAGGGTTTAGGGCTCGCCCGTTCACCGCCGACTACGACCTCGGCGCCGCTGCCCCCGACCTCGGCGCCTTTGACCTCGGTGCCGCCGCCCCCGACCTTGGCGCCCCCGACCTCGACGCCCCCATTCACCTCCCCGGCCGTAAGCCCCGACGTCGCCGCCTCCGACCTCGACACCGCCGCCCCTGACATCGACGACGCTGCACCGTCCTCCTCCCCTGTCGGCGTCTTGCCTCTGCACCGGCCTCCTCCCAGCGCCGTCCTCCTCCCCGTGTCGGCCTCCTCCCTCTGCACCGGACTTCTCCCCGCGTCGTCCTCCTCCCCGTGTCGGCCTCCTCCCCTTCACCTCCCTCCTCCCCGCATCGGCCTCCTCCCCTGCACCGGCCTCCTCCTTGCACCGTGAGTTCTTGTGCGGCATCCTCTCTGTGAGTATTGCTCCTCTATGGAAGTTCGGTTGATCTTTGCATATATATATTTGCGGTGCTAGTTGATACCTTGATCGTATTAGTTCGATTTACGAATCTAATCTTGAAGATATTGCAAATTGATCAGTGGGCTTTTTTGACATGCTCTATGATGAACTCTGTCTTATATTGAGATTGAATGCGATAGTTAGTTCATACTTGAGCTCTATTGTATTACTTGCTATTGTCAATATAATGTACTGTTAATTGGTTACTTTCGGTTGAAAGCTAGTTATTCTGATTCTTCTGGTTCATTTGATCTCTAGCATTTGAAGTGGATACTGTTATATGCGCTAATCGGCTTTATCATTTGAACCTCTGTCTTCATGTTCAGCTTCTATTGAGAGTATTCAGTTTTTGTTGGTAATCTAATGACTAGTTTGTGATTCTTCTAGTAGTCTCAGATGCCCTCTCGCACCGCCTTCTCCCCGCCGTACTCCTCCCGTGTCGGCCTCCTTTGTTTATTTGGAAGTTTAATCTGTTTTTAGATTAACAGATTGAGATCATTTGACAGCTTAAGCAAAGTATTGTTTAGAGCTCATAGTTTGAATTTATATTATCATATTCATTTAATGAAGAGTATAGACAATAGGATTGAGATGGCAAAGACTTGTTCTTTAGCTACTCTCCTTCTGAGAGCACATAATATCATCAATCAATATGTTGGAATAGTGTCTGTGCACTATTAATCTCTAGACCTTTTATTGGCTGAGAGTTTAATCCAGAAAGAAAGTTTTACTTGATTCTATTTTGTTTCTATGTCTTCATTAAAGGCTAGTCTTCTGTACATGAAGTATTAAACCTTTGCTTAGCATTTTCTTCGTCGATCCTGACACACTTGAGTGTACCTTTGCTTCATGCCAATCCTCCACGGCATGAAGCAAATGGTACACTTCAGTGTGTCGGGCTCGATGAAGTAGGCTCGGGTAAAGATAGGCTGGGCAAAAGATTTGTATCACTAGTTTCTATCTATACAAAGATCACAAGAGAAGATGGTGGATTAAGGAGTGTTAGGAGTGTTAGAATAGGAGCAGGGAGGCGGCGAGCCATACAGGATTAAACCTTTGCTTAGCATTTCCTTCGTCGATCCTGACACACTTGAGTGTACCTTTGTTTTATGCTAGTCCTTCACAGCATAAAACAAATAGTACACTCCAGTGTGTCGGCCTCGATGAAGTAGGCTCGGGCAAATATGGGCTTAGGCAAAGTTTTACTTGATTCTATTTTGTTTCTATGTCTTCATTAAAGGCTAGTCTTCTGTACATGAAGCATTAAATCTTTGCTTAGCATTTCCTTAGAGAAGCTGGTGGATTAAGGAATGTTAGTAGTCTGTATGAGCTCATTCAACTTTTCATTTGCCATCTTGATCTATATAGTCAACCTCTGTACTTCTTCCTGAGATTAATTGTTTCATATTTATCTTTGGAATTAATTATGATTATTTGCTAATATTGCACATGTTGAGCATATTATTAAGTTTAAATGTATATGTCAATTTGGGACACTTGCAATCCATTTTATTGCATATGTAACTTATATAGATAGCAAGTGTTTAGATGGCAGAGGCACTCTTTCGCCGCCAATCACCGACGCCGTATATGGAAGAGGCGCCGACGAGGCCGTCGTCACCGACGTCGCAGATGGAAGAGGCGCCGACGAGGCCGCCGTCACCGTCGACGATAATGACACGGAAGCGAGATGGCAGAGGACAATCGAAAATGCCTGCGGGCCGACTGGTCATCACAGAGGTCAGTGACTTTGAGGTCCCTCTGAGTCCCAAGAGATCAGCGGTGAGATTCCGGACCATCTGCGGGATACTTGGAAGGGAACGGGTCCCCATCACCACACCAAGGTGGAAGGACCTGACGAAACAAGCGAAAGGCGCGTTGTGGACAGAACTTTCAGAGAAGTTCACTATTCCAGAAGCAGACGTGGCACGCGTGCGATGGACAGCGATGCTCACGATGGATAAATCGTGGAGGACCTTCAAGAGCATTCTTGTCATGAAGTATGTGAACATGGGTCAGATGCCCTTCGCGAAGTATAGATTCTTAACGCGGGAAGCATGGGACACCTTTGTGGCTATAAAAACGACGGCCAAATTTAAGGAGCAAAGTGCGGCGCACAAAGCTCTCCAAACACGAAACACTCACCCGCACAGACTCGGCACCGCTGGGTACGCGGGTAAATATGAGGAATGGGCAGCGGAGGATGAGAATGCAACCGGGCCATTTCCTGATATCACAGACTCGCGTTCCCTAAGCTGGTTAAAAGCGAGGGCAAAAGTCTCGTCTTCGGGCAGCATCTCTTTCACAAACCCGGCAGACCAGGAATTGTCCCAACGTGTGGTAAATATGTCAAACTATCTAGTTGTTAATAAGTCCATAACTTCATAGTGTCTATAATAACATGATGACCTCTTGCAGCGTGACTTGACTGCCCAAGCTTCCCAAGGCTCCTTCCATGCGAGCGAGGAGAAGGATATACTATCTACTGCCTTGGGAAACAAGAAGCACTGGTCGCATCACGAGGCCTTGGGGTTAACGTATCTTGGAGTTATGGATTCGCGGACGACTCTCGCACGTATAGGAGTAGGAAGAGATCCAAGGCCGAAACACGACGGCCGGTTGGTACATATGATTCTTGACAAATTTGAAGAAAAGATAAGCGATATTACAGGATCAAATGAATCAACTCTGAGCGGCGATGCATAAGCCCCCAGTTAATTTGGGAGCCATCTGCTCGACATCGAGTGGCGTCGCGTCGCGCATAATTCGAACATGACGACGTCCGATTACCGATAGATGACATCAAGGTAACGTACATCTATGGAATGCACCAAAGATAGACCTATAGGACGCCTTAGCTAATTGCGTATCGTTTTGTAGGAGCCGATGCCTTGCAAGCTCCAAGTGAGGATGGATGCGTCCCTTTCTATTGAGGTCACGGGGGATGGTGTATCCATACGAGGAAGGCGGTCAAAGACCGCGGTGCCACCGGCGCATGGTTACGCCAGGGTCCAGGTGGATATGGTACATGGCAATTTCCTAGCCGTCCTGCTAAAGATTCGCCCGAATGAAGAGATCATAACACTAGGGGATGCTATCCACTCTTTTATCCAGTGGCCCAACAAGGACATCGCCCTGGACCCAGCAGTGCCACGATCTGGACACGACCATTCCTCTCCAACGGGACCCTCGATGACTCCACCTCATGTTTCGCCTCAGAAGGCCACCTCTTCGATTCCCGTGGAGAAGATGCCGAAGGAACAGCAAAAGCGTGCCACCGTATCGGTTCCCGAGTCTTCTCACAAGAAGACGCTGCCAATCGCTAAGGCCAAATCAAAATCAACGAACGTTAAGGTGCCTCCCAAGTCCGGAAAGTCCGCGATATCCGGGAACTACATCATCGAAAAACCGTTGTGCTCCGACGCAGTATTAATGCACGTTGGACATGCTTGTCAGGCTTTGCATGCTTGGTACTTGGAGAAGACCCAAAAGAAGGGGTACGATACTGGAATCACCATCAGATACGAGGAGAAGCATTTCTTCAACGGGACGAGGTACTTCGTCGTGGGCTTCAACGACTTATATGACCTATTCAATCTCGTTGGCCTCGACGTCTCGCTTCTACGATGTTGGACACTGTAAGTGCGTACAATCAAGTTCTGCATTCATGTAATACCGATAAATATCACAACTCATTGCTTATGTATAGATACATGCTGAAAAATGTCCGGGAATGGAAAGAACCAGTTGGTTTCCTCGACCCACATGTGGTATCGTTGCAAACCATCCAAGCAAACTCGTCCTTCGTCGAGAAATACATAACGAGGTCATTGCTTCGTCAGAAGAACATGAAGTACATAGTGGTGCCCTACAACCAGGGGTAAGTGTCACTACTTGTTATACAAATTTCATTTGTACTTTATCGCAACCACGAACTTAGGTTTAATGACTATAGCGACATACATGAGTAGGTACCACGGATCCTTTTAGTTATTATACCCAAGAGGAACCATGTGATATACCTTGATTCCCTAATCCGCAACAAGCACGACTTGACGTTCTAAGAGGAATACTCGAGAGGTATGCTCATTTCCTCCTTACATAACTCTATTGTAGTCTTCATTCGTTTGAAATGGCGAGGATAACTTTTTGAATCATGTAGGTCGTTCATCGATTATGTTGCCAACAAAGGAATATACAATGGAAAGAGCGCCTAACTAACACACGGATGGATTTTCGATGCAGCTACAACACGATAATCCTATATCATACTTCATAATAACGCGTCTCGAACCGACTATACCTATATATGTAATTCTATTTTTTGCAAAGGCCGCCAAAGAAAAAGATGATGAGTTATGTGCAATCTACGCTCGCTATCATATGCGACTAATCCTTAGAGCTAGGAAGAAGGATCACGAGGTTTGTCAATCTCGAAATAATTATTTCCTAATTATAAATTTAAATATATATAGCTTACCACTTTACTCTTGCTAGCGGCAGGCCTTGGATTTACAATGTGATGGACTCGTTGCGGAAGAGATCAAGGACATTCGAGGAAGCTCGCACCTTTATCAACTCGAAATCATTAACGGCAGCGGAGAGTTTCACTCCGTCGCCAACCCAGAGCATCACCCCGCCGACACCTCTCAACGCAAACAATTGACCCAATTGTAATCCAGTTGTAACTATAGCGACAATACTTGAACAAATGCGATCTTTTGTAATTTATTTTGAGTAATGATCACTTTGAGTTGTCAACAATTGATTATCTCGATGAATCTGTTTTTGTGCATGCTTGTTTTCGAGGGCATGGCTAGTAATTCTGAGGCTAGCAAAAAAACAGCAAAAATGTAGTCGAGTATGAACTATCACAGATGGTTTTTGTTAAAATAAATGCGGAAGGCGATCATCCTGAGCGGTTTCCACTAAAATTATGCAGGATACGTGAATATCACGAGCGGTTCTCAATAAAACCGTGCGTGATACGCGAATATCACAGACGGTTCTCAAGAAAAGCCGTCTGTGATATTCGCGTATTACAGACAGTTTTTGTTTAGAACCGTCTGTGATATTCATGTATCACAAACGGTTTTTAGAGGAAACTGTCTGTGATACTAGCCTTCACAGACGGATTTAATAAAAAACCGTCTGTGATATTGCCTATCACAGACGGTTTTGAACCATCTGTGTTAACTGCTTGTTACACAGGCCAACAAATATAGATGGTTCGGAAACCGTCTGTGATGATGGTTCTGAACCGTCTGTGATGTGGTTTCCTGTAGTAGTGTTGACTGAAAGCTGTTGTTGTAGGAGAACTCGGCAAACGCCAAATATTTCTCCCAATTTGTGCTATAGGACAGCACGCAAGCTCGCAACATATCCTCCAGGATCTAATTTTTCCTCTCTGTTTGACCTCCTGTTTGTGGGTGGAAGGCCGTGCTAAAGAATAGCTCGGTTCTCAGTAGCTCGTGCAAACTATCCCAAAATTGTGAGGTGAACTGAGGGCCTGGATCGGACGTTATCATCTTTAGCACACCGCACAGGCGAACGATGTTGTTTATGTAAAGCTCAGCCAGTTTGGCACCTTGATACATGGTATTGACCGAAATGAAATGTGCCACTTTGGTCAAACAGTCAATGATAATCAATATCGAGTCATGCCCATTTCGGGTTATCAGTAGCCGGTAATGAAATCCATACCGACATCATCCTATTTCCATTCGGGAATCTTCAGAGGATGAAGTAATCCCGTTGGTTGCTGGTGTTCCGCCTTGTCACATTGGCACACGTCGCACATGGCAACATGTGCGGCAATATCCCGCTTCATACTGGGCCACCAGAATTGCTTTCGAAGGTCCCGATACATCTTCGTACTCCTGGGGTGAATGGAGAGTGGTGAATCATGAGATTCTCTGAGGATTAGTTCCTTGATATCGTGATTATCTGTGACATATAGCTATTGTCCATGTATAAGCAATCCACTCATGTTCTCAGTGAATTCTGATTTGTTGAATTAATGAGATGCTCCGGAATCAAATAACATCAATGTAGGTACTGAGTGAACGAGAATTGTATCCATTACCACATCGGGTGTCGCATTGGCCTCTTCAGCTATTGTGTGTTTCAAACGGCCATGTCCGAAGCCTTGTGCCAGTTTGGGGGCTTCCTGCCCTCCTTGACCTCGTGCGAGGACCTGGGGTCGCTGCTGGATGCCTTGGGGTTGAGGATGAGGCGCTGGATATTTCTTCTTTGGGGCACTCATTTGCAAAGTGCCCACGCTCGCCGTAGTTGTAGCAGGTGACGGCTACTACCCGGTTTTGTGTCCTGGACAGTTGCCCTCCACGGTTATATTGTTGAACCGTGGCTTGCTATGGATGGGGACCTTGTGCTTGGAACATCGGAGGTGGTGGTGCCGAGGGACGTGCGTTTGATGGTTGCCAAACGCGCGGTCTTGGCATGCCATTGCTTGTTGATTTCTACACTTGCCACTTGCGCTTGCGGCTTTTCATGACCGTTTGAGTGCTATCTTCAACCCGGATTGTCTTGTTGATCAAGGTCTGGAAGTTGAGAATGTCATGGGCAATGAGTGACCACTTTATCTCATCCTTGAGGCGCTCCCAGAAGAAAGCAACCTTTCTCCCTTCACCCGATATTTCGGAAGCAGCATACTGGGCAAGGTAGTTGAAGTGTTGGAGGAACTCCATCAAGGTCATGTTCCCCTGCTTGAGTTCAACTCCCGCTTTTTAATGTCCATGAGACCCGCTGGAATGTGGGCGTCACGGAACGCCTTCTTGAAGGCAGTCCAAGTGAGGGTCTAGCCTTCCTCGAGAATGACCTGATGGTTCTCCGACCAAGTGGCTGCTACTCCTTGCAGCAGATAAGATGCATATAGCATCTTCTCCTCGTCATTGCACTGGGCAATAACCAACTTGCTCTCGATGGTGCAAAGCCAATCATCGGTGTCGAGAGGATCTATTGCAGACGAGAAGGTCGGTGGCCAAGTTCGTATGAACTCGCCCATCCTTGGCAGTGGCATGGCAGCAGCTCCACCTCCAGTGGCTACAGTGCTCATGTTGGAGGTGTTCTGCACTAACTGTTGTAGCAGAAAAGTATTCGTCTGCCGCCCTTGCTCGATTATGGCGAGCACTTGCGCCATTGTGGGCGGTGGAGGCCACACTTTTGCTTCTGCAGTGGCTTGCTGATCCTCAGAAGCAGGCGGGTGCAACGAGTCAGGTTGCGTAGGATTAGGGATCTCGCCCTCCGGTTGTCGTGATCCAGAGGCAGCTCTCGAAGCCATGAGTTGGTTAACAGAGCGTTTTACTAGCATCCTATTCATACAACATGCATGTTAACAAATGTGTGTAGGATGAGGAGGAATAAGCAGAAGTTAAGTGGGTCAGCAAGTAACATCATCCCATACTAAAATAACTCATCTAAACCAGAAGTATGCATGTTTTTAAACCATAAGGACAACACTCATGAAACTTCAACATACTAGTTAAGTTTAACATGGTTCGCATGCCCATTGCTCAAACATTACAACGTGCAACTAAACCACCATAAGTAGCAAATTACAATCATCATGCCCCAGCACCTTAAATAATTTATCATACCAAAATACCCAAAAGTGTTCACACTAATCCCATAGTAGTGAGCTCCCGCTGCTAGTTTGGATCTAGATGTTGTCATTGGGCTCGGTGACGTGAAGCGAGTCCGGTGCAGCGGAGGAGGTCAGACTGATGAACTCAATCATATAATGCCTGTCATGACAAAGATGGTGTCGATGTACCACTTGCATCGGCTCCTCCATATCTGAGTAGATGGCCATCACGTGACGGTGGTAACCGACAGCTGACATACGGGGTCGTTAGGTACCTGATCGGATGCGAATAGTGGGCTCTAGCAACTCCTTAGTAGGTACTAGTATGGCATCCTCCCCATACAATAGCTCCCATGAAAAGATTCCATGGGCCACCATAGGAGCAATGCTATCCTTGAGGGTGCAGATCCTTCGGTGAGCCTCCAATAGCTCGCGGTGCGACAGAGATATCTATCGAGCAATCTCACGAGACCGGCGAGGTGCAGATGTGGAGTGAGGATTGGCATCCCCTCCACACGGTAGATGTGCTCCTCCCTATCCACCGTCCATGCGGGGAAGTGGAAGAACAAGTCCTCCAACTCAGGTTGCTCATGTCACAGGCGTACGATGGCGACGTAAGTCGCATAGTAAAGTGACATCAGAACGCAAGAGCCCCGCCCGTAGTAACGGAAAGATGGGTCTCGAAAGTGTGCCCCTAGATGAGTACCTGGGTGAGGTACTCGATGGATGCCGCACTGGAAGGCATGATAAAGACCGTGTACTGAGGCGTGTACGACCAGTGGATACGCTATAGCATTACCCATAAGCTATGTTGCAGTGTATCCTCCTCAAAAGTGATGGTGCGTGGTACTATAGCTCCCATGGGGTGGTCATCTACAATTTTAAGAAAAGGGAAAGTTAGTGATCATTTCTATTTATAATAAGAGACATAGATAAGAAATGATACTAAGATAAGAAAAGAATTGTAGCACAAATTTTTATTCGTTCTCTATATTATTTAACCAACACCTAAAGTTTATTTTTAGGTCATATTACCCCCTTGATCTTTATGTATAAATAGACCTCTATAATATCCAATCAATTTAACACCAAATGAAGGTAGGAGGGGTTAAAGAATAGTACAACACATCATTTTCAGAATATATCTAGGTTCTGAAATTTTCGTAAAGAGCCATCTAGGGTGATATTTTTGCTAGGTTAAGAGTTGGTTTTCAAAAGATCTTTATGTAGGATGTTTTAGGGACTTGTCCAAAGCATTTTGGCTTAGTTTTAATTCTTTAAATATTATCAAAAACATTTACTTTCAGATGGCATGTCTTCTCCCAAATCTAGGATTATCTTGAAGGAAGATGAGAGGGGATAGCAAAAGAATGACTTAGATGGGAGGAGAATGCTAAGAGGGGAAAGATTAGCAAAACTCCTAACTTTTCACAACTATTTTTATGATTAAAATGGTTGCACTTTGAAAACTAATTCCTAATCTTCCGGACATTCTAACTAGGTCCAACAGTCAGTATTAGGGTTGTTCATTTTAGTACCGTATCGAATAAACCATACCAAAAATACCGAACCGTACCGGTCAACTCGTTTTGACCGGTATTCGGTATGGGATTCAGAAATCTGGTTTTCTGGTATTTCGGTTTTCTCGATAAGAACCGGCTAAAAACCGAAAAAAACCGAACAAACCGAAATGTGTCTGGTTCTAAGTGGCTCTGTGGCAAGAACTTTCACGCTGGCCTTGGCGCTTCGCGTTGACAATCAACGATCGGCCCATCCACCTTAGTGGGCGCTCGACAGAGCCGGGAGCCCAATCAGCCCATTGGTAGCAAAGGCCAATTAGTGTGGTGGACTGAGTACTGCTGGTGACATGGTGTAGTAGACTAGTAGTGTACTGCTGGGTGTTGCACTACTGCAGCTGCAATCAAATCCATTTCCATTTCATTTGGCATCACACGTGAATACCTTACCATGTGCTGCATGCATGCATGCAGCTAGTAATCACAGTCCATACTCCATAGTCTATACACAACACTCAAGTGTTGCTAGCGCCTAGCTATGGCTGCTGCAAACCGCTTGCAGTGTTGCTTTGCTGGTTTGTTGGTTTCTACGTGCTGTGCATACTGGATAGTGCTGCCGCTTGCCGCTACGTGCAACGTCGTCGTTCGCAATTCGCGTCAACTTTGGTAAATATGGTATTTATCGATACGTACCGAAAAAACTTGAGATTTACCGAAACCGAACCGTATTTTTAAAAACCTCGTATTTATCGAACTAACAATACCGTATTTACCGTATATACCGAACCAAAAAAACCGAACGAACACCCCTAGTCAGTATGGCTCTGATACCAATATTATCGGACCGTAGGCTTTGAATACCTGAAGCCCTCGAGTGTGTACCGTACTAGTCCCATGATCAGTGGCTAGTACGCACATCCACAACATTCATAATCACATCCATACACACATACATACAAAATGGAACAAGTATGGTATATAACTTAAACGATTACACTACTACGAAAAAGGTCTCCACAGATGGTTCAAAAACGTCATTAGAGACGGTTTCGTGAACCATTTGAGTTTATAGGTCAATAATGACATGAGGTCATCACAGACGGTTTTCGAACCGTCTGTGATGCCGACTATCACAGACGATTATTAACTCAGAACTGTTTATGATAGTTGACTATCACAGACGGTTTGTAGAATCAGAACTCAAGTTGCTTGGTGTTCTTGTTGGGTTTAAAGACAATTACATGCTTTTCATTAATAACTTCAAGTTCAGTTCTACTGCTATTACTTCTGATGTTGTGATTTAGGAGGATTCTACATGCACTTGGAGAATTGGCATGAAGCAAATCACACACTCTAGTGTGTTAGTTTCGATGAAGTAGGTCATAGTTTCTCCTGCACGTTTAGGATGAATGCCCAAGGAGCGAGCTATATATATATATGATTAATACTTTCTACTCCCACGAGTAGTTACTCCGACCTCTGATATACCACCTAAAAGAACTTGACATACTCCTTTATCACTTTGGGTATACTCATATACTAATTATAAGATACTTCAATGCGAACCACACGAAAAATTTGCAAGAGAGTCCATAGTTTTTAGTATATTTTATAAATACTTTCATATTCGCATATAAAAAGGAGTATGTCTAAAAAATTGTACATACTACCCCTAAAAAGGTGTAAATACCACAGAAGTAGTCTTATATACTCGTATACTACACACACATACTCTCGGTTGTGCAAGATACTCCCAACGTTGTGAGATACGGAATAGGGAGCAACCACTGCTTAAAGATTTTATAGAGAAGAGATCAAGAATGGAATGGTAGGACCGTGGGACGCAAAGGAGGAGAACTTGATCGGCATGAATATGGTTACATAGACAAAGGTGAAATGAATGGCGAGAGGCAGGTGAAGAGTTGTAGTAGTAGTTTTTGACTCATTTGGTCTTGTTTTTGAATGGAATAGCAAATTTTGCCTTCTGTAATATTCTTTTGTATTGCAAAATTAATTATGAATAAAGCATATTTCTAGCACCAATTCAATGACATAATTGACATATAAGCATGTGAACCCTTCAAGTCATTTAAAAGGAATAATATGCTCAACACACACAATATGTGCATAATAAAAATCTGCATAAAGCTAAGATTTAGAAGATTGATTATTGCTCCCAGAAGGCTAGTTGCACAAGATTAAAACTTGGCCATCATAGCAGTCATGCTAAATGTAATCACAAATTGAATATGACATTTTATAGATTAGGCCTTGAGCTTAAAATAAAACTTGCTAATCTATTCAGATTAGTTCAAGCAAATCATCCTAAATTAACTTTGCTATACACAAGAACAAAATCTATCAAGATAATATCAACAGTGATGTAGATCAGTGATTGTAAATAGTCCCAGAAAAACAGACTAGAAGATTGAAACTTCTACAGGACATCAAGTATATCGGAATGTATAAATTGCATGCTCGAAACAATAGATAACATCAGGTAATCTAACAGCTCAAGGCACAATCTATACACAATATCACATCGAAATGCATTTGTGACATCAATTCATCATAGAGCAATTCACCGAGCCCACAAAAGATCACTTTACAATATCTCCCAGTGCTAGGCACATACAAATCACACAGATTGAATATATCAAATAGCACAGCACATAAGCAAGGTGATATGGAAAAAATGGGATGGCCGGGGGGTGGCCGGCTTACCTTGGTGGTCGAGGACGGCGGCGATGGGCTTGGGGAGGGAGGAGGCAGGCTCGGGTAGGAGGTGCACCGGGCTCGGGGGAGGAGGGGCGCCGAGTTCACGGAGGCAGCGGCCCGTGCTCAGGGAGGAGGAGGCGGGCTCGGGGGAGGAGGCGCACCGGGTTCGAGGAGGAGGTGACATCGAGGATGGCGGCGACGGGCACGGGGGAGGAGAAACTTAATCGTTTTGAGTGGGGGGCGCGGGCAAACCCTAGACTCCGAATATAAATAGGGTTGGCATCACAGACGGTTCTAAAGTAGAACCATCTGTGATAAATACACATCACGGACGATTCAAATAAATAACTATCTGTGATAATATACATTCTGTAACATCCCAAAAATTCAAAAATGCAAAAATATGGGATTTTTAAAACTTTTTATGTCATAACTAGCGTCATTTTCTTGGCTGCATTTTTGAGACTTATTTGAATTGCATTTTCTTTTCTTGCCGGCATAAGTGGTACAAAAATAAAAAACCCTAATATAACGAGTATAGAATTCTAAAACCTAACTCTCTGAACATTCAAAAAGTCTAATTAGAAATGTCTGCCAAATATCAATCTATGTCTACCAATGCATAGGAAAATCCTAGAGAAAACATCAGAGTTTTAGAACCTAAGATTCCGTTACAATCCTTCCTAAGATTCAATTACAATCCTTCTCTCAATTTTCTCCCTAGCCTATCCTCTTTCCCCCTGTTTCATGTTCCTCCGACCAGCTGTTGGCCAAGCTCGGTGCAGCCAGTCGGCCCTTGGTCATAGATCGAGGCGCTCGTCTCCTCCTCGCCGGCGGCGTCAACGGCCACGAGATCGAACACCACGTTGCGACTAGGCACAAGCACGCTGGCGAATGTTGTCACTCTGCCATTACTCGTCGTCGCTCAACTCGTCACACTATCTTTACTGTGTTGCCGACCTGTCAAAATCACCAACCACTCCTTATTATCGAGCCGTGCCGAATGCATCGCAGGCTCTCGGGCATCTCCGCCCATTGCTTATATATAGCAATACTATGCCCCCTCATTGCCTTTACTCACCACACCAGTGCTAGTCCCACATCCTCTATTCCTCCAACGAGCTTGAGCTTTAGGTAAGGCTTGAGTAGAATGACCCAAAGTTACATTACCAATTTAATATTCATTAAAGTTATCATTTTATTGAATTTTACGAAATTTGAAAGAATTTGATTGCTTTATTTAATTTCTGAAGTGTTAAAGGTCAAAGATAAAATTTATTAAAGTTTTTAAAGTTTTATTTGAGTTAAAGTTGAAAAATAAAAACTAAATTAATTTTGAGGATTTTCTCAAATTTTAAAAAGCTTTTTCCTAAATATTTTAAAATCAAAATAATTTATTTGCAAAATTAAAAGCCAAATCTAAGTTGGAGATAATTTTATTAAGTCCGAGAATAATTCTAGGAATTTTATAAATTTTTCTAGAATTTTTGGAGCCAAACTACTATTTTCTAAAATCGTTTTGAATTAACGGAATTATTTAAAATCGCAAAACAATTTAAATCCTCCATTTGTTTTTGGGCGAAGCTTGCCCTACCAACTCCCTCCATCACAAGACGCTGCCCAATTTAACCCGGCCCGCCCGCACCCCCATCTCCCTCATTCCCCCTAGCCCTCCCTCCAACCGTCGGATCTAAATCCGACGGTCCACACGCGCCCACGCCGTTTTCTTTTCTCTGCCGCCCGATGCGAATCCTACCGCTCCGTGCCCTTCTTCCTCCCCCGTCTTCTTCTCCAACGGGCAACCGCACGCTGCGCCATTTTCGCCACAATGAAGCTTCTGGCTTCTTGCGCCAGCGCCATTCGCCTCATCAGCGTCTTGGCGCGTCAAACCACGAACTCGACTGCCTCCACTCCCCCACTTTCCCCCTCTTTCTCCGCGCCGGTTAGCCCACGTCCGCCGCAACCGCCGCACGACCTCCCACTACTCCTCGCCGCCCCGGTGCTCCTCGGGCCCTATTTAAGGACGCCCCGAGAGCCTCTCCTTCACCGCATCAAAACCCCCCAACCCTCGCCCTCTATTCGTCTCTGGAGCCACCGTATTTTGCCGGGGAAGTTCCTCAACCGCAAGCTCGCCGCCGACGAATTCCGACGCCTCCAGCCGTGCATCGGCCTCACCGCCGCCACACTCGGCATCGCCTCATCGCCTCGTCCCGTCGCTCCTTCCTTCAAATTTAAAGACCCCAGAGCACCCCTTTCGCGGAAGTCAACCTCGCCGCCGCCAGAGTTTGCCGCCGACGGCCAAACGCCACGCCAATCACGTCTGTGGTAAGCCACGAGTTCGCAACAACCTCCTCTCCCTTTTGCGCGTGTCCGTGAGGCTCGCCGTGGCGCAGAGCGCCGGCGAGCTCATCACCGGAGCACCGCGAGCACCGGGCTGATGTGGCACATCCACGTCACAGCCACCTCAGCGTCCAGCTCGGCTTCGTGCACACGTGTTGTACAGCGTGGCGCTAAATCAGCGTTAACCCGAATCCTAATGTCCCGTGGACTCAGTTCACGTGGACCGTGTCTATGACACATGGGCCCCACATGTCGGAATTTGTTTTTATTCTTTTAAATTCCGAAAATCAGGGCTGACGTCACCCATGCGCAATAATTAGAATTTTCTATAGAAAAATAATTCGGGAAATTGGTTAAATAACAGCTTTAGGTTTAAATTTGTAAAATTCATAACTTTTACATCTTAGCTCCAAAATAGATGATTCAAATTGCTAAAATCTTAGGAAATTATTGTCTGACTAAATAAAATATAAGTATTCAATTTGGAGTTCAGTTTTGTTTTGTTTTAGGATTTAGAATTCATTTAAATTTCAAATTTAGGTTAAAATTAATAAAATCCATATCATTTGAATCTCAACTCAAATTCTTGTGAGTCAAATTTATAAAATCTTACAAAATTATGTTTTAGCTAAAGAAAATATAAATATTTGTTTTGGAGTTAATCTAAATTGTCTTTTGAAATCAAAATGGTTTAAATTGCTCATTTAAGATTTAAAATTGTAAAATATATATCTTTTGATTCCTAACCCCAAATTAAGTGTTTCAAAATTTCTAAATTCTTATAAATTGAAGATCTAACTAACTAAACCAAAATTATCTAAATTGTACTTCATTTGAATCTTGTTTGTATTTAGAAATTCATTTAAATTTCAGCTTTTAGGATTAAAACTTGTAAAATTCATATCTTTTAAATCCCAACTCCAATTTGAGTGATTCAAATTTCTAAAATTTTGTAAAACTATTATCTAACTAAATAAAATAGAATTATTTAGTTTTGAGTTAATTGATTTGCCTTTTGATTTGTTATTTGAATTTTGTTTGAATTTGGATCGTTTTTCAGATAGATTTGACGACTTGAGAGATTTTCAACGTAGTTGGAGACCATATAAGAGGATTGATTTTGACTGTATGATCATCGTGGTTGTACACACAAGCAACTTTGGAGAGAGTGTTTGTGAGTACTAGGTGACTGTTAAGAAAACAACATCACCAAGCAAGGCAAGTTACATTCTTGACCATATTGCACCCATTATTTTAAATTATTTAAATTCTGTTTTAAATTATTATTGCATGCTTATTTATATTCAGAATTTAAATGCCTGCTTTTAAATTCATAGATATTCTGAATCCTTTGTATGGCCAAATTTGCTAATTGAATCAAACACCTTGTCACCCTAGATAAAACCTAGTTGATACGATAGTATGAACTAGGATCATTTGAAAATGTTGCAAAGACATGCTTAGACCAAAAATATTGATTTGGGGAATTTCAGCCAAAAATCAAATATTGTTTAAACTGTATCCATGGCATTGGTGTGTTATGGAAGTTTATAAATGATCTTGAAAAATGAAATAAAATGATGGTTTGTACTTGGGCGAAATGGTTGTTTGGATGGTGCATGTCAATGCACGGCTCAATCTGGTAGGGTTGAGGCCCATGGGTTTTGTGGAAAGTCGCCCAAGTCAATTGAGGACCGGCCTCTGAGCGTTCCTTTGCTATGCCTATAATGGGCTATGCCATATCGTGCAACCACATGTCCTCAGTATGGGGAGTAGGACCTGGCCGACTAATTTGCAAAGTGCCATCGCGGTTGATCCCGCGGATTGTGTGGGTCCATCTCGGATGGCTGGTCGTGTTATGACCTCGTTAGTCCCACTGGCGTAAGAGGGGGCCCCTACAAACTCTGCGGATTTCTATCCAAGGAGGATCTGCGAAACCTTAACGGGTGGGCAGCGGTGGGATGGCGCATTGTAAAGGCCTTGTCATGTGCTCTAGATCGCTACCTAAGGTAGTGGCGGTGGCATAGATATATGCCGAACAAACTAGAGAAGTCATGTCATGTGGGTAAAGCCGCACAACCTCTGCAGAGTGTAAAACTATTGAATAGCAGCGTCATGATCATGGACATGCTAGCAAAGCCACTCAAAGTTAGACTTGGAATTTTGTTTTAAAAAGACTTTATCAACTGGTTTATCCAAATGGGATTTGGGCGGTTAGCCATTGTGATAGGAGGGTATCCTTCACCATTCATGTGTGAATGTTATCTGACTATAAAATTGATTTATAAAATGAATTTTAGTTATAGAATAACTGCTTTGGAACTTAGTACAAGTATTTACGAGAAAATCTTTGTTTTATGCAAATTCAACCATATTAAGCTTTCCTTTGAGATATCCATATATGCATGTCATTACATTATTTGATTGGGTGTAACTTGCGAGCACGGTAGTTGTGCTCATTCTTGCTTAATGCAAATAATTTCAGAGGAGAAAGACTTTGCCACCGTGTGGATCTTGACGATTAGGCGCTTCGATCGATTGCTCGTGGCGGTTAACTGGACTCTACTACATCTTCGTCTTCCGCTGTGTTTATTTTATTATTGGCCTGTAAGCCTCCTTTGTAATCAACTCTGTTGTTATTTATTAATAAAGTTGTGATATGATTTTGTTACCATATTTGTTTACTGTGTGGACTAGCTACTGATCATGGGACTAGTTCAGAAATACACAGAGGATTTGGGAGTGTTAATCCCGGGTCTTACATGAGCCCTCGCTTCGGCCGAGCACCACCACAATGCCGCCATCGCTATTAACACCCATTGGTGAAGCTCTTCCCTCATTATATGCGTCAACTCATATTCCATGAACCAAAAGACGTTTCCCCTCAATTGAATCCACTCTTTGGTCACAGGAATCGCCACCGACCTCATTCTTCCCCACCCTCCGACCAAAATAGCCCAAGCAGTCGAATCGACCTTGCCAGTGAAGCATACTCCAAGTCATTTCTTTAGAACCATCTGCCTACTCTCTTGAAGATATCCTGAGTGTTGAATGCTACTCATCTTCCTCAGGCCATCACTGCCAATTGGGGCTTCTCTCATCATCGCTGTACACCCCACCAGACCTTCTCCGGCTAGCCCGTCCCCTCCACGTCATATCGGTACGTTCCTAGTGGCCACTAGATGTTCATGCCCACTCTAGCTGTGCGGAAGCATTGCCGTATCAACGAATGCGTTGTAGATAGTGTAGTCTTCACATAGTCAAACCTTCTTCGTGTTGGGATACAGATAGGCTACGCTAGCAACAATTCAAAAATTCTACCATGTAAACTAGGATGCCAAGCAATTAAATGATCACAGATCGTTACCACCAGACGTGCAGTGTAGCAGAAGAAGAGTTGGAGCAGCCTGGTCCAATGAAAAGCGCGTCGGTGAAGTGGTCATAGATGATCTTCCACCATAGTCGATCGTCTCCTCTAGAAACCAATCTACCTCCTCGCCAAGGTCGTGGATCATCCTTAAGCGCAACAGCTACCGCAATAACGTTGCGCCTCTGTGGTATCCACACGTCCAGGGCAGGAACGCCGTACGCTTGTGTGCTAGCACAAAGTCGCACAGACGGCTCTCTCAAGAAGATGGCGGCTAGAGTTTTAGAGAAACAACTCAACTCACGACTTTCGTGTGTCTTGTCTATTTTTCTAGCCCTCCTCCCTTGGCCTCAAGCATCTCCTTATATAGTGCCTGTGACGGATCCTATCCGAACACGTTTGACGAATCGTATCCGTACTGGTTTGTTCTAACTCGTTAAGTGTGTGACCCTATAGGTTCATGTGTGATCGGATGCGATTCGAAAACCCTTTCCAACCACGAGTCGTTAGCGGTACCTAGCAGCACATAACGATTTTCAAACACACATAGAATATATCGGACGAACCTTAATGCAATATGATCTATGACTAGGTCTTTATCACTTACGAACAGCTCATAACTCCTTACGACTAGTTGGTGATTATGTTCTCTCTAGGACCACCCAAGAGGTCTTCCAGGACCACCCTGGAGGTCTTCTAGGACTACCCTAGAGGTCTTCCACGACCACCGAGGAGGTCTTCCAGGACCACCGAGGAGGTCTTCCAGGACCACCCGGAGGTCTTCCACGATCACCCCAGAGGTCTTCCAGGACCACCTAGGAGGTCTTCCAGGACCACCCGGAGGTCTTCCAGATGTGGAGAACAGATATCAGCCGTACGACCTGTTTGTGTATTATCCCTTTGCCTCACGACATCTGGTTGAATTCCAGGTGAGATTATGTCATCCATGGACTGTTCAATACTTTCTCGATTAAGAACTTTCTCAATCAAGTGTCGAATAACTTCATGTGGTCGACACTTCGACCACTAGTGACATGGCCATGCACTTTATTTATTCAACCACAACGAGAGGCCCAGAGAAATCTCTCCTGTTATGTTAGGAGGGGCAAATCTCATATCCAACCAGTCACATTCCTCCCTATGTTTCATAGCATACCTGAAAGCTACCTTTATAACTACCCAGTTACGGTGTAGCGTTTGGCAACCCCAAAGAGTGCTATTACACATGTAGAAAACTATGCTGATCTCAGGTCTAAGGATTATACATCATCATTGCTTGAGACCAACTGATGACACACGAAATCATAACAATCTCAACAGTGCCTCAAGGTGGGTCTTATCCAACACCATGTTCTCTAACATGTGTCCATATTATTGGTTTGATATCTCCATATCTATGACTCGTGAAACATAGTCATCAACCAATACATATGCTAGTCTATTCATATGTGTCCTCATATGTTTCCGACCAGGGAACGTTTAAGAATAATCATTGCATAAATATAGAGTTTCACAAACAAGTCACATACTAGTTAATCTTCATAACTAATGATTCATTCAAGGAACAGAATAACACTTATTCAATAACACATAAACATAGACGTGATATCATCATCTCCATGATTGCCTCTAGGGCATATCTCCAACAATCTCTCACTTGCACTAGAGTCAATCAAATAGGTATCGAATACACATAGCTCTTGTGTGCACCTCATGCTTAGGTTGCGGGAGAGGCTTTGTCAACGGATCAGAAAAATCATGTTCGACCAGTGTACACCAGCTTGTATCTCCATACGACTAGTCTGTAAGCAGTCGTATCACCATACGACTAGTCTGGACCTGGTCGTATCACCATACGACCAGTCCATACTAGGTCGAACATAAATCCATGTGCACTTTGCATATCTGGAATTCTTCCAGCCTTTCTGGTCGTACCATTATATGACCAGTCTGGATCTGATCATATCATTATATGACCAGTCCATACCTGCTCCTTTCATTCAAACAAAACACAAACCCTGATTGCGATCTGAAATCATCCTTGTCGATTTGGAAGCTTACATCAGTGTAACTATTTACGACCAGCTCTTCCTCACCACCATAAACAAGGAATGCAACCTTAGTCCTTCTCAAGTACTTAAGGATATTCTTGTCTGCTATCCAGTGACCTTCTCCTGGATCCGACTGATATATGCTCGTAACACTTAGAGCATACGACATATCTGGTCATGTACATAGCATGGCATACATGATAGATCTAATAGCCGAAGCATATGTGTGAGCACCCGGATTTATTAAGCTCATAATACTTAGTCATCCAATTGACCCTAGTATTATCAACCAAATAAACCCGGTCTCGAGAGATGTATACTTCCCAGAATGCAGTATACATACCTCACAACAAGAGAATGTATCAATTCCATACAACACATAGTACATAAGCAACAAACCAGAAGTTAACAATAATATGGAATAGATATTACAAAAGAGAGGCCCTTAGGCCAAATAGCAACAAGACTACAAAGATACACAGCGGAAGCAAAAGTGCCATAAGATGGCCATAACAAAAGCCAATTAGTGTGCCTTTACCCACAAGGCAACTAACCGGACCGCCAAGCTAGTCGTCAAACCCGAAGCACATCTCGCAAGAGTGAAGCCCTTGGGGCTCACCTTCTTCCTCTGCAACAAAAGCCACAAAAATGCCACAACCACGGCGGATGAGTACATAAAGTACTCCATAAGACTTACGTGTAAGATAACAGAACTATAAATAGCTACATGCAAGCTTTATTTAAGTGGATGAGGCTTTGGACTCATTTTAGCATAAAGCAAGTTTCATTTGCAATAATATAATAGATTGAAGGCAATTTGACAAAGCATTTTTAATTGTTGAAATAACAACGCGATAATAACATAATAACAACAACAAGAACAATCCTGGAAGTGACTAACCCAAGTCACCACAACAATAGCATGAACATCCATTCATACCAACCCATCAAGTTTTAATTAAAAGTTTGAGACTAGTCTTGAACGACCTTACCAAGCATGTCCATAACCTAGGATGAGGCTATTCGAATAGTTTTATCCCTGCAGGGTGTACCACTGTACCCACACGTCAGACCGCCTTTCCTTTAAGCACACTACCTTAGGTGTGCTGGCACGGCTAAGTCCAACGAGACATTTCCAAAGGATGAATGCTAATTACGAGCTGCACAACCCACGGGGAGAAGGAGACATTAGACGACCTTCTCGGAAGCTAATGCTCCCCTCCCACACTATACATATACATTTGTTTTTGAAAACACACCAACCGAGCTCGCTCATAATTAACACCTCCTAGAGTACTTAGTCAAGAGGGGTTCCATATGCCCCTCGCGTGGTTAGTACGCAAAATCGCTTGGCTTAGTGACCCAAGTACTCGGTCCTTAGGGACCCAGGCATACCACCACATCCAAAAACCACGCCATCCATCCAATATGCCCAAGTCTAAATCAATCTTTTGTTTTCAGTTTTTGATTTTGCAAATTAATCAAAGCACAAGTGCTGGACATATAGGAGTAATAATCAGTTTTGAGTGATCAAGACCATCGACTAAGTCGATGATCGCCCATTACTACCGTTATCTAAGCATTGCTAAGCATGACACCGTAAAAGCAATAAAGAGCATACTTAAATCACCGGCTCTAATTCACCAGCGATATTAGTAACTTATGGTTTGTGGCAGGGGTAACAATTTAGGGGCAACTATGCAATAGGAATAGCTACCTCTAAACGATAAAATACTTTGACACAAAAGCATGCATACATACAAGTTAAACAAAATATTAAACTTTAAAGTAATGGGACAATGATGGAAATGATTAAACTGCTTGCCTTTACTGTTGCTGGACAAATTGTTGCTGAGGATCACTCACGGGTTCAATACACTCGTCGGCACCTAATCGAAAAGACGAAAAGATTCGATAAGAACGACGAAAACATCAAAGACAACACAGCAAACAAACTCCAAACACTCTGAATTTTCTACAGCAGCAAGAGGATGATTTTTAGGGAATTTAGCAATAAGAACCAATTGATTTGGATTCTCAATGCAAAAGTTATGAGCAAAACAATTCTGCTCAGCCCTAAAAATACCAAACTGCACTATTCACTAATTTAATTATGAGGCAACATTTTCTAGAAAAGTGGTGACACTGAAATTTTTACAGCAAAACCAGCACCTCATGAGATGAATAACACAATTGAGTTCACCTCATTTGGAGCTATTATGCACTCTCTACAAATCTTCAAAAACAAGAACTTGAACAAAATTAAAATGCACAAGTCCTCATTTTTATAACAGCAACAAGCTCAAAACTAATTTTCATAGTAAGTTCATTAATAGAGGAAACCAACAAAGTTGGTCTCACTCAAAAATAATCTACAGAGCATTAGTTATGTATTTTACAAGTTAGACATTATTTTGAGTGTATATTTAAAGTGAGTTTTAAAATCTAATGGCAAAACTGTGCTCTGGAGCTGAACTCAACTTACAATCATTTTTGGATTAAAGTCAAGTTCAAGACAGAGCTAACACAATTTGAATGACCTCATTTGGATTTAGAATGAATTAGTTATGATATTTTGAAGTTCATACCTTTTTAGTTTATAAATAAGTGCTTCTTGGAATTTCTAAAAATCACAAAGGCATGGGAGGGCGTGAACCGTTGATTTAAATCCAACGCCCAAGACCTCCAGAGGAAGCAGCGCTGCCTTCACAAGAGCCCAGAGAACACGGGCCGTTGATCTTGGATCCAACGGTCCATGTCCTCCCCACGCCACGCAGCAATGAGGGGAGGTCGTGGCCGCTGATACCGCATCCAACGAACCACAACACAAGAGGAGGACCGGACGGTCCAGATCAAACGAGGGAGGTCTGGACGGTGAGATCTTCCAAAGGAAGATCTAAACTATCAAGATCTCCCCAAGGAAGATCTACATCATCAAGACCTCTCGAGGAGGTCCCGACGGTCCAGATTTTCCAAGGAGGACCTTAATGGCCTAGATTGTCCCGGGGAGGACCTTAACGGTCAAGACAACAACAAAGAGGTCTGGGCGGTTCAGATCCACTTGGGGTGGTCTGAACGGCCAAGATCTAACAAAGGGAGGTCCTAAGCGGCTCAGATTTCCACCGGGAGGTGCAGGCGGCTAAGATTTACCCGAGGAGGTCCACAAGGTTAAGAGGACCTCGGGAGGTCCTACACGGTGGAGATCAACACAGGAGGACCTCAGCGGCTAAGATCTCCCACAAGGAGGTCCTAGCGGTCAAGATCGCAAGGAGGGAGGGCACAGGGGTTGTCCTACAAAAGACCGGGGGTGGTCTTTGCAAAGAGGACCCCAGGGAGGTCCAAGATGGCTAAGATGGCCCAGGGAGGTCTTGGCCGTGAACCTAAGATGGACGGCACAAGACCTCGCCACGCAAAGACTAAGGACACATTATAAGCTACAATGATTGGAGGTGATTAGCCAAAATGGGGAGGTCTTTGTCTTAACGACAAAGGCACGGTGCCATGGTCGTCCGACAAAATCCCGAGAGGCTACCAAGGCTCGGCGCGGCGATGAGGACCTCACCGGCGCCATCCAGGACACCAACGTGTGCGCAATAGTGTTGCGCTGCGCCAGACCATTCCCTCATTGCGGGGTGGCCTGAACGGCGACGAGCCGAAGATTGGCGGCGCAAGAACACACGGCCAAAACACCAACAGCGATAATGTGCTCCGCAGCGAACATTCAAGCGTGTGCCAAGCTCCGTAACAACATACACGCGGGTGCCAGCATCTACGGGACTACCAGGAGGGTTACCTGGAGGTCGCGGAGGTGCTGAGGAGGTTGGGGACGTGGAGGACCGGAGTTGGGGAGGGTTGCTCCACGGCCAACTCCAAGCTCCAAGCTCCAAGATCCAAGTTAGGCCTCTCTGAAAATGTCCCAACCAATTAAGTTAGGGCTTTTGGTCACAGAGGGTAGTGGCTTAGATTGAAGCAACGAGACGGAGAGGAAAAGCCACGGGAGCACTGAGCCACCGAGGAGCTCCAAGGGCAACAATGGCGGCCAAGGAGGTCGGGGTGGAGGAGATGCTCAGCCCAGCGCAGGCAAGGCCAAGCTCAATGGTGTGTAAAAGAAGCCAAGGGCAACAAGTGGGGGTTTTATAGCTAGGGCAAAAGAGGTCTGGACCACGGGTTAAGCTCATGGTGAGCTTAGCCCAAGGGAGGTCCACTACCGGGACAGACGTGGAGGTGACAGAGCGAGGCTCAAGACAAATGACTTTGGGGCTAAAAGCTCGACCGCATTAAATGCTGCAGGCAAAGAGCCGTTGGGACAAGACAGCTCACTGCCTCCTCCACTGCCATGGCATACGCGCGCGCCAGAGCTAGGAGAAGAACAGGAGTTGCCCACCACCGTCCGATTAGAAATGAGGGGGAGGTCGTAACCCTCAGATCTAAATCAAACAGATGCGTTTTAAAAGGAGAAGGAGGAGATCACAGCCATTGGATCTGGATCGGGAGGTCGTGACCCTCCGATTTCCATAATGCGAATGGGCACGTGGAAAAAGGGACAGGAGGTCCAAGGCGTTGGATTTCAATCCAGCGGTGCGGACCTCTGTGAAGGTCTTAACCGCACACCTAACTTAAGAGCATGAGGGTAGGTCATGGCCTTTGGATTTAAATCAAGGGCGCACAACCAAAGGGAGGTCTTAGCACTACGCCGTGGCACAAGAGGTTATGGCCATCAGATTAAGATCCAATGGTGATGAGAAGGTGAGGAGGTCTCGAGACATTGCGCAAAAGACAAGGGAGGTCGGGACCTTTGGATTTTTGATCCAACAGTTACGATCAAAAGAGGGGAGGTCTGAGCTTGCGCACGCACCGAGGAGATCATGGCCTTTAGATTTAAATCTAAGGGCTACGACCTCACGTCTTGTGAGGAGGTCTAATGCGCACAAGACAAGGAGGAGGTCGTGACCAGTGGATTTTAAATCAGCGGTGCACAACATGAGATGGGGGAGGTTGTGGCGCCGGATATTTTGAGGGAGGAGGTCGTGGGCTGTTGGATCCGATCCAACGGCTACGACCTCAAGTGAGTGCAAAAGGGGAGGTCAAGGTGGTTTGAGCTCGCGGGGAGGTCAGGGCCATGGATCGTTGATCCAAGGGCGATGACCTCATGTGAGTGGGGAGGACTTGGCTGCGTTAGCTGAGGAGGAGGTCGTGGCGGTTGGATGTTAATCCAGCGGCTCACGCACTGATCAAGGTGGAGAGGAGGCTGACGAGCCGGGGGAAAAGGTTGGTGGACCACTTTGGGAAAGTGGCTAGCCCAAGGAACAGTACCAAGCTTTTAAATTCAATTTCAACAGCTGAGATTTTGCAGGGTTGTTTGGAATAGCAATTGAGCTCCAAAATTTATGAAATTTTAACTGGAGCTTGCTGACAATGAGATTAACCTGGCATAAAATTTCCAGAGGTTATTATGCAATGCATTTTTCTCAGGAAATTCATGAAGGTTGTTCAAGGATTTGTTTTACCTCCAAAATTTATCAAACAAGTTTTACATCTTGTGATATTTTTCAGAGGGGTCCCACATCAGTTTTAGGACCAAGGAAAATATTTCCAAATGTTTGGCACAAGATTTAAGATAAACGGAGAATGAGTTTGACTTTTGGTCAACAAGAGCTTTGTGTTTTTGGATTACACAACTCTTGGACTAGAATTACATGAGAGATTAGGGGTTTTCAAGATGTGAGAAAAAGTTTTAATTTCTACACATATAATTATACTTGAACAAACCCTAATTATACATTTGGGATGTTACAAAATCTCCCCCCCCTTACAAAAATCTCGTCCCGAGATTTTGGCTCAGGCGGGGAAGGAAGATGGGTAGTTTTTCCGTTTCCAAGCAACTTCATCCACAGAATGATTTGGCCATTGAACTTTTAGGATCTTGAGGACACGATTCCTTGATCTTCGTTTAGCTTCTTCAAAGATACGAACCTTCCTTTAAGACTCTTATCCATTTATAACATTTTTGTTGTACTGGGACCTAATTCTCGAACTCTGTTCAGTCCAATCAACACTTTATTTAGTTACATATTGCTCCCAGCTCGTTCCTTGTCGAGCCGAATTTTATTTGATTTGTTTTATTGTATTGCTTCTCGTTAGGTCACAATTCTGACCCAACTTCTTGCACAACAAGAATTTCCAACGGAGCTTCCTCGGTTGGAACACGAAGGCACTTCTTAAGCTGGGACACATGGAAAACATCATGTAGCCCCCTCAAGGGCAGCAGGTAATTTCAAACTTATAGGCGATAGCCCCTTTCTTTTCGATAATGCGTAAGGATCCACGTGTCGAGCTAACTTCGCCCATAACGATTTAAATGTTGATGGCCCTTTCGGTCTGACCATCAGTTTGATGAGGGTAAGCTGATCTGAAAGAAACTCGAGTTTCCGTAGCCTCTTATAGGCTATGCCAAAATTGAGACGTGAGCAGAGAAGCACGATCAGCACGATTGTTTTCGGCACACCATGCAAACTTACGATGCGGGATATATAGAGATCCGTTAGAAAATCTATACGAAGGTCATTTTTGACAGTGAGAGCTTGTTCTTGATTCGATGGTTGGTGGTGCATGGCTGTTGTTAGTTGGTGGAATGATTTGTCTGGTTAATTCCTAACAACTTGTCTCGGTTAATTCGGAGCGATTTATTTGGTCAATTCGAGTAACACGGGATCTCAGACTGCTAACTAGCTTTACGGAGTCATCCTCATGACTAGCTATCTTAAAGGGACTAAGGTCGTTCTTAGTTGGTGGAGCAATTTGTCCGGTTACTCCACTAACAAACGAGACCTTGGTTTGTTAACTAGCTATCGGAGTCATCCCTCCGCAGCTAGTCTCTTATAAAGGATTATGGCCATTTAGGCCATGGAGTTGGAGGAAATAACAGTTATGTGATGCACTTAGATGTATAGGGAAGGAATGGTGCCACTTTCGTCACACGGTTGATGACAACCCAGATGACATCGTTATTTTCTTGGGGTTCGATGTAGACTAGTAGACCTTTTTGAAATCGGGCGATGCGGGTACCATCTTGATGGCGACTCGAGTTCTCGAGCGGAGGCATCCCCGAAGATCTTCGGAAAGACATCGACGAAGTCACACACTTTGGAACTTCACGAATATCGAGCCGGCTTGCTTTAAGAGTGAAAAGATGTGGACCTTCTTGCTCGGCTGAGCAATGAACCCGCCACCAAGGGACTTGTGAGGTAGATAAGCTTCTGGTGCAATCGATTTATCCCATATGTGGAGACAACCAATCCATTTCAATGGTTTGCACAGGTTTAGAGGTAATTTTGGCATGGATTCCACTTCCTCGATCTCAACAGGGACATTCCGACACTCCGACTCAGCTCTCAACTCCAAATCGGGAGAGTGAATGAGCAACGAAACCAATCAAAGGAGCGAAAAGGAGACCACCAACAGCAACAAAAGATCGAGGTACAAAAGATGAGATGCTCTGAATCGAATAAAATAATATCCGGGCAAGAGTTAGCGAGAAGCGTACCTAACACGACGTCGTGCCTCGAGCTTTCTCGGCTAAGATGGAGTCGATTTGGATTACAAACGATCTTGTCTGCCGCTTCAAAGGGCAATTGTTGGTGTAGTGCCCTTCTTGCTACAAAAGAAACAAGTGATCCCACATCGATTTGCGGGGACCACCTTGCCGACTTCATGACGACGTGATGGAGGCACGCGACTGCGAATGACGAGGGGTTGTTTGCAAGCTTCTTAGGACAATTATTAGCATAATGGCCCTTGAGATTGCGAGAAGAAACAAGTGACACCGGCGACCTTCTTTGAGTCACCACGAGTCCTCTCTTGACACTTCATGACGATCCTCGACTTTCTCTTTACGCCCACCGCAACAACAGGATTTTCACCACAAGTCGAAAGTCGGGAAGGTATGGATCGGTAATTTGTCCCAACTCCTCGGACAAATCACCCAAGAACTTCTCGATTTGGAGGCATTGGCGATTGCAATGCTTGCAGATGACCGAAGAAACGATCGCTGCGGTTCAATGACTTGGCAATCACCGTGTTCATGCTACACTCCTTGGGATAGTGATCGCTTTCCTCGCAAAGAAACAAGTAACTTTGGTGATTGGACAATCTTGGGTAAATGGTCTTCATCACAGTTTGGACAAGCGTATACACCGATTGTTTGTAGTGTCCTTCCTCGCCACAACGCCGACAGACCTTGATTCTTCCTAGTCCGCAATTTTAAATGAAATGCCCTCCTTCACCACAACTAAAGCAAAGCGGTGGCGTTTTTGTTCCTCGAGCAGCGGGGCGCATAGTGGCCCTCCTCGCCACAATTGAAACACACTCTAGGGCGAGGCGTTTATGAGTCTTGTCCCATAGCTTGGAGCCAGGAGATTTTCATCCCAACCAGCTTGTTGACCTAGTCCAGACATCCTGTTCGAAGAGATAGGTTAGCAAGGAAACCTGAAGATTAGAAGCTAAAGAACGGGAAAGGAGAAGCCAATGATTAGGGGGATGAAATACCACCCTAACCGAGAGCTAACAAAACAGGTGGTATAGAACCCTACCGAGTTAATAATAGATTAGATGGTAATACATGCAACTAAATGAAGCAAGAAGAATGAAAGAAGCCAAAGACATCATAATAAAGAGGAAACAAAACAGCAAGGAAGACATAAGATTAAAGGCCAACTTCCCAACACAACTAACTTGTATTGAATGAACGAGTAATTGGTTGAGAAGATTAAAAATCAGATTGTAAGATGAGATCTAAAACTATTAGAGGGCAAGGTTAGTGCAGCGAAATAAGTGCTAGATACTTAGCTAGCTAGTATCACATCTTACCCTTTTATTCCCACAAATTTTAGTTGATTTAACCTCTCATTCTCTACCCTAATTGGAACCTTTGAGCTTGCTGTCCGGAAATTGACGCTTGCTGTCCAGATTTTGCATCCAAGCTTCCAGTCGAAATTGTCCATTCCAGAAGCTTCCAAACCTTGTAGATGGGCAGCTCACACTTCAATTTGTCAATCTCATTGGTTCTCCCAAAAACCCAGTGTTAACCGATAACAACTATTTTGTAGAAGGGAAGAGAGGAAAACAACTTTTAAAACTCAAATTAGAGTGGGATGAGAAGAGAAAGCTAAGATAGGTAAGGAATAAAATCCGAGAATTTTCTTAAGCTTTCAAAACTCATTTGACACTTTGAAATTAGGTTTTTAAAATACCCTAATGACGACCAAGCTTGCGTTACTACGGTCAGTATGGCTCTGATACCAACTTTTGTGAGCACCCGGATTTATTAAGCTCATAATACTTAGTCATCCAATTGACCCTAGTATTATCAACCAAATAAACCCGGTCTCGAGAGATGTATACTTCCCAGAATGCAGTATACATACCTCACAACAAGAGAATGTATCAATTCCATACAACACATAGTACATAAGCAACAAACCAGAAGTTAACAATAATATGGAATAGATATTACAAAAGAGAGGCCCTTAGGCCAAATAGCAACAAGACTACAAAGATACACAGCGGAAGCAAAAGTGCCATAAGATGGCCATAACAAAAGCCAATTAGTGTGCCTTTACCCACAAGGCAACTAACCGACCGCCAAGCTAGTCGTCAAACCCGAAGCACATCTACGCAAGAGTGAAGCCCTTGGGGCTCACCTTCTTCCTCTGCAACAAAAGCCACAAAATGCCACAACCACGGGCGAGATGAGTACATAAAGTACTCCAAGACTTACGTGTAAGATAACAGAACTATAAATAGCTACATGCAAGCTTTATTTAAGTGGATGAGGCTTTGGACTCATTTTAGCATAAAGCAAGTTTCATTTGCAATAATATAATAGATTGAAGGCAATTTGACAAAGCATTTTTAATTGTTGAAATAACAACGCGATAATAACATAATAACAACAACAAGAACAATCCTGGAAGTGACTAACCCAAGTCACCACAACAATAGCATGAACATCCATTCATACCAACCCATCAAGTTTTAATTAAAAGTTTGAGACTAGTCTTGAACGACCTTACCAAGCATGTCCATAACCTAGGATGAGGCTATTCGAATAGTTTTATCCCTGCAGGGTGTACCACTGTACCCACACGTCAGACCGCCTTTCCTTTAAGCACACTACCTTAGGTGTGCTGGCACGGCTAAGTCCTACGAGACATTTCTAAAGGATGAATGCTAATTACGAGCTGCACAACCCACGGGGAGAAGGACACATTAGACGACCTTCCCGGAAGCTAATGCTCCCCTCCCACACTATACATATACATTTGTTTTTGAAAACACACCAACCGAGCTCGCTCATAATTAACACCTCCTAGAGTACTTAGTCAAGAGGGGTTCCATATGCCCCTCGCGTGGTTAGTACGCAAAATCGATTGGCTTAGTGACCCAAGTACTCGGTCCTTAGGGACCCAGGCATACCACCACATCCAAAAACCACGCCATCCATCTAATATGCCCAAGTCTAAATCAATCTTTTGTTTTCAGTTTTTGATTTTGCAAATTAATCAAAGCACAAGTGCTGGACATATAGGAGTAATAATCAGTTTTGAGTGATCAAGACCATCGACTAAGTCGATGATCGCCCATTACTACCGTTATCTAAGCATTGCTAAGCATGACACCGTAAAAGCAATAAAAGAGCATACTTAAATCACCGGCTCTAATTCACCAGCGATATTAGTAACTTATGGTTTGTGGCAGGGGTAACAATTTAGGGCAACTATGCAATAGGAATAGCTACCTCTAAGCGATAAAATACTTTGACACAAAAGCATGCATACATACAAGTTAAACAAAATATTAGACTTTAAAGTAATGGGACAATGATGGAAATGATCAAACTGCTTGCCTTTACTGTTGCTGGACAAATTGTTGCTGAGGATCACTCACGGGTTCAATACACTCAAATGGCACCTAATCGAAAAAGACGAAAAGATTCGATAAAACGACGAAAACATCAAAGACAACACAGCAAACAAACTCCAAACACTCTGAATTTTCTACAGAAGTAAGAGGATGATTTTAGGAATTTAGCAACAAGAACCAATTGATTTGGATTCTCAATGCAAAAGTTATGAGCAAAACAATTCTGCTCAGCCCTAAAAATACCAAACTGCACTATTCACTAATTTAATTATGAGGCAACATTTTCTAGAAAAGTGGTGACACTGAAATTTTTACAGCAAAACCAGCACCTCATGAGATGAATAACACAATTGAGTTCACCTCATTTGGAGCTATTATGCACTCTCTACAAATCTTCAAAAACAAGAACTTGAACAAAATTAAAATGCACAAGTCCTCATTTTTATAATAGCAACAAGCTCAAAACTAATTTTCATAGTAAGTTCATTAATATAGGAAACCAACAAAGTTGGTCTCACTCAAAAATAATCTACAGAGCATTAGTTATGTATTTTACAAGTTAGACATTATTTTGAGTGTATATTTAAAGTGAGTTTTAAAATCTAATGGCAAAACTGTGCTCTGGAGCTGAACTCAACTTACAATCATTTTTGGATTAAAGTCAAGTTCAAGACAGAGCTAACACAATTTGAATGACCTCATTTGGATTTAGAATGAATTAGTTATGATATTTTGAAGTTCATACCTTTTTTAGTTTATAAATAAGTGCTTACTGGAATTTCTAAAAATCACAAAGGCATGGGAGGACGTGAACCGTTGATTTAAATCCAACGGCCCAAGACCTCCAGAGGAAAACGCGCACGCGCCTGCGCAGGCCCAGAGAACACGGGCCGTTGATCTTGGATCCAACGGTCCATGTCCTCCCCACGCCACTGCAAGCATGTAGGGGAGGTCGTGGCCGCTGATACCGCATCCAACGAACCACAACACAAGAGGGAGGACCGGGACGGTCCAGATCAAACGAGGGAGGTCCTGGACGGCTGAGATCTTCCAAAGGAAGATCTAAACTATCAAGATCTCCCCAAGGAAGATCTACATCGTCAAGACCTCTCGAGGAGGTCTGAGCGGTCCAGATTTTCCAAGGGAGGACCTTAATGGCCTAGATTGTCCCGGGAGGACCTTAACGGTCAAGACAACAACAAAGAGGTCTGGGCGGTTCAGATCCACTTGGGGTGGTCCCGAACGGCCAAGATCTAACAAAGGAGGTCCTAAGCGGCTCAGATTTCCACCGGAGGTCTCAGGCGGCTAAGATTTACCCGAGGAGGTCCACAAGGTTAAGAGGACCTCGGGGAGGTCCTACACGGTGGAGATCAACACAGGAGGACCTCAACGGCTAAGATCTCCCACAAGGAGGTCCTAGCATCAAGATCGCAAGGAGGGAGGGCCTGGGGTTGTCCTACAAAGACCAGGGGTGGTCTTTGCAAAGAGGACCCCGAGGAGGTCCAAGATGGCTAAGATGGCCCCGAGGAGGTCCCGGTCAGAGACCTAAGATGGACGGCACAAGACCTCGCACGCAAAGACTAAGGACACATTATAAGCTACAATGATTGGAGGTGATTAGCCAAAATTGGGGGAGGTCTTTGTCTTAACGACAAAGGCACGGTGCCATGGTCGTCCGACAAAATCCCGAGAGGCTACCAAGGCTCGACGCCGGCGATGAGGACCTCACCGGCGCCACCAAGGACACCAACGTGTGCGCAATAGTGTTGCGCACATGCCAGGACCATTCCCGGCTGCGGGGGTGGCCCTAAACGGCGACGAGCCGAAGATTGGCGGCGCAAAAACACACGGCCAAAACACCAACAGCGATAATGAGCTCCGCAGCGAATATTCAAGCGTGTGCAGCTAAGCTCATAACAACATACACGCGGTGCCAAAGATCACGGACTACCAGGAGGGTTACCTGGAGGTCGCGGAGGTGCTGAGGAGGTTGGGGACGTGGAGGACCGGAGTTGGGGAGGGTTGCTCCACGGCCAACTCCAAGCTCCAAGCTCCAAGCTCCAAGTTAGGCCTCTCTGAAAATGTCCCAACCAATTAAGTTAGGGCTTTTGGTCACAGAGGGTAGTGGCTTAGATTGAAGCAACGAGACGGAGAGGAAAAGCCACGGGAGCACTGAGCCACCGAGGAGCTCCAAGGGCAACAATGGCGGCCAAGGAGGTCGGGGTGGAGGAGATGCTCAGCCCAGCGCAGGCAAGGCCAAGCTCAATGGTGTGTAAAAGAAGCCAAGGGCAACAGTGGGGGGTTTTATAGCTAGGGCAAAAAGAGGTCCTGGACCACGGGTTAAGCTCATGGTGAGCTTAGCCCAAGGGAGGTCCACTACCGACAGACGTGGAGGTGACAGAGCAGCGAGCAAGACAAATGACTTTGGGGCTAAAAGCTCGACCGCATTAAATGCTGCGCAGCAAAGAGCCGTTGGGACAAGATAGCCACCGCCTCCTCCTTCGCCATGGCGTCTGCAAGCCAGAGCTAGGAGAAGAACAGAGTTGCCCACCACCGTCCGATTAGAAATGAGGGGAGGTCGTAACCTCGGATCTAAATCAAACAGACGCGTTTTAAAAGGAGAAGGAGGAGATCACAGCCATTGATCTGGATCGGGAGGTCGTGACCCTCCGATTTCCATAATGCGAATCAAGACGTGGAAAAAGGGACAGAGGTCCAAGGCGTTGGATTTCAATCAGCAGTGCGGACCTCTGTGAGGTCTTAACGCACACCTAACTTAAGAGCATGAGGGGAGGTCATGGCCTTTGGATTTAAATCCAAGGGCGCACAACCAAAGGGGAGGTCTTAGCACTACGCGTGGCGCACAAGAGGTTATGGCCATCGATTAAGATCCAATGGTGATGAGAAGGTGAGGAGGTCTCGAGACATTGCGCAAAAGACAAGGGAGGTCAGACCTTTGGATTTTTGATCCAACGGTTACGATCAAAAGAGGGGAGGTCTGAGCTTGCAACGCACCGAGGAGATCATGGCCTTTAGATTTAAATCTAAGGGTTACGACCTCACGTCTTGTGAGGGAGGTCTAATGCGACAAGACAAGGAGGAGGTCGTGACTGTGGATTTTAAATCCAACGGTGCACAACATGAGATGGGGGAGGTTGTGGCGCTGGATATTTTGAGGGAGGAGGTCGTGGGCTGTTGGATCCGATCCAACGGCCACGACCTCAAGTGAGTGCAAAAGGGAGGTCAAGGTGGTTTGAGCTCGCGGGGGAGGTCAGGCCATGGATCGCTGATCCAAGGCGATGACCTCATGTGAGTGGGGAGGACTTGGCTGCGTTAGCTGAGGAGGAGGTCGTGGCGGTTGGATGTTAATCCAACGGCTACGACCTGATCAAGGTGGAGAGGAGGTCTGACGAGCCAGGGGGAAAAGGTTGGGCTGGACCAGCTTTGGGAAAGTGGCTAGCCCAAGGAACAGTACCAAGCTTTTAAATTCAATTTCAACAGCTGAGATTTTGCAGGGTTGTTTGGAATAGCAATTGAGCTCCAAAATTTATGAAATTTTAACTGGAGCTTGCTGACAATGAGATTAACCTGGCATAAAATTTCCAGAGGTTATTATGCAATGCATTTTTCTCAGGAAATTCATGAAGGTTGTTCAAGGATTTGTTTTACCTCCAAAATTTATCAAACAATTTTTACATCTTGTGATATTTTTCAGAGGGGTCCCGCATCAGTTTTAGGACCAAGGAAAATATTTCCAAATGTTTGGCATAAGATTTAAGATAAACGGAGAATGAGTTTGACTTTTGGTCAACAAGAGCTTTGTGTTTTTGGATTACACAACTCTTGGACTAGAATTACATGAGAGATTAGGGGTTTTCAAGATGTGAGAAAAAGTTTTAATTTCTACACATATAATTATTCTTGAACAAACCCTAATTATACATTTGGGATGTTACAATATGGAATTCTACTCATTTTGTCTCGCTCATCAGTGGTCGAAAGACACTGATTCTTGCTAAGATTAATGCCATGCGCCATGAGCACCAATCTCTAACCAGCTCGTATCTCCATACGACCAGTCTGAACCCGGTTGTATCACTACACGAGCCATGGGCACCAGCCTAGATCTGGTCGTATCGCTATACGACTAGTCTGGACCTGATCGTATCGCTATACGACTATGTACATATGCTGGCATAATCCAATTAGCCTTTTAGATCTATCTCTCTAGATCCTTATACCAAGAATATATGCTGCATCTCAAAAATCTTTCATTGAGAAACTATTTCTTAATGAAGTTTTAACAGATTCAAGCATAGGAATATCATTTCCGACCAGTAGTATGTCATCCACATACAAGATCAAAGACACAAGCTTGCTCCCACTAACCTTCTTGTAGACACAAGGTTCTTGTTCGTATTTGATAAAGTCAAACCCTTTGACCACTTCATCAAAATGAATGTTCCAACGCCGAGATGCTTAGTTCAATCCACATATGGATTTCTTAAGCTTGCATACCTTTCTAGCTTCCTTTGGATCAACAAAACCCTTAGGCTATGTTATGTACACATCCTCACTTAGGTTTCCATTTAGGAAAGCCGTTTTGACATCCATCTGTCATATCTCATAATCGAAATATGCAGCAATAGCTAGAATGATCTGAATAGACTTAAGCAACACGACAGGTGAGAAGGTTTTTATCAAAATCAACACATTGAATTTGTTTGAAACCCTTTGCGATCAGTCGTGCCTTATGAATGTGAACATTTCCATCCATATCTATCATTTTCTTAAAAATTCATTTGCACTTAATAGTCGTATCACCATCAGGTGCATCAATCAAGTTCCAAACTTGATTGTCAACTTGTCTACAACCAGCTCGTATCTCCACACGACTAGTCTGGACCTGGTCATATCACCATACAACTAGTCTAGATCTGGTCGTATGACATGAACACATAGATTTTATCTCGGATCCCATGGCTTCAAGCCATGACTCAGAGTCTGGGTCCACCATCGCTTCCGCATAAGTTTTAGTCTCATCATTATTCAAAAATAAAATGTCATGCCCATACCTTATAGGCAATTAATGTGGCCTTTTGATCTACGTGGGGCTGATGCCTCATCTACAGGTTCATCAAAATTTTGTTCATCCTGTAGAGGTTCAGTAGGAGTTGAAACATTTTCAGATGGTTCCCGAATTTCTTCGAGTTGCACTTTGCTCCCACTAACTCCTTTGGAAAGAAACTCTTTCTCTAAGAAGACACCATCTTGGGTAACAAACACTTTGTTATCTACCCGATTATAAAAATAATATCCTTTAGATCCTTAGGATACCCCACAAAGAAACACTTATCTGACTTGGGTGTGAGTTTATCAGATGTCAAACATTTGATATAAACCTCACAATCCCGTACCCTGAGAAAAGACAATCCAAGACTCTTCCCGGTCCATATCTCATATGGTGTCTTCTCTATAGTTTTCGATGGAACCCTATTTAAAGTGAAAGTAGCTGTTTCTAGAATGTATCCCCAAAATTACAATGGAAGATTAGATTGGCTCATCATTGATCAAACCATGTCTAACAGTTTTCGATTCCGCCGTTCAGACACCCCATTCCATTGAGGCGTCCCCGGCAGAGTAAGCTGTGGAACAATTCCACACTTCTTTAGATGATCACCAAACTCATGGCTCAAATATTCACCTCCATGATCAGATCGTAGACATTTGATTGTCTTGCCAAGTTAATTCTATACTTCATTCTAAAATTCTTTGAACTTTTCAAAGGATTCCGACTTATGCCTCATCAAATAAACATAGCCATATCTACTGAAATCATCAGTAAAAGTTATGAAGTACTGAAAACCACCTTTAGCCGAAGTGCTCATTGGTCCACATACATCCAAATGTATAATGACCAGTAGATCACTCACCCTCTCACCTCTGGTTGTAAAGGGCGCCTTTGTCATCTTGCCAAGTAAAAAAAAATTCACATGTTTCAAATGATTCAAAATCAAATGAGTTCAGAAGACCATCTTTATGGAGCTTCATCTTGTGCTTCTCATTTATATGACCTAGACGACAATTCCAAATTAAAGTGGGATTCATATCATTAGGTCAAAGTCTCTTAGCATTTATGTTACAGATGGGCTTATCCTCAAGATTCAAAACATACAATCCATTCACCAATGAAGCATGGCCATAAATCATATCTTCAAAATAGATTGAACAATAATTGTTCTTTATTCTGAACTCATAACCTTCTGCTCCTAAACAGGAAGCAGAAATAATGTTTTTGCTCAAGGTTGGAACATAATAACAATTATTTAGTTACATAACTAATCTTGAGGGTAGAGCTAATGGCAAAGTATCAATAATTAATGTAGCAACTCTTGCTCTGTTGCCCACACGGAGATCAACATCTCCTCCTGCCAAACTTCTACTCCTTATCAGTCCTTGCATCGAATTGCAAATATGAGCAACCGATCCGGTATCAAATACCCAAGAACAGTTCAGAGAAGTGCCGAGATTAATTTTGTATAAGATTTATACATGAACTGGAAGTTCTACTTCCCTTGTTTTTATTCATCTCTGCTAATTACTTCTTGCAGTTTCTCTTCCAATGCTCACAAGAAAACAATGCCTTAGAGGTATTAAACCTCTCTGCCCTTGCTTGACCCTGAATCATACCTTTCAGACCCATAATCATATTGTAAGCGTATGTGGTCTCATATTGCTTCTGAAGCTCAGAGCTCATGGTCGCAAGCATTAGGCAGTGCATATCGACTGCGTCATTGCAATACTTCTCATAAGCATTCTTTTCAGTACGAGTAGTATCAGCATTCGATTCCTTGAGATAGGGACCCACTAGAACATATTCCTACTTTTTATGTTTGAGAACAATTCTCAAAATACGAAACCAATCAATAAAGTTTTCTTTCTCAAGAACAGATCGCAAATTGAAGGTAGGTGCAGAAGAAGTAGGTGCTAAGATCTACAACAAAAATATATACAAAGATTGAGCACTATATTTATGTAAGATCTTCTATTAGACATTCATGTTGGTGGTCATGTTCGACCAATCTACGACCAACTCATATCTTTATACGACTAGTCTTTTCCTGGTCTAACTTAATCATCAACAATCAATAAAAGATACTCCCACTAAATTTCATATCCCTCTTATGACATTTAGTGATTCAAGACCCTCAATCAGTTAATCTACTAGTGAGCTTTGGCATCACTGCTAGAAGATTAGTGAAATTGGTAAGCAACCCTCTGCTAATCATATCTCTATATGACTCTTCTTGTTGAGCGGCATCTCTATGCTCCGGTATCCAACCCTATGCCCCAAGGTCCATCACCGTTATGATGACATTGTCAAGTTAAACCAATGCTTAGTGTGTAAGTGTCTGACACAAACCCATGTAGTTAAGGAGAATTAATGGCACTCTGCTTTGGGAAGACCCACCATTAAAAATACATGACTTTAGATGGTGCAGCAAATTTGGGAGGGCATCAATTTAACTTAATATTATGTGAGGGATTTTTAGTTCTACCATGTTATAAGCATCTAATGATAAAACATGATCAAAAAGCATGACAGGAATAAACATTCATAGATAATCAAATAAAAATGTGAAATAGTATGGCCCTAATCATGACGATCTCCATCACCATACTTCCTGTCCTTCGACCATCATGCTTGAAATCTCCGTCCACATTCATCTACTAAGCAATTACTCCTAAAAGCTAGTAATGAATTACAGACGATAATATCAAGCATCACATGTCGGTACGCAGACCGTTATACAATAATATGTAGCTCGATGGCTATCACACAGCATGACACGTAGGCCATGTGAAATCTATTCATGCATCACATACACAATGGGCCATGCTATTCACATCAATACCTGAAAAACGAGTTATGCATAGAATCCAATTCTATCGGGCGACATGAACACATACTATTATACAACGCGACTACGACCACGGCAGTCCTGCTAGCCAGTTAGCGGGCGGGGATCGAAGGGGCAGCGCCCCTCGCTAGTCGAGGGCAACGCTCTCGAAAAATTTTCCCGAGACATGAATCTTATTCACGTAACTGAGCCATGGAAATCATCGGATCAATCATATTAACCCTATTCCGAACCAATCCGATCACTGCCTTGATATGACCACGCACTGCAGCATGCTCCGATGGCGGAATTCCGACCGGTAGGAGTATCATGCAAAGTAGTCAAAAACAAGTCAAGTAAATCATCTGGTGCTCTTAACTTATACCTCTTCGGAAAACCCATCTACTACCGCCGAAACCCGATCGATCTTATCGACTAGTGTCTAGATCATTCCATCCATATGAAGCGATCTAGGTTATCAGACCAAACCAGTAATAGATCCAATCTACTACTGCCACATTTCTAGTATATGCGACCGATCTAGATCAAAAACGATGTAGGATGAGCTCTGATACCACTATTGGGATACGGGTAGGCTACACTAGCAATAATTCAAAAATTCTACCACGTAAACCAGGATGCCAAGCAAGTAAATGATCACAAATCGTTACCACCAGACGCGCAGTGCAGCGGAAGAAGAGTTGTAGCAGCCTGGTCCAACAAAAAGCGCGTCGATGAAGTGGTCGTAGATGATCTTCCATCATAGTCGATCGTCTCCTCTAGAAACCAATCTACCCCCTAGCCAAGGTTTGTGGTTCATCCTTAAGCGCAACAGCTACCACAGTAATGCTGCGCCTCTATGTACCCACACGTCCGGGCCAGGAACGCCGTACGCTTGTGTGCTAGCACCAAATCGCATAGAAGGCTATCTCAAGAAGATGGCAGCTAGGGTTTTAGAGGAACAACTCAACTGTAATACCTCAGCCTACTCGTATGCGGCCCATGTGGCCCATGAGGAGTTGTGTGGTGGGATTAGTCCCACATTGCTTGTCTAAAGTGAGTTGTACTAGTATATAATGCCTGTTGGGTCCAAACATAGCACCTCCGGTTAACCCTTTTACACGGCGAGGACGAAAGTGTAAGTGGGGTGCTATGTGTCTGTGGTCTGCCCACTGGGTGGGCATTGAGCGGATTTTGGGCCGTGGTGTTACAGATGGTATCGAGCATCAACCTTACGCACGGGCGCGCGCTGGGAGCGATGTGGACGGGCATATGGCGATGGCGCGTGTGGTCCCGGAGTGGACACACGGCATGGCATATGTGCCAAGACCGGACGACGGACGTGTACCGAGGGGTGGTTCAGGCATTTGTCACAGTATGCGTGTGTCTTTGAGGGCGTCGGCCCTTAAGGGGTGAATGTAATACCTCGGACTACTCAGATGCGCCCATGTGGCCCATGAGGAGTTGTGTGGTGGGATTAGTCCCACATTGCTTGTCTAAAGTGAGTTGTACTAGTATATAATGCCTGTTGGGTCCAAACATAGCACCTCCGGGTTAACCCTTTTACACGAAGCGAGGACGAAAGTGTAAGTGGGGTGCTATGTGTGCGCGGGTCCGCCCCACGGTGGGCTGGGCATTGAGCGGATTTTGGGCTAGGGTGTTACATCAACTCATGACTTTTGTGTGTCTTGTCTATTTTTCTCGCCCTCCTCCCTTGGCCTCAAGCATCTCCTTATATAGTACTTGTGATGGATCCTATCCGAACACGTTCGACGATCGTATTCATACTGATTTGTTCCAACCTGTTAAGTGTGTGACCCTACGGGTTCATGTGTCATCGGTTGTGATTCGAAAACCCTTTCCGACCACGAGTCGTTAGCAGTACCTAGCAGCACATAACGATTCCCGAACACACATAGAATATATCAGACGAACCTTAATGTAATATGATCTATGACCAGGTCTTTATCACTTATGAACAACTCGTAACTCCTTACGACCAGTTGGTGATTATGTTCTCTCCAGGACCACCCAAGAAGTCTTCTAGGACCACCCCGGAGGTCTTCCACGACCACCTAGGAGGTCTTGCAGGAGCACCCGAAAGTCTTCCAGGACCACCTAGGAGGTTTTCCAGGACTACTCGGAGGTCTTCCAGGACCACCCAGGAGGTCTTCCAGGACCACCCCGAAGGCCTTCCACGACCACCCAGGAGGTCTTCCAGGACCACCCGGAGGTCTTCCAGGACTACCCGGAGGTCTTCCACGACCACCCAGAAGGTCTGTCAGACCAGGGATTAACACCCCAAATTCTCTGTGTATTTCTGAACTAGTCTCATGATCAGTAGCTAGTTCACACAATAAACAGATATGGTAACATCCATAAATCGCATAACTTTATTAATAATCAACAGAGTTTATTACAAAAGAGGCTTACAAGCCAACAGTAAGGAACACAACGGAAGACGAAGAAGTAGTGGAGTCCAGCTGATCTGCCACAGGCAATCGACTGGGGTAGCGACCTAGTCGTCAAGATCCACACCGGTAGCGAAATCCTTCTCCTCTGAAATTTGTTTGCATAAAGCAAGTATGAGCACAACTACCGTGCTCGCAAGTTACACCCGTCAAATAACAGATTGAATGCATGCATACAAGGGTATCTCAAAGGAAGGCTTATTGGTTGAATTTGCATAAAGCAATGATTTCTTTAAATACTTGTGGTAAGTTTCAAAGCGGTTATTTCATAACTAAAATTCATTTTATAAATTCTCAAGTTTTATAGTCGGATAACATTCACACAAGAATGGTGAAGGATACCCTCCTATCACATGGCTTCCTGCCCAATTACCATTTGAATAAACCAGTTGATAAAGTCTTTTAAAATCAAAACCAAAGATCTAACTTGGAGCAGCTTTGCTATGCTTGTCCATGACTGTGGACACTGCTATTCGAATAGATTAACACTCTACAGAGGTTATACAACTTTACCAACAAGATATAATCAACTCGTAATGCCCGTCTGACACACTTCCGAAGGTGTGCGACTAAGTGATTATCACAAGGCCTTTACAATGTGTCATTCCACCGTAGTCCCCCCTCGCTAAGGTTTCGCCCCCATTGGATAGAAATCCGCAGAGTTCCTAGCCCCCTCTTGCACTAGGTGGGACTAACGTAGGTCATAACATGACTACCCACCGCATCTAAAAGGAACAACCACGGTGGAACATTGCAAATTAGTCAGCCAGGTCCTGCCCATACAGGACATGTGGTAGTACGATACGGCTTAGCAAAATACACTTGAAGGCCAGTCCTTAACTGACTTGGGCGACTTTCCAAACAACCCCTGGGCCTCAACCCATACCCGGATTGAGCCCGTACATAAACCTGCACCCACCAATCAACCATTTCGCTCAAGTACAAACTAACTTTTTCTTTTTTGCTCTTTAAAATCATTTACAAAATCTTCCATGACAAACCAATGCCATAGACTTTTAAACAACATTTGATTTTTGGCTGAAATTCTCAAATCAAATATTTTTGGTCTAAGCATGGCTAAGCATAATTTTTCTCAAAATTTTCTAGTTCATACTATTGTATAAACTAGACATTCATCTAAGGTATCAAGGTAGGTTTATTTCAATATCAAGATTGGTAGTACAAAGGATTTAGGTTTAACTATCATTTAAAACAAGAATTTAAATTACTGTATAGAAATAAGCATGCAATAATTTAAAATAGAGATTAAATAATTTTAAATAATGGGATCAAATATGATCACAGGTATAACTTGCCTTGCATGATTAATCGTTGTTCTCAAACGACGTCGAAATCCGGTTGTCCGAAGTCGTCGAAATCTATACGCAAAAACGATCCAAATTCAAATAACATTCAAATGAAAATTCAAATGAACTCCAAATTAAAATAATTTTAGTTTACTTAGCTAGATCTTGAATTTATATGAATTTAGAAATTTGAATCGATGAAATCGGAGTTCGTATGAAGGAGACCGAACCCCGGGAAGTTTAGAAATCACACGAAATGATGAAATTGGAATTTCTAGAATTACTGGATTTATTTTTGTACGGGAAAATTGGATTAATGTGTCGACATGATGTCATCGCTCCGTTTTTCGCTCGGTTAAAAAAATGGGCCACGTCAGCGCCACGTAGGCAGTGACGGGGCAGCCACACGTGAAAAAGGGAGGACATGGCGCCCAGGCGGTGCTATGGCGACCACCTCGCCGGCGTGGTGCACCGCGGCGAGGGTTGCGGAGGGTGTCAAAAGGGAGAGTGCATCGTGTTGAATCCGGTGCTCACCTTGGATACAAGCGGACGAGGCGGCATGGCCGGCGTCAAGCTCGAAAGGCAGTAGCGACGTTCGGGTCGTGGCAGCGAGGTGATTCAGGCAGCGCTCCAGTGAAGCTAGAGCACGCACGGGGTAGCCCTAGGGATAGCGATGCCGAAGGTGGCAGCGTCGGGGTCGCGGTGTCGATGGTGGCAGCGAAATTGAAGAAAATCCGAGCTCCGGTGGCGCGGGCGAGAACTCAAAATTCGGACATTTAGGAGGGAGAGGAGAGGAGGGACTTGGGGCGTTGAGTTGAGTAGGAATGTGCTCGCTTAAATAGGGTCAGGGCGAGGCGGAGATGGCGTGCAGCGCATGAAGGTCCGTGCAGGACTTTCGGCGATGATTGAGAAATCCGATGAAAAAGGAAAGGGAAGAGACCGCATCGGGCACGGGATTGAAGGATGGAATGAATGCTTGCGACCACGTGAGAAGATGAAGCTCCCCCCCCACCAGGCGCTAATGGCAGACGTGTCCAGCTTGGCTTCGTGGAGAAGAAAGCGGTGAAGAAGAGATAGGTGGGTCCTGTTGGAAATATGCCCTAGAGGCAATCATAGAGATGATTATATTTCATTATGTTCACAATATTTGATAATATGTTATCTTGTTCCTTGAATGAATCATCAGTCATAAAGATTAACAAGTATGTGACTTGTTGGTGAAACTCTTTTAACTTATGATGATGTCGTTCTAAAAGTATCCACGGTCGAAAGTCACCGGGTGGAACACTAGTGACTCTACGATCAAGACATGTATTGATTGATGACCATGTTTCACCGGTCATGGATATAGGGATATCGAATCAATAATGTGGACACGTGTTAGAGAACATGGTGTTGGATAAGACCCACCTTGAGACACTATTGAGATTGTTATGATTCTATGTGTCGTTAGTTGGTCTCAAGCAATGATGATGTATAATCCTTAGACCGAGATCAAGATGGTTTCCTACATGTATAATAGCACTCTTAGGGGTTGCCAAACGCTACTAAATCGGGTGGTTATAAAGGTAGCTTTCGGGTATGCTATGAAACATGCAGAGGGATGTGACTGGTCGGATATGGGATTTGCCCTCCTAACATAACAGAGATATCTCTCGGCCCTCAAGTGGTCGGATAAAGAAAGTGCATGGGCATGCCATCGATGGTCAAGAGTTCACCACATAAGGTTATCCGATACTCAATCGAGAAAGCATTGAATAGTCCATGGATGACACAACATCTCACCCGAGTTCAACCAGATATCGTGAGACAAAAGAAGAATACATGAGTAGGTCGCTTAGTTCGACTAGTTACGGACTGGTCGTATGGAGATACAAGCAAGTCGTAGACTGGTCGAACGTAATCACAGAGTGGTCGAAACCAAGTCGTAAGGAGTTACGAGTTGGTCGTGATCAAATATGAACTGGTCGTATAGAAATAGGACCTTGTCGTAAGTGATGAGGACCTGGTCGTAGATCATATTGCATTAAGGTTCGTCCGATATAATTTGTGTGTATTCGGAATCGTTATGTTCGCTAGGAACCGCTTCGACTCGTGGCGGAAAGGGTTTTAGTCACAACCGAACTACACATGAACCTAACGGGTCACACACATAACGGGTTGAACAAACCAAGACGAATACGATTAAGAAGCGTGTATGGATAGGATCCGCCACGGGCCTATATAAGGAGATGCATGAGGTCATGGTAGACGTGGGTTGACGCGAGTTGCCCTCTGAAACCATAGCCGCCATCTTCTTGAGAGCCTTGCCGCGCGATTTGGTCTTTGCACCGCGCACGGTTGTTCGTGCTCGGACGTGTGGATACCATAGAGGCGCCGCTACGATTGTCGCGCTTTTGAGGACGATCCGCGATTTTCACGAGGAATTGCGAGAGGTTGTTGGAGGGGCGATCGACTCGACCACCGCATCGACTTGTCGGACGTGGACGATCGGCTCGACCTCTACATCGGCGCGCTCTTCGTTGGACCAGTCGCTCCAACCCTTCTTCCGCTTGGTCGCCCAACCCTTCTTCCGCCGCTTCTGGCGTCTGGCAGAACGATCTATGATCATCTACTTGCTTGGCTTCCTGGTTTGCGTGGTAGATTTTTTTTTTGTAGCTATCGTAGCCTACCCCGTATCCCTTTAGGTCCATGCGGCAGCGATGGAAGGGGCGAGGTGCGGCTGGCCGTTGGATTTTGATCCAACGATTGCGAGCGGGCGCAGAACGGGCGAGAGAGGGAGGGAGCGGCTGCCGTCGGATTTCGATCCGACGGTGGCGATTGCGCGTGCGAAAATGGGAAGTGGCCAGTGCGGAGTGGGCCAAGATGGGCCGAGTGCGGGAGGAGGCATGTTGGGCCGGGAGCTTTAGGCCCAAAACGGGTTAGGAGATTTTAAATGCTTTTCTAATTAAAATAATTCAACCAAATCATTTAGGCTTTAGAAAACAGCAAATAAAATCCAAAAAATTCTAGAGAAATTCACAGAAATTCCTAGAGTAATTTTGGACTTAATAAAATTATTTCCAACTTAAAGTTGGCTTTTAATTTTGCAAATAAATTATTTTGGCTTTAAAATAATTAGGAAAAGCTTTTAAAAAAATTCCAGAAAATTCCACAAAAATAATTAAATTTTTATTTTTCAACCATAACTCAAATAAAACTTCAAAGACTTTAATAAATTTTACTTTCGACTTTTAAAACTTCATAAATTCAAAGAAATCAATGAAACTCTTTCAAATTTCAGAAGATCCAATAAAATAATAACTTTATTTATTTTTATTTTGGTAACAGCACTTTGGGATGTTACAAACTACACCCCTTAAAAGGAATCTCATTCCCGAGATTCGGAGTGGCTAGAAAGAAAGCTGGGGAATACAAGGTTTTAACTGGAGTTATAGTTGTCTGCATCCTGCTCCTCATCGGACAGGACTTGAGCGGTGATGTTGTGTAGACGTCCTTCTCCAGAATTCTGTGGCTTCCTTTTTGCTTGCATGGTGTTGACTTTTGGAACTTCAAAGTTGGATGGATTAGCTGCCTGCTGCTTCTTTGGACATTTATTGGCATAATATCCTACTCATGACAGTGGAAGTACGTGATGCCTGCAACATAGGATGAATCCTTCGGACAATATGACAATTTGCACATTTGGGAGTATTTTGTAAAATGTCCAGAGGAGTTACCTCTGTTATTTTATATGAAAATAACATGAAAACCTTAGTCTTTAGACACAGGCAAGTTATATTGTATTCTGAAAAAGTGAGGATTGTAACTCACTAGTAGATAGGGTGGAGATCTTGCCCGTAGTCAATTAAGGACTGAAGCCAGCAAATCCGAGACTAAGACCTAATCGTACAACCATATGTGCTATTATGGGATGGTCGTAGCTAACTAAGTTATCGAAATTTTAGCCTTGCATGACAGTAGGCAGAAGTAGTGCGCGCATTGCTGGGGAATCGGCATGCCGACACAACTGCGGATGCCTCACTTCGATGGCTTTCTATCCGGGCGAAGTGAGGGACTCAATAAACGGGTTTCTATCCGGGTGAGTGAGGCTCCTCATTCGATGTGTTACCTTGTTACTATCAGTGTTACTATTATTATAATCCCAACGGATGAGGATAAAGATTCGCAGGGCTAGTGCAGGGTTAAGACTAGATAATGTAAAGACTGCATCGCGAACTCTAGGTTGCTTACCTTAGGTAGTGAGCAGCAATATAGAGACATTCTAGGCAACTGGAGTACCGCGAACTATGGGTAAAGTTGTACACATCTACAGAGTGAAAAACTATTCGAATAGCCGCGCTCGCGGTCATGAGCATGCTTAGTGCGGCTGGTATGGCGGTAGCTTTGTTTTCTAAACTATTTTGTCACAAAAGATTGGGGTAATGACATGGGGTTTTCATTTGTTGAGTTTACTGCCATTTCTGTGGTTTTGTTGTTATGTCTATAACGGATTATCATTTCTATGACCGATTTGCTATTTCTATAGCAGGACTGCCATTTCTATGGTTGAACATGAACTTGTCAGTGCCATTTCTGTGGCAAAACTTGATTATATTTTTGCTTACAACTGAGTAGGGTTGTGAGTGTTTGTTGTTACTTGTTCAATTACTTTACTTACTGTCCTGTATTTACTTTTTCATAAACTGCTCTTTCAAATTACCGTTGCAAAGTATTACTTATGATTATTGCAAATAAACTTGGCTTTGAGCAAAAGAACCTGTAGAGTAGAGCCATACTTTTGATAGCCTTGCATTTACTATGATTTTGCGATACACTATAAGTCTTGCTGAGTACACAAGTACTCAATCTTGCTATTGTTGTTGGTTTAGAATTTGCAGATGAGCCAACGCCAGATGACGAGTTCTTTGCACCTGGCACCGAGGGGTTCGGTGACGGGTCTACTTAGGCCTTGTTTCCTTGTCGGTTGCCTGAGGGATCAGATGGGCATGCCGCTGGACTTTTGCTACTACTACTACTACGTTTTTCGCTGCGACTTTACTTACTTTGATGACTACTTTTATTTGGCCGGTCGGCTGTGGTTTGTAATAACTATTGTAATAACTTAAGTAGATTATCCCTTTTGCTTTACTTTCGATTATGAATGTATGGATGTGATGCCAAATATTGTGAATGTGTGTGCTAGCCTTTATTCCTGGGACTAGCACTATATACACATAAGATCCACGGGTATTCCACGCCCGGGGGTCTGACATTAACAAGAACCGCATGTGAATTATCACAGACGGTTCAGATTAAAAACCGTCTGTGATAGTTATTAATATCACAAACGGTTCTCGTTAAGAACTGTCTGTGATATTTTACAGACGGTTTTAAACATGAACCGTCTGTGATATTAACAAATATCACCGACGTGTTTTAAATATAACCATCTATGATAATTTCACAGACAATTTTCAACATAAATCGTCTGTGATATTACATCTTCACAGACAGTTTTACACTAAGTTCCATAGTCACTTTGTCAAATTTATAATTACAACTCAAATGATATATGTGACTCATAGCATAGCTAAGCAATACTATTCGTCTAACCAACTCACGTTGGAGCTATATTAATACCAACTAATAATTAAACAAACTAGGGTGACAAAAGATCATGATGATACGATAGGCAAGGTGGATATAATCAATTTGGATTAATAACTAAACCCAAAGCATTTAATTAAATACTTAAAGTAGAATACAATAATTGAATCAAAGTAATTTTGGAAAACTGGGTTCAACATGATCAAAGGTACAACTTGCCTTGCTATAACAATTATGATCACATTTTATCTTCAATCCTTTACTTCCTGGACCTTCAGCCCTTGCGAACGATTCCAGGACTTCAATGTCTAATGAGAGAGAAAGCGCAAAATAAAAAAAATCAGAAATATAAATCAAATAAACTCCAAATTGAAATTGAATGGTACTGGAAGGTAGATATTGAATTTAGATGAATTTAGAAACTTTAATGGGTTCAAACGGAGTTCGAACGGACTCTCGGAAGATTCAAATTCACATGAAATGACGAAAAAAGAAAAGGGAGAGAGAAAACTGACAAGTGGGGTTTATGGAATATTCTCATAATATTCTATTCCGAAAATATTAGAAATTGGCTGAGTGTATGATAGGTGGGACCTACTGATATTTATGACTTTCTAGAATTAAAATAATTCCATAAATAAGGTAGAGACATGTGGGACCAATAAGATAAATGTTTTTTCAAGCATTAAAAGAATTCCCGAAAGGTTAAAGAGAATGACAATTGGGCCATTGGTCTATAGACCAAGTCCATGATCTAGGGTTTATGGTGCACGGTGGATTATGCTTATAGAACAGTGTCCGACACATGGGGTCCATGGGTCATAGGCACGGCCTATGGTGAACCATGTCCACACTGATTCGGTTTTAGGGTTTGGGTGGGGTGTGCCACATGGCGCTAACAATGCGGCCACGTGTGCACGGAGGAGATGAGGTGGCAATAGGTAGCAACTACGTGGCAGCGAGGTGGCGAGGCTGCCGACTTGGCGGGTGACGCTGACACGATGTACACACGGTGCTGATGCAATGAACACAGAGGACAAACCTGAGGACATGGTGATGACAAGGCACAAGGTAGTAGGGCAGCACGGTGGCGTGGCACAAGGTACGATGGCTCTCAGGCTCACCAGCTTGCCGAAGCTACGGGTGCTGGTGGCGCCAGAGTGTGGCCAAAATGGAAAGAGCAAGGCGAAGTGAACAAGATGACGTGGGTGCCAAGTCCCAAGATCACCGGAGATGGCCAGCGACAAGCTTCGAGCAGCGGCAATGTCTCAGCCACGGCAACGAAAGCGAGGGAAGATGATTCGGCCCAAAAGTAGGTGAGCATGACCTAGAGCATGGTTTGGGGATCACAGTGGTGGTGTCAATGCCGGCGGAAGCTCACCGGGGGTGGTGCAACAGATCGACGAAGGTGGTCGGCCGGAGTTGGAAGAAGAGGCAATGGCACCGGTGAAGGGAGGCTTTGAAGCTTCAATGTACCGGAGGCAACTGAAGGAGGATGATGAGGCACATCCGGTGACACTCATTCGGCGGTTCAGGCGCTTCAACAGCAAAGAACGATGAGGAGAGGCGCGGCATCGGCTCTGGAGAAGAAGACGCTCGGGTGGTGGCGTGCAACGGCGCTCCGGTCGTGGCGGCTAGGGCACGGGTGGCAACGGGTCGAGGTGGGGCCAGGGCGCACCAAGCGAGGATGCCCCGAGGATTTTATAGCCTCGGGAGGCGGGCTAGGGTTTGGGCACAAGGCGGCGGCGCTGTGTCTAGGTCGGGCATGATGGCGGCGTGGGCGTGCGCGCTGGCAAGCGGGCCTAGGGTGGCGGCGCTAGGGTTGCGTGTCGGGACCCAAAAATGCAATTCTTGATCCTCTGTGTATACTACACTAGTCCAGGATTCCGCTAGTGCACACAGTGATAACATCAGTGAAATATCAATTCCATATACAAAGTTGACTAATAATTAAGGCAAATAACAATAAATATCAGAGTAAAGACTTTAAGGTCAAAGCTTCAAATTAACGCCTCAGAAGGTAAAACTCAGTGAAGTTGTAGTGGAACGAAATAACTTCAGTGAAGCCCATCCATATGCCCGCAGGAAATCGGCTGGGGTGCGCGACCTAGTTCTCCACGATCCTTGAAGTAGACCTTGTTGACTGACGATTCCTTTACTTCTGCTTGATTTATTAAAGCAAACATGAGTACACAACCGTACTCGCAAGTCATACCACAAAAATGCAATTATACATGATGGCTTACTCCAAAGGAATGGCATTCTGTGGTTCTTTTGCAGAAATACAATATTTGCAATTGAATACAAATAATAGATTGAAAGCATAAGTAAAACAAATAAACAATAATAGGTTTTATCATTTGTTTTCACAAAGACACATAGCCTAATCAAATTATTCACATAGCCATATGACTTAGATCACACAGCTCCCTTCCCAACTGTTTTATGAAAATCTACCCCTCGTGTGAAATCCCCAAGCATGTCCATGACAGCGGATGCGGCTATTCGAATAGATTGTTTTAACACTCTGCAGAGTTTGTACACTTTACCCACAAGATGCAATCAACTAGATCAGAGCTGATCACAACAAAACCTTTCAGAAACTTCATCTCAAGCATTGATACTCCTAGTGTGCTTACAAATCGTCATACCAAACTATACACAGTGAATGGTACGACACAGACCGTTGGACAGGGAAGCGACGAACCGTCCCGCGATGCGACTACATGGTAGAACACACTTCTACCCATCACTAAGTCTAACCTACTGCCTGAGCAATCAATGTCAAGAATTCATAACTTACTAAGTTAGGCCCGTCCCATAACAGACATGTGGTTGTACGAGAGGCCCAGTTCAATGGTGCACAAAATTCAGTCCTTAATTGACCAAGGCAAGACTTCCAATTTCTAACTAAGCCACATAGATTAATATTCCCAAACACATAGCAACCATATTACACAGTATCCACCACTTGTCTCAGTCTAAACCTTTTACCACCCAGTTGGTTAAGTGTAACACATGCCATAATAGCACACAGTACACACAGTTTTATCACATAGTTCCATAATCACTTAGTCAAGTTTATATTTGCAACTCACATGAGATGATGACTCGTGGCATGGCTAAGCAATCTACTCGTATCTAACCAACCCACGTTGGTGCTACGATATTACCAACTAAATAAATAACCAAGCTAGGGTGACAAAAGATTATGACATATCAATATAGACAAGGAGGATATAACAAATTGGATTAATAACTAAACCCAAAAGCATTTAAATAAATACTTAAAGTAAATGCAATAATTTGAATCAATATAACTTTTGAAAACTGGGATTCAATATGATCAAAGGTATGACTTGCCTCGCTATATCAATGATGATCTTATTTAGACTTTAATCTTCTACTTCCTTGATCTTCAGCTCCTTCTTGATCAGCACTTCGTAGTATCAACGTCTACTCGCAGACAAGGAAATAAACCAAATAAATAAATAACAGAGAGCACACAAACTCCAAAAATTAAATAATAATCTCAGATAAATAGATATAGAATTTAGATGAATTTAGTAATTTTAATGAACTCAGTCAGAGTTCGGATTTAAAAGATATGAGCTTTGAAAGATCACATGGAATGATGAAATCGAGAGAGAAAAGCATATTCTTTTGGATTAAAATAAATAAACAGAATTGGAGACTTACAAGTGGGGTCCACGGGTAAGTGAAAGAGAACAAAGGTGGTGAATGACATGTGGGACCGATTGGATAATTGAATATTAGAAATTAAATTAATATCCGAAAAGGAACAATGGATGACAGGAGGGACCCATTGGATAGTTGAATTTCTAGAATTACTATAATTCTAGAAATAAGGTAAAGGGAATGACAAGTGGGCCATTGGTCCATAGACCAAGTCCACGGGCTAGGGTTTGGTGCATGGTGAACTGAGTTCACAGAATAGGGTCTGACATGGTGGGGACCACTAGTAAATGACTTGGTTCATAGCGAGCCAAGTCTACCCGGGTATGGCTTAGGGTTTGACCGAGTTTGACCCGACATGCGGGGCCCACATGTAAGAGAGAGAGATAATTAGGGTTTCTAATAGGTAGATGACAAGTGGGGTCAATAGATAGATATAAGGCTTGGATGGTAAGGATGGCAAAGGGGCCCACATGTAAGTGTAATAGATTTGTTTTCCTTACATGACATATGGGGGCTATTCCTCATGGATTGAAAGAATTAACAAAGAAGCATGCATTAGGGAATTACTATATGCTTTGGCCAACAGAACATAAATGATACAGGGAATAGGGCTCGGCCTGCTCCTGGCGCATGAAGGCAGTGGCATGGCCTTTTGGCACTAAGCAAAGCAGGGATTAGAACAAAAACAATAGACAACAGAGAGATGATTGGCTCCATACAAGAGAAAGGAAAAGAAATACAGAGAGTAAACCTGTGTTGCTTGCATCGGTCAGAGAGGATGCAGAGGGCTTCGGCCTGGTCGCATGCACAAGGAGTTGGCAGCCAGGAGATGACAATCATCACAGAATGAACAGTGACAGCATGCGCTCGACCAGTTCGGCACGGGGATCTCCGGTGATGGTCGGCGGTGGCGAAGCACCAGCGAGTTCGACGACGGCGGCGGCGGTGGTAGATGCGGCGGCTCAAGCGAGGTTGGCCAAGGGCAGAAGTGGCTCGGCTAGCGCGCAGAGGAAACTAGAGAGGCGGCGCTTTGGTTGGATGATGGGGACGACTTGCGCGACTCCGTCGTGGGTTGCGGCAAAGGGAACCGGCGAGGTCAAGGATGGAGGTGGAAGAGGACAGGGCCTCACCAGTGACGAGCGGAACGAGGAGGAGGCGCGGTGCGGCTTTAATGGCGGCGGTGGCTCGGGTTGAAGCGAGATGACACTCCGGTGGTGGCTCGACGGTAGCTGCCACGGTTCGAGGACGAGGGCGGCACGGGGGCCTCGGATGCGGTGTCGGTGGAGGTGGAGGGGCACCGGACAACGGCGGCGAGGAGCTCCGAATCCAACAATGGAGGTGGCGTCGATGAGGACGGAGGGCACCGAGTCGGCGGTGAACGGCGAAGGCGGTCGGCGCTGGTCGCGAAGAAGAAGACCACAGCGCAGCGCATAGGGTGGCGGAGCTTCAGCCGTCTCTGGTGGAGGCGAGCTAGGGCACCGCGGCGGCGGCGCAAGACGAAGGAAGGGTGAGGGCGCACCAGGGCGGCGCCTTTATACGGCCTCGGGAGGCGGACCCATCACGGATGCCCAGGCGACGGCAGCATGAGATCGGGTCGCGCACGCGGTGCGTGGGCGCACTAAGGCGCAGCTCGGGCTTACCGGTGGGGCCCCGGCCTTAGGGTTTCGGTGGCACGGGCGGGATGGGCCGGCTGGGCTGGTGGCGGTGAAACGGGCCGGGAGCACACGCGCACAAGATCAGGATGGCGGCTCATGAAAGACGGCAGCTCATTGCCACACGCTGGCCCCATGAAGGGTAGGGAGCAAACAAAGGGAAAAGGAATGGTTTCATGATCGGGCTTGTTGGAGAAGATGGCCTACTGGATAGTGAAGAGAGAATGGGCCAACCAGATTCTACCACAAGCACAAATTGAGATTTAAATAGTTTTTTTTTAAAAGTAGCCAAAAACACAAAAAGGCAATTAGAAAATAGCAAATGCACTCGGAAAAATTCTAGAAAAATCTAGAAAATATTTCGAAGCACATAGAATCCAAATAAAATAGTTTTGATAATAGTTAATGTTGAGATTAATCATATTAAATTGTTTTTTATTTATGAAAGTCCCAATTATGCTTTAGTAACTCAAAAACAATTGGTGAAATTTTCCAGGGACCTAAACTACTCAAAAGATTTTTGAAAAGCCAAATTTTGAGACGTTACATTGCAGGAGCAGGCCAGCTGGTGGCGAAAGTGGGAACGGGCCAGGGATTTGGATGGCTGAAGGAGAGAGACGGAGTGTGGGCCGACAGGGATTCGGCCCACAAGGAAATAAGAAAAAGGAATGGATTTATGAATTTAAGAAAAGGCTGAAAATTCAAATGAGGTCAAATAAATTCAGAAGAATCCAAGAAAATACAGAAAAATATTTTGAATTTAGTAAATTCCTAATTAAGCTTTATTAATTCAAATAAAATTTGTGAAATTTTTCGAGGACCTAAACTACTCAAAAGATTTTTGAAAAACCAAATTTTGGGACATTACAGAATGGCACAAATTGACATAGTATACTCAAAAGTACAAATTTGGGGTCTCACACATTCTCATATACATAAATGCAAATTAGAATATATGACACATTCACATATTAGTAAAGAATTATATCTGAATATTTGCTAAAACTATGCTAAAACCGCTAATTTTATGATCACAAGTATTTCAACGCCTGTGCAAAGAACTTAGCGTACTCATGTCTAATCCTACGGCCATCGCTGCAGAAGATGACGTAGTCATCCCACCCTACCATCACACTGCTACCGGTGCTCGTGCACTGGTGACCATCCTCTAGCAGCGCCAATAACCGACCCTACGACCCAGCCATCTTCTTCCACGTCGCTTCCTGGACCACGTTCACAGCGAGCCTTCGGTACCACCTGCACTCCCGATTGGTCCTCTTGGCCGTTTGGCACCCGCCGCCGGCCGGCTCGCCCTCGACTTGGATGCTGTAGTGCTTCCCAACGTCGCACACCTCGCTGATCGTACTGTAGAGGAGGAGGCCGAGCATGTAGGCTGTGGCCTTATGGCTGGCGACGGCCGCTCGGTCAAGGCACACGAGGACGCGCTACATGTCCTGGTGCGCGAAGTCAATGATGAAGCAGGCCTCCAGTTTGCCGGTGTTGGCCAGGTAGTTGACGACGGCGGGGTAGCGCTCGTTTTCTAGCCACTTCATTGCCTTCTCCTACTCTAGCGCCACGCGCATCCCCACGGCGCTCTCCTTGGATGTCTTGTACATGGCCTTGCAACTCCATAAGAAAAAAAATTAAAAGGCCAAATTAAGGGCGTTGTTGCTAGTCAGATTAGTAACCTGTATATGCATGCATTGATTGGTTGCCGCCACAAACAGTAGTACATATTTTTGTAGGTATATAAATATGTACGTGGCTTGTAGGCTGCAGAGGTCAACCATGGGATGAGGAGAGCTCGCAGCCACGAGGCCAACGATGTGGACGGCGACATCATGAGTAAGAGCGATGGCGATCGCCGATCTCCTCGCCTTGGTCCTTCTCGTCATGCTCCGTCTGCTCACTATGGCAAGATATGGACTCACAAGGTGCGATATGGATACAGCAAGAACTCACTTATAGATATTGAAGCATCGCTCGGTGAGACGAAGAGATGCATCGCGCGGTGAGACGAAGAGACGTGTCGACGTGTGAGACGCATCGCGTGGGAGACGAAAAGGTATTGAACATATCACAGACACTTCCAACCACAAACCGTCTGGGATAAAAAATTAAGTTATCATAGACGGTTATATTTAAAAACCGTCTATGAAGTCTGTAATAATCTCAGACAGTTCTTGTTAAGAACCATCTGAGAATTATCACAGACGGTTCTTATTAAAAACTGTATGTGATAATTGCGTATCACAGACGGTTCTACCCATCACTAGTAACATAGATGGTCACGATTGTAAAACCGTCTATGATAATTACAACACAGACGGTTTCTGGGGAACCGTCTGTGATGAGACGTCTAGTATTGTCTCTTTTGTAGTAGTGTTACAGAGTTTACATCACAAGGGCCGACCGCCCAAATAAAAACTCAAGTATCAAAAGTAAAACAGAAACAACGGAACCATAATATGTATAAGATCCAAAAGTCCAGTGGCATGCTCCTCCGATCCCACAGGCAACTGACAAGAAACAAGTCCTAGAAAGACCTATCACTGAACCCTTCGGTACCTGGTGTAAAGAATACGTCGTCTAGCATAGGCTCATCCTCTAACTCTGAATAGCAATTTAAGCAAGATTGAGTACATTGCGTACTCAATAAGACTTATAGTGTATCGTGAAGTTTATATATATGCATGGCTAACGAAGAATGAGGCTCTATGCTACAGGTTATTTTCAGCATTAAGCAAGTTTATTTGCAATATCAATACATAGTATTTTGCATAGAGAGTTTAAAGAGCAGTTAAATAGATAAGGAACAACAAGGGAGTACTTGAATAAATAAAAAATCGCAACCCTCCTTGGCTGTGGTCAACATCTTATTTCTAGCCATAGACATGGCATTCAACTCAAATATAAACCAACAACCATTTCCACATTTTCCCAACAAGAGTTGTTTTCTTAAAAAAATCAAGTCTATACCCATTAATTAGACTACACTAGGCACACTAATGACCGTGACCATGGCTATTTGAATAGATTTACACTGTGTAGAGGTATACAACTTTTCACACAGCACCCAAATTCTCTAGTTTTTTGGCATCTGTTGATACCACCGTTGACTAACCTTTGCAAGCGCCTCACTACTACAAAACAAGCTATAGAAGACGCCTATCACGCATAGCCTTTGGAACCGCTCAGTGATGAATTATCACGACGGTTCAAAAGGAACCATCGTGTTGGGAACCGTCTGTGATGAAATTATCACAGACGGTTCAAAAGGAACCGTCTGTGTTGGGTCTGTCGGGGCTAGGTACCAGCCTATCACAAATGGTTCTTATTAATAACCGTCTGTGATAGGCATATATCACGAACGGTTCTATTAAATAACCGCTCGTGATAATCTCTGCACTACGCATTTATTGTCAACACGCATCGCTCAGGAAATATCACCGGCGCTTCTATTAAATAACCGCTCGTGATAATCTCATGTACCACGAGCGGTTGTCAATAAAGACCGCTCAGGAACTATCACCGATAGCTTGTATTGAACAACCATCGGTGAGAGTTAGATATCACGAGCGGTTCATAATAAGAACCGCCTGTGATATCCTCGCTTATAAATTCTCGACTAGACCCCCTGCCCATTCCCATTTGAGCCACCACCCAGGTGTTTGCCCACTGCGCTGCCGACAGAGAGGGAAGGGAGGAGAAGGAGAGGAGAAAGGGAGGAGAAGGAGATGATTCTCGAGAGGTTTGGTATTTTCGTGGTAACAATCTATAACCCTTTAGAGCATCTGCAATGTACGTGCTTAATTAGCTAGTTCAAATGGCTAGATTTATTGCTAGGAACCGATTCCACACGTTGGAAGCTGCTGATTCCGAAGTAAAACTCTAGGAACCGATGTAAACTTTGCATCCGGATGCAAGTGAATAGAATAATATTTTTCATCAGGTGGTTAGTATATGCATTAAGTTCTGTGGAGGGGAAGGAAATGAAGAGAGCGCGGTTGTGAGAGATTTTATTTCTTTTCTGATTTCTTTAATAAGATGTCGGTCCCACTTAAGAGTAAGAATTGGATCAATACATTGGGGGAAAAATGAGTAGTTCTTTGAATGCTTACGTGGCATTTCTTTGAATCGGCATCGGTTCAATACACTGGAGATGCTCTTATGTTGCTATAAATTAATCGCTAATCAATTTAAGTATGTTTGGTAAATAGGAAGCCCATTGCGCCGCCGACAGAGAGGGAAGGGAGGAGAAGGAGAGAATTCTCGAGCGATATTTGGTATTTTCTTCGTGAGCTCCGAGGGTAACGATCTATAACCCTTTATGTTTGCTATAAATTAATCGCTAATCAATTTAAGTATGTTTGGTAAATAGGAAGAGTTCGTACATGCGGTTTATTAATCTAATTTGACACTAATTTGTTACATGCGTAGCGTAGATAGACCAAAACTGGATGTACGGTGTGAACCGTGTGAGTCAAGAGTACATTAATGGCGTGGTTGCTTTTAGAAGAGCCGCCGAGCAATATATGTTGAAGAAGGGGATAAATTTTATGTATTGTCCATGCATTGATTATGTAATCGAAGATGTTTCACAACCCGCTACCGATCGGCGCACTTGATTCGAAGGGGTTTCAAAAAAGGGTATACATGTTAGACCAGTCACGGTGAAGAGCAGATTATACCAGAAGTTAATAATGATGATATCGCCGAGGAAGTCAACGATATGCCACATGTGGACTGTGCTTTTGATGAGGATAGGTCGCACGATGACAATCTGGATCAGATGCTACGCGATGTAGAAGAGAACTACAGTGAGAGAGAGTTTTGTAAATTCGAGGGCTTAATGGAGGACTCGGTGAGATCTTTGTTCTCTGGCTACAAGCCAGAATACACAAGGTTGTCAACCGTGATTGAAGTGCTTAAATTAAAGGCAAGCAATGGTTGGTCCGATAAGAGCTTCACGGCGTTGTTAGGTCTCCTAGCGGACATCCTTTCATAGGGAAACGTGTTGCCCAGCACCACCTACCAAGCAAACAAGGTTCTTTGTCCAGTGGAAATGGATGTAGAAAGAATATATGCATGTCCTAACGATTGTATCCTCTACCGTAAAGAGTATACAGACATGCATGTATGTCCTGTGTGTAAAGCATCCCGATACAAGCGTCAGAATACTGCTAAGGTGAAGTAAGGACCTCCTGCTAAGATGTTGTGGTATCTGCCTATGATCCCATGTTTGAAGCGTTTATTTGCGAACCCAAAGGAGGCAATATTGCTGCGTTGGCACTCGGAGGAGCGTAAGAAAGATGGAAAGCTAAGACACCGTGCTGATTCTGCCCAGTGGAGAAACTTTGATCGGAGCTTCGAAGAGTTCGGTGCGGAACCGAGGAACATAAGGTTAGGGTTGAGTATAGATGGAATGAATCATTTTGGTAACATGAGCAGCCGACATAGCACCTGGCCCGTAACTCTATGTGTATACAACCTTTCTCCTCGTCCGTGTATGAAGCGAAAGTACATTTTGATGTCACTACTTATCCAAGGGCCGAAGCAACCTGGGAATAATATTGATGTGTACCTAGCACCATTGTTGGAAGATCTTGTGACACTGTGGAACGAAGGGGTACATGTATGGGATGCGTACAAACAAGAGAACTTCACTTTACAAGCCATGTTGTTCTCGCACCATCAATAATTTTTCGCTCTTGGTAACTTGGCTCAAGCCAAGACAAAAGGAGCCAAAGCCCACTCAAGACCGCTTAGATGCTACGGAGAGTGTATGGCTGAACAACTCGCACAAAATTGTGTATATGCGTCACTGTAGGTTCCTTCCCAGAAGTCACCCATACCGCAAGATGAAGAAATAATTCGACGGAAATAAGGAGGACGGTTCAGCTCCAAGGGCTTTTAGAGGGAAAGAGGTCTAGATATGGTTAAGGATATCGATGTTGTGCTTGGGAAGGGTCACCAAGGCAGTATTTGGTGAAATTACCAAAATACCCCTTCTCAGTCATTCTCCAAAAACCGAGTCCAATCTTGGTGAAGCAATTGCCTGCTTCACCACGTGTAGGTAGATCAACGGCTCTCATCATGTCGGCAAGTCTCTCCCGTCTGGCTCCCGCCGAAACCACCAAGGCACTTACACCGACCCCCGCACCGCTTGATCCAACCAGCTGCATCGAACTGTCCGTTCGATCATCCTCGTCCATTATGTGTCACGCTTGAGTCACCTGATCTCACCCGGCATCCATGATCGTTCTGGACCTCAGCTCTCCAAGCTTAGTCCTGATCCTCCTCACCGTTGACCGTCATTGACCTGCAAGCCACCTACACAGCAATAGACCAAGAAATCAACTCCGGGAACAAGTTCTCACAACTTGACCCACGTTAGCTCAAAACATGTAATATGCATTGATAAACAAGGATATGACCTATCCCAAAACAGATTTTCAAAAATAACCAAAATTACGAAATTGCAAGATTACCAAGAAGTAAAACTCTAGATTACCGCAACACGGTAGTACCGCTCTCAACATTGCGGTCGTACCGCTCTCGGATAATTCAAAAACTTCCCAAAAACATCGCTTCTGGAATTTTCATACCGCAGACAAAATAGTCATACCTAAGTGTGGTACTACCGCCTTTACCTTGTGGTACTACCGCTCCACGAAAACGCTCAAAAAGCTTCAGAACAAAGCGACTTGCCACGTGGACGCTCTAGATTAGCGTGAACGACCGGAGCACGTGTTTTAACTGTCAGATCTAGGCACTGTGTGGTGGTCCGAAAGTTCATCTCGTTTTCGGTCGTCCGATTTCAATCAAACGACTCACAAGGCCACTTAACATCCGAAGGTCCGAACGTTCACTACGATTTTGGGCCATCCGATTTCAATCGGACGTCTCAGGGAATCCTACAGTCAAAGTGATTTGCGGTAGTACCGCTCCAATACTTGCGGTCATACTGCACACAACACGCCGGTACTACCGATTATCCTGACACTTTGCTGAATCTTTTTGAAAAACAGGAAATGCAACAAACCTTCAACCAAATTGCCAATTGTAACATCACTTAAGATCATGAGCATATCGTCATGATGTCCACAATCTCCCCCTTGATGAACACATTGGCAATTTCCCAAAAATAAATGTTTTGAGGTTTGAAAGTAAAAGAAATCGGCCAAGATAAAGGCACAACTTGGTCCTAAAAGCAAGTGACTGCAAAGAAATGACCAAGTTGGCTTTTAATAGCTTCAAAGAAGTGAGATAAGGCGTAAGAAGTCATGAAAGCTTCAAATTCCAGAAACGAGACAAAAAAACTCACTTAAGGTCCAAATGAAAGAGCAAGTTTTCAGTAAGACCTAAAACAAGGAAAACTCCCAAATAAATCCAGAAACAAAACAGCATTTTTATCAATTTGTCTCCCCCTTTGACAATAGAGTCATCAAGGTGCATGGAGGAGGATAGAGCAAAAATGACATGGAATGGCTGCAGTTTTTCAATTTTTCAGTTTTTTTTTTAGCAAATGGAGCCATGAAGATTATCCAGGAAGACTGTACAAGTATTACACCAAGCCATATTATGTGAAGAAGCTATGTTTTATCATGGCAAGATATGTATAGCAAAGCTAAGGCCAAAATAGCAATAATCTGAGATTTAACGAATTTGCAACATGACAAGCTACTCAAGATCATAGTTTAACTAAAGGTATCCAAAAATGAGTCAAGCCATGTCTATAAGCAAAATAGAGCCCCAAAACTAGAAAATGAGTCAATTTTGAGCATTATGAGTTCAAATATGAATCAATTTGTTCAAGCATTTGGAATTTAATACTTTGAGCATTTTTCTGAAAATGATTGGTTTTATTTTAGTAAAGCAAGTCCTAGACTAGGAGCCATCCACAACTGCCTCTTAAGCTTCAACCAATTGACAATTTGTTTTCTTAGCACTGTGCTAGATCTCAAGCCTTGCCGCGACCATCTCAAGCAAGAAGCTTAAAAGAGTGGTCTAGGTCATCCAAAACTCCCTCTGAGTTCATGCCTAGTACAATGGCAAGCCGTCTCATGAGAAAGAATTGATGAGATCAGTTTTTTCGCACAGAAAAACTCATTTTTCATTTGCTTGACTTAAGAACTATCATAGCTCAATTTTAAAACTCAAAGTAAGTTCAAGACTCAATTTAGCCTATATGACATGGCATGAATCATGAGAGGATCACTATGGCAAAACAATTCACAAGACCCAACAAGTCATGTTTTGATTCAATTTTCTCACAGATAATAAAGCTAGCATGGCAAAAGCTAAGCTATACATGAAAAGCCATAAAAGAAATCTAGCAAACTTGGACAAGACATGGCAAGGTATAAAGTATGATATCAAGTCATACAAGGATAATAATCAAAGCTCCACAAGTTTATATTACAATGCAAGTTATTGAATTTTAAAAAGCATTATGGTACAATGAATGCAAAAAAGCAAATTCCCCCTCAAAATAGGCCAAGAGGACTAACAACCTCCAACTCTCCCTGCAAAGAAGCAAATCAAGATGAATCAAGAGCTTTAGTGAAAATATCCGCAACCTGCTGCTCAGACTCAACAAAGTGAAGCACAACATCACCTTTCTCAACATGGTCTCTAAGGAAATGGTATCGAATGTCAATGTGCTTGGTCCTAGAGAGTTGCACAGGGTTTTTGGCAATGTTTATGGCACTAGTGTTGTCACAGAAGAGAGGAACACTATCCAAAGATAACCCATAGTCCCGCATAGTAGATAAGATCCAGAGAACTCCGAGAGCAACCATCGGTCATAGCTACATACTCGGCCTCGGCGAAGGATCAGGTAACAGAGGACTGTTTTCTAGATAACCAAGAGATAAGAGATGTGCCTAAGAAATGACAAGTGCCAGAAGTACTCGTCCTATCCACTCTACACCCCATAAAATCAGTATCAGAGAAAACCCGAATAGAGAGAGCAGAATCAGAAGAATACCAAAGTCCAAAGTCAAGAGTATCTTGGAGGTACCTGAAAATGCGACGCACTGCTTGACGATGAGAGGCATGAGGGGAAGCCTGAAATCGAGCGCACAGACACACAGCAAACTGGATGTCCGGCCTCAACACCGTGAGGTAGAGAAGAGAGCCAATCATGATGCGGTACTCCTTCTGGTCCACGGGCTCTTCATCCTCATCAGGGTCCAGCACGGTGGATTTAGTAATGGGAGTAGACATTGGTCTACTGCTTCCCATGTCGAAGCGTCAAAGAAGGTCTTTTGTGTACTTGCTTTGATGAATGAAGGTGCCTTCTTTCAGTTGCTTGACTTGAAGACCAAGGAAGAAAGTCAATTCGCCCATCATGCTCATCTCGAACTCCCTACTCATAGAATCTGAAAATCTGGACACCAAAGCATGAGAAGAACCACTGAATATAATGTCATCCACATAAATCTGAACCAATAAAAAATCACTGCCATGCCTGAGAGTGAACAAGGTTTTATCAACCATTCCTATTTTGAAATTATTTTTAAGCAAGAAACTCTTAAGCCTATCATACCAAGCTCTAGGGGCTTGCTTCAATCCATACAAGGCTTTGGAGAGTTTAAACACATGGTTTGGGAATTTGGGATTTTCAAAACCAAGGGGTAGCTTGACAAAGACCTCTTCTTCTATGAAGCCATTAAGGAAAGCACTCTTGACATCCATTTGATAAAGCTTAAAGCCCTTAGATGCCGCGAATGCTAGCAAAATGCGAATAACTTCTAATCTAGCTACAGGAGCAAAGGTCTCCTCAAAGTCTAAGCCTTCTACCTGGGAAAAACCTTGAGCTACAAGCCTAGCCTTATTGCGAACTACCAACTCATCCTCACTTTGCTTATTTTTGAAAACCCATTTTGTTTCAATTACATTATGATTAGGTGGAGGTTCAACTAAGGTTCAGACTTTGTTTCTTTCAAAATTTTCAAACTCTTCATGCATGGCATTGACCCAAGAGGAATCAGATAAAGCATGGGTGACATCTCGGGTTCAAAAACACGACAAAAGCGTAATGTGCATGAAAATCAAGAAATAAACCCGAGCGAGTGACTCGCCATGAAGATCCCCAATCATCTGCTGCGTATGGATGTCTTTGTCACGAATGTGAAGAGGAGGTCCTGTGTAGAAGTGGCCTCTACCTCATGAGTCCGGGAGGTAGGAGCAGAGCCACTCACATCGCCGCTGAAGGTAGGAGGAGGCCGCCACCAAATCGAGAAGTAGAAGGTGCTCTCCAACCATCTCAGAAGTGACTGGAGGATGGATTGGGTCCTCATGCTCAGAGTCGTCATCGACGAAGATGCTCTCAAAAACCTATGTACCGGCATCATCGGGTCTAGTACCAAGACTAGCCTCATCAAAAGTGACTTCGCAAGTCTCAACAATTTTGTTAGTGTCCAAATTAAAAACACGATAGTCATGAGAATGAGCAGGATACCCAAGAAATATGCCATCAGAACATCTTGATTCAAATTTATCCAAGTTGCCATGTTTAAGAATGAAGCACTTGCAACCAAAAATCCTGAAATGAGAGACTTTAGGCCTATGACCAAATCTAAGCTCAAAAGAAGTCTTGCATATGACAGATCTCAAGAAAACCCTATTTGACACATAACAAGCAGTAGAGATCGCCTCAGCCCAAAACCTCCTAGGTATACTATGCTCATCTAGCATGGTCCTGGCCATCTCTACAAGGGTCCTGTTCTTCCTCTCTACAACACCATTCTGCTGGGGAACTCTAGGTGAAGAGAACTGGTGCTCAATTCCCCTATCAGAGCAGAAAGTGGCAAAGAAAGTGTTCTTGAATTTTGTTCCATTGTCACTCCTAATGGCTCTCAAAGGTCCAGGAAGATCAACAGTTAATCTAAGGACCAATTCTCTAAAATAGCCAAAAGCCTCGTCCTTAGAAACCAGAAAATAAACCTATGAATACCTGGAGAAATCATCCACAATCACAAGCACATACCATTTCCCACCTGTAGACTGGACTCTAGAAGGGCCAACAGTGTCTAAGTGCAAGAGCTGACCAGGTCCATTAGTCATCACTAAAGTAAGAGGTAGATGAGAAGCAGAAACCATCTTACCATGTCTACAGGGAGTGCACACAAGGTCTCTAACAGGCTTAAGTCTAGGTAACCCTCTAATCAAATCCTTGCTACTGATTCTACTCCAATGGTCAAAGCCTATGTGTCCAAGTCTATGATGCCACAAAACTAGATCATGAGAATCAGAAGCCACAAGGCATCTAGGACTGGAAGCAGAAGAGACACTGAAATCATCACAAAAGATCCTCTCAAACCTGGAGATCCCAAAGACACGCTCACCCGAGGAGTCTAGAACTCTACACTCACCGCTCTTGAACCTCACTTCTAGACCCTCATCAAGAAGCTAAGAAACAGATAGCAAATTATACCTCAGCTTACTTACCAAAGCGACGTCCTTAAGCATGAACTTGTTGTTGACGCGCACTATGCCCTTGGCACTCACGGTTCCAGTAGAAGCATCCCCAAATGTAATCAATTCATTACCTGATGCACGTGTGAGGGAGGAGAACCATCTAGAATCTCCAGTCATGTGTCGAGAACATCCAGAGTCAACAAGCCATATGTCCTCCTTCCTCGCACGACGGGCCTACAGAGCACGAACAGGAAACATCTGTGCCTCAGTACTGGGGTTAGTGATAAAAGACTTGGGAATCCAGTACTGAGTCACACAATGCTTAGGCAAAATAGTAGAAGCAGTAATAAAATGGTTAGGAGAAAAATCATAAGAATGCACACGTGAAACACCTAGACCTCTCCGAATCGACCTACCAAAAGGTCGGTACTCCCCCTGTCCAGATGCTACCCGTGATCTCTCCTCACAATACCCTAACCCAAAACGCTGCCTAGAGCCACCAAAAGAGTCCAAGAAGTCCTCTACGAACCTAGGCCTATGTCTAGCAGGAAAGACAGGCTGCCTGGCTCTAGAGACTATAGCAGGTGAAGGAACTCTTCTAATGGACCTCAAGGCACTCATCCTCTCCTTCCTCTCAAATTTGGCTCTACGGAAGCAGAACTCAACGATGTGGCCATCCTTCTTGCAGAAGGTGCAATGGTACTTGACCTTTTGAGGGGTCTGACCTGATGAGGTAGAAGCACCTATCTTGCTCGAAGGGGTTTGGACAAAACCTGTAGATCTAAAAACTACTTTAGATGGCTCAGGAGGTTCTACCTCAAACATACCACTTTCAACAACTCTCGCAATCTTAGGTGGATGGCTCTTGGAATACTCTAGGGAATTAAATCCTAGGCCACTTTTCTTCACACTCACCTTATATTGGTCGAGGATCATGTTGAGGTTCTTCTTCCCACTAGAAAATCTCTCAGGGGTCTTTTTGAGGTAATCATTTTCTTTGGCTAGGTCCTTACAGGTGACACACCTATTTGACTTGATTGTCCTAGCAAGTTTTTTTTTAACAAGAGCTACCTCAACCCATAAAGCCTCACAAGATACACAAGAAGCATTCTCAATCCTACTCACTTGCTCTTTGAATTTGACTCTAAACACCTGTTGTATCTCATCTAAATTTGTCCCAACTTCAGTACAAAAAGCACAAGAAGCAGAATCAACAACTTTCTTGGATGCAGTCACGGACATGGATTGTTCAATTTTAGCTTTCTCCTCTAGAGTCTTATTTAGAGCTTCATTCTCCATTGTGAGTTTAAGGCAATTTTCACATGATGCAGATTTAGAATGAAGAACCATTTCAGTCATTTCTTTCATTTTAATCTTATTATCCTCACAATGAGAGCAAGTGTGACTAGCATCAAATTTCAACAATTCTTTTGTAGCACTATCCAATTTTAATTCAAGCAAAGCACAATTTGAGCAAGGTAAAGGAATAGCATCTATAGCAGTCACATTTAGAGCAATAGCATTCATTCAAACAGGACTAGACTTGAGAAATTCTAGTTCATCAAGAGCATCTTTTAATTGATTTGCAACAGAGGAATGAGCAGATTTTAGATTGGTCAACTCATTATGCAAGCTAGAGCAAGAATCACAAACATCAACATGATTAATGGATTTGAGCCAAACAACTTCTAGGTTCAAGTTATCAATCATGGTGTCCTATTTTTTAATCATTTTGGCTTGCTTCTTCAATTTTTGTTCAGCAACGACCAAAGCACGTTTCATATCATTGAGTGAGGGACATACCTCATCGGGATCACTGAAAGGGTCGTCGTCGTTGGAGGAGTCGACGTCGTGCAAGTCCTTGGCCATGAAGCACATGCTAGTGAAATCCTAAGCCTTCTTCTTGCCATGAGAATTATCGTCGTCGTCCTTCGTCCCCGAGTCCACATCGCTCATATCAACACTCTCAAGAGCAGCAAGGACTCAGTTGACGAACTTACGATAGTTGGGCTTCTTGACTTTCGCATCCTTAGCTTGAGGATGCCTCCGAGAGTCCTTCTCCACCTTGCCCTTCAGCTTGGGGCACTTGGAGCGAATGTGGTTTGGCTCACCACACTCAAAGCAAGTGACAGGTCCACCTCTCCTTTTGTTCCTCACCTTGTTGTAAACTCTCGAGAATTTTATGGATAGGAGGGCTAAATCATCCTCAGGTAGCTTCTTTAGCTACTCATCGCTCAAAGAGTGCAAAGCGGACAATGAAAATCCAGATGAACCAACATCCAAAGAATCAGAAGAGCTACCCTTAGATGGGTTGACCACTAATGCCGTCGACTCTGTCTTGGGGAGATGCGAGATGAAGTCAATCTCATGCATCTTCAACCTTGAGTAGAGCTTATACATGGTAAGCTCACTCATGACAGTGTTGTCATTGATGGAAGTGATTTTCATCCCCCCAGACCTTCACATCAAGAGCACCCAAAAGCTGACGAGCATTCTCAGACTGAGTGAACACAAGATCCACAGCACGAAGATCATGAAGGATTTTGGAAAACCTTCCCCACAACTCATCCAAAGATTTACCAGGCCTTTGTTCAATCTTTGAGTATTCTTTCTTAAGCTGGTTCTGTCTCACTTCCTTGATCGCAGTAGATCCCTCGTGATAATCACAGAGGGTCTTCCAGATCTCATGAGCAGACCTCAAATGAGCGACACGCTCAAACTCAGATCGACTAAGTCCTTGAATCAAGAAGTTTCGAGCCTTGCTATTAGCCTCAACATCTGGAGTGATCACATCGTCATTCGCTGACACAACATAAGGATTTTTGACTTTAAGCCAAATTGTGTGCCCTTCAGCCTCGATGTAGGCATGCATGCGAGCCTTCCAGTAAGCAAAATCGACTCCATCAAACACAGGTGGTTTGGTGGAATACTTGTCAGTCGCCATGGCTCCTCAAACCAGTTAAGATCTATGAAAAGAGCTAACCGGGCTCTGATACAACTTGTAGGACTGGAAAGACGACTAGGAGCTTCAACAATTTTTGCAAACCCCAAAGCAGCAACTAAACACAGAAAACTCTGTTGAAAAAAATACCAAAATCGGTACTACCACAGTTATGAGTGTGGTACTACCGCAGTTCACGGATCGGTATGACCGATTGTTCTGGAGTTCTTGCCGACAGCAGAGAAACAAAACCAAAAGATTGATCAGCTTATGATTTATCCAATCAAACCCTATCAAACTTGAAACATATCCTCTAGAGGATATCAGGAACCTATTCCAATCATCTATTCAACAGATCCACGACAAAGTTCTGACCTTTTTCAGATTTGATGAAGATCGGTTTAAAACCAAGTCAAATACCCAAATCTGATCCTAGGCTTGCTCATGGGCTATGGATGATCAAGATGACCTTAGATGGTCTCCCACAAGTCACAGCAAGCAAGATCAACAGAAGGATTCAAGAGAAAAGTAGTGGATCATCAAAAGCACCAAAAATCCTAAAATAGAAGGCAAGAACGAAAGAGACTCACTTTTAGAATCATGATTTGATTGATCTGAAGATATGGAAAGATGTTTACAGACACTCCATCCTGGAGGGGACAACTCAATACATGAGTACATGATCAATCAATCCCTAGAACCCTAGTCTCTCCTTTTTCTCTCCTAAGCCCTAAGACAGATTAGGGTTTCTCAATGAAGTGCTTTAGGCTGCTGTGACAGCCCCCTCTCTATTTATACTAGAGGCTAACATCTAGGGAATATTCCATTAGGGCACCCATTAAACCCTAACACACAATGGGTTAACACACGCACGTATCTCAAAGCGCCGTCTTCATCTTCGATTGACCTAAACCACTTCTCCATGCGTCGTCCTGCGCCGTGGTTTAGCCAAAAGGGTCACCAAGGCAGTATTTGGTGAAATTACCAAAATTCCCCTTCTCGGCCCTTCTCCAAAAACTAAGTCCAATCTTGGTGAAGCAATCGCCTGCTTCGCCATGTGTAGGTAGATCAACGGCTCTCATCATGTCGGTAAGTTTCTCCCGTCCGGCTCCCACCGAAACCACCAAGGCACTTGCACCGACCCCCGCACCGCTTGATCCAACCAGCTGCATCGAACTGCCTGTTCAATCATCCTCGTCCGTTCTACGCCATGCTTGAGTCACCTGACCTCACCCGGCATCCATGATCGTTCTGGACCTCAGCTCTCCAAGCTTAGTCCTGATCCTCCTCGCCGTTGACCGTCATTGACCTGCAAGCCACCTGCACAGCAATAGACCAAGAAATCATCTCTGAGAACAGGTTCTCACAACTTGACCCACGTTAGCTCAAAACATGCAATATGCAACACATATGCATTGATAAACAATGATATGACCTATCCCAAAACAGATTTTCAAAGATAACCAAAATTCACAGAAATTGCGGTACTACCGCCATGTAAAACCCGGTACTACAGCAACACGGTAATACCGCTCTCAACATTGCGGTCGTACAGCTCTCGGATAATTCAAAAACTTCCCAAAAATGTCGCTTCTAGAATTTTCATACCGCAGACAAAACGGTCATACCTAAGTGCGGTACTACCGCCTTTACCTTGTGGTACTACCGCTCCACGAAAACGCTCAAAAAGCTTCAGAACAAAGCGACTTGCCACGTGGACGCTCTGGATTAACGTGAATGATCGGAGCATGTGTTTTAACCGTCAAATCTAGGCATTGTGTGGTGGTCCGAAAGTTCATCTCGTTTTCAGCCATCCGCTTTTAATCAAATGACTCACAAGGCCACTTAACGTCCAGAGGTCCGAACGTTCACTATGATTTTGGGCCGTCCGATTTCAATCGGGCATCTCAGGGAATCCTACGGTCAAAGTGATTTGCGGTAGTACCGCTCCAACACTTGCGGTCATACCGCACTGCGGTAATACCGCCCACAACACGCTGGTACTATCGATTATCCTGACACTTTGCTGAATCTTTCTGAAAAATAGGAAATTCAACAAACCTTCAACCAAATTGCCAATTGTAACATCACTTAAGATCATGAGCATATCCTCATGATGTCCACACATGGTCTTGCAACACATGACCCAAGTGTCCCCGTACATCGACGAGCACAAAGACATGGTACGCCAACAGAATCCAGACCGGTCGGAGGTTTGGATCAGGAGAGAGCACAACCGTCGGTTCAACGAATGGTTAAAAGTGCGAATTATTGGGAGGTCATCAAGTGATGATACGCTGCTATGGTTGGCAAAAGGGTCACAATTTACAATTGTCACAAGCAAGGATACAACATAAATGGGTACACATTTTATACTAGCACCAGATAGGAAGAGCATGATCCCGTAACAAAGGTGTCCGTGATAGATGCATTCAGTACCGATGGGCTGAGGAGCTCCTACTATGGGCAAATAGATGAGATATGGGAGCTCAACTATGTGCCTTTCAAGATCCCCCTATTTCGGTGCCGTTGAGTCCATCTCCCACAGGTGAAGGTCGACAAGTACGGCGTCACTACCGTGGACCTCGAACGTGTCGAATACAAAGATGAACCATTCTATTGGCTAACCAAGTTGTTCAAGTCTTCTATGTAACCGACCCGGCAAATAAGAAGCGCCACGTAGTTCTTCATAGAAAAAGGAGAATTGTCAGAGTTGAGAATGTAGTGGACGAGGAAGAATACAATCAATTTGACGAGTTGCCTCCTTTCGGAGACGGCATCAGGCTCGACAAAGAACCTAGTGAGGAAGCTAGCTATATGCGCGTCGATCATCATGAAGGGCTATATTTTAATTAAGAATTTACTCCATTGTAATTAATTTATTCCATAACATGAGACATTTCAATGTGGACTTACCATACGTTCCATATCACAGATGGTTATTTAATAGAACAGTTTGTGGTAAAAAAAATATCACAGACGGTTCCTGATTAGAACCGTCTGTGATTCCTTATCACAGACGAGTGCATAATAGAACCGTTTGTGATAGGCCTTATAACCCTAGGGCTCGCCCATTCATCTCCCCAGTGCCGCCCACCCCGACGCTGCTGCCCCCGACATCGCCGATGCTGTCGCCGCCTCGACGTCCGGCCTCCTCCCCTTGTCGGCATCCTCCCTCTGCACCGGCCTCCTCTAGGGTTCGCCTGTTCACCCCCCTTAATCCACGGCCGACACTGCCGCCTCCGACCTCGACGCCACCGGCCCCGACATCGACGACGCCGCCGTCCTCGACGCATGGCCTCCTCCTCGTGTGCCCTCATAGTCGGATTTCCCCTCTAGCGGCCTCACTCTCCCCTCATCGCTTCTTCCCTCGGAGCCGTGGAGGTAAGAGGCTAAGAGCTCGGTGCCACCCTTCCACCTTTTCCTCCCTCATCCCCTTTTTATTTGTAATGTGTAGATGCGCGTGGATTTGCTAATTAGATGAAAATGTGTAGGATAATATGTAGTATTTTGGTTGTGATTTGTTAGGATTTGGTCATATTTTGGATTTGCATAGATCTGAAATTCTTTGTTGGAATGCATGAGTATGTGTAGGACTCAGTGCTATTGTGATTAATGCCAGATGGTTCTTGAACATTTTTTTCATTGCCTGTCCACGAATTTGACTGATGGTTCATGCATATATATGGAATTATTCATAGTTGGAATGGCAATGTTCTGATGAATCTATGTTAGGTCAGTAACAATTACATTCAGATTTTATAATTGATCATACATGTCATTCTCTTGTTTTAGTTTGGACTAAGATATTCCTTGTTCTACATGGCAAATTGGTTAATGAGAATTAAGTGAATATCCGGTTGGAAATATTAGCATTTCAATCAATTTAAATGACTTGAATGATTTACATTTGATTATGTTAATTTGGTCCTCCTCGTGCCTTGTCTGCTGATCTTCTCGGTGGTTTTGAATACCATCGCTGTAGAGTACCATCGCCACAGAGTATTTCAACATATCGCAACTTGTCTCTTTGCATATATATATATATATATATATATATATATATATATATATATATATATATATATATATATATATATATATATATATATATCTGTGTGTGTGTGTGTGTGTGTGTGTGTGATGTGCTAGTTGAAATATGTGATTTGTAATTGGTGGGTTCTTTGATCTGCTCGGTGATGAATTGTCATAGAAAATAAAATTGAATGTGAATTGGTATATAGATTAAGCCTTGAGTTGTAGATTGTCTAGTTGATTCCTATAACTCTGAGCAATTTATTTCAACCTGTTATACCTGTTGTTCCGGTAGCTCTAAAATTCAATTCTTCTTGCTGTTATGTATCTTTTTAGTGTATTTAGTAAGTCTCTGGATTGTCTGGTGCATCGAAGAATATGGTTGATCTCTACTCCTGTGGTCCAGCATAGGTTAAGTTGAGTAAATTTGCTTGAATCTGGTTGATTTGAATAGCAAGTCATAAATTGAACTCAAGGCCTAATCTATAAATTGTCATATTCAATTGATGATTACATTGGACATAAGTGCTGTGATGGCCAAGGTTAAACCTTGTGCAACTAGCTTTCTGAGAGCAATAATCATACAATCAAATCTTAGCTTTATGCTGATTTTAAGTGTACACTTATTGTGTTTGATGAGCATATTGTTCCTTTTAAATGACTTGATTGATTTTCTTGCTGGAATTAATTATGATTATTTGCTAATATTGCACATGTTGAGCATATTATTCATTTTAACTAACATGGAGATACTTTATATGTATATGTATATGTTAATTTGGGACACTTGCAATCCATTTTATTACATATGTAACTTATATAGATAGCAAGTAAGCAAGATGATAGAGGCACCGTCTTCACTGCCGTCTTCGTCGCCGTCACCGACGCCGCCTAATGCGTCTAGATTTCCATCAACGATAATGATACGTAAGCAAGATGGCAGAGGAAAATCAAAAATGCCTGCGGGCCGACTGATCATCACGGAGGTCAGTGACTTTGGGGTCCCTTTGCGTCCCAAGAGATCAGCGGTGAGATTCTGGACCATCTGTGGGATACTTGTAAGGGAACGGGTCCCCATCACCACACCAAGCTGGAAGTCTCTAATAAAAGAACAGAGAGGCACGCTGTGGACAGAACTTTCAAGCAAGCTCACTATCCCAGAAGTAGACATGGCACGCGTGGAACGGACGGCGTTGCTCTCGATTGATAAATCGTGGAGAACTTTCAATAGCATTCTTGTCACGAAGTATATGAACACGAGTGAGACGCCCTTCACGAAGTATGGATTCTTGACGCAGGAAACATGGGATGCCTTTGTGGCTATGAAGACGACGACTGTGACGTCCCACCCTGTGATGCACCGCAGGAGGTCCGAGAGAACCATTTTTTTACCAAGGAGCCACCACGTAAAGGAGTGGTAGCCGCATGGTGCATTCCCGAGGAGGTGCCGCCAGACCTCCCAGAGGTCTTCAGACCTCCTAGAGGTCCTGCTCGCCACCGACCTCCCAGAGGTCTTTAAGTCCTCCCGAGGTCTTGGCCAAGAACCCCCAGTAGCACCTCCGTGTACATCACAACAGGTCCGGCAGACCTCCTGTGTTAAGCCCCGAGGACATCCCGGAGGTCCCGCCTCAGGCATCCGAGCTAGTCCTGTGACAGCAGAGCTAGCTCACACAAGAACACAAGCTAATATCACAACCACGAGGTTAAACAAAGATGAAGCAGATAAATTAAACTTTATATAACAGACCTTATGGTCAAGCTTGTTAACAAGAGGTCTCGCCACCGAGGGCTTACAAAACCAAAGAAGGACTTACAACCGCAACAAGGAGCTCTAAGGCTCCAACACCAAAAGCGAGCACACCATCCAACAAGCACCACAGTCGTCGGGTGGAGGACGCCCTAGGCGCCTTAGTCGTCAAGAACTCCTCCTCAAAGAGGTCTCAGACCGCCTCACTTGATCATCTTCATAGTCTGCATGGACACGGGGCTTAAGCCATGAGTACTTTGAATGTACTCAAGAAGTCACAGAGAGCAATTATGCAATAATAATCATGCAAGGGCTTACCAATTGAGAGCTGTATGGTTAGTTTTGCGCAAAGCCAGATTTGGACAATAATAATAGTAATAGATTGAAGAGTAGCAAGGAAAAACAATAGTACATAATATATTTGATGAAGAAAATGTGGAGTGAGCACCAACTCACATCCACAACAACAATGGGGGAGGTCTGGTCACACCAGTGGCCAGGTCCTCACCCAAAACCCACTCTAGAGCACCCACTCCAGAGGTCCGAACTAGCCCCTGGACCACCACCCGAGCCAACCCTGACCCCTCTGGAGCCGGCCAAGGTCTCTTCGAGGCAAAGCCAAGGCATCTCGCTGAAGTGTCCAGTGGCACAAATTTTGAAACAACTACCCCTTGCACCATTTTCACTGAGCATGTCCATGACCAAGGACTTGGCTATTCGAATAGATTTTACACTCTACAGAGGTGTACAACTTACCCACAATCCACGATCTCTCTAGCGGACAGTTCCGGCCACCCTTGCTCACTTCCTAAGGTGAGCAGCCTAGAGAGCGCAAGGCCTTTACAAAGCTTTGAACTCGACTCGGCGCCTGCTAAGGTTTCAGAATCCCTCCCGTGGTCTAGAAATCCACAGGTTATGGGGTGCCCTCTTGCGCCAACAAATCACACGCCAACCACAACAGCCCCAAGCCATCTCATTGCTAATTATTCAGCCTGCACCATTCCCATAAAATGATTTTGTGGTTGCAATTTGTTTGGCCCAGCCAACAGACACAAAGTGAAGTCCTTAATTGTGCTAAGGCAAGACTTCCACAACCAAGTGTGCACAAGACCCACTACTCACTCCCTGCCTTCTTGCCTCAAAGAAACAATTTGTATTAACCCATGCCAAAAGATCACCCAGCCTTTGGCACAATAATTTTTAACCAAGTGGTCTCACACTATAGTCAACACACACTTAGGCATCCTGCCATAGCTGCTCAACAGTGACACCAACCACACATTTCATAAGTCATTAGTCAAGATTATTAGAGATGAAGCATGATACGTCCGAACCACGTTTTCTAAGCAAAGCTATAAAGACCTACGGCCCCCATATTGGCAAATAACAAAGAACACCAACTAAATATCCACCCTAAGGCTCACAAGGTGAACATGACAACATGCTAGGGACAAAGTATGAAGGAGGCATATGTAACATCCCAAATGTATAATCAGGTGTTTGTTCAAATGTAATTAAATGTGTAGAAACTAAAACTTTTTCTCACATGTAATTATTGTCCAAGATTTGTGTAATCCAAAAACACAAAGTCCTTGTTGACCAAAAGTCAAGTCCTTTTTCCATTTGTCGCCACTCTTGTGCCAAACATTTGGAAAATAATTTTCCTTGGTCCTAAAGTTGATGTGGGACCCTTCGAAAAATATCACAAGTTGTAAAACTTGTTTGATAAATTTTGGAGGTAAAACAATCCTTTGAAATAACCTTAATGGATTTCGAGAAAAACGCTTTGCATAATAACCTCTCGAAAATTTATGTAAGGTTAATCTTATTGTCGACAAGCTCCGCTTAAATTTCATCAAATTTGGAGTTCATTTGCTATCTCAATAAATCCTCTTTTGTCTCAAATTGTTTATTAATTTAAATAAACTGGTTTGACTTGGGCTTGAACCGCTTTGCAAAGGTGTCCAACCCAACCGCCTCCCTTAGCGCGTCAGACCTCCTCTCCATTTGATCAGTCGTAGCTGTTGGATTGACATCCAACCGCCACGACCTCCTCTGCATGGTCAATACCGCCAGACCTCCCACCTCATCGTCTTGGCTCTCGGATCGAAAGTCCATGGCCTCGACCTCCCAGCGCTCAAACCACCTTGACCTCCATTTTGTACTCACTTGAGGTCGTGGCAGCTGGATTCAATCCTAAGGCCACGACCTCCTCTCGCAAACCTTCGCCACGAGGTCCTCCCATTTGTTGAGGTCGAGCCGCTGGATCGTGATCCAACACCCACCGACCTCCCTCAAAATCCAAATACAGTAACCTCCCCATCGTGTGTTGTAGCCGTTAGATTTAAAATCTACTACCACGACCTCCCCGTGCCTTGTGCGATCCGACCTCCCCTTTGGTTGTGCGCCTTGGATTTAAATCCAAAGGCCATGACCTCCCCTCTTTCTAAGTCACACGCAGTTATGTCCTCCCCTCAGGTCTGAGCCCTTGGATGTAAATCCAAAGCCTTGGACCTCCTGTTCCCTTTTCCCTCGCACATCCGCGTTAAGGAAATCGGAGGGCCACGACCTCCCCGTCCAAGATCGTGTGGCTGGGACCTCCTCCCAGTCACTTAAAACATAACGGTTCAAACTTAAAATCCGAGGGCCAGGACCTCCCCATCCACTTAATTCAACGGTGGATGTGAGGTCCTGTTCTTCTCCTACCTTGGGCGCGCGTGCGAGCCATGGCAGTGGGCAAAGTCAGAGCATGTCTTGTCCCAATGGCTCTTGTAGGCCCGCATTAAATGCGTGTCAGCTCCTGCCGCACCCTAGGCCCTGTTCTGACCACCTAATATGTCCTCTCCATCATGTCAACTCCCATGGACCTCCCCATGGGCTAAGCTCACCATGAGCTTAACCCATGGTGCAGGACCTCTGTGCCATTGGTATAAGATTCTCTTGAGCTCCCTTGGCTTCTTTTTACACACTTGGAGCTTGCCATGCCAAGATTTGGCTGAGCTCCTACCTCACTAACCTCCCTTTGGCCGCCATTGTTGAAGCTTGGAGCCCTCGGTGGCACCATTGTTCCAAAGGGCTCCCTCATCAACCTTGTTCTCGCTTTTATGCTCCCCTTGCCTTCTCGGTGTTAGCCCTAACCTTGTTTAGGTTGACATTTTCAGAGGAGGCCTCACTTTGGGAGTTGAGCCAAGCTTTGGCCGTGGAGCACCTTTCTTCCCCAAGACCGGTCCTTCCTCCTCGCCTCCTCGTAACCTCTCAACCTCCGTAACTTTCTGGTAGTCCTTAGAGGCTTGGCACCAAGGTATGTTGTTGCGAGTTTTTCTTGGGCACCCGCTGAATGGCACCATGAGCTCAAATTTTGCTTCTTGCCTTTTTCACCGTGTGGTCTCCTTGTTCCTCTCCTCTCGTTGGCGCCTAGGCGCCGCGCCATTGAGAGTAGGTCCAAGAGATGCGCTGGCTATTGCGGTCCCGACGGTGTTCTCGGTGCAGCGCCGCCGTGTTCTAAATCGCCGGCGATAAGCCGTGGGGCGCCCACAAGATTTTGTCGGATGTCCCGATCGTGCCATTGTCGGTTTAGGACAAAGATCCTCTCCTTAAATGCGCTAATTATTTGCTCAACTCGTTATCATTGGCGTGTCTTAAATCGCATTTAATCCCGCCCCGGCGCCGCATTTAAGACCTCTCGCTGACCTCCTTGTGTCCCGCGCATTAACTCCCCAGCGCCTGCTGCTGCGCGCGAAGCGCAGGGCGCTGGGTCCGGGCGCCCATGACCTCCTCCGAGGATATCTCGAACATCCAGACCTCCCTTGCGAAATCGTGGCCGCCTGCACCTCCCAGAGGTCTGCGGACGCTAAGACCTCCGCTTGACCTCCTCGAGGTCATCTCTGCCGTTATGACCTCCCCGCATTGATCTGAGCCGCTTATGTCCTCCCTGTGTTGATCACAGCCGTTGAGGACCTCCCTCCTTGTTGTGGTCCGTTTGATGCAAGATCGCGACCACGACCTCCCCTCTGCCAAGACGCTGAGATGGGAGGACATGGACCGTTGGATCCAAGATCCACGCCCATGACCTCTGGACTCGCGAGCCTTGCTGCAGTATTAGTGTTCTCCGGGAGGTCTTGAGCCGTTAGATCTGAGATCTGTGACTCACGCCCTCCCATGTCTTTATGGTTTTAGAAATTCCAAAGAATTGTTATTTTAAGAACTGAAAAAGGTACGAACTTTAAAATTCCATAACTAAGTCAATTTAAATCCAAATAGGGTGATTCAAATTGTGTCAGCTCTGTCTTGGACTGGACTTTAATCTAAAAATGATTGTAAGTTGAGTTCAGCTCCAGAGCATAGATTTGCCATTAGGTTTTAAAACTAGCTTTATATGTTGCACTAAAAATAGTGTTTAACTTGCAAAATGCATAACTAATGCTCTGTAGATTGTTTTTGAGTGAATCCAACTTTGTTGGTTTCCTCTGAGAATGCTCTAAATGTTAGAGTAGGATGTAGGCATGTCACTATTTTCAGAAAACTTTCTTGTGCATTATAATTTTGTTCAAGTTCTTGTTTTTGGAAAATTATAGAAAGTGCAATATAGCTCCAAATGAGGTGAACTCAATTGTGTTATTCATCTCATGAGGTGCTAGTTTTACAGTAAAAATTTCAGTGTCACCACCCTTCTAGAAAATGTTACCTCATAATTAAATTAGTGAATAGTAGCAGTTTGTATTTTTAGGGCTGAGCAGATTTGTTTTGCTCATATCTTTTGCATTGAGAATCCAAATCAATTGGTTCTTGTTGCTAAATTCCCTAAAAATCATCCTCTTACTTCTGTAGAAATTTCAGAGTATTTGGAGTTCGTTTGCTGTGCTGTCTTTGTCGTTTTCGTCGTTCTTATCGATTGTTTTCGTCTTTTCGATTAGGTGCCGACGAGTGGGTTGAACCCGTGAGTGATCCTCAGCAATATATTGAGCAAAATCAGCAAGGCAAGCAGTTTGATCATATCCATTTATTGTCCCATTACTTTAAAGCTTAATACTTTGTTTCACTTATATGTATGCATGCTACCTTGTGTTAAAATGTCGCTAGTAATCCTATAGATGCATATTCTGTAGGTAAATGTTCATTCTCTACTACTAAGCCTAGGATTATCTTGCTGCGATTTAGAGTTCGCTGGATGGACTCTTATCGCTTAGTAGTTTACGTTGATAATGCTTAGCAATGCTTAGATAACGGTAGAAATGGGCGGTTGTCGACATTATGTCGATGACCTTGATCACACTAAAATCTTTATTCCATTTTGTCCTTTTTGTGGTTTGTTATTTTGTAAACAAATAAAACCAAAATGAAAACAAAACTGTTTGACTTGGGCACAATGGATGTTGGTGTGATATTTTGGGTGTGATCGAATGGTGCCTAAGTCCCCAAGGACCGAGTTACTTGTGTCACTAAGCCAAGCGCTCTTGCGTATAACCACACGAGGGGATATGGGACCTCTCTTGACTAAGTACTTTGGGAGGTGTTAATTATGAGCTGGTCGGTGGGTGGTTTTAAATGTGTGTGTGTGATGTGGGAGAGGAGCATTAGCGCACCGGGTTAGGGTCGCCTAGTGTGTCCTTATCCCGTGGGTTCTGGACTTTAATTAGCATCATCCATTGGAAATGTCTCAGAGGACTTAGCCGTGCCGGCATACCAAAGGAAGTGTGCTAAATCTTGTGACGAAAAGGCGGTCTGACGTGTGGGTACATTGGTACACCCCTGCAGGGTTAAAACTATTCGAATAGCCTCGTCCTAGGTTATGGACATGCTTGGTAAGGTTGTGCAAGAACTAGACTACAACATTTAAATTAAAACTTGATGGGTTGGTATGAATGGATGTTCATGCTATTGTGGTGGCTAATGGGTTAGCCACTTCCAGGATTGTTATCTATCAATTGTTACTTGTCTCGTTGTTTCTTGCAAATGAAAAATGAATTGCAACTTTGCTTTGGAATCTATTTAAATATTGCAAATGAAAACTTGCTTTATGCTAAAATAAGTCCAAAGCCTCATCCACTTAAATAAAGCTTGCATGTAGCTAAACTATAGTTCTGTTATATTACACGTCAGTCTTGCGAGTACATTTTTGTACTCATTTGCTTTGCTTAATAACTTTGTTGCAGAGGAGGTAGGGTCCAAAGAGCTTTACTTTTGTGAGCTGTGCGGTGGTTGGGAAAGCGACTAGCTTGGCGGTCCGGTCAGTTGCCTTGTGGGTGAAGGCACACTGGTTGGCTCTTGTTTTGGGCCATCTCTATGGCACTTTTGCTTCCGCTGTTATCTTAGTAGTCTTGTTGTTATTTGGCCGGTCGGCCTCTCTTTTGTAATAACTATCCTTTATGTATATTAACTTCTGGTTTGATGCTTGTTCTGTTCTATGTGTTGGAATGGAATTGATGCAATCTTTTGTAATGAGTTGTGTGTACTGCATTCTGGGAAGTACATATATCTCGAGGCACGGTTTATTTAGTTGATAATACTAGGGTCAATTGGATGACTAAGTATTATGAGCCTAATAAAGCGGGGTCTCACAAGAGTTGGTATCAGAGCCATCCTGACCGTAGTAACCCAAGCTTGGTCGCCTTTAGGATATTTTGGAAAACTTATTTTCGAAGTATCAAAGAGTTTATGAAAGCTTAAGTAATTCTCAGATTTTACTCCTTACCTATCTTAGCTTTCTTCTCTCATCTTACTCTAATTTGAGTTTTAAAAATTGTTTACCTCTCCTTCCCTCAAAATTAGTTGTTATCGATTAAATTGGGTTTTGGGAAAGTTATGAGAGTCCTAAAATTGAAGTCTTGGCTGTCTTTTTGTGAAGAATGGAAGTATTTGGAGATGGAATTCAAATCTGGAAATTTAGGACAGCAATCAAGCATTTCAGGGCAGCAAGCTCAAGTTAGTGATTAAGGTAGAAAATGAGAGGTTAATTCAACAAAAACTTGTGGGAATAAAAGGGTAAGATGTGATACTAGTTAGCTAAGTATCTAACACTTATCTCGCTGGTTTAACCTTGCTCTTTAGTAGCATTAGATCTCACCTTACAATCTGATTTTTACCTTCTCGATCAATTACTCGTTCATTCAATACGGGTTAGTTGTGTTGAGAAGTTGAGCCTTGTTTTTGGTGATCATTTGATGTTTTTAGAGTCTTTTAGAAGCTTTTTTAAAGTTTAATTACTCGCTGTTTTTGGCTTTCGATTTGGGCGATATTCCATTCCCCTAGTCGTTAGCTTTTGCTTTCTTTAAGGCTTTGTTTTTCGGGATTAGTTGCTAACCAAATTTCATTGTAACAGATGGTGGGCCGACTCGTAGCGGCCAAGGCGAGTACTGGTCCCACGAGGAGCTTCCTCCTCCCACCATGGCCGAGGTTCTTCTTCGATAGAGCGCAACCGCAAGGATGACAGAGAGTTCTATCGACGCCATCGCTGCAACACCACCGCCTCTTACCGGAGCTTCAGGATCTGGGCTAGGGAATGCCCATCAGTCGCGTGGAGGACTCGCGGAGTTTCTTCGTACTCAGCCCCCAAGAGAAACTCTGGAGCGCCCAAGAGAACTCAGGGGTTCCAGGGGAGCGTGGAGAAGTCCACGGGGAGGTCCAAAAGAAGCAAAACCAAGCGTGGCTTGTAGAGACCAAAGAGGTTTTGAAACACAAACCTGAGCTGGGTCCTTAACAGGAAAACCCGAAGCACGGGAGAGGTCCGAACAGAGGGGGAGATAAGAGAGAGAAGGAGAGGTCTGGGTCTCAAAGAGATTCAAGCCAACAAAGGAAGTTAAAAGAGAAAAGACAAACCAGGGGCACAAAGAGGCTTTGAGGACCGACAAATTTCAAGGCAAAGAAAGACACAACAGAGAGCCGAATCGCAAGGAACACCAACAAAGAGCTTAGTTAAGGTTTGATTAATTCCAGTTGAACTCTCCAAATTTTTAAAATATCAGGTTAAGCTTTGGATTCTCAAAAAGGCCAAATGGTTACTTTTATTTTGAAAACCAGGCAAGAACTTAAGAGAAACGGGACGTTACAAATCTTCACCCCTTAAGGGAATCTCGACCCTGAGATTCAGGCTGAGCTAGGGAGTAGGTGGGGGAATTCCTTTTTGAGGTCCTCTTCACGTTCCCAAGTTGCTTCGGCTTCAGAGTGGTTGCTCCATTGCACCTTGCACAGCTTGGTGGTCTTGTTCCTTGTAACTCTCTCTGACACGTCTAAAATCTTGATGGGGTGCTCTCTGTAGGTGAGGTCTTCTTGGAGGTCCACAGCTTCTAAAGGCGTTTGGTCCTCTGGCACTCGCAAGTATTTCTTCAACTGTGACACATGGAACACATCATAGACTCCAGCAAGCTGAGGAGGGAGGTCCAACTTGTAAGCCACTTCACCCCTTCGGGCAAGAATTGGAAAAGGTCCAATAAATCTGGGAGCAAGCTTTCCACTAACTCTAAACCGCTGCATACCTTTGAGAGGTGACACTTTGAGGTAGACTTGATCTCCGGGGACAAAAGCTAGGTCTCGTCGTCTAATATCTGCATAGCTCTTTTGCCGAGTCTGAGCAGTCTTTAATTTCTCCCTTATTGACCTCACTTGATCTTCGGCTTCTTTTAGCAGGTCCGGGCCAAGAACTTGGCCTTCACCCGATTCTGTCCAATACAAAGGAGTTCTACACTTCCTCCCATAAATTGCTTCAAAAGGGGACATTTGAAGGCTCGCTGGTAGTCATATTGTAGGAAAATTCTGCATATGGCAACATCTTGTCCCAACTAGATTGCCTTTCCAGAGCACAAGCTCTCAGCATGTCCTCAACGACTTGATTAACTCTCTCAGTTTGGCCATCTGTTTGCGGGTGGTATGATGTACTGAAATTAAGGTCTGTGCCCAGGGCATCATGTAGCATTTGCCAAAATTTGGAGGTGAACTGAGATCCTCTGTCTGAGACTATCTTCTTTGGAATACCATGCGAGCATACAACCTTTGCCATGTAAATTTCTGCCAGTTTAACTCCGGAATAGGTAGTCTTCACAGGAATGAAGTGAGCCATTTTTGTTAACCTATCCACAATGACCCAAATAGAATCAAAACTAGCTTGGGTACGAGGTAGACCAGTTATGAAGTCCATGCCGACCTCTTCCCACTTCCACTCGGGTATGGGTAAGGGCACTAAAAGTCCTCCAGGTCTTTGGTGCACTGCCTTAACCTTCTGGCAAGTGTCACATTTGGCCACAAAATCTGCTATTTCTTTCTTCATTTTAGGCCACCAGTACAACTCCTTAATATCTTGATACATTTTTGTAACTCCTAGATGTATAGAATACAATGCCTCATGTGCTTCTTTAAGTATTACATTTTTGAGCTCTGTGTTATTGGGCACACAGAGCCTCTTATCAAACCAAACTGCACCTAGGTCATCTATAGAAAACCTTGTAGCCTTCCCTTCTCTTAAGTTGGTCTTGATTTCTTGGAGGCCAGCGTCTCCATCTTGGGCTGCCTTGATCTGTTTTTGCAATGTAGGTTGCACTTCAAGTGCTGCTAAGAACCCTTCTTCCACTAACTCAAGTCTAAGCTTCAAGAATTCTTCATACAAAGTAGGTTGGCTCTCCTTGATCATCAAAGTATTGGCATAAATTTTCCTGCTCAAAGCATCTGCCACCACATTGGCTTTGCCTGGGTGGTAATGAATTCCCACATTGTAGTCCTTAATAAGCTCTAGCCACCTTCTTTGCCTCAAATTCAAATCTGCTTGAGTAAAGATGTACTTTAGGCTTTTGTGGTCAGTATAGATTTCACACCTATTACCAATGAGGTAATGGCGCCAAATCTTTAGAGCATGAACCACATCAGCTAACTCTAGGTCATGAGTAGGGTAGTTTGCTTCATGGGGCTTCAACTGTCTTGAAGCATAAGCTACCACTTTTCTGTCTTGCATTAGAACACAGCCAAGTCCTTGCTTTGATGCATCACAATAGACTTCAAAATCTTTCCTGACATCAGGAAGAACCAAAACTGGGGCAGAGGTCAACTTCTTCTTGAGCTCTTGGAAGCTTTGTTCACAATCAGAGGTCCAAAGAAACTTCTTTTCTTTCTTTAACAGCTGAGTTAGAGGTTTTGCAATACGGGAAAAGCCTTCAATAAACCTTTTGTAGTACCCTGCCATACCCAGAAAACTCCTGACTTGAGGCACTGTCCTAGGGGGTTCCCAATTGAGCACATCTTGCACCTTGGTGGGATTGACAGAGACCCCCTTTTCAGACAACACATGTCCTAAAAAGACCACTTCTCTTAGCCAAAACTCACACTTGCTAAACTTGGCAAAGAGCTGATGAGCTCTCAGCTTCTCCAAAACCGAAAAGAGATGCCTGGCATGCAACTCTTCACTCTTGGAATATACAAGAATGTCATCAATGAAGACAATGACAAACTTGTCTAGGTACTCCATGAACACCCTGCTCATCAAATTCATGAAATAGGCAGGGCATTGGTCACCCCAAAAGACATGACAAAGGAACTCAAATAACCCATACCTAGTTGAAAAAATTGCCTTGGGGATATCTTCCTTTCAATCTTGAGTTGGTGATATCCTGCTCTCAAATCTATCTTTGAAAACACAAAGACTCCTTCAATTGGTCAAACAAATCATCAATTCTTGGAAAAGGATATTTGTTCTTGATGGTGACATCATTCGTGGCTCTATAGTCCACACACATTCTTTGAGTGCCATCCTTTTAGGCACAAAATCACCGGGCTCCCCATAGTGAGGAGCTAGGTCTAATAAAACCCTTGCTCGCAAGTCTTCCAACTGTTTCTTCAACTCCACATGATCATCAACATGCAATCTGTAGGGTTTTTTGGAGATGGGGGAGGTTCCTGGAACAAGGTTAATGACAAATTCAAGGTCTCTGTCTGGAGGCATTCCTGGGAGCTCATCAGGGAACACATCCACAAACTCTTTAACAACAGGGACATCTTCCAATGCTTGAACTTGAGCACTACAATATAGGGCTCCTTGGAGCTTCTCTGAGGGGGCCGAAAACTTCACAGAGGCACCACTAGGGCTGGTCAAAGAGATACTTTTACCGCTACAGTCCAACATGGCATGGTGGTCAGCCAGCCAATCCATGCCCAAGATCACATCTAGGGACCTGGTGTCCAAAAGGATAAGGTTGGCTAGAAACTCTACTCCTTCTATGACCAACCTAACTTGTGGACAACCCTGGTTCGTGCTCAATTCTGAGCCGGGGGATTGAACCAACAAGGTACACTTAAGAGCAACAACTCGAAACTGGTGCTTTGCAGCAAAACTCCGAGAAATAAACGAATGGGAAGCTCCAGAGTCAAACAAAACTGCAGCTGGCACTGAATTTACTAGGAACATACCTAGTACCACATCTGAGGAGGTCTGAGCTTCTTCCACTGCAACATGGTTCACACGTCCTCTCCCAAAGGACTGGGAGGTCCTAGCTTGAGGAGGTCCTGCGGCCTGAGAGGTCTTGGCCGAGGGAGGTCCTGAAGTAGAGGTCTTTGTGGTCGGCTCGATCTTGATGGGCATTGATTGGCAAAATGCCCCACTTGGTGGCACTTGAAGCAGGTAATCCCAGCTGCTGTGGAGGTCGTTGGGGTTGACTTGGTGCTTTGCCAAGATGCGACCGGGTCAGGGCGGTGGGAGGTCTTAGCAGAGGTCCCGGGAGGTCCAGAGGTCCTTGGCGCTTGTGTTGATACTGCACAAAGGTCTTGACACGTTGGGGAGGTCTTTGTTAAGCACTGGAAGGCGGCACCTTCCTCTTGAAAGACTCAGAAAGCTCTCTTCGAGACTCCTCAATGAGTATGGCCTTGTTCACCATATGCTGAAAATCAGGGTAATCGTTGCCCACAACTTGAACTTTTAAACTGGGATGGAGGCCTCGCTTAAAGCGCTTCTGCCGTGCATCATCTATAGCCACATCCTCGCGGGCGTAACGTGAAAATTGTGTGAACTTAGTGAGATACTCACTCACTGACATGCTGCCTTGCTTGAGATCTCTAAACTCATTCTTTTTCATCTCTACCTTCCCATCAGGGACATGAGAGTGGCGAAAGGCAGCTGCGAATTCTACCCACGTGATCCTCTAGGGGTCAGCATGTGAGGCACAAAATGTGTCCCACCATTCACCGCAGTCCTTCCAGCTTGATGTGAGGCAATAGAACCTTCTCCTGCCTTCACAATGAGCAATATCCAACTTTTTCTCGGTTGATCTCAGCCAATCATCTGCATCTAAGGGCTCAGGGGAGCTTGAAAATGTAGCTGGGCGCGTCTTCATGAACTCTGACAGCCTTGATTGATGGTGAGCTGAGGGTGGAGGTGGTGGCACTGTTGTAGCTTGAGTATTCTGGCTCATCATGGCAAGTAAAGCATTGGTGGTCTGGCTTTGTTGAGCCATAATTTGGTTCATATTTTGCATCATAGAACTCATCATCTGAGCTTGTGCTGCCATAAACTGCCCAAAACCCGGGTCTGTTGCTGCCACTGGAGGAGGTGGGGGGTGGAGGCAACTGTTCTGAGGGCTCACCCTGACTTGTGGACTGCCGAGTCTGCACCATCTGAACAAAACTCTAAAGGTTTAATAGGTAAAAAAGAAAGCATGATAGGTAAGGGGATAAAGCAAAGAAGATAAGTGAGAACAGAGAGAAAGATAGAGCATCTATAAGGGGTGACTTGGTTAAACCCAAGAGAAAACCGAAAGGCCAGGGGGCCAAGAGAGGCAACAAAACTTCAAAACAGAGGTCTTAAAGACCAAAGCTAAGCGAGACTCAGACTAGGACCACTAACCCTAACCTTACTACAGTCGGCCCTATAGAAATTACAAAGGCAAGGAGGTCATGTTAGACTTAAAATCGAGGTTCCAGCAGAGACAAGATAATGGAACTAAGGAGGAGTTAAGATTGGAGTAGAATAAGGTGAGAAAAGATTTAGACAAGTTAAGGGCAGCGTAGAACCAGAACAAGGAAAGAACCACCAAACAAATGTTAAGTTGATTTTCTTTAGAAAATAACTTTTGAATCAAAACTAAATCGACCTTTCTACCTATGGCCACGTCCTACAGCCGACCAGGGCTCTAATACCACTTTGTGACGTCCCACCCTGTGATGCACCGTAAGAGGTCCGAGAGGACCATTTTTTTTTGCGCTGCGGAGCCACCACGTAAAGGAGTGGTAGCCGCGCATGGTGCATTCCCGAGGAGGTCTGCCAGACCTCCCAGAGGTCTTCAGACCTCCTGAGGTCTGACCCCACCATCGACCTCCTAGGAGGTCTTTAAGTCCTCCTGGAGGTCTTGGCCGGCAACCCCTCGGTAGCACCTCTAGGTACATCACAAGAGAGGTCCGGTAGGACCTCCAAGGTTAAGCCCCGTAGGACATCCTGGAGGTCCTGCCCCTGTGCATCCGAGCTAGTCCCAGGACAGCAGAGCTAGCTTGTGAACACCTTGAGTATATGCTCATAATCTTAGGTGATGATACAATTGGCAATTTAGTTGAAGGTGTGTTGGATTTCATGTTTGTCAGAAAGTTTCAGCAATCGGTCAGGATAATCGGTAGTACCGGCGTGTTAATCACGGTAATACCGCTTTGCGGAACGACCATTTGTTGTTAAGCGGTATGGAAAAACCAGAACGAATGCAAAATAGTCTTGGATTTCCCTGTGGAGCGGTATGACCGCATCTTGCTTGTCGGTAATACCGCACTTCGGTATGACCGTTGTTTTGCGGTATGCAAATTCCAGAGAGGAGTTGTTTTTGGAGATTTTGGGATTTCGGAGGTGCGGACGATCAAGAAGAAGTTGAGAGCGGTACAATCACTGCGCGGTAGTACCGGTGGATATGTGGCGTAGTACCGCCAGGAGTGAATTGAGCCGATTGTCAAATTTCTTGGAGATTTGATTTTGGGTTAGGTCAAGTTCATGGGTATCATTGCATATGTGTTGCATGATGCATGTTCGAGCTAACGTGGGTCAAGTTGTGAAGAACTTGTTCCCGGAGATTTATTTCTCGCCTATTGTCGCAGCAGGGTGGCTTGCGTGTCAACGACGGTCAACGGCGAGGATGATCGGACTAAGCTTGGAGAGCCGAGGTCCGAACGATCATGGATGCCGTGAGGTCGTGACTCAAGCATGGCATGTAATGGACGAGGTGGATAGAACCGCATTCGATGCAATACCGTTGGATCAAGCGGCGGGGGTTCGATGCAAGTGCCTTGGAGGTTCCGATGGGATTCGGACGGAGAGACTTGCCGACATGATGAGAGTCGTTGATCAACCTACACGTATGAGCAAAGCGATTGCTTTGACTAGATTGGACTCGGTCTATGGAGAAGGATCGAGAAGGGTTATTTTGGTAATTTCACCAAATACCACCTTTGTGGCTTGTTGGCTAAACCGCGGCGCGGGTCGGCGCTTGGAGAAGCGGTTTAGGTCAATCGAAGATGAAGACAACGCTTTGAGATGCGTGCGTGTGTTAACCCATTGTGTGTTAGGGTTTAATGGGTGCCCTAATGGAATATTCCTAGATTCCTAGCCTCCACTATATAAGCCTTGTGTGCTGTTCACAGCAGCCAGGGGAGACCATCGAGAAAAACCCTATTTGGTCTTAGGGTTTAGAAAAGGAAGATGAGAGCTAGGGTTTAGGGATTGATGCCTTGTATGCTCATGTAATGAGTTGTGCCCTCAAGGATGGAGTGGTCAGTAACCATGAATCTTCAATCATCAATCAATCCTTGCAAGTTCTTTGAGATGAGCTCTTCGTTCTTTTTCTTGGTCTTGCACCTTACTTTGATGTTTTGGAGATTTTGTTGATCCTTTGGTTTTTGGTTGTTCTTGTGCACTCTTACTCCTTGCTGTGACATGTGGGAACGTATCTAAGGTCACCTAGATCATCAATCTCCCACGAGCAAGAGTTGGACCAAGTTTTTCGCTTTGCTCTGCTTCTATGCCCTTCTTAGGTAAAACTGAAAAGATCTAAACTTTGACGAGATCTGGACGATCGCCACTTGGAATAGGTTCCTAATACCCTTAGGAAGGTGTGTTCCAAATTTGGTGGAGTTTGGCCTTACGGTTTAAAAGTTACGCCGATTTTCGATTTCGTTTTCAGTTGTTCTGCTTCATCGTCAGATAAAAGGTAGTACCGCACTTTTGCCTCGAGGTAGTACCTTGATGCGTGATAGTACCGCACATTTGCTCGTGGTAGTACCGCAATGAGGTAGTACCGCATTTACAACAATGGTAGTTCCTTTGTCCCCGATTTTTCGTGATTTCTTCAGGAGTTTGTCATTGTTTTGAGGGTTTAGGAGTGGATTCATTACAAGTCTTCCAATTGTGCTTAAGCATTCATCTTCATAGCCCTAATAGCTATTGGAGTGATTTATGAGTTGAATCCATTTTCTTTGCAAAAATTTGGTGCTCCTATTCACCCCCCTCTAGTCGCCTATTCCGTCCTACAATTGGTATCGAGCACGGTTAGCTCTTCTCATAGATCTTAACCGATCTTTGGAGCCATGGCGATCGACAAGTATTCACTCAAACCTCATATTTTCGATGGAGTTGATATTGCTTATCGAAGGCTCGTGATGCAAGCCTACATCGAGGCTCAAGGGCACGAATTTGGCTTAAGGTCAAAAATGCTTATGTCGCGCTACCGATGAAGATGTAATCAATCCCGATGTAGAGGCTAATAGCAAGGCTCAAACTTGTTGATTCAAGGGCTTAGTCGATCCGAGTTTGAGCGCAGTGTCTCATTTAAAGTCCGCTCATGAGATCCGAAGACCCTCTGTGATTACCACGAGGGCTCTACCGCTATCAAGGAAGTAAGACAGAACCAACTCAAAAAGAATACTCAAAGATCGAACAAAAGCCCGGTGAATCTTTGGATGAGTTATTGGGAAGGTTTTCCAAGATTCTTCATAATTTACGTCCGTTGGTCTCACATTTATCGAAGTCCGAGAATGCACGCCAGTTCTTGGGTGCTCTTGATGTGAGAGTCCGGGGATGAAGATCACGCCCATCAATGACAACATCACATGAGTGAGCTTACTATGGATAAGCTTTACTCGAGGTTGAAGTCGCATGAGATTGATTTCATCTCGCGACTCTCAAGACAGAGTCGATGGCTTTAGTGGTTGACCCATCTCGGGTAGCTCTTCCGATTCTTTGGACTTTGGCTCATCTCGTCTTTCTTTGTCCGCTTTGCATTCTTTAAGCGATGAGCGCTAGAGAAAATACCGAGGATGATTTAGCCCTCCTAACCACCAAATTCTCGAGAGTCTTCAACAAAGTGAGGAATGTATGAGAGGTGGCCTCACATTTGCTTTGAGTGTGGTGAGTCAAACCACATTCGCCTCCAGCTTGCCCCAAGTCAAGGGCAAGATGGAGAAGGACTTTGGAGGCGCCCTCAAGCTAAGGATGCGGCCCAAGAAGTTTAACTATCGCAAGTTCATCGCCAAGGTCCTTACCGCTCTTGAGTCTGCTGGACATGAGCGATGTGGACTCGGGGACAGAGGATGACGATTTACTCTCATGGCAAGAAGAAGGATCAAGACTTCACCGCATGTGCTTCATGGCTAAGGACAAATGACGACGCCGACTCCTCCAACGACGCATTTACGACCTTTTCAAATGATCCCGATGAGGTTCGGGCGCGAGGAAGGAGGACATATGGATTGTTGACTCGGTGTTCTCGACATATGACCGGGATTCTAGATGGTTCTCTCCTCACACGCAGCATCCGCAATGAATTGATCACATTTGGGGATGCTTCTACCATCTGCGTGATGCCAAGGGCACAAAGTCGCGTCAACAACAAATTCATGCTCAAGGACGCCGCTTTGGTAAGTAAGTGAAATATAATCGCTTTACTTTCACCGCTTGATGAAGGTCTAGAGGTGAGATTTAAGAGTGGTGAGTGCAGGGTTTTAGATTCCTCCGTGAGCTTGTCTTTAAGATTTCCGTGTTTGAGAGGATCTTTTGTGCCGATTCAGATTCTTTCGCTTCTAGCCCTAGGTGTCTTGTTGCCTCTCGATTCCCATGATTTAGTGTTGTGGCATCGTAGGCTTGGTCACATAGGCTTCACCACTTGACTAGAGTCGAGAGTGTGGATTTGATTAGAGGTTTGCCTAGGTCAAGGTCATTAGAGACCTTGTGTGCACACCTGAGACATGGTAAGATGGTTTCGCTTCTCATCCTCCTCTTACCTTAGTGATGACCGATGGACTGTCACTCTTGCACTTAGACACTCATTGGTCCTTCTAGAGTCCAAATGCGGCAGGGTGGTAAGTGGTACGTGCTTGTGATTGTGGATGACTACTCCGTATTCATGGGTTTATTTTCCGTTTGTAAGGACGAGGCATTTGGTTTCTTTAGAGATTTGGTCCTTAGACTTGTTTGTTGATCTTCCCGGAGCTTTGAGAGCCATTAGGAGTGACAATGGGACAGATTCAAGAATTCTTCCTTTGCCACCTTCTGTTCTGATAGGGGCTAGAGCACTAGTTTTCTTCACCTAGAGTTCCCCAGCAGAATGGGGTTGTAGAGAGGAAGAATAGGACCCTTGTAGAGATGGCCAGGACCATGCTAGATGAGCATTCCACACCTAGGAGGTTTTAATGAGACTATCTTTATCGCTTGTTATATTTCTAATAGGGTGTTCTTGAGATCTGTTATTGGTAAGACTTCCTATGAGCTCAGATTTGGTCATAAGCCCAAAGTTTCTCATTTCAAGACTTTTGGTTGTAAGTGCTTCATTCTTAAACATGGCAACCTTGATAAATTTGAATCTAGATGTTCTGATGGCATATTTCTTGGATATCCCGCTCATTCTCGTGGCTATCGTGTATTTAATTTTGACACTAACAAAATTGTTGAGACTTCATAAGTCACTTTTGATGAGGCTAGTCCCGGTACTAGACCCGATGTCTTTGCAGTACACAGTTTCGATATTCGAGAAAGCATCTTCGCCGACGATGACTCGAGGATGAGGACCCATCCATCCTCCACCATTTCGAGAGGGTTGGAGAGCCTGCTTCTACTACATCGCCAGATGAGCAACCTCTTCCTACCTTCACCGACGATCGAGTGGCTCGCTCCTACCTCCACAATCCATGAGGTAGAGGCCACTTCAAGACCAGAGCTCCTCTTCAGATTCAAATGACAAAGATCCACCGAAGCAGATGATTGGGGATCTTCATGAGCGAGTCACTCGCCTCGAGTTCATTTCTCCCGATTCCCATGCACATTCTCGTGATTTGTCGCTTCTTTTGAACCCCGAGATGTCACCCATGCTCTTCTTATGCCTCTTGGGTCAATGCCATGCATGAAGAACTTGAAAATTTTGAAAGAAACAAAGTCTGACCTTAGTTGAACCTCCACCTAATTATAATGTAATTGGAACAAAATGGGTTTTCAAAAATAAGCAAAGTGAAGATGGGTTGGTAGTTCGCAATAAGGCTAGACTTGTAGCACAAGGGTATTCCTGTAGAGGGCTTAGACTTTGAGGAGATCTTTGCTCCTCAGAGCTAGATTGGAAGCCATTCGCATTTTGCTAGCATTTACGGCATCCAAGGGCTTCAAGCTATTTCAAATGGATGTCAAAAGTGCTTTTCAATGGCTTCATAGAAGAAGAGGTCTATGTCAAGCAACCATCTGGTTTTGAAAATCCTAAGTTCCCAAACCATGTTTTTAAACTCTCCAAAGCCTTGTATGGATTGAAGCAAGCCCCTAGAGCTTGGTATGATAGGCTTAAGAGCTTCTTGCTCAAAAATGATTTTAAAATAGGAATGGTTGATAAAACTTTGTTCACTCTCGCATGGCAATGACTTTTTGTTGGTTCAGATTTATGTGGATGACATTATATTCGTGGTTCTTCTCATGCTTTGGTGTCCAGATTTTCAGATTCTATGAGCAGGGAGTTCGAGATGAGCATGATGGGCGAATTGACCTTCTTCCTTGGTCTTCAAGTCAAGCAACTGAAAGAAGGCACCTTCATTCATCAAAGTAAGTACACAAAGGACCTTCTTCGGCGCTTCGACATGGGAAGCGAGAGGCCAATGTCTACTCCCATTGCCACGACCACCGTGGCCGGACCCAGATGAGGATGGAGAGCCTCGTGGACCGAAGGAGTACCGCAAAGATGATCGGCTCCTCCTCTACCTCACAAATAAGCGAGGCCGACATACAGCTTTGTCAGATGTCCGTGCGCCGATTTCGAGCTTCCTCGAGCTTCTCATCGCAAGCAAAGGCGCTGTATATTCAGTATCTTCGTGACACTCTTGACTTTGGACTTTGGTATTCTTCTTCTTCTCGCTCTCTATTCGGGCTTTTTCTCGATGCTTTGATTTTGTGGGTGTAGAGTGGTTAGGAAGAGTACTTCTGCACTTGTCATTTCTTAGGCACATCTCTTATCTCTTGGTCATCTAGGAAACAATCCTCTGTTGCCTGATCCATCGCCGAGGCCGAGTATGTAGTCACAGCCGAAGAGTTGCTCTCGTGTTCTCTAGGTCTTGTCTACTCGAGGGACTATGGGTTGTCTTTGGGTAGTGTTCCTCTTTCTCGTGACAACACATCTGCCATTAATATTGCCAAAAACCCAAAGGCAACATTCTAGGACAAAGCACATTGACGTTAGATATCATTTCCTTAGAGACCATGTTGAGAAGGGTGACGTTGTGCTTCACTTTGTTGAGTCTCGAGCAAAGAAGTTGCGTGATATCTTCACTAAGGCTCTTGATTCTTCTCGCTTTTGCTTCTTTGCGGGAGAGTTGGGGTTGTTAGTCCTTTTGGCCTGTTTTGAGGGGGAGTTTGCTCTTTTTGCATTCATTTGTATCATAATGCATTTTTCATTTCAGCAACTTGCATTGTAATATAAACTTGTAGAGCTTTGATTATTATCCTTGTATGACTTGATTTCTTACTTTATACCCTGCCATGTCTTGTGCTAGTTTGCTAGACTTCTTTATGGCTTATTATGTATAGCTTAGCTTTTGCCATGCTAGCTTTATTATCTGTGAGAAAATTGAATCAAAACATGACTTGTTGGATCTTGTGACTAGTTTTGCTTTAGTGATCCTCTCATGATTCATGCCATGTCATATAGGCTTAATTGAGTCTTGAACTTATTCTGAGTTTCAAACTGAGCTATGATAATTCTTAAGTCAAGCAAATGAAAAATGAGCTTTTTGTGCGAAAAAACTGATCTCACCAATTCTTTCTCATGAGATAGCTTGCCATTGCACTAGGCATGAACTCAGGGGGAGTTTTGGATGACCTAGACCACTCTCTTAAGCTTTTGTTGCTTGGGATGGTCGTAGTGAGGCTTGAGATCTAGCACAATGCTAAGAAAACAAATTGGCAATTGGTTGAAGCTTAGGAGGCAGTTGTGGATGGCTCCTAGTCCATGACTTGCTTTACTAAGATAAAACCAATCATTTTCAGCAAAGTGCTCAAAGTGCTAAATTCTAAGTGCTTGAACAAATTGATTCAAAATTGATCTCAAATGCTCAAAATTGACTCATTTTCTAGCTTCGCTCCATTTTGCTTATAGACATGGCCCGACTCATTTTTGGATACCTTTAGTTAAAACTGTGATCTTGAGCCCCTTGTTATGTTGTCGATTCTTTTAATCTCGATTATTGCTATTTTGGTCTTAGCTTTGTTGTACATGTTTTGCCATGATTGAACATAGCTTCTTCACATAATATGGCTTGGTGTAATACTTGTACAGTTTTTATGGATAATCTTCATGGCTCATTTTGCTCAAGTTTTAAAAAAATTAAAAAAATGAAAATTACAAAATTGCAGCCATTCCATTATATTCATGCTCAATCTTCTCCATGCACCTTGATGAATTCATTGTCAAAGGGGAGAAAAATTTACAAAATGTTTGCTTTGGTTTAGGTCACGTTGAAAAATTGCTCTTTCCTTTGGACCTAAAGTGAGTTTTTTGGCTCGCTTTCGAATTTGAAGCTTCATTTGCTTTTGCCTTATCTCACTCAATAAACTATTCTCAAGCCAATTTGGTCACCTTCCTTGCTTTTACTTGCTAAAAGACCAAATTGTGCCTTTGTGCTAAAACTTGTTTTTTTTTACTTTCAAACCTCAAAACATTCATTTTTGGTTATTGCCAACGTGTTCATCAAGGGGAGATTGTGAACACCTTGAGGATATGCTCATAATCTTAGGTGATGATACAATTGGCAATTTAGTTGAAGGTGTGTTGGATTTCATGCTTGTCAGAAAGTTTCAAAGAATCGGTCAGATAATCGGTAGTACCGGCGTGTTAATCATGTAATACGCTTATGAAACGACCATTTGTTGTTAAGCGGTATGGAAAACCGTAATCTAATGCAAAATGGTCTTGATTTCCTGTGGAGCGGTATGACCGCATCTTGCTTGTCGGTAATACCGCACTTCGGTATGACCGTTGTTTTGCGGTATGCAAATTCCAGAGAGGAGTTGTTTTTGGAGATTTTGGGATTCTTAGAGGTGCGGTACGACCGCAGTGTTGTGAGCGGTACAACCGTGGTGCGGTAGTACCGGTGGATATGTGGCGGTAGTACCGCTTGTGGAGTGAATTGAGCTGATTGTCAAATTTCTTGGAGATTTGATTTTGGGTTAAGTCAAGTTCATGAGTATCATTGCATATGTGTTGCATGATGCATGTTCTGAGCTAACGTGGGTCAAGTTGTGAAGAACTTGTTCCCGGAGACGATTTCTCGGTCTATTGCTGTGCAGGTGGCTTGCAGGTCAACGACGGTCAACGGCGAGGAGGATCGGGACTAAGCTTGGAGAGCTGAGGTCCAGAACGATCATGGATGCCGGGTGAGGTCAAGTGACTCAAGCATGGCACAGAATGGACGAGGTGGATCGAACCGGCGCTTCGATGCACCGTTGGATCAAGCGCGCTGGCCGGTGCAAGTGCCTTGGAGGTTCCGGCGGGGATTCGGACGGAGAGACTTGCCGACATGATGAGAGTCGTTGATCAACCTACACGTGGCGAGCAAAGCGATTGCTTCGATCGGATTGGACTCGGTTTATGGAGAAGGATCGAGAAGGGTATTTTGGTAATTTCACCAAATACCGCCTTTGTGGCTTGTTGGCTAAACCTGGCTGGGTCGGCCGCTGGAGAAGCGGTTTAGGTCAATCGAAGATGAAGACAACGCTTTGAGATGCGTATGTGTGTTAACCCATTGTGTGTTAGGGTTTAATGGGTGCCCTAATGGAATATTCCTAGATTCCTAGCCTCCACTATATAAGCCTTGTGTGTTTGTTCACAGCAGCCAGGGGAGACCATCGAGAAAAACCCTATTTGGTCTTAGGGTTTAGAAAAGGAAGATGAGAGCTAGGGTTTAGGGATTGATGCCTTGTATGCTCATGTAATGAGTTGTGCCCTCAAGGATGGAGTGGCTGTAACCATGAATCTTCAATCATCAATCAATCCTTGCAAGTTCTTTGAGATGAGCTCTCTTCGTTCTTTTTCTTGTTCTTGCACCTTACTTTGATGTTTTGGAGATTTTGTTGATCCTTTGGTTTTTGGTTGTTCTTGTGCACTCTTACTCCTTGCTGTGACATGTGGGAACGTATCTAAGGTCACCTAGATCATCAATCTCCCACGAGCAAGAGTTGGACCAAGTTTTTCGCTTTGCTCTTGCTTCTATGCCCTTCTTAGGTAAAACTGAAAAAGATCTAAACTTTGACGTAGATCTGGACGATCGCCACTTGGAATAGGTTCCTAATACCCTTAGGAAGGTGTGTTCCAAATTTGGTGGAGTTTGGCCTTACGGTTTAAAAGTTACGCCGATTTTCGATTTCGCTTTTCAGTCGTTTCGCTCATCGTCAGATAAAAGGTAGTACCGCACTTTTGCTCGAGGTAGTACCACGATGCGGTAGTATCTCGCACATTTGCTCGTGGTAGTACCGCAATGAGGTAGTACCGCATTTACAATGGGTAGTACCTTTGTCCCCGATTTTTCGTGATTTCTTCAGGAGTTTGTCATTGTGTTTTGAGGGTTTAGGAGTGGATTCATTACAAGTCCTCCACTGTGCTTAAGCATTCATCTTCATAGCCCTAATAGCTATTGGAGTGATTTGCGAGTTGAATCCATTTTCTCTGCAAAAATTTGGTGCTCCTATTCACCCCCCTCTACTCGCCTATTCCGGTCCTACATAGCTCACACAAGAACACAAGCTAATATCCCAACCACGAGGTTAAACAAAGATGAAGCAGACAAATTAAAGTTTATATAACAGGACCTTATGGTCAAGCTTGTTAACAAGAGGTCTCGCCATCGAGGGCTTACAAAACCAGAAGGACTTACAACCGGCAACAAGGAGCTCTAAGGCTCCAACACCAAAAGTGAGCACAAACCATCCAACAAGCACCACAGGCTGTCGGGTGGAGGACGTCCTAGGCAGCTTAGTCATCGAAGAACTCCTCCTCAAAGAGGTCTGGCATTGCCTGGACTTGATCATCTTCATAGTCTGCTTTGACACAGGGCTTAAGCCATGAGTACTTTGAATGTACTCAGCAAGTCACATAGAGCAATTATGCAATAATAATCATGCAAGGGCTTACCAATTGAGAGTCAGATGGTTAGTTTTATGCAAAGCCGATTTGGACAATAATAATAGTAATAGATTGAAGAGCAAAGAATGAAAAACAATAGTACATAATATATTTGATGAAGAAAATGTGGAGTGAGCACCAACTCACATCCACAACAACAATAGGGAGGTCTGGTCACACCAAAGGGCTGTGTCCTCACCCAAAACCCACTCTAGAGCATCCACTCCAGAGGTCCGAACCAAATACCGACCACCACCCAAGCCAACCCGACCCCTCCGAGCCGGCCAAGGTCTCTTCGAGGCAAAGCCAAGGCATCTCATTGAAGTGTCCAAAGGGCACAAATTTTGAAACAACTACCCCTTGCACCATTTTCACCGAGCATGTCCATGACTAAGGACTTGGCTATTCAATAGATTTTACACTCGCAGAGGTGTACAACTTTACCCACAATCCACGATCTCTAGCGAGACGGGTTCCGGCCACCCTTGCTCACTTCCTAAGGTGAGCAGCCTAGAGAGCGCTGCAAGGCCTTTACAAAGCTTTGAATCGACTCGAGCCGCCCGCTAAGGTTTCGCAATCCTCCTATGGTCTAGAAATCCACAGGTTATGGGTGCCCCTCTTGCGCCAATCTAATCACACGCCAACCACAACAGCCCCATGCCATCTCATTGCTAATTATTCAGCCTGCACCATTCCCATAAAATGATCTTGTGGTTGCAATTGCTTGGCCCAGTTCAATGCAGACACAAAGTGAAGTCCTTAATTGTGCTAAGGCAAGACTTCCACAACCAAGTGTGCACAAAGACCCACTACTCACTCCCTGCCTTCTTGCCTCACAAAAACAATTTGTATTAACCCATGCCAAAAGACCACCCAGTCTTGGCACAACAATTTTTAACCAAGTGGTCTCACACCATAGTCAACACAGCTTAGGCATCCTGCCATAGCTGCTCAATAGTGGCACCAACCACACATTTCATAAGTCATTAGTCAAGATTATTAGAGATGAAGCATGATACGTCCGAACCACGTTTTCTAAGCAAAGCTATAAAGACCTATGGCCCCCATGTTGGCAAATAACAAAGAACACCAACTAAATATCCACCCTAAGGCTCACAAGGTGAAGATGACAACATGCTAGGGACAAAGTATGAAGGAGGCATAACAACAAGTAGGCAAATACCTACAGCCCAAACCATTTTCTCATAAACATAGCCATGCATGATAAGTAAAACCAAAATACATTAGCAAAACTAGGTTCAAAATGATCAAAGGGAGGTCTGTGGCTTGCCTTGGTCAAGCAGTGGAGAGCCTTTAGTAGAGAGAGCTGGGTCCAAGATCTCCTCAAACTCGTGATCTACACATTCGCAAGAAAACCAAATAAGCAAAACCACCCTAAGCCAAAGAACTTCAAAAGACTCTAAGGAACACAAACCAACTCAAAGAAGAAAGGAAAACCTGTAAACTCAAGACAAACCTCAACGAGCTCTCGGGAGGTCTTATGCAAGAAGGAAACCAAAGGGAAGACAAGGAAGAAAAGAGCAACAGTTACAAAGGCTTGCCCGCCTGTGCTATATATAGCCGAGTTGGTGGAGTGCACCACAAGGAAGCTCGATGACGGTTGGCAATCAGTGGCAACTAGGGCAGGCTTGCCCTAAAAGAATTGAATGAAGTACTCGGATGTGACCTGCATTTAATGTGACCCGACACCTATTAAATGCGCATGAGTTCTGAGGCAAGAGCAATAATTACAAGGTGGAGAGAGGCCGGCAAGTGGGGCCGATCAAAGGGTGCACCATCGGGTCAAAGAGGTGGCCCCACCGCAAGGGTCATCTCCACCAAAGACCACTGTGAGGTCCTGGGCAAGAGGTCCAAGACACTCAGAGGGGGAAGTCCTGGACAGGAGGTCCAAGGACTCGAGAGGAGGTCCTGGACAAGAGGTCCAAGACACTCAGAGGGGGAGGTCCTGGACAGGAGGTCCAAGGACTCGAGAGGAAGTCCTGGACAACAGGTCCTCAAAGCTCACAACGAGGAGGTCCTGACACTCAGACCTGCACAAGGGAGGTCTAAGGGTCAAGATCGCAAAGGGGAGGACCTCAACGGTCCAGATCAAAGGGTGCAGGGGAGGTCCTGACAAGTAGATCTCCAAAAGGGAGATCTAACGGTCAAGATCTCAAAGGGGAGGACCTCAACAGTCCAGATCAAAGGGTGCAGGGGAGGTCCTAACGAGTAGATCTCCAAAAGGGAGATCTAACGGTCAAGATCTCAAATAGGAGGACCTCAACGGTCCAGATCAAAGGGTGCAGGGGAGGTCCTGACGAGTAGATCTCCAAAAGGGAGATCTAACGGTCAAGATCTCAAAGGGGAGGACCTCAACGGTCCAGATCAAAGGGTGCAGGGGAGGTCTGACGAGTAGATCTCCAAAAGGGAGATCTAACGGTCAAGATCTCAAAGGGGAGGACCTCAACGGTCCAGATCAAAGGGTGCAGGGGAGGTCCTGACGAGTAGATCTCCAAAAGGGAGATCTAACGGTCAAGATCTCAAAGGAGAGGACCTCAACGGTCCAGATCAAAGGGTGCAAGGGAGGTCCAGACGAGTAGATCTCCAAAAGGGAGATCTAACAGTCAAGATCTCAAAGGGGAGGTTTGTGCGGCTAAGATCTCCAAGAGGAGGTCCTAACAGCCAGATCTCAACAAGGGGAGGTCTGTGCGGCTAAGATCTCCAAGAGGCGGTCCTAACGGCCAGATCTCAACAAGGGGAGGTCTGTGCGGCTAAGATCTCCAGGAGGAGGTCCTAACGGCCAGATCTCAACAAGGGGAGGTCTGTGCGGCTAAGATCTCCGGGAGGAGGTCCTGATGGCCAGATCTCAACAAGGGGAGGTTTGTGCGGCTAAGATCTCCGGGAGGAGGTCCTAACGGCCAGATCTCAACAAGGGGAGGTCTGTGCGGCTAAGATCTCCAGGAGGAGGTCCTAACGGCCAGATCTCAACAAGGGGAGGTCTGTGCGGCCAAGATCTCCAGGAGGAGGTCCTAACGGCCAAATCTCAACAAGGGGAGGTCTGTGCGGCTAAGATCTCCAAGAGGGGGTTCTAACGGCCGATCTCAACAAGGGAGGTCTTAAAGGACGCCGAGGAGGTCCGTGAGGACAACAAAAGGTCTCAGAGGGACAAAGGGAGGTCCAAATAGCCACGAGGAGGTCTATTTGAACATAAGGGAGGTTCAAATAGACAAGAGGAAGTCTAGGAAGGTCCCAAAAAGGGCACTGGGAGGTCCAGAGAAACTCTGGAGCGCCCAAGAGAACTCAGGGGTTCCAGGGGAGCATGGAGAAGTCCACGGGGAGGTCCAAAAGAAGCAAAACCAAGCGTGGCTTGGAGAGACCAAAGAGGTTTTGAAACACAAACCTGAGCTGGGTCCTTAATAGGAAAACCCGAAGCACAGGAGAGGTCCGAACAGAGGGGGAGATAAGAGAGAGAAGGAGAGGTCTGGGTCTCAAAGAGATTCAAGCCAACAAAGGAAGTTAAAAGAGAAGAGACAAACCAGGGGCACACAGAGAGGCTTCGGAGGACCGACAGCCCAAGGGCAGCAAAGACACAACAGAGAGCCAGAACCGGCAAGGAACACCAACAAAGAGCTTAGTTAAGGTTTGATTAATTCCAGTTGAACTCTCCAAATTTTCAAAATATCAGGTTAAGCTTTGGATTCTCAAAAAGGCCAAATGGTTACTTTTATTTTGAAAACCAGGCAAGAACTTAAGAGAAACGGGACGTTACAACGACCGAATTTAAGGAGCAAAGTGTGGCGCACAAAGCCCTCCAGACACAAAACACTCACCCGCACAGACTCGGCACCGCTGGGTACGCGGGTAAATACGAGTAATGGGCGGCGGAGGAGGAGAACGCAGCCGGGCCATTTCCTGATATCACAGACCCACGTTCCCTAAGCTGGTTAAAAGCGAGGGCAAAAGTCTCGTCTTCGGACAGCATCTCATTCACAAATCCGATAGACCAGGAAGTGTCCCAACATGTGGTAAATATGTCAAATTACCTAGTTGTTAATAAGTCCATAACTTCATAGCGTCTATAATAACATGATGACCTCTTGCAGCGTGAATTGACTTCCCAAACGTCCCAAGGCTCCTTCCAAGCAGACAGGAAGAAGGATATACTATCTACAGCCTTGGGAAACAAGGAGCACCCGGGTCGCATGCGAGGCCTTGGGGTTCACGTACCTTGGAGTCATGGATTCGCAGACGACTACTGCACGTATAGGGGTAGGAAGAGATCCAAGGCTGAGCGCGAGGACCGGTTGGTACAAATGATTACTGAAAAATTTGAAGGAAAGCTAGCAGCATTGTAGGATCAAATGAATCAACTCTGAGCGATGCAAGCCACCCTCGTTAATTTGGGGAGCCACCCGCTGACATCGGAGTAGTGTCGCGTCTACGCATAATTCTGAACATGATGACGTCCAATTACCGATAGACGACATCAAGGTAATGTACATCTATGGAATGCACCAAAGATATACCCATAGGACGCCTTAGCTAATTGCGTATCGTTTTGTAGGGGCCGACGCCCTGCAAGCTCCAAGTGAGGATGGTTGGGTCCATTTCTATTGAGGCTGGGCGGGGGATGGTGTACCCAAACTAGGAAGGGGCAGTGCAGCATGGTGCCCAGCTGGCGCAGGGTTACGCCAGGGTCCAGCTGGATATGGTACATGACAATTTCATGGCCATCCCACTAGAGATTCGCCCGAACGAAGACATTAGAACACTAGGGGATGCCGTGCACACTTTTATCCAGTGGCCCAAGAAGGATATCACCCTAGACCCAGCAGTGCCGCAATCTCAACACGACCATTCCTCTCCAATGGGACTCTCGATGACTCCACCTCATATTTCGCCTCAGAAGGCCACCTCATCGGTTCCCGTGGAGAAGACGTTGAAGGAACAAGAAAAGCGTGCCGCCGTATCGGTTCCCGAGTCGTCTCACAGGAAGACGCTGCCAGTCATGAAGGCCAAATCAAAATCAATGAACATTAAGGTGCCTCCCAAGTCTGAGAAGCCCGGGACGTCCGGGAATTACTCCATCGGAAACCGCAGTGCTCACACAAGATATTCGCTACCGATATGCTTGTCATGCTTTGTAAGCCTGGTACATGCCGAAGACCAAAAAGAAGGGGTGCGATACTGGAATCACCGTCGCATACAAGGATGAGCATTTCTTCAATGGGGTGGGCAACTTCGTCGTGGGCTTCAACGACTTATATGACTTATTCAACCTCGTTGGCCTCGACACCTCGCTTCTACGATGTTGAACACTGTAAGTGTGTACAATCAAGTTCTACATTCACGTAATACCGATAAATATCACAACTCATTGCTTATGTATAGATACATGATGAAAAAGGCCCGGGCATGGAGAGAACCGGTGGGTTTCCTCGACCCACACGTGGTATCTATGCAAACCATCAAAACAGACTCGTCCTTCGTCGAGGAATACAAAACGGCGACATTGCTTCATCAGCAGAAGAAGAAGTACATAGTGGTGCCCTACAACTAGGGGTAAGTGTCACTACTTGTTATACAAATTTCATTTGTACTTTATACGCAGCACGAACTTAGGTTTAATGACTATAGTGACATACATGAGTAGGTACCACTGGATCCTTTTAGTCATTATACCAAAGAGGAATCATGTGATATACCTTGATTCCCTAGTCCGCAACAATCACGACTTCAGCGTTCTGCAAGGAATACTCGAGAGGTATGCTCATTTCCTCCATACATAACTCTATTATAGTCTTCATTCGTTTGAAATGGCCGAGGATAACTTTTTGGAATCATGTAGGTCGCTCATCGACTATGTTGCCAACGGAGGATTATACAATGGATCGAAAAGCCAAAATAACACACAGACGCAATTTTCTGACGCTACAACACAAGAATCATATATCATACTGTAATAATGTGTCTCGAATCGACTATACTTATATATGTAATTTATTTTTGCAAAGGTCGCCAAAGAAAAAATGATGAGCTATGTGCAATCTACGTTTGCCATCATATGCAGCAAATCATTAGTGCTACGAAGAAGGATCCCGAGGTTTGTCAATCTTGAAATAATTATTTCCTAATTATAAATTTAAATATGTATGCTTACCATTTTACTCTTGCTAGCGACAAGACTTGATAATAGAATTAGATGGACTCTTTGCGGATGAGATCAAGGACATTCAAGAGAAGCTCTACGCCTTTATCATATCAGATATCGTTAAGGACAAGGGAGAATTTCACTCCATCGCCGACCCAGATTTTCATCCCTCCGACACCTCTCAACCACCTACAAACAATTGACTCAATTGTAATCCAATTGTAACTATAGCGAAAATATTTGAACAAATTCGATCTTTTGTAATTTATTTTGAGTAATGATCACTTCGAGTTGTCAACAATTTGATTATCTGTGATGTATCTATTTATCTGCATGCTTGTTTTCAGAGGGCATAGCTAGCAATTCCTGAGGCTAGCCAAAAATCAGAAAAAATGTAGTTAGGACAATGAACTATCACAGACGGTTTTTGTGCTAAAACCGTATGTGAAGGCTAGTATCAGAGACGGTTCCATGGAAAAACCGTCTGTGAAGATGTAATATCACAGACGGTTCTGTGTACGAACCGTCTGTGATACACAAATTTCACAAACGGTTTAGCCTTCACAAACGGTTTTAGCACAAAAACCGTCTGTGATATTCGTATCACAAATGATTCCGGTACCGTCTGTGATAACCATTGTTATCACAGATGAACAAATACAGACGGTTCAAAAACCGTCTATGATGACGGTTCCAAACCGTCTGTGATGAGGTGATCCGTAGTAGTGTCTAGAGCATGCATCGAAGCCTTTACATCACCTAGTCCTAACCTTGCACTAGCCCGGCAAATGAACACCCTCACTTCACCCGGGTACACCCCCGTCTTAGTGAGGCATTCATCGTTGTGTCAGCAAACTTTGTGCCCAACACTGCGGTAAAGGGAGCCCCTTCGAACATGCCTACACCAGTCATGTCGGCACTACCACGGCCTACCAACGTGCAAGACTAGTTTTCAATGACTTAATTACCTAAGGCCATCCCATACCAACATATGTCGTTGCATGCTTAGGCTTAGATAGGACTTGATGGTGTTTGGTCTTTAATTGACCTGGGCGAGGATCTCTCCCTATCTACTAGCGAGATAAACCTCTCACACTCCTCATATTGTAATATAACTCGCCCGCATCACAAACTAAGTTTTTCATTTTTTTTATTTTTCTACAAAATAATAGAGGTAAACCTCTCTGGACCATCATTTTAAAATCTCCCAAACTCGTATTCATCATGTCATCAATTTTTCAAATTTTAGTAAATCTAGAGCCCGGCTAAGCATTTGTACGATATTTACACTCGAAATACCCAAATTGGCATCCTTTATTGTCTAAACCATAACCTATTGGATACAACAGTAAGGTGGCCAACATTTCAAGGAGGATCATGCATCGAATAGGATTATAGCTACCGTCATCCCCAAATATAGGAATTTTAAGCAAACATACACGCATGCATAATAGATTTTGTAAAAATAAGTAAAATAATTAAAATAGTAGGATAAAAATAGTCAAAGAGGGTGCTTGCCTTGCTCTTGTTGCTCTGAATAAGAGGATAGAGGATCGTTGTAAATTTTGCTCGAACAATCAACGTCTAATCAAAAAAGCCAGAAGCAAATTAAATATAGAACAATAATTTCAATAGCAAGAAAATCCAAATATTTTTGCATATTCATGTAGATCATGATTTTAGATGAATTTATAAAAAAAATATTCATTTAATTTGGAGTTCGTATGCAAAATTTATTAACGTTTTAATTTGCTTCGGTTTGAAAATTCCAGAAATTCATAAAATGGTGACGTCAAAAGCGGATTTTCTTATGTTTACACTTTCCAACAGCGAAAGCATATTTTTCTTTGAGTTCTGCTGAGGTTTTCTCTTTCCAGTAGAGAAAGCGTATTTTACTCTGAACTGAAAGTGACTTTTCTCATTTTTTTTATTTTTATTAACTTACATGTGGGACCTACTTGTTAGTGACTCATATTTTCATTTTCTTGATTTTATTTATAAAATAGAGGTGGTCCCACATGTTAGTGACACATTTACTAAAACATTTTGAATTTAGATTTTTGTTAACCTTTTCGCCTGGTCCCACTTGTCATAGCCTCAATACCTTTCAAGCTCTGTTAATTAGTGCTAAACATCTCCTAATCACCTAGGCCCACTGGCAGAGAGAGAGAGATGGGTAAGAGTAGCAGAGCTGCATGTGGAATTGGGTCCTGGTAGATACGGCCCAAATGGCTTTTGAATTTTCCAAAACTTGCTGAATAATTCCGGAATTTTTGTACTTAGCAAACGGGGTCCAGAATTTATGAAACTTTTTTCTGGAGCTTTTGACACTCTTTAGTTTCTTGTGTAAATGTTTAGGATTTTATATGCTCTGTGATTTTCTCAAAAATTCCTCCAAGTTGATGTTTTTCATATAAATGCATTGTTGTTTTTTATGAACATTTTCAAAATATGCTCAAATAATCTTTCCCGCATGTAAACATGCCCAAAATTATTCTCCCACTTATTTTCATTATACTTTCCCAAAATTGGGATTTTTGGGATGTTACAGTTCACTATAGTTTAGTTACTCCCTCCGTCCAAACACTGTCAGGATGGTTCATTTTGGCGACGAGATGAACCGTCAGAAATATGGAAATAACAGTTAGGAAAATAATTCCTGATGGGACACCGTGAGGAAATATCCGTGACGACAAAGATGATGAAAAAATTATAAATGCCTGACGGTTACCTGACAGTGAGTGTTTTACCGACGGCATTCCCCGACGGTCACTAACAGGAAAATTTCGACCTCGTCAGGTTTTGCATATCCAATGCCCTGTTGTTTACCCGTTAGGAAAGGCCGTGAGGCATGTAATCCCTGATGTGTCTAATTAGGAAAATAATAACCTATAGGATATCTGGAGGAGATCCATGTCGGTTTTGATGTTGGGAAAAAACTGTGTCAGGTTAATGTCGTGAAATTCACTGTCGATTTCCACGTCACGAAAATTACATAATTTTATTTCAGAAAAATGGCATAGAATCAATACAGCATATGGCATGGAACTATACCACATATGGCACGTTGCCCATTCATTCAGTACAGCATATTCATATGCGTTTAACATGACACATTGCACATCCACAATTCACTCAGGGGACATCGGTCTAGCCCATTGCACATTCACAATGCATTTTAGTAGGCATTAAGTTGGATTCAATACTAACATCAACTAGCAGAGTTCTTGGATTCAATACAAACAATGCATCTTAGGATTGAGCGAAACTAGAAGTCCCTTGTTAATGTCAGGAAGATTCAATACAAACATCAACTAGTAGAGTTCTTAGATTCAATACAAACCAAGTTGCTACCAAAAGAACAAAAGATCAGTCAAATAATTACTGTGACAAAAGTCAAGTAGAAGGCATTGCTACTAAGAGGCATGATTGTTAGGCAGTGGTATTATTATCTTGGTGTGGTAGTGCATCTTCCCTAGATGCCAAATTCTCGGCCCCGTCATTGCCGCTGTTGCAGTTACCTTCGCAGCCGCTGTTGCCAGGTTTGTTTCCAGCAATTTCATGGTCCAGCTGTGTGCCCACATGTGAAGAACCAGTCCCCTACATGTATGCGAGCATGAATAATTGAATAGCATTCAACATAAAGCAAAGGACATGAATTTAATGGTTTAGCTATGCCAACTGCCATTTTGAGAATGATAGTAAGAATAAATAATAATTTCTCAACTCTGATAGCAAACTATAAGTTAATTCAGCTGCATATTGAGGACAAAATTGAGACTATAACCTGCATCTGTGTAACACTAATAATTTCTAATTTGGCATAAGTTCATAATTAAGTGCAGATGGCAAAAGCTCTAATTCAGTTCAAATTTGTTGTCATACAGGACACAGTTACAAGTAATTAAGCTAAGTTCATGACATAAGGAGTACCAAACAAAGTTATCTTGTTATCAATTAAGACTAATCATCTAACAGGGGTTGCATTCCTTCATTCGTTTGGCTGAATAGTTTTTGAGAACACGGTCGGCCTCTACCTTGTCATCATCTGTCATAGAAAACGAGTCCTACATGTTTATGTTATGAAACACATAGTTAAATATGAAACTGAATAATCGTATGTAAATTAGGAGTGTCAACTTACTTACCCAAAATTCTCGCTTTAGATCTGCATTTGTCTCTCCTTGATCATTTTCAGTGAGATAGTAATTTGCCCATGAGAGTGTAGGGCGAACATTAATGGGGTCGCCTTCATGATCCAAGTCTTGCACAATTCCCAGGTATTCATGTTTGAGAATAACTCCAAGTTGTGTGTTGTACTTTTAGTCTTTGGGGTTGAAGTTTCTATACTCAAATTGCCCATACAGAAGTTGAGCATACTCATATTCCTAAACGAAGCAGTGAAATACCTAAGCGTCTAGAGCTACATATGAATTAACAGATGTCCAGGTTCATTTTTATTAAACATACATGCATAATCATCACTTTCCATTCAAATATCTAGGCTTCTAAAGCTAGATATCAAATAGCAAAAAGTTCAATTATTTTTGACAAGGTCTAGACTGACATAAACATGGCATAGATAGAACATTTCATATATTTATTACAACTGAAATAAACAATAAGCATGTGGTCTGTACTTATGCACCACACTTAGGTGGGTCCAATTGTGTGTTTTACCAAAGTTTTTAGTGTCACCAACAAGTGTGTTCATTTGTTCTTGAACTTCCTCTCCCCTTAAATGCCTAGGTGCTTCATCTGACACTTTTTTGTTCTTTCGAAATGCATTAGCTTGCATTCTGAATTCATGGTTTCTAGGTAGGAAACACCTATGACAATCAAACCAACAAGCATTGTGACCACTACGGAGTTGAAAAGCTCTGCTATCACATTGTGGACAAAATTACCACAAGCAGGGAGATCATGGATGGATCACAGATAGGATGCCCTCATGGTAAAGTTTCCCTTGCATAAAGCATCCCATGTCTGTACCCCATCCCACAACTTCACAAGTTCATCAACTAACAGTTGCATTAGAATATTCAATTTCTTCCCTGGATACTCAGGACCCGGTATAACAAGGGCAAGGAATATGTATTCTGGCCTCATGAGCATGCCTACAGGCAGATTTAATGGACAAACAAAGACTGGCCAACACCAATAAGGAGCAGCACCCAAACTGAAGGGTGTGAAACCATTAGTTGCAATAGCAAGTCACATATTTCTCGGATCTAGCAAAATCTGCAAAATCTACATCAAATTGTTCCCCGTCACAAGGGTGCACCATCTTACCAGATGTGGACTGCACGTGCGACTGTAGTGCGTTAGCGGTGTACTCGTGTGCATACAACCTTTGTAGCCTGTAACATCCGAAAAACCATATTTTGGGAAAATATAATGAAAATAAATAGAAGAATAGTTTTGAGCATGTCTTTGTGTAGGAAAACTATTTTTAGAATGATTTTGAACCTCTGCCTAAATCAAATAGTGAATTACATGCAAACAGCAAATTTTAAGAATTTTAGAGACAACCACAAAATAGATATAATCCTAACAAATTTACAAAAGGAAACATATTGTGTCCAACGCCTCCACAAAAAATTTCATAATTTTTGGAGCCTGTTTGTTATGTTTAGAAATTCTAACAACAATTAGCCAGTTTGGAAATTCGAAATCATATTTTAATTCCTGCCAAGCCAATGGGCTAAATTTGTCACGGCCCATCTTCGCTCGTGCTCGCTCCAGCCTGGGCTAGCCCTCACTCTCCGTCTCACTGACTTGCTGGCCCCACCTGTCAAAACCCATCTTCCACCTTCCTTCGCCTCCGCGCGCCAGCGCGCTCGCCCGTTGGTTTCGATCGCCGCCCACCGTTTTCGCACCTCAACTACCTCCGTCACCTTTGCCTGCCATCGCCCATGCCAGCTACCCCATCATCGTTCTATTATCTTATGCAGGTGACGAAATAGAAGCTTGGGGCGAGAAAAACGTACGCTGTGCCATTTTCTCGCCGCATCTCTCACGCTATTCTCGGCCGCATTTAAGCCCCTCACCGCATCACGACCTCCTCAGTTCGCCATTCTCGCTTCCCGCAAAGAATCAAAGCTTCTCATGCTCTGCTTCACCGGGAACGAGAGCATCGTTCTCGACGTTGGTGAGCAAGCCTTCCACTACCATTGCCTCTGGTGAGCTTCCTTGCCCTCGCCACCTATGTCACCATGCACCCCTTACCTCAGTGATACGCCTCCTTTGCTTGATGCAGCTTTGGGAACCCCGTAGCATGATCGCGCCGTCATCTTCTTCATCTCTAGCGCACACCCTGTTTCGGACCCCCGCATTCCTAACACTCTAGTGAGCTTGAACCTCACCTAACCGCGTCATATCACATTCCATACTCTACTTATGCTTCTTCCTTGCTTAATGTGGACCCATGCTCAGGGAATCACCGGAATCGAGCTTCTTCCCCAAATCTAGTGAGTCCCCATTCAATTCCTCGCTTCTACACCATCCTTATGACTTCAGTGAGCTAATGCTACACTACTTGTAGCACCTCCGTTGCTATAGGGCACCAGCATCGTGAGCCACCTCTGCGTCCCCGCTGTTCAATGTTGGCACGCTTCTCGGGCCATCCCTCGATGTCATCTACCCCCTTGGTGAGCTTTTAGTAGTCCAATACAGCTTTTGAGCACATTAGTTTGGACAATTCGCTAGCGTAGCATGGAGTTCACCATGGCCGTCTATGGCACCACCACGGGAAAGGGTACCGCCATCGCTCCAGTGACCATTGGTGCCTGAGCTGCTACCTATAGCATCGTATTTGTCCCCTAGAGCCAAAGCACACCATCTTTCACCGCCGATTTGCTCCATGCGTGAAAGGCATTTCGGACCCGAGGAGCTCCGTCGCTTATCGCCAGTGTAGCGCCATCTCTGTTTATGTTTCCAGCCACCACCACCACCCGGTGGGATCGCCGTCAAGAGGGTAACCCATTCTTCCACTCCCCCTATCCTCTCCGTGCCTGCTTCGCCGCCAACGAGCTCGCCATGGCGCTCAGCCGCACGCAACTCTCCTCCCTTCTCTTCTCTCTTGCTGACAGTGGGACCCACTTGAGTTGAGAATTAGCTTAACACTAATAACAGTGGTTAAGTAAAACTAATCAATGTCACGTGGGACCAGCAGAAAACTTAATAGAAAATCTAATTTACACTGACATGTGGGACCACCCACTGTTTTTTGTTTTAAAACATGTTTTTAAAACCAAGAGACTGACATGTGGACCCTAGCTGCCAGTTAATTAAAAATCAAAAATAGGTTTAATCATTAGTTAATAAATAATGAGTCTATGACATGTGAGACCATCTCTGTTTTTATAAATAAAATCAAGAAAATAAAAATGAGTCACTAACAGGTAAGCCCCACATGTAAAATTTTTTTGGAAAAATGAGAAAAGTCACTTTCAGTTCAGAAGAAAATATGTTTTCTCTGTTGGAAAGCGTAAACCTCAGAAGAACTTAGAGGAAAATATGATTTCTCTGTTAGAAAGCTAAACCTCAGAAAATACGATTTCGATGTCACCCTTTTCTTATTTTCTCGATTTTCAAACTGAAGCAAATTAAAATATTAATAACTTTTGCATACGAACTCCAAAGTGAATAAATATTTTTTTTATAAATTCATCTAAAATCATGTTATATCTTAATATGCAAAAACATTTGAATTTTCTTGATGTTGAAATTAATTTGCTATCGACTCTTTTTGAATAGACGTCGATACATCGAATGAAATTTATGATGATCCTCCATCCTCATACTCTAAGATATCAGAGCAAGGCAAGCACCTCTTTTGACCAAGTTGATATGATTATTTCAATTATTGCACTTCTTTTTGCAAAATCTATCATGCATGTGTGTATGTTTACTTAAAATTACTATATTCGCAGGTAACGGTAGTTATATCCCTATTCAATGCATGATCCTCCTTGAAATATTGGTATCCTTACCTCTGTAGCCATTAGGTTATGGTTTAGGCTCTAGATGATGCCGATTTGGGTATTTCGAGTGCGAATATCGCATAAGTGCTTAGTCAGGCTCTAGATTTACTAAATTTGGAAAATGGATGAAATATTGAATATGATTTTGGGAGATTGTGAAATGATGGTCCAGAGGGGTTTACCTCTGTTATTTTGTATAAAAATGAAAATGAAAAACTTAGTTTGTGATGCGGGCGAGTTATATTATAATCTGAGTTTGAGAGGTGTATCTCACAAGTAGATAGGGGGATATCCTCACCTGGGTCAATTAAGGACTGAACACTGGTAAGTCCTATCTAAGCCTAAGCATACAACCACATGTTCTGGTATGGGATGTCCTTAGCTAATTAAGTCATCGAAAACTAGCCTTGCATGTTGGTAGGCCGTAGTAGTGCGAGCATGTGTGATTGCTCAAAGAGGCTCCCTTCACCAAGGCGTTGGGACCAAAGCCTTCCGACACAATGGTAAATGCCTCACTGAGACGGGGGTGTACCTAGTTGAAGTGGGGACGTTCATTCGCTGGGCTAGTGCAAGGTTAGGACTAAGTGATGTAAAGGCTTCGATATGTGCTCTATACTGTATACTATAATGTTGTGTGCAGTGGCACCGACGAATGCTGGATAAACTAGAGAATTTGTATGCTGTGGATAAAGTTGTACACCTCTGCAGAATGTAAATCTATTTAAATAGCTGTGCACACGGTCAAGCGTGCTTAGTGCAGTCTTAATGGGTATAGTCTCTATTTTCACAAAAACGGTTTGGTTGGAAAAGTTGGGATGGATAATTTTTATGATATTTTAATTGAGTGCCACGTCTATGGCTGAAAATAAGGTGTTTGTCCCATCCAAGGAGGGTTGTGATTCATTATTTATCAAGTTACTTACTTGTTGATTCTTTATCTATTTAACCGCTTTAAACTTCATTGCAAAATACTATGTATTGATATTACAAATACAATTTTTTAATGCTGAAAACAACTTGTAGCATAGAGGCTCCTCCTTGTTAGCCATATATATATATATATATATATATATATATATATATATATATATATATATATATATATATATATATATATATATATATATATATATATATATATATATATATTGTGATACACTACAAGTCTTGTTGAGTACGCAGTGTACTCAATCTTGCTTAAATTGTTGTTTAGAGGATGAGGATGACCACATGTCGGACAAAACCTTCTTCGGTCCCGGTACCGGGGGGTACGGGGATGGGTCTTTCTAGAGTTTATTCCTTGTCAGTTGCCTGAGGGTTTGGATGGGTATGCCGCTGGACTTTTGCTTTTAATCTACTAAATTTTGGCTGCTACTTCTGATACTTGAACTTTTATTTGGCCGGTCAGCCCCTATATTGTAAACTATATAATCGCTTAAGTTTATGTACCATATTTGTTTCATGTTGTATGTAATTGTGTATGGATGTGTATGCTAATATTGTGGATTTGTGTACTAGCTACTGATCATGGGACTAGTACGGTACACACACACGAAGATTTTGGGTATTCAACGCCGAGGGTTCGACATAGCCTATCTATAATGGGGAGATACTGCAAGACCTTCCGTGGGACTTTATTCTGTCCTTGCACATAGCGGGAGGTGTCACAAAAGTCACATTTCTCTTTGTGCTTGTTATCTTTGTAGTAAAGCATGCAATTATTGTAACACCCATCAATTTTAACATGTGGCATACCAAGGCCCTGTAACATTTTCTTAGAACAGTAGAAGTCCGCAGCCAACTTAGACTCCGTAGGAAGTAGTTCATGGATTAACTGCAATGTATCGTCGTATTGTGTAATTGACATATTGTATTGTGACTTTAGAGCTAGCAAAAGGGCTACAACAGACATAGTTGAGTGTGTAGTACTGTCATGGACCAATTTATCTACATTAGCGACCATCCTATAGAAAGCCCTAGTAGAGTGTGTTGGCTCCTCATCAATTATTGGTGGTTGTTGACTGCCTAGGTCAACTAACATATTATCTATGCGATCAGTTTCATCAAATCCCTCAAAAGCCATTGAAGAGCCAGGTTCATCCTGCCTAACAAGTCTCTCCCCATGTGATGTCCATACCTTATAGTTATCCCTAAACCCATGCTTACACAAGTGCATCTCTATAACATTCCTTTTATGCCTAAAATAGTTGCAACACAAGGCACATGGACACATAATGGTGTCACCTTCAACTACACCGGTCATGGAGAAGGCTAAATCTAAGAATAGGCTGGTTTGTTCTATCCATTCATTAGTGGGGGCAGAACCATGACGCCAGCCACTATGCATCCACTCTCGTTCTGCCATTAGAATGTTCTGTGTTTAAAACAAGATGACTATTGTCATTTTAGTATGTAGTAGTAATTATAGACAATTAGTACACCATGCAAACACTATGAAGTACAAGATTTTCTACCCAAGCTACAAATGTTAATAGACAAAAAGCATACAAGGACCACATATGTAAAAGTAATAATAATAACACATCCATATGGAATTAATAACATCATAAACAACAGTATGACACAGAAAGAGTATGGAAAATAATCATAATTATTAATTGCTCAAGGTTATAGCTTACCAAGATCTTGTTGAAGTTGCTGGATCAGCACGACCACAGCTGGCTCACCACATATAGACCTGGGTGTTTGTCAACCTACATTAGCTCACCATAGTTAGAATTTTAGATTATAGATTTACATGCCAAAAGCATGTAGTAGACTTACTTTTTCCTGTCGATCATAAGAACAAAAAAAATGCACATAATTGCTCATAAAAAATATAATACAAAATAGTGCCAAGCCTCATACTCTTTTTGGCTGCAAAATGATGTTGGCCAAGTCATTGCTCTTTTTGTAGTGCTTATGGGACACATACATTCTAAGTCCAACTATGTCGATATGACCATCAAGTCATCAGGAGCTCTCACAAGAAGAGCAATAATATGGATAACAAAATGTTGCTAAATTGTCATCACTGGCTAGAAATAAATCGAGGTGCATCAAACATCCAATAGAATCAACGATATGGGACAATAAGAAGAGACAGTAATGTCAATCCTAAGACTCTGCCAAATATAGGTGCAATGTCATGTTGGCCAAGTCACTGCTCTTTTTGCACACCTCCTAGGACGCATACAACCTAAGTCCGACTGTGTCGATATGACCACTAAGTCATCAGGAGCTGTGACAAGAAGATCAACAATAGGGACAACAAAATAATGGCAAAGCTTCATAATTGGCAATGCATAAAAGCATCACTTTGCCTTTGCCATCCCAGAAAAAAAAACTCATGGGCAAGGTTGACACCAAGAGATGGGAAAGGCATCCACACACAACGATCATCATTTCCCAAAGACAATATCAAACATGTGTCCACACCTAAACATATTAGTGCATCATTTCTTTTCACACACATCACCTATTTTCAGGAACAACATCAACACTATCCTTAGGTTTGGAGCTTACCAAGAGCATTAAAAGGCAGCAAAGCTAGTGTGTCCACAGATCCGTGCGAACACTTCACCTGGCTTCACAATTGGGACTGCTGTCAAGAATAGTTTGACAAAACTGCATCACAATTTTTAGGATTCCCATTACTCGTGTCGTGGATTCTTCATCTCATACAAAATGAAAGATATCTAGACCATTGGGAACACACTCATAGAGATAGATATGGGGAAACACACGGGGTGGAGTCAGAGGAGATGGCTGGCCAGAGGTGGTGTAGATTAACAGACCAGGACCTTGCGCTACTTCTTCGCGTAGCTCGCTAATGCAGCGGCAAAGGGCAGCGATAGATTTGGATCAAAGGGGTGGGGAGATGGGGTAGGGAGGTGGCGGAGGTGGAGCTGAGGGTGAGGGGCGGTGGGGATGCTGGAGGGCAAGAGGCGGCAGGGATGTAGGAGGCCAAGGGGCGGCAGGGACGCAAGAGGGCGAGGGGCAGCGATGGCGGGGTGAGGGACGACAGGGACGTAGGAGAGCGAGGGGCGGCGACGATGGGGATGCAGGGTGAGGAGCGGCGGCGGTGGGGATGTAGGAGGGTGAGGGGGCGACAGCAGTGTGGATGCTGGAGGGCGACAGTGGTGGGGATGAAGAAGGAGGATTGGGGATCGAGGATTGAGGATTGGGGTGTTTTAGGGTTTGGGGATGGGGTAATTTTTGGCATGTGCCAGAGCCACAATTTGGCTGTGCGGGAAAAAGTGAAATCATTATCCTCACGGTTCAAAACCATCAAGATAACATGTCTTATCCTCACAGGTATGGCAAAACGTCAGAAAAATTAACATTTTCCTCGCATTTACATCAAAGCTGTCATGCAGTTATTATTTTACTCACGGTTTGTTCTAAACCCCCAGTAAAATATAACTATTTTCCTTGAGGATTTAAAATGAACGTCACAATAATTACTATCCTCACGATTGCTTGCAGGAACGTCAGGAAAAATATAAACCGCGGCGAAAATTAACCAGCCTGATAGTGATAGGGCGTATTTTGTCTCACTCATGTATAGACCAAGGAGATATTAAAAATGGCTAGACTACTCCTAATTATTATCTCTAAGTACTATATTCAATCAATGCATGCATGTAGCCAATACAAAGTAAAGCTAGATATTTATTAGAGAAAATTGTACTGTATGTCCCTAAACTTGCGAGGTTGTGCCACTTAGCTCCCTGAACTTGTATTTTACTTTCTCGGCCCCCTGAACTTGTGAGATTGTGCAACTTAGCTCCTTGAACTTGCATTCTACTTTCTCAACCACCTAAACTTGCGAGGTTGTGCCACTTAGCTCCTTGAACTTGAATTGAAGCAAAGTTTGTCAGATGCAATGCTAGCAATTTTGTCCCTTCTGAGTCCGGTGGACTCGTCGCCGCCCCGTTCCGGGAACGCAACGTACTCGTGTCTTCGCCGCAACTCCACCGTCGCAGCTTGCCGCCACTCTCACCATTGTCTCCTTTGAATTGGCCGTGAGAGATAAAAGTATATTTCCAATGCTAGAAGAATATAAAATACGCCCTATATTTATGGATAAGACTATTAAAAAAATACACATTATATATCTGGACGGACAGAGTATTTCACAACATTTAGGCTTTATTCTGGAAGCTTCAGCTTCAACTTAATGCCACTGGAAGGCCTAAGGTCTAGATGACTATATATCCAGCATGGATATTGTAAGCACGAATTAAGCAATAGTGGTCATGAATAAGCGTTAGACATTAGGGCAGTAAGATCATCTCCAATGTTGTGTTTTAGTCGGTTCAAATGAGGAGAGAGAAGGCATTGAATTGATTCAATACATTGGAGGGGTCGATTCTAACAAAAGAATGCATGGAACCGGACCCTACTTAGGAATCAATTCAAAGCATTAAACAATTCGTATGAGCATTAAAGAACTACATAGGAGAGAGTGCGGTTGAGAGAGGATATTATTATTTTGTTGTTTTTTTAATGAAACGTGGGTCCCAGTTATTAATAGAAATAGATTTAATACATTGAAGAAAAACAAGCTCGATTCCTAGAATGCTTATATGGCATGACTTTAAATCGACGTCGATTCAATACACTAAAATGCGCTAAGTAAAAAAGTCACAGTAAAAAAAGGGAAAAGAGAGTAAAAAGACGGGAGCTTTGTGGCCACCAAATAAAGCCAGAGGAGCATTAAAGCTGTTGCCAGCCAGCCACAGGGTATTTTTACTGCTTTTCCTCGATCATGGCTTTACTTTGTCAGGAAGATTGACAGATGTGAAGAAACATGCACATATACTACCTCCCATGGACTCAACACAGAGAGAGAACACACACACAGACTGCTGCGGCCCTGCCTCGAGGCAGGGAGTAAAGAGCAAGGTCCCTGCTATTAACACAGGAATGGGAAAAAAGGGCAGCAAGGACTTGAAATGATTCTGTAATCCATTGCTTTATGATTGAGCTTCTCCTTTTCCTCCTGCGTGTATGCCCCCACCACCACCACTCACCCTGCAAGTTTACCAGCCCTTTCAGCCTCTCTCTCCTTCTTTTGTGTGTGCCAGTGACACAGAAAAAGATTGGCATGATGGCCATATGATAGGCATGGCCACTTCTTGTTTTGTTGCTCCCAGTGAACTGTACCTGATCGAGATCTTTGTGCTCCAGGATCGATTGATCCATCATGGCAAAATTTTCTACATGCTATATATATCCAGGACGTGATTTTGACGTAATGAGTCGTGCTTATCATCGGATGTGCAGTACCAGACATAAGATGCGCTTTCTTTGTCGTCCATCGATCCTGCACATAACTTGTTGGTTAGTGGTTGTCCTATCGTACCAATGGAGATCTGATGAGGCTGTACTAACCATATGTCCGATAATTAATAATTATTACCACGTAGGACTTTAGCTAACGTGGATGAAAGAGAATAAAAAGAGAAAAATATCATCTACAATCGCTCAGAATTGACTATAAGATGCTAAACAAGAAAAGATTAAAGATTGTGTGTTATATAAAGACAACTAAAAAGACAATGAAAATGCTATACTATCAGATAAACCGTCTTTAGTCTTTGTCTATAAGTGACATGGATAGTTGTTATAGACAATAGCTGTTTATACCATTGTACATGTCCTAATGAGGTGTGTTCATGAATAAATCATCGAGCAGCTCTGCTACGTTAAGGCCTGACTATGAATTGACACTTGCACATTGGTTTGATAGATGTTTCCTCTGCATTAATTTGAACACAGACTTTTGGGCCCTAAATTCTGGCTATTATATATTGGTTTTTTAAAAAAGCCTATTATATTGCATGCATCATCCTCTTTGGACATGGCAACTTGACAAGTAGGCCAATCTGCAGGCGTGACTTATTAGCTATTAATTGTTTGACCTCTTTTGCATCGGCCACTTTTAGTTATTGCTCTTGTTTCGGCCGGAGAGATTGGACGAACGGTGCCTCGAGGGAGACCAGCGACCCTCCGGCAGCTGGGGCCGGCCGACCGGCGATGTGGCGCGATCCTGAACCCTGTATCAACAACCATCGCCTCGATCAATTGTTTTCACGGGCAATTAATTACCAACACTGAACAGAACCAACGTACTCCGCCGACGACATTCGAGTATAAAATAGTAGAAACATGTGAACCGCCGTCGCCGCCGACGACATTCGAGTATTCGGCCATCCGGCGCCGTCGATCAATCGATCGCAGTTCGCAGACGACAGCCCGTACGTCTCTCCCCATATATGTGCATGCATCTCTAGCTACGACATGATCGATTTTCAAGCTAGTATAGACCTACAGGGCAAGAACTCCTTTCCTTCAGCTCGATCCTTTCCTTTCCCCTTCCAGTGCTATACTGTTCATCTTCCTCGAATCCTCTAAAATTCCTCCTTACCCCCCTCCTCTCTGTCGGCTTGCCGGCAGAGGGACCCTCCCCATCTTACTAGTTGTACAAATAGTACTGTATTACTCCTCTAGGTATTGTAGTAGTGTTGACGCCAAAAATCAACACACGAGGTCGTAAATAACCAGATTGCTTCACTTTCGTAGAAGCGTACAACTAGTTTTCGAGCAAACTAGCAAATGGGATAATTCTTCAATTACGGTGAAGAACCGGCTGTTTTACAAGCAAGAACAACAAAAGATAGCTACTCCAATCTCGCAGGAGCACGCGGCTGGTTTACAGGCAAACTAGCAAAGCATAGCTATTTTACTCTAGACCTAGATGCAAGAGGTAAATGAAAAAGAAAGGAACGATTATGTAGATTGATTTTTTTTGTGTCGTGAATCGGCCATGACCTTCTTCTATTTAAAGGGCGGCAAGTCTTAGCCGTGGGAGCTCAGGACTCCTAAACCGAACCAAATTTACAGATACGATTCAGTTATGATCTCCAAACCTTCTATAATTGACATATCTTTCCTATCTGGTCACGTCAATTCCATTAAGAATCTCCTGGAGGGAGGTCATGGATGCTTGGCGGAAAATCCCGTGGGAGGTCCTGAGGAAATCCCCGCGGGAGGTCCTGAAGAGGTCTTCGTGGGAGGTCCTAAGGAGGTCCTCGTGAGAGGTCCACGTGGAAGGCCTTGAGCAGGTCCTGAGCGGTCCTGATGAAGCCACGCGGCTGCTCTTGGGGAGGTTTTGAACGGTCCTGATGAAGCCCTGAGGAGGTCTTGAACGGTCTTGATAAAACATGAGGAGGTCTTGAACGGCCCTAATAAAGCCGCGTGAGCGCCCTCGAGGTCCTGGGCGGCTCTGATGAAACCACGTATCACTCCGGAAGAGATCCTGAACAGCCTTGATGAAGCCCCACTACTACAGAAGTTACATCACGCATTTGTTGAATCGTCATCATAGACGGTTTCCAACCATCTATGTTTGTTGGTCTGCGTGATAACGAGCCATTATCACAGACGGTAAAAACCGCTCGTGATACGCAATATCACGCATTTATTTTACTCAAAAACCGCTCGTGAAGGATAGTATCACGCATAGGTTGGGACTAGAAACCGTCTGTGATATGGGAATATCACAGACGGTTCCAAAGAAAAACCATCTGTGATTTGTGAATATCACAGACGGCTTTTGTTGAAAACCGTCTGTGATATGGGAATATCATAGACGGTTTGTTTTTATAACGATCTGTGATATTTCATATCACAGACGGTTTTAGGAGAAACCGCTCAGGATATTTGCCTTCACTGCATAGCTTTAACAAAAAACCGCCTCGTGATAGCTCAAATCCCTGACCATAATTTTGCTGTTTTTCTAGCTAGCCTTAGGAATTGCTAGCCATGCCCTCTGAAAACAAGCATGCACAAGAACAGATTTAAGCATGCACAAAAACAGATTCATTAGAGATAATCAATTGTTGACAACTCAAAGTGATCATTACTCAAAATAAATTACAAGAGATCGCATTTGTTCAAGTATTGTCGCTATAGTTACAACTGGATTACAATTGTTTACGTTGAGAGGTGTCGACGGGGTGATGCTCTCGGTTGGCGACGGAGTGAAACTCTCCATTGTCGTTAATGATTTCTGTGTTGATAAAGGTGCAGAGCTTCCCTCGAATGTCCTTGATCTCTTCCGCAACGAGTGAATCACATTGTAAATCCAAGACCTGTCGCTACCAAGAGTAAAGTGGTAAGCTATATATATTTAAATTTATAATTAGAAAATAATTATTTCGAGATTGACAAACCTCAGGATCCTTCTTCCTAGCTCTAAGGATTAGTGCATATGATAGCGCACGAGATTGCACATAACTCATCATCTTTTTGTCAAGCGGCACCGCAAAAATAGAATTACATATATAGGTATAGTCAGTTCGAGACGCGTTATTATGAAGTATGATATAGGATTATCGTGTTGTAGTGCATACCGGAAAATCCATCATGTGTGTTAGTTGGGTGCTCTTTCCATCGTATATTCCTTTGTTGGCAACATAATTGATGAACGACCTACATGATTCGAAAAAGTTATCCTCGGCCATTTCAAACGAATGAAGACTACAATAGAGTTATGTAAGGAGAAAATGAGCATACCTCTCGAGTATTCCTCTTAGAATGCTGAAGTCGTGCTTGTTGCGGTTTAGGGAATCAAGGTATATCACATGGTTCCTCTTGGGTATAATAACTAAAAGGATCCAGTAGTACCTACTCATGTATGTCACTATAGTCATTAAACCTAAGTTCGTGCTGCGTATAAAGTACAAATGAAATTTGTATAGCAAGTACTGACACTTACCCCTGGTTTTAGGGCACCACTATGTACTTCATGTTCGTCTGACAAAGCAATGACCTCGTTATGTATTTCTCGACGAAGGACGAGTCTTGTTGGATGGTTTGCAACGATACCACATGTGGGTCGAGGAAACCCACCGGTTCTTTCCATTCCCGGATATTTTTCAGCATGTATCTATACATAAGCAATGAGTTGTGATATTTATCGGTATTACATGAATGTAGAACTTGATTGTACGCGACTTACAATTGTCCAACATCGAGAAGCGAGACGTCGAGGCCAACGAGGTTGAATAGTTCATATAAGTCGTTGAAGCCCACGACGGTACCTCGTCCGCTGAAGAAATGCTTGTCCTCGATTCGATGGTGATTCCAAGATCGCAACCCTTCTTTTGGGTCTTGTCCAAGTACCGGGCATGCAAAGCCCGACAAGCATATCCAACAGGCATTAATCTGCGTCGAGCACAACGATTTTCCGATGATGTAGTTCCCGGTATCGCGGACTTCCGGACTTCCGGACTTGGGAGGCGCTTTAACGCTCGTTGATTTCGATTTGGCCTTAGCGATTGGCAACGTTTTTGTGAGACGACTCGAACCGACACGCCGGCACGCTTTTGTCGTTCCTTCGTGTCTTCTCACGGAATCAAGAGGTGGCCTTCTCGGCGAAACATGAGGTGGAGTCATCGAGGGTCCCGTTGGAGAGGAATGATTATGTCCAGATCGCGGCACTGCTGGGTCCATGGCGATGTTGTTCTTGGGCCACTGGATAAAAGAGTGGACGGCATCCCCTAGTGTTGTGATCTCTTCGTTCGGGCAAATCTTCACGGGATGGCTCGAAATTGACATGTACCATATCCACCGACCTTGAGTAACCTCGCGCCACCGGCATCATCGCACTACCCTTCCTCGTATGGATACACAATCCCTGCAGCCTCAATACAAAGGGACCCATCCATCCTCACTTGGAGCTTGCACGGTGTCGGCTCCTATAAAACGACACGCAATTAGCTAAGGCGTCCTATAGGTCTATCTTTGGTGCATTCCATAGATGTACGCTACCTTGATGTCGCTCTATCGGTGATCGGATGTCGCCTATCGGTACTCGGACGTCGCCATGTTCGAATTATCTTGCGACGCCGACGCTACTCGACGCCGAGGAGGATCGCCTCCCGAATTAATCTGGGCGGCTTGCATCACCGCTCAGAGTACTATCTCCGCTTGACTCGCACTTGCTATCTTTTCTTCAAATTTGTTAGTAATCATCTGCACCAACCGGCCGTCAGACTTGGCCTTAGATCTCTTCCTACTCCTATACGTCGCGATGAGTCGTCCGCGAATCCATGACTCCAAGGCACGTTAACCCCAAGGCCTCGCGTGCGACCCGGTGCTCCTTGTTTCCCAAGGCCGTAGATAGTATATCCTTCTCCTGCTCGCATGGAAGGAGCCTTGGGAAGCTTGGGCGATCAAGTCACGCCGCAAGAGGTCATCATGTTATTATAGACACTATGAAGTTATGGACTTATTAACTAGGTAGTTCGACATATTTACCAGACGCTGGGACACTTCCGGTCTGCCGGGTTTGTGAAAGAGATGCTGCCCAAGACGAGACTTTTGCCCTCGCTTAACCAACTTAGGAACGCGGTCTGTGACATCGAGAAACGGGTTCTCGCTCCTCCGCCGCCCATTCCTCGATTTACCCGCGCATCCAGCCGTGCCAAGTCTCTGTCGGGTGAGTGTTTCAGGTGTCCGAGAGCTTTGTGCGCCGCACTTTGCTCCTTAAATTCGACCGCGCTTTCATAGCCACAAAGGTGTCCCATGCTTCCCGCGCCAAGAATCTATATCGCTTGCGGGCGTCGACCCGTGTTCACGTTTCGTGACAAGAATGCTCTTGAAGGTCCTCCACGATTTATCCATCGTGAGCATCGCCGTCCGCCGCACGCGCGCACGCCTCGCTTCGAATAGTGAACTTCTCTGAAAGTTCTGGCCCACAAAGACGCTTTCGCTTCTTTTCACAAGTCCTTCCACCTTGGTGTGGTGATGGGGACCCGCTCCTTCCAAGTATCCCACAGACGGTCCGGAATCTCGCCACGATCTCTTGGGACTCGGAAGGACCCCAAAGTCATCGACCTCCGTGATGACCACCGCCCAAAGGCATTTTCGATTGTCCTCTGCCATCGCTCCTGTCATTATCGCCGACGGCGACGGCGGCCTCGCTCGTCGGCACCTCTTCCATCTGCGGGCTCGGTGTTGGCGGCCTCGTCGGCGCCTCTTCCATCTCAAGGCGCTTGTGGCGGCGAAGATGGTGCCTCTGCCATCTCGCTTACTTGCTCTCAGGAAGAAGCACAGAGGTTGACTATAGAGATTAAGATGGCAAATGAAAAGTTGAATGAGCTCATACAGACTACAAACATTCCAGCATAAATATGAAACAATTAATCTCAGGAAGAAGTACAGAGGTTGACTATAGAGATGAAGATGTCAAATGAAAAGTTGAATGAGCTCATACAGACTACTAACATTCCTAACACTCCTTAATCCACCAGCTTCTATTGTAACACTCCTAACACTCCTTAATCAACCAGCTTCTCTTGTGATCTTTGTATAGATAGAAACTAGTGATACAAATCTTTTGCCCGAGCCTATCTTTGCCCGAGCCTACTTCATCAAGCCCGACACACTGGAGTGTACCATTTGCTTCATGCCGTGGAGGATTGGCACGAAGCAAAGGTACACTCAAGTGTGTTAGGATCGACGAAGAAAATGCTAAGCAAAGGTTTAATGCTCTAGGGCTCACAGCCTCCCTACTCCTATTCTAACACTCCTTAATCCACCAGCTTCTCTTGTGATCTTTGTATAGATAGAAACTAGTGATACAAATCTTTTGCCCGAGCCTATCTTTGCCCGAGCCTACTTCATCGAGCCCGATACATTGGAGTGTACCATTTGCTTCATGCCGTGGAGGATTGGCATGAAGCAAAGGTACACTCAAGTGTGTCAGGATCGACGAAGAAAATGCTAAGCAAAGGTTTAATGCTTCATGTACAGAAGACTAGCCTTTAATAAAGACATAGAAACAAAATAGAATCAAGTAAAACTTTCTTTTTTGATTGTTGTAAAAATGCGCTTTTAGCAAAATTTCAGAATTAATCCCAACAAAATTAATTAGCATTAAAGCATAATTCCTAAAGAATTTAACACTCCTTAATCCACCAGCTTCTCTAAGGAAATACAAAGGAATCACAGACGGTTCTTAATAAGAACCGTCTGGATTAAACTCTTAGCCAATAAAAGGTCTAGAGATTAACAAAGGCACGATAATATTCCAACATATTGATTGATGATATTATGTGCTCTCGTAAGGAGAGTAGCTAAAGAACACGCTCTTTGCCATCTCAATCCTATTGTCTATACTCTTCATTAAATGAATATGATAATATAAATTCAAACTATGAGCTCTAAACAATACTTTGCTTAACTGTCAAATGATCTCAACTGTTAACGAAAACAGATTAAACTTCCAATCAAACAGAGGTTGACTATAGAGATCAAGATGGCAAATGAAAGTTGAATGAGCTCATACAGACTACTAGAAGAATCACAAACTAGTCAATACAACTGATCAATTTGCAATAGAACTATGAGCTCAACCGAAAGTAACCAATTAACAGTACATCATATTGATAGTAGCAAGTAATACAATAGAGCTCAAGTATGAACTGACTATCACATTCAATCTCAGTATAAGACAGAGTTCATCACAGAGCTTGTCAACAAAGCCCACTGATCAATTTGCAACAGAACTATGAGCTCTAAACAATACTTTGCTTAACTGTCAAATGATCTCAACTGTTAACGAAAATAGATTAAACTTCCAGTCAAACAGAGGTTGACTATAGAGATCAAGATGTCAAATGAAAGTTGAATGAGCTCATACAGACTACTAGAAGAATCACAAACTAGTCAATACAACTGATCAATTTGCAATAGAACTATGAGCTCAACCAAAAGTAACCAATTAACAGTACATCATATTTGAAGGGATACGGGTAGGCTACGATAGCAACAATTCAAAATTTCTACCACGTAAACCAGGAAGCCAAGCAAGAAGATGATCACAGATCGTTACCACTAGACGCGCAGAGCAGCGGAAGAAGTGTCGGAGCAGCCTAGTCCGACGAAGAGCGCGTCGATGTCGATCGTGGTCGATCGTCCGGCGTCCAAAGACGTTGATGCAAAGGGTCGTGGTCGATCGTCCAAAGATCCTCGTGAGTTGATCGCCTCTTCCAAAGACCTCTGCGGTTCCTTGCGAAGATCGCGGATCGCCTTAAGCGCAACAACGAGAAGCGCCTCTATGGTATCCACACGCCCGTGGAAGGAACAACCGTGCCGGGTGTGCTAGCACCAAATCGCACGGCAAGGCTCTCAAGAAGATGGCGGCTAGGGTTTCATAGGGCAATTCGTGTCAACTCACGCCTACCAACAAATTTCATGCATCTCCTTATATAGGCCCGTGACGGATCCTATCCATACACGCTTCTTAATCGTATTCGCATCTTGGTTTGTTCCAACCTGTTAAGTGTGTGACCCGTTAGGTTCATGTGTAGTTCGGTTGTGACTCGGAAACCCTTTCCGGCCATGAGTCGTAGCGGTTTCTAGCAGAACATAACGATTCTCGAATACACACAAATTATATCGGACGAACCTTAATGCAATATGATCTATGACCAGGTCCTCATCACTTACGACCAGGTCCTATTTCTATACGACCAGTTCGTATTTGATCACGACCAACTCATAACTCCTTACGACTTGGTTTCGACCACTCTGTGATTACGTTCGACCAGTCTACGACTTGCTTGTATCTCCATACGACCAGTCCGTAACTGGTCGAACTAAGCGACCTACTCATGTATTCTCCTTTTGCCTCACGATATCTGGTTGAACTCTACGTGAGATGTTGTGTCATCCATGGACTGTTTAATGCTTTCGATCGAGTATCGGATAACCTTATGTGGTCGAACTCTTGACCATCAAGGCATAGCCATGCACTTTCTTTATCCGACCACTTCGAGGGCCCAGATATCTCTCTGTTATGTTAGGAGGGCAAATCCCATATCCCACCACCACATCCTCTCGCATGTTTCATAGCATACCCGAAAGCTACCTTTATAACCACCCGCCATTTAGTAGCGTTTGGCAACCCCTAAGAGTGCTATTACACATGTAGGAAACCATGCCGATCTCGTGTCTAAGGATTATACATCATCATTGCTTGAGACCAACTAACGACACATAGAATCATAACAATCTCAATAGTGTCTCAAGGTGGGTCTTATCCAACACCATGTTCTCTAACACGTGTCCACATTATTGATTCGATATCCTATATCCATGACCGTGAAACATGGTCATCAATCAATACATGTGTTGATCAGAGAGTCACTAGTGTTCACCAAAGACTTTCGACTGTGGATACTTTTAGAACGACATCATCATAAGTTAAAAAGAGTTTCACCAACAAGTCACATACTCGTTAATCTTTATGACCGATGATTCATTCAAGGAACAAGATAACATATTATCAAATATTGTGAACATAATGAAATATAATCATCTCTATGATTGCCTCTAGGGCATATTTCCAACAATATTGATAGTAGCAAGTAATACAATAGAGCTCAAGTATGAACTGACTATCACATTCAATCTCAGTATAAGATAGAGTTCATCACAGAGCATGTCAACAAAGCCCACTGATCAATTTGCAATAGAACTATGAGCTCAACCGAAAGTAACCAATTAACAGTAGCAAGTAATACAATAAGCTCAAGTATGAACTAACTATCACATTCAATCTCAGTATAAGACAAAGTTCATCACAGAGCATGTCAACAAAGCCCACTGATCAATTTGCAACTAGCACTGCAAATAAATAAATAAATATATATATATGCAAAGATCAACCGAACTGCCATAGAGGAGCAATACTCACAGAGAGGACGCCGCACAAGAACTCACGGTGCAAGGAGGAGGCCAGTGCAGGGGAGGAGGCCGATGCGGGGAGGAGGGAGGTGGGGGAGGAGGTCGACACGGGGAGGAGGACGGCGCGGGGAGAAGGCCGGTGCAGAGGGAGGAGGCCGACACGGGGAGGAGGACGGCGGCGTCGAGGTCGGAGGCGCCAATGTCGGGGGCGGCGACACCGAGGTCGAAGGCGGCGACGTCAGGGCTTACGGCCGGGGAGGTGAACGGGGGCGCCGAGGTCGGGGGCGGCGGCACTGTGAGGACCCCGGTTTATTAGGCTTGTAATACTTAGTCATCCATTGACCCTAGCATCACAAACATGATAATCCATGTCTTCGAGATATGTATACTTCCCAGAATGCAGTATACATACCCCTTTACAAAATCATGCATCAATTCCATTCAAAACATAGAACCAAAGCACGAACTAGGATAAAAGACATACATCATATAGAGTTATTACAAAAGGGGCCGACCGGCCAAATACAACTAATAAAAGTAACACAGCAGAAGCAAAAAGCCATAAGATGGCGATAAACAAAAGAAAGCCACAAGGTTTGCCTTTAGCCCACAAGGCAACCAACCAAGTCGCCTAGCTCGATTCCCAACCACCGCACATCTCACAAAAGTAAAGCCCTTTGGACCCTACCTCCTCTGCAACAAAGTTATTAAGCAAAGCAAATGAGTACAAAATGTACTGCAAGACCGACGTGTAGTATAACGTAACTATAGTTTAACTACATGCAAGCTTTATTTGAGTGGATGAGGCTTTGGACTTATTTTAGCATAAAGCAAGTTTTCATTTGCAATATTTAAATAGGTTCCAAAGCAATTTTGCAATTCATTTTTCATTTGCAAGAAATAACGAGACAAGTAACAATAGTAACAAATGGTAGATGACAACAACAATCACGAAGTGACTAACCCAATAGCCACCACAATAGTATGAACATCCATTCATACCAACCCATCAAGTTTTAATTAAATGTTGTAGTCTAGTTCTTGCACGACCTTACCAAGCATGTCCATAACCTAGGGCGAGGCTATTCAATAGTTTTAACCATGTAGGGGTGTACCAATGTACCCACACGCCGACCGCTTTTCGCCAAGCTATTTAGCACACTTCCTTTGGTGTGCCGCACGCTAAGTCCTACGAGGCATTTCCAATGAATGATGCTAATTAAGAGTCGCGACAACCCTAAGGTAGGAGACACGCCTACCCACAGAAAGAATCATGGGTGCTCTTTCCCTTATAAAACAGTTTTACTCACCTGCAACCCCCAATTAACACCTCCCAAAGTACTTAGCCAAGAGGGTTCCCATATCCCCCTCGTGTGGTTGGCACGCAAAAGCGCTTGGCTTAGTGACACAAGTAACTCGGTCCTTGGGGACCTGGGCACCATTCCATTCACACCCAACATATCACACCAACATCCATTGTGCCCAAGTCAATAACAGTCTTGTTTTCATTTTTGTTTTGTTTGTTTACAAAGTAACAAAGCACAAGAGGGACATAATGGAATAATAATTTTAGTGTGATTAAGGTCATCGACATAATGTCGACAACCGCCCATTTTTACCGTTATCTAAGCATTTCTAAGCATTATCAACGTAACTACTAAGTGATAAGAGTCCATCCATCGAACTCTATATCACAGCAAGATAATCCTAGGCTTAGTAGTAGAGAATGAACATTTTACCTACAGGAGATGCATCTATAGGCTCAACTAATCGATGCTTTAACACAAAGTAGCAATGCATACATATAAGTGAAACAAAGTAATAAACTTTAAAGTAATGGGACATTAATGGGACATGATCAAACTGCTTGCCTTGCTGTGGCTGGTCACTATGCTGCAGAGAATCACTCACGGGATCAACCCACTCGTCGGCACCTAATCGAAAAGGCGAAAAGAATCGATAAGAACGACAAAAACCACAAGGACAGCACAGAAAAAAAATTCCAAATGCTCTGAAATTTCTACAGAAGAAAGAGGATGATTTTTAGGGAATTTAGCAATAAGAACCAATTGATTTGGATTCTCAATGCAAAAGATATGAGCAAAACAATTCTGCTCAGCCCTAAAAATACCAAACTGCTACTATTCACTAATTTAATTATTTGGCAACATTTTCTAGAAAGGTGGTGCAGCTGGGATTTTTACAGTAAAACAAGCACCTCATGAGATGAATAACCCAATTGAGTTCACCTCATTTGGAGCTGTTATGCATGTTTTATGATTTTTCAAAGACAAGAACTTGAACAAAATTAAAATACACAAGTAAGCTTTTTGAAAATAGGGACATGCCTAAATCCTATTCTAACATTTAATGCATTAACAGAGGAAGCCAACAAAGTTGTATTCACTCAAAAATAATCTACAGAGATTTACTTATGTATTTTACAAGTTAACTTGAATTTTTAATGTAACAATTAAAGTTAGTTTTGAAATCTATTTGCAAGTCACTTTTCTGGAACCGAACTGAGCTCACAACCATTTTTAGATTGGAGCTCAGCTCAAACCAGAGCTGCAGAAATTTGAACCACCTCATTTGGATTTAAATTGAATTAGTTATGTATTTTTAAAGTTCATACCTTTTTCAGCTCATAAAATAACAGTTCTCTGGAAATTCTAAAAACCAAAAGAACCGGGGAGGACATGAGCCACAGATCCTGGATCTGACGGCTCAAGACCTCCCAGAGAACAACGCGCATGCGCGCTTGCGAAGGTCCAGAGGACATGGGCCGTGGATCTTGGATCCAATGGTCCATGTTCTCCCAGCAATGCGCACGCGCGAGCAGAGGGGAGGTCGTGGCCGTTGATGCTATATCCAACGGACCACAACGAAAGGGGGAGGACCGGGACGGCCCAGATAAAGCGAGGGAGGTCCTCAACAGTTGAGATCTTCCAAAGGAAGATCCAAACTATCAAGATCTTCTCATGGAAGATCTACATCGTCAGGACCTCACGTGGGAGGTCCTGGACGGTCCAGATTTTCCAAGGGAGGACCTTAATGGTCCAGATCGTCCGAGGGAGGACCTTAACGGTCAAGATCAACCCGGAGAGGTCATAAACGGCTGAGATAACCACGAGGAGGTCCTACGCGGAGGTCAAAACGTCCGCAGAACCTCCGTGAAAGGTCAGACGGCTAAGATTGCGCAGGAGGTCTGGGCGCTCAAGATCTCCTCGAGGAGGTCTTGGGCGGCCCAGATCCAGCCATCGCGCTCAGCGTCTTGGACGCACGCGACATCGAAGTTAATGCGCGGGACACAAGGAGGTCCGCGCGCGAGGTCTTAAATGCGCGCAAAGGATGGAAATTAAAGGTAGTTAAGACAACGCCAATGATTAACGAGGTTGAGCAATGATTAGCGCATTTAAGAGAGGATCTCTGTCCAAAAATGACAACGGTGCTGCCGTTTTCATCCGACAAAAACCCGAAGCCTGAAGTGGTCTCGCCGCGATCATGAACCTCGCCGACGACATCCACGGGCACCACTGAGTGTGCAATAGCCTTGCACACACCATGGGCTCACTCTCGACGGCGGCGACGGCCTTGAACGCCGGCGAGCCGGAGAGGACAAAGATGACAAGCACGGCCAAAAGACCAAATAGTGAAGTAAAGCTCCGCAACATCATTCAAGCAGGTGCCCAGCAACTAGGGACTAACAGGAGGTTACCTGGAGGTCCCGAGGAGCTGAGGAGGTCGAGGAAGGTGAGGACCGGAGCTGGGGAAGACCAAGAGCTCCACGGCCAACTCCAACTCCAAGATCCACCTTGGCCACCTCTGTAAATGAGCTCCACTTTGGCCACCTCTGTAAATGCCTAAACTAAACAAGTTAGGACTTGGTCACAGAGGTAAATGGCACAACATGAAGCAATGAGAGGGATAGGAAAAAAACTCCAGGGACCCTTGTGCACCGAGGTGCTCTAATGGCGGCCAAGAGAGCTTCGGGTGGTTTTGAGCTCGCAAGCACAGAGGTGCAAGCAAGGCAACAATGGTGTGTAAAGGAAGCCAAGGCAACAGTGGGGGGTTTTATACCAAGGGCAAAAGAGGTCATGGACCACGGGTTAAGCTCATGGTGAGCTTAGCCCATGGGAGGTCCACGGGAGGTCCATGGCTTGGACAAGATGGAGGGGACAGAGTAGGTTAAGACAGGGCATGGCCTAGGGGCGGAAAGACTGCCACGCATTTAATGCTTGCAGGCTCAGAGCCGTTGGACAAGACAAGGCGCTGACCTTGCCTACTGCCATGGCACACGCACGCGCGCCCAAGCTAGGAGAAGAACAGGGCGAAGCTCTCCACCGCTGGATTAAGAGGATGGGGAGGTCCCAGCCCTTGGATGCGATTTGAGTTTGAAACGGTAAGTTTTAAGTGACTAGAGGAGGTCACAGCCCTCCGATTTGGACTGGGGAGGTTGTGGCCCTCCGATTTGATTGCGCGGATGCGCACATGGAAAAGGGGACAGGAGGTCCAAAGCGTTGGATCTAAATCCAACGGTGCGGACCTCCTGGGAGGACTTAACCGCATGCGACTTTGATAAGTGAGGGGGAGGTCATGGCCTTTGGATTTAAATCCAAGGGCTACGACCTCACAGGGGTGGGAGGTCTGATGCGCACAAGGCACTGGGAGGTCGTGGCTGTGGATTTTTAATCCAACGACGCACAACGCATGATGCGGGGAGGTCAGGTGCGCTTGATAAGCAGAGGAGGTCATGGGCTGTTGATCTGATCCAACGGCTACGACCTCAAGTGAGTGCAAAGGGAGGTCAGATGGTTTGATAGAGAGGGGAGGTCATGGCCATGGATCTTTGATCCAACGGCTATGACCTCGCACAGGTGGGAAGGGAGGTCTGGCTGAGCTAGGGATGTGGTTGGGTTGGACCAGCTTTGCAAAGCGGCTCAGCCCAAGGAACAGTGCATGTTTTGAATTTCAATTTTTAACAGCTGAGACTTTGCAGAATTATTTGAGATAGCAAATGAACTCCAAATTTTATGAAATTTTAACTGGAGCTTGCTGACATTAAGATTAACCTTATATAAAATTTCTAGAGGTTTTTATACAATGCATTTTTCTCAGGAAATTCATTAAGGCTGTTCAAGGAAATGTTTTACCTCCAAAAATTATCAAACAAGTTTGAAAACTCATGATATGTTTCAGAGATGTCCCACATCAACTCCAGGACCAAGGAAGATTATTTCCAAAGGTTTGGCACATGATTTGTGACAAATGGAAAATGAGTTTGACTTTTGGTCAACAAGAACTTTGTGTTTTTGGATTACACAACTCATGGACAATAATTACATGTGAGTTCAGGGGTTTTAAGATGTGAGAAAAAGTTTTAATTTCTACACATTTAATTACATTTGAAACAAACACCTGTTTAGGTATTTGGGATGTTACAGGCACCGAGGTCGAAGGCGCCGAGGTCGGGGGCGCCGAGGTCGGGGGCGCCAATGTCGGGGGCGGCGGCGCTGAGGTCGTAGTCGATGGTGAACGGGCGAGCCCTAAACCCTAGAGGAGGCGAACGAGGGCGCGAGAGCCTAAGGGGCGCGGGAGAGGAAGTGACAAGTGAGAGCAAAACCCTAGCGTTTCCCGCCTTATAAAAAGTATATCATAGACGGTTCTAGAATAGAACCGTCTGTGATATGGAAATATCACAGACGGTTCGATTATAGAACCGTCTGTGATATTATCCTGAGCGGTTCTCATCGAAACCGCTCAGGATATTATTATCACGAGCGGTTGTATTATAAAACCGTTTGTGATAGCCTGACAAAACCTGATGACAATGTGTGATATCCTGTCAAAACATAGTGAACCTGGTGACAAGTATATATGATGACAATCATGACAAGTCCATATGAATTCGAACACGTGACAAGTATATGATGACAATTAAGTTCATAACACATTTGACTTCAAAATTTCATATCTAATTCAACTCAACTCCAAATCAAGTGAAACCAATTTTGATACTCCAAATCAAGTGAAACCAGATGGGGCTTTCACTCCATGCAAGCTCTGGCACAGTTCATTTCTCTCGGCCTTGGACAGAGTGTAGCAAGTCGGGAAGGTACGTCGTCTCAGTATCGGTCTCTTAGGTGCTAACTCGGTCCTTATGTTCATATCAACCAAGTCATGCCGCATGCGTTAACACCATCCTTTGTTTTGCCACTAATGTTCAAAGAAGAGACCAATCAAGCTATCACATACATTCTTCTCTCGTGCATGACGTCGATGCAAATGGCGAACTTCTAAGTGCTCCTAATAAGGCAAGTCCCAAAAATTGACCGCTTCTTCCAGATGTTCTTCTCACGGGTTCTTAATTTACGCCCTTCCCAAGCACAACATCGATATCCTTAACCATATCATAGACCTCTTTCCTCTAAAAGCCCTTGGAGCTGAATCGTTCTCCTTATTTTCGCTCGAATTGTTTTTTCATCTTGCGGTATGGGTGACTCTAGGAAGGAACCTACGGTGACGATATACACGCTTTATTGTGAGTTGTTCAAACCATACACTCTCAAGTAGCATCTAAGCGGTGCGAGACGGCTTTGGCTCCTTTTGTCTTGGCTTACAGTTACCAAGGGCAGGAAAATCATTGATGGTGCGTAACAACATGGCACGTAAAATGAAGTTCTCTCGCTTGTATCGCATCCCATACCTGCACCCTTCGTTCCACAAAGGTCACAAGATCTTCCAAAGAATGGTGCTAGGTCCACATCAATATCATTCCCGGTTGCTTCGCCCTTGGATAAGTAGTGACATCAAAATGTATACGCTTCATACACGACCAAGGAGGAAGGTTGTACATACATAGATTCACGGGCCAGGTGCTATGTCGGCTGCTCATGTTACCGAAAGGATTCATTCCATCTGTACTTAACCCTAACCTTATGTTCCTCGGTTCCACACCGAACTCTTCAAAGCTCCGATCGAAGTTTCTCCACTGAGCAGAATCAGCAGGGTGTCTTAGCTTTCCATCTCTCTTACGCTCCTCTGAGTGCCAACGCAGCAATCTTGCCTCCTTTGGGTTCGCAAATAAACGCTTCAAACGTGGGATCACAGGCAGATACCACAACATCTTAGTAGGAGGTCCTTGCTTCACCTTAGCAGTATTCTGACGCTTGTATCGGGATGCTTTGCACACGGGACATACATGCATGTCTGCATACTCTTTACGGTAGAGGATACAATCGTTCGGACATACATGTATTCTTTCTACTTCCATTCCCAATGGACAAATAACCTTCTTTGCTTAATAGGTGGTGCTGGGCAACACGTTTCCCTCCGGAAGGATGTCCGCTAGGAGACCTAACAACGCCGTGAAACTCTTATCGGACCAACCATTGCTTGCCTTCAATTTTAGCAGTTCAAGCACGGTTGACAACCTTGTATATTCCGGCTTGCAACCAGGGAACAAAGGTCTCACCGAGTCCTCCCTTAAGCCCTCGAATTTACAAAACTCTCTCTCACTGTAGTTCTCTTCTGCATCGCGTAGCATCTGATCCAGATTGTCATCGTGCCACCTATCCTCATCAAAAGCACAGTCCACATCCGGAAAATCGTTGACTTCCTCGGCGATGTCATCATTATTAACTTCTGGTATAATCTGCTCTTCACCATGACTGGTCCAACATGTATACACTTTTTTGAAACCCCTTCGAATCAAATGCGCTTCGATCTGCGCCGCGTTGTTAAACATGTTCATTACATAATCAATGCATGGACAGTACATAAAATTTATCCCCTTCTTCAACATATCCTGCTCAGCGGCTCTTCTAAAAGCAACCACGCCATTAATGTACTCTTGACTCACACGGTTCACACCGTACATCTAGTTTCGATCCATCTACACTACGCATGTAACAAATTAGTGTCAAATTGATTAGCGATTAATTTATAGCAAACATGAAGGGTTATAGATCGTTACCCTTGGAGCTCACGAAGAAAATATGATTCCTCTCTCCTTTCCTTCTCCTCTCTAAGGTGGTGCAATGGGGGAGGAGGCGGCGGGTGTTAGAGGCGCTAGGGGCAGGGGTCCAACCTTCTCCTCTCTAAGCTGGCGACGGATAATTATTGATTATCTGCATGATTGTTGATTAGATACGAGACAAAAGACAAGAGGAAGATCCTAATTAATAACTAGTAGTTGGTCGTAGCGATTCTTGCGAGTATCCGCTTTTGATATAATTGAAACAATAAACCACCGTGATGACGCTTTCTTCATGGATAAATGGAGGAAATATAAAATAGATCATTGCACATGTGACTTATCTTGGTGTGTCATAAATTCTTCTTTTTAATCTGTTCTAGAAAACAACTCATGAAATTAGTTCTGATTAAGACTTTCACCTCTTTGTACGTACTTACTCGTTTTGGCTCATTGTTGCACAAAGGAATTATACCAGATTAAAGGCTACATGTTTTGCTTTTCATTTTCTGGAATTTATATCGTCATAGTTTTGGTTCAATAACATCCAATGGCTGCTATAGTTTAGGTTTAATTAGGGTCCATCAAATTGAGAGCTAAATGTTTAAATTTGCCTTTTTCTAAGAATTTATTGCTTTTGTGAGAAGTATTAATTGAAACTTAAACCCTATGCTTTCGATTAAGGAATACAACAAAGAAAACAAATAAACATTAGGGTCCATGTATAGAGTAGCAAAATAAGGGAAAATCATTAATCAATAGAGTGGATAAAGGAGCCGTAGGTTGGAGGAGAGCTAGGGCAGGGAAGTGTGGCACCTGGGGAGGAGCAGCAGATCTAAGTGGAGCCAGCTGTAGGGGGTTTTTGCTCTCCAAAGCGCTACGTAGGCGGAGTGGCAGAGGCAGCAAGCAAGCAGTCAGTGCCAAGATGGGACACCTGGCAATCTTGGCAGAGGGATGTGTCGGCTCAATTTATAAGGAGGGGATATCACAGACGGTTCTTAATCGTAACTGCTGTGATAACTCAATATCACGAGCGGTTCTTATTCAGACCGTTTATGTACTATCACGAGCGGTTCTTTTTAGAACCGTCTATGATATCCGCTAATCACGAGCGGTTTGTTAATAGTACCGCTCAGTGATAGTACATGACGGTTGTAAAATAAAACCGCTCGTGATTTGGTAGATTATCACGACGGATTGTAAATAGAGCCGCTCAGGAATTATCATGCATTTGCTCTATTTACAAACCTTCAGAATATATGACTATCACGAGCGGTTCTAAAAATACCGCTCTGTGATAGGCTTCGCGCCACCGGCCGTTCGACAAACCCAATACGCGGTTCCAAAGGAACCGTCTGTGATGGGGCGTCTACTATAGCCTGTTTTGTAGTAGTGCGCGTAGCGCTCCTGAGGAGATCCTGGTGAGCGCTCTTGGAGAGGTATTGGGCCGCTTTGATGAAGCCACGTGAGCACCCTTGAGGAGGTCCTGGGCGGCTCTGATGAAGGCACGCGAGTGCTCCCGAGGAGGTCTTGGGTGGTCTTGATGAAACCACGTGAGTGCCTTTGAAGAGGTCCTGGGCGGCTCTGATGAAGGTGCGCGAGTGTCCCTGTGGAGGTCTTGGGCGGCTCTAATAAAGCCACGTGAATGCTCCTGGTGAGATCCCGGCCTCACTTTTCCTTGTTCTCACGACCTGCTACTTTGCAAAGACCACCTTTTGGATATTTTGCGAAAATGACCTTTTTGAGCCAGGACCTCCTGCCTTGCAAAGACCATCCTCTAGGTCCTCCTAGGAGGTCTTTGTGGATATTTTCCAGGACCACTCATGACATTCTCTAGGACCTCCTAGGAGGTCTTTGAAGAGGCCATCTAGGACCTCTTAGGAGGTTTTTGAGGAGGTCGTCCAGGACCTCTCAGGCTATTCACTGAGGCATTGTAGCGAGGAGGTCTTCCGAAGTACTGTAGCTCCAAATACTGTTCACCGAGGTACTGTAGCGAGGAGGTCTTCCGAAATACTATTCTTCCTAGTACTGTTCACCAAGGTACTGTAGCAAGGAGGTCTTTCAGTACTGTAGTAAGGAGGTGGTCTTCCAGTACTGTAGCAGGGTGGTCTTCTAGTACTGTAGCAAGGAGGTGATCTTTACAAAAAAAAAGACGCTTTCTCAGGAACTGTGGATATCATGGGGATATTCCTACGATCTTAGCATGATGAGACAATTGGCAATAGCGTTGAGGGTGTGCGAAAACACGCATTTTCGGCGAGGTTTCAGCTTCTGTCAAGCCTCTGGCAATCTGACCAGCCATGGGGGCGGTCAGATCGGCCATGCCTTGGTTTGGTTGGTTTTGGTTCTTTGTGATCGGCCGACTGCCGGGTGGCGGTCGACGGCTAGTGAGGCGGTCTGACCGGCTGCAGCTGAGCGGTCAAACCGGCCACCTTAGGAACTTTGGATTTTGGAGCTGAGCCAAAAATAGAGGGTGTAGGCAAGAGAGATGATTCTTCTGCACTAGGTCTCATTATTTTTGGAGCTTCTAGTAAAAAGTTCTATTCGTTTGAAAATTCCAGAATGGTTCAGATTTTCAGGGTTGGAATTTTGGCTAAGTCTCACTGGCGGTCAAACCGCCAACAGTGGCGGTCGAGACCAGGCCGAGGCGGTCGACCGCCAAAGTGGCGGTCTGACCGATTTTGGCTTGTTCATCGGCCAACTCGGTGGCGATGATTGTTTTGTTAGGTCAAGTTCATGGGTTTCATTGCATAGATGTTGTATGATGCATGTTTTGGCTAACATGAGTCAAGTTGTGAAGAAGTTGTGCCCGGAAATGGTTGCTTGGTCTATTGTTGTGTAGGTGGTCTGGAGTCAACTATGGTCAACGACGAGGAGGACCGGAACTTGGTTAGGAGAACCAAGGTCCAGAACGGTCGTGGATGTCAGGTGAGATGGTTGAACTCAAGCAAGATGCAAGATGGACATGAACCATAGAAGGCAAAGTTTGAGCAAAGGCCTTTGTGAAGGTATGTGCTCATGCCTCATCAATTATGAGAATTGATCACTACTAAAAAACATGCAATAGCAGACGCCTCATCACAGACAGTTCAAAAGGAACCAGCTGTGTTGGGTCTATCGGGATCAGGTATAGCCTATCACAGACGGTTCTTATTATGAACCGTCTGTGATAATCACCGTTATCACAGACGGTTTGTAACTAGAACCGTCTATGAATGATCACAAACGGTTCTATTAAAAAACCGTCTGTGATAATCACCGTTATCAAAGACGGTTCTTGAGAACCACCGTCTGTGAATTAACACAGACGGTTCTAGTTACAAACCGTCTGTGATAGTTACGTATCACAAACAGTTCTTAACAAGAACCGTCTCTGATTGTTGGGCGGGAAATGAAAATTTGGACATAATGGGCGGGCTGCTGAAACTCTCTTTATATAACCTTGCACCTCTGCCATCTCAAACCTCCATCTCCTCCTCTGTCGTCTCTCCTCCTCACACCTTGCGTCCTCACCTCCCCCGAGCTTGTCACTCCCGGCCTCCTCCACCTCGCCCCGGCCTCGTCGTCACTGGCCTCACACGACCTCGTCGCCCTCGGCCTCCTCCACTTCGTCGCCCCAGCCTCCCACGACCTCACTCTCTCTACTCCCCCCTTTGCTCTGTGATGTGGATTACTGAGAGCTAGTGTTAGTGCTCTGTAAATGGATTGAGTTGATGCTACTGTGATGTGAGTGATGCTGTGGTTTATTGTTGGAGGCTCTCTATGCATATGTAGTTCATGTTGAGTTATTTGGTTTGGGCAAAAATATAGATGGTAGATCGCGCACTATCCGGTAAAACCGCCATAACTTTTGCATACGAACTCGGATTGCAACGTTCTTTGGCTCGTTGGAAAGCTAACGAAAATTTCAATCGCGAGCTTAGGAGACTTTTGACAAAGTGAAAACCCCCAAAAAAATATCGTTTAGGGCCTCAAAACAGTCTCCGAAGTTTTAGCAGCCGTTTTTGGTTTTTTTTTTTTTTGCAACAGAAAAGGCTATTACAGACGGTTCTAAACAAGAACCATCTGTGAAAACTCATCACGCATTACGAACAAGAACCGCTCAGGAAAACGCTATCACAGACGGCTCAACAAGAACAACAGGATAATTATCACAATGGTTCTTGTTCGTAACCGCCAGCGATGACGCTTTCACGACGGTTCTTGTTCGTAAACGCCTATGATGAGTTTTCACGACGTTCAAAAACCGTCTGTGATGACCTCATATCATCACAGACGAACAAATTCAAACGGTTTAGAAACCGTCTGTGATGACGGTTCTGAACCGTCTGTGATGAGGTTTTCCCTAGTAGTGGATGATTGTGCGTATCGTGCGGTGCTACGTAACGGTTTTTTTGTTTGTGATGGTTGTAGGACACCGGAGCTAGGTCATGGTGAGGCGGACTAGATTGGGACTAGGTTAGGAGAACCGAGGTCCAGAACGATCGAGGTTGTGTTGGAAGATGATTGAGGCTAGTAGAGTGTGTACAAGCCGAGAAGACAAGGAACTGGAGCGGAAGCTACCGGTGATGAACATGACGGGCAGCAGCAAGGTGGACCGGGACTAGACTTAGGGAGTTGAGGTCCTAAACGGTCAAGGAAGCCGGGTGCAATCATGGTGAAACATGTGGTGCTCCAAGTGACTTGGTCCCAGTTGCAAGCGAGGACGGTTCGATGGGATCCGGACGCATGAGAGGCTTGGCGGGAAGTCATTGGGGCAACATGGATGATGATGGAGCATGGAAGATGCTTCGAGGCGAAGGAATCGCCAAAGGTCGATAGAGGGGCATTTTGGGAAATTGCCCTATACCGGAAAAGTGGTACGTGGTGATATGCGAAACCACCTTCTTGGCCTTGGAGAAACCGCGACGCAAGACGGCGCAAGGAGAGGCGATCAAGGTCAAGAGAAGATGAAGACGGCGCTTTAAAATGCATGCGTGTGTGACCCGTTTGTGTGTGGGCCTTAATGAGAGCCCATTAGGGTTTTGCTTCTAGAAGGTCTAAGCCTTCACTATAAATAGAGGAGGGAGGTGGCTGCACCTCCTCAACCCTTCATTTTTGGAAACCCTAGCTTTGGTTGTTAGGGCTTGGGGAGATTAGTGGGAGGTTAGGGTTCTAGAGATATGGATTGATTTGAGTGCTCAAGTGTTGAGCTTTGTCCTCCATGGTAGAGTGGCTGTAAACCAACATCAATCACAAATCTATCTATGTAAGATTCCTCAAAGATGAATCTCTATTTGTTCTTGCTCTCTATTTGGTGATTTTGGGTCTTTCTTCGATCCGCGAGTTTTCTGTTGGTTTCTTGCCTTGATCTAGCTTGCTGTGACATGTGGGAACACATCTAGGATCATCTTGAGCATCAATCACCCGCGAGCAAGTCTCTAGATCATATTTCGATTTTGACTTGGTTTTGGAGCACACTTCGTTCAATTAGAAAAAGATAGGAACTTTGGCATGGATCTATGCGATCCTTGATTAGAATAGGTTCCTAATATCTTAGAGAAGGTGTGTCTCAAGTTTTGCGGAGTTTGGCCTCATAGATCAAAAGTTAGACCGATTTGAGTTTCGTTTTATTTATTCTTTTTACTGCTCGAAGAAATCGGTCAAACCATTCTCAAGACGCCTTCCGATCGACCTTGACTAGATTAAGTTTGGGCTGTGTTTCTCTGTTCATCACCACCGGTCGATCCTTGATGTTAGCGGTCATACCGCTTAATGATCCGGTCAGACCGCCGTATACAAATCGGTAAGACCGCTCAGCTTCTGTGATTTCAGCTTTTGATCTTATGCTTTGGGGTTTTGGATTGGATTCAATACAAGTCTTCCGTTGTACTTGAATATTGATCTTCATAGCTTCCATAGCTACTGGAGTAAAATTCGTGTTGAATCTGATCTTGGTGAAAAAGTGATCGTGCTTCTATCCACCCCCCCCCTCTAGTCGCCGTTTCGGTCCAACAGGAACACCCGTTGATCTTTGTAGAGGTTGTCCAGGACCACCCAAGATGTCCCCTAGGACCTCAAAGGAGGTCTTTAAAGAGGTCGTCTAGGACCTCTCGCGCGGATTTTGAGGCCAGGACCTCCCAGGAGATCTTTGAAGAGGTCATCTAGGATCTCTCAGGAGTTGTTTGAAGCTAGGACCTCCCAGGAGGTTTTTGAAGAGGTTGGGACCTCACAGGAGGTCTTTGAAGAGACGTCCAGGACCTCTCAGGAGGTCTTTGAAGCCATTCTGCCTTCTGATTCAAAACCGAATATTAGTTGAAATCAGCGGTAGCTTTAAGTACTTACTGTTGGACCAATCAGCACTGCAATGAACATTATAGGTGCCAAATCTTTCCATCAACACATGCCCCCTGTTTTTGGAAAACAAACATGTTTGCCACAAAATAATAATATCTTCAATTGCACTTCAGGACGATGATTAAACACCGGCCACAAGTATATTTCTCAGGACGATGATAAACAACTCATCGGCCATGTGTGTTTCTTAAGCATCTTGCCAAACACTCGGATAGTATTTTTTCAAATAGATATTCAATGATCCATCAAAGCATTGGTAATTCTTAGAAACTTATTGCACAACTAACAATGAATCACCAAATGCTTCTACATTCTTTACGCCCATAAACTCTAAAATTTGCAACCCTAACCAAAGAGCTCCATACTCGGCCTGATTATTGGTACAAAAATATTCTAAACAAAAAGATGTATCAAAGGCAACATCTCTAGGTGAAACTAAAACAATACCGACACTTTGTCCTTCTCTACAAGCCGAGCCATCAAAATATAATTTCCATGGATGTTGTCGGACCCGGGAACGAAAGATCTCGAACCCTTTGTGTTCATACACTAGTCCAGGATGTCTAGTGTACACAGTCAAACAAAAGTGATAATCAAAACATATCACGCACTTTATTAATAATTATTCAGAGTTTATTACAAAGGAGGCTTATAAGCCAACAATAAAGAACACAGCGGAAGACGAAGAAGATGTAGTAGAGTCCAGTTAATCTACCACAGGCAATCGACTGGGGAAGCGGCCTAGTCGTTAAGATCCACACCGGTAGCGAAGTCCTTCTCCTCCGAAATTTGTTTCCATAAAGCAAGTATGAGCACAACTACCGTGCTTGCAAGTTACACCCGTCAAGTAACAGATTGAATGCATGCATAAGGTAAACAAGGGGTATTGGCAGGGTTTATTTGCATAAAACAGCATTTTCAATTTTAAATAATCATATTAATTTTCAAGGCCATTTTTATACTATATCTAAAATCAAAATTTTAAATGACAGTTTTATAGTGTGGATAACCTCTATATTTGAATGGTGAAGGATACCCTCCTATCACATGGCTAACCGCCCAATTTTACCACAAGGATTATCCATCCAAAATCATCTGTTGAAACCATTTTGAAAACAAAAACAAGTCTAACTCGGAGTGGCTTTGCTAGCATGTCCATGACCGCGGACGCGGCTATTCGAATAGTTTTCTACTCTCTACAGAGGTTGTACAGCTTTACCCACACGAGATAATTTGCTCTTTGAGTCGGCCAATCCACGCTTCCTAAGGCGTGTGACAAAGCAATTATCACAAGACCGTTACAATGATCTACCTCGAAGTACTCATGCCCGGTAAGGTTTCGCTTCCTTTGGACTAACCATCCTCCGGGAGCCACCTCTTGCACCAGGTGGGACTACTGTCTAACCAACACCCACACATACAACATGGCACGAATATCTATGAGGTATCCCAAATTATTAAGCCAGGTCTTGCCTAGACAAGACGTGTGGCGGTATGGTAAGGCATAGCAAGATGCGGCTCAAAGACCGGTCCTTAATCGACTTGGGCGTCTTACAAAACATACCCTGGGCTTTAATCCTAACCAGATTAAACCCGTGCATAAACCTACACCCACCATTCATCCGTTTCGCCCAAGTCCAAACCATTTTTGATTTTATTTGTAAAAACCACCTTTATAAACTCTCTATGGTAAAACAATACCATAGATTAAATTTTAAACAAATTTGTAATGGTTTGGCTAAATCCTCCCAAAATCAAATCATGGTCTAAGCATTTGCTAAGCATGTGAGTATTTTTCATAATAATTTAGCTAATGGTGACAAGGGCAAGACAATCAATAATCAAATTGGCCATACCAAAGGTATTGGAATAACTAAGCATTTAAACAGGGTATTAAAATAATTGATTAGAAGTATGCATGCAATAGTAATTTTACAACTGAATTAAATAACTTTAAAATACTGGGAGCAATATGGTCAAGGGTATAACTTGCCTTCATTGAAGTCTTGACTCTCTAAATCCTCCAAAGGATCTAACTCTCCGGAATCGTCGAAGTCTATAGGCGAAAGTACGATAAATTCAAATAAATTCAAAAAGACAATTTAAACTAACTCCAAATGAAATAATTTTATTTTATTTAGCTAGATAATAATTGTTTAAGATTTTAGCAATTTGAATCACCCAATTTGGAGTTGGATAAAAAGATATGAATTTTACAAGTTTAAACCTAAATCTGCATTTTAAAAGAACTTCCTAATTATTTTTCTAAAGGAAAATCTATATATTAGCATAATGTCGACATCACCCTCGATTTTTGGAATTTAAATAAATAAATCAATTTCGACAATTGGGCCCTATGTGTCATGGACACGGTTCACATGAACCAAGTCCGTGCGGTTTTGGCTCAGGGGGTTTGATGTGGCGCCACGTAAGCGGGGTTGGCGACGTGGCTCCCACGTGGCTGTGAGGTGGCGCCACAGTGGCGCGTGCGTGACCGTGAGGTGGCGCGGCCACGTCATCTTGGCGGCCGGCGGCAATGGCGTTGATCTCGCCGGCGCGGAGCGCCACGGCGAGCTATAGCGAGGGTGGCAATAGAGAGAGGGAGGTGAGGGGAACACGGTGCTTACCACGGTGGCACAGGGGCTCGCACGGCTCGCCGGTGGTGAGGACTTTGGTGGCGGCGTGGATCGGGTCACGGTGGCGCGGGCGATTTGGGCGTGCTCCGGCGAAGGTAGCGCGCGCACGAGGTCGGCGAGGAGGCTGCGGTGCCGAAAGTGCGGTCGAGGTCGCCGGGGGCCCTTGGACGCCGCCGGAATTGGAGAAGAAGCACTCGCGGCCGGGATACTTCAAAAGCCAAAATCCGGCCAAACGAAGAGGGAAGAGGAGGAGAGGTTGTGGGGGAAATGGTGAGGGAGAGAATGCGCACCCGGTGCTCCCTTTTATAGGGGCCGGGGCGGAGGAGAGGAGGAGATCGTGGGCACGGGCGATCGTGGCGGCCATGGCGGTTTTTCGGCGAAACCGGCGCGAGGAGAGGGGGTGAAGGGAGTAGTGGGGGCGGTAGAACGTGGGGGAGCAAGTGTGCATAATCCCGCGTGGAATAGGGGCGAAAAACGTGGCCGATTTGGAGCTCGTGCGTGCGTTCATGGCGGTTGGCTCGGCGCGGCTTTAGGTTGAAGAAAGAAGGAAAGAAGAAGGAGGGCGGGGCCCACTGTCGGTGAAAGAGAGACGTGAGAGGGAGAGCGCACGGGCGTGTCAACCGTCGGATTTCAATCCGACGGCCAGAGCGAAAGGCCAACAGCCGCGTCTTGAGTGCGTGGAGGATGGGCCGAAAGTGAGAGAAAATGGGCAAGCGGGGAGGATTCGGCCCATTTGGGTTTTCCGGAATTTAAACGATTTACTAATTAAATTAATCAGATTAATTCAAAAAGGCTTTTAGAAAATAGCAAATAAAATCCAAAAATTCTAGAAAAATTCAAAGAAATTCCTAGAGTTATTTTGGACTTAATAAAATTATTCCCAACTTAAAGTTGGCTTTTAATTTTGCAAATAAATTATTTTGGTTTTAAAATATTTAGGAAAAAGCTTTTAAAATTTCAGAAAATTTTAGAAATTAAATTTTTATTTTTAAATTCTAACTCAAATAAACTTCAAAAACTTTAATAAATTTTGTTTTTTGACTTTTATAACTTCATAAATTCAAATAAAGCAATCAAACTCTTTCAAATTTCAGAAAGTCCAACAAAATAATAACTTTAATTAATTTAAATTGGTAACAGAACTTTGGGTTGTTACAAACTACCCCCCTTAAAAGGAATCTCGTCCCCGAGATTCGGAGTGGCTAGAAAGAAAACTAGGGATACAAGGTTTTCAGTTGGAGTTGTTGCCATCTACATTCTACTCTTCATCGGACGGGGCCTGAGCTGTGATGTTGTACAGATGTCCCTTTCCAGAATTCCACGGCTTCCTATTTGCTTGCATGGTTTTGACTTTTGGAACTTCAGGGTTGGCTGGATTCGCTGCCTACTGCTTCTTTGGACAGTTATTGGCATAATGTCCTATCTCATGGCAATGAAAACACGTGATGCCTGCAACATAGGAGGGGTCCTTCTGTGACTGGCCATCTTCAGGTGCTTTGATAGACTCCAAGCTATTTGGGTTGTTTAATGCAGGTGCTTCAGTGGAAGTTGCTGGCTGGAATCTGACTTGATGCGATGAAGTCCCTCTAGCTTTAGGAAAACCTCCAGGGTTGATCCTCTGTGCAGTCATTCTTCTCTTGCGATTCTCCATCTCTACGTGTTTGCCCTCCTGGCGAAAGGCTTTGTTCACTAACCATCGGAAGTCGGTGTAGTCTGGGAGATCGCTTGGACGGAGAGCTCATCATTTAGCCCTTCCATGAACCTTTCTCGCTGTTTTCATCTCGCCACGCTCTGCTTGAGCGTAGCGAGCAAGTTGGTTGAACCTATGCAGTATACTGCCCACCGAAGCGGTTGCCTTGGCGAGCGATTGAACTCCTTCTTCTTTAAGGTCATTAACCTGCGGGGATATGTGCATGGCGTAAAAGCTCGCACAAATTCATTCCTGTGATGGCTTCAAATTAGCGTGTGAGATGTTGAAGTTGTCCCACCATTCCGAAGCTGGCCCCATGAGTTGGTGCGAAGCAAACAACACCCTTTCACGGTCGGTGCGCTGAGCAATATCCAACTTCTTACCAATCGCCCGGAGCCAATCATCTGCATCCATGGGCTCTGTGCTGCTTGAGAAAGTTGGTGGACGCATCCTCATAAATTCTGACATGTTGGTCTTCTGAGGTGGTGGAGGTGGAGCTTGGAAAGCTGCAGCCTGTCGAGTTTGGTTGTTGTTGATGGACTGAGAGAGCAGTTCGATCAGACGGTTTTGATTGGCCATCATCTGCTGCCATTCCGATCCATTGTTTGGGGCACTTCCATCATTGTTGGTGTTGGTTCCACTTCCAGAGTGACGAGTGTTCACCATCTGCTGGTTTCTCCAGAGGGTTAGGAAAGGAGACAACGGATAGGGAAGAGACAAATAAGAGGAACTAAGGGGATAGAGCGAAACAATACTCCCAAACGAGAGAACCAACCCGAAAGTTTTCCAGAAAAACTTTAATAGCTTTATTCAACGTTCTATCAATTAAAACTCTTAATCTGGTGAGCTGACTCAATACACAAAATGAGTCTTGGCAACTTAGGCTATATGGCTTGGTTGACATCGCGATCTTCAATTCACGGCCTTCGATGACGATGCTCTCTTGACAGCTTCATGCCTTGTGAACATATGGCTTAAGAACGTGTTGACCATCTATAGAAATTTCCAAGGGAGAGAGGATCAATTTAACATTATAAAATGGTGAAGAAAGAATTAGGTAAGGGAGAATTGCTATAAAGAAGCTAAAGATAGACAGATGACCAAGATGAGGAGAGAACAACTTATTTTTCTTCTTATATAAAATAAGTTTTGAAGTTTTCAACTAACGACCATTCTAACAAGGCTACGACCTACAGTCGATATGGCTCTGATACCACTTTTGTCGGACCCGGGAACGAAAGATCCCGAACCATCTGTGTTCATAGACTAGTCCAAGATTTCTAGTGTACACAGTCAAACAAAAGTGATAATCAAAACATATCACGCACTTTATTAATAATTATTCAGAGTTTATTACAAAGGAGGCTTACAAGCCAACAATAAAGAACACAGCAGAAGACGAAGAAGATGTAGTAGAGTCTAGTTAATCTGCCACAGGCAATCGACTGGGTAGCGGCCTAGTCGTCAAGATCCACACCGGTAGCGAAGTCCTTTTCCTCTGAAATTTGTTTGCATAAAGCAAGTATGAGCACAACTACCGTGCTCGCAAGTTACACCCGTCAAGTAACAGATTGAATGCATGCATAAGGTAAACAAGGGGTATTGGCAGGGTTTATTTGCATAAAACAGTATTTTCAATTTTAAATAATCATATAAATTTTCAAGGCCATTTTTATACTATATCTAAAATCAAATTTTTAAATGACAGTTTTATAGTGTGGATAACCTCCATATTTGAATGGTGAAGGATACCCTCCTATCACATGGCTAACCGCCCAATTTTACCACAAGGATTATCCATCCAAAATCATCTGTTGAAACCATTTTGAAACCAAAAACAAGTCTAACTCGGAGTGGCTTTGCTAGCATGTCCATGACCGCGGACGCGGCTATTCGAATAGTTTTCTACTCTCTACAGAGGTTGTACAGCTTTACCCACACGAGATAATTTTCTCTTTGAGTCGGCCAATCCACGCTTCCTAAGGCGTGTGACAAAGCAATTATCACAAGGCCGTTACAATGATCTACCTCGAAGTACTCATGCCCGCTAAGGTTTCGCTTCCTTTGGACTAACCATCCTCCGGGAGCCCCCTCTTGCACCAGGTGGGACTACTGTCTAACCAACACCCACACATACAACATGGCACGAATATCTACGAGGTATCCCAAATTATTAAGCCTGGTCTTGCCCAGACAAGATGTGTGGTGGTACGGTAAGGCATAGCAAGATGTGGCTCAAAGACCGATCCTTAATCGACTTGGGCGTCTTACAAAACAAACCCTGGGCTTTAATCCTAACCAGATTAAACCCGTGCATAAACCTACACCCACCATTCATCCGTTTCGCCCAAGTCCAAACCATTTTTGATTTTATTTGCAAAAACCACCTTTATAAACTCTCTATGGTAAAACAATACCATAGATTAAATTTAAAACAAATTTGTAATGGTTTGGCTAAATCCTCCCAAAATCAAATCATGGTCTAAGCATTTGCTAAGCATGTGAGTATTTTTCATAATAATTTAGCTAATGGTGACAAGGGCAAGACAATCAATAATCAAATTGGCCATACCAAAGGTATTGGAATAACTAAGCATTTAAACAGGGTATTAAAATAATTGATTAGAAGTATGCATGCAATAATAATTTTACAACTGAATTAAATAACTTTAAAATATTGGGAGCAATATGGCCAAGGGTATAACTTGCCTTCGTTGAAGTCTTGACTCTCTAAATCCTCCGAAGGATCTAACTCTCTGGAATCGTCGAAGTCTATACGCGAAAGTACAACAAATTCAAATAAATTCAAAAAGACAATTTAAACTAACTCCAAATGAAATAATTTTATTTTATTTAGCTAGATAATAATTTTCTAAGATTTTAGCAATTTGAATCACCCAATTTGGAGTTGGGATGAAAAAGATATGAATTTTACAAGTTTAAACCTAAATCTGCATTTTAAAAGAACTTCTCGAATTATTTTTCTAAAGGAAAATCTATATATTGCGCAATGCTGACATCAGCCCTCAGATTTTTGGAATTTAAATAAATAAATCAATTTCTGACAGCTGGGCCCTATGTGTCATGGACACGGTTCACATGAACCAAGTCCGTGCGGTTTTGGCTCAGGGGGTTTGGTGTGGCGCCACGTAAGCGGGGTTGGCGACGTGGCTCCCACGTGGCTGTGAGGTGGCGCCACGATGGCGCGTGCGTGACCGTGAGGTGGCGCGGCCACGTCATCTTGGCGGCTGGCGGCAATGGCGTTGAGCTCGCTGGCGCGGAGCGCCACGGCGAACTCCAACGAGGGTGGCAATAGAGAGAGGGAGGTGAGGGGAACACGGTGCTTACCGCGGCGACACAGGGCCCGCACGGCTCATCGGCGGCGAGGACTTTGGTGGCGGCGCGGATCGGGTCACGGTGGCGCGGGCGATTCGGGCGTGCTCCGGCGAAGGTAGTGCGCGCACGGGGTCGGTGAGGAGGCTGCGGTGCCGAAAGTGTGGTGGAGGTCGCCGGGGGCCCTTGAACGCTGCCGGAATTGGAGAAGAAGCACTCGCGGCCGGGATACTTCAAAAGCCAAAATCCGGCCAAACGAAGAGGGAAGAGGAGGAGAGGTTGTGGGGGAAATGGTGAGGGAGAGAATGCGCACCCGGTGCTCCCTTTTATAGGGGCCGGGGCGGAGGAGAGGAGGAGATCGCGGGCACGGGCGATCGTGGCGGCCATGGTGGTTTTTCGGCGAAACCGGCGCGAGGAGACGGGGTGAAGGGAGGAGTGGGGGTGGTAGAACATGGGGGAGCAAGTGCGCATAATCCCGCGTGGAATAGGGGCGAAAAACGTGGCCGATTTGGAGCTCGTGCGTGCGTTCATGGCGGTTGGCTCGGCGCGGCTGCGGGTTGAAGAAAGAAGGAAAGAAGAAGGATGGCGGGGCCCACTGTCGGTGAAAGAGAGACGTGAGAGGGAGAGCGCACGGGCGTGTCAGCCGTCGGATTTCAATTCGACGGTTGTGAGCGGAAAGGCCAACAGGCCGGCGTGCGGGTGCGTGGAGGATGGGCCGAAAGTGAGAGAAAATGGGCAAGCGGGGAGGATTCGGCCCATTTGGGTTTTCCGGAATTTAAACGATTTACTAATTAAATTAATCAGATTAATTCAAAAAGGCTTTTAGAAAATATGAAATAAAATCCAAAAATTATAGAAAAATTCACAGAAATTCCTAGAGTTATTTTGGACTTAATAAAATTATTCCCAACTTAAAGTTGGCTTTTAATTTTGCAAATAAATTATTTTGTTTTTAAAATATTTAGGAAAAAGCTTTTAAAATTTTAGGAAATTTTAGAAATTAAATTTTATTTTTTAATTCTAACTCAAATAAACTTCAAAAACTGTAATAAATTTTGTTTTTTGACTTTTATAACTTCAGAAATTCAAATAAAGCAATCAAACTCTTTCAAATTTCGTAAAGTCCAACAAAATAATAACTTTAATTAATTTAAATTGGTAATGTAACTTTGGGTCATTACGTATGTACTGAATAAATAATCAACTTGACTCTATATCATTTGTCAATCCTATGATCAACAATGAAATTAGCTACAATCTGGCCTTTCGTAGATTTGAAGGATTCATAAGCCAAATCATACTCTATTAATGCATAAGCCCACTTTCCAATTCTACCACTTAAAATCAGCTGTTGCAACATATATTTAATAACATTGGTTTGACATGCAACAACACAAGTACTAGATAACAAATAATGCCTCAACTTGGTACAAGCATGATACAAGGATAAACATAATTTTTCAATGAATACATACCTCATCTCAGCTCCCAGGAGACGCCGAATCAAGTAAGTAATCACATATTCTTTGCCATCTATTACTTGTGTCAAAACAACGCTAATGACACTTCCTTCTGCAGCAATATATAGCCGAAACGGCGTCCTGGCTTTAGGCACCCTCAACACAGGAGGTGTAGACAAATACCTTTTAATTTCTTCAAATGCCTGTTGCTATTCTGCCCCCCAAGTAAATTCAGTCTCTTTCTTTAACTGAAGTATAGGAGTGAATGCACTAACTTTGCTAGACAAATTAGATATAAACCTCCTCAAATAATTCACTTTTCCTAGGAATTTTTGTATGTCCCTTTTATACTGTGGCGCCTTTTCTTTCTTAATAGCCTCCATTTTGCTAGGCTCACTGGCTATCATTATTTCCTTGCTTTTTGTTACATCAGCCTTTCCTGGCCGAATCAGCACTTTCTTGTCTTCACAATCAAGCATACTCAAAGGGAGGGATTGCTTCTCTATTTTGTGCCCCTCTGTCTCCTGATGATTTGCAAACTTCAATCGACCTCCATTAATGGCCGATTGTAACTGCCGGCGAAACGCATTGCAATTATTAGTATTATGAGTAAACACATTGTGCCATTTGCAATATGAGTGCCCTCCCAACTCCTCATATGATGGTATAATATTATGATCTAACAACCTTATATGCTTTTCTTTTAATAAAATATTAAAAATCTGATCACATTTAGTCATATTAAATGTATTTTTTTTCTCCTTTAGCCGATTTTTTTGTGGAGACAGCTCCAAAGCTAAACAAACGAATGGTTCAGATTCAATATCTACCCATTCGGCTATACATTTATTTGTACTTGCCTTGTCCGATATCTTAGAAACACATTCTATTCCCTTAGTATCGGTTTTTTCAACTTCACCATGCTCCGATCTTTTACCTTTGATACGAAAATAATCATGAAGCTTGTTCCCCATTTGTAACCATGCATGAATTGAATTTGGAACAAGTAAAGTAAACCTCATAGATGTAATACCCAGCAAAGATAATGAAAACAACTTTGATCTAAATGGGTTGCCACTACCGGCCTCTCTACATTGCACAATAAATTAGCCGACATGTTCTATAGTGATTCCACTGTCAATAATCAAATTAACTTTCAGTTCGGCCAAAACTGAACTCTTCCCTTCACTTGTATGGTCAGCAATTGAATCACAGGAGAGTTCGGTTTCTGTTGAAGTCTTGGTGCTGGAATTTCTTTTTTCACTAAATTCTTCACCAACCGAACACGTGCTATGCTCGGCCTTTTCTATTGCATGCGCATGACATCTACTACCTAAATCATGTCCATAATCATCCACTGTTGCCATTGTCAACGTGTCATGGCTAAGGCCCGAACTGCTTAGGTGTTTGTTCGGCCATCCTGATTTTTGTGACGTGCTACCGCTACTATGGTCGACTACAACTATTGCAGCACCAATCTGACGTGCAACAGTACCATTACCGACAACATCACCAGTAGTCAGCAACACTTCTTGTCTTCCTTTTTCAAACAGATCCTCAGTTGTTTTAGCACGAAATTCAGACAGTAACACAAAGACCTTCTTTATCTCAAGCATAGCCGACCTACTGTTTTTTATTTTTCGCATAGCTAAGTTTGCTGTTTTCGATACAATAGATTCAGAACAAGCACTATTGTAACAGCCCAAAAATTCATAAAGGCAAAAATATAGGATTTTTAAAACTTTTTTGTTTGATGTCTGTTGTCGTTCCGATCACTTGCATTTTTGAGAGTTACTTGAGTGCTTTCTCTTTTCTGCTTTCTTGATTTTGTCTATTATCGCGTAAGAGTTCCTTAAGGCTAAAACCAGAATTTTAGCAAGTCTAAAATTATGTGGTTCTATCTCTTCCCATTTCTTTCTAGCCCTCTTTCCTTCTTCCTACTAAGCACTGTTGGTCTGGTTCAGTCCGGCCAACAAGCTCCCGTACATTCCCTCTCCCTTCCTTCCCAGCCGAGCTAGTGCTCGTGCCAGCGATCCTCTCTCCTGTTCCACTGACTGGCACATGGTTCAACCATTGTAGCTGGACCTCCCTAACTGGGATCAGGGTAGCCGTGCCCCTTTCCACTTGTGTGCTGCGTGCGCCAGGAGGGAGAGGTCCAGCATGGTGTGGTCTATTGACCACTAATAGCAGTCACCTAGGATGTCATTCCACTGCCCTATGCTACCCATGCCGTCAACTGCACCAACCACTCCCCCTCGTCGGTTGTGCCAAGGTGCATGTACATATTCACTCCAAGTCCCATACTGCCTTTCTTTGCCATTCCAGTGCCAGCCTCACTCTCCTCCTCCTCCTCCAAGAGAGCTTGAGCTCCATTCAGGCTCAAGCGCTTGCCTCGGCTAAGCGCCACCGCATCATCCCTGCCTTTGCTGTAGGCACCCATCGCCTGGAAGACCACTATGTGTTCCCCTCCGACCAGGGCATTTCAAGACTTGCCCGAAGGATCATCTATCTGCTTCTAGGGAGCAGCCTTGAAGACCGAAGACCACCCTTTTGCTTCAAGCTATTTTTGCAAACACGGAGCTTCTCTCGAAGTCGTAGCCCACGTCGCCAGCCGACTCCGACTAGCCCATTTCCCAGCCCGCACCGGTAAGTTCCTAGTGGCCAGATGCATTTCCTAATTCGAGCCACCTTGACTCTCTTTTGGATTCTCCTTGGTTTTTCCTTTGGCTTTTCCGCTGATTCTTTTGACCCCGGCTGTGTAGTCGAATAATTCTTCCATTCGACTATGCACGGTTAACACCCCCCTCCCACGACCTCCCTCTTAGTCGTGACCTTACTTTTTACAAAGACCGCCCCTGTGGCCGCGTCAGCCCATTTTACAAAGACAACCTTCCTAGTCGTGACCTCCCATTATACAAAGACCACCCTCTGACCGCGACCTCCTACTTTACAAAGACCACCCTCTTGGCCAGAACCACCCATATAGTCATGACCACCTAGTTCACAAAGACCACCTTCGTGGTCGCGACCTCCTATTTTACCAAAACCACCCTCGTGGTCGCGGCATTCCATTTTGCAAAGACCACCCACTGGGACTTTCTGCAAATACCTCCCTTGGTCGTAACACCCTTTACGACCTCCTACATGGTCGTACACCTCCATGACCAACCCTGGTCGCGGTACTTCCATGACCTCCCACAGGTCGTACAACTCCCGTGACCTCCCGGTAGCATCTCCATTTCCCTGAAGTCTCAAATAAACAGAAACATTTGGTTTTGATGAGAGTTCAAAGCTTATTTGGAAGTTCTATACGGAACCTCCCTTGGCGCTCATCTTGACCGTCGGGTCCTCCGTTGCATTCATCTTGACCATCGAGACCTCCCTTCGTTCCATCGTGACCATCGGGACCTCCCTTGGCGTTCATCTTGACCGTCGGGACCTCCCTTGCGTTCATCGTAACCATCAGGATCTCCTTTGGTACAATCGTGACCGTCAGGACCTCCTTTGGTTCCATCTTGACCGTTGGGAACTCCTTGGCATTCATCTTGACCATCAGGACTTCCCTTGCATTTATCATAACCGCCCGAATCTCCTTTGCATTCATCTTGACCATCGGGACCTCTTTGGCATTCATCTTGACCGTCAAGACCTCCCTTGCATTCATCGTAACCGTCAGGATCTCTTTTGGTTCAATCTTGACCGTCGGGACCTCCTCTGGTTCTAACTTGATCGTCGAGACCTCCCCCCGCTTAGATCTAAGGGCTCAGACCTTACCTCGCTTAGATCAAAGGGCTCAGACCTCCCCTCGCTTAAATCCAAGGGACCAGACCTCCCTTAGTTTAGATCTAACGTTCCAGACCTCCTTTCATTTGGAGCTAACGGTCCAGACCTCCCTTCGTTTAGATCTAATGGTCCAGACCTCCTTTTTATTGGATCTAACGATCTAGACCTCCCTTCAGTTAGATCGAATGGTCCAGACCTCCTTCTGTTTGGAGCTAACGGTCCAGACCTCCCTTCATTTAAGATCTAACGATCTAGACATCTCTTCGTTTAGATCTAACGATCCAGACCTTTCCTCGAGTGGATCTAACGATCCAGACCTCCCCTTGATTGGATCTAACGGTCCAGATCTCCCCTCGATTGGATCTAACGATCGGGACCTTTCCTCGAGTGGATCTAACGATCCAGACCTCCCCTTGATTGGATCTAACGGACCAGACTTTCCCTCGATGGGATTTAACGATCCAGGCCTCCCCTCGAGTGGATTTAACGATCCATACCTCCCCTCGATTGAATCTAATGATTCAGACCTCCCCTCGAGTGGATCTAACAATCCAGACCCCCCCTTGATTTGATCTAACGATCTAGACCTCCCCTCGATTAGATCTAACTATCTAGACCTCCCCTCGCTTGGATCTAAGGGTCCAGATCTCTACTCTTTTAGATCTAAGGTCCCAGATCACCTTTCCTTTAGATCAAAGGGTCCAGATATCCTCTCGGTGGATCTACGGGTCCAGACCTCTTCTCATTTTGATCTAACAGTTCAGATCTCTCCTCAATTAGATCTGAGGGTCCAGACCTCCCCTTCGTTAGATCTCTCTATTTGTCTTTTTTGCAAAAGACCACCCTCTTGAACTTTTTATAAAGACCACCCTCATAGTCCACGACCTTTCCTTAGTCCTAGCACTCTCACGACCTCCCCTGGCTACAGTGATTCCAGGACCTCCTTAGGTCACAGTACTTTCACGACCTCCCCGTCGTATTCTTTTGCAACCACTGTAAACTCTATGACTTCCATAGCTTCGACCACCATAGCTACTGCAACCATCTCCTAGTCGTAAGTGTCCTCACGATCAGTTCCTAGTTGTAAGCCTTTCTACTACCACCTGGGCATAAGTTCCTTCCACGACCAGTCTCTGGTCGATGGGGCTTACAGACGTATAAGTCGGTCGATCAAAGAGCCCCCTGCGCCATAATTAAAAGAAATGGTCTAGGCATCCTGTTGTGTTGTTGTTAAATATGTTTGCTCATTCGAAGTATTTCCATTTGTTGAACATATTTGGACTTATTGGATTTTATTTGATTACTCTTAGTCGTTCTGGAGTTCAATTGTATTAGGCGTTTTTAGCAACGGAAGATATCATGGAAGCGCAACCCCAACAAGGACAAGATTGCCAGAGCACTAAACAGGATGATTATCAACATATTGAGCAAAATTATTACCCGGATATCGAGAAGGTCGAATATCAGGATATAGAGCTTTATCAGAACATTGGCCAAGACGAGTCAACACATTGATCATTTTGAGCCTACTCTTTTGCAAATTATGTTGCTTTAAAATTATGAAACTGCATTGCTATGTTTTATCAAACTAAATTGGTCTAGATCATAGTTAATGCCTTAACAAATACTTGTGTATAAACTTCCAACCCTTGAACTTGGACATTATCCTTTGTCACCCTAGACTTAATGGATTACATACTAGTTGATAGGTCTGTATCTAAGTGTCATGCTTAACCTTGCTTAGATACATGGTCATATGGGCATTAAGTTGCCCAACCATAATCCTTAAAAGATTTGGGAAATGATTTGGGCAGTAAAGGCTGGGAGCCTGGCTGGTATGTTGAGGTAAATGGTTATTTTCAAAACAAATAAAACTTCAAAATTATTTTCGACCGGGGCGGTTGGAAGGAATGGCTGGTGCCGGGGGCACGAGAAGAGGTTGGTATGTGGCTGTACCGTCCTGGTCAAGTAAGGACCGAATCTTGTGATGACCTCTCATGCAAAAATAGTGCAGCCACAAGTCTATTATGGGTACGACCTGGCCGACTAATTTGCTCGCCTCAACGTAGATCCACTGTTGGGATGAATGCGGGTGGATAGCCGGGGGAGAACGAAGCCACAAGAACCGCATTGGCACAAGAGGGGGCCTCCCGGAGAGCCTCGGGAGTGGGCTCAGGGCGGTGGAAACCTCAGTGAACGGATGGAGTGCGTTGAGGTTGAGCATTGTAAAGGCCTTGTGGTAATCTCCCCTTGATTCGCATGTCCAAGGAAACGTGTGTATATATCAAGGCGATTACCTCTTGTGGGTAAAGTGTGCAAACTCTGCAGAGTAAGAAAACTATCATGACAGCTGTGCTCACGGTCAAGAGCGGTGCTGAGAACTTGCTGGATATAGCTTTCATTTTTACAAAACCATTTGTGATGAAAAGGGAAGGCTGTGGTGGGACCCCAGGGATTTGAGAAATGCCTGGTCGGGGACCAGTGGTAAATACGGGATAACCCAAGTATAGGAGGTGGGACCTCCACTAGTACTTTACAAAAGAAAAATCAATTCTGAAATCTGATTTGTTAAAATGCTAAGTCTCAGGATTTCCTACTACTTATCTATTTCAAACTTGGCTTTGTGCAAATAAAAGAACTCTAAAGCTTCCCTTGACTAGCCTTGCATCTATACAACTGCATTGTGTGTTGGCTCGCGAGTACGGTTGTGTACTTAGGCTCTGCCATTTTAATCTTTTCAGTCCCATGGGATCAAGACCCCTGTGACCACTACTACCCAAATGCTGAACCGAATGGTGTTGAAGATGATGATGCTTAGGCCGGGAACCCCAGTCGCTTGCCTATGGGCAGAGTGAATGGATCCACTTCGACTTACTTTGCTTCCACCCTCATCTTCGTTTCTGTACTCTAGCTTTTGTAAGGTTTTTGCTTTCATGACTTCTTCTGTAGAACAATTGGCCTTATGGCCTATTATAAATATATGTATATTTCTATTATATCATGTTGCGGGTTTTGCATTATTCCTACTAGCACTGTCCCTAAGAAGACTAATCGCACCTAGCACGGTCCACTCTGTGCATGGACATACATCCTACCCGGGGTGTGGTCTACAGGACCTCCTCCTGGACATCTCCAGACCTCTCGGGACCTACCTTGAACTACTAAGGGTCTCCCAGAACATCCTCAGGAATTCCTAAGACCTCCCATGACCTCCTTACGGACCTCCTCCGAGACCTCCTCTCAGACCTCCTCTGAAATAGCTCTAGGACCTCCACTTGGACCTCCTCGGGGACATCTCAAGACTTCCCCCGGACCTCTCTTGACTTCCAGGATCTCCCAAGATCTCCTTTGGAACCCCCTTGACCTCCTGGACCTCCACCAGATATCTCACGACCACCCTTAGATGGTCTAAGACCACTACCTGATGCCTCACGACCACCCCTAGATGGTCTAAGACCATTGCTAGGTGTCACATGCCCACCCCTAGGTGATCCAAGACCATGACCAGATATCTCACGACCACCCTTAGATGGTCTAAGACCATAACCTGATGCCTCACAACCACCCTTAGATAGTCTAAGACCGCTACCAACAGCCTCACGACCCCTCCTAGATGCTCTACGACCACTCCCAGATATCTCACGACCAACCCTAGATAGCCTAGGACCACTACTCGGAGACTCACGACCACCCTATATGGTCTAAAGATCGTTACCAGCTGTCCCAAGACCTCCTCAGGATCCCCTTGGACCTCCTAAGACCTCCAACGGATCTCATTTTGGATCTCCCCTGACCCCCAGGACCTCCTCAGGAGCACCCCAGATCTCCTTAGGATGTCCACAAGACCTCCTACACCCTTTTGTCGTATTCTCAGGACCTTCTATTCCAGACCCCCTGCACCTCTTTGGTCTTATCCTCACGACCTCTTCAAGACCTCCCAAGCACATCTCTACAGCATCCTTGAAGACCTCCCCACGACGACAACAGGGCTTCCACAGGACCTCTTCCAGACCTCCCCCAGGATCTCCTCGGGACAACTCCAGTTTTCCCTTGGGATTTCTTCAGAACTCCTCCAGGACCTTCAAGACCACCCCAAATCCTCCCTAGAGCCTCTCCCGGACCATCCCAAGACCTCCTCGGCAACCATGTGTAGTCGTAGACTTCAATCAACGTTCCCTATACGTCACGGCCACAGCTATCAGCCATGACCTGGTCGTAGGCCTGCCTAGGGTTGACTTTGTATGCTGATCAAGACTAAGGAACAAGAAGGCTACTGGGATAATTATGAGCATTGATCAGGACTAAAGATCAAGAAGGCCACAAACTAGGTCACGAGACCACAGTCGATCGCCGATGGGCATATCGTGAAGAATTCCACACGCTGTGCTTTGGCACCTCTTCCGCAGCTGACCCTCTGAGAGTATTTGGCCTGTACGGCCATTCCACAGGAGAAAAACCATAAAGTATATTGGTGCTTGTTTATTATTATGTAATAATATAACAATTTCAGGATATGTATTTGAACCAACAATGTAACTGTGTGTCTTAGCTACTGATCCAGGGAATGACACAACCATGCACAGTGGGTCCCAAGTTCCAAATTTGGGGTCTTACATCTGTTTTGCTCGGCTGCTACTATAGCCAAACTATTGTTCACGGCTTCTGCACATAGATTACTGTTCACATCCGAACTAATTACTGAAATTTCATTTTTGCTAACCTTAGCTACAACAGTCGGCAACACTTCTTCCTTTTCCTCAATACTAGCCAACAATTCAACAGTAGCCGGCCTTTGTTCTTTTCTTTCAATTACAACCGGCTTCTCTTTTTCTAAAACCGACTCTGACTTCTTATTTCTAGAATAAGCATTGAGACGCTTTCTCACGTCTTTGCGTACTTCAGTTGTAATAACTTCTAAACCAGCCCTCCACTTTCCTTCATCAAATTGCCATCCAAAAATTTTAGACCCTATGTCCTGCTCGGCTGCAAGCCGAGTAGACGCGGAATCAACTTGTCGTTCTGAGCTAACAGTATATGGCTTTGGGATATCACAAAAATATGACGTCGCGGGCTGCACATATGGCGTATCTTGTTGGGGGATACTAAAATAACTTTCCGGCCATGAACTATGAAGAATACCGGAACTTTGGGGTGGTGTAAGGGATACACTATATGCTACGGTGTTGTATGGAGGCACATGCACACTTGCTGAATTCCCATCTATTCGGCCATAATCATTAATGGCGTATGGAGCCGAATCATATACATTAGGTGTTGCGTATGGTGCTGAAAAGGTATAGGGTGTGACCTCCATTCTAGTAACATATGGTGTAGCATATGATGGCTTATAACAACTAGCCGAACCTATCATATTAATTTGGCCATGCTGATCGTTCATTGGCACACTAGTTTGTAGTACTCTAGGTGGTGTAAATATTGCCGATGAATTGAAAGACGCAGGCTCATGTTGTATGTTGCTAATAGCATTGAAAACTGAAGTATGCATATTGTTTTGCATTGGCTGTTGCATATTATCAACATGTTGTAATCCTAAAACTGAGGATCTAAAACGATTATCTAACGTGTAATCTGGATTCCTAGCCAATGCACTAAATTCATCAAACATAGGCATAGCAACATCAACATATGAATTCATTGCGACCACCAGATTAGATTGGGAAATAGGTAACGTACTTGCAGATGTTGCACCTCCGGCTCGGTGTAGATTGATGACAGTACAACCTTCTTCTTGATGACACCTTGCCTTCTTCTTGATGACACCTTGCATTTATCTTCTATTGTGTCTAGGGAAAAATTCGGCTGTAACTTATAGCCGAACCAATCGATCCCCAGCGGAGTCGCCAAATTGTGTTGACGCCAAAAATCAACACACGAGGTCACAAATAACTAGATTGCTTCACTTTCGTAGAAGCGTACGACTAGTTTTCGAGCAAACTAGCAAAGGGGATAATTCTTCAATTACGGCGAAGAACCGGCTATTTTACAAGCAAGAACAGCAAAGGAGGGGATAATTCTTCAATTACGGCGAAGAACCGGCTGTTTTACAAGCAAGAACAGCAAAGGATAGCTACTCCAATCTCGCAGGAGCACGTGGCTGGTTTACAGGCAAACTAGCAAAGCATAGCTATTTTACTCTAGACCTAGATGCAAGAGGTAGATGAAAAAGAAAGGAACGATTCTGTAGATTGATTTTTTTGTGTCGTGAATCGGCCATGACCCTCTTCTATTTAAAGGGCGGCAGGTCTTAGCCGTGGGAGCTCAGGACTCCTAAACCGAACCAAATTTACAGATACGGTTCAGTTATGATCTCCAAACCTTCTATAATTGACATATCTTTCCTATCTGGTCACGTCAATTCCCTTAAGGATCTCCTGGAGGGAGGTATTGGATGCTTGGCGAAAAATCCCATGGGAGGTCCTAAGGAATTCCCCGTGGGAGGTCCTGAAGAGGTCTTCGTGGGAGGTCCTCGTGGGAGGTCCACGTGGGAGGCCTTGAGGAGGTCCTGAGCGGTCCTGATAAAGCCGCGTGGATGCTCCTAGGGAGGTCTTGAACGGTCCTGATGAAGCCTATGGAGGTCTTGAATGGTCTTGATAAAACCTGAGGAGGTCTTGAACGGCCCTGATAAAGCCGCATGAGCGCCCTCGACGAGGTCTTGGGCGGCTCTGACGAAACCACGTATCACTCCGGAAGAGATCCTGAATGGCCTTGATGAAGCCGCGTAGCGCTCCTAAGGAGATCCTGGTGAGCGCTCTTGGAGAGTTATTGGGTGGCTCTGATGAAGCCACGTGAGTGCCCTTGAGAAGGTCCTAGGCGGCTCTGATGAAGGCGCACGAGTGCTCCCAGGGAGGTCTTGGGTGGTCATGATGAAACCACGTGAGCGCCTTTGAAGAGGTCCTAGGCGGCTCTGATGAAGGCGCGCGAGTGTCCCTAGGGAGGTCTTGGGGCGGCTCTGATGAAGCCACGTGAACGCTCCTGGGGAGATCCCGGCCTCGCTTTTCCTTGTTCTCACGACCTGCTACTTTGCAAAGACCACCTTTTGGATATTTTGCGAAGACCACCCTTTTGAGCCATGTCCTCTTGCCTTGCAAAGACTACCCTCTTGGTCATTTTGCAAAGACCACCCTCCAGGTCCTCCTAGGAGGTCTTTGTGGATATTTTCCAGGACCACTCATGACATTCTCTAGGACCTCCTAGGAGGTCTTTGAAGAGGCCGTCCAAGACCTCTCAGGAGGTTTTTGAGGAGGTCGTCCAGGACCTCTTAGGCTGTTCACCGAGGCACTGTAGCGAGGAGGTCTTCCGAAGTACTGTAGCTCAAGTACTGTTCATTGAGGTACTGTAGCGAGGAGGTCTTCCGAAATAATGTTCGTCTGAGTACTGTTCACCAAGGTACTGTAGCAAGGAGGTCTTCCAGTATTGTAGCAAGGAGGTGGTCTTTCAGTACTGTAGCAGTGTGGTCTTCCAGTACTGTAGCAAGGAGGTAGTCTTTACAAAAAGACGCTATCTCAGGAACACCCGTTGATCTTTGTAGAGGTTGTCTAGGACCACCCAGGATGTCCCCTAGGACCTCCAAGGAGGTCTTTAAAGAGGTCGTCCAGGACCTCTCGGGCAGATTTTGAGGCCAGGACCTCCCAGGAGGTCTTTGAAGAGTTCATCTAGGACCTCTCAGGAGTTGTTTGAAGCCAGGATCTCCCAAGAGGTTTTTGAAGAGGTTGGGACCTCCCAGGAGGTCTTTGAAGAGACGTCTAGGACCTCTCAGGAGGTTTTTGAAGTCATTCTGCCTTCTTATTCAAAACCGAATATTAGTTGAAATCAGCGGTAGCTTTAAGTTCTTACCGTTGGACCAATCAGCACTGCAATGAACATTATAGATGCCAAATCTTGCCATCAACAAGTAGTAGCTCAAGTAGGCTAGATGCCGGTTGCTTATGTAGGGGAGATGCTAGTACCCCTATGTGCTTCCGTCCAATCGACGGTTCCAGCGACAACTCCATTCAGTTCTCTAGTGAGAGGTGCAGAGGCTCTACCCGTATAGGAGTCCAGCATGGTGCAAAAGTGTGGTATGCAGGGATTTTTATTTCGGCCTGTTATCGGCTGATTATCGGCGATACCGGTTCTATAGGATGCCCCCGATACCGGTTCCGATTTTGGCCGATTTGAATGAACTTTGTCAAAAAAAATTCGAATTTGATTGAATTTTGTTCAGTTGATGAATGAGTATAGTAATACAACCATAGAGTTGATCCCAAATTTGTATACAACTTGCTAACCAGCTCAGTTGATAAATTTTGTCCAAATTTGATTGTTTTTTAATTTCAAATCTGAAAAATTCAATTTTAAAAAAAAATTCAGCCGAAATTGGCCGAAAATTTCCGATTTTCAACCTTACCGGCCATATCGGACTCTCCCGGTAAAAAAATCTTACCGATACAAAAAAAAAAACCCTGGTGGTATGTCCCTTTTAGATCTGTAGCAAAATTTCTCCATTTTCCAACGAGTCATCTCGCCACCGGGGTTGAGGATCCTCAAATTATCTGTCCTCAGTGGTTCCGGCCGACTCAATCGGGATTCTCGCCGGCGTTCAAGCTTGGCGCCACCACGGAGCACTCAAGATGTCAGACAAACTCAACCTCCAATTGCTCCGCTGAGAGCTAAGGAGGCCTTCATCCACCTCCCACCGCCGTCGATTGCTAGCGATGATGTCACCGCCACAAGATCTGGGCTTCTCGGCGTGGGAGATGACGACTCTACTGGTCAAGGACATGGTTCTAATTTTTGTTTCTTTTAAGGTCTTTTTTGTAATTTGGGGATGTAACGTGCTTTCCTTTTAAACATGGAACCCTAGGCCCTTCGTGCTTTCAAAAGAGTATAGGAATTAATCTCAAATCTAGCCATGCATGCATGAATCAGGAGCAAGTTGAGAGAGAAGATCGAGTACTTGAATGTAAATTAAGTAACAGTGCGCTGCATGTGTATGATCAGTTTATGTACTTGCGTACATAATTAATTTGGGGCAATGATTTTGAGTCGTGGTACATTCATGCATGCGCAGCTAGCTAGCCTCTCGAGCAAACGGAACCGGCCTATATATATTGGCTGGTGAATGCTAGCGTGATGCACGTACTTCCTCCAATCACAAGACGAAATGTAGTTTGGATATATAAAAATTGTATGAATAAATTTTCACAAAAAATAATTTTATAACATTACACTTTTATAACTTTATTCGAAAATATAATGATAAAATTTAGTCATCAAAGTGGCATCCTATTGACTTTAAAAAGTAAAAAATGACTTCCCAAGGGAGCACCAATCAAGTTTTGCTGGTACAAAACATGTGGAATTGATTCCGTAGGTTTAAAGGAATATACACACACGCTATTAGCTGAGCGTAGAATATCTATTCTACACATTGCCAGCCCACTCCGCCAGCACAGGGCGTGCGCTCCCAACCAGCTACACGGCCCATATCAACAGTTATGGGATAGGGATCCCTAGTGGCCACGCGCGTGATAAGTGGGACATAGCAGTAAAATCCAAAGCGGCATCCAGTAAACTCTCGACTAGAGCAAGATCAGACTTCAGATTCGTAGTAAAATATAATGTTTCATACAAAATTAAATGTGAAAATCAGTTTTACTGTCGCGTATCAGTCCAGTAAAATCAGTTGGGTAGTAAAAGCAATAGCCTTGTGGCAGTAATTTGACATGTACACGGAAGTAAATTTTGTATACAACTTTACTGCCGATTAACTATGAGCCATTTCTATGTTTTTTGAATTTTGGTATGCGCACGGCAGATGCATATATTACGTGTGTGGGGCCGCATCCTACAGGATTCTCTGCACTATAAAAAAGGTATATATTCTCTCTCCGGCGGCGCCTCAATCCTCATAAAACCCCATGGTTGTTATCGTAGGATTTCCGAGTCAGGATCGGAAACGATCTTCGGCTTCAACCCCCGCTCAGTCTGCACGTCTCTCGGTATGATCAAAAAAATTTGTTGTATTTCGTTTCATATTGTGGAAATATCTAGGGTTCCGAACAAAAATTCCACAAACTACGCACAATCTATTTACCTCCGGCGACCCCTATCCCAAATTCGTGTTTTCCAAAGCCGCATTGAAAGGCTTGGAAGAAGAACTTGAGAAGTTTCCAACAATTAAAGATCCAAATCATGAAATTGCATTTCAATTATATGCGAAAGGATATCAGGAAAAATAAAAAATCATGTCAGTTATTTTGAAGTTATTCTAATCTCGTACACACAAAAAATTGCAATTATTCATCTACTACTAGAATTTGGATTTATTTTATCGATGCAAATTGGATTTGGACTCCAATGACTACTACAACAAAAATGCATAAAACCGGCCGACCACCATAGTCTAGTAAGTAGCAAGGTCATCCCACGTATATGTGTCGCGCTCCAAGCCATAACCGGCAGGAAATCCCCCACCATTGCGCATTGGAGGGTGTACAACATGAAGACCCCAAAGCAGGCCCTCTAGAACGACTACGCGTTCTACGTCATGAAGTTCTTGGAGTTTTGGGACGACAAAAGTAATATGCTTTGCACATTGATTGAGCCGATAAGCAGTAATTACTTTCACAGCTTATAATAATAGAACCTTAGATGTATAATAACTAACACACGACACTAGCACCCCGTATGCAGGAGAAGGGGAGTGAGTACAGGGCCGAGCTGATGTTCTATTTGTTGTTCCACAAGATCAACAGCGTCAAACCCCTACCTGTAGAGACGAAGCTTTAGCAAAATCGTAAGGGGGTCCAATCGTCAAGAGCAAAGAATCCAAGAAAACACCAATTGCCTCGGTCCTCCAGGCTCCGGCTTCCCCGCCAACCAGCCAGTCACGCCTGCACCTCGTCACAAGAACCGACCGCCCTTCACAGCTCTGTGGCTCGGGCTCAAAGGCCACGGCACCACCCGACCACGCCTAGGCCTAGGGTTTCTCCTCGTCAGGTTTGCTCCTCATAGTCGTCTCCTTGACCTCAACTCTCTCCTAACTAGTAACTCCTAAGACTAAGAGGCTAAGACGGACCTCAGCGTCAGTTGCTCAGCCCTTAGGTGGTGTGCAAGCTGCCAGGGACAAACGAACACTCTACATAGAGGGTCATCATAGACAGCTCCAAACCATCATCACAGATGGTTTTTGAACTGTCTGAATTTTTGTGTCTATAATAACAGGCGGTTATCACATACTGTTTTTTATTGAAACCGTTTGTGAAAGCCTACTATCACAGACATTTTTCACCAACAACCGTCTGTGATATGTAGAATATCACAGACGGTTCTATTTACAAACCGTCAATGATAGTTTGTTATACCTAACTAAATTTTTTATGATTTTCGGCTAGCCTCAGGAATTGCTAACCATGCCCTTTGAAAAAAGCAAGCAGAAAACATATAAATCACAGATGAATCAATTGTTGACAATTCAAAGTGATCATTTACAACTCAAAACCAATTACAAAAGAATATGTTCAAGTACTGTCACTAGAGTTACAATTGAATTACAACTACTCAAAATGAATTACAATTGAATCAATTGTTTGAAGATCGTTCAGCGGTGTCGACGGAGTAAAACTCTCCACTAGCGTTAATGATCTACGTGTTGATGAAGCTACAGAGCATCCCTCGAATCTCCGAGATTTTGGTCATAACCAATGCATCTAATCGAGTATCAGGCCCTGTCACTAGCAGGAGTAAAGTAGTAAGGATATGTATTTTAATTTATAATTAGGAAATAATTATTGTGAGATCGACAAACCTCTGGATCATTCGTCTTAGCACTCATGATTTGCTGCATATGACGGCAAACATAGAATACACATAGGTGATCTCGTTTTACTGGTGGCACTGCAAAAATAGAATTACATATATAAGTATAGTCAGTTCGAGACGCATTATTACGAAGTGTGATATATGATTATTGTGTTGTAGCGCGTACTGAAAATCGCGTCCTGTGTTGTAGTTTGGTGCTCGATTCCTTGTGTGTCCCTCCCTCGGCAACATAGGCGATGAACGACCTACGTGATTCCAAAAATTTATCCTCGGCCATTTCAAATGAAGGAAGACTACAATAGAATTGTGTATGGAGGAAATGAGCATACATATCGAGTATTCCTTGAAGAAGGGTGAAGTCGTGGTTTTTGTTGTGTAGGGAATCAAGGTATATTACCTTGTTTCTCTTTGGTACAATGACTAAAAGGATCCAGTGGAACCTACTCATGTATATCGCCATAGTCATTAAACCTAAGTTCGTGTTGCGTATAAGGTACAAATGAAATTTGTATAGCAAGTAGTGAAGCACTTACTTCTGGTTGTAGGACACTAGTATGTAGTCCTTGCCACCCTGAACAAGCAATCCCATCGTTATGTATTTCACGACGTAGGATGTGTCTTCGGTGATGCATTGCTCAGAGACCAAGTGTGGGTCGAGAAAACCCACCAGTTCTAGCCATCGTCAGGTATTTTTCATCATGTATCTATACATAAGCAATGATTGTTGTGACATTTATCGGTATTTCATGAATGTGAACTTAATTGTACACACTTATAGTGTCCAAAATCGTAGAAATGAGGCGTCGAGTGCATTGAGGTTGAATAGGTCGAATAAGTCGTCGAAACCCACGATGAAGTGGCCCAGCTCATGGAAGAAATACTCTTTCATGTATCTGACAATGATTCCAGTATCACACCCCTTCTCATTGGTCTTTCGCATGTACCAAACATGCAAAGACTGGCAGCCTACTCCAGCGTGGGCTAATACTATGTCGGGGGCCAACAGACTTCCGAGGGTGTATGTCCTGGGCTTAGGAGGTGCTTTAATGTTTTTTGATTTTGATTCGGTCTTAACGACTCGCCTGCTACACATCTTTCCATGAGACGACTCGGGGACCGATACGGCGACATGCTTTTCTTGTTCCTTCAGCGTTTTCTCCACGGGAACCGATGTGGCGGCCTTTTGAAGTGAAGGATGAGGTGGAGTCATTGATGGTCCTGTTGGAGAGGCATGGTCATGTCGAGATCACAGCACTGCAGGGTCTAGGGCGATGTCCTTCTTGGGCCACTGGATAAAAGTGTACATGGCATCCCCTAGTGTTCTGATGTCTTCGTTCAGGCGAATCTCTAGTGGGACGACCATGAAATGGTCATGTACCATGTCCACCTAGACCTTGGTGTAACCCTGCACCAGCTGGATACCATCCAGCGGTGTCCTTTTTTTGGCATGGATACACCATCCCCCGCCCAGCCTAAATAGAAATGGACCCAGTTAGCCTCACTTGGAGCTTGCAGGGCGTCGGCTCCTACAAAACAATACACAATTAGCTAAGGAGTCCTATAGGTCTATCTTTGGAGCATTCTAGAGATGTACATTACCTTGATGTCGTCGATAGGTAATTGGACATCGCCATGTTCAGAATTTTGCATGAACGTGACGCTACTCGATGTTGAGGTGGACTGGCTCCCAAAATAACGGGGGCGGCTTGCAATTGATTGAGGAGTTGATTCATTTGATCCTGCAATCTTGTTTTCTGTCCTTGAAATTTTGTAGTAAGCTTCTCTACCAACCGTTCCTCGCACTTCGTCTTGGATCTCTTCCTACTCCTATACATCTCGGAGTCGTCTGGGAATCCCTTCCTCCAAGGTACATAAAACCCAAGGCCTCGCGTGCAACCTAGGTGCTCCTTATTTCCTAGGGCCATAGATAGTATATCCTTCTCCCTGACTGCTTCGAAGGAGATTTGGGAAGATTCAGTAGTCAATGCGTGGTGCAAGAGGCCATCATGTTATTTTAGACACTATAAAGTTACGGACTTATTAACAACTAGGTAGTTCGACATATTTACCATATGTTGGGACACTTCCTTGTCTGCTGGGTTTGTGAAAGAGATGCCGCTCGAAAACGTGGCTGATGCCCTCACTCTTAACCATTTTTGGGTGCACTCATCTGTAATCCCAGCAAATGGCCTAGTTGCGTTCTTGTCCTCCGCCGTCTGTTGCGTGGTTTTACCCGTATACCCAGCGGTGCCGAGTTTGTGGGGGTGAGTGTTATGTGCCTAGAGAGCCTTGTGCGCCGCACTTTGCTCTTGAAGTTCGGTCGTCATCTTCATCCGTACAAAGGCGTCCCATATATCCCACAACAAGAATTTGTACTTCGTGAACGGCGTTCGACCCGTGTTCATGTACTTTGTGACAAGTGTGCTCTTGAAGGTCTTCCACGTGTGTCCCATCGCGAGCAACGCTTGCCATTCCACGTGTGTTTGGTCTGCTTTTAGAATAGTAAACGAGCTTGAAATATTAGTCCACAGCTGGCCTGTCTACGTTTGTCAGAGACTTCCAGCTTGGTGTGGTGATTGGGACCCATTCCCTTCCAAGTATCCCACAGATGGTCTGAAATTTTGCCATTGCTTTCTTGGGACTTAGAGGGACCCTAGAGGTACTAACCTCCGTGATGAGCATTCGACCTGTAGGCAATTTCGATATTCCTCTACTATCTCGCTTACATACCACTTTCCTCGGAGATCCAGATGCACTCGGCAACGTCGATGACGGCGACGAATATGGTGCGGACGCCATCTTGCTTACTTGCTATCTATATGAGTTACATAAGCAACAAACTAAAATTTTAGAATTCAAAGTTTAAATAAAATGGACTGCAAGTTGATATCCACTAGGTATTTGTTGGAAATATGCCCTAGAGGCAATCATAGGGATGATTATATTTCATTATGTTCATAATATTGGATAACATGTTATCTTGCTCCTAGAATAATATTGTTATTATTTATTATCAAGTATGTGACTTGATTGTGAAACTTTATATTTCTGCGATGATTATTCTTAAACGTTCCCTGGTCGGAAACATATGAGGACACATATGAATAGACTAGCATATGTATTGGTTGATGATTATGTTTCACAGGTCATGGATATGGAGATATCAAACCAATAATATGGACACATGTTAGAGAACATGATGTTGGATTAGACCCACCTTGAGACACTATTGAGATTGTTATGATTCTATGTGTCGTTAGTTGGTCTCAAGCAATGATAATCCTTAGACCTGATATCAGCATGGTTTCCTATATGTGTAATAGCACTCTTAGGGGTTGCCAAATGCTACACCGTAACTGGGTAGTTATAAAGGTAACTTTCAGGTATGCTATGAAACATGCAGAGGATATGACTAGTCGGGTATGAGATTTGCCCCCTCCTAACATAACAGGAGAGATATCTCTGGGCCCCTCGCTGTGGTCGGATAAAGAAAGTGCATGGCCATGCCACTAGTAGTCGAAGTGTTCGACCACGTAAAGTTATTTGACACTCGATCGAGAAAGTATTGAACTGTCCATGGATGACACAACATCTCACCTGGAGTTCAACCAGACATCGTGAGGCAAAGGGAGTATACACGAGTAGGTTGCTTAGGTCGATCAGTTACGGACTAGTCGTATGGAGATATGAACTGGTCGTAGACTGGTCGAACGTAATCACAGAGTGGTCGTAACCTGGTCGTAAGGAGTTACGAACTGGTCGTGACCAAATACGAAATTGTCGTATAGAGATAAGACCTGGTTATAAGTGATGAGGACCTGGTCGTAGATCATATTGCATCAAAGGTTCGTCCGATATAATTTATGTGTATTCGGGAATCGCTATGTTCTGCTAGGAGCCGCTATGTCTCGTGATCGGAAAGGGTTTCCGAGTCACAACCGATTACGCATGAACCTACAGGGTCACACACTTAACAGGTTGGAACAAACTAGTACGGATACAATTCATCAAATGTGTTCGGATAGGATCCGTCATGAGCACTATATAAGGAGATGCATGAGGTTGTTTGGGATGTAAGTTTTTACACCACCGAAACCCTAGTAGCCATCTTCCTGAGAGCTCTGTCGTGCGACTTGGTGCTAGTACACCGACGTACGGTTGTTCCTTCCCTAGACGTGTGGATACCGTAGAGGCGCTACTGCGACTGTTCCGCTTGAGGACGATCCGCGATCTTCACAAGGAACTGCAGAGGTTGCTGGAGGAGACGATCGACTCGTGAGGACGTTGGACGATCGACTACGACCACTACATCGACGCGCTCTACGTTGGACCAGGCTGCTCCAACCCTTCTTCCGCTGCTCTGCGCGTGTGGTGGTAATGATCTGTGATCATCTACTTGCTTGGTTTCCTGGTTTGCGTGGTAGAAATTTTTGTTTGTAGCTATCGTAGCCTACCCGTGACCCAACAGTATTTTTGAAGATAATTTCCCTTGGAAATATATTTTATACAGAAAAAATAGAAGTTACCCAACCAATGAACTAAAATTGCCTTGTAAACAGATTAACTATATAAAGAAATAGAGGTTACCCAACCAATGAACTAAAAGCATAATATCCTGCATAAAGAATAATATGCTCAATACATTCATCATGTATACAAAAGAAATCAGCATAAAGCTAAGATTTAAAAGATTAATGATTGCTCTCAGACGGCTAGATGCACAAGACAAAATATTGGCCATCACAGCACACATGTCAATATCTCTTCACTAATTGAATATGACAACTCCAGAACAGACCTTAAGCTCAAATTAACAGAATTTCTATGCAAATATACAGAGATAAATCACAAATATTTCACTACAAAGCCTCTCAAACAAACTAAATATAACAGAGCAAATGTATCACAGAAGATTAACAAGATCATATGATAAAAGATCAAACATGATCCAATCCGAACAGGACTACAGTGAGTAGCAAAGATGTTAGATCAAACTGACACTAGAAAGCGATTAAATTTGGCTCAAGTCTATTTTCAATTATCACTTCAATTTCAGATTTTGACAATCATCATCGAGCTATCCAACAGAACCCACTAAAATCTCTTCGCAATATATCTCCTAGTGCTAGTCACAATAATCAACTCAATCACAAATCAAAGCCATTCGTCACATCTTCGATCGAAAACGAAAACGCAAACCCAAACCCAAATGATTTGAGTGAATTTATAATTGCTCTTAGAAGTAGAGTTGCGGAAGAATTTAATCTTTTCCTCCTCAAAACTTAGTCTATACTCTTCATTAAATGATCATGGCAAAAGTTTCAATTCTTGAGCTCTAAACAAACTATACTAAACTGTCAATATAACCCAACTGATAAAGACCGCAAAAAGAACTTCCAGTTTAAACAGTAGATCAAAATATCATAAATTGAACTCTACACAACTAACAGAAAAATGATCACTCTCTATATCAACTGATCACAAATACACAAGATCAGGAAGGCTAGTTGCACAAGACATAATCTTGGACATCGTAGCCTTTTAGTCTATACTCTTCACTAATCAGACTTTGAGCTCTAATCAATGCTTTACTAATCTGACAAATTAATCTCATGCACAAAAGGTTCAAACTTACACTTTCTGTCAGCAACAGATCACCAAAGCTCAAAAACTAAAATAGAGATCCTATCAATTTCAATATTAGACTAATATCATCACTGAGCAATTTAACCGAGCCCATAAAACCCACTTTGTTATATCTCTCAGTGCCTGAATCAAATCAAATATATAATTTGAAGTCAATTCAGCAGACATATATATAACCAAAGTGAACCAAAATGGATTGCATGTGTTTCGTTGTAACTTGCCAGGGTATGGAGACCATGGATCCAAGCCACTTAATTACACAGGAGCGGAGATGTACCTTGGGAGGTGGTTTCGGATGGCGGTGGGGGAGGAAGGGGAAGAGAAGGTCGAGCGGCGTGGCTCCGGCGTGAAGGAGGAGGCCAAGTGTCGCAGCTCGGGGTAGGAGGCGTCGAGGAGGGGGGTTCGGGTGGCGCCGGCATGACTTGGGGGGGCGGCCGTCGGGGAGGAGGCTTCGGGCGGTGGCAGCGTCGTCGATGTTGGGCTGGGGTGCTCGGGTGGGGAGGTGAACGAGCGAGAGTAAGGGGCTAAGGGCGCTAGGGAGGTGAACGGGCAAGAGTAAGGGCGAGTGACGAGTAAGGGCGCAAACCCTAGTGGTTCCCTACTAATAAAGGGATATCACAAACGGTTCTATTATAGAATCGTTTGTGATAAGTAATCACAGATGGTTCCATAATAGAACCGTCTGTGATATGCTACTATGTGACAATTCATTCTATAGCTACTATGTTTTTCGGCTAGCATGGGGCCAAATTAAAAAAGTTTAGAGATATGTGCAACAAGTATTCTATAGCATACTAGTTCATAACAATAGAAATCCATAATTTGGCATGAGAGCACATGAACCTTTATAAGCCATACAATAGCAGGGAGACATTAAGTCCAACATTTTTGACATATTAGGATATGAGACAAATAGGTTGTACAAGTGCATAATATTACCATTCCACATTACAATCAAGTCCACATTGACAGCAAAATCAGAGATGACAAATCCATAACACATTAACACATGACAATTCCACATTGACATGAAAATAAGAGGTTACAAGTCCATAACACATGGTAAGTCCACATTGACAACGAAATAATAACCAAGAGTAGAAAACACAGATCATGTCTCATGTTATGGAATAAATTACAATGAAATAAATTCTTAATTAAAATATAGCCCTTCATGATGATCGACACGCATATAGCTAGCTTCCTCACTGGGTTCTTCCTTGAGCCTGATGCCGTCTCCGAAAGGTGGCAACTCGTCAAATTGATTGTACTCTTTCTCATCCACGACATTCTCAACTCCGATAATCCTTCTTTTTCCATGAAGAACTACGTTGCGGTTCTTATTTGCTGGGTCTGTTACATAAAAAAACTTGAACTACTTGCTTAGCAAGTACGAATGGTTCGTACTTGTATCCAACACGTTTGAGGTCTACAGTAGTGACGACGTACTTGTCGACCTTCACACTCTGTGGAAGTTTAACTCAATGGCATCGAAACAGGGGGATCTTGAAAAGTACGTAGTCGAGCTCCCAAATCTCCTCTACGAACCCATAGTAGGAGTTCAACCCACGTGGCCCGGTAGTATTGAACTGCTCGTGAAACGCATCTATGCAGATACTGCTATTCTAGACTGTGCTCTTCCTATCCTGAGCTGTTGTATAAAATGTGTACCTATTTATGTCGTATCCTTGTGTAATGTCCCGTTTGTCCAGAGTTCTTAAAGTTTTCAAAATAAAAAGAACCATTTGATTTTGTCGAGAGTTCAAAGCTTAACTTGAGATTTTAAAAGAGCTTTAATGGACTAAACCAAACTTCAACTAAATCAGTTCGGTTTCTTCTGGAGTTTGTTGGAGTTTTCCTTTTCTCTTTTTGCTCTGTGAGCCTTTAAGCTTGGCTTCTCCTTCCAGACCCCTTACGTATGCGACCTCTCCCTCTCGGTCCAGACCTCCTTTTTGTTGGACCTCCCCTTGCTCAGACCCCTTTGCTGGTCTAAAACCTCCCTTTTTGGTTTTAGACTAGCTCAGGTTTGTGTTTCAGACCTCTTTGATCTCTGGTCCTTTCCTTGTCTCTTTTGTTTGGACTTCCTCTAGTCCAGACCTCCTCTTTGTTGGTTTGAATCTCTTTGTGTTTAGACCTCCTCTTTGGTCTAAACTTTCTTCTCTGTCTAGATCTGCTTTGGTCTAAACCTCTTTCTCTATTTGGATCTCCCTGTGGACCTCTCAGCGTTCATTTGAACTCCCTGAGTTCATTTGAGCATCCCAGAGTCCCTTTGGACCTCCCCGTGCCCATATGGATCTCCTTGTGTCCATATCGAGCTTCTTTTGAACGTCCACTTTTTCATTCGAACCTTCTCGGCATCAAATGGACCTTCCCAGAGTTCCTTTAGACCTCCCCCTTTGTTTATCTGGTCTGCCTTCAAGTCCGCTCGAACCTCCCGCTTGCTTCAGGTGCTATCACGGTGGTTCCGCTCCGCTATCGCGGTTGTACTGCTGTTCTAATCATGGTTATACCGTCCCGCTATCGCTTGTGAACCGTCCGATCCGTGTCGGACGGCTAGATCTTGTTTGGCACGTTCGGCTGGTCCGAACGTCCCACTCCTTTAGAGCCGTCCGATCCGCATTAGACGGCCCCGATCTGTTGAAACGTTCGCTCGGTCCGAACGACCCTTTTTCCTTGCCCCATCTGATTGAAATCTAGCAGTCCTACTCCTTGATGCCTTATCTCGTGGTATTGCAGGACCTCCCCTTTAGAGATCTTAACCATTCAGACCTCCTATTTGCTAGATCTAACCGTTAGGTCCTCCCCTTTGGAGATCTTAATTATTCAGGACCTCCCCTTTGTTAGATCTGACCGTTAAGACCTCCCCTTTGGAGATCTTAACCGTTCAGGACCTCCCCTTTGTTAGATCTGACCGTTAGGACCACCCCTTTGGAGATCTTAACCATTCAAACCTCCCCTTTGTTAGATCTAACTGTTAGGACCTCCCCTTTAGAGATCTTAACCGTTCAGGACCTCCTCTTTGTTAGATCTCGACTGTTAGAACTCCCTTGGAGATCTTAACTGCTCGCACCTCCCTTTGTTAGATCTCGACTGTTAGGACCTCCCTTTGGAGATCTTAACCGCTCGGACCTCCCCTTTGTTAGATCTGACCGTTAGGACCTCCCCTTTGGAGATCTTAACCGTTTAGACCTCCCTTTTGTTAGATCTAACCGTCAAGACCTCCCATTTGTGGATCTGACCGTTAGGACCTCCCCTTTCTGGATTTGACCGTCAGGACCCCCCCCCCTTTGTGGATCTGACCCTCAGGACCTCCCCGTGGTTGTGTCTTTTGGACCTCCTGTCCATAGGACTTCCCCGTGGTTGTGTCTTTTGGACCTCTTTGCCATAGGACCTCCTCGTTGTGTGTCTTTTGGACCTCTTTGCCCTTAGGGCCTCCTCGAATTCCTTCACTCTTTGTAACCTGGACCTCCTCCGAGGTCCAAAACCCTTCTGTGGTTCAGACCTCCTTCGAGGTCTAGGTCCCTTTGTGTTTAGACCTCCTTGTAGGTCTAGACCTCCCCTTTGAGTTTAAGACCTCCTTTGAAGTTTAGATCCCCTTGTGGTTTAGACCTCCCAGTTGGTCTAGACCTCCTCTTTGGGTTTAAACCTTTGTTGGTCTGGACCTCTATGCTGGTTCTTTGTTTGGCTCTAGACCCCCCTGTCTCCAGGACCTCCTTCCAGCAGGACCTCCCTGCCTTTGGGCCTCCTTGCCCTTAGGACCTGCCCGTGGTCTTTTTTTGCGAAGGCCACCCTAGCGGTCAAGACCTCCCTCGTGGGTCACGACCTCCTTTCTTGACTTCCCCTTGACCTTCACAGGACATTTTACTATTTTTTTAGATAGTAACCTTGTAACTCTTGTTTGTACCTTGCGCACCCTTTTCTATCTTTTGTCACGTCCTTGCAATTGCAAAAGTGTGCACCCTTTTATTGTTGTCACCTCCTCCTTGACCTTTTATCTCCTCCCGTACCTGCTCTAGTCCTTTTTGGTACTTGTTGGCAGTGTACATTTGTACCAATACCTTGAACCTGGTCACTCCTTTTGGTGGCATTCCTATTCTCCTTTTCCTTTATATGGAGCACCACAGAGCGACCACTGCCTCCTTGTTTTTCACTCAACCTCCTCCTCCTCTCCCTCTCAATTCTAGAGAGCTCTCTTAGCTCCTCTGGCTAGACCTCCCCCCCTCCCCCCTTGTCGGAACTCCCTTTCCTGTGGACCTCTTCCTTTTTTTGGTTCTAGCCTAGTTCTTTTCGGTTTCTTTTTGTGTTGCTTTATTTATTTGTTTTCTTTGCATCGTGTAGATTCCATTGGTGTGGAGGAGTTTGAAGATCTAGCGGCCTTCTCAGAAACTCAGCAACTCGCCACTGAAGGCAAGTCGTGGTCCTTGATCATTTTGAACCCACCTTTACAAAAAGTACTTTGATTTGTTATAAACCTGCATGGCTATTTGTATAAAATGGTTTGGGTTCTAGTTAAATACCCCCTGTTTTATGCCTCCTTGATTCTTTGGCAATCCACATGTTGACATGTTTCCTTGAACACCTTAGGATGGGTACTGTTAGTTGGTTTCATATTACTATTGCCAACATGGGTATCGTGCTTGCTTAGCCATGCTCCAGTAGACGCTGGTGTCCTCATGAATCAATATTGCTAAACTTGACTAATTAAATTATGGAACTGTGGTTGGTGCCATTGTTGTGCAACTGTGGTTGGAGCCCAGTTGTATTGGTTGTGGTCGAAGCCACCTTTGTTAAAATTTCGATGCGGTGACTGTGGTGGTCCTTTGGCCGTGAAACCCCAAAACTGTTTTATGCTCAGGCAAGTTGGCAAGGTGCGAGTAGTGGGTGCTCCATGAGTTGTTGCTGTGGAGTCACTTGGGTGCTCCATGAGTTATTGCTATAGAGTCACCTGGGTGCCCCAAAGTTCGTGCTATGGGGTCACATTGGGTTGAGGATAGCCTTGCCTGAGCAGCCAATTAAGGACTGAACCTTGGGAGCCATTGATCTGGGCCATGTCGTGCAACCACATGTCCATTATGGGATGGACCGAGTGCAATAACTAGAGATGTTCTGATTTGGTTCTATTGTGGTGGAGCATTGGCGTGCTGGCGCAAGAGGGGGCACGAATCCGGTGGAGGTTGCAGCCCAACCGGAAGCGAAACCTCAACGGGCAGAACTGAGTCGGGACAGACCTTTGTAAAAACCCGGTGGTGGTCTCTACTTGATTCACATGTGTAAGGTAACGTGTGTAATATCAAGCGACTACCTCTTGTGGGTAAAGTTGTACACCTCTGCAGAGTAAATCTATTCGAATAGCCGCGTCCTCGGTTATGGACACGCTTGAAGATTTCGAATGAGGGTTAGACGTTTCTTCAAAAGAGGTCTTGTGAACCCTAGAAGTGGTCCACGGTTGATTGTGGGAATCGGCGAGTGCTCTGGGTGGCTCCGACGTACTCGTGATGACCATAGTTGTCTGTGGAGGTCTAGGGGTGGTCTTGTAGAGCTCTAGAGTGGGTGCTCTAGAGAAGTCGGGGTTGGTGCCTTGGGAGTGAGTGGGTGCTCACGACCTCCCTTCTGAAATCAAATGTATTTATGTATTATTGTTTTTACTTGAGCTTTGCAATCTATACATGTTATTTACTGTCAAATATTGCTTTTTGCAAACTAACCATACAGTTCACCTTGTTAAGCCGTGCATGAATATTACTTACATACATTGTCCCCACGGCTTGCTGAGTACATTCAAAGTACTCATTGGCTTGTGCCCTCTATTTTAATCAGCAGAGGTGGGAGATCCAGAGGTCCGGTGCTCTCGGGGAGGAGCTTTTGAAGACCCCTGCACTAGGACGTCCTCCACTTGGTAGCCTGTGGGCTAGCCGAATGGACCCTGTAATTGTTTTGTTTTTCGCTGTGATGTTGTTCTCTTTTGCTGTTGGCCTTGAGAGGCACCTCTGTACAAATCTTGACCTTAAGGTCCCTTGTTAATATAAGTGTTAATTTGTCTGCTTCATCTTTGTTCCTGTTGTATGGATTTGATTACACTAATGTGGAGTCTGTAAGAGCTAGCCAATCTGATCCTGGGACTAGCTCGGTGTGCACATGGCCAAGACCCCTAGGAGGTCTTTGAGATCTCTTGGGAGGTCCTGGCGGACCTCCCTTCGGAACGTACCGGGCGGTTCCACTGCTCCTCCATGAGGTAGTACCGAAGCAAAAAAAAATTCGAGCGGTATATTTCGAGGGAGTTCCTCACACCTTGCCATGTCACAATTGTAAATTTAGGCCCTTTTGCCAACCATAGCAGTGTATCATCACTTGATGACCTCCCAGTGAGTCTCACCTTTAACTATTCGTTGAATCGATGGTTGTGCTCTTTCGTGACCCAAACCTCCAACCGGTCTGGATTCTGTTGGCATACCATGTCTTTGTGCTCGTCGATGTATGAGGATACTCGGGTCATGTGTTGAAAGACCATGAAATAGGCTTGAACGTACGTATCCAGATCGAGAGTGATTGCTTTTCTTCCGATAGTCCCGATACCCTCTAGTCTCCCCTCATGACGAGATAGAGGCACACCTATCGGTTACACCTGAGCCATGTAGTCGAAGCAGAACTCAATGACCTCTTCGGTTACATAACCTTCGATGATGCTGCCCTCCGGTCGAGATCGATTCCATACGTAGGACTTAAGAATTCTCATGAACCTCTCGAACGGGTACATATGACGTAGGAACACAGGGCCGCATATCTTTATCTCTTTCACAAGGTGAACAATGAGATGGACCATGATATCGAAAAATGACAGAGGGAAATACATCTCAAGATTATATAGAGTCATCACCACCTCGGCCTGCAGGTACGTTCGGCCTTTATCGATCTCTTTCAGTGCTAGCTCAATCCTTATGTTCATATCAACCAAGTCACGCCATGCATTGACACCATTCTTTGTTTTGCCACTAATGTTCAGTAAGAGGTCAATCAAGCTATCACATACATTCTTCTCCGTGTGCACGACGTCGATGCAGTGGCGAACTTCTAAGTGCTCCCAATAAGGCAAATCCTAAAAAATTGATCGCTTCTTCCTAATGTTCTTCTGATGGGTCCTCAATTTACGTCCTTTTCCAAACACAACATCGATATCCTTAACCATATCATAAATCTCTTCCCTTCTAAAAGCCCTTGGAGCTGAACCGTCATCCTTATTTCCGTCGAATTGTTTCTTCATCTTGCGGTATGGGTGAATCTTAAGAAGGAACCTACGGTGACGCATATACATAGTTTTACACGAGTTGTTCAGCCATACACTCTCGGTACCATCCTAAGCAGTGCGGACAGGCTTTGGCTCCTTTTGTACTGAACCTCGATAGGTTACCAAGGGCAGAAAAATCATTGATGGTGCAGAACAACATGACGCGCAAAGTGAAGTTCTCTCTTTTGTACGTATCCCATACTTATACTCCTTCGTTCCACAGTGTCACTAGATCTAGCAATGGTGCTAGGTACTCATCAATATCGTTCCCAGGTTGTTTCAGCCCTTGGATAATTAGTGACATCAAAATGTACTTCTGCTTCATACACAGCCAAGGAGGAAGGTTGTACACACATAGATTCACGGGCTAGGTGCTATGTCGGTTGCTCATGTTATCGAAAGGATTCATTCCATCTGTACTCAAACCTAATCTTATGTTCCTTGGTTCCACCCCGAACTCTTCGAAGCTCCGATTGAAGTTTCTCTGTTGAGCAGAATCAGCAGGGTGTCTTAGCTTTCCATCTTTCTTACGCTCCTCCGAGTGACAACGCAGCAATCTTGCCTTCTTTCGGTTCACCAATAAACGCTTCAAACGTGAGATTACAGGCAAATACCACAACACCTTAGCAGGAGGTCCTTGCTTCACCTTAGTAGGATTCTTACGCTTGTATCGGGATACTTTGCACACGGGGCATACATGCATGTCTGCATACTCTTTACGATAGAGGATACAATCGTTCAGACATGCATGTATTCTTTCTACTTCTATTCCCAATGGACAAAGAACTTTCTTGGCTTGGTAGGTGGTGCTGGGCAACAAGTTTCCCTCTAGAAGGATGTCCGCTAGGAGACCTAGCAACGCTGTGAAACTCTTATCGGACCAACCATTGTTTGCCTTTAATTTCAGCAGTTCAAGCACGGATGACAACCTTGTGTATTCCGGCTTGCAGCCAGGGAACAAAGGTTTCCCCGAGTCCTCCATTAAGCCCTCGAATTTACCAAACTCTCTCTCACTATAGTACCCTTCTGCATCGCGTAGCATCTAATCCAGATTGTCATCGTCCAATCTATTCTCATCAAAAACACAGTCTACATCCGACATATCATTGACTTCCTCAGCGATGTCGTTATTATTAACTTCTTGTATAATCTGCTCTTCACCGTGACTGGTCCAACATGTATACTGTTGGGGTACGGGTAGGCTACGATAGCAACAAATCAAAATTTTCTACCACGTAAACTAGGAAGCCAAGCAAGTAGATGATCACGGATCGTTACCACCAGACGCCAGCAGAGCAATGAAGAAAGGTTGGAGCAAACTGTCCAACGTGAGAGCTGCCGATGCAAGTTGGTCGAGTCGATCGTCCAAAGATCGAGCACGTCGGTGCGGTGGTCGTGGTCAATCGCCTCCTCTAGCAACCTCTGCATTTCCTTATGAAGATCGCGGATCGTCCTTAAGCACAACAGTAACCGCAGTGGCGCCTCTACGGTATCCACACGTCCAAGAAAGGAACAACCATGCACCAGTGTGCTAGCACCAAGTCGCACGGCAGAGCTCTCAGGAAGACGGCAGCTAGGGTTTCGGTGGAACAACTCAACTCACAACTTTCGTGTGTCTCATTTGTTACGTTCACCCCCTTCCCAACAGCCTCATGCATCTCCTTATATAGTGCTCGTGACAGATCCTATCAGAACACGTTTGACGAATCGTATCCATACTGGTTTGTTCCAACCCGTTAAGTGTGTGACCCTGTAAGTTCATGCAATCGGTTGTGACTCGGAAACCCTTTCCGATCACGAGTCGTTAGCGGTTCCTAGTAGGACATAACGATTCCCGAATACACATAAATTATATCGGACAAACCTTAGTGCAATATGATCTATGACCAGGTCCTATCTCTATACAATCAGTTCGTATTTGGTCACGACCAGTTCGTAACTCTTTACGACCAGGTTTCGACCACTCTGTGATTTCGTTCGACCAATCTACGACCAGCTCATATCTCCATATGACCAGTCCATAACTGATCGAACTAAGTGACCTACTCATGTATTCTCTCTTTGCCTCAGATATCTTGTTGAACTTCAGGTGAGATGTTGTGTCATCCATTGACTGTTCAATACTTTCTCGATCGAGTGTCAGATAACTTCACGTGGTCGAACACTTCGACCACTAGTGGCATGGCCATGCACTTTCTTTATCCGACCACAACGAGGGGCCCAGAGACATCTCTCCTGTTATGTTAGGAGGGGCAAATCCCATATCTGACTAGTCACATTCCTCCGCATGTTTCATAGCATAACCGAAAGCTACCTTTATAACTACCTAGTTACGAGTAGCGATTGGCAACCCCTAAGAATGTTATTACACATGTAGGAAACCATGTTGATCTCAGGTCTATGGATTATACATCATCATTGCTTGAGACCAACTAACGACACATAGAATCATAACAATCTCAATAGTATCTCAAGGTGGGTCAATCCAACCCCATGTTCTCTAACATGTGTTCACATCATTGATTTGATATCCCTATATCCATGACCGGTGAAATATGGTTATCAATCAATACATGTGCTAGTCGATAGAGTCACTGGTGTTCCGACCATTGACATCCGACCAGGGATTCATTTAGAACGACATCATATAAGTTAAGAGTTTCACCAACAAGTTACATACTTGTTAATGTTCATAACCAATGATTCATTTAAGGAACATGATAACATATTATCCAATATTACGAACATAATAAAATATAATCATCTCTATGATTGCCTCTAGGGCATATTTCCAACATATACCCCTGTTTGAAACCCCTTCGAATCAAGTACGCTTCGATCTACACTGTGTTGTTAAATATCTTCAGATTACCACAATCAATGCATGGACGGTACATAAATTTTATCCCCTTCTTTAACATATCCTGCTCAGCAACTCTTCTAAAAGTAGACACATCATTAATGTACTCTTCGCTCACACGGTTCTCACCGTACATCCAGTTTCGGTCCATCTACACTATGCACATAACAAATTAGAGTTAAATTAGATTAATAAACCGCAAGTACTCTTCCTATTGACCAAACACACTAAAATTGATTAGCGATTAACCTAGGGCAAACATATAGGGTTACATATTGTTACCTTCGGACCTCACGATGAAAATTCCAAATATTCCACGAAATCCTCCTCCCTTTCCTTCTCCTCTCCTTCTCCTCCCTAGCTTCCTCCTTCCCTTCTCTCTTTAGCTTCCTCCTTTTCTTCTCCTCCCTGCCTCCTTCCTTCCCTTCCTTCTCCTCTCTAAGGTGGCACAATGGGGAGGAAGCAGCAGGGGTGGTAGCTCAAACTGGAAGGGGGTGGAGGCACCAAGGGCAGGGGTGTCTGTCGGGACGGCTAGGTATATAATGGCTGCATATTACAGACGGTTCTTACACTTCTACAAAACAGGTTGTACTGGATGCCTTATCACAGACGGTTCCAAAGTTGTACTTATCACAGACGGTTCCTTTCGAACCGTCTGTGATACGTAATTATCGCAGACGGTTCTTAAGAATAACCGTCTATGATACTTCACAGATAGTTCTTAGTACGAACCGTCTGTGATAAGTATCTCATCACAGACGATTTTAATCAGAAAGTAAGGAAAATTCCAAGCCACGGTAAAATCAAAGTATAAGGAAAAGTTTCCTTACTCTCTGATTAAAATCGTTTGTGATGAGATACTTATCACAGACGGTTCGTATTAAGAACATATGTGATGAGATACTTATCACAGACAGTTCGTAATATGTCGTCACAAACGATTTTTGTATGAAACCGTCTATGATTCGCAGCGCGAAAGTTCAAAAAAATTTTGAACGCGTGCGGGGTAGGCAAAATGCTTTGGCGCTGTCCTTATATATTATAGCCACCCCAGCCTTGTCTTCCATCAGTCTCTCCCTCTCCTCTCCCCATGCCGAGCTCCGACGACCACTCTCGATTCCCCGTTGCGGTTCAGCAAGGAGCCACAGACACAGACGATGACGAAGAGGAGGGATGCGGAGGAGCTCCTTGTCTACCGTAGGAGGTAGACTACCGGAAGGTATGTGTACATCCGCAAAACATACACAATTTTTTTTCCTGTTTGTGAAACCATTTTTGTTAATTGTCTTCATGGACTTTCATCTCAAACAGCTGTTATTTGAAAAAAAAAACAGGAAGGACTGCTACCGTTGTTGCCGAGACTAGTGGATTTAGTTTCAGATAGCGGCATTCCGGTTATTGCTGCTGGTGGAATTGTAGATGGTCGTGACTATGCTGTGGCATTGGCACTTGGTGCTCAAGATGTTTCCTTAAGGACTAGGTATTTGCTCAATCATGTCTTTGTATGTATTTCAAATGGAGCCTCTATTCTATAGTTTTGCAGTCTAATTTTCACATTACAAAGTTCCTTGAACATTTAGGTTCCTAGCTACTGAGGAAAGCTTTGCGCATCCTCTGTATAAGCAAAAGCTAATCGATATAAATCAAACGGACTATACAAATGTGTTTGGGCATGCTAGATGGCCTGGTGCTCCACAATGTGGGTTGGAAACACCGTTCTATGTTGAATGAAAACGTGTACCGATTTTTTTTTTTGCAATAGAAAAAACTATCACAGACGGTTCTGAACAAGAATTGTCTATGATAATTACTAACACGCATTTATTCTTATTCAAAATCGCTCAGGAATATAGATTATCGCTGCATTTATTCTTGTTCGTAACCGCTGCGTGATAGCCCCTGACGCTTCAAAACCGTCTGTAATAACCTCATGTCATCACGCACACATAAAGTCGCATGCTTTAGAAACCGTGCGTGATGATGATTTTGAACCGTCTGTGATGATTTTTTCTGTAGTAGTAGTAGTATTATTAAGAACCATCTGTGACGTTTGCACTATCACAGACGGTTATTTTTTAGAACCGTCTGTGATAATTCACAGATGGATTTTAACAATAATCGTCTATGACGTATGCGATAATCACAGACAGTTATTCTTAAGAACCATCTGTGAATTATCATAGACGATTCGATTTACAAACCGTCTGTGATAATTACGTATCACAGACGATTCCAAAGCAACCTTCTGTGATGAGGCGTCTAGTATAGCATGTTTTGTAGTAGTGGAAGTATGGGCTATTGGGCTGGGCAGGCCACTGAGGTTCACACCTGAGGCCTGAGGGCTGAGGTTGTAGCGTAGGCGCATGGTGTGCAATTTTTTTCCAAAAAAAGCTAGGGGGGTGACGGCCCATATTGGCCCTCATTATGCTCCGTCCCTGCCTACCTGATGTCCTTGAGAAGTTCATGCCGCATAGCACGACAAAGTAGTATGATGAGTCGTAAACATTCCAGTAAACAATTTATGTAACACGTAGTAAAAGACATTTCGCAGCAAATTAAACACATAGAAATTTCCCAAAATAACAAAGCGTCTTCGTCTGTTGATGAATATCAGTAAAATCCAAACAAACTGTTACATTCCCCAAAACTGTATGTATTCTGATTCAATATAAGGTAGCAGAAGGTATTTGAGATTCGGAACTAAGAAAGGGGAGGTGAAGAATGAAGAACAGAGGAAGGGAAAGTTTCAGAGTATATGTCTTTACATTTGTTAACCTTTTCTATACAAAGATCTCTTGCTTAATAAATGGCAACGAGTGTAGGATCATTTGCCTTCCTCAGCAGCAGCCTTAGGCGGCCCAAGTGTTAAGCGGCCCAATCCGCAGGAGGATAACGCCACTTGGGCTGCGCCCCGCCCGCCTTTCTGCTCCCACCACTTCTATCTCCTACTCGCGTAGAACCTTCAACAGATCATCAACAGAGGTCTTGACATTCCCCTCCTTCGCCCAGCTTGCCTCTAAGTCAAGATATGGAAATTGAGCTTGCAAATCTTCCAGTCCTCCGGGTGGGCGTAGGTGCAGGTTCCCACCACTGCACTGCATTTTGAGTAGTTGAGGTCACCCTTTGTCCCGAAATCTTGTCAGATTATCTTAAGTGGAATCTGAATTCTTGATTTGCTTCAGAAACTTCGGTTTGACTCGGGTTGAAGGAGGCACAGCCCTCCTGAGTTGTGAAACATGAATTACCGGATGGATGGCAGCAGTAGATGGTAATTTTAGTTTATAAGCCACCAATCCAATCTTCTTCTCTACTTGAAAGGGACCAAAGAAACGGAAAGCCAACTTGTGGTTAGCTCTCACCGCCACCGAGCTCTGCACATAGGGTTGAATCTTCAAGTAAACCCAATCACCCTCTTGGAATTCTCTTGCTGATCGCTTCCTGTCAGCCTGCTCCTTCATGTGTTGATTTGCCCGGTTTAGATGTTGCTTAAGCAGCTCAGTCATCAATTTTCATTCTTGCAGCCACACAGTCAGTTCGGGATTCTGACAAGCAGATGTATCTCTGATTCCGAAGTGTCTTGGACTATACCCATATAAAATTTCAAACGGGGATTTGCCCAAAGTGAAATGCCAAGCAGTATTGTACCAATACTCCGAAAGGGCCAACCAATGATACCATTTACTAGGGCAAGCGTGGACAAAGCATCTCAAATATGTTTCAACGCGTTGATTAACACGTTCAGTTTGTCCGTCGGTTTGCGGATGGTATGCCGAACTCATCCGCAACTGAATCTGTGCAGCCCAAAACAACTCCTTCCAAAGCAGACTTGTGAAAACTCGATCTCGATCTGAAATAATTGACTGCGGTAAACCGTGGAGCTTGAACACATGTTTCATGAACTCTTGTGAGACCTGAAATGCTGTAAAAGGATGAGCCAAAGCTAAGAAATGGCCATATTTTGAAAATTTGTCCACCACTACCATTATGCAATTGAATCCTGTCGACCGAGGTAAGCCCTCAATAAAATCCATTGAAATAATCTGCCAAGCGTGATCTGGCACAGGCAAAGGCTGCAATAGACCCGGATAGCGCACATGTTCCGCCTTCGCTTGTTTGTATATGGAGCACTGATCCACAAATTCCCTCACATGCCGTTTGATCCCCGGCCATGCAAACAGTTTTCGTATTCTATGGTAGGTTACTTGAAAGCCAGAATGCCCTCCTATAGCACTGGAATGCAATGAGTGCATAATATTCTGCTGCACCAAGGTGTTGTTGCCTACCCACACTCGGGTTCCCAATCTCAAAATTCCATTGCTCAATTGTAATTTGGAGTGGCCGTTGCCTGAGACAGTCAAATCCTGGAGAAGCTTGCTGGTTTGTGGAGCATCTTGATAGCCTCTAGCTATTGCTTCCAACCAATCAGGTATAACAGTGGATATTGCTGTGACTTCACTGTCCTCATTCACTTCTCTGCGGGACAAGCATCCGCTGCCCGATTGGTGATGCCCGGTTTGTAAACAATTCAATATCTAAAGCCCAACAACTTGGTCATAATCTTTTGCTGCCACAGGGTTGTAAGACGTTGATCACCGAGATGGATGAGACTGCGTTGATCGGTTCGAATTACAAACTCTCCTGTCATCAAATAACTTCTCCAATGTTCTACTGCCAATAGTATTGCTAACCCCTCCTTCTCATAAGTAGATAACCCTTGAGCTCTAGGTCCCAACGCCTTGCTGAGGTAGGCAACAGGATGGTGGTTCTGCATTAATACCGCACCAATACCCTTGTCGGATGCATCAGTTTCAACCACGAATTCGAGTGCAAAATCTAGCAAGGAAAGAACAGGAGCTGAACTAAGGGCCTGCTTCAGAGCTTGGAAGGAGGCTTCTCGTTCAGTTGTCCACACAAAAAACCACATTCTTCCTGAGTAATTCGGTGAGAGGGCGGCTAATAATACCGAAATTTCGAACGAATTTCCGATAATGGCCTGCTAGGCCCAAAAATCCCCTTACCTGTTTAACATTCACCGGTACTGGCCATTTGCAAACCGCTGATATGTTCTTCGGGTCGGTTGCCACTCCCTTGTGACTCAATAACGTGCCTCCATTTGCAATTCTCACTCGAATTCCCTTTGATGCTTCCTGTTCACCTTGCAATTTGCTTGCCAAGGTCTCCCCGAGGAAGCTGTGGGTGCTTCCCGAGTCAATCAGAATCACAACATTAATTCCTTGAATAGTGCCCTTTAGCTTCACTGTTTTCAGGTTCTCAGGGCCAGTCACCACTACATAAGAAATGGTTAAGACTTCCTCCACTTGTGAGCTTCCATCCTTTGACAGAGCTGAATCCAGCTTAGGATCCTGAATCATATCCCACATCTCCTGCACCACATGCAGCTGGACTGTAGGACCACAGCGGTGATCCCTATTCCATTTCTCTCCACAAGTGTGACATAGCCCCTTTGCACGCCGGTATGCCCGAAGAGCTGCTATTTTGTCATCAGGACCATTGGCTCGTGCCCCCTCAACACCCTTTCTATCATCAGTCCGATTGCCCATATTACTCGGATGTTGCCTCCCAGGTGGTACCGGCAATGGTAACGCCAATCGCGTTTGTTGTTGCCCCCCAGCTGAGTATTCTGGCCGACGTGTCTCCCGTCGCACCGTCTCCAGAACATCCTCCTGCAGGCATGCTAGTGAAACCGCGGTGTCCAGGTTCTTCGGTTGGTGCAAAATCACTGCCGCCCTGATCTCTCCTTTTAGCCTATTAGTGAATTGTGTCACAAAGAACATTGGATCCCAAGTATGGTGAGCAAGCAAATGGTGCATCGATTCATTAAACTTCTCTGTAAATTCAGTTACTATACCATTCTGCTTCAGGCGGTTGAATAGCCTGAGCTGCTGTTGAAATTCCTCCCGTCCAAAACGCTAACAAACAGCCTCAACAAACTCCTCCCAACTGGTATGCTGGATATGGGCTTGTGTAGAATGTAACCACAACACAGCACTCCCCACAAAGTGCATAGCAGCAATATCAATCCATAAATCCATTCGGGTTCCACAAACTCGAAAGTACACCTCACATTTTAGCCTCCACGCCTTTGGATTTTCCCCTTCAAATTTAGGGAAATCCAGTTTCGGAGGCCTTGGTTGCTGTCCGTAGGTTCCTTGATACCGATTACTCATCTCCCCTCCATCAGATTGAGGTATGGGTAATGGAACAAAACCCTGTTCCCCTTTTCCAACAGGAAACTCGGCGGCGCGATTCTCCTGCCTCTGGGGGTAAGGATGGTTGATTGTTGCCCCTCGCCCACAGCCTTCTTCTCCCTTAGTCTTCCAAGGTTCCGAAGTCGGCAACAATGGAGGCAACCCTTCAGGCTTGATCACCGGCGGTTGCACTAGAGTTATATGATTGACTTGATCGCGTAATTCCCCAACTTCTTCTCGCAACTCCTCCACGGTCGCAACCATGGCCGGCTTCCAATCCTTCAGTTCCAGAACTACCGGCTTGATCTCCGCCATGGATTCGACCAGAGATTGCATGGTCGCGCTCTGCGCTTGGATCGCCCGGGTAAGCGATGCCAACTCTTGCTCCATGGCCAATGACTTCTCTTGCGCGCGCGTGTGATATCTGGGTTTCTCCAGATTGCTCTTGGCGCTAGATCGCTGCTCTGATACCAATTGTTACGTTCCCCAAAACTGTATGTATTCTGATTCAATATAAGGTAGCAGAAGGTATTTGAGATTCTGGGAACGGAAGAAAGGGGGAGGTGAAGAACAGAAGAACAGGAGGAAGGAGAAAGTTTCAGAGTATATGTCTTTACATTTGTTAACCTTTTCTATACAGCATCTACTGTTTAATAAACGGCAACGAGTGTAGGGATCGCTGCCTTCCCGCAGCGTAGCCTTAGGCGGCCCAAGTGTTAAGCGGCCCAATCCATAGGAGGATAATGCTCACTGGGCCTGTGCTCCCGCCTGCCCTTTCTGCTCCCACCAGCTTCTATCTCCTGCTCCCGCGTAACCTTCAGCGTATCATCAACAGAGGTCTTGACACAAACATCCAGTAAAACACTACTATACACACAATAATTCGAAAAACAAAAAGTATATGCGGGAGAAAACAACAGTAAAACAAATGCCTTCAATGCATTAATATTACGCTCCATATACAGTGAGATAACACATACAGAATAGAAAATCAAAATTTCCCACTTTACGATCGTGTATGGATGCGCCAGCAATGATTATCAGTAATACGATGTGTCATTGTTACAATAACATTGCCTTATCGAAAAGCAAGACAACATACATGGTTACGGTACCATTTTCTGTCTAGCACGGTAGTAAAAAACGACAGCTCAGAAGTAAAACGAGGCGGATGAGCCAAATCATGAAGCACGCCATGTCGGGCGATGGGGGATTTTTTTTTACTGCCGATACGGCTGATGGGGTATTTATTTACTGTCAAGTTTTCCTGTCTGTTCAGAGGAATCGATTTTACTGTCGGTACGAGGGACGCCGCGCCATTTTACTACCAATTGCACGATACGGCGTGTGGATTTTACTATCAGTTCCGAGTAGTGGGGACACAAGGGCGAGGAGCGTGGGCTGTCACACCATACGGCTCAAGTTGCGGTCTATACGTAGAATAAGCTATTCTACGCTTAAACGATAAATAACACTATCGTATATATATTTTGGATCGAATGGAAGAAACAAAGCCCTAATGCCTATCACCATAGATTCTATGCATTTTTGTCTTCGAAACCGATGATCTGTTTCCCGCTAGAGCCTAGACAGAAGGTACGTACGCGTACGTGTGCATGCACATATATTATTAGTGCTGTCGAGCAGTACATGCATGCAGTAACCAAGAGAGAGAGAGATGAACATGTTAGTACGTATACTAGTTCTGTAACTAATTTAGATCCAAATGGACAAGCTAACCATTGTAAACACTCGATATCCAAAACAGCCCTCTGGAAATTGTTGTAGTACGCACAGTGTGTGCACTTGCATCCGTATATACCGTAATAATCAATGCCTCCAAGTCGCATTATTAAGGTCACATGATTGGATTGGCACGTAGGTACGTACGTACTTGCTGCGTTACCAATGGCTAGATTTGAAGGTGATGACCGGGATGTGGGGAACAGCATGCGGTTTTATCTGGGTGAAATATATACTAATTCGACAATTTCATCGTGATTGAAGGATTTCGTGCACCTTGAGAGTACCACAAGAATAAGATCAGATAAGAAGCGACGTACAAATACAAGGAGGTGGTGTAAAAAGCTGTGAAATTCCTGGTCTTGTCGTTGCGGCGGACACTCACAGTGGTAAAGTCTAACCCCCCACGTACTATGATGTGAAGTGTAAGATAGCGGGGTGCCCTTGGTGACTGCATGTATTTCAGTCTAAGTGTGACACCTACTAGAAATGCTTTATAGTAATCCCTCACACATGTGACATCTCTAAATCAATGCAATCTCACAAGAACATGTCATTAGGCTTCATTGCGAACATCATGTATGACGAGATTATGGATAACCTGGATTTCGAGCCCTAGTTACCCACAAATGGTCCCAATCTGGCCAGGAAGGACGGCAGGCGGGTGAAATGCTTCTCGAACTGGATTGAACATGAGCCTAAGGTGAAGTGGTTATTGCTACATGACAATGATGGTGTTCTGTATGGTGTCATGACAATGAATCTAGCTGAAGTGTACAATTGGGTCATGTGCGGCACGAGGTGCCTCCTTTTGATTGGTATTGTAGAGGCAATTTTGCGTAGTACCACAAAATACTTTGTTGACCGATACAATATCGCGTCGCTCTCCATGACAAATGACAGAGTATTGTACTACACTATGATCACCAAGTACATGGAGGAGAAGAGCAAGAAGGATGAAATGCACTGGGCATTCAAGATGGACACAAGGGAGCTTTGTTTCGAGGTACTTTGCAGGGAGAAAAGACGTCGCAGGAAAAACCGTGAGAGGATCATCCACGAGTGCAATCTTGGCCACGCTCATTGCATATGCACTTGCAACAAGCCACTTCTTCTACATAGGCTATGCTCATATGTGATATTTTCACATATTCGACGTGGGTGCAACATCCTGGCTAATACTTGTTTGAATATTTCACCAAGGAACATGGTTATGGCATGGTTGACCATTTCACCAGCCATCCTACCTGGCAGAAGCAGATATGGGCTGTCGACATTGATAGGCTGAAGGGAACGGTTGACCGACGACAGAGACATCGTATCAGGAACGATATGGACAAATCAGAAGCCGAACATCATACAAAGAAATGAAGTCTAGGCATACCTTCAAGTACTTTCATGCGAGAAATGAACAGCATGAAGGAGAGGTCAGCAGTCCGGACGGCCCTACGGGGACTTCACCCGAGCGCCCCATTTAAGGCAGGCACCGTGGAGGTCGACATGACGGACGTGGAGGTGGTAGCCACTGGGATAGTTTACCTTATTGAAATATGTTGTGATGAATCTTTTGCTCACTATCATTGTGATTTGTCGAACAACTATGTGATTATATATGTCCTATTTAGTTGTGTTATCCGATATACTGATGTTATGTCGTGCGTCGAATAATTCTATGCAACCTATGTAGTACCGCTAATATTGTTTATTATTACTCTATGTTTCTGTTTCTTATTATGAACAATGTAAGCACTTAATTTTCTGTTTCTGTTTATCGCTAATTTCTATTATTTGTGATGAATAAAATTACAATTCTCTGTTGTCATTTGGTTTGGCGATAGGGCCCTATCGCTAATTCAAATGGTGACTTATGTCTCTGTCGACATTCTAAATGGCAACAAAGAAATTTTGTAATGTTGGGATGGCGACGGGATTAGATTGGTGACATGCTCATGTTGTCAGTTCAAACTTCAAACGGCGACTGAAGTCTATTTATGTTATTTTATGAAACGGTATTTATTTCTATAATACTATTAAAATGTATTATTTAAAAAAATCAACGTGTTAGTACATACTAGTAGTACTGTAACTAATTGAGTTAGATCCAAATCGACAAACTAACCATTGTAAATACTTATTATCCAAAACAGCCCTCTGGAAATTGTTGTAGTACGCACGGTGTGTGCACTTGCATCTGTATATACCGTAATAATCAATGTCGCATTATTAAGGTCATATGATTGGATTGGCACGTAGGTACGTACGTACTTACTTTTTTTTATATAAGAATAACTCTCTTCTAGCCTCTATATCAGTGATACACACAGCTCATTTTATTAAAAAGTCAAAAGCACCAAAAGAACCAACATTGTTAATAGTGGCTTAAACCCTTACAACCAATAGCCGAAAACAAATCAAACTCAATTATTGCAAATCCTGTGACTAAGCCGTCACCCATGAGAATTGAGGATTTGCTTCGCCACAACCTCCAACATTTGGATTCTAGCCAGCATGTACTCCTTCTATGCTAATTTCTGTAAATTTGCCCAAGCACCCAGCCAAAATCCACAACGTAAGATAACCTACAATTGATTAGTGATAATCTTTTTGTTAAAAATAACATCATTCCGACATAACCAGATAGACCAACATAAAGCACTAGCTCCCACCATGAGTTGTGACTTTAAATTTGTTAGAATATCGGCTAACCAATTCTCAAACATATTTGCTATGCTCACAAGGAGAGATAAATTAAACGCACATTGAACAGTCCACCATGCAAGAGTGCAAAGGGACAGTCAATAAAAAGATGCTACGTACGTACTTGCTGCGTCACCAATGGTGAAATACTTTCCAGTATATATGTGCGTGCCCAGTGGCGTACGCAAGATGAAAATAGAGGGGTGCTAGTGGGACAAAGTTACCATGAGGTGAACTAGCAAATACACATTTAAATATCGTGTGTAATCCGAATTGATACATAAATTATGAGAAACAAAGTTAAAATAGGAAATATAATAAAGTATTACACTAATAATGGATAGTATATTTCGAAAACCCAGAAATATGCACAGGTAGCAATCCTAAGAATTAAATTAACTAAATTTGTGATACAAATAATGATAAAGGTACTGAGAATATACCAAGGATATGTTGAGTGGAGCCGGTATTCCAGCTCCCTCTTACCCCAAGCTAGGTGCGTGGCCCACTGTACGTGCCTTACGTACATGTGTATGTGCAGGAGCTGAAGCACAGGGGAAGAGAGAGAGAGAGCTGAGACTGCAGCCCGGCCTTCCTTCTTGTTCGGCTTCAAATTTGAAGCCCGTTATGCGTGCAGCGCGTACAGCCCGCTTTTTGAGATGTACAATTAATAACACGTCACTATGGCCCAATCAACCTACTGGCCCAATGCCCAACCTCACTGTTACTTCTTTTCTTTTCTTTGGAATTTGCAACCCTCGTTAAATTGGCTTTCGATGTTTAATTATAGCATTTCATGCATTGCTCGTCTACTCGTTGTTCCGCGATATAAGAGCATTGTACGGTTTATATCAGTTGTCTATAATCATTATCACGTAAGATTTTTGCTAACATAGATGAAAGAGAATGAAGAAAGAGAAAGATGTTGTCTACAATCCTGTAGCTGACTATAGCACAAAAAACAAGAAAAGCATTAAAAGATTATGTGTTCTATAAAGACAACTAAAAAAACAACAGTCGTCTGTACTATTGTATGAGCTGTCTTTAGTGCTGTCGACAGGTAACATAGAGAGTTGCTATAGATAACAGTTTTCTGTCCCATTGTACATGTCATAAGTCTCTATTCTTAGAAAACATCATCCTATAATATAAGTCCATCTGCGGATATCAAAGGTGTAGCTATGATAATATTTTCACCATATAGCTCTCCTTTAATACTGACAAAGTGAATAAATAGTCGTACTATGCATTTAATAGGGTATGTATGGTCTAATAAGATTAACTTTTTTTTAGACTTAGTACCTCTTTGGTCTGTGTATGGTGAGCTTTGAACTTATATTGCGGGACCAGGGCGTAGTTGGCAAATGGAAATCTATTCATGTTAGAGTTGATGTACTAAACCAAACAACACAAAGACTAAACCGAACAACACAAAGACTAATGTAATCGAATAGCGAGACCATATCTCGCCAACCGGGGGTACTTATAGCATTTGTGTCTTACTACCGAAGGCCAAAAGGTCCAAACTGGAGCCACGGCCTTTCGGTTGATGGGCTTTAGAGCATGTACAATGAGCTTATGTCAGCCGTTTATAACAATTGTTATATAAGATTTTTGCTGATATAGATGAAAGAGAATGAAAAGAGAGAAAGATGCTGTCTACAATCTTATAGTCGACTATAGCACAAGAAACAAGAAAAGCACTAAAAGATTGTGTGTTCTATAGAGACAACTAAAAAGACAGCAGCCGTCTATACCATTGTATGAGCTGTCTTTAGTGTTGTCTACAAGTGACATGGATACTTGTTATAGACAGCAGCTGTCTACAACATTTTACATGCCCTTAAAGCTAATTGCATTAAGTAATCGTGCCCTTTCGAAGAAGAAAAAGATCTGTAGCATAAGGGCATTTTCAATTAGAGACAATATCTCTAATAAATAGTCTCTAACACATTTTTTAACATTTATATTTTATAATTTTTTTTGAAACGGGCATATATGTCAACTAGAGTAGATTAATGTATTGTCTTGTTTCGCGTGCACGATAGTCTCTTCAGGAAGAGACGATATGTGCTCTCTCTCTCCTCTTCTCTCTCCTCCACATAGAATTTTGTTAACGTGGTATAGCTAAGAAACAATAATAAATACATACACTATTGGAGATGCCCTAAGCCATTCATCCCCATATAATTTTATTAATACATGTGTTTATGGACCTACGGCGCTGATACTTCCAAGGACATGGTTGTACTTGTACGTGATTATGATTTTTAGTACAGTAAACTTGCACTAAGATTTTGTATTAATACCTATAAATGTAGAGCTTAAGCCCCATTAGCGTCTGATTGCCTTAAAAACATATCATATTCTTGGATTGATTGACTAGATGCTTATCTTTTTTTTTCCTCTGTTGCAAATTTCCGCAATAAAAGAGTACGCAAGCCTGTCACAAATTACATGAGAGAAATGCGAGTCGAAGCAATTGGAAGTTTTGCCACCATGGGTTGGGAGGTAAAACATCGTAGTCAGAAAGTTCAGGATGTGGGAACATTTGTCATCTACAAACTGTATATAATGTGGACACACCAAATGTGTTCCCATCAAAATATACACTTCGTCCTGATCCATTATTATGAGAAAAAAATCAACGCGATTTTGATTTGGTGACAACGATAGAAACATTGGATTGGTTTCTGGCTAGATACAATCCACCGTGCCTATGAGTCCAGTTGGAGGAATAATCTCCAATATGTCTTAACTACTATAATTTAGAGTTTACTCTCATCGTCCTACTCCGTACACGCACATAAAAAAACCTCGACGCCCACGCACGGCTAAAAAGCCAAACCGCCACGACCTCCCCATCAACCCAGCGCCTCCTCGCTTCTCGCGCTGCTGCTCGCCGCTCTGACCTCCTCGCTTCGCTTCGCTCGCTCTCTTCCCTCATCCTTCTTCTCCTCTACCGCCCCACCGCGCGCGGGCGGAATCTAGAGCTGAGTCGGAGGTTCTCGTTACGCGGTGGAGGAGGTGCTCAGAGTCGCGACAACCATGGGGCACGAGGCTGGACGGAGGTCGCCGCCGCCGCTGGCTGGTGGGCGGCGAGGCGGATGGGGCGGGAGGAGGGAGGTGGTGGTGGAGTTCAAGAGCGAGGAGGTCGCCGCGAGGGGGGACGCCATGAGAGAAGCACCGCGCCTCGGTGTGCACATCAACCGTCCCGCCTGTCTACCATGGACTCGTGGATCGAGGCATAGCTCCGCAAGATGGAGGCTGGGGCAACGACCGCCTCAATGCCTTCAGATCGCGCGGGCGTGCCAAGGAGACACCCCATATCGCCAATACAACTCAACGCCGCCACCGTACCGCGACCGCATCATCACAGCTTCCGGCGAGCCGTGGATCGACCCACCCATCATTAAGGAGACGCCGGATCTGGCGCTGCGGCCGCCAGAAGCCACCCTTCTCGCCTCCCAGATGGGCGGTGGTGGCGGCGGAGGATGGGATGATCAAACGACGACTTCTGCCGACATGAGGAGGAACCAGTCGGCGGGGTCATTAGGCGCCACGGGAGCTGAGTCAGGGAGTCAGCTGCCGAGGTCCAAGTCGACGGAGGACATTTACACGAGGCTTGCAGGTATGAAGCAGTAACACTGCGAGATAATTTGATGGCTATGGAGGTGAAGAAGCCCAAGATTTTCTCAGAGGCTGATACTACCAGGTTCCGGAGAATGGTAATTGTCGTGGTATAAAAAGGACCAGACAGTGAATGAGAGGGGAGTCCCTCGGCTTCGGAGACGAGGGGCCGAAGGGTCTCGAGTGTGGGAGTTCGGACTAGAAATGCACTTGTATTTATTGCTAGAAAAAATGTCCCCCCTTACATGGTGAAGGAGGAGGGCTATTTATAGCCTTTCCTACCTGGTACATGAAATTACCCTTGTATCCCTAGGGAAGTACATTGAATGTAGGGGTAACAGGGGAGTTTCCCAGCCTAGGCGTAGGTCTGGACGCACGGTAGTCCTCCCTAGACCTGGTTTAGTCGGGTGGTGGACCCAGTCTACCTCTGCTGCGCCCTCGTTGACGAGGCCCTTCGAACCTCCCCTGAGGGCATGCCACCCCCCTGGGGTGTCTTTGCTCTGCCTCCCCAGGACCCTGGGACCCTTCAGAGGCTTTGGGGGCCCCCTCGGAGGCTTCGGGGACACCTTCCCGGGTTGTCTCCGCCGTCGCCCCCAGAGCCTCCAGGAGCGCCTCCGGTCTTGGGGCGGTCCAGAGGCCCTTCGTCAGGATCTCCTGCGGGTCCCCCGAACGCCGCAGTCCTTCAGAGTGTCACTCTTGTGCGGCGGTGGGCCGCCTTACGACAAGCCTCGCGGTCGAGGTCTTGCTTCGCCATGGTCAAATGGCTGTTATCCCGGCGGTCCAGTACACCGCCCCCTGCTTGGCGGCGTGATATGGGAATGTTTGGAGAAGGCCTTGTCTTTGGTGGGATCTCCGATGCCTTGGTCGCCAGGCGCCATGAAGGCGCTGCTACGCCGCCATGGTACTGAATCGCCAGTGTGCTCGTTGGGATTGCCCACGGCGACTCCTCTAAGTTGTGTCGCCATAAATGACAAGTCAGGTAATCGCTGAGGGTGCCGTGGCAGGCTTGCAGCGAGCAGGCGCCAAATCCCCACCCGCGACTCGCCGCCTATAATATGTGCCCCCGCAGTAACCACCCCATCGCTATTTTCGCCCTTGTTGATCGCCGTCATGTTGCTTTGTCCATCGCTGTGTTGATCATGGCGGCGGTGGTAGGGATGGTGCCGGAGGTGTCGTGACACGAGCGAACCACGGAGGTCCCTAGTGACCAACCTTGTGCTCTGCACCCTTTGTTGACGAGGGCAAGCCGAGAGTCTCGAGAAAGTCCGCTACCGAGCGGAAACTACCCCAACTCCCGAGGCGATGAAGTGGTGGTTCGCGGCGCTTCTTCGACGCGGCCTCCGCTTTCCATGCGTGGCCCTTGTGAAGGACGTGGTTTTACCAGACGGGTGGAATTATATACCGACGCCAATTCGCCGCAAGTTGGGGTCTTTGAGTGGATGTCGCGGGTCACCGGCGAAAGCAATGAGGGCGATCGTCATTTACCTACACGATGGTCGCTGCCAACCGAAGAAGAAGAAGAAGAAGAGTAGTGGCGAGACGCTCAACTTTGGCGCTGCGTGAACTTCAACCATGAAGCTCGGTGTTCGATGTATTCCGCCACCCTGGCGGCATGGAACCGCTGGGATACGGACTGGACGCGTCGGTGGTTTTACCACAAGTCGCCGGCGGAGGATGGTTTGCAGTCACGGGGTGGTCCGATAAGGCTTGTCGCCAATCCCGAAGTTGATCCTACCGCACGGGAGGAGGCCCTTCTCCAACTTTTGCTAGACGTGACGAAGCGGTTTTCGACTCGGGATCTGGTGGAAGAATTTTGCGCCTTCGGGATCTGGCCCTTGGCGCAAGACTAGGACGTGGAGATCGGGCGGCGAATCTGCGGGCCGACCGACCGTGAAAGGGCGCTGGTACGATTGTTGCCCCGCGCCCCATTGCTTCCCCGCTGCGGCAATCGCTTTTTACTTTTCATGCGCGCGTGAGTTTTGTGCTTGTGGCTTGTCTTCGCAGCTTGTTGCTATCACGAGGCGTGCTCGCGCGAGGTGTCGCTAGGCCGCATAATCGGCGAAGAGCATTCAAGCGCAGTGATGACAGCGCGCGATCGTCGCCTCAACCGGCTGATCGGTCCGTCTGCCGCGCTCCGAACGTCCGGACCCGGATGTCGGAAGAGGAAACGCTACGCCATCGAGGCCAGGCGAGCCCGACAGCCGTGGTGCCCTTCAAGGCCATGCGGGTCTCTGCGAGGCACGTGGCTCCTCCGAGGGTGCGAAAAGCGCGGATCGTCCTGCCAAACGGTAGGCGGTTGCCCTAGAGCGCGAAGGATCCTCGAGCTCGCACAGCTCTCTGTCGGGCGAACATAGCGGTTCGGCTGAAGAAGGTGCATCAGAAGGTGCCTTGGGGCGTGCCGCGGCGGAGGTAGCGAAGGCGACGGGCGTAATCGACTTGACGACCCTTGCCATCGGGAAGTCCTCCGGTGGAGAAACTCCGTCGCATCTATATGCCGCGGACCTAGAGGTGGCTCTAGGCACCCCGGTCACTCCGGGGCGTGCCGACATTGTTACAGAGGAACCTGTCGCTCCGCGGTCGCCACAAGGTATGAGCGCTAGTCCGCTTTCGTGGTTGCTGCCGCGTGCCTAACACTCATGCGGGTTGTGGCAGGGGGGCGATGCCGAAGCGGGTCAAGGAGAGCCCGCGGCGGACGGGCGACACGTCGAAGGGGGCCACCACCGGCTCAAGGTTCCCCACGCCCGCGACTCGCAATGTGGGCTACGACCGCGTGGACGTGGCCCCTTGCAGCAGCCGCCAAGACTTCGCCACCGTGTTATGCGAAGGTATGCGAGGCGGGGAACTTTGCTCACTGCCGCCTCCCTCTGCCTCTTCAAGAAGATGGTCATAAGGGATATGATCGAGAGCGTGGAGGCGAACGCTATGAAGGTTTGGTTCTTTCCCACAACTTCGGTGTTCTTCTGTTGTTACCATGGGTCCATTACCGAGGTGTTATTTGCGTGCAGACAATGATGCTCGCACGGGTGCTGGATGATGATGTCGCCTGGTGCTTTGGCAAAATCCAGCAAGAGGTCGAAAAGGAGCACGCGAAGAGCGAGGCCCTCAAGACAAGTGGCGACTCTCGAGGTGAGGGTAAAGACTTTGGAAGAGCAAGTGTCCGGGCTCCGGTCCGAGCTCGAGGCCTCGCGAAAGGCGCGGGCGTTGATCGAGGAGGACATGGCAGCGGAGCGCGAGCTGTCGGAGACTATGGGGGCTGCTACCTTCGAGTGTCTGGTGATGCTGGATGATGCTGTGATGAAGCTTGGTGCCGTACCTTCCGCAAGGACTCACCGTGCCGCTGAGACGGACATCACCTTCACGCGGTCAAGAACGCAGGCGGCGATCGTGCTCTGCGCCCGCCAGACGGAGACCATCGCTTGCAAGGCGGCTGGTGTGAGACCCTGGCTTCCCTGGACAAGGCGGGGTGTGCGCATATAGACGCGCTTGCCACCCGCTCAGTTGCCGTGGCCACGGGCGAGGAGTTGGCGAGTGTGGAACGTCGAACGCGCAGGGCCAGCAAGGTCCTTCTGGAGGACTACTGGGCGCTGCGCGGGCACGAAGATGTGACCAAGTCCTTCCAAGACATGCAAGTGAGGAAGGCCAAAGGGAAGTCTCTGGTGGCCGAGCAGGCTGAGGCCGACGAGGGCGGCAAGCGGGGGTCCCTCCGCGGTGACAAGGTGTGACCCTCCGCTTGCCCGGAGCGGCTCAAAACTCTCAATGTAGCATAGTGCTGTAGTTTGGCTGCTTCGGTTTCTGTTTGCCTTTTGGACTTTTTGGGGAGGCGAAAAACACTTTTTGTCGCGGCTTTTCGTCATGTAATGATATGTTGATGTTAAATGAGAAAACATTTTGGCTTGGCTGCGTGACTTTTATCCCCACCTGGGCTTGTTGTCTTAAGTCGCACGTTGTGGTCTGTACAGGGGGAGCGGTGCCTGTTTAAGTGTGCGGCCAGGAGGGGCCCTCGACCGCCCATGGGGGGCGGCTCGTTACTATGGCTGCGACGCGCCCTCCAAAGGAGGAGTGTGCAGTTATGCAGAAGTGGCCTTTGAGGATTTGTTATCGGAACAGCATCTACCACGGCGCGAAGTGGCAGCGATGGAAGAAGGCCAACCGGGGCGACTCCATGAAGACATTCTTCGCCTTGGCGCGGAAACCGCGAGGATAAAGGAAGAGGTGCGGGCTTTACAGGAACGCCGGGGACCATCATCCCACCAATGGTGCCCTCGGCGTCTGCGAAGTCTTCTCGAGCTCGTCGGGCACTCCCGAGGGTCTTGATTGTGCGAGGGCACTAGGCTGATCTAGTTGCCGCTGGAGCGTCGGACGAGGAGCTAGCCTGTTGGGCGACGTATAAGGAGGAATGGGACTTCGTGTCGAACGCCGGCGCTTGACGTTTACGCAGATTGTGTCTGAGTAATTTGCGCTTATAGCGTTATGAAATGTGTACCATGCTGAGCTTTTAATAAAAAGCGGTGCGATTGTATTGCGCCATCTTCATTGTCTTTTCTAGGTGGGTCTCGCTGTCCCTTGTCTTTCGTGGATAGCGCTCCGGGGAGTGTGTTTTTTTTAGATAGGGCTCCGAGGGAGCCCTAAGATTTTTGGTTCAGGGGAGGCGAAGCCTCGCGCCGTCCCCCATCTTTTTTACATAGGGCTCCTGGGAGCCCTAACATTTTCGCATCGGGGGAGGTGAAGCCTCGCGCCGTCCCCTATCTTTTTTAGATAGGGCTCCGGGGAGCCCTACGATTTTTGGTTCAGGGGAGGCGAAGCCTCGCGCTGTCCCCCATCTTTGTTAGATAGGGCTCCTGGAAGCCCTAACATTTTTGAATCGGGGGAGGCGAAGCCTCGCGCCGTCCCCCATCTTTTTTAGATAGGGCTCCTGGGAGCCCTAACATTTTCGAATCGGGGAGGCGGCCTGGGTCAGTCCCCATCTTTCTTAGATAGGGCTCCTGGGAGCCCTAACATTTTCGAATCGGGGGAGGCGAAGCCTCGCGCTGTCCCCCATCTTTCTTAGATAGGGCTCCTGGGAGCCCTAACATTTTCGAATCGGAGGAGGCAAAGCCTCGCGCCGTCCCCCATGTTTTTTTAGATAGGGCTCCTAGGAGCCCTAACATTTTTGATTCGCGGGAGGCGAAGCCTCGCGCCGTCCCTCATATTTTTTAGATAAGGCTCCGGGGAGCCCTACGATTTTTGGTTCGGGGGAGGCGAAGTCTCGCGCCGTCCCCCATCTTTTTTAGATAGGGCTCCTAGGAGCCCTAACATTTTCGAATCGGGGGAGGTGAAGCCTCGCGCTGTCCCCCATCTTTCTTAGATAGGGCTCCTGGGAGCCCTAACATTTTCGAATCGAGGGAGGCGAAGCCTCGCGCCGTCCCCCATCTTTTTTAGATAGGGCTCCTGGGAGCCCTAACATTTTTGATTCGGGGGAGGCGAAGCCTCGCGCCATCCCCCATATTTTTTAGATAGGGCTCGGGGGCCTCGATTTAATGGTTGGGAGAGGCGAAGCCTCGCGCCGTCCCTCATCTTTTTTAGATAGGGCTCCTGGGAGCCCTAACATTTTCGAATCGGGGGAGGCGAAGCCTCGCGCCGTCCCCCATATTTTTAGATAGGGTCCTGGGAGTCCTAAGATTTTTTTGGTTCAAAGTTTAGACGTTGGCCGTCGCGGAGGTGTCCGTCTTGCAGGGCCGGGCCATCTTGCGCGGACTTTAGGTTTATACACTAAGCGCCCATGGTGTCCGTGTGCACGGGGCGGGCGCTGGCCATCTGATGGTTTCCATTTATCTGCCGGTGCCCGCGGAGGGCGTCCGTGTGCACCAGGGCCGAAGGCCATGCATGGTGGCTTTCTGTTTATACACTGGCGCCCACGGAGGGTGTCCGTGTGCACCGGGGCCGAAGGCCATGCGCGGTGGATTTGGGTTTATACACTGGAGCCAGCGGAGGGCGTCCGTGTGCACCGGGGCCGAAGGCCATGCACGGTGGCGTTGGGTTTATACACTGGAGCCAGCGGAGGGCGTCCGTGTGCACCAGGGCCGAAGGCCATGCGCGGTGGCGTTCCTTGTGGTGCATGTGAGGTGTTTGCCTATTTCGTTGATTGCGCAGTTGTGAATAGTTGCAAAAGTACATGCGTTTGTATATGGCCCCCTAAGGTCCCACCAGGGGGGGTGAGGCCGCTATCCGAGTGCAGCCGGGTTTTTGTACAAAGTACAGAGAAATGCTTCTAAGGATAAAACCTACGAAGGCTCTTAGTGTTCCACGTGTGCCCGAGCTGCTGCCCCTTTGGGGTTGCAATGTAATGTGTGCCGGCTCTTGTGCTCTTGGTGATGATGTATGGCCCCTCCCACTTGGACTCGAGCTTCTTAGGCCGGTCGAGTTAGCGACTTCGCTTGAGGACTATATCGCTTTGGTGCGAGGGGCGGGCTGACTTTCTTGTTGTAGGCTCTTGCGACCGTCGGCAGACGTTGTCATAGTTGAGATGGTTTCGACGGCTTTCTTCCAACAGTCGAGAGAGACTTCACGGTTGGCGGAATCGATGTCTGTGTTGCCGTAGGGACCTCGCGGCGAGTTCTCCCAAGTCATTGCCTCATCCCCAACAAGAGCTTGAGCGGGAGAAGCCCGTGGCTTGAGTTGGCGTGGTGCGGAGTGCCCATAGAATTTTTGGAGCTCGTCGGCCAGAGTCCTTTGGCGGCCCACGGGCATTTGTTGAGGCCCGCCATTAGATTGCCATTGGCGCGCTCCACCGCGCCGTTGGCCTCGGGGTGCCCTACGGACGCGAAGCAAATTGTGGTTCCGAGGTCCTGGCAAAATGTCCTGGCTTCATGAGTCAAAGCGGGTGCCGTTAGCCGGTGGCGATGTCTCGCGACACCCGTACCTCTGAGATGATGTTCTTCCACAAACGGCTAGCGCCGCCATGGCTGTAATCTTAGCGATGACGGCTCGCTTCTACCCACTGGAGAAGTATTCGATGGCGGCAAAGGCGGAGCGAGATCGCCTTTGCCGCTAGAAAGGGACCGATGATGTCGAGCCCCACCGCGCAAAAGGCCAAGCGGGGGTAGTGGTGGAGAAGTACCGCGGTGCTTCGGGTTGTGGGCGGCCCATGGCGACCTGACAATCGTCGTCTGAGTCTGGGCGTCCGGTGCGATTGGCCAATAAAGGCCTTGGCGAAAAAGCCCTTGCGGCGATGCTCGGGGCTGGTGTGCCCGGATTTCCCTCATGAATTTCTTCAAGAAGTCCGCCCTTCTGGCGTGAGATGCCGGAGGAAAGCGCGCCTGCACCCCCTTATGCGATTCGCCATTGACAATGCGGTAGTTTCGGGAGCGGTGCTTGAGCCTTGTTGCTTCTGGTGAGTCCTCGAGCTCTCCACCTTGGAGGTAGGTGGTGATCGGCCTGCGCCAATCTACTTCGTCAAGTAGCAATACGGGGCGTCCATCCCCTTGCGCCGATGCACTGGGTGCTTGGAGCCCAGCCCCTTGTGTTTCCGGTGGGGTGCTTGGCTCCTCTGGGAGTACCGATGGTGTCTGCAACACTTCATAGAAGACTTCAGGCTGTGGTTGGTCTCCAGAACTTGCGGCCTTTGCGAGCCGGTCCGCCGCCTCGTTGCAGCTCGGGGATAACTTTGCCTGATGAATGCTGAGAAAGTGGCTTGTCGCGTCTGCCTGACCTTCAGATCTGAGCCATCTCGGGGTCTCTAGTGATGAAGCTTTTATCGAAGTGGCCCGCCATGAGGCGGGAGTCGCTCTTGACTATGGCGCGCCTCCGTGCCCCAAAGTGTCTTGAAGAATGGCAGAGCGCGCTCGGTCGATCGTGATAAAAACCGGCTGAGGGCCGCGAGGCGGCCCGTCAGCCTTTGCACCTCTCGCGCGGTGCGCGGTGCCTCCATTTCCTGTATGGCCCGAATTTTCTTCGGGTTGGCCTCGATGCCCCTTTCGGAGATGAGGAATCCCAAAAGCTTGCTGGCCCTGACTCCGAAGGCGCATTTGTCGGGGTTCAACTTGATTCCCTCCTTCCGGAGGTTGGCGAATGTCTCCCGGAGGTCCTCTGCATGAGACGAGGCGCTCCTGTTTTTACCACGATGTCGTCGACGTAGGCCTCGACGTTGTGCCCCAACTGCTTTGCTAGCACTTTGGTAATGAGCCTCGTGAAAGTGGCTCCAGCGTTTTTGAGGCCGAAGGGCATTCTGCGGAAGCAAAATGTCCCAATTGGGGTTATAAAGGCTGTCTTTGCTTCGTCTTCTTTGGCCATGAAAATTTGGTGATATCCGGAATAGGCGTCGAGGAAACTCATCAACTCGCAGCCGGAGGTGGCGTCCACCAGCTGATCTATGCGTGGTAGTGGGAAGTCATCTTTGGGGGATGCCTTGTTGAGGTCAGTGAAGTCGGCCTTTACGCCCACTTGCCCGTGCTCTTCTGGACAAGGACTGGGTTTGCAAGCCACTCCGAGTGGTTGATTTCTCTAATGACCCCGGCTTTTAACAGCTTCGCTATCTCGGCTTTGGCGGCCTGGAGGCGCTCTGGCGTCATGCGACGCAATTTTTGCTTTTTGGGGACTGCCTCGCTCTGAAGAGCGAGGCGATGCTCGATAGTCTGACGCGCCACGCCTGGAATGTCCTCCGGACTCCATGCGAAGATGTCGGAGTTCGCCCGGAGTACCTTGAGGATGGAGTCGCGTTCCCGGATGGGAAGCTCCTCCCCCAAGGCAATCGTCTTCTCCGGGGCTATGTCCTTCAAGGGGACTTTTTGCAATTGCCCCTCAGGTTTGGCCCTCGGGGACCACTTGCCGGAGGGTTCGTGCGGGTGCCCGTGGTGGCCGGCCAGGTGTGAGCGTCTTGAGGCGAAGGATCGATGGCTAGCTCGGTTTGCCTGGCGAGATCTTGATCGCCTCGAACGGTGATGACGCCTCCTACGGCGGGGATCTTCATGCATAGGTAGTTATGATGGGCGACCACACCGAAGGCATTCAAGGTTGCTTTGCCCAGGATGGCGTTGTACTGGTACGGCATATGGACCACGTCGAAGGTGATGATTTCCGTGCGCGAGGTGGGGCCGCTGCGGAAGGTGACAGCCAGGTCGATTTGCCCCAAGGCCGTTACCGGCCTTCCGCCGAAGCCTACGAGGGGTATGCCTGGCGGTGATAGGCGGTCTCTTGGAATCATCATTTTGTCGAAGGCGTCGGCGAACAAGAGGTCGGCGGAGCTCCCACCGTCCACCAAGACTCGTCTGACTTCGAAGTCCGCAATGGTGGTGGAGATGACGAGGGGGTCCTGGTGGGGGAAGTGGATGCCCAGAGCGTCCTCGGGGCCGAAAGTGATGGGCACTTCGGCGTGGCGAGGTGGCCCGTGGTAAACCATCTTTGCGGCGTGATGGATTTGCTCGCATAAGCGGCGGCATTGTCTTTTAGATTTCAAGCCAGCGAGGATCCTCCCGTTATCATGCTTATGACCCGCTGGCGCGGCTCGCCATGGGCTCCTTCGATTAGTGGCCTCGGGCGGGCGAACAAGCTGCCGGAGCCCCCGGTGCCTTCACCCTCGGTTGGTTCTTTGTCGGCGATTGACATAGTCATTCATAGCGCGATGAAAGCGGCGATCCACGGTTGTGTCGCGAGCGCTTTCCCGTGGAAATCGCGATCTGACATGACTTCGCTCTGCGCCATCCGGACGTCCGGTTGGCGCCCTCATGCGCGCCGCGGGCTTCGCCGCATGACCTCCTCGTCTACACGCGTTTGGGCCTTCTTGGGTTTGGGTCGCATCGACATGGTAGACCCGCTGGCCCTTCGGCGTGAATTACCGCGTGGCAGGATTGATTAGTGCGGCTGCTCGAGGCTGGCCGAGGGCTTTGGGGCGTAGCAACGCTTGCCCTCCGCCCTCTGTTCTTGTCCTCCTCGGCCCGGCGTACTCCTCCATTTTGTCGAAGAGCTCGGCGGCGGTGGATCTGGGCTTGCGAGCGGCCTTTTCGATAGTGGGCCTTACTTCAGAGTTCTTTGTCGTTGATGACCGTGGTCTCGTTGATGCCCTTGACTTGGCACTTAACCTCCGCAAATTTACGAAGAAAGCTGCGGAGGATTCGCCGGGGCTGCTTTACCAGGAACAAATGTCCCGCATCCTTCGGCTCGACGTAGCTTCCCTGGAAGTTATTGCGCACCATGTCGCGCAGCTGCTCCCAGGCGTAGACGGACCGGGAGGGTATCGTGAAGAACCATGTGAGGGCGACCCCCTTGAGGGCCAGCGAAATACTTTTGGCCTTCGTGGTGTCGTCCCCCCAGCTGCCTCTATGGTCTGTTTCAGAGACCCGGAGGAATTCAAGGGGTCGGTCTTTGCCGAAAGGTGTGATGTCCGGCATCCTGAAGTCCTTGGGCCAACACGCCGCTTCCAGCCCCACGCTTAGCGAGGAATTGGGGTCGCCCCGTAGCAAGGGGTTTGCCTGCAGGTTAGTGGGTGGCTGGGAGGGGTTTGGTGGAGGCACCATTATCATGAGCCGCCCCCAGTTCTTGGGAGGCTAAGCATCTCTCGGGAGGCCGGCGATCTCATTCACTGAGGGCCTCGTACACTGTTGGGTTACCCATGATCCCGGAGGTCGGGCAGGGGTTGAGGGTTAGGAAGGGGTGCTTCGGCGGGTTGGACGTTGCCTCCGGTGGTGCCACCATGCGTGGAGTTATTTGCTTCCTCCTCCGTGGTCCGCGCGGCAGGCTGCTGCCGCCGCGGACGTCCTACTTCTCTTGGCCCTTGGTGTGTTGGGTGCATGGCTCTTCTTCTTTGCCTCGATGAGACTTTGGATGTGACCTGCGAGGGCCATTTCTTGCCGGGTCTCGTGACCTTCTCGCCAACCCCAGGACGGCGCCAAGCTGTCGTGGTATAAAAGGACCAGACAGTGAATGAGAGGGAGACCCTCGGCCGGAGACAGTAGAAGGGTCTCAGTGTGGGAGTTCGGACTAGAAATGCACTTGTATTTATTGCTAGAAAAAATGTCCCCCCTTACATGGTGAAGGAGGAGGGCTATTTATAGCCTTTCCTACCTGGTACATGAAATTACCCTTGTATCCCTAGGGAAGTACATTGAATGTAGGGGTAACAGGGGAGTTTCCCAGCCTAGGCGTAGGTCTGGGCGCACGGTAGTCCTCCCTGGACCTGGTTTAGTCGGGTGGTGGACTCGGTCTACCTCTGCTGCGCCCTCGTTGGTGGTGACGAGGCCCCTTCGAAACCTCCCCCTCGGAGGGGCATGCCGCCCCCCCCCCCTCGGGGGTGTCTTTGCTCCTGCCTCCCTGGGACCTTGGGGACCCTTCGGAGGCTTTGGGGGCCCCCTTAGAGGCTTCGGGGACACCTTCCCAGTTGTCTCCGCCTTCGCCCCCAGAGCCTCCGGGAGCGTCTCCGGGGTCTTGGGGCGATGCCCGAGGCCCTTTGTCGTGATCTCCGGGGTCCCCCAGCGTCCGCAGTCCTTGAGAGTGTCGCTTTGTCCGTGGGCCGGTGGGCCCCTCTCACGACAAAGAATCCTTGTCATAAGTGTATTCTGGAAGTTGGAACTCTGATTAAATGCATAGAAGATGGTGCTACATTATAACTATAACCACATGGACAGGCTTACTTTTCTGTCTTCTGACTTTTGCCTGATTGTCTCTACTCTTCTGATTGAAATCCATCACGAATGTGCAGTGTTTGGAGGATTTGGATGAACAGTATGTTAATGTCAACCTAGATGATGATGGCTTCTCCTGTGCTGAGCATCATCACCAAGTTTTTTTTTCAGCCCTTATGAATTGGTCTTTGTGGTTGCTTAAGGGTCACCATTTTCTAATTATAGGCTCTTATCTCAGCCGAGGCAATCAATATTACCCTGGTTGACAATTTTGAGTCTGGGTTTGCAGAAACTGATGTGTTCAATCGTTTTGAGAGGTAAAGCAGAGTTGCATTCTTATTTTAATTTACCATTCTGTATCATTGTTGTTGTATGCTTCTTTTTCCTTATTTGGCAGCCAATACCGATATTCATTGTGCAATAATACTTTGTCACCCGATTTGACATAGCAGATGATGACACTACAGTCAATATCACTCCCGATGAACACCCACAGGTTCCCAGTACACTGGTTCCCTTACCACCTTTGCAGGAAGACCCTCACCAACAACAAGAATAGTATTATGCTGCCCCATCCCATATAAAAGAAGAACCTCAACAAGGTCAAATCAAGCACATGATTTAGTGTATTTGATGCGATCATGGGAAATGGGGCTATTGTCTTGTGAAATTAGAAAATATTTGGGTTTTGATGCCAAAATACAACAATTTTCACCTCAAATTTGTGAGTCTACAATTCGCCATGTTATTTCAATTGAGGGAAACTTTGATCTAAACTTTTTTCAATGCATTGACCAATAGTTTCTTCAGGGATAGTAGAAGTTGATGGTTATTTCTGACAGCTAAAGATTCTTTGCACTGTTTCTTACCATTTTCTGTGCGATATTCTATTTGGTCAAGTAGCTAAAACATTATCTTCACTCATTACCTCTCATTGCCTTTGTACATAGCCAAATGAATACAGTAGGTCTATTATTGTGGATTAAGCGGCTAGGTAGTGCATTCTTGATTTTGGACATGGTTTGGCTACATCTATATATGCCATAGTACAAGTATCATGTTGCAATCACTGACAATTCTTCCGCTGGGAGGTCATCACAGAAGCAAGAGGAGTAGAAGATGAAGGTTCGTATGATTTATCAAGCGAATGGTTAGCTTTAAGTTGAAATTCTGTAGAAGGAAAAGGAATTAATTGTTAAGTTTGATCTTGTTTACCTGAGAGTACTTTTCTTGACACAGGGACAACAACCAGCTAAACCATCAAAGGGGAAAGCATGTGGGAAAGTCGAGCAAGTGATTATGGATAACGACCAGATAATCATCCCAGGAAACATATATCAGACATGGTTGAAGGACCCATCAAGCCTCATCTCCAAAAGGCGTAAAGTCAGCAGCGTATGTTATTGCTTCGAACAACCTATTTCCAAGAGTTCTGAACTCATGCATTGTACTAACAAAATTTTATGTTTTTCTAGGTAATATTTACAGAAAGTTAATCTAATTCAATCAATGAGCATAGACGACCTCATGACATGCCCCTAGTTGCTCTAATATCTAACTTGGATAAGTCACCCTCAAAATTTTATTATCCTAAGCAGCTTATGCAGCTGCAGCTCTGGAAGGAATGTACTGAAGTCAGGTCCACAAAAGCTTCATCATCAGGTCACTACAAAACTTGTAATTTTATGTCATCTTTCTTGACTCCAAGAAATTCTAAGATTTTAACCTGCTAAGTGCTAATTGAAAGCTCTGCACTGTTTCTTAAAGGAGGGCAACCATCATCATCACAAGAACAACAGCAGACACTTGCCGCCTCAGGAATTTCCACCTTAGGTTGTTCCAGATTTATTTTTTATTTTCTGAAAAAATCTGTCACCTAAGTGCTAATTGAAAGCTCTGCACTGTTTTTGTCTGATGAGTGGCTCAACCTTTTCATGTGGGGACAGCATACCAGCGACATAGGCGAGCTGGAGCCATCACAGCACCTCCCAAGCCCAGGGACCCGGGTCCTCGAAAAACTTGATACATGCAATCAACTAAAGGTGATATTACCTAATTTATTACGCACTACTCAGGCAATGTGTATGATGCTTTCATGTGAGCAAACATAATGCCTTCTTTTCAGATAGAGAAAGTAAACCAGGAAACAAAATTACTATAGCACCTCCATTAAGTGCCATTTTTTAGCGGACCTTCATTAAGAAAAAGTTGGAAAACTAATAGGCCTTATAAAAATGAAATGGATCCCGGCAACTGTAAGCATCTCTCTCTATCACACACACACACACACACACACACACACACACACACACACTAATATATGGTTCTCATGGTTATGGTTGGCTAATTGAAACAGTGGAAACGGATCTACAAGCAGGCGCCAACCACAGATATGAGGTATATCCATTCATTTTCTTTTCCAGTTTTCTTCCTAACATTTTGCTTTCTTTTACGCTTCTCTACTACTTTTTTTTAACTCTTTCCATTGGATCAAGAAATAAAAATGAAAACTAACTTTATGTTTATGTCTTTGTTAGCTTCTCCGGGTGATTTTAATTGGACTCATCTTACGTGCCGATCATACAAATCACTAGCAAACTAATCTTGGAGTCGTTCACGGTAATAAAGCGGTGAATGCTAATACAAGCGGCGCCAACCACGAGATATGAGCAATATCCATTCATTTTCTTTTCGAGTTTTTTCCTAACATTTTGATTTCTTTTACGCTTCTCTACTACTTTTTTAACTCTTTCCATTGGATCAAGAAATAAAATGAAAAATAACTTTATGTTTATGTCTTTGTTAACTTCTCTGGGTGATTTTAATTGGACTCATCTTACGCTTGATCATACAAATACTAGCGACTAATCTTGAAGTCGTTATAGGTAATAAAGCGGTGAATGCTAATAGCGTCTCTAATCAATTAATCATATTGTCTTAAATCACAAATATTTTATATACCAGCGAAAAAATAAATTTAGTTGGAATTTTTTGTGTTAATGGCAAATATTAATGAGATCGATTCGATTTAGGGAGGCATCTTCTTTGAGATATGCAAGAATGAGTACCCATAGTTTGTTAGGATTTGCCTATAGCTCTTGGGAGAGTAGCCGTTATTCTCTTGAATATACGAGAAGGTTAGAAAAATACAACGATCCATGGAAAAAAGACATTTAAGCTGTTACATTTGACTTTGCATGTTTCGGACAAAAGTATAATCTCCAAAATCTTAATGCACAATCACCTATGGCAAATTAATTGTTCTTCTTGTCATATCAACATATAATATATTAGGAATATTGATGCTCATCGGTTGGAGAATAATGGATCATTGCCATGTTTATCTCTCGAAAGAGATTCCAAATTGATATATCTTCCTAAATTTGTCCATTGTAGGTAACTTGTCATGTACATTGTGCTATATTTTCATGTAGAGCAATGACACCATAGTAATCTACTACGTTATTAATGGAATAAAATGATCTTAATGCAAACTTTTTACTAATAAAAGGGATTTATTGGCAAAAAGGTGCCTATGTTAGAAACCAATACAAATATCGGGACCTATAGTGTGAACTAAGAATTTTATTTTGGAGAATGTATGCTTATCCACAAAGTCCATGTGGTAAAACATTGTGCAATCATCTTTGTTTATATGCACGTTCTATAACTACAATCTTTTTAGATAGGTAATATTGGTGGGAAGGAATTCTCGAGAATCATCGCCCCGTATGTCCAAAGGCTTCTTGTAAGTAAATGGGTTTCTGCCTTTTGATCCCCTTTCTACCCTTCTGGAGGCAGGATTGACAAAAACATAGACGTGCATCAGATTGCCTCCCAAAGTGCATTAGAATTTTAGAGAGGATGTCAAGAAGCCAAGATATTCCCCAAGAATACACCTACTATGGAATTCCATCACCCTGTCTTCATGTTTCTTTCTTTCTGATGTTATCAAGCTCATCTCATCCTTAAACATTCTACATGTAATTTTGGATCGAAACTATCAATTTTTTAAACTTTTGAGTCTATGATTAACTGGTGCTTCTTGCTTAGATTGATCTTTGATTTTGGACTGTACTTCTTGAACGATCAATTGAGTTCGCTACACGGCGATGATTTAGGACCACGATCTTTGTGCTCAATCATCTCTCATCATCTATTTTGCCTAATTTCAACGGTCTCATGAGTCATGAATGGAATTATATAAACCGCAATGGAATTAGTCAAATTAAGATTGGTGTTTGCATAAGCAGATTTATAGTTGCTTGAGTTATCATTTGCCAACTACAATTTTAAGGATCCCAATTGATTCTGATTGCACAATGCATGTGTGTCATTGTGTTGTAGTGAGTGCCGATTCGCACAAATTTATGGGTTGAAGTATGAAGACAACTTTGATTTATCTGCATCAACATGTATTCGTGCGCATAGTAAAAATATATAATTGTCACATCCTTATCGGTTGCCATGCCACGAGCTCTATTGCCTCCTTCATTTGACGAAAAATGTCTCTGAGGCGGCAACCACAATTCAAATGATACAGCTTTAAAGCTTAGGCCCCACTTGGCCCAGCTCCAACTATGACTTCCCCAGCACCACACCGTTGCCCGTCACTCTCAGCTGCTCCTGTCATCATCGCCTGCGTCCACGTTGTCATCTGTAGTCACCAGCCACGGCGCTGCAACTCCCGTCACCTCGAAATGCCTTGAAATGGGCAGCACATCGGGGGGTAAAAGTCGATATCAACTTTAACTTTCAAAAGTAAACAATCTATAAGCTATAAATTTTAATTTTCAAGTAGTAGTAGCAGTAGGTGATACAATAGACAGAGTTAATGTTTATGTTTAATACATGATGTCTAACTTATCAGTTGGTTTGTAGTTATTTTACATGATGGTCTGACAGTTATTTATGTATTGAAGTATACTATGGGAAAATGTTGTTTGCTACCGTTCATTTACATAATTGTCACATGGAGTGTTTGTTCTATCATGTTGCACTAATGTGATGTTTGTAGATATATGTATCACTATCTTTTGATTGGTTGATGGGAAATATTATTATTTGTGTAAAGTTTGGGCTCCGTTGCAATGCACGGGCATCCTACTAGTTAGTACCAAATTTAAAGTAGGAAAAAGTTCATTTGGCACCCCCTAAACTCTTTCGAAAGTTCGGGAAATAACCTTAAACTTCTAAACCAAACACCTTACCCTCTTCAAATTTCCAAACCAGACAAATTACGCACCCCCCCGGCAAAGCAAATCCAGCCCGTTTTCCACCGACATGGCACACGTGGACGATCTATCTAGCCCCTATGCTAATGAGCCAGACTCTGGGGCCCACCTATCAGTGTAAGCTCATCTCTTCCTCTCCCTCCTTCCTCCTCTCTTCTTCTTGTCCTTACCAGTGTTCTCTTCTTTCCTCTCTCTTCCCTAAGCCACACTAGTGCTACGTCATCTCATCCTCGGCCTTTCGCCCGCCGCATCCACGCGCTCCACCCATTCCCACCCTCCTCGGCCACTTCGTCTCCCACGACAGCTCCACCCTCCCTCTCTTCAAGCCCACGCCCCTCCACCCCGACCTCGTACTCTCCGCCATCCAGCTCAACGGCGACGGTCCTTCGGTAATGATGGAGATGGAAGGGTGGTTCTCTAAGCATAAATGATCCACGGAGAAGACGACGGTGTGATTGGATTGGACAAAGGTCGATGGCATTGGGTTGGTGTCAGGCATAGTGCGCTTGGCGGTGGCACTCATGGCGGTAGGGCATTTTGGTCAGAGTTGGAGCAGAAGAAGGGGTGAAATGGGGTCGCAGTGAGGTGGTGATGGATGGGGAATAATCGATTTCTCAAGAGGAATGAAGGTGGTGAGGAATTTCTAGGGATGGCGGATTTAGGGCAAAAACAAGGGCTCACTAGCACTAGAGATGAAGCAGGAGCACAGGAGAGAGGTGAAGCTTGCTCTGAGGAGGTATAATGACTTGATCCATAAAGCTCGAATGCCCCTCGAGTGCGCTCACCCATTACAAATGAACTCCGCCCCTAAACCTTACCGTCAAGGGCCACCTCATCGCCACCACTATACTCCTCCGCCACTTTGGACCTCACTGGTGAGCTCACAGAACCATTCAAGTGCTATCCATCTAGATATTTTAACTCGGTGTAGTGTCTTGTACTCTTGTGCCACCGCCGCCAATCCAGTAATGTTGCTGGCATTGCTCTAGTGACCATTGGTCCCCAAGCCACCCGCTCTCGCATCAAAAACACTCCATCTATCTCCCTCCCTACTCGATTCCTGAAGAAGCTCTCTCTAGTGTCGACACTGTCGCATGATTGAGACAACCTCGTCGTTTAGCACCACCGCCTAGCCACACAAGTCCACCTCTCCAGGCCCCCACCACCATAATTAGATTCCCCATGATGTCATCATTCCGTTTTTCACCATCTCCTAAGCCCGCTACCTTCCCATCGCAACTGGTGAGCTCGCTAGTAAGCTCTGCCATAGCCCCCCCCCTGTTCCCTCCTCTATCTAGATCCGGCAGCAACGCCCCACGCTCGAGGTAGCATGCGACGGGGTCCATGGTGGCAGGGTCTACATTGACAACGTCATGGACAAGAAGGTGGCGCTCATGGAGCGGTTAGAGTGCAGCTTGGAAATGGCCAAGGTGTGTTTGAGAGTAGTGCAGGGGAAGAGAGGAGGATGGGGATGGGGGCTATGGGCGGCGGCGCTGCAAAGGTGCGGCGTGGGTTCGGGCGATGGGTGAGCGGCGCTTCGAGGGCACGGTGGCGGCTTGAGATGAGAGGAGGTGGAACTACAATTGGGTAAGAGAGAAATGATGCTATTTGGCCGATGAGGTGGCAAAATATGGTGACATGGATGCTAACATACATGTCGCATTAGTAAAACCAGGGTGTTTTTGGTCTCAATAGATAAAATAAACAGTTTTAAGAGTTGGAGGTTGTCACATTTCTGGTTTCGTAGTTGATGGTTGATTTTCAGGCTTTTATAAGAGTTTAGGAGGCCCAAATGGACTTTTTTCCCCTTTAAAGTACAAGCCATCACATAGCCATATCAACTGTGGCCATTACTTCTCATTACTTCTCCTAAATACGTAGATCGATTTTTTTTATTTTCTAAGGGAAGGAAATAAAGATGAATTTTTTTAATAATCTATTTTTATTTAGAATTACAAAAAGAATACTAGTTTATTTTTTTGACAGAAATAATCATCAGTCGTCGTACCGTTGGGCGACTAGAAAAAGCCACCCAACGACAGAGCGACACGGGTTTAGTCGCCCTCTGGTTGGGTGAATTCACTCAGTCGCCCAATGGTTGAGCGAGTCATAGAAAGTCGCCGAACCGCTAGGCGATTTGAAGTAATAACTTTACTATTTTATTAATCCGATTGGAATAATTGTGTAGGAATAAATGTCAAATTTTGTAGGTGTAACATCCCAAATTTTCAATTTTGATTGAAAATAAAATTTAATTATTTTCTTGGAGTTTTCCTGAATATTCTAGAATTTTACAAGCTTTTTTCTATTTATGTTAAAGCCAAACTAATTTATTTGCAAAATTAAATACCAATTTTAAGTTAGAAATATTTTATTTAAGTCCAAGTTGTCTCAAGGAATTTCTGTGAATTTTTCCTTAATTTTTGGACCCCATTAGCTATTTTCTAAAATCCTAAAGGAATTATTTCAATTTCTGAAAATGATAAATCAAAAGAAAATCATAGAAACTCATTGCGCCGAAACCCTCTTGGCCTAATCCATTTCCCCCTTCCCACGGCCCATGTTCCCAGCCCAGCTTCTCCCACGCCGACTCGCGCTCTCTTCTCCCTCTCTCATCGAGCCGTGGGCCCCATGAGGCAAAGCTCTTCTTCCACGCACACAGCCACGCCCGCGCCCGTCACCTCGCCGTCCATGCTGACCACCTCCGGCCGCTCTGCCCTCGCGCCTATATAGGCTAGCCCGCAGCTCCCCTTGCTCCTGCCGCCGCTCTCCTTCCCCTCCCGCTTCTCCACCACAAGCAACCGCAAAGAAGCCGCTGAGTCATTCCTAGCTGCTAAGCCGCGCTCACCATTTCCGACCGTCGTGGTGAACTCCGCCACTGGCCGACCACATCACACAGTGTCCCTCGACGTCTCGAGTAGAAGCCCATAATCACTTGGAGGATTTCGTGACCGGAGCACCGCACATGCCCTTCTTCCCCTTTCCCGACCAAAAACCAACGCCGCCGTCGCACTCCTCACACGGTAAACCTCCAGTCAATTCTTCCCCGAGGGTCCCTCACCTACTCCGGCTCTCCCTCTCTTGACGCTTGCTATGCCCCCATCTTGTGGTTGGCTTCTGCCCTTCGCCTCGGGTCTCCTCGGCCTACATCGATAGACCTGGTGAGTTCCCCTCATCGCACCGGTGCTCGTGCTTGCCCTAATTTCTCCTTTCTTCCCTCCAAAGCACCTTGCCAAGATTCCCGGCTCGGCCCGCAAACAAGACAAAGCCTTGGGTCACCACCTGCCTCCTCAAGCCACGACACCACCACTCCTTGGACCGCCCCTCCCTCACAGTTCCATTTTTGCCCTTCCGGCCGCCGCTGGTGTCCACCTCGCCAACATTGAAGCCTGCCCGAGCGCCTCCCTCCTCTCTGTGATATCTCCCTGGGACGCCCTATGTTTGTGTATATCTCTGTATGCACAAGTGTATGGCGGTAGGGCTCATCCCATTAAATTGATTAGTAGGCTGATTAGTTGAGGTCTAATGGGGATAGTTAGTAAGTGGTCTGTTTAGCAAATTGCAAAGTCAAGCTTAGTTAGAACTTTTTCAGTGGCCTAAGATCAGCTGGCAATGAGTTGGATAAAGTAGCTATTGAATGTTTCTAATTAATCAAAGACATAGATGGTTAGATAGTAGGGGTAGATTGGTTAGTATTAAACAAGGATTAGTAGAAAGATCAAACTGATTGGCATTGTAATATAAGTTAATTAGTTTGTCATCGTATAAGGATGTTCGTAGGTTAATTAGTTAGTTAACCTCAGTGTATGGGTGTGCCACTAGTGTTTTACAACTACAGATAATATATGTGCACACTATCGTATAACATAATTGATTTTGACTGTATGATCATCGTGGTTGTATACATAGAATGCTTGGAGAGAGTGCTTGTGAGTACTAGGTGGTCTGTTAAGGGAAACAATATCACCTAGGCTCTAGTTATTATCCGTCAACATCCGTTCTCAGTAGCAGAACGCTTCATGACCCGAAAGCAGATATGAGTGTATTACCTAACCAGGTAATCTCTCCTATCTAGTAACTAGTGAGGAGTGTTCTTGTGAACATTCCCTCTCTCTCTCTCCCTGTTAGATTTATCTACTTTTGTCTGTAGTATTTCCTTCATCAACTCCACTAGTTACAATTAGTTTCATCTGGAATACCTCTGTTCTTCAAAATGTTGTTAGTTATGTTTACCTTCATTCGAAGTGTTTCCTTTTATTTGAATATATTTGAATTTGGTTTGTTTTCGCGTATAGATTTCGATGACTCCGGGGAAACAGATCTTTTTGAAGAGTTAGATCCCCAAGCATACGAGCAAGGCAAGTTACATCATTTGATCATATTTGATCCCAGTATTTCAAATTATTTAAATTCTGTTTTAAATTATTATTGTATGTGTATTTCTATTCAATGTAATTTAAATACCTATTTTTAAATTATAGTTATGCCTAAATCCTTTGTACTGCCAATCTTGACATTGAAATAAACCTACTTAACACATTAGATGAAAATCTAGTTGATACAATAGTATGAGCTAGAACATGTTGAAAAACTTTATGCTTAGTCATGCTTAGACCAAAAATATTGAATTTGGGGGAATTTTGCCAAATGTTCAAATATGATTTAATTAAGCCTATGGTATTGTTTTACCATAGTACCTTTTTGCAAATGATTTTCAAAAAGCAAAACAAAATAAAAATTGATTTAGACCTGGGCGAAACGGATGTTTGGTGGGTGCATGTTTATGCACGGGTTCGATTCATTTCTATTATCGAGGCCCATGGGTTTTGTTGGAAAGTCATCCAAGTCAATTAAGGACCGGTCTTCAAGCCGCAACTTGCCGAGCCTTACCGTACAACCACATGTTTGAAGTGGGTAGGACTTGGCTAACTAATTTGTAACATTTTACCGTGGTTGTGCCATCCGGTTGCGTGTTATTATGACCTACCTTTATATATTCCCACATGGCGCAAGAGGGGGCTTAATTTGGCGGATGGTTCAATCCAAAGGAAGCGAAACCTTAGCGAGACAGGACTACGGTGGGATGGTGCATTATAAAGGTCTTGTCACGTGCTCTAGACTGCTTACCTAGGGTAGTGAGCGGTGGCATCGACGGATGCCAAATAAACTAGGGAAGTCGTGTCATGTGGGTAAATTGTACAACCTCCGCAGAGTGTAAAACTATTCGAATAGCCATGTCTGCGGTTATGGACATGTTGAAGCAAAGCCAATGCAAAGTTAGGCTTTGATTTTGTTTTCAAAAGACTTTATCAAATGATATATCAAAAGGGGAAATTGGGTGGGTAGCCATGTGATAGGATGGTATCCTTCGCCGCTCTTATGTGAATGTTATCTGACTATAAAACTGAGAATTTAGAAAATGAATTTTAGTTATAGAATGTCTGCCTTGGAACTTAGTACAAGTATTTAAAGAAAACATCGCTTTATGCAAAATAAACCCTATAAGCCATCCTTTGTTATACCCTCATGCATTATAATCTGTTATTGGGTGTAACTTGCAAAGTACATTCATTTGTACTCACTTTGCTTAATAAATTGTTGATTAGGAGGGGACTGCTATGAGGAGAATGAGAACGTGGACGACTAGGCTACGCCCCCAAACGATTGCTTGTGGTGAATCGTGTGGTCTACATTACTACTTTTGTTTCCGCTGTATTTCATTTTTGGACTTATACTCCTTTTGTAATAAACCTAAACTTTTGTGAATATATCGTGTATTATGGGTATGTTATCACCTTTTATTTAAACTGTGTAATCTAGCTACTGATCATGGGACTAAAGTGGAATATACAGAGGATCAGGGATCCTTCGCTCCCAGGTCTGACAAGAAATGGTATCAGAGCCATATCGACTGTAGGTCGTGGCCTAGTTAGAATGGCCATTAGTTGAAAACTTCAAAACTTATTTTATATAACAAGAAAGATAATTTGTTCTCTTCTCACCTTGGTCATCTATCTATGCTTACCTCCTTCATGGTATTCTTTCTTACCTTGTTCTTACTTCAACATTTTATGATGTTAAATGGGTCCTCTTACCCCTGTAAATTTCTATAGATAGTCAACGCAACCATTACGTTCAAGACCACAAGTTATGAAGCTTTCAAGAGAGTGTCGTCATACAAGAATCATCGAAGACCGTGAACCAAAGATTGCAATGTCCACCAAACCATATAGGTTAAGTGTGCTAAGACTCGTTTTGTGTACTAAGTCGCTCCACTAGATTAAGAGTTTGGATCGAGTAGAACGTTGTATAAAACTATTAAAGTTTATGTAAAGGGCTTTTGAGTCGGTTGTTTCGTTTGGGTTGTTTCTTTCGCTTTACTCCCCTTAGTTTCTCCTCTTCTTTACTAAGTCCTTAGAGATTCTTCTGAGATGGTGACTTCGCAACAGCGATGGCGGCACCAAAGCGATCGGATGATATATATCTGATTCTTAAGAGACCCCGATTCCACTACCACCACCCCCTCCAGTTGAAGGATCCGATTGGCGCCAAATGATGGCCAACCAAGCCCAACTGATTAATCTGCTTGTCCAGTCACTTAATCAAAATCAGCAAGTAGCAGTAGCAGCTCAACCTCAAGCTTACGCTCCTCCTCAGCCAAGAACCAACATATCTGAGTTTATGAGGATGCGTCCCCCAACTTTTTCCAGCAGCACCGAGCCAATAGATGCTGATGATTGGCTTAGGACAATTGGCAAGAAACTGGATATTACTCAATGCACTGATCGCAAGAGGGTTCTGTTCGCCTCTCACTAGCTGAATGGACCAGCATTGGAATGGTGGGACAATTTTGCTCAGTCTCACACTGATGCTAAGATCATCACTTGGGACGAATTCGTGAAGGCTTTCCGCCATGCTCACATTCCATCAGGCATGGTGACCCTAAATAAGGAAGAGTTTCGCACCCTACGCCAAGGCAATCGCTCAGTCAATAAGTACTTGCAAAAATTCAACCAACTAGCTCGCTATGCACCAGAAGATGTGGCCACTGATGAGGCCAAACAGGAACGTTTCGTGGAAGGACTCAATGATGATCTCTCCGTCCGCCTCATTACTCAAGACTACACCGACTTTCAGCAGTTAGTGAACAAGGCTATCCGTCAGGAGGGCAAGCACCTAGAGATACAGAACCGCAAGAGAAGGATGGCATCCCAGAAGTTCAACTCTGGGGGTTTTCCTAAGCCCCGCACCACACCACCTCAGCATGGGAAATCCTAGTCTCCTTCATCCAAAGCATCTGTGCCAACTCAATACCCAAACAACCCCAGTTTCCACAACACTTCTTCCGAAGGCCGGTTTCAAAAGAAGGCACTTACCTCAGCTGCAGGAATTACTTGTTTCTATTGCAATGAGTTGGGATACTATGCCAATAAGTGCTCGAAAAAGCAGTAACCAGTAGCCCTAGTCAGACCGAATCAGGGAGTTCCAAACTCTGGCAGTACTCCAGCTGCTAGACCACCAGCTCAGCTTGTGAAGGGACGTGTGAACCACGCCACAGCTGAAGAAGCTCAGACTGCACCAAATGTGGTCCTTGGTATGTTCCTTGTCAATTCAGTACCAGCATCAGTTTTATTTGATTCAAGAGCTTTGTATTCATTTGTTTCAAATAAGTTTGTGGGAAAATATGGGTTATCTATCTCTTCCTTAGTTAACCCTATAATAATCCATTCTCCGGGCTCGAAAACGAGGACTAGTTCTCTATACCCAAACCTTACCTTGAAAATATCAGGAGTACCTTTCTTGGCAGACTTAATAGTCTTGCAATCCCAAGGGTTGGATGTGATTCTCGGAATGGGTTGGCTAGCCAAGAATCAAGGTTAGATAGACTGTGTCAATAAGTCTATCACAACCACAAATGACCAAGGAATTAAAGTAGAATTCAGACCCGAGACATCAATTAAAGAAAGTTCCATCTTGACCAGTCTAAAGGAAGTGAAGTTAGAAGACATTCCAGTGGTAAAAGAATACCCGGATGTATTTCCTGAAGAATTACTCGGCATGCCACTAGATAGGGACATTATGTTCCTAATTGACCTAGTCCAATGGACAGCTCCAATCTCAAAGAGACCTTATAGGATGCCCGCAAATAAATTAGCAGAATTGAAGAAACATATCAAAAAATTACAAGACAAGGGTTATATTCAGCCAATTTCATCTCCTTGGGGAGCACCGGTACTGTTTGTCAAAAAGAAAGATAACAATATGAGGATGTGTGTAGATTACAGATCACTCAATGAAGTCACAATCAAGAACAAGTATCATTTTCCCAGGATCGGCGATCTCTTTGATCAATTGAAAGGAGTACATGTTTTCTCCAAGATTGATCTAAGATCTGGCTATCATCAGCTGAAGATCAGACAAGAATACATACCCAAGACTGCGTTCACCACAAGATATGGACTGTACGAGTTTACAGTAATGTCATTCGGTTTGATGAATGCACTAGCTTATTTCATGAATATGATGAATAAAGTATTTATGGACTTCTTGGATAAGTTTTTGGTCATATTCATTGACAACATTCTCATATACTCAAAGGATGAAGATGAACATGAGAAGCATCTCAGGGCAGTTTTGGAGAGACTCAAGGAGCAGCAGCTCTACGCCAAATTTAGTAAAAGTAAATTTTAGTTAAGCCAAGTAGCTTTTCTCGGACATATCATGTCAGCAAGAGGAGTTGCAGTAGATCCCACCAAGGTTGAAGCCGTAATGGATTGGAGGCAACCCAATCCTGTCACCGAAGTAAGAAGTTTTCTTAGTTTAGCTGGATATTACCCAAGATTTATTGAAGGTTTCTCTAAAACCGCTAGACCTATGACCCAGCTTTTGAAGAAAGATAAGAAGTTTGAATGGACAGATGCTTGTGAGCAAAGTTTCTAAAAGTTGAAGAAAATGCTAGTCTCCGCACATGTATTGATTTTACCTGACATCCATAAAGACTTTGAGTTTTTCTGTGACACCTCTCGCCAGGGCCTTGGATGTGTACTAATGCAAGAAGGTAAAGTTGTAGCTTATGCATCTCGCCAATTAAAGCCTCATGAAGGTAATTACTTGACTCATAACCTAGAGTTAGCAGCAATTGTGCATCCTTTGAAAATCTGGTGGCATTATCTCATTGGTAACCGCTATGAGATTTTCACGGATCATAAGAGTCTAAAGTATATCTTCACCCAGTCAGAGCTTAATCTCCGTCGAAGAAGATGGTTGGAACTGATAAAGAATTACGACCTTGGAATCCATTATCACTGGGCAAGGAAAACGTGGTGGCAGATGCCTTGAGTCGAAAAGGGTATTGCAACACTATGTTGGTTCAGGAAAGTCAGCCAAGTTTGTATGAAGAATTGAGGTATCTAAACTTATAGATTGTCAACCAGGGTTGCGTAAACACTCTAGAAGTTCAACCAACCGTTCAAAGCCAAATCAGAGAGAATCAGAAAGAAGATGAAGATATTAAAGAAATCAGGAAGAACATGAGAAGAGGCAAAGCCCCGGGATTTTCAGAGGATGAGCATGGTACCGTCTGGTTTGGGAACCGCATCTGTGTACCTAATCATCCAGAAACCAAACAGTTAATTCTGAACGAAGCCCATGAATCACCTTACTCCATTCATCCGGGCAGTACCAAGATGTACCAGGATCTAAAGGAAAAATATTGGTGGGTCAGCATGAAGCGAGAAATTGCTGAGTTCGTTGCATGCTGTGATGTGTGTCAAAGAGTCAAGGCAGAACATCAAAGACCCATTGGTTTATTACAGCCATTACAAATCCCCGAATGAAAGTAGGAACAAATCAGCATAGATTTTATCACTGGATTGCCTAGGACCCAATCAGGATATGATTCTATTTGGGTTGTGATTGACCATTTGACAAAAGTGGCACACTTCATTCCTGTCAAGACCACTTATAAAAGCAGTAAATTGGCAGAGTTGTATATGGCCAGGATCGTCTGTTTGCATGGAGTGCCCAAAAGGATAGTATCTGACAGAGATTCACAGTTCACCTCTAGGTTTTAGAAGAGTTTACATAAAGCCTTGGGGACTAGACTCAACTTCAGTAAAGCATATCATCCTCAAACAGATTGACAAACAAAACGCGTAAATCAAATTTTGGAAGACATGCTGCGAGCCTATGCTATAGATTTTGGAAATAGTTGGGATCAGAATCTTCATTATGTAGAATTTTCGTACAACAACAGCTATCAGGCCAGCTTGCAAATGTCTCCATTTGAAGCATTATATGGCAGGAAGTGTAGAACCCCTCTCTTTTGGAATCAAGTGGGAGAACATCAATTCTTTGGGCTTGAGATGATACAGGAGGCTGAAAGTAAAGTAAGAACGATAAGAGAACGCCTGAGAGTGGCTCAATCCCGACAAAAGAGTTATACTGACAATCGTCGGAGAGAATTGTCCATTGAAGCAGGAGATTTCGTTTATCTCAGAGTAACTCCGCTTAGAGGAGTAAGAAGATTCCAGACCAAAGAAAAACTCGCACCTAGATTTATTGGGCCATACAAGATTCTAGAAAGAAGATGTGAAATTGCCTACCAATTAGAGCTACCGACATCCTAGTCTACAGTTCACGACGTCTTCCACGTTTCTTAATTAAAAAAATGTCTTCGAGTTCCAACAGAGCAAACGCCACTTGAAAGCATTGATCTCCAGGAAAACCTCACCTATGTGGAGCAGCCAATCAAGATTCTTGAAGTTGCGGAACGTATTACCCGAAGCAAAGTCATCCGTTCATGCAAAGTTCAAATGGAGAAATCACTCAGAAGAAGAAGCCACCTGGCAACGATAAGAAGAGTTGAAAGCTGAGTACCCCCCACCTTTTTGCTAACCAAGTCTGAATCTCGGGGTCGAGATTCCCTATAAGGGGGGTAGGTTTGTAATATCCCAAAATTTCAATTTTGATTAAAAATAAAATTTAATTATTTTCTTGGAGTTTTTCTGAATTTTCTGGAATTTTAAAAGCTTTTTCCTATTTATGTTAAAGCCAAACTAATTTATTTGCAAAATTAAATACCAATGTTAAGTTGAAAATATTTTATTTAAGTCCAAGTTGTCTCATGGAAGTTCTGTGAATTTTTACTTAATTTTTGGACCCCATTAACTATTTTCTAAAATCCTAAAGGAACTATTTCAATTTCTGAAAATGATAAATCAAAAGAAAATCAGAGAAACTCATTGGGCCGAAACCCTCTCGGCCCGATCCATTTCCCCCTTCCCGTGGCCCATCCTCCCGGCCCAGCTTCTCCCACGCCGACCCGCGCCCTCTTCTCCCTCTCTCACCAAGCGATGGGCCCCATGAGGCAGAGCTCTTCTTCCACGCACACAACCACGCCCGTGCCTGCATGCACGCTACGCCCGCGCCCATCACCTCGCCGCCCATGCCGACCACCTCCGGCCGCTCCACCCTCGTGCCTATATAGGCCAGTCCGCAGCTCCCCTTGCTCCTGTCGCCACTCTCCTTCCCTTCCCGCTTCTCCACCACAAGCAACCGCACAGAAGCCGTCGTCTTGTTCATTGCTAAGCCGCACCCGCCATTCGGCGCCGTGGTGAGCTCACTTGTGGTGAGTGTGTCTACAGTGTCCTCGGCGTCGGTAAAGCCCCAATCAATTGGAGGATTTCATGACCGTAGCACCGCGCATGCCCTTCTTCCCCATTCCCAGCCAAAAACCGTCGCCGCCGTCGCACTCCTCCCACGGTAAACCTCCAGTCGATTCTTCTCCGAGGGAGCACCTCCACATCTCCCTTTTCCTATTTCCCTCACCCACTTCGGCTCTCCCTCTCTTTAGCGCCGCCGCCACGACGCCCCCCATGCGCCGCCGTCAGCTTCTGCCACCCACTCACCTCGAGTCTCCTCGGCCTACACCGATAGACCCGGTGAGTTCCCCTCGTCGCACCGGTGCTCATGCTCACCGTAATTTCTCCTTTCTTCCCCTCTAGTGCTGCCACACTTCCCCCTCCCTGGCTCCGGCCGCCGCACAAAGCTGCCCGGTCGCCACCGGCCTCCTCAAGCCACGACGCCACCACTCCTTGGACCGCCCCTCCCTCGCGGTTCCATTTTCGCCCTTCCGGTCGCCATCGATGTCCACCTCGCCGGCATTGAAGCCTACCCAAGCACCTCCCTCCTCTCTGTGATATCTCCCTGGGACGCCCTATGTTTGTGTATATCTCTGTATTCACGAGTGTATGGTAGTAGGGCTCATCCCATTAAATTGATTAGTAGGCTGATTAGTTGAGGTCTAATGGGGATGGTTAGTAAGTGGTCTGTTTAGCAAATTGCAAAGTCAAGCTTAGTTAGAACTTTTTCAATGGCTTGAGATCAGCTGGCAATGAGTTGGATAAAGTAGCTATTGAATGTTTCTAATTAATCGAAGACATAGATGGTTAGATAGTAGGGGTAGATTGGTTAGTATTAAACAAGGATTAGTAGAAAGATCAAACTGATTGGCATTGTAATATAAGTTAATTAGTTTGTCATCGTATAAGGATGTTCGTAGGTTAATTAGTTAGTTAACCTCAGTGTATGGGTGTGCCACTAGCGTTTTATAACTACAGATAATATATGTGCACACTATCGTATAACAGAATTGATTTTGACTATATGATCATCATGGTTGTATACATAGAATGCTTGGAGAGAGTGCTTGTGAGTACCAGGTGGTCTGTTAAGGGAAACAATATCACCTAGGCTCTAGTTATCGTCCGTCAACATCCGTTCTCAGTAGCAGAACGCTTCATGACCCGAAAGAAGATATGAGTGTATTACCTAACTAGGTAATCTCTCCTATCTAGTAACTAGTGAGGAGTGTTCCTATGAACATTCCCTCTCTCTCTCTCCCTGTTAGATTTATCTACTTTTGTCTGTAGTATTTCCTTCATCAACTCCACTAGTTACGATTAGTTTCATCCGGAATACTTCCATTCTTCAAAATGTTGTTAGTTATGTTTACCTTCATCCAAAGTGTTTCCTTTTATTGGAATATATTTGAATTTGATTTGTTTTCGCGTATAGATTTCGATTACTCCAGGGAAACTAATCTTTTTGAAGAGTTAGATCCCCAAGCTTACGAGCAAGGCAAGTTACATCGTTTGATCATATTTGATCCCAGTATTTCAAATTATTTAAATTCTGTTTTAAATTATTATTGTATGCGTATTTCTATTTTATGTAATTTAAATACCTGTTTTTAAAATATAGTTATGCATAAATCCTTTGTACTGCCAATCTTGACATTGAAATAATCCTACCTTGACACTTTAGATGAAAATCTAGTTGATACAATAGTATGAGCTAGAACATGTTGAAAAACTTTATGCTTCGTCATTCTTAGACCAAAAATATTGAATTTGGGAAAATTTAGCCAAATGTTCAAATATGATTTAATTAAGCCTATGGTATTGTTTTACCATAGGACCTTTTTGCAAATGATTTTTGAAAAGCAAAACAAAATAAAAATTAATTTAATTAGACCTGAGCGAAACGGATGTTTGGTGGGTGCATGTTTATGCACGGATTCGATTCATTTATATGATCGAGGCCCATGGGTTTTGTTGGAAAGTCGCTCAAATCAATTAAGGACCGGTCTTCAAGCCGCAACTTGCCAAGCCTTACCATAGAACCACATGTCTGAAGTTGGTAGGACTTGGCTAACTAATTTGTAATATTTCACCGTGGTTGTACCATTTGGTTGCGTGGGTGTCATTATGACCTACTTTTATATATTCCTACATGGCGGAAGAGGGGGCTTAATCCGGTAGATGGTTTAATCCAAAGGAAAAGCGAAACCTTAGCGATGGGGGACTACGGTGGGATGGTGCATTGTAAAGGCCTTATCACGAGCTTTAGACTGTTTACCTAAGGTAGTGAGGGGTGGCATCGACGAATGCCAAACAAACTAGAGAAGTCGTGTTATGTGGGTAAAGTTGTACAACCTCTACAGAGTGTAAAACTATTCGAATAGCCGTGTCCACGGTCATGGACATGCTGAAGCAAAGCCAATGCAAAGTTAGACTTTGATTTTTTTTTTTCAAAAGACTTTATCAAATGATATATCAAAAGGGGAAATTGGGAGGGTACCCATGTGATAGGAGGGTATCCTTCGCCGTTCTTGTGTGAATGTTATCTGACTATAAAACTAAGAATTTAGAAAATAAATTTTAGTTATAGAATAGCTGCCTTGAAACTTAGTACAAGTATTTTAAAAAAACATCGCTTTATGCAAAATAAACCCTATAAGCCATCATTTGTTATACCCTCATGCATTGGACGACTATGCTACACCCCCAGATGATTGCCTGTGGTGAATCGTGTGGTCTACCTTACTACTTTTGTTTCCGCTGTATTTCATTTTTGGACTTATGCTCCTTTTGTAATAAACCTAAACTTTTGTGAATATATCGCGTATTATGGTTATGTTACCACCTTTTGTTTAAACTGTGTACTCTAGCTACTGTTCATGGGACTAGAGTGGAATACACAAAGGATCCGGGATCCTTTGCTCCCGGGTCCGACAGTAGGTAATACATTTAGCAAATTCTGTTTCTAGGATGTTATTTTTTTAAAAAAAAATAAAAAGGTGGTGATAAGGTTGGTTGGTCTGTTTGTGATTTTCTTAGAATCTCAAGGGTACCAAATTTGTCAGACTCGCAATAACATTTTGTGATCGTCGTATGTTATTGTAGTGCGCTAAATTTCTGAAGAATTTTGTGAGGACGATAGAGGTAGCAATGATTCGTAAGTATGAAGGTAAGTGATATTGCGATGCACCAGTAAATTCATACACAGTGGAGAACTTTGGAGAAATGGTGCAACGATAACAACATGAAAATTGATCTGACAAGGGGTTACAAGACAAGTAGGCTAACGAACCAAGGACGGTACATGTATGCCTTTAGGGAATTAGAAATACATGGGACATATGGACGAAGAGGGTCGGACTATTGCATAGACTGAGGCCATTTGCCCTTCCTTGTGAGCACGGTGTTGTACTCCTCGCTAGTCGCCTTGGCCTCGGCCGCTATTTTCCTTTTTTTTTCTCGCGCTCTCTCTCGTGAGCCTCGTGCTCCCTGTGCCTGCACACCTCGAGATGGGCCTGCATCTCCCGTCGGATACGCTCGTTGTGCTCTTCCGTGTGGCGCTCCTCCTCCGTCCTCTCGCAGTCCCTATTGGCATCCCACTCCTCGCAGTCGAGAGTCCACTAGTCATGTGGGTGGATCTTTAGGTCGATCCACTTGCGGTAGCCACATAGCAGATCTAGGGACTACAGGTAGATGAGAGAGGTTGTTAGTGCATACTTTGAAAGAGATGGTAGGGGGACATAATGTAACTTGTCCTTACCGGCTACCGATAGCGGCTTGTGTCCCAACAGCAGTCAGGATAGTCGCAAGACTTGAAGAACTTTCATCTGTCCCTGCACCAACATAGGGGCGGCATCTCCCCCTCGAACGGGTGTTGCGGCAAATGCTCGGATGGGATGTTGTGGTAGGGGTTGCTGCTACAGGGGGCGACGTCAGTGCGGGGAGGTGGCCTCCTAGCATGCTCCCTTTGTTCCTCTTAGGCCGCATACTCCCTTTGCAATTCACGGATCTCCTCCAAGTGCTTCTCTATCTGAGCGAGATTGTGTTGAAGTCTAGATTCAAGAGAACCCAGTGTGGAAGGAGTAGTACTTATATGCCGAGCCGGCGCTATGTACGTGATTGAATTGTAATTCGTTTGAAGGAAATTCATGTCCACGAGGCAGCGGCTTTGAGGAGACTCGTTGGGTCACGTCGCTGCGCAAAGCTGACTCGTTGGGTAATGAGGCACAGGAAGCAGACACAAGGAGGAATCATGTGGCAGCGCTGCGTCACGTCTCTACGAGGAGCAGACTCATTGGGTCATGTCGCTGCAGGAAGCGGCCTCGTCGGGTCACGTCATCCTGAAAAGCTGACTCGTCGGATCACGTCCTGGTTTGCAGAGAGTGGTCACGTCCTGCTTTGCAGAGAGTGGTCACGTCCTACTTTGCAGAGAGTGGTCACGTCCTGCTTTGTGGAGCGAGGTCACGTGGTGTGCTGCCGAGCGAGGTCACGTCGTGCATTGCAATTATAACGAGAGATTGACACTTCAAATAAAGTTAAAATTTGTAATTACGATACAATTAGTTTCATAGAACTTACAACAAGCAAGGTACTTACTGAAGTACAAGTTACAACATGCTAGTAGTTCTAATCTTAGTACCACTACGCACCCAATAAGGAGCGGTGCTGCACTTCACGCCGGTGTTCCTATGTGTTGGCAGGCGCCTTGCAAGTTCTCGTAGTGTGGCCTTCCTAGCGGCAGCGGCTGCAACGTCTACCCGCCGCTCCAGCTTCCCCTTCGTCCATATCATTCCTAACACGATGACTCTGCCAACAGGCCTGCTCCACCTTCAATAGGTCAAGATCCGAAATTCAAGTCCTCCGTACAATATCCAACGTGGCGAAGTTGCCCACAACCTTGAAGCCTCTTAGCTCGCCACACCACGCCTGCTGCACCCTCTCCTTTATGAAGTACTCCGATACGAAGTTCAATGGGTCCATGTGGATGGTCCCGCACATGATGAGGATATGAGAGCATGGCTTGTGAAGGAGCTTTGGCTTATTGCATGTGCAACTAGGTTCATTCACATGGTCTCCAAGGCATACCTCGTGGGTAACAAGAAACCGAGCCGTCCCAAATCTGGCTCTATCCTGAAGGACCACGTCAAAACGATGCTCCGTATTGCCCATCACAAAGACCGTGTGTGACTGACCCTCCTCGGTCTTGGCCTGCATGTACGCTATAAGTCTCGAGCAGTACGGTGTATGTGGGTTGGCTGCATGAAGTGCCGCATTTACATGCCTTTTCCTGAAATATCTAATTCTACCATGCAGAACGTCTTCCACGATGGTGACGAGGGACTGAGAATAGAGGCCCCTAATAACCCAGTTGTACACCTCGACAAGGTTAGTGGTCATTTATGCCGTACCTTGCACCGTCCATGTCATACAGTAAGGACCACTTCTCCAATGGCTCAGCTTCAATCCAATAGGAGGAGCACCAGATGTCCCTTGAGGTCCTTCGCGTCAAATGGGGAGGGTCGAGCTCCCGTAGTAGTGTGAGGCGTTCAGGTTGCGCCGCCCCAGGAATGAGCAGACGCTTGTTCCTCTCGACGACATGCTTCCTGGTGTGCTCCTCCAACATCTCCCACAACGCATCAAATTCTGGCCTTTGTTCGCATAGCAAGCCTCTTGAACAACTTCATCAGCGGTTCTTTGCTGAATCGCTTGAAGAAGTTGGCCCCGAGATGGCGAATGCACCATCTGTTCCTCATGTCTGGCCAAGGGAACGGCTTATCGAGGTCTTGCTGAAGTTTTTGGATGGCCTTCATCATCCTAAGGTGGCGATCATGGATTATACAGACATCAAGACGTGCGCCAACTACTCCCTCCTTCAGATGTCGAAGGATCCACAACTAGCTGTCGAAATTCTCATTTTCGACGAAAGCGATGGCTAAGGGCAGAATCTGACTGTTGCCATCAATGCTAACTGCTGTCAGGATCATGCCCTTGTATTTCCCAGTAAGAAACATCCCGTCCACTAAGATCACAGGCAAAATGTGTCTGAATGCATCGATGCAGGGACCGAAGGCTAAGAAGGCTCTGTGCAATACCATGAAACCTAGCGACGGTCTTTTGGATGGCTTGTCCTTCACAGCAATGTATGTGCCCAGGTTCCTGTCCTGCAGTACCTAAAGCATACGAGGAAGGTTGTCGTAAGCTGCCTCGAAAGAACCGAACCTCCTTTTCAAAGCCTTCTGCTTAGTATGATATACCTTCACGTAGCTAATCTTAAACTTGAATTTCTACTCGATAGCCACCATGATGTGCTTGGCCTCCAGGTCCGTCTTCTTTAATATCTCTCCATACATCACATTGGCTATGAAGGTGGACGTTAGGTTGCGATGCCTCGACAAAACACTACTGAGCAAGCAGGAGTGCGCCTCCACCTTGGAGACAATCCAGTGAGTTTCGTACTTGGGTCTACGTGCGTGCACATGCCAAGGACACCTAGCCTACTCGCAGACCATGGTGTACTGCTCCTGGCTGGATTTGAGGACCTAAAACATCCACTATATGGATAAGGCTACAGCTTAATGACATCCTACAGTGATCCCTTGTCAGCAAGCATTGCATGAAGCCGAATCTCCGTACCATGGTACTCCCACGGTGATTCGTGCTCGTCATGCACAGCAAGACCCTCAACGTCCACCCTATTCTATTCCTGCGGATGGGACCTTCGTCCTCCTCAGAAGAGTCATCACCACCCTCTTCTAAAGCTTCCTCCTTCGCCCAAGTTGCCAAGTCATCAATCTCTATCTGACGTACTATAATGTCAACATGCTCCCCTGCATCCTCCTGTGCACCGGGCTGAGCGTGAGGTGCATGATATTCCTCTTCAGCCTTGGCAACATGGGTCACCGCGTCCTCTTTTGCCTCAGCAACATCGGTCACCTTGTCCTCTTCTGCCTCGGCAACATCGGCCACCGCATTTTCTTCATGAACCATGCGCTGCGCACCTGAGCTGCTCCCACCAACCCGACGATAGCCGTCGGCAGGGCCTCCAATGACTCCCTTCGAACATGCTTGCACGAGTAGCACGCACTCGTAGCCTGCAGCGTCGCCTTCCTTCAAATCCTTCCATGCAACTGTGTGCATCGACCGTCAACTCCCACCGAATGTGTGTGGCAGACCGACTCTAAAGCCCATGTACGATGACACTGCACACCTTGGGATCCAAGGAGAAGCTTCCAGTGAGCCAGCATAGAACATCTCCGATTTGGACATTCTCTACGTCCGGGTGTACCATACTAACTTGTTGGAAACCACTTAGGTCAACACCGTATGGACCTTCACGAACCGTACCAACAGTGTAATGCACTTTCAATCATGTGGGCTCTGACATGACTAATTTATCACTGCAAATATTTCAAACATTGCAACCAACGATTTCTCAACATACATTCACCAAATACGTGCTAACCAACAAGTAGCTACACGTCACCTACATTTGGCTGAGAACAAGAACAGACAAGACTATTCCTTCACACGGATACCTTCTCTTCTTTTCAACGAGCTTCCTTCGTCTTTCTTTTTCACGTCCCGAGCTCCTCTCCTCCCTTATCCCCCTCACCCGAGCTCCTCTCCTCCCCTTCTCTCCCTTTCTCGAGCTTCTCTACTTCTCCCTCTCCCTACCTTCTCCCCCCTCTTCACTACCCCTATCCTTCTATCCCTCCCCTTTTCTCCTCTCCTGATCTTCTCTCGTTGTCTGCTGAGAGAAATGGCGAAAGAAACCGTGGTGGGACCGGGTCTGGCTTTCTATACAACCGTCTAGTCGCTCAACTGTTGGATGACTTGGCAACAAGTAGTGAGTCAACGGTTGAGCAACACGCCGACTAGTCTCTCAACCGTTGGACGACTTGGCAGCAAGTACTGGCACAACAGTTTAGCGACATGCCGACTAGTCGTTAAACCATTGACGACTTGGCAGCTAGTAGTGAGGCACTTTTTGCTGCCAAGTCGTCCAACGGTTCAGCGACTAGGGCACAAACGATTAGTACGTAATACCATAAGTTATAGTACAATGCAAGAGGGAATGCATAGACAACTATATCATAGTAACTATGAACTAGAATATGTAAAAACATAATACAAGTACACAGAGCACAACAAAGACCCCCTACTGGCCACCTGCTACGCCACCCACAGCACCTCCTCCATCGTCGCCACATCCCACACCCAGTCCGTGCTCACCAGTACGACCCCGCTTGGGCTTCTAAAGTGCGGGGTGCTGGGGCCGGGGCCTAGACAGGGAAAGCCGCTCAGGAGCCCTGCTGACCCGTGCTACCGAGGCCTCAGGGGTTGACTCCACCTGTGCCTGCGTGCCCACTGGGGGCCACTGAGCTGCGACCCGGAAAGAACCTCAACAGGTGCGGGCTCAGCTGCTCCCCTGATCTCCCCGAGGTAATCCGCGAAGAAGGCGTCCACGGCCTTGTGGGCATCATCGTGCGGGAAGAGCTCAACTCCTGCCTGGAGCGCAAAACCTGCAGGACAAATAATGTAAATCCCTATAATATATCGACAATCACAAACCTAAAGAGAGGAAACATACCTTCGTCGTGGGCCATGGTGCACGACAAAGGGTCATACACGTCGTACTATCCATACAGGTCAGGGAAGAAAGGATACTGCCCTAGCGTTGTTGGGTAGGTATCTAGGAACGACGACGATGGCGGTGGCGGGGGGAGGGTCGACGACATGCACCAGCTTGGTGCGTGTCTACAGAGCATACCAGTGTAGGTACTTGTCGTACACACTATGGTCGTATGGGGAGCCCTCCTGCACGCAGTCCTAGAGGGCATCCGCCTAATGCACCAGCCACGACTCCATCTTTGCCGCCCAGCTCATCCTGCAGCCACCCCTACTACTATGCATGCGAAACATACCACTGCAATTAGAAGCCATCGTAGCAGAACTGAAAAAAAATATGAACATGTGTTGTGTCTAACTCACGTGTGGATCGATTCGGGCACCCGCATCCCAACTGGAACAGGAACAACCTGGTGGAGGTCGTATCGGTGCATTAGCCTGTGCACCGTGTAGTCCTCGACAAACACGCCGAAGACAAGATTCTTTCACATCAACCAGTACACCCGGCTGTGCCAGCACAGTGAGGACAGCCCGACGGGAGCATGATCCTCCATCTCCTGATCAGAGTACAGCTCCCAACGGACGTCGTCAGCAGTGAGGTGGTCGAGCTACTCGTACACACGTGTGACCTGCATGTGTGCAAACTGTGCCTGCGAGCCAGGACATTGGTTATAAGGGATGACCCGTAATATGACTGAAGTAAAGATAGACAAGAGTACGTACCCGTATACGACACCAAAGGGACCCTGCGGTCGATAGGCCCACCGCGTTGCCATGGTACATGTCCACGCAGTACGGACTGGAGTCTAGCAGCATAGGCCGTCCGAGGAAGAAGCGCTCGAAGATCCATAACAAAAACGCCTCGAGGTGCCGCGACACTTGGTTGTCAATGGGTTCCGCGGCCATCCATTCAATCTATGCACAAACGAATAATTAGTAAGCACATCATATAGTAAAGATAATGCATTGCTTAATATGAAAAATAGATAGCATACATACCCAGAACTGTGAAAGCCACCGCAGGGGCGGCCCATGACGCTGTTGGGTCGGGAATACGAAGAAGGCAGGCACGGTCTTGGCCGGAAGAACCCTCAAACACACTTGATGAGGGCGTCGCGCTAGTGGGCGGTGGCGTCAAGGGAGGCGGCTCCTCGCGATAAGCGATCGAGCGAAGAGTGCGACGCCCCGAGAGTGAGGGCTATCTCCCCGAATGGGAGGTGGAAGGTGTGTGTCTCGAGCCTCCAACGGTCCACTAGAGCTATCAGTAGTGATCGGTCGAACGGGAAACGCCGTGACCGCTCTGGGCCAGCATGGACCTCCCCATCATCTTCGACCGAAGTGCCATCCTCGTCAGTGGCCTCCACCATCCGTGCAAGCGGTAGAAGGCCAGCAGCGCTCAACCTGCAAAGCACGAAGAAGTAAGTGCATAGCAGACATATGACACAAAGAAATGACACAGTTTGAAGACAAATCTGTCTATCCAACGTGGGTGTAGTCTCCAAGCCCATCGGGGTGTCCGCGTACAGACCACCCCTAAGTCAGTCGCCTGCCCCCCTCCCCTCAGCATGCGGGGCACAACGGCTGGCGCGATGTTGTGCGTCAACGAGTTGGTCCAGCAGGCCGAACCGCCAGTTCGAACCACCAAGGTCGTGAGCCATACCTGCAAATCAATTTGAAGTTAGCAATTATGACACAATTATTGGTTAAATTATTAATAGCGTACCTCCCGAAATTCATAAAATTTAGTGGCATTCCAGCATAAACAGCATATTCGAGTGGTAGGGTACGTTAGCTATCATGCAAGCCGTGTGGTGTACCAACTAAAAAAAATGGAATGACTACATGTTTTTAATGATATGTTCACACATATTAACTTATTTACCAATGTTAGCAATTGTTATCAACAACACTCCATAAAATTATGTTATTTTACAACTAAAATACTACAGTAGTTAGTTCATTCAGGAAAAAGCGCAACTAAATATAGATAAACATTAGGTGTCATGTGAATGCAATATTGATAATGCCTGGTTTACCCAACGCTAACATGCGTTCAATCGATAATTACTTAATTGCCTAATCTTTACCATCACTACTGCTCCCCCCAACATAAATTTTAACTCACCGGCATCTACGCATCTAAATATTTCAGAAGCTAACCTACAACTATTTCATTTGCTAACAATATGTCCCTACACATGATGTGGGTTTCTAACCTACCATGGTTTTAAAAGTGAATCTACAAAATAATGCAAAAACTCACCGGCATCAATGCGAAGACCCTCTCTTCCCCCCTCTCCCTCTCCCTCTCCTCTCTTCTCTCCCACTCTTCTCTTTCCCTTCCCTCTCCTCTCTTTCTCTCCCACTCTTCTCTTTCCCTTCCTTCTCCTTGCACCTCCACCCTCTCTGCGACAATGGAGAAATGCCAAGGGCACTCGCACGCGCGGCCATATAAGCCAACTTGTCACCAAACGGTTGGGCGACTAGACTATGTCGCCCAACAGTTAAGCGACAATAGTATAAATCGTCGAACGGTTGGGCGACTAGGATCCCAAGCGTCTAGTTGCTTAACGGTTGAGCGACTTAGACAATTGTCGCTCAACTATTGGGCAACAGAGCCAAGTCGCCCAACGGTACGACGATTGATGATTATTTTTGTCAAAAAAAAGTAGTATTATTTCTATAATTTTGAATAAAAAATAGATTATTAAAAAAAATCCAAATAAAGATACCCTTACTAGTTACTATTCTTTTCCCCATCTAATTTGGGATTCAGAAAATGATGTTTGTCCAAGTCCACGTCAGCAAGTAAAAATGGTAAGTGACGCTGTACAAGTAGGGGTGAAAATGGATCGAATACGGACAGATAATGGCTCTGCCATATTTGTTTTCATATTTTTTCCCCAATACGGATACGAATACAGATACCCCGGATACAAATACGGATTGGAATAATATCGAATATGAATATAGAGCGAATACGAATCGAAACGAATACGGTCACAGATATTTTTTCGGAACATGAAAACCCCTTAAATTGCATGCCATAAATTAACAAAAATATATAACTAGTTTGTTTGATGCAAACATTCATGAATTGTTCATATTTTTAGCAGCCATGTTGGACTTTTCCCTATACTTATCATACTTAATTTGCATGGAAAAAAGATACCATCACAGATCAAGGGAGACAATCACAGATCAAGGGAGACCATCACAGATCAAGGGAGCTGACTTATTGAGTTTTAGTACTACCCCTTAGCACATACATCATTGGCCGATGCATTATCCAAAGTAAGAGCAAGCAATTTCCTGTCCACTACACTCATTTCTAATCCTCTCTCTCCTCAATTGGCTCCAGCCGAATGGTTCCCCAGGCCAACTCATCTTCTCCATTTCTCTTAGCTTCTTCTCCCCATTCTCTTTCTCCACTCTCCCTCATCTCTCTCTCATGTTTTCGCTTCATCTGAATTTCCTCATGGCGCCTCTCCTCTCTGGCTCACCTCCCCATGGCGCCGCCCTTCTCGGTTTTGGCCAGCGTTGCCTCGCCCCTTTGCTCGCTGCCCATCAGACGCTCCTATGACCTACGCCTTGGCCCACGGCCAAGACGTGCTAAGGCTGCCTGGTGCTCGCTCTGCCCGCCCAGTAGTCGCGCCTAGCTCCTCCCAAATGGTGTGGCCTCCAACCATCGATGTCGCTTGCCCGGCCCTCGGCCAGGCCTCCTCTCTGCTTCCCGGCCATGGCGCCTAGCTCCTCCTCGGTCGACAACCACACCGCCGCCTGCCTGCCCTTGGCCGTCCTCCTCCCTCGGCCTCGGGCCTGGCGCCAACTCCTCCCAGTTGGTGTGGTCTCCAGCCGTCGGTGCCGCCTTGCCCACCCTCGGCTCATGCCTCCTCTGCTTCCCGGCCACTGCACCTAGCTCCTCCCCGGTCGGCGTGGCCTCTAGCCGCCGGTCTCGCCTCGACCCTCGGCCGTGCCTCCCTTGCCTCCTCCCATACCCTGGTCTCTTAGCTCCTCCCGGTGGCATGGCCTCCAACCGCCTCGCCCGACCCTCGACCCGTGCCTCCTCGGCCTCCCGACCAGCCTGCACCTGCGCGCCCATGCGCCGACCCACTCCCATCGCTTAGCTACCGTGGCCATGCATCCATCGTCGCCCACTCGCCGGCCATTGGCCGCCGCCTCGCCTATTTCAGAGCGGGCTAGACTGCTTACAAATTCAATATCCGGACTTGGTCTTATCAGGATAATCCGTATCTGTATTCATATCCACCGGATAGCATGCCTACCGTATTCGTTTCCATTTCCGATAAAAAAAATCCGAATTCGTTTCCAATCCAAAAATTATCCGAGAAAAATCTGATCTGAGACAATCCGAATCTGTTTTCATCCGGATCGGTCGGAAACTATCCGATCCGTTTTCACCCCTATGTACAAGTAGCATCACTCTTCGGGATCCATCCACCTGACTTGATCGCCGACACATACGCAAGCCATCACTGACAAGCGACGCCACCGGATACACCTGTCACCTACGTGGCAATGCCTCGGGTCCAAAGCCACACGTGTCACGGAACCCCTCTTAAATCTGGGAGTAGTTAGAGCATCTACAATAGTTTGTTTCTTAGCTTGTTACTAAAAGGAGAGATAGTACTCAATCTAATAAAAAGAAACAAGTCTTCCAATAGATTGTTTCTTAAGCTTGTGTCTAAGACTTCAATTGCTACTAGTGTGCATGTTTCTTGATGATCAATAATGAAGTACAACGTTGTGGTCTATATGTTTTAACTCATTTATTATATCAATAATAAAGTCGGGCTTCACAAATGATCTGATGGATATTTTGCTTTAAGACAGTAAAACCTACAAAACTCGTTTTTAGGTAACAAGTAAGTCTTCAATAAAGTATTTAGTTGTTTCTTATGTCTTGGTATTAACAATTTGCTAGTTTTTTTATCTAGAAATAATTTAATCTTCTTTTCTCATCTTTTTTCCTTCACGTCACCTAAATACTGATACTGATGTGATAATCCTTTAATAACAGCTAATCGTGGATCGTGGATTGTGATGCTCTCGGTCCAGTACGGCAACGCACCACCCCCTATCCCGATCAGTTCCTCTCGCCGACCCCCTCGACGCCGCTCGACAAGTCCCATTGACTCCTGGCTCCACCCAGGACCGGGTATGGACGAATCCGACGGCATGAGGGCCAACGGCGCGGGCTCCGGCGGCCGCGCGGTGGAGATATCCGGCAAGGAGACGCTCCCCGGGGTGCTCCGCAGTTTCGTCGACGGCGTCTGCTCCCCGGGCGCCGGCGGGGAGCCGCTTCTGCGCCGGCTTCGGGAGGCGTCCTGCGAGAGCGCGCCGCGGCTGCGCGAGGCGTCCAGAAACTCGGCGCGCGACCTGCTTGCCTGGACCAGGCGGGGCAGCGGCCTACGCGCCATTCTCGTCATCTCGGTGAGCCGGCGCTTGCACCCTGCCCTCTTTTTTTTTGGACGCTTCTTGATCCGTCCAGTAGAGAGATAAAAAAACGTTTCTTGCTTTGCTCACTAAATGGGACTCATTTGCCAGATTTGCATCTGTGTTGATTAATCGCCGAAGAGATGCATGCGTAGTGGTTTGCATGTTCTTTATCGAGTACCAGTTGGAGTTTCATAACTGACTGTGTTTCACAATACACATCAATTGAGACATGTTGGATGTACTAGTATTATGGACATGATTTATTGCTATGTGAAATTGGATAATTATATGTGCCATGGACCACCAATGTTTAAAGAATTTTGTAGTGGTAAAGGAAGGATGTGTTGAATTGTACTATCTATGTTGTGAGTCACATGGTAGGGATGTATATAGCATTTCCTCGTAGCATTGGCATTCTGTCATTGGTTTGGCATCTAATTGAGAAATACTTGAAAATGCACAGAGAAATTAGTAATTGCCCTCATTTCATCCGCTCCTGATGTGGCAGGTTGGAACAATCACGCTTATAGCGTTGACCGGTCTTCTGATTTTCATGTTCTTCCTGCTGGTTGCAACCGCTAATGCCTTCGTTGTTGCGGTCCTGATGTCCTTGGCAGCTGCCGGAGGATTCCTGGCTATGTTCTTTGCTTGCTTAGTGGCAGTGTATATTGGAGCAGTATCAGTTGCCATTTTCATCATTTCCGCCACGGTTATCTCGACAATTGTTGGAGTCTTGATTGCTACTGGTACACCATCTCTCTTTTTGACCCTGAAAAGCATTAAATTACTTTAGGTGTCAATGCTTGTATATAAGTTTTAAGGGCACAAGAAGTATTATTTAATGGAAAAAGTCCATTTACACCCCTGAACTCTTCAAAAAGTCCAGAAAACAACCCCGAACTACAAAACCGGACACCCGCAACTATCAATACCATGCAAATCCATTTTGTCCTTGCCGACCGCAACACCACCACCCATGAACTCGCCTCGGTACCCCCAATCCATTTTGTCCTTGCCGATCATCTCCGTGGCCTCCCCACCGGCGTCCAGCCCCTCCATGGCAGCTATCCCGTGCTCCTCTGTTTTGAAACAAAGGAGCAGTCGTTTCCTTCTCTTCCACTGCTTCCCTCTCTTTGTATGACAGCTTGGCCCACCAGTGTAATTAAGTTATTTTTTATTGCCTTCCTTTAATCAATAACATGTGGCATCTACGTCAGTCAAAACCGTTTTGCATTGGGCCACGTCACCCAAAACCATCCCGGTTTGGGTTGAGGGGGGTAAATTGAACGGTTTTGATAGTTGAGGGTGTAGGATGTTCGGTTTTATAGTTTATGGTTGATTTTCGGACTTTTCCAAGAGTTAAGGGTTGTAAAATAGACTTATTCGTTATTTAATCAATACTCAAAGTGCTTCTCTGTTAGTATGTTATTATGCAAACAACCTTCGGTCCTTACAAGCTACAGCCATAAGATTTTACCTGCAAATGTATATACCACCTAAAGGAACTTGACATACTCCTTTATCACTTTGGGTATACTCATATACTAATTATAAGATACTCCAATGCGAACCACATGAAAAATTTGCAAGAGAGTCCATAGTTTTTAGCATATTTTGTAAATATCTTCATATTCGCATATAAAAAGGAGTATGTCTAAAAAATTGTACATACCACCCCTAAAAAGGTGTAAATACCACATGAGTGATCTTATATACTCGTATACTACAAATACATACTCTCGGTTGCGCAAGATACTCCCTACGTTGTGAGATACGGAATAGGGAGTAACTAACACCTTGGCCCAAAATCCACTCTATACCCAACCCACTGTGGGGTGGACCCGCGCATGCATAGCATCCCACTTACACTTTCGTCCTTACTTCGTGTAAAAGGATTAATCTGGAGGTACCACGTTTGGACCCAACAGACTTTATATACTAACTCACTTTAGACAAGCGATGCAGAATTAATCCCACACCACAACTCCACATGGGCCGCACTACCAACAGGCTAGGGTATTAAAATATATTTATGATGTTCTCAACTACCCTGTCATGATAAAGCCAGTGAAAACAAGTATTGAAAATTGTTGTGGTATGGTTTTATGTGGATTGAGGGGAGGAAAAAGTTGTTAGCGAGAGGTAAAATTGGAACGGAAGGGATAACGGGGTAGGTCACGCGCGGCGGGGCTCGTCCCCGGCCAGTGACGAGGCTCGTAACAGTGAGAGTAATCTAGGGAAGGCTTATTCTAGCTTGTTCATTAACGAAATAGAGGAGTCTCTTTTATAGAGACTTAGGCCTAACAATTGGAAACTAATATGATCTCTTAAGAAGATCTTACCTCTAACCAACCCAAACTACTAGATTCCTAATGGGAATCAACTACGAACATAACATCTTATCTCCTAATTCTAGTGCCTTCCGACGCAACTCCTTGCAGCCGTGCCTAAGCTGCACGCTGCTCTGTCCTGGCTTCCTTCTTGCGTCGCTGATGAATTGGAGGCAAAGCTATCAGCTCAGTTGGCGGTTGTCCACGGAATTCCTTCAAGTGGACAACATGAAATACATTGTGAATCTTTGCCTTGGCCGGTAGGTTCAGTCTGTAAGCAACGGAGCTAATGCGCTCCACGACTTGATACGGCCCATAAAAACGAGGCCCTAGTTTGGATGGACTCAAGCCCGTAATAGACGTTGCGGCCCGGTGCTGAAGTCGCAACCACACCCACTGGCCAACTGAGAACATCACGATGCTGCTCGTTGTGACACGTTTTCATGACAGCCTGAGCTTGCAAAAGCCGTTCTCTGATTTCAGCTAGTAACTCATCTCGACTGGCCATCTGCTGTTCCACTGCCGCGACGCGAGCTGAGACAATGTAGGAGGATCTCGCCTGTAGACAACCCGGAAGGGAGTGGCAAGTGGGCATCTTTAGTTAATCTAGTCTATGTTAATGCATTATCTGTTTAAGTTCTTAACAAACATTTGTCTTTGCAACAGAATCATCTCTATTTCATATTCTTGCCTGTAAACAGAAATCAGCACTCTTGTTCTTGCATGTGCTGACTTTAATAGTGTCCACTGGTTTGCCTATTAGCTCGCCGGTGTCCAATGAAGTTATCTGCATTAAATTATCTTTCTGCAATTAAGAGGAACCAGATATTATTTTCCCACTGCATTATCATTGTAACAGTAGTTTATGGTAGTGGAGCCTTTTTTTAATTCACTTCACGTATTCTGAATGGTAACTTATAGCGGAAGCAGAAAGGAAAACTTCGTATATTATGCTACGTAATTTTTGGTGAATCATTAATACAGATTGTAGTGTGTTCTTTGACATTCTGTTTTCTATTAACTGGGAGTACCATGTAGAGGCATCTTAACTAGTCATTCCAAGTTTGAGAAACTTGTTTCATTCCAGATCCTTTACAATATGTACAAAAATGAGTGTCATTGGTGAAAAGTCCTTTTGCTACCAGCAAAGGAACAGAATGGGAAAACGTCCCTACTTTAATCAATTTGAGCCTTGGAGTTGTGAAAAAACAGAATCTTGCAAGATGGAAGGATTTCTATAACAGGAGAAATGAAAGGTTAAACTTCAGGGACATCAGTAGAACTGAAATACTCCATAGAAAATTATGAATTCAACCATAAAATTTTGAATCTTATCATAAAAATAAAATAATTATGGTGAGATCACTTTACATCCACTAGCAGTGATTTTTACAAGTTTTAGCTCTTAAAAATCAACTCCCATATGACACTTTCTGAAAGGCAAGATGAAGTTGACCGATAGTCTAGAATATGTTGTGATTTTTTTCCTTTTGGAGTGGTAGTCACCAATCAGTACGGCACTATCTTACACATTTTTGTGGAGAATAAGCTAAATATATACATAAAGTCAGACAGATTTAGATAAGCGGGAATAAAGTGGTATACCAAAGGGGTACTACTTTAGCAAAAATAGCTATGTTGATGGTGAATGCTTTAGAAGTTTATGAAGATTGTGATGCTCCATATCTAGAAATATAAACACAGAATAATTGTTTTTATTCCTCACAAAAAGGGAATAATTGTTTTGACAAATAAAGTTCCCTGTAGTGAGAGTACTCTATTCAGATTTGTTTGATGCCAACTCCACAACTGTAAATCTTCACCTCCTAAGCTGTCCATATCACCTGTGCTAATGTCACGAAAAAACATCGTGCTGCAGGTTGGGTTGGATTCTTTTGGATGATTTGGTTTGCTGCAAGGAAGAGCATGGACCTTACAAAGCACTCAATCGGCATGACAAATTCGGCGATCCAATCATATTCCACTTCTCGGTATGCGAAGCAGAAGCCTATAGACTGAGGCGAGCTGTGATTCAGTTACAAATGATCTACTGTACCTGCCCCGTCGCCTCGCAGTTATGTTATGTGCTGTCTGAAGCTTGCTCTATGTGAATTACGGTTTGTCTTGTTTTTAAGAGTAGAGGACATGCTTGTAGCGGACAGCTATGGTTCTGTATATTGGTCCCCTTTAGTGTAAGGTAACCTCTGAACTTTGGCAGTATGTATGCCTTGGTAGCCAATAAGCCAATGTTGGTTTTTATGGGATATGATCTTTTGACTAAACCAGTAAAATAGCCAATGTTGGTTGTGAATGCGAAATAAGCTGTGATGTATGTACAATTGTACATGTTCTCCATGATTGTCTTTTTTTCTTCTTCTTTTTGAAGACTTCCATGATTGTCTTGAACAATGCTGAATTATCTCGAGAGCATGCAAAAATGGACTGAACCATCAATAGCATCTAGGGTATATAAAACTGGATAACACAGAAAAGAACTTGAATATTTTTTCTAGGAATAAGCCACACAAGAAAAATAAAGCAGCACAATATCAATATACCACACGATCACAAGGGAAATATACACGAGGATGTAGGTGTCAAATATAAATCAACATGAACACACTGACAGTGACCATAGCAGCCAGGACTGGCTGCTTTGCTTAATTCCCTATCAAATTTTGGTGCAAGCCCCGAGAAACAAATATGTACACACAAACATTTCAAAGGGCTATTGCCAATGTAGTTTACAAATAGCAAATAGAATGCTGCTGCAACAAAGCATTGGCCACGAGAACATTGCATCGCCATTCGCCAGGTGAAGCAGAGGAGTGACACATCATTTTCTGCATGTATGGTTGAAAGTTGAAACACGTCAACATGAGAACAACAGTGACACACAAGTGAAACAGAGCCTCATCAATCATCATGTGGCAATACCAGTGACACATGATAGCACCAGTTACCGGAGCAGTAGATCACCTGCCTTGGCTGCCTACCTAACGGTCGCGGCCGACGAGCGAGAGGAGGAAGGTTCGGTAGTTGCCTGAAGTCTCGGAATGGATGGCATCGGCCAGCGACCTCTTGAACTTCTTGTGGTACTCCGCCTTGATGTACTGCATGTCGATCTCGGTCCTCGTCACCACGACCCTTATCAGCGTCGAGTCGTTGGTTCCCAGGCCTTTCATCGCCTTGTGCAGGACCTGAATTCACATCACAAAAACTCAGAATTATCACAGCGATGAATATATAGTGTGCCATGCTTCTTTTCAAAGAACCAAATGAGTGCCATACCTTGGCAAAGTATTTCGCTGGGCTCTCGGCGCATCTGAGGATGGTTAGCAGGCCAAACCCAAAGTTCCCTGACGTTTCGCTCTTCACGGCCTGCCACAAACAACGATGAACTTGGCTTGCATGTTCCAGACTACCAGGAGAAGATGAAAGAAATTCAGAAGGTAAAGAAAGCAGAAGCATTCGTTCATCACCTTCTCCAGGGAGCGACCATACATGTGGTGGTAAGCAGAAGCGACGGACGCCATGTGCGCCCAGCTGCGCTCACTGAAGATGCGGATGAAGGTCTTCTCGTCAGTTCCCAGCCTCTTTTCGCCGGCTTTGTACAGTTCCCTCGCGTCATGCGTTACGACGGAAGGATCAACCTCAGGGCCTTCGTAGCGCGGAATTCCAATATAGGCAAGTAAAAGCTGCATCAAGAACAAAAAAAATGTTAACTGAAAAAAATCTAAGAAGGACAAATTGTTAGATGGATAATCCAATAAGGGAAAAATTTAGGACCTTCTGATGATCGCCAGAGGTGCGTTCGCGAATGTCATGCTCGAGATAACAGCCAAACCTTGCACGGTAACTCTGTTTCATGATTTGCAGCTGAGACGGTGTCCTGGAGCAGATTATCTCGGTGGCTGCTCTTAGATCGGTGATCTCTCCGTTAAGAGCTTGGTTCAGTATGGCTGCGTCTCGCCCGGCAGGATCAAGGATCCATAGCAGCATCGCTTTCTGGAATCACAGGCAGAGTCAAACCTGGAGCGATTTTACTCAGTTCAAGGCGCAAAACAAGGATCATTCCGCTAAAATTTGTAGAACTGTTAGCATGTACAGTTCATCATTTTCTCTTTATATTTATTTTTTTCACTCGTAACTTATTATTTATTCACTCGGCTTGCCAGTTTGATTTACATAAACGAGAGAAGAATTGGTCTAGTGTATGTATGTTCATGCCTTGTGGTGTCCAGCGAGTTCGGATGATATGCGATGGCAGAGATCCTGGTGATATACAGCCTTGTACTCCTGCTGAATGAGCGCACGTTGCATCGAGTCGCGATGGGCAAGTATGTTGATAACCGTCGTGCTGTCGCAACCAAACCCTGCAAGACCACAGTAAAAAGTTAGCACAAGAACATAACGTGCATCTATCAGTAATACAAAGGAAGCAAGATTCAGATGTCAAGTTTGGTTATATATAGGCTATATAATATAGCTAATCAGAAGCAATATAACACGCTTAAAAACGTGCAGATTATGCTAGCTAGCTACAAAGCGCACGGACACTCAATTAGTATATGATCGAAAGCACGGGGGCAAACATCAAGTGATCTACCGCACGGGGGCAAACATCAAGTGATCTATTGCTGCGTAACCAGCGGCAAACGGCACGAGCGCACGAGCAGCAAGTAGCACGTACGTGCAAGAAATATTCAACATGTATATATATTACCTACCTTTGAAGGCTCTGTGGAGGTCGATGGCGTCCTGCCGCGGGGACGTGAGCACCGGCGGCACGCTCAGGCTCGCCATGGCTAGCTCTCCGCTGCCTCTCAGCTCTCGGCGACACGCAAAAAAAACTCGGTCTTTTTGCGAGTTTTTGGCGTGAATTATCTGCGTCTGCCGCTCGTGCTCGCGCTCGCGCTCGCGTTGCGTACGGGTTTTAAAAGGGAAGACGCTTTTTCCGCCCGGGGATCGCCGCCGTAGATCAACCCCGCGTCTAATCGACGCGGACGGGCAGCCGGCGCGCGCCCCCACCACTATCACCGCATCGCATATGCCTCCTCCTCGTCCACTGTCGCCAGTCTTTAGGTTGATGCTCGATGGATGGACCGGGTCCTCCAATCCAGTCCTGGTGCGGTATGTGGGGGTGCATATCTAGTGCACATAGTGTATTTGGTGTACATATACACAAACTTTTTGTTTGGGTATCAAACAAGCATAAAAAATTCTGAAAAAAAATTCTAGATGTAGTTGATGGTGTTTTGTTCCACCTTTTAAAATTTCAAGTTCAAACTCAATGTATGTTAGAAGAAACAAAAAAGAGAAATTCACTGTGAATAGTATGGAAAGAGGAAAGAGGAAAGAGAAAACAGGAAATGTTACTATTTACAGTGAATTTCTCTTTTTTGTTTCTTCTAACATACATTGAGTTTGAACTTGAAATTTTAAAGGGTGGAACAAAACACCATCAACTACATCTAGAATTTTTTTCAGAATTTTTTATACTTGTTTGATACCCAAACAAAAAGTTTGTGCATATGTGCACCAAATGCACTATGTGCACTAGATATGCACCCGGCATGTGGTGCCCACACAAATATCCAGGTTTGAATCTCTATGTATACTATTAGTTATAATCATGCTAGTGCACATAGTGTCAATATCGATTTACATCATTCCATAAACAACAAATATAACGATAAACATACTAAATTTGATAAATAAATAGTAGTTATGACCTTACGGCCGAGTTTACATTTATTCAGTCACGCAGGGCTTTAGCACTAAAGAAAAAATAGCAGCAGAGAAACAAAAGCAACTTTGGTAGAACTCATTGACTTGCCACAAGCAACCTACTGGGAGCAAGATCTAATGATCAGCCTCTTCATAGAACTCCTCCAAAGTAGATTGACTCTTCCACTTCTTCCACTGAATGATGATTATTATAAGAGTGAGTAACTGAGTACATGGAGTTCAGCAAGTTGTACCACAGAATGCAAGTCTATTTAACTATATGCAAGGTTTATTACAAAGGATGGCCGATATGGCTTGTTTTGCATAAAGCAGTCTTTTGCTTTTGAATACGAATAATAGATTGAAAGCATAATAAATCATAGTAATAAATAACCAAGAATTTGAACATTTACACAAAGCATAATCTTTCCTAACACATTCACTTAGCTTTCCACCTAGATTTGTTTTATAAAATTCTACTCCTCGTGTGAAATCCCTGAGCATGTCCATGACTGCAATCATAGCTATTCGAATAGATTATTAACGCTCTGCAGATGTTGTATACTTTACCCATAAGATGCAATCAACTTGTACGAAGAAGATCACAACAAATCATTTCTAAAACTTCATCTCAATAGTTGGCCCTCCCTGTGAACATAAAGCTGGTAACCTAGCCCACACAAGTGTTGGCCAGGAGCGCACCGTTGGATTTAAGAACAGGATCCGTCCATGAGGCATCCCAACAAATGAGTCTACACCCTCCACCCTTACACCGAGTCTAACCTACTTCCTGAGACAGCCAACATCGAGACTTTGTAATATACTAAGCTAGGCCTGTCCCATTCCAAGCATATGGTCGTACGATATGGCTTAGTTCAATGGCGTACAAAGTTAAGTCCTTAGATTGACCAAGATGAGACATCCATATCATCTAACTAAATCATCATGTCACATGCCCAACACACTTGCCAAGATCACATAGTACTTCCACCCACATCAGTCTAAAACGTCTTCCCTACCCAGTTGATTAACATGCAACACATGCCATCACCGTGCGATAACACATGACACACCACCTTTCACAAAGACATTGCATAATTACTTAGTCAGGCATGAATTTGCATTTCAAAATGATATCAATAACCCGATGCAAAGATAAGCATACTAATCGTTTAAACCAACCCATATTGGTTCTACATTATTGACCAACTAATAAATAGCCATCCTAGGGTAACAATTGATCATGTTAATCCAATTCACAATGTAGGCATAATTCAAATAGGATGCATAGCTAATACCAAAATAATAAAACATTTGAAAATTGAAATAGCATGCAATAATTTGAAATAAAATAACTTTGTAGAGCTGGGTGCAATATGATCAATGGACAACTTGTCTTGGAACAAGTCTTGGTCCTGGTCTTGATTTGGCTCCACTCCCTCGTATGCTCCCGAAGTATCAACGTCTAAACACAACGAATAACGAAAAGAAAATAAATAGCAAAACAGAACAAAAATAAACCCCAAAAATTATAATACACAAACTGGAAGGTATGCTTTGATTTTAGATGAATTTAGAAAATAGAATGAGCTCAATCAGAGTTCATACGAGGGAGAACGGGCTTTGGAAAGTGGTTCGGATCTGTTAATTCAAATAATTAACAAAGGGGAGTAAGAACAATGTATGGTAGGTGGACCCGAGGAATACTATGAGAATCTTTACTTTTTGGAATTTTGGAAAAAACTGAGAGACTAACAGGTAGGGTCCACAGTCTATAGAATGGGTTCACATGTCTATGGTGGATTGGGCCTGTGCAATAGCACTAACATGTGGGACCCACATGTCATTGAGTTGGCTCATGATGGACTAGGTCCACACGGGTTTAGATCTAGGGTGTGTGCATGTGTAGTGCTTGCGTGGTGGCAAGATGGCGTGCGCACACTTGGCACCGAGGTGGTGAACACGACAATGACTCACATGGCAGTAGAGGAGACGACGACGCTCGGGACCTGATGGACGATGGTGGCAGCGTTCACGACGGCGTGTGCAGAGGGATGCATTCAGATGAGGGTGACGAGGCGAACATGGCGATGCGGTTGGCATCACCGGCAACGACTTCCAGCAAGTGGTGGTGCGGCCGAAGCAGTGGTGACATCAAGGGATGACGCATCGACGATAGGGAGGTGAGCACTGGGTAGAACGTGGAATGGCGATCCTGATAATGTGGACGGTGACGGCAGGAACTCACCGGCAGTGGCGAAACTCAACGGTGAAGGGATGGCGGCGGAAGAACTTAGATTGGCCCGATCTCTGCGCATAAGGGATGAAGGATGAAATTGAAAGATGGATTGGGTAGATCGAAATGAGCAACATGATGTGATGCTGGTAAAATCTTGATTAGTTCATCGGTGAGACGGGGAACGGCGAGCGGGGCTTCCTTCGGTGGAAACAGCAGCGTGGAGCTACGAAACGAGAGACGATGCACACAGACGTCCTTGACTTTTATAGGGGTAGCTAGGGTTGACAAGATGTGGCACGCACATTGAGGAGATCGGGGCGACGACGGACTCCAAGTTGGGTCCGGCTCGAGACGAAGCACAGCACATGACCGGGCCCACTCGTCAGCAGCTGCGTGTCAGCAGGACGAGTAGCGAACGAAGCAGCAGCAATAGGCTAGTCTAGCGCGCAAGGGAGAGGGAGTGGGAACGAGCTAGCTAGTCGGGCCACGCTGACAGGGAAGATGGGCTAGGAGAGTGACAAAGAAGTGGGCATCAAAAGTAATGCAGTCCACGAAGCCTTTCGAGTTGTAATTAGTTTTTGATTTTTAGAAAATATGGGAAAAAGGAAATAGCCACAATAAATCTAGAAAATACTCCAAGCACAAAGAACTCAAATAAAATAGTGTTGGAATTAATTTATTTTTAGATTATCCACATTAAATCATTTTAAATTTATGAAATTTCCAATTAAGCTTAATTAACTCGAGTAAAATTGGGGAAATTTTTCAGGGGACTAAACTACACAAAAGAATTTTAAGAACTTGAAAATGGGGACGTTAGAGTAAATGAATTGGGAAAGAAACATCTATCTTTGGTGCATCTTTCTTGCAAGCAAGGGCTTCTTCGTTCGACCTTAGCTAGCAGAGCTCGAATCTTCTACGTACGAATGATAGTGAATCTTAAGATACGTTTAGAGTAAATTTAGCAAGCGGTTGGGTCACGACTCACGAGGATTATTCCAAGTTTCTATGGAAATGTAAAGTCTATCAATCGCGCACTCTAAAAAGATCTCCTTAGGAGACTTTAAGGCTAAATTTAGGCATGGGCCTGCCCCAATTAATGAACCAATTGACCAAGGTTGGATCAGTTACTACGGTGGCGCACGCACAAGTAATGCTAAAGTAGGGTGATGTGTATCAGGAGGGCATGTACAATGATATAGACAATTGCTGTCTATAGCAACTCTCTATGTCACCGGTAGATAGCACTATAGACAACTCATATAATGAGTTGTCATTTCACTTGTCTTTATAGATGACACAATCTTTTAATGCTTTCATAGACCTAAGATATTTTCTGATTGGTTTTGGTGATACAATCGGCTACAAGATTGTAGACAACATATTTCTCTCTCTTTATTTTCTTTCAACTACATCAGTTTAAGTCCTAAGTGACAAAGACTATAAACAGTTGATGTAAACCCATTGTATATGACCTGACTAATACTTACACAATAGTAAGCCAATAGCTCTAGTAGCCCACAAATTGCTCGGTGAAGGCCAACAACTCCTGTTTTGCTACCTAAGCTTAGGTAGACACATACTATTCATCTTCTTAGGGCTACGATACCTAAGCCTGGCCTGTCCAACCAATAACCCTATCGGTATGTTTTAGACTATTGTACCAATAAACCAAGGACACTCTCTCAGCTTGTAATAGGGGCTAATACTAAGAAGAAGACTAAGGGGCACTTTGCGGCTGCTATGTGCTGTGATATGGAATCTAATTACTTACATAAACAGGGGTAATCCACGAGGGGCTTTATTAGGCTCCGAGCTTGAGCCTACCCTCCACACTAACACTAACACTGATACCCCCAACCCCAAACTTCGGCGGCCATGGCCGAGTGTCTGAGCTACCGATTTGTAGAAGGAAGCAAAGCCTGGCCTGGGGAAAGAATTTGTAGGCCTTTGCTGAAGCTCACAAGGCCCAACTATGGCCTCACTACCTCACATCCACCCGACCACCCCACCACACGTTCCCCATTCCAACTGATCGAGACAGAGGAGGCACACCCAATGGGCTAGGCTGAGGAAGAAACCCTAGGTGCCGGCGAGGTGGGCGGTCGGCAACGGTGCAGTGCAACAAGGAGCGGAGGCGGAGAGGCGCCACTGAGTCGGCCAGGGAGGGGGCACAGGCACGTTGCTAAGCTAAGAAGGCGGGGGGCAAGGCTAGATCCCTCTAAGGTTCTGACACCTAGCTCCCTCCTCAAGCGCCCTAGTGGATTCGCCCCTAGGCGAGGCGGCAACACCAGCGTGAGCGTGAGGAGCCGACCAGGGAGGGGGCACAGGCATGCGGAGAAGGCGGGGGCAGGGTGGCAACGCCAGCGCGAGGAGCCAAGTGTGAGGAGTCGAAGAGGTCGACTGGCCGAAGAGGGAGCTAGGGCGGGGAGGGGGCTGGAGGAAGCGAGGAGGCCGAGGAGGGAGCTGGAGTGGCCGGGCAGGGGAGCTAGAGGACGCGAGGAGGCCAAGGATGAGAAGGGAGATAGGTGTTGGTGGGGGCCATGGAGGCGTGGAGCGATGGGCTGCTTGCGCCTCTCTTGGTGCTCGAGGTGGATCGCTGCTTGCCGCTTGCTTGCCTGCTCCTCTGATCTTCTTTGGTATATACTCTTTAGAAATTAGCAATTTAGCATATAGCAACTATGGTCTCTGGTGTATATTGTATAGTTAGTAATATAGTTGTGTACACTTGTATTGTATTGTATTTGTTCGTATGTTTGCAATAATGGAGAAATGAACTTTGCGTAACTACTTCACAAGCAATTCAAGAAGCATTCCCCTAACCGATGAGAGCACAACTGTAATACCTTAGCCTGCTTGTAGTGCGACCTATGTGAACCATGTGTAGTTGTGTGATGGGATAAGTCCCAAATTTCTTGTTGGGTCCAAATATAGCACCTTTGGGTTAACTGTAACGTCCCAAAGTGCTGTTACCAAAATTAAAATAAATAAAGTTATTATTTTGTTGGATTTTCTAAAATTTAAAAGAGTTTTATTGCTTTATTTGAATTTCTAGAGTTTTAAAAGTCAAAAATAAAAATTTATTTAAGTCTTTGAAGTTTTATTGGATTTAAAGTGAAAAATACAAATTTAATTAATTTCTAGATTTTCCGGAATTTTAAAAGCTTTTCACTAATTATTTTAAAGCCCAAATAAATTTATTTGCAAAATATATTACCAAATAATAGTTGAAAATATTTTATTTAAGTCCAAAATGCCCTTGATAATTTCTGTGAATTTTCTCATAATTTTTGGAATTTATTTGCTATTTTCTAAAGCTATTTTGAATTATCAGAATTATTTAAAATGGAAAACCAATTAAAATCATCCCAACCGTCCTTGGGCCGAATTCTTCCTCAACCCAGCCCTGTTTCCTCGTGCGTGTGGCCCATTCGGCCCGTTCATCCCACGCCCTCACCGCCTGGCCCCACCCGTCATCCTCCCCTTCGCGCCCCTCCTCTCACTGACGCGTGGGCCCGCCCGCTCCTTCTTCCTCCTCCCCTCTTCATCCTCGCACGGTTGCATTATCCTGCTGCCATTAGTGCCAAGGAAAGCTCCCTCAAATCCACTATTCCCTCCTCTTTCCTCACCCGGATCGTGCGCATTTAAATCCCGTGTCAATTCCACGCCCATATCGGCCCTCTCTTTCCTTTTTCTCGCCGCCAACTCCTCTGTCTTCGCCGACGACCTCGCTCGGGCTTCTTGCACATCACGTCGCCCTGGCCACGCCCACGCCCTATAAATAGGAGCATCGGGAGCGCCTCCCTCACCTCATCCCAATGCCCCAATCCCCCTCTCTCCAATCTCTCCCTATCGCCGGAATTTTGGAGTTCTTCATCTTCAACCGAAACTCCGTCGTTCTTTGATTCTGGCAACGTCACATTCGGCACCGCAACCTCGTCGCCGACCCCGTGCGCACCCTTCCCCGGCCCGAAGACCACCGGAACCCGTCACCGCCGTCGAGCCCGCACACACCGCCACCCTTCGCGTCGCCGCCGGCTACTGCCGCCTCTTCAGGTGACCAAAATGTGAGCATCATAATCCCCGCGTCCCCTTCTTTCCCTTGCCACCCTCGCCAGAGCCCTTATCACTGGCAAGCTCGCCACCTGCTCTGTGCCTATGTGGCACGCTGATGTGGCTGCCACCTCGGAGCCACATCATCGCCACCTCAGCCCTAAGATGATGTGTCCGCCCACGTGGCGCCCACGTGTTGCTGACGTGGTAATTCATTTTTCTTTTGGAAAAAAATTTCCAAAATTCTGAAAAATCCTATTATTCATCATTTCATGTGATTTAAAACTTCCCAGGGTTCGTTCTCCTTCATACGAACTCCGATTTCGTCGATTCAAATTTCTAAATTCATATAAATTCAAAATATAGCTAACTAAACCAAAATTATTTAATTTTGAGTTCATTTGAATCTTCATTTGAAATTTTGTTTGAATTTGGCTTATTTCACGTATAGATTTTGACGACTTCGGAGAGTCAGATTTTGACGCCGTTTGAGAGCAACTAATCAAGCAAGGCAAGTTATACCTTTGATCATATTTGAGCCCATTATTTAAAATTATTTAAATTCTATTTCAAATTATTATTACATGCTTATTTTTACTCAAGTTAATTTAAATTCATGTTTTAAATTATAGTTATGCCTAATTCCTTTGTACTACCAATCTTGACATTGAAATAAACCTATCTTGATACCTTAGATGAAAATATAGTTTATACAATAGTATGAACTAGAACATTTTGAGAAAAATTATACTTAGCCATGCTTAGACCAAAAATATTTGATTTGGAAATTTCAGCCAAAAATCAAATGTTGTTTAAAAGTCTATGGCATTGGTTTGTCATGGAAGATTTTGTAAATGATTTTGAAAAGCAAAAAGAAAAATTTGGTTTGTACTTGGGCGAAATGGATGTTTGGATGGTGCATGTTGATGCACGGGATCGAGTCATTTCTATGATCGAGGCCCATGGGTTTTATGGAAAGTCGCACAAGTCAATTAAGGACCGGCCTTTGAGCATTCCTTTGCTAAGCCACATCGTACTACCACATGTCCTAAGAATGGGGAGGGGACCTGGCTAACTAATTTGCAATGTTTCCCAGTGGTCGTACCCTTCAGATGCGGTGGGTAGTCATGTTATGACCTACGTTAGTTCCACCTGGCGCAAGAGGGGGCTAGGAACTCTGCGGATTTCTATCCAAAGGGGGCGAAACCTTAGCGAGGGGGGGACTGCGGTGGAATGACGTATTGTAAAAGCCTTAACACGTACTCTAGACTGCTTACCTAAGGTAGTGAGTGGTGGTATCGACGGATGCCAAACAAACTAGATAATTCATGTCATGTGGGTAAAGCTGTACAACCTCTGCAGAGTGTTAAGAACTATTCGAATAGTCGTGTCCACGGTCATGGACATGCTTGGCAAAGCCACTCAAAGTTTGACTTTGATTTTGTTTTGAAAAGACTTTATCAAATGGGAAATTGGGCAGGAAGCCATGTGATAGGAGGGTATCCTTCACCATTCTTGTGTGAATGTTATCTGACTATAAAACTAAGAATTTATAATATGAATTTTAGTTATGAAATAATCGCTTGGAACTTAATACAAATATTTAAAGAAAACATTGCTTTATGCAAATTTAACTAATAAGCCTTCCTTTGATATATCCATGTATGCATTAACTCTGTTATTAGGTGTAACTTGCGAGCACGGTAGTTGTGCTCATCCTTACTTTATGCAAATAAATTTCAGAGGAGAAGGATTTTGCTACCGGTGTGGATCTCGATGACTAGGCCGCTACCCCGGTCGATTGCCTATGGCAGATTAACTGGACTCTACTACATCTTCTTTGTCTTCCGCTGTGTTCTTTATTATTGGCTTGTAAGCCTTTCTTGTAATAAACTCTGTTGTTATTTAATAATAAAGTTGTGCGATTTATGGATGTTACTATATTTATTTACTGTGTGAACTAGCTACTGATCATGGGACTAGTTAAGAAATGCACAGAGGATTTTGGGTGTTAATCCTGGGTCTGACATTAACCCTTTTACATGAAGCGATGACGAAAGTGTAAGTAGGGTGCTATGTGTGCGTGGATCTGCCCCACGGTGGGCTGGGTATTGAGCGGATTTTGAGCTAGGGTGTTACAGATGGTATCAGAGCATCAACCTTCACTGCACGAGCGTGTGCGGGATAGGGGCGCGGGCATATGGCGCATAGCACGTGTGTGCCTAGAGTGGACACATGACATGACATATATGCCGGCACTAGACACACGAATGTGTACTGAGGAGTGGTTCTAGGCATTTGTTGCATATGCGATATCTTTGCCGAAAAGTCGACCCTTAAGGGAGGGAATGTAATATCCCTACTACTCAGAGTCGCGCACATGTGGCCCGTGTGGAGTTGTGTGGTGGGATTAGTCCTATATTGCTTGTCAAATGTGAGTTGTAGTAGTATATAATGCCTGTTGGGTCCAAACGTAGCACCTCCGGGTTAACTCTTTTACACAAAGCGCGGATGAAAGTGTAAGTGGGGTACTATGTGTGCGCGAGTCTGCCCCACGATGGGCTGAGCATTGAGTGGATTTTGGGCCAGGGTGTTATAACAACTCAACCAAAGAAGCCTCAACTAGAATTTAATCTAAATGAAATTATTGCTGATCCGGTGCATCTCATACCAATAGAAGATTTTGCCAATGAAATTAGAGATCAAGTGAGGAGGGCATATTTATTGAATGGTCCAACTCGAGTAATTGGACATGCCTTTCCAAAGGCATTGGCTGGCAAAGTGTGGAGATCCTTTCAAGAATCATAGTTTAATAAGTTTGATTGGTTAGAATATAGTGTAGAAAAGGATGTCATTTCTTGATTGTATTTCTTTCAACAAACCGACACAACCCAACACATTTGGTAATGATGTATTTATAAAAGTTGGGTTCTCTCGTTGGAAGACGGTTATAGATGCTTTTAATAAACATGTAGGTGGTTCAAATAGTTTCCACAACATTATAAGGTTAAGTGTGATGACTTCAAGAATCAACGGTCAAGTATGTCTAGTAAAATGAATACTTACACTAAGGAGGACGAAATTGCATACAAAATTTGTTTGACTACATCTTTAGATTGTGCAAGATATCTCATAGCGCAAGGTGAAGCTTTTCGTGGATATGATGAATCTTCCACTTCCATCAACAAAGGTAATTTCATAGATTCGTTGGATTGGTACAAGGATAAGGAGGAAGTGAAGGAGGCATTTGATACAGCTCCCGGGCATGTAGTTATGATTTCTCCAGATATTCAAAAGGAGCTTTCCAAAGCTTGCGCACAAGAGGTCACAAAAGTGATTAAGGGTAAGATTAGTGATAAGAATTTCGCAATGCTTATTGATGAATCTTGAGATATATCAATAAAGGAGCAAATAGCAGTGATTATGAGGTCAGTTGTACATCTTTTTTAGTCATACCATTTTTGCATTATTGTGTTGTTCTAACTTTGTAAAATTTGTGGCACGTAGATTTGCGAACAATCAAATGAAGGTCATGGAAAGGTTTCTTGCTATCAAGCATATCACAAATTGTATATGTGTTGCATTGAAGGAAGTTTTGGTTGGTTTGCTTGATCTACATGTAGGGGCGGGCATTCAATTTATTCGGTAAAAAAATATTTTGGTTTTTGAGAGTTAGCAACCGAATTAACCATATTAAAATAAAAACTGAACCTAATTAACTAAATTAAATCGGTTCGATTAATTCAATTTTTTGATAAACCGAACCAGACATAGCACAGCGGTGGGATGAACTCGTCCCACTTCTCTCCTCGCCAACACGTCGCCGAGGAGAACGCAAGGGAAGGGGAGGGGAAGGAGCCCCGGCCAACAGCGCCACCACAGAGAGGAGTGGAGCACATCGCAAGCAGGGAGCATCGCTGAGAGCAGAGGAGCACCGGCAAGGGGAGCCAGGGTCACTACTGTCGCTAAGGAGCGCTGACGAAGCTCCTACTGGATCAAGTGGTGGAGGGAGGAAGCTCCTACTGACGAAGCCCACTGTGACACGGTTTCCACCGGATCCAGTGGTGGAGGGTCGGATTCGGCGGTGGCTGGCTAGATATTGTCGGGACCCGAATATACAAATCCGGACCCTCTGTGTATACTGCACTAGTCCATGATCACACTAGTGCACACAATGGCAACATCGATAAAATATCATTCCATATGCAAAGATAGCTAAGAAATATGCAATTAACAATAATTATTAGAGTAGCAACCTTAATGTCAAACCTTACAATTAATGCCTCGGAAGGCGAATATCTCAAATAAGCTGCAGCGGAAGGAAATAGAATAATTTTAGTGTAGCCCATCCATATGCTCACAGACAATCGACTAGGGTAGCACGACCTAGTTCTCCACGATCCTTGAAGTTGACATTGTTGACCAACGATAAATTGTTGTAGTTTTCATCAACTGAACAACATTGTTTATAGCAAGGGTGAGTACATGGAGTACTCAACAAGTTGTACCACATAATGCAATTATAGATTATGGCTTATTCCAAAGGATGTGGTGTCTATGGTTATTTTGCATAAAGCAACATTTGCAGCTGAATATGAATAATAGATTGAAAACATATTTGAAAACAAATAGTAATAATAATTTAACAAGTATGTCCACAAAACTCACTTAGTCTAAATCAATTCTTTCACACAATTGTATAAGTTTATTCACACAGCTGTCCCTCCAAGTTTTTGTTTTGTAGAGTCTACCCCTCGTGTGAAATCCCCGAGCATATCCATGACCATGGACGCGACTATTCGAATAGATTGTTAACACTCTGCAGAGGTTCGTACACTTTACCCACAAGATATAACCAATGTAGCTAGCACCAATCATAACAAATCCTTTCAGAAACTTCATCTTAACAATGACCCTTTTGGTGAGTTTTAATCCAGTAACCAAACTTCACATAGCTCGTTGGCCCAGAACGCACCGTTGGATATGTAAACGGGTAGCATCCATAAATGTGGTCCAACTTGTGACCTCACATCTCCACCCATCACAAAGCTAACCTACTACCTAAGTCAGCCAATGTTGAGAATCCAATACTTAATGAGCTAGGCCTGTCCCAAACCAAGGATATGGTCATACAATAAGGCTCAGTTCAACGGCGCACAAAGTTAAGTTCTTAATTCAATTAGGGTGAGACATCCAATTTACTAACCTACTCACACAGATCCCATCACACAGCCACCAGTTCACACAGTACTTTCACTCGCCCAATCTAAACATTTTCCCACCCAGTTGATTAAAGTGCAACACATGCTTCCACAAAGTGATAACACATGTCATACCAATTATCAAAAATATATTCTATAATCACTTATTCATGTATAAATTTGTAATTTAAAATGATATCAATAACACATTGCATGCCTAAGCATACTAATCGTGCCTAACCAACCCACGTTGGTGCTATGATAATACCAACTAATAATTAACCAAGCTAGGATGACAAATGATTATGGCAATACAATAAACAAGGTGGGCATAATCAAATAGGTGCATAGCTAATCCCAAAGTATTAAAGAATTTAATAATTAAAATAACATGCAACAATTTAAATCAAAGTAATTTTAGAAAACTGGGTGCAATATGGTCAAAGCACAACTTGCCTTGGAATAAGTCTTGGTACTGGTAGGTAGGGCAGGATTTTAGATGAATTTAGAAACTTGAATGAGTTCAATCGGAGTTAGCACGAGGAAAAACGAGCCCTTGGAAGTTGATCGAAAAAGAAAATGCTGGAAAAGGAAAAATGAGAGAGAATGTGTGAGACTGCAACTGGGGTCACCGGAATATTCCTAGGGTCTTTATTTTCGAGAATTTTGGAAAAGCTGAGAGGATGACATTTGGGACCCACTGGAATTTATTGATTTTTGGAATAAAAAGAAATTCGAGAAAAAGGTTTAGAGAATGACAAGTGGGTCTCTAGTCTATGGACCATGTCCATGGAGACGTGTTGGTCCACAGTGTACCAAGCTCACGGAGAAGTGAGATATGAATGGATCTTGGGTTTGGTTGGGTGGATGATGTGTGGGACCCGCACGTCAGAGAGAGAGGAGGATGAATGACAAGTGGGATCAGATTGCCATGGACACATGCACCACTAACGACTAGGGTCGGAGGCTGGTGATGCGGGCTACACGTGGCGAAGATGTGGCACGAGGTGGCTGCCACGCGTCGCTGACGAGGTGGACACGATGGCAGAGAGGCGATGTGGCGGCTGACGTGGGTGTTACATGGCACCGATGGCGGCAGTTGGGCTCGGACTGATGGCTAGCCGGCGCTAGCTGCCACGGCGGGGCGAGCGGAGGGGAGCAACACGGAGAGGGTAGCGAGGCAAAGGTGGTGATACAGGTGCGGAGTCCAAGGCACATCAAAGACGGCCGACGGCGAGAGGAAAGCGGCGACGGCTTGCTCGACGGCGACGATGAGGGACCGAGCACCAGCGATGGGATGGTGAGCACTAGGTAGAACACGGCTCTTAGAAGAATATCATGGGGGTTGATGAATGACGGAGCTCACCGGTGGCGACGCAATTGAACGGCAAAGGGCGGCGGCCGGAGGTGAGAGAGAAGGCTTGATCTTTAAGCATAGTAAACTTAGAATCAAGTGGGGGAAAGGGTAGATCAGAGGCTATAACACAATGTGACATGGAAGGATTCGTGAGGGACTCATCGAGGAAGCGGGGAACACAATGGAGGCATTTTGGGTGGCGCGAAGCGTGGCCGGAGTTGAGGAAGACAAAGATGGCGTTAGCAACCTGGTGCTCAGGAGCTCCAATGGTTTGGTGCAAACAAAGGAGGAGGACAATGCGGTCGTGATGACACGGATGTGGCGGTCCGAGGAGATGTGACAGAGGAGAACGAGCAATGCGGGGCGACACCGGACATGGAGAAGAAAGCCAAGGCGATGGCACTCGGTAGGATCTCCGGCGATGGCGGCTAGGGCACGGGAGGCGGCGCAACGAGGGGAAGCAGATGCGCACAGGGTGGCTATTTTGGCACGGGGAAACATGGGTGGCACATACGCCAAGATGGAGGTAGCGGCGTTCGGGTTGCGCACGCGGCGCGCGTGCTGCGGCGACGGCAGCAGCTTCCAAGTGGGCCCGGGGTGCACTAGGGTTTCGACGGTGTGACGTGGGCTAGCGGCGCGATGTGGTTGGGCCGAGGTGGGATGGGCCAGCGGTGGAAGGTGGGCCGAGGGTTAGGCAGAGGAAGGTGGGCTGGGGGTTAGGCGGAGGAATGAGGTGGGGAGACAGGCGATCAAGTGGCTGGGTGGGTAGAGGAGATGAGAGGGAAATGGCCTCTGGCCAAAATGGAAAGGAAGAAAAGACTAGGCCTCAGCCCATTTAGAAGAAGGGAAGGGAATGTGGCCCGAGCCAATTTGACGGAGAAAAGGAAAAAAGAAAATTTGGTTTTCGAATTTAGAAAAAGGCTAAAAATTCAAATAAGCTCAAATAAATACCAAATAAACTCAGAAAAATCCAAAAAAGAGAAACATTCCTTGGAACACAAAGTCATTTAATTTAAGTTTACATTAATCAAATTAAATTGTTTTAATTTTAGAAATTCCCAATTAAGCTTTATTAATTCAATGAAAATTGGTGATTTTTTTGGGGGACCTAAAACTACACAAAAGATTTTTGAAAGCTCAAATTTTGGGACGTTACAAATATGGTGTGGCTGGGGAAGAAGCCGTTGGTGGAGGGAGCCGATGCACGAGGGGACGAGGGAGGCGGCTCCAGCGTCGACACACGGGAGGTGGCTCTGGCGGGCGACTGCGACGACGATGGGGAACGGGCAAGCGAGCGACTGCCAAACACAGTGGGAACAGGTGAGCGGGCACCTGCGGCTAGGGTTTGGCAGGCAGCTGTGGACGCGATGGCAATTGGGGAACGAGTGGAGTGGCTGAGTGGGCCTTATAGTCGGACCGGGACTAGCTTTCTTCAGAAATTTGGCTATTAGGTTTCTCAGAGTGGAAAACCAAAAAATCGAACCGAACATTGAAAACTGAATAAACTGACATTTTTGGTTAATTCGGTTCGATTCAGTAATTTGGTTTCAGTAAAAAAATGCCCACCCCTATCTATATGGTATACCTATTTCCAAGCTACGTGGGCAGGGCTATGATGGAGATTCTGTGGGTGTCATGGGGATATCTCCTAATATCAATATGATGATACAGTTGGAAATGGTGACGAGGGTTTGCCGAAACACTCGTTTTCAAAAAAAAATAGAAGTGTTGTCAGGTTTCTGGTGGTCTCACTGACCGGGGAGCAGTATGACCGGCCACCCCTGGCAGTCAAACCAGCTGTGGGCTAGCCGAAGTGTCAGCGGTAGCGGTCAGACCGACCAAATGTTGAAAAGTTGAATTTTGGCAATCGACCAAACATAATGTGTGTAGGATTATGAGAGGATGTAGTGCAAATTTAAGGGCTGAAAATTTGGCTAAGTCACTGGATTGAGGTGCAATCGTTCTGATCGACCAAGGAGGGCGGTCAAACCGGCCGTGGGCAGTGGTCTAACCAGCCAAGCTCTTTGTTCATGCATCGAGGGTGATGAACTTCAGAAAATGGGCCAAAGTCTTGTGTTTCAGTGCATATGTGTTGCATGATGCATGTTTTGGCTAACATGGGTCAAGTTGCGAAGAACTTGTGCCCGAAAACAATTTCTTGGTCTATTGTTGTGCATGTGGCTTGCAAGTCAACGATGGTCAACGGCGAGGATAATTGGGACAATGCTAGGAGAGTTGAGTTCCAGAACGATCAAGGATGTCGGGTGAAGTCATTGGACTCAAGCATGGTGTAAGATGGATAAGGATGACCGAGCGGGGAGTTCGGTGCGACGGGCTAGATCAAGTGGCGTGGGGGTCAGTGCAAGTGTCATAGTGGTTTAAATAGGAGCTAGATGGGAGAGACTTGCCGCTAAGAAGAGGGCCGCTGATCAACCTACACGCGGTGAAGCATGGGCTTGCTTCATGATGATCAGATTCGATCTTTGCAGAAGGATCAAGAATGGGTATTTTGGTATCTTCACCAAAATACCGGCTTTGGTGACCTTGGAGAAACCGTGGCGCAAGACGTCTAAGGAGAGACGGTTTAGGTTTATAGAAGACGGAGTTCACAAAGAGATGGATGCAAGAAGACCCGGCTCATCATCCGCTTTGAGAAGCGTGCGTGAGTACAGACCTGTTTGTGTGTGGGCTTAATTGGTGCCCATTAGGGTTTTCTCTCTAAGCTTAGACTCCACTATAAAAACGGAGAGGTGCAGGATTTGCCTCCTTCATGCCTTCCAAGTGAAAACCCTAATTTGTGATTTGGGAAAAGTGGAGTAGAGGAGGATTGGGTTTGTGAAAGATGGATTGATTGAGTGCTCAAGTTTTGAGCTTTTGTCCTCCATGGCGGACTGGCTATAAACCAACAATCATCCCAATCAATCCAAACAAGATTTCCTCCAAGATGAGCATTTTCTTGTTCTTGCTCTCTCTTTGATGCCCTTTTGGGATTTTGGTGTTACTTTGGTTTTCTCTCGGTCCTTTGCTATGATCTTGCTTGCCGGGACATGTGGGAATCGATCTAGAGTCATCTTGACCATCATCCACCCACCAGCAAACTTTTGGATCAAAGTTTGTATTTCCCTGGTTTTCGTGCCCTCTTGCCCTCATCCAAGAAATTCATGGAGTCTTGGCTTCGATCTTCCTGATCGTTGATTGGAATAGGTTCTTGACCTTCTTGATGAGCTATGGCTGAAGTTGCAAGGGATTTTGATCGTCGAGTAGGAAGTTAGACCTTTTTGCGATCTTCGCAAGTTGGTGTCACGTCTCAAGTGGTCAGACCGCCAGGGCACCGATCAGACCAGCCATAGCTGCAGTCAAACCAGCCTCAGTGTGGTTCTTGGTGTTTTTGTTTTTTGCTTTGGGGTTTGTCGGTTTCAACACAATATTTCCCTTGTGATTTAGTTCTGATCTTCATAGCTTCCATAGCTATTGAGGAGAAGAAGTTGAAATCGGTCGAGGGTCAAAAAAGAGTATAGTTCCTATTAATCCCCCTATAGTCGTCGTTCCGGTCCAACAACTTCAAATATGAGTGGATAATTTAATGGCTTGCAAAAACCTATTCGGGGTGAGAATCCAAATGCTTTCTATGCCCATTGCTTCACCCACCAGTTATAGTCGGTGGTTGTCACTGTCGCAAGTTGTAGTAGAGCTATTGCTAATTTCTTCAACTATGTTCATCTGATAGTGATTGTTGTTAGTGCATCTTGCAAGAGAAAAGATGTGTTGATTGAAAAGCACCATGTTGTCTTGTTGGAGAAGTTGGAGGATGATTTGATTTCAGTTGGGATAGGGCTGCATCAGGAAGTTGGCTTAGCTAGACTTGGAGATACTCGGTGGGGCTCACATCTCAAAACCTTGCTTTATATATACCAAATGTGGGAGACAGCGGCATATGTGCTAGCTAGATTTGTACGTCGGAGGCATACAGTGACTCAACGTCATTATTACAAAGTTGACATTTTCAATACTGCTCTTGATGCAACTATGAATGAGATGAATCACCGCTTCAATAAAGTTTCCTTGGAGCTATTGGTATGCATGTTGATAAACTTGTTCGACTTGCTGAGATTTATGCTAATGATTTCATGGTAGCTGATAGATTCTTGTTAAGAAATCAGTTGCAGACCTTCATTCTTGATATTAGGAGAAGTGATGAATTTTATGGATGTCGTGATATTTCAAAACTTGCTCAATTGATGGTTGAAACAAAAAAAAATAGAACTTTCCCATTGATATATCGCCTCATCAAGCTGACATTGATCCTTTCAGTGGCAACAACATCTATTGAGAGAATATTTTTGGCAATGAATATTATCAAAACAGATTTGCACAACAAGGTATCGGATGAGTGGCTCAATGACTTGATGGTGTGCTACACCGAGCGAGACATATCTAGAACCATTGATGATGATAGAATCATAAGATGCCTCCAAGGCAGGAAATCTCGCAAAATGAATTGGCCTCGTGAAAGTCATGATTCAAGCTAGCACCTTAGTGGCATGTTTCGTTTATTTCAAAGGGTAAAGTCCATTTTACAACCTTGAACTATTCGAAAAGTCTGGATTTCAACCCTAAACTATAAAACCGGGTATAAGCCAACCTCCAACTATCAAAACCGTTCATTTTTCACCCTTCACCCTTCCCACCTCCGGTTTTTTGGCGTGGAGGCGGTTTTCTTTGGGTAAGGTGGGGCCCACATGTCACCCTACTTTTCCTTTCTTCCTCTTTTTTCTCTCTCTCCCTCTCTCGGTTTCTCCACCGCGTCACCCCGCCGCCTCCTCCTCCTTCCTCTTTTCTCTCCCTCTCTCCTCTCCGTTCACGTGCCGCCCTCCTCCTCCTGTCTCCCCTTCCTTGCCCTCCTCCTCCTCCCTCGAGCCGCTTCCTCTGCCCCTCTCCATGCCCCCGAGCCATCCCCGCCTCCTCCTCCTCCCGAGCCTCCCTCCTCCCAGGCTGCTGCCTTCTCCTCCTCCGTGAGCCGCCCTTGCCGCCTCCTCCGCCCACGTCCTCCCCCGCTGCCTCCCTCCTCCTTGGTTGCTGCCGCCGCCTCCTCCCACCTCGCCGCCGCCTCCTCGTCCCTCGTCCCTCCTCCCTCGCCTGCCGTCGCCTCCTCCTCCTGGCCCCAAGTCGCCATCGGCTAGATCTCCTAATTGGGTGGTGGCCGGCCGATTCCTTTGTCGCCGAGGTGAGGGAGGAGGAGGAGGGCAGGCGGCAGCGAGGAGGAGGAGGATGAGGCGGCGGTGGAGGAGGAGGAGGTGGTGGCGGCAGCCACATGGAGCTGGACGTCGCCGTCAAGGTCGCGGGCGAGGCCGTCGTGTTCCTCTGGCTCGGCGGCAGCGCGGCGAAGGTGGAGGTGGCCGGGCTGTAGAGTGAAGAGAGAGAGAGATGAGTGAGAATGAGAGGAAGAAAAAGAAATGAGAGGATGGCATGTGGGCCCGTAAATATATATATTTTGTTTTATTTGCTAAGTGGATGCCATGTCATCGAAAAGAATATTACGTATCAAAACCATTGACACGTCAGCGCCATGTCACCAAAAACCACCCCTGTTTCGGTTGAGGGGTGAAAAATGAACGGTTTTGATAGTTGGAGGTTGGTTTATACCCGGTTTTGTAGTTTCGGGTTGAAATCCAGATTTTTCAAATAGTTCAAGGTTGTAAAATGGACTTTACCCTATTTCAAATGTTCATGATCATTTATGTATAATTTACTATTGTATCACTAATTTTGCTAATTTTGATGTACATGTTGTTACCCACTGGAACCATATTTATATGTTTTGGGGATGCGCTTTCTATTAACGAGGTACCTTCTTTGTATTTTTTTTTTGATTTTCTTTTGTTCATGTATGAATTTGATTGCACAATAATATAAGACTATGTTTATATCAAATTAGCTTAGTCATTTGAGCACACACCCTTCATTTTCATTTTGGCTTACATGAATCTTCACTTATTCTAGCAGAATTTTTGTTGTTGAGGCCCCAAAAAGGACGCCTTAAACTTTCTGTTATATCCAAAAGTAAAAGAATATATTTTTGGAAAAACACCGCTACTCTAATCGAAGTCTAACAAGCCCTATTACAACGCGTTTTACAAGCCTTGGGCCCTAATATTCTGAGAGGCTAGCTAGTCTAACACGTTACAACGCTTTTTAGGCTAGCTAGTCTACCACGTTTATTTTCACGTGAACGATGAAGGCCTAAGTTGGCATTGCTATCTTCAAAGGGAAAAGTGAAAGTTGTTGGCCTAACTGCTGGGATGTGTCTACACTAATACTGATCGAGAGTATAAAGCCTCTACCTAACGTCCAATATTGTGTTTTGTGCGCTCAATTACGTGTGGTAACTGAGGTATTATATATACGTGGCACCTACCTGTCAGGCTGTCACTGTCCCAGTAGAGCCCCAACCCCTTAATTAAGAAGCCAATAAACAATGTGAAATGATGGCACATGTGATCGCGTTTTTATTGTATGTAGGATGGTTTTTCCCTGATAATTTACATGTGTAAGCAGTAAGCAATGTGAAAATTGAAATGCGATTGTTGGTCGTAGGAGTTGGGGCCGGCTTACATGGACGAAAAGCTAGGTTGGGTCGGGCTCTCTTTTCAGACAACAGAGATCTTCCGATTTCCATTGTCAGAAACCAAACTACAGTTTGGGCTCTCATGGACGTTATTGCAGTTTGGGCTGGGCATTACAAATTAACAAGGATGGGTGTTATGGTATCTCACATGCTCTGAGCTTAGAACGAATCGAATTAGATGATTGAACCACAATTTGACCGATTAATTTACACCATCATCATGTCATGTCCACTAAGCATGGCATGGCTCGAGGCTACTACTACTAGGCACATTCAGTGGCAAGGTCCATCAACTGGCGAAGCGGCAGCGTAAGTTTGCTTCTGTTTTTATGGACGCTCAGCGGGAGCTGCTCATGTTCAAGCCGTATCATCCCACCAACGACATCTTTTGCGGCCTTGCAGGGGGTGGGTGTGAATGCATTAGCGTGCTGTGATCGGTATTAATCTTGTCACTATTGTCACTATTTTCTACGTTCTTAATTCTGATTTCTGAAAGACCTGGAATCCTGTCCTCAGGTTTAGTTTCCTTTTCGTTTGTTGATTAAAGTTTGCGGCTTTCGTGACGATTGATAAATTCCGCTGTGGAAGCGGTGATGCTGTTCTTGATGTTTCAATCTGACCTGTGCCCTTTCCAGCCGCACAAGAGCAGCATTTTTTAGCAAATTATTATTATTATCGAACTACTTTTAGAAGTTTGATTTAGCCATTCGTCAGTAGTCAGTGTTGTCAGGTTATTCTCCAAATCCAATCTGGTGTGCTGTTCTTCTGAATTCAGTATTCCTGTGGTGTCACCACTGACTAATCTCAATTCTAAAAAGAAAAAATCTCAATATATTTTTCAGTACTTCATACATGAAAATAAGACAAGAAAGCAGGAAAACATCAACTCGATTGCGGCTGCTGCCGGCCAGTGTCTGGTTTTAAATTACCAACATGGGCATTCCTGAGACAGTAGGATAATGTAGAATAGATAAGGGCATTAACAAGTGATAGGCTATTATTTCTGAATCCATGGATGATTGGCTGGTTTCATGATAATACTGGCCATCTGCTCTTGTCCTGCCCAACACAAGTTGCTGCCTTGTGCTTGTCACTTACTGGTTTTGGGTAAGTTAATTAAGCTGCCACTTTAGCTGCTGTCATAGATAGTATGGTCTGAATAATTGTGGTTAAAGTTCGCATTTTATGCGTATGTGCTGTTAGTGGGGAAATGATAGAAAATGCAATCTTATCTCTTTACTTCCAACCTTTTTCTAATAAAAATTACTCAATAATTTGCAGTGAAGTCCCATATCCCACAACACAACAGTGGGAGATTTGAGTTCCATCTGCAGTACCAAGTGGGAAATTCATTTTTGGAATTTTTGCCATTTCGAGAAAGGATTGTTAGAAAAGGTTGATACTTTTGGAAAGACTGTTAATGGTTTGTGGTGCTGTGCTGGAGGCAACCTCGGAGTAGTAGTGAGAAAAAGATTGGTAGATCTTTACATAAGTGATATGCAAGTCTAGGGTAACATCCCAAAATTTCAAAATCAGAGATATTATTTTTAAAATCATCATTTATGCATTTTTGAAGTTTTTCAAAATTTTCTGCATTTATTTAAAAGGTTTTCCTAATTTCCAGCAGCTGATAAAGAATTTTTGAAATTAATCAAAGCTTGATCTGAACCTGTTAATACTTTATTTGACTTTCCAATAATCTAAGCAGCCTCCCCAAAATATTTCATAATTTTTGGAGTTGGTTTGCTAATTTAAAAAATTTAAAAGTTGATTTCTGGAGTACAATCAAATTGGAAAATATTTTAAAATCCGAAAATCCTTGTCGGACCATTTCCTTCCCTCTCGGATTGGCTCGTTACTATTCTAGCCCGTGAACCGTCCCGGTTGAAGCAGCCTCCTTCTTCCATCTTCTCCGCGCGAAGACGCCTTCTCCGAAGTGCGCCTTCTCTCTTGCACTCTTCCCCGCAGTCACTGACATGTGGACCCAGGACCCACTTATCAGAGCCCTTCTTCTGCATCCGTCTGCCATGCCTAGCTCCCGCCCATGAAGATCTGCAAAGCCGCTTTAGCCGCTGGCCAAATCGAGCACCCTGCCCAAGGTGCCGAGCCATAACGTTTCCGTTTCCACTTTTTGTCGGCGATGAAGGCCGGTCCACCACGCCTCCTTTGCAAGAAACTGAGTAGAATCACGAGTGCTCGATGCAAAATTCTTCTCCCTCTCACTACTTAAGCTTGCACCGTCCTCACAACCCTTCTCATCTCACCTTGCCCTACATTTTCTCCAATAACAACTTGCCCTGAAGAGCTCTCCAGCGGTCGAAACGTCGTCGCTGTTCTCGGTTTCGGCAAGCGCACCCGCCGTGACAACCTCGTTGTTTATGCCAACCTAGTGATGTTCTTTCTACAACACTCACGTCGAAATGCTCCTCAAATCTCCCTATCTAAAAGCCCTCTCTTGACTTTGATCTTCTTGTAGTGCCACACCTGTTCGAGACCGTTGTCTTGAGCCCCAACGCATGTGCTCCACCGCACGTCCGCCCTAGATGCCATCGCTCTTGGTGAGCTCTTTCCCACTTGATTGTGTCACTTTGCACCGTATGGCCTTCTCTTCACGACCCCTCACTCAATTTGATGTTTCGTCCAGTATAGCTTTGGATCCGCGTTATCTTCCCCCGCTCCGGCCAAACTCCGCTGCCACCGCCACCCTCCCTCTATGGTGAGCTTCAAGCTGTGTCATGGTCTCCCTAAGCATCCCCTTACCTCCCTGACTCTATCCCTTTACTCGATTTCAGTTGAGCTTCGTCGAATGAAGGTGCCACGATATACTTCGTCGCCATCGTCAGTACCAAGTAGCTCTCTTCCCAGTGAGATTTTGACCATGCAATGATCATTTTTACCATCTCCACGTTCTCCTGATTCTTGTCGTGCGCTTCGATGCAACTCTTTCCCTTCGTGGAGTTCCACCGCCGTGAAAGCCATTGCCACCGTCCCTGCTCACCATCGCCTAGCCGACCAAGTTCTCCTCTACCGACATTTTCGCCTCTAGTGCGCTCCTGAAATCCCACTAGTGCTAGTATGCTAGGTGTTTTTGTTCACCGTCGTTGTCAGGCATGTCAGTCACCACGGCGCTATCGTTCACCGTCGTCACTTCCACTGTGTAGGCCAACATTAGTCCCTACGCCAAGCCCTCTCGCTTTGCGACTACATCTTGTTGCCCTGTCCATGCCCCGGTTTCACTCCTTTTCTCCTCCACACCGACACCATGGCCAGGTCGAGGCTGTCACGCTACTACAATGAGCCTTGAGCACTATCGCCACCACCGGAACCGTTGCCATGACCTCATCATTCTGTTTTGCTGGTTCCCAAGCCCGCTCCGTCACTCCATAGCCGCCGGCGAGCTTGACAACAATCTCAGGCGCACCTCCTCTGTTATGCCTCTGCTTCCTCTTCCGTCTCTCTCTCTCTCTCTCTCTCTCTCTCTCTCTATCTTTGACTAGTGGGCCCCTTGGATGAGAGTCAAATTAATGCTAATCACTTGATTACATGGTAATAAGTAGCTGCCAAGTGGGACTAACTAACTAATTAACCAAGGTTTGAAATAAAAACACTTTTCAAAAGTTGAGCCATTAACATGCTGGTCCCACCGCTTTGTAGAGACATCTGTGAACCCGGTGCACCGTAGACCGGCCCCACCTATTAGCCGAATGACACAATAAGTCTAGATTTTCCTTTAGAAAAAAAATGGAAATTAAAAATGAAAATCGTGCGTAGTGTTTCTCCTTTTATTTTTTCTAGATTTTCCAACCGAGCTAAATTCAAATGCTTATAACTTTTGCATTTGAACTCCTAATTGAGTCAAACTGGTTTCTAGAATTTTCTAAAAACATGAGCTTTAATAATCTACAAAACTCTTTGAATTTATTCTCTGTTTAAATTTATTTGTGTCTTGTGCCTTTTATGGATTAGATACCAACATGCCGCAATCGTACAAAGTTGATCCAGAGCAAGAATAGTGTTCAACGAGCAAGGCAAGCATCGCCCTTTGACCATGTTGATCCCATTATTTCAATGTTATGTACATTGTTTGCTCAAACTATTATGCATGCTTAAATTTAGTAAATTGCTATGTTATTGTTTAGTATTTAGTTATCGTCGATTGTTGCATTGATCATACCTCAAAAAATTGGTACCCTTACTGTTGTCACCCTAGGAATATTATCCACTCTTGGTAATAATAAATTGTGGAGTTTTAGAAAGGTATATGAAGCTTGTGCTCAGTCATTCTTAGGTCAATAACGATTTAAATAGTGGATTTCGGTAAAATAAAGTTTTGGACACTATGGGAAGGTGTTTTTGAAGGGATATAGGTAGGCTACACACTAACTGGCAATTCAAAAATTCTACCACGTAAACAAGGAAGCCAAGCAAGCAAGAGATCATAGATCGTTAACACTAGACGAGCAGTGCAGCGGAAGAAGAGTTGGAGCAGCCTGCTCCAACGTCTAGCGTGTAGATATAGTGGTCGTAGTTGATCGTCCAACATCCTTTGCATCGATCGTGTCCTCCAGCAACCTGTCATGTTCCTTGCATAGGTTATGGATCGTCCTCGATCAGCACAATAGCAACCGCAGCAGCGCCTCTACGGTATCTACATGTCTAGGGGCGGAACGTCATATGCTAGTGTGTTAGCACCAATGCGCACAATTGGGCCTTTGGGGAGATGGGGGCTAGGGTTTTGGTGGAGCAACTCTTACGTCCCAATAGGCCCATGCATCCCCTCATAAAGAGCCTATAATGGATCCTATCTGAATCGTTTGTTCCAATCCATTAAGTGTGAGACCCTGTAGGTTCATGTGTAATCAGTTGTGACTCAAAAAACTCCTTTTTGACCACAAGTCGTTCGCGGTTCCTAGTAGGACATAACGATTTCCGAATACACATAAATATTATATCGGATGAACCTTATGCAATATGATCTGCAACCAGACCCTTATCACTTACAACTAGCTCGTATCTCTATGTGACCAGTTAATATTTAGTTACGACCAGTTTGTAACTCCTTACGACCAGTTAGTGATCATGTACGACCAGCTCACGACCAGTTTGTATCTCCATATGACCAGTTCGTATCTGGTCAGACTAAATGACCTGCTTGCGTATTCTCCTTTTGCCTCGCGTTATTTGATTGAACTCCAAGTGAGATATATGTCATCCATGGACTGTTTAATACTTTCTTAATCTAGTGATGGATAACTTCATGTGGTCAACTCTTCGACCACTAGTGGTATGTCCATGTACTTTCTTTATCCGACTACATCGAGTGGCCCAGAGATATCTCTCCTGTTATGTTAGGAGGGATAAATCTCATATCCTACTAGTCACATCTCTCTGTATATTTCATAGCATACACGAAAGCTACCTTTATAACTACTCAGTTATAGAGTAGCATTTGGCAACCCCTAAATGTACTATCACACATGTAGGAAACCATGTTGATCTCAGGTCTAAGGATTATACATCATCATGGTTTGAGACCAACTGATGACACACAAAATCATAGCAATCTCAATAGTGTTTCAAGGTAGGTCAATCTAACACCATGTTCTCTAACATGTGTTCACATTATTGATTTGATATCCCCATATCCATGACTGCTGAAACATGGTCATCAATCAATAAATGTGCTGGTCGATAAGTCACCTGTGTCCCGACCAGTAGTGACATCCAACTAAGGATACATTTAGAATGGCATCATATAACTTAAAGAGCTTCAACAATAACTCACATACTTGTTAATCTTTATAAATAATAATTCATCCAAGGAACATAATAGCATTTATTCTATAACTCATAAATATAGACGTGACACCATCATCTCTATTATTGCCCCTAGGTCATATTACTAATAGTTTTGACAAAATTTGGATAGAGGGGTTACCTCTGCTACCTTGGATAAAAAAAATGTGAAAATGAAATGGTTTGGACTTGAGCGAGTGGTATGTTGAGACTAGTGCAGTTTGCACGACAACTCGGTTTGTGTTGGTCTCACTTGGGTAATTAAGTACCGAACTTTGATATCGTTGACCCAAGCATTATTTTCAGTACAACCACATGTCTGGAATGGGCTAGACCTATGGGGACCCCAAAATTGAATTCGTTTCAAGTCAAGTGATTGCACGGAAGGCACAATCCTTAACCGAAAACAAAAACGATTTCAAGCCCCGGATATGCGTCTCATGTTAGCTCCTAAGGATCAGTGGCTAACATGCACATATCCAACACAACATGGATCACATCCATAGTCAAACATGCAAAAATATTGGAAGCATTATTATTTCAATTTCAACAAATAGGACCTTATGGCCCAATTTTCACATAAGGGGACCGACTGGTCAAATCTAAACATAAGATAATAACTTGCAGCGGAATAAAACATAGAAATAAAAGGAAAACACCAGGTTGGCATGCCCAAAACCCACAAGCAACCAACTAGAGTTAAAGCCGATGCACCTACCGCTATCGCCCGAAAATGGTGCGATAGTAAAAACCGATTCGTGCGACGTTCTCACCTGAAACAAATGGACAATCTGGTTGAGTATAAAAGGTACTCACAAGTCTTACATAAACTAATAAAAGAATTTGTATGATAGATGCTATCCAAAGGAGAGGAAATTATACATGCTAGTGGATGACCAAATGAGAGGCTATAATGGCTTAAGTTTTGCATAAAATGCACGAGTTTTCATCCTACACATACTAGTTTGTAAATGTCATTTGTTGAACACAATTTTGACAAAAGAATTTAAATGACATTGTTATAAACATAGATCAAACAATACCAAAGTGGCAGCCCACTTTGATACACTAAAACAAACATGACATACCTGTCATGTCGATACCAAGTTGTTGCCCTCATCAAATTTTAATTAGATTCTAACTATAATGACTCCCGAATCCAAGTGGCCGTCCGTAACCGTGGACACGACTATTCGAATAGATTAATCCCTGCAGGGGTGTACATCTTTATCCACACGACTTGATCAACCCGTAAGCCTCCGGATAATAACACACTTCCTTAGGTATGTTGGCCGAGGAAATCAAGACCCAGTATTTTTCAGCAAGAAAACCTTATTGAATTGAATCACCCATGCGTGATGAAATCCCGCTTAGTGTAAGTTATACCGCCTGCTAACCAACCGGGCACACAAGTTGTGTTGGAGTGACCAGCGTAAGGTAGGTAGTTATGTGGGTTCATCCCCATCATAAGAGAACAAGTGCTCACCTGCACATTATATGCTTACACTGGGTTCCTAAGGAACATAGGATTTCACGGTCCCATGTCCTCACACCACCTGTGTTCCAATTCAATACGACCCTCCCCTTACTTGACCAAGCAGTACCCATATCCCGCGTGTGGAAGTACGAGTGTTACTTGAATTAATGACGTCACCAAAGTTTGGTCCTTAATGTTCCGGACAAGTCTTTCCACGGAATCCGATTCTCATGCACGAAGGCACCCACGCTACTAGCCACTTGTCCATACCAAAATCAGTTTTAAATAACCAAAGTTTAGACTCAAAAACCAGATTCAAAGATCTTATCAAAAATCAAAAAAAAAAATGTTCAGTGTTTCCCACGATTGACGAGATAACCTCATCAACCAAAACTACCGAATCTACTCACTTGCATGGTTAAGCATAAATAGTAAGAATAAATACCATCACATAACAACTAACTTAAGCATAGTTGTATGGAAATATCAAGGATAACCTGCAAGAGTTAGGACATAGCTATCCAGACTCACAAATTATCAATATAACAAAATAGCATGCAAGCAAGTATCATTGCTATTTAAAATACTAGATTATCAAAATATGGGATCAACATGATGCAAGAGGATGTTTGACTTGTTGGGATTCCACTTGTTCACTCTCGATGGCGTAGTTGTTTACTTCGTGCAATTCAAAATCTAGAGAGAAAACACGATAGCGAATAAACACCGATAAAGCCGAAAAATCCAAAATGCTCAAAAATGCATGAAAAATACATAGTACTGAGATTATGATTTTATATGCATTTAGGTGAAACTTTTAGTTCAATTGGAGTTCCTATGTGAAAGTTATAGTCTTTCAAAAATCAATTAGAAAGAAAATCCTGAAAATCAAGTTACTGTAACTTCAGCTGAAATTAAATATTTTAGTGAAAATTTCTAGAGTAGTGGGGGAGACAAATATTACAAAATCTTCTAGAGAATAACATTTTAGGAACAACCCAATTGGATTCATCTCAATTGGAATTCTTATGAATTTCCTATAAATTTTCAAAGTCATGTCATTAGTGTACAAATGATTTGAATATCATGATTTTTTTTGTTATAGTAACATGTTTTAAACCTATTCCAAGTTAAATTATAATAACAGTGGAAACCAACAAAATTGGTTTCACTCCATTTAGAGTTAAAATGAATTAGTTATGAATTTGTCAAGTTTAATTAAACTTCTTGCTTAATGAAAGTTTAACTTGAGTAAGCTTGTGGATCCTTACTGCCACTGAGGTTATGAACTTCTAATTGCTCTTTTCTATTCAGATGGTTGTGAGTGGATACCAAGCACCTTCAAACAATCTTAATTACTGGTTTTAGTTATCAATATATGTTTTGTAATTTTTTGAATGCTCCATTAGCTATTAAACTTACTAACTATTCTCCCCAACCCATTAACTTTATGCATAACAAAGATCTCATTGTTTGTTTGGGAGACTCAAACTAATTCTTATTTATCGGATTGATTTGCCTTTGTTAGTTTAAGGTCCAAAGCCTAACTAGAACCATAAACCTTCTAAGTACTAGAATTTGGAAAATTCATCATTCCACTGTCATTAGCAAGATTTTCTCTTGAGATCTTTTATGTCCACACATCCTATTAGAGAAAAAAAATTTGCTGAGTTAGGGGGTTTGTTAACTAAGCCTTCTTACTAATTCACATACTCATTTGCTAAGCAAAGCTTTGAGTGATCTACAGGTAAACATAGAACTAAGCACTAATCTTCCCTCTACTGTTTAAGACTTCATAAAAAAGGAATGGGTTGCCTTCTGTTGGTTTCTGAAACTTCACCTCCATTCTTGATTTTCAGATTCGACTACTACTTATAGCTCAAGTGTTCAAATGGTTAATTGAATCCATACATTTATAACTACTTGACTAAGCAAGGTCATTAGCCTATTGATAAAAACTGATTATATTCAGATTAATGTTCATACACCTACAACTACACACTTATCTCTGACAGAAATGCTACAACTAGACTCCCTTCAATTCAAACTTCCAATTTGCTAACTCACTGAAGTGACCTAATTGTCCTACACAAAATTTTGCTAACAATAGACATATGGTTTTGCAAATGGGTTACACTGACAATACGACTTTTCTTCTAATCACTATCTTGAGTGGCACCACTGTTAGTCATCAAGGTTGTTCTCTATTGGTTTTTCAGAAATTTCACATCCCTATGGATTTTTAGATTTGGTTTTTACTGACAGATACTTGCCAACTGACTAATTGAATTAAGATAAACTCTAACTACTGCATTAACAAGATCATTAGCTTACTAACAAATCTAGTTATCTCCAGAAAATCTTCTCTGCTCAAAACTTCATCAAAAGAATTTCATTGCTTTGTCAGCTAACTTCTCACTAGATCAATCATTCACTTGTCAATTAGATTTGAGTGATCAATTGATATACACAAAATTTATTAGCTTAAGAGAGTTGATTTTACAAATGAGTTCCATTTTCAGTGACAAAGAGTTCTTCAGAGATGGAGCTACAGGAACAGATAGAGGGGCTGCAGGTGGTGTTCATCGCCAGCGGTTAGGCGGCGACCCGCAAAAATGGATTCCCCTAGGGCTAATGGAGCTAGAGGCAATGGCAAGTGGCTTGAGTCAAGCACTATGGCTAGCCTTGACTAGGCGGCGGCGGGCGTCGTGAGAGGTGAAAGCAGCGGGCCTTCAGATGCAAAAAGGCGAATTAGGGGAAGCATAAGCATGAGTAGGGCATAGTGAACTCACCGGTGTGGTCGGCCATGACAGAGAAGCACTGAGGTGAGCCAGCGGTGGTGACTATGGCCGGCACGGGAAGGGCAATGTGGCGGGGTCGCTGTGGAGGAAGAAAGCACACGTGAGTGATCGGGGGAGATAGAGGGAGACTAGAAGGTACTCTGGAAGAGAAGAATCGACGGAAGGATCAATGGAGTGGCGATGGCAGTCGCGGCGGCAAATATGGCCGGGAATAGAGAAGATGGTGAATGTGCAGTTCTCTGGTGGCTCAAGTCCTAAATTGGCAGAGGGGATTAGCTCCTTGTGGCGAAGGGTGTGCCGTGACGTGGTTGGGACTGGTCGGGGTTCGCCGGAGCGGCCAGGACGACCACGAACGGGTCAGCGGTTGGGCGGCTTTGGCGGCTTGGCACTGGGGCCTGAGTGTTGAAGCTTGGATTGAATCAAGGGGAAGAGGAAGGGTGAAGCGGTGCTTTGTAGGGGTGTCATGGCAACCATGTGAGCTCAACGGCCAAGCACGTTGGCGCGTGTCCCAAGCTGGAGCGGCGAGCAGCTGCGTGGCTAGGGCACCGCTTTGGAGAAGAAGGCCTTGGTGCGTGGGGCCCATCGGTCAGGGGCAGTGAGGTTAGGCTGTGTGGTGCGGTCAGGCCAGTTCAGTTTAGGTTCGGTCGGAGTTGGGTCCAGTCAGACCTGAGTTGGAGCTTGGTTTTTATTTTGACTAAAATGCATCGAATTTGACCGAGCATTTTAAAATAGAATTTTTTTTATAAAATCTAAAATTTTTCAGAGAGGTTCCTAGGACAACATAGAACCCATAGAAATTTTCTAACATCACTGATCATGTTTTAATTACTTGTTTTCAGATCATTAACTGCAAGGCTTTTAGAATTGGTATTTGAATTTTCTCAAGGTTGATTTGAGTCATAAAAATCTGTGAAAATTCATATTTATTCATGATAAATATTTTAAGGTTTAAATAAATTATTTGCCAGAGAATTTCATAAGTATTAATTTCTATTTTCTTTTGGAACTTCAATTTGAGTCATGTGTTTCATTTTTGTTTGAAAATTTTCCAATGCAACACTTTGTGCATATGCTACAAAAATCAACTGCATGCCCATGAGATGCATAATAATTCAGTTTAATAAAAATGGGCTATGATAAGACCTGGCCAACTAATTTACCAAGTTTGAGCATTGAGCCCGCAGGCTATCGTCGATAGGAGTTATGTGGGATGTGCAGACAATGGTAAAGGACATCCATATCTGTAGGACACTTGCATTAGACGATGGTAAAAGATGTCCATGTCTTGCAAGTGTTACCAACACAACTGTGAGCCCTCTTGATGATGGTAAAGGACGTCCATATCTTGAGGTGTCAGCTCATAGGGCGGGCTGATGTAAGGGCGGGGTATTGTAAATGCTTTGTTACGATCTTCTTAGTCGCACACCTACGGAAGTGTGAAGGCCGGACATCCACAATTGATTATATCTTGTGGGTAAAGTTGTACATCCTTTGCAGAGTGAGATCGCAATCTATACATCGCTTGGTGATACATACTTGGTTAGATTTTCTAGTTTTCTCTCAAAAATGTTTCTTTTGGGAATTAGTATGGATGGTGGATATCCATGCTCAAAAGATTTTGACAAAGGACCATCAACTGTATTGTGATGATAAAGGATAGGGATGGATTACCACTACTATATGCTCATATGTTATTTCATATTAAAGTTAAATGAATTTCAAAAATGGTTCTTTAAAGGATAATATTTCTATTATTGCAATTAACACTTGCTTTAAGCACAAGAAACTAGATAGGACAACCATCCCTTGATATAGCCTGCATGTATCCTTTGATATAAAAGCTTGCAGAGTACATTCTTGTACTCACCGTTGCTTGTTGAACAATTGTCAGAGCAAGAAATTGAAGACCCCGCGTCCGGCTACTTCTATGCCGCGGGATTTGGAGACCATGATAGTGCTGAATTCTAGGGCATTAACCCAGTCGGTTGCCCCTGGATTATAGCATACCGCTACAAGTACTTTTAAATATGATCTATTTGGTCGGTCAGGCCTGCTGTGTAAAACTCGGTCTTAATGGCCTATGTTCAACCGCTTAATATGTGCTACTCTGTTTTATTTATTTGTGTATGGATGTGATTCAATGTTGTAAAATATGTGTGCTAGCGACTGATCATAGGATTAGCACGGTATACATATAGGGTTCGGAATTCAATTTCTGGGTCCTATATCTATACAAACTTTTCTAAGTTCTATTCAGATTAATTTCAAGGCCTGAAACACAGCTTAATTAAAATCTTTTTTGTTGGATTCTTTCAGAAAAAATAATTTTGTTGAACTTTGTCAAGATATATGATGAAATTCAACACTGTGCTTTGACAATTAGTACATAGCCTGCTGAGATGAAATATGCTGAAAAAAACTACTATCTTTACTATTATAACAGAAGGACTTGATAGTGATGATGAGTCTGCCATATACCACCTCCTCTCCTCACCTTTTGAGTTGGTAGGATCTTTTGTAGATAGATATGTGTATGCATGCATATGTTACTTGAATGATCTTTTGTGAATACTTAAATTATTTGTGCTTGTGGCTTATGATAATATTATATGTGGCTTATTGATTAGATACAAATTATATATGAAACTTTCATTTGTAGGATACTTACCTTATGAATATTGGTTTTCTAAGTTAATAACTTATATTATGTTTATTTAAAAACCGTTGCAACGCACAGGCACTCGCTAGTCAATTTAAATGACTGAATTAGTAGGATATGACTAAGTTTCATTGCAAGATTATCAGTCAGTATATTTCTGAAGTGGGCAGTTTAGCTAACTGACCTAACAGTAGTTATTGTTAGTTGTTAGTTGTTAGTTGTTACTGATCTAATAAGGTTGCTATTGGTAATTTGTACGAATCATGTTATACTTATGAGTTATGAGTTCTATCTTCATTTGATTTGCTTCAAACAATGATACCATACCAACTATACTGTGGGAGCACAATATATTAACATAAATCATATGTTCTTTCATAATTTGTGTGGTAGATAAGTTACCATTAAAAAAATCAAGTCAAACTGAACTCGGTGATTCATTTCAATCATAGGAACCTCGAGGACAAAGTAAAGCATGGACGGAGAAGAAAGGCAGTCAAAATTTGCAGCCGACGTACAGCTGAATCTATCAGAGAAACTTGCCAACATTATTCTCTCCTTGTGTGGCTGAGGACCATCCTGCTTCAGTTTAGTCTCTTCCAGTGCCAAAACAGAATGATATTCTCATGACAATTAGGTTCCTTATGGAACGAAGCAACATGCGACCAAGCACCAATTTGACTGCACATTCCCAGCGTAATGTTTCTGCTCTGTCTGAAAAGAAGCACAACATGGCAGTGCCAAATATGCAGTCTTGAAAATTATTTCTGCAGCTAGCTATCTATGTACTGTTCTACGCTGTCAGCTCCATAAAAGAAGCTGCTACAAGCCTTCAGATATCTCTAGCTGAGATATCAAACAGTAGGCACATGCCAACAGGCAGAAGAGACGACTAAATTCCGGCAAAATCCAAGCACAAGTTGCATGGTTTATTGGTTGCACTGCCACAACCTAAGGTAGCACACCAGACCGATAGCAATAACAATACATATTATCCAGCCAAGTTGCACAACTGTAGCTTTAGCCCATCCTTACCCAGCCAATCAGTCATTATTCAAGGATGGCATATGGTTCTTACCCAGCCAAACATTCTGACATGTTACACATGACAGTGTGACATTCCAATCAGAACATTCTGGAGTCTGGACTGCATTGCTCATGGCCCTACTTTATTCATCTACCTAATCTCCTTTAGAACCAATGGCTGCAGTGTGAAATGTTCAAAATTATATGAAGCTAGTACATGTTAAGGTCTTTGTAGTTTGTACTGTTCATTTGTAAGTAGTAGAAGGACAGAGACATGAAGACTAAACCATAAGCTGATGGCTTTGTATTGTTTTTTTAGGGGACAAAGTTTTTCTTTTGGAAAGAGAGGCTGCTGGTACCTGTAAGGTATAGGTTTCTACAGTAAACCTGCTGGTGTAGAGAATTTGACAACTCATTCACCAAATATGTGGATATTTGTCATGTATCTCCTGTTCTTGTCAACATCACAGCTACTGCCCGAGTGTCCATTGTTATTGTGCTAGCTTTCCTTCTCCCTGTCCCTTCCACTTGCCTCATTATATATCTTGCAGCACTTGACCTCCCATTCTTGCATGCTCCCTACTGAAGAAGAAGTTCAGCATTCTCTTCCTTGTCTGTGCTTCATGATGGGGGAGAGCCCAAAGTTTGCAGAAGTCAGCACCCTTTCCAAATCCCTGTTTCATCTCTATACTAATTTTCAGACGGCTTGTTCATCAATAACATGAATTCTCCTACCTTTGTTGTAGATTATCCGGCCAAGATTGGTGGCAAGCAAGCTACTGTGCCATCGGCTCGTCTCCGAGTTTGCGAGTCTGGGGGAGGATGCCTTCCACCAGGGAAGGACGATACCGTCAAGTACAGGTGAGCATTTCTTGCAGCATCTTGCGTTGAATTGAGCTTGAACACAATGGCAATCAACACACCAATTCACATGATCTGACGCAGGGTGTTCGCCAGTACATGGAATGTCGGCGGTGTAGCGCCACCCGATGATCTAGACCTGGAGGATTGGCTGGACACGAAGGCCAATTCCTATGACATCTATGTTCTTGGGTAGTTTGTCATTAATCCTACACGGATTTATACATTGTCTCTCAGTAAATGATTCCATCTAGTTCTTGTCGTAAGATTTTTTTGTTTGCATCTTTTCAGGTTCCAAGAGATCGTGCCGCTGAATGCGAGGAACGTGCTTGGCCCCAAGAACAGCTCGATATCTATGAAGTGGAACTCGCTCATAAGCGATGCACTGAACAACACGAGAAGAAGACAGCAACAAGAAGGAAAGTTGAACAAAGAGCGGCAGCAGTTCAGGCGCGTGATGAGCAAGCAGATGGTGGGCATCTTCGTCTCGGTCTGGGCGAGGAGCGGCCTCCGCCGGCACGTCCGCCACCCCGGCATCTCCTGCGTCGGCGCCGGCGTCCTCGGCCGGCTCGGCAACAAGGTACGTAAGCCGCCTGCAAAGACGCAAGCAGCAAATACACGACCAGAGGCAAGGCAATTCACATGACCGTGTATGGAACGGTTGCTGGGCATGCGCCGTGCGTTGCAGGGCGCGGTGTCCGTCCGGTTCTTGCTGCACGGCACGAGCTTCTGCTTCGTCTGCTGCCACCTCGCCTCCGGCAGCAAGGAGGGCGACGTGATGCTCCGGAACGTCGACGCGACGGACATCCTCTCCAGGACGAGTTTCCCCCGCGCCGGCGGCGGCGGCGGCACGGGGCACCGGAGGAGTTGCCGAAGAAGATCCTTGACCATGAGTAGGTGCCTGGCCATATCTAAATTCTGATCCTAGCGACAAACAACAACAGTTCGTTGATGTGGGGTTCTCGCCGGTGCATGTTCTCGTGTGTTCTTGCATGCAGCCGCGTGGTGTTGCTCGGCGACCTGAACTACCGGATCGCCATGGACGACGCCGAGGCGCGGCTGCTGGTGAGGGCCAAGAAGTGGAGCATGCTGCTGGAGAACGACGAGCTGCTGCTCGAGCTCTCCAAGGGCCGGCACTTCGACGGCTGGCGCGAGGGCCTCGTCACCTTCTCCCCGACCTACAAGTTCCACCGCAACTCCGACAAGTTCTACTGGTGCGTCGACGGCGGCGCCACCGCCGGCCGCGAGAAGCAGCAGCGAGCGCCGGCATGGTCTGAGTCGTCTGACCCGATCGACATACCCATGCATCTTGCCTGAATCTTGCCAATGAGATGATTTTTACATGTTTGTAGCGTGATTTTGCAGGTGCGACCGTATCCTTTGGCGCAGCAAGGGGCTGAGGCAGATCCGGTACGAGAGGTGCGGCGGCTACCGGCTCTCCGACCACCGGCCGGTGAGGGCGATGTTCGACGCCGTGTGCGAGGTTACGGGAGCTGTAGATTATTTTTAGAGGGCTTATGTGCTCTGAAGTAATTAACCCACAGGACACTGTAAATTTAGTGATTTGCCAAAGGATCAAGATGCTCATAGTCACCTTTGCATCTTTGTGAATGACAATTACTCGATTAGTGTACATTTTTTCTGTCGTTTTTATGTTGAAAATATGACATTCACGGATCGCCTTCCAACTCATTCACTTTCCAATGGGATACTTTGTGATGCTCCTCCCAGTAAAAAAAATATATCGTTGTTGTTCGCTCTTTATAATCTTAAGATACATTTACCATTAGTTTCTGTTCTGTATATTTGTAATGCTAGGGATCGTACATGTCTACTCATATCATTTCCATTTGTTCAATTTGAATATTCATAAAGGCATTGATATAGCCGAAGTTTAAAAAGTTTCACGTATTCTGAAAGGTCACTCTTTTGTCACTGTCACTGGAGGGAGTTTGATGCACTAGTTATATGCTAATGATTCGGTTGAAACACTCTATGTCAACTACTATGGAAAGTAAATGAAACATAAAAACAAAGAAACATGGTAGTATCTGATAACTCTCAGAAGAAAATGGATTTTTTTTGTTCTAAATAAAACATTTGTTTAATCATTTTACAAAAATAACCCACATTTTATATGTTTTTTTTTACTAAAATAACCCTCTGTCAGTGGCCCAACCTTGTGGTAGGCTAGCGACTAGCTGACATGGGAGGCCTAATCATGTGATGGAACTGCGACTAAGGCCTTATTATGCCACGTGTCTCAGTCACGAGCTGATGGTGCGACCGAGGCCTGTGTCGGGCACAGTCGTTGGTCCAGAACACGACAGAGGCCAGTCGTCGATCAGGCCGATGACTGATCTTTAATTTTACAAAATTAAATGGTTGGAAGAGTCATTTGTGAATAATTGTTAGGGTAAAAAAAACTGGAGTTTACTTACTATGAGAGCCGCCGGGCGACTTAACTTATAATGCTTAACCCCTAATTGGTCCTAGCATTACAAATATACCTCCCAGGAGCGGTACACATACACCTTCACAACATAGTATCAAACCGCACACAGGTAATTATAATATTGCAAAATAAAATATCAAGTACGCAGCGGCAAATAATAAATAAATTAAAATTAAAAATAACCAGCGATGGAGTCCCAATGGCTTGCCATAACCCGCAGGGCAACCAGCTGGGGGTTAAGACCTTAGCAAGTCGACGTTTCCTGCGCATCTTTCCTTACCTGAATAGATCTCAATACCTGCTGTCCAGATTAGTAAATAAAAACAAACAGTGAGTATATGAATGTACTCAGCAAGACTTACGATTAACAAACCTATACATAGCTACATGCAAGCTCTACTCAAAGGAGAAGGCTATAGGGTTCATTTTCAGCGCAAAGCAATATTTCAATTTAAATACAATGTAGTAGATTCAAATGGCAAGTTAGCAAATATTTTTAATACTTCAAATAACAGCGAGTAATTAACATTAGACATTAACAGAACATCTACATGTGGCTGCCCCGGCAACACACAACAATAGCATGAGAAACCATTCTCAATACTACCCATCAAGTTTTAAGTTTAAAATCCAAAATTTTGAGTCTAACTCTCGAAAGACTTTCCCAAGCGTGTCCATAACCAAGGACGTGGTTATTCGAATAGATTAAACCCTGCAGGGGTGTACAACTTTACCCACATGTCAGACCGCTCCTTTTGCCACCGGATAAAGCACACTTTCGAAGGTATGCCGGTAAAGCTAAGTCCTATGAGACGTTTTCCAATATTGTGCATGCATTAACTACGAACCGCCCGCATAGGTGAAACCCTCTGTGAACCGCCCTTGTGTGTGCAGACGGGGCTCCCACAGAGGACTCACACATTGTGTCGGGACATTGGCCCAGCATTAGCAACTGCCGATGCCCCTCAGTGTGGAGAACCTAGACAGAATTCCACTCCCGCACACCCAACACGTATAGACACATTTCTTTTTTAACACAACACACACACACCCACCACTTGCGACTCGGAGCTAACACACGCCAAACTACTAAGTCAAGAGAGGTTCCCAATACCCTCATGTGGATGCACGCAATAATGTTTAGTTTAGTGTAACAAGTTGTTCGGTCCTTGTTGACTTGAGCACCAAGCACACACCCAATAGCACACCAACATACTCATGTGCCCAAGTCTAAAATATTTTATTTTTATTTTTAGTTTTCCAAATATAATGGCACAAAGTGCTGGTTATAACATAATAAAAATAATTTGTGTGATCAAGGTTATCGACAAGTCGATAACCACCCAATCTACCGGAAACTAAGCATTGCTAAGCATGACACCGAATAAACATAATTAGACCATATAACATCCACCGGGCTCTAATTCACCAGCAAGATTATTAACCTAGGCTAGTGGCAGGGGATGAACAATGTTTAGATAATTCATGCAACAGGATTAACTACCACTAATCGACAAAATTAACTTGACAAATTAAAGCATGCATACATACAGTTACAAACAAGATAATAGTTTTTTAAAGTAATAGGATCAACATGCATCAACGGAAAACTGCTTGCCTTTGCTTGCTAATAATCTGGACATTCTCACGAACTTCTCAATTGCACTCCCGAATCATCGTCATCTAGCGATAGGAACTGACAAAGCGAAAACATCGAATAAACACCAGAATTCCAAGATGTCTCCAAAAATTATGAAATTAATACAAAAGGTAGAGAATGATTTTAGATGCATTAAGGTGAAAATTTTGGTTTAAAAGGAGTTCATATGAATTTCTTATGAATTTTCAAAGTTTAATCAATTTCATGTTGTAAATAATTTACTATGGATTTTTAATTGGGAGCATTATGTTAGGATTTTTAGGCCAAGATCTTATGACTTCAAGCTAAATTTATTAGTTTCCATATTTAAATGTTTTACCAATTTGTAATATCCATCTCAATATTTGTTTTCATATGAGGTTGCTTCTGTTTAGATTAAGGTCCAAAGGCCATCTGGAAATAACCCTTTCCAAGAAATTGTATTAGAAAAGTCATTAGTTCTCTGCACAGTCTTTTCTTTAATCCCTTGGTTTGGTTTGCTGCTGTTAACTAAGTGTTTAAAGGCTAAAAGAACTAATGAGATTTCTAACTACTTGGCTAAGCAAGGTTTTTAGCCTAAGGCAAACTTGTATAGCTTCAGATTGCCTTCTCTGTCTAGAACATCTTTCAGAACCGAAAGCTACAAGTCAATTAAACAAAACTGATTTTATTCAGGTTACTGTTCATATACCTACAACAACAAAATTGTTCAAACTTAGAAATGCTATTGACTTAATTGCTGAATCAAAGGAGTGACTTAATTGTCCTACACAAACTTTTGTTAGCACAAGACATGAGATTTTGTAAAAGGGTTACTCTGACAATGCCACTTTTCTTCAGGCTACTAACTTGAGTGGCATTACTATCAGTCATCAAGATTGTTCTCTGCTCAAACTTCATCCAAAAGAATTTCAATGCTTTGCCAACTATCTTCTTACTAGATCGATCATTCATTTGCCAAATAAATTTGAGTGGTCAATTGACATACACTTAAAAGAGTTGGTTTTACAAATTGATTTCCATTTTCATTAACAGAATGTTCTTTAGAGAGAGAGCTATAGGGAAATGTGGCTGGTGGCTTGGGGTGGCTCATCGCTGGTGAGGGGAGTGGCGCGGAGGCGACGGCAACCCCCAAAATGGATTGCTCGGAGAACAAGGGGTCTAGTGGTGGCGGTGGCGCAGCTCGAGAGGCTCAGTGGCGGCACGGCAATGACGAGCGGCGGGCGGCCATGGAGGTCAATCATGGCGGCGGCGCCGGAGAGGGATAGAGGTAAAAATAAAGGGAGCATGAGTACCGCTGAGGTGTAGGGATCTCACCGGAGTAGTTGCCGATGGAGGGGAGTGGCCGGAGTGACCCGGCGGCGGAAGCCTCCCATGGCGTGGCTGATTCAACGTGGAGGGGTCCCTGTGGAGGAGCAAAACACATGTGAGTGATCGGGGAAGATAGAGGGGATCTACGAGATGCTCATGGAGGAAAGAATTGGAAGGGGAGGCATTGGAGAAGAAATGGTGGTGGCAGCCGTGGTCGGGGAAGAAGGGGGATACGCGGTCCTCCGGTGGCTCAAGCCACAAATTGGCGGAGGGGTTTATCCCCTTGTGGTGTACGGCTTGCTGTGATGCAGTCGTGGGTGGTCGAATCTCGCCGGAGCGACCGGGAAAACGGCGAGCGGCTCAGAGGTTTGGCGGTGGCATTCGGCTCAGGAGCTCGGTTTGGGACATGGAAAGTGGGAAGATGGCAGGAGAGTGAGGGAGATGAGGCCAGGACATGGGGCAACTTGAGCAGCGCAAGCACGAGGAGGAAGATGTGTGGCCATGCACTCGGCGGTGAAGGAGCCGCGTGGCCGTCGGCGCCGAACGAACGTGGCTCAGGCGTCGCTTAAGGAAGAAGAAGATGGGCAGCCTAACGAGTGGGACCCGCAGACCGGTGAGAGAGGGAGGTGCGGGTCAGACTCGGTGCATACAAACAGGTTGGGTCCAGCCACTTGGCTCAGTCCGGTCAGTCTGAAGGTTTGGACTCAACCAGAGGAACATTATTTGACTGAGTTGATTTCAAAACCCCAACTTTGACCTGGATTTAGAAAGTAGCAAATAAATTTCAAAAATTATGAAATTTTGCAGATAGGTTCCTGAGGTAATATAGATCCCAAATAAATTTTAAAACATTACTATTAATGACTTAAAATCTTATTTTAATTTCAAAAAACGAACAGACTTAATTAAGGAGGCTTGATTTTTCTTGAGGTCAAGATGAGCTCTAAAAATTTGACAAAAAATATATTTATTCATGATAATTATTCTAGTATTTGAATAAATTATTTTTCTAGGGTTCTTTTATGAGCATTAACTTCATTTTTCTTTTAGAGTTTCCTTTCTAGTTATAAATTTGACTTGAATTTGAAATTGTGAAATGTAACAAAAAGTTTTTAACAAGCCCAAAATTTCACAACTGCACATTAGATGCTTAACTAATCCAACTTAACTATATTTTTTCTGATTTTCAGCTAGCCTTAGGAATTGTTAGCCATGCCCTCTGAAAACAAGCAAGCAGAAAACAGATAAATAACAGATGAATCAATTGTTGACAACTCAAAGTGATCATTTACAACTCAATTAATTACAAAAGAATATGTTCAAGTATTGTTCCTAGAGTTAAAATTGAATTACAACTACTCAAAGTGAATTACAATTGATTCAATTGTTTGAACATGGCCGTTCAGCGGTGTTAACGGAGTGAAACTCTCCGTTGGTGTTAACGATCTTTGTCTTTATGAAGCCGGAGAGCAGTCCTCAAACCTTCGAGATCTTTCCCATAACGAATGAATCTAAATCGAGATTCATTCCCTATCGCTAGGAGGATTAAAGTAGTAAGCATAAATATTTAAATTTATAATTAGGAAATAATTATTGCGAGATTGACAAACCTCTAGATCATTCGTCTTAGCACTCATGATTTTCTGCAAATGATGGCAAACGTAGAATGCACATAGGTGATCTTATTTTTGCTGGTGGCACTGCAAAAATAGAATTACATATATAGGTATAGTCAGTTCGAGACGCATTATTACAAAGTGTGATATAGGATTATTGTGTTGTAGCGTCATCAAAAATCGCGTCTGTGTTGCGATGTGGCGCCGATTCCTTGTGTGTCCCTTCCTCGGCAACATAGGCGCTGAACGACCTACGTGATTCCAAAAAGTTATCATCGGCCATTTCAAATGAAGGAAAACTACAATAGAGTTATATATGGAGGAAATGAGCATACATGTCGAGTATTCCTTGCACAAGGGTAAAGTCATGGTTTTTGTTGAGTAGGGAATCAAGGTATATTACATTGTTCCTCTTTGGTGCAACGACTAAAAGGATCCAGTGGAACCTACTCATGTATGTTGCTATAGTCATTAAACCTAAGTTCGTGCTACGTATAAAGTACAAATGAATTTTGTATAGCAAGTAGTGAAGTACTTACTTCTGGTTGTAGGGCACAGTATGTAGTCCTTGTCGCCCTGCGAAAGCAATCCTCTCGTTATGTAATTCACGATGTAGGATGCGTCTTGGGTGATGCATTGCTCAGAGATCAAGTGTGTGTCGAGAAAACCCACCGGTTCTCGCCATCACCGGGCATTTTTCATCATGTATCTATACATAAGCAATTGGTTGTGACATTTATCGGTATTACGAGAATGTAGAACTTGATTGTACACACTTAAAGTGTCCAGCATCGTAGAAGTGAGGCATCGAGGGCATTGAGATTGAATAGGTCGAATAAGTCTTTGAAGCCCACGACGAAATGGCCTGGCTCGTGGAAGAAATGCTCTTTCGTGTATATGACGGTGATTCCAATATCGTACTCCTTCTCTTTGGTCTTTCACATGTACCAGACATGCAAAGACTAGCAACCTACTTCAGCGTGTCAGGGGCCAACGAACTTCCGAGGGAGTATTTCCCGGGCTTGAGAGGCGTCTTAATGCTCTTCGATTTCAATTTGGCCTTAACAACTCGCCCACTACATATCTTCCTATGAGACGACTCGGGAACCGATACGATGACACGCTTTTCTTGTTCCTTCGGTATTTTCTCCACGGGAATCAATGAGGAGGTCTTCTGAAGCGAAGATTGAGGTGAAGTCATCGAGGGTCCTGTTGGAGAGGCATGGTCGTGTCAAGATCGCGACACTACAGGGTCCAGGGTGATGTCCTTCTTGGGCCACTGGATAAATGTGTACATGGCATCCCCTAGTTTTCTGATGTCTTCGTTCGGGCGAATCTCCAGCGGGACAACCATGAAATTGTCATATACCATGTCCACCTGGACCCTGGCGTAACCCTGCGCTAGTTGGGCATCGTGCAGCACTGTCTCTTCCTAGCATGGATACGCCATCCCCTGCCCAGCCTCAATAGAAATGAACCCAACTAGCCTCACTTGGAGCTTGTAGGGCGTCGGCTCCTACAAAACAATACATAATTAGTTAAGACGTCCTATAGGTCTATCTTTAGAGCATTCCAGATATGTACATTACCTTGATGTCATCGATAAGTAATTGGACGTCGCCATGTTCAGCATTTGGCGTAGACACGATGCTACTTCGATGTTGAGGACTGGCTCCTAAAATAATGAGGGCGGCTTGCGACTGGTTGATGAGTTGATTTATTTGATCCTGCAATCTTATTATCTATCCTTGAAATTTTGCAGTAAGCTTTGCATCAATCTCCTCTACCAATCGGTTCTCGCACTCGGCCTTGGATCTCTTTCTACTCCTACACGTCTCGGAGTTGTCTGGGAGTCCCTCCATCTGAGGTATGTAAACCCCAAGGCCTCTCGTTCGACCCGGGTGCTCCTTATTTCCTAGGGCCGTGGATAGTATATCCTTCTCCCTGACTGCTTAGAAGGAGCCCTAGAAAGATTCGGTAGTCAATGCTTGCCGCAAGAGGCCATCATGTTATTTTAGACACTATAAAGTTATGGACTTATTAACAACTAGGTAGTTCGACATATTTATCAGATGTTGGGACACTTCCTCGTCTGCCGGGTTTGTGAAAGAGATGCCACCTGAAGACGTGGCTAATGCCCTCGCTCTTAACCAGTTTTGGGCGCGCTCATCTGTGATCCCAGCAAATGGCCGGGGCCTCCCGCCAGACTACGTTCTCGTCCTCCGCCGTCCATTGCGTGGTTTTACCCACGTACCTAGCGTGCCGAGTTTATGGGGGTGAGTGTTTTGTGCCTGCAAAGCCTTGTGCGCCGCACTTTGCTCCTAAAATTCGGCCGTCATCTTCATCCGCATAAAGGCATCCTATATATCCTGCGACAAGAATTTATACTTCGTGAAAGGTATCCGACCCGTGTTCACGTACTTCATGACAAGCGTTCTCTTGAAGATCTTCCATGTGTATCCCATCATGAGCAACACCTTTTATTCCATGTGTGCTTGGTCTGCTTCTGTGATAATGAACGAGCTTGAAATATCAGTCCACAGCTGGTCTCTCTCTACGTCCGTCAGAGACTTCCAGCTTAGTGTGGTGATGGGGACTCGTTCCCTTTCAAGTATCCCGCATATAGTCCGGAATGCTTCTGTTGCTTTCTTGGGACTCAGAGGGACCCCAGCGGTACTGACCTCTGTGATGGTCATTCGGCCCGCAGGCAATTTTGATATTCCTCTGCCATCTCTCTTACATACCACTTTCCTCGGAGATCCAGACGCATTCAGCGACGTCGATGACGGCGGCGAAGACGGTGCAGACGCCATCTCGCTTACTTGCTATCTATATAAGTTACATACGCAATGAACTAAAATTTTAAAATTCAAAACACTGAGAGTTTAAATAATGGATTGCAAGTTGATATCCGCTAGGTATTTTCGAAGATAATTTCCCTTGGAAATATATTTTATACAGAAAGAATAGAAGTTACCCAACCAATAAACTAAAATTACCTTGTAAACAGATTAACTATATAACAAATAGGAGTTACCCAACTAATGAACTAAAAACATAATAATGCAGAATATGACATCTCAACTTATGCTTTCGGCCAACAGAAGATCATCAATGAAAAATGATCACAGAATTGAATACTTCAATCTACAAGCCAACAAATAACTAATAAACTCAAAGTCATCTAAAGAGAATAATATGCTTAACACATTCATAAAGAGAACATAAAAAATCAGCATAAAGCTTAGATATAACATGATGATGAGTGTTCTCAGAAGGCGAGTTGCAAAAGAATTAATCTTTTGTCATCTCAACCCTTTAGATTATACTCTTCACAAATTGAATAAGATAACAGGCTATCATATTTGAGTTCTAAATAAACCTTGCCTAATTGACAAAAGAAACCTTATGCAAAGAGTTAAAGCTTGAACTTTCTATCACAAGATAACAAGAAAAAGATTACAGAATTCACTACTTCAATCCAAAAGCTAGCATATTATTAATGAACTCAATAGAAGACCATAAACAGATCACAAAATTCACTACTTCAATCTATAAGCCAACAAATTATTAATGAATTCTATAGGCAACCAAAAATAGATCACAGAACTCATAGAGTTCAACCAAAGACCTTTGGCTAGAAGAACCAGCAGCAACCAAACTATCCAAGTGATTAAGTTAAGCACAACAAGGTAACAGAACCTCTAGAGAGTAATATGCCAATAGCAAGAAGTTCTATTAGAGCTCAATCTAATCAAGTTATCATCCTAATTTCAGTATAAGACCATCAAAATCACAGAGCAGTATATCAAGCCCACATAATTTACTTTGCTATATCTCATAGTGTATGAATTAATTCAGAACAGTACACACATATATATAATCAAAGTGAACTGCAATTGAACAAAATATTACTCACAGAGCCGGTGATATTCCAAAACACCGTGATAAACAAGACAAGGCATGTTCTTCGGCGTGGAGGAGGAGGCCGAGTGGCGTGGCTCCGACGTGGAGGAGGAGGCCGAGCGGCGTGGCTCCGACTTGGAGGAGGAGGCCGAGTGCTGTGGCTCGGGGTAGGAGGCCGTCGGGAAGGAGGCTTCGGATGGCAGCGGTGGCGCTCAGATGGGGAGGGGAACGGGCGAGAGTAAGGGTGCTAGATAGGGGAACAGGCGAGTAACGAGAATAAGGGCGCAAACCCTAGTTGTTTCCTACTAATAAATGGATATCACAAACGGTTCTATTATGGAACCATCCGTGATTACTTATCATAGACGGTTTGTTGTACTAAACCGTTTGTGATAGCTCATTTTGTAGCTACAAAATATTATGTTTTTTGGCTAGCCTCAGGAAATGCTAGCTATGTCCTCTAAAAACAAGAAATTCAGATACAATCACATATGGAATAATTTCTTAATTACTGAATCAATCACAATGGAATAAATTCTTAATTACATGCCGAGTTTCTTAATTACATTGGAATAAATTCTTAATTAAAAAATAGCCCTTCATGATGATCGACGCGCATATAGCTAGCTTCCTCACTAAGTTCTTCCTCGAGCCTGATGCCATCTCCAAAAGGAGGCAACTCGTCAAATTAATTGTACTCTTTCTCATCCACAACATTCTCAACTCCGATAATCCTTCTTTTTCTATGAAGAACTACGTGGCGGTTCTTATTTGTCAGGTCCGTTACATAAAACTTGAACAACTTGCTTAGCGATTACGAATGGTTCGTCCTTGTATCCGACACGTTTGAGGTCCACAGTAGTGACGCCGTACTTGTCGACCTTCACACCCTATGGAAGTTTAACCCAATAGCATCGAAACAAGGGGATCTTGAAAAGTACGTAGTCGAACTCCCAAATCTTCTCGACGAACCCATAGTAGGAGTTCAACCCATGTGGCCCGGCGGTATTGAACTGCTTGTGAAATGCATCTATGCGGATATCGCTGTTCTGGACTGTGCTCTTCCTATCCTGAGTTGTCGTATGGGTGAATACTGGGAAGGAACTTACAGTGACGCATGTACACAGTTTTGCACGAGTTGTTCAGCCATACACTCTCGGTACCATCTAAACAGTGTGAATAGGCTTTGGCTCCTTTTGTATTGAACCCCGACAGGTTACCAATGGCAGGAAAATCATTGATGGTGCAGAACAACATGGCGCATAAAGTAAAGTTCTCTCATTTGTACGCATCCCATACTTGTACCCCTTCGTTCCATAGTGTCACAAAATCTTCCAGCAATGGTGCTAGGTACACATCAATATCGTTCATAGGTTGTTTTGGCCCTTGGATAAGTAGTAACATCAAAATGTACTTTCGCTTCATAAATAGCCAATGAGGAAGGTTGTACATACATAGATTTACGGGTCAGGTGCTATGTCGGCTGCTCATGTTATCGAAAGGATTCATTCCATTTGTACTCAACCCTAACCTTATGTTCCTTGGTTCTGCACTGAAGTCTTCGAAGTTTCGATCAAAATTTCTCCACTAGGCAAAATCAGCAGGGTGTCTTATATTTCCATCTTTCTTACGCTTGTCCGAGTGCCAACGCATCAATCTTGCCTCCTTTCAGTTCGCAAATAAACGCTTCAAACGTGGGATTACAAGCAGATACCACAACAACTTAGCAGGTGGTCCCTACTTCACCTTAGCAGGATTCTTATGCTTGTATCGAGATGCTTTGCACACCGGACATATATGCATGTCTGCATACTCTTTACGGTAGAGGATACAATCGTTCTGGCATGCATGCATTCTTTCTACTTCCATTCCCAATGGACAAAGAACCTTCTTGGCTTGGTAGGTGGTGCTGGGCAACACGTTTCCCTCTGGAAGGATGTCCGCTAGGAGACCTAACAACGTCGTGAAACTTTTGTCGGACCAACCATTGCTTGGCTTCAATTTCAGCAGTTCAAGCACGGATGACAACCTTGTGTATTCCGGCTTACTGCCAGGGAACAAAGGTTTCCCCGAACACTCCATTAAGCCCTTGAATTTAACTAGTCCAACATGTATACCCCCTTTTGAAACCCCTTTGAATCAAGTGCGCTTTGATCTGCGCTGGGTTATTAAACATCTTCAGATTATCACAATCAATACATGGATAATACATAAATTTTACCCCCTTCTTGAGCATATCCTGCTCGGCGGCTCTTCTAAAAGCAGACACGCCATTAATGTACTCTTCACTCACACGGTTCTCATCGTACATCCAGTTTCAGTCCATCTATGCTACGCACATAACAAATTAGTGTTAAATTAGATTTGTGTGCAACTACTCTTCCTATTGATCAAACATACTAAAATTGATTAACGATTAACCTAAGACAAATATAAAGGGTTACAGATCGTTACTTTTCGAACTCACGACGAAAATCCCAAATATCCCACGAGATCTTCTTCCCTTCCTCATTCCCTTCCCCTCTTTTTAGCTTCCTCCTTTCCTTCTCCTTCCTATCTCCTTCCTTCCCTTCCTCCCTGCCTCCTTCCTTCCCTTCCTTCTCCTCTCTAAGGTAGCGCAATGGGGAGGAGGCAGCAGGGGTGGCAGCTCAAACGGGGAGAGGGTGGAGGCGCTAGGGGCAGGGGGATCTGTCGGGATGGCTGGGTATTTAACGCCCGCATATCACAGATGATTCTTCTTAAGAACCGTCTATAATGTTTGCAATATCACAGACAGTTATTGTTAAGAACTATTTGGGAAGTATCACAGACGATTTTTAATAATAACTGTTTGTGATGTCTATGATTATCACAGACGGTTCTATTTACAAACCGTCTGTGATAATTACGTATCACAGATGGTTCTAGGCATCGCTACATATCACAGACGGTTCTTAATAATAACTGTCTGTGATAAGTACAACACAGATGGTTCCAAAGGAATCATCTGTGATGAGGTATCCAATATAGTATGTTTTGTAGTAGTGTACTCATAGAGGTTCCCTAATGTTTTTACGCTATAATAAATACATAAATATCCTATATTGTAATACTATATACGACATTAACCCTAATCTAACATTGCCGATCGACATGTCTGGATCGACTGGAATCGTTGGCCTGCCGCGCGATTGGGTATCCGGCCAGAAGGTGACGCTTCTTGACGTTAAGATTGGTCAATGTTTTGGGTTGGAGCAATATCAACCAGAACGAAGATTAGTGACAGCATTGCTTTAATATTAACTGCCCTACGTACTCCCCTACACCATCACTATCCACCAGAGATAAACATCGGCCCTAGAATAGATTAGACTTGATAGTGCGGTTACTACCAATCCACAAGAGATATTTTTGCAATGCAGCTATTCGCATCCTCTGGTTTCAGTATGGGCATGCCAGTAGGAGGCATGTTACGCAGCAACATTCGTTCACATGTATTGTGTGCCGATTGATGACGCAAACAGTTCATCTTAACGTACGTCGAAGACTGGACGTAATCGATTATTTACTTGAGCATTTTATGATCTGCAAATCACGTAGTGAGTATTGCTAGTTGCGAAATTAATAGCTGGTTTTCTACCACAATAAACTAGCAATGATAATCGTTTTTAAGTAGCATAACAATAGTATTTAACTAGATAGAGCAATTTCCAATTTTATCATTACTATGTTACCACTCAATATAGCACAACACAACACAACACACTATCATCAAGGTAAGACTCACAGCTGAAGTACAAGGAAAGGTTGTTGAAAATAAAAGCAACTTCGGAGGAAATTAAGCTGGACAAAATACATTGCTTAAGCCTACATTGCTGACTGGTGAGCGCCTCATATATAGCTTCCGCACAATAACCACTAAACTAGCACATGCTCATTCAAATTATAGCCGATTCATTTTTGTTACGAAAACCGTGCTGTTTCTCGATGGTTCACTATCAGATTTTAAACACCAAGATGGATCTACCATCTCACACACCTCACAGACAGCCATACGTTCAAATCTACACACCAATCAAACGTGATCTTGAGAACCAACGAGTGGTCGGTTGGCTAGTGTGTGGTATGTGCTCGTAGCCCATCAGCCTTCTAGTACTATTCGATGTTACTGCTCATCCAAATAAAAATTAAGTATACATATGCTTCGGAGAAAGTGTGTGCCTACGGCTTTGATGCCTCGGCAAAAATTCCTTGTACGCGTGCGTGGTGACAGAGTGTGGTGTGGTCCGTCCTCTCAAAAAAAATCTAACATGTTCTTTAGAACCTGAGTGGAACAGGCTTAGCGAGATAAATATTAGCCACGGGTCACTACTCGACGGATCATAGCGTCAAACGTCACTGTGATGGACATGTACCATGGATCTTATCATGGTTGGTCCATAATTTTCGGTTCGACCAAAATAGCTAAAGCCAGCGACCACAGGAGGACACGTGTGAGCCCCGGTTGGGCTATGCCCATCCGCTCAACCAGCGCGTGGTGCCCCCATGGTGGTGCCAGCATAATGAGAGCCACACGCCACGTGTCCCAGGTCGCATGTTGCGTGGAGCCCAGCTCGTACATGGCGCCCAATCACAGGATGACGCTAGCTTACGCGGTCCAAGTGTCAGGCAGTCACGAGACGCCTTTTCACGCGTTGGTGCTCCATCCCCGCCCCATAGAATTTTCTTCCTCCATCGATGGGTTACTTCAGTTCAGGGTCCCCTGTTTTTAGGTTGCGAAAGGAAAACTCTTCAGAGTTTGGGGACCAGCATGTACGATCCATCACCGGTTGGGGTTCGGTTCTAGATGTTTCCATTCAGATCTGGCTCTCCAAGCAAACAGGAGTAGAGAGTGGTACTGGAATTTAGGTGAGGCGTAACAATTGCAAGCCTCCCAACCCATGTGACGTAAGGGCGTTCTAGCCCCGTTGCTGATGGCATCGCGTTCTTCGCCGACTTTGCGATGTTGCTGTGATTAGGGCCATTTTCCAGTGGATTCCTTCAGCTCATCTGAAGCTTCCAAGATAAAACCAGCTCAGCTCAGGCTTGTACGATAACAAATCCAAGAAACTACACCACATATGTTTCGCCAAGCGTCGGGTTTCAGAGAGTGAGAGGCCCATATGTAGCAGGTCAAGGATCTAGTCATGCAAACACCATTGGTAAACCAGTTATACTAATTCTAAACTCCCATTATTAGGCTAGGACGCAGGACCAACTAACATAATCTCGGACCGACCCACGTACCAGGTGTCAGCGGAAGGTCTATCAACTCTCACAAGCCCACGGACCTACCAAAGTGCCACCACCGCGCGCGCGCGATCACCATCCATCCCTTTGCGCATCGTACTGAGACTTGGACGAAACGGTGCGCGTAGGGACGGGTGGGGAGTCGTGGAATATTTCTATTGTCGAGAGAAGAAAAAATATCTGTTTTTCGTTTTCGTCTTTGTTCTGAGGTGCTATTCTCTTTCGTTTTATGTCCCTGTCGAGTTATCGGGACCCTACGGAGATCCAGATCTGAAAATTAGATCTTCAATCTCTCCTACATAGACACGTATATCGACAACATAATGAGTATTCCAAATAATTTAAACAATACTTATCAGTGTTCTAAATGAAGAATTTCATCAATATTTTTAAAGATGGTGTCCTAACTCCCAAGCAGATAAGCAAGCAAACTTTTAAAGATTTAAATAATACGGTAGTAGACTAGTGACCCACATATCATAAGGTTATCGGGGGCCATGCGGTAGCAGGGATGGAGAGTAGGGGAATGGTCTTGGCCCCGTTTCATCCGATGGAGAATTGTATTTGCATATTAATATCTCCATGGGAGAAAAATAGCTCCAACCCCAATCTATAATGAGTGAATTTTCCCTTGGGGAACAGGGAATAGACCAATTGCCATCTCTAGGTGCGTGCCCGCGCGCGTCTCCTGGTCCTGGGGTAGGGTGGGGGGCGCCGTGCGCGGAGCTTCTGGCGCGCCGCGAGCCACGCCTTCGATACGGTGAGCTACTCGCAGCACGTAGATGTCAGTGCTAATCTGCATTTCTGCACTGTGATTTACGTGTGATCATATCATCAATTTAATTTTCCGTCAAGCTCTCGCGATCGGAACCAGCTGAATATATTGGCAAGACGGAATGCAGGAATTGACAAGTGGAAATAACGTGACTCGGAGGTGGGGGTCGCGAGGGTTCATACTTCACACCCAAGGCGTTGCAGCAGGGGCGAGTAAGTGATTCTTGGGATCTAATTCTAGCGGCGTGGCGTGCCTGGCCCGGCGGTTTCGTACGTGCGAGATGTGGTGGGTTGGGTCTCTTTGTGCTGCTGATGAATTCGCGTGTGGTCCACGAGAGGAGAGCGTTGTGACGGAGACATCATGGACCTGGGTTGGCGGGTGGGAGGTCGGCGTCTCGCGAAATCGAAGTGTTTCCTAGTGCACGCAAAATGGACGGTGATTATTATCTTTTTTTATGCCAGGTTAGCTAATTTGCTGTTGACGACAGTATTGGGACGTACTCTGTTAATTTTGATGTGAGAAAACGCCAAATTTGAGGCGAACATTCGCCGATAGACACGGTGCCAGGTGGCCTTCAGAAGTTCGTATCATCATGTGGGAATCACAGGCTCACCCTCATAAAAGAAAAATCGCGAGAGAACTTAGCCGAAGCTAAACGCTTTCTAGTTATTCTCTCCTTTCGTGGGCCACAAGGGACTGATCCCACGAGGCGTCCTGGTCCAACGCTAAACCCAACCAATAGTGGGCCGAGCTCACACGCCGAGTAGGCCTCCCGCGTCTACACAACCCATTATGTGCCGCGAAGTAGCCTGCTTTCTGGGCGACGCGGACGGCCCGTCGCGGCGTCGCGCGTCCGCCCAGCCGCCTGCCGCGTGCGCCGCACCTCCTGCACGGCTGCGCGTTCGCTCGCGGTCCGCTTGAACCACGCGGCCGCGCCACCCAGCAGCATGCGGCCCAGGGCGTGAGCCATCCCGTGCGGTGCGGCGGGCGTACGCGTGCCCAACTGCCGTGTGCGTTTGTCCGAACCTGCCGCCGCGCGCCGACCGACGCTGGTCCGCCCGGCCGCGCGCCTCGATCGTTGCTAATTCTTCCTGCCCTGCGCGGCCGCGCAACCGCAGGTTGGGTTGCGGGCGTTTCCGGATTAATTAGGGTGTTCGTTCGGTTTTTTCGGTTTAGTAAATATGGTATATATAGTATTGTTAGTTTGGTAAATACGGTGTTTTTAAAAATATAGTTCGGTTTCGGTAAAATCTAATTTTTTTCGATACAGTATCGGTAAATACCATATTTATCAAAGTTGACATGAATTGCGAATGACGACGTTGCACATAGCGGGTAGCGATAGCACTATGCATCGCAACAAGCCAGTAGCAAACTAGCAATTGCAATTTGCAAAGCAAGCAGAAAGCAGAAAGCAGTCCAACACTCTACAGTGATGGGCCTTTGGCTGTGAGATGGGCTTAGTGTGACTGCGCAAGGCGCGAGCGGCCTAGCCAATCAGAGCTACACGCATCCAATAAAACGGCATTTCAGTTTTCGGTCGGTTTTTACCAAAAAACCGAAATACCAAAAAACCAAACTTTTGAATCTCGTACCGAATACCGGTCAAACCGAGTTGATCGATACGGTTTGATATTTTCAGTTCGGTTCGGTTCAAAAATATACAGCCCTAGGATTAATCCATATGCCTTGCTATTAGTACGATTGATGGTATGATCACCACAAGATACTCGGCGCCGCCGCGGGATGTCCTTGGCTCCTTGCCCAACGAGTAGATTGACAAATTGCCTAGGTCGACCATGTGTTACGACTTAAGACCACTTGTGAACCTATCATCCAAACGGCTCGGTTGCCGGCTTTGGTCTTTTTCGGTTGAACCGTCGCGACTCGACCTGATCTTCATAAATTAATACCATCTAAATGTATACATGTTTGGGTTTTGTTAATAAAATCGGGGAAAACCCTTTTATATATAAAAAAAATCTCAATGTATACATTTGTGTGGTTTATTTTTTTAGATGTGAAATACACAATTATGTAGTTGACGTAGCTAGGTCAGTGTTCAGACCACACCACGTATCCAATTTCTTATTCCCATGTACAGTACGGCAACAGTTGACATATATGTTGAGGAATCGTCGCTGGTGAGTCCAGTCCGAACGATCATTTCGTAGATAAGCGTAGAATCGCTTAGAACAATGCAAGAACACAAATACAGAATAGTAGATTGAACACAGAGATATAGAGGGACTTCTTGCTTCTTTTTATTCCTTCATCGAGCGATCAGTCTTTTACAATGACTAGTACCCCATATTTATAGGCTAGAACCCCTGTTAGGGTTTTGGATGGGGCACCCACCTATGGGCTGGCTACTGGGCCGAGCTCATGGTTTCCCAACACTTCTCCTTAGGCACCTATCCTCATATGTTCATGCCTCGTCAAAACTCTATAAAAACCCAGTGGAAAAAATTTAGAGAAAGAGTACATGACACACGTTTTGCTGAGTTGCACGAATTGCCTTGTTAAAAACCTTAGCCGAGAAACTTCAGGAAAACTCATCAAGGGAAAAGAGTACAATCCACCTCATTTCATTTGATCTCCAGGATTTACTCTTTGGGTACTCGATCTTCATGATCAAGTTTCAATAATGAGTTTGTGAAGATTCTTCCCCTGAATTCTGCACCTCGTTAAGTCTTTTTATTCCAATTCTACGTATGCACCTTTCAAAGCTAGATGCTGGAAATGACTTAGTGAATAGATATGCAAAATTCTCACATGACTTAGTATGCAATAATTTATTTTCATCCATCTTTTGCAATTCATGAGCATAGAAGAACTTGGGGTTGATATGCTTTATAAGATGACTCTTCACATAACCCATCTGTACTTGTGCAACACAAGCTGCATTATCTCAATAGATAATAGTGAAGGATTGTACGATATTCAATCCACACGACTGCTGGATGTGGTGAATCATCCGCCGAAGCCAAGCACATTCTCGTGAGGCCTCGTACAATGTTATTATTTCCGAGTGGTTCGTCGAAGTTGATATAAGACTCTACTTAGACAATTTCTATGAAATTGCAGTTCCACCAAATAGGAGTTCATAGCCTGTTTGCGATTTGGCTGTTTGTGGGTTCGATAGGTACCCGGCATATGCATAGTCATCATAGTTAGGTCTTGATTCTTTCTGTAGAACAGACCAAGGTCATTGCTTCCTTGGATGTATCGGAAGATGTCCTTTATTCCCTACCAACGCCTTTTGGTTGGTTCTGTACTATACCTTTGTAAGACCCGAGAATTAATACTCCCGAATCCTCTGTGCATTTCTGAACTAGTCCCATGATCAGTAGCTAGTTCACACAGTAAACAAATATAGTAACAAAATCATATCACAACTTTATTAATAAATAACAATAGAGTTGATTACAAAGGAGGCTTACAAGCCAACAATAAAGAACACAGCGGAAGACGAAGAAGATGTAGTAGAGTCCAGTTAATCTGCCACAGGCAATCGACTGGGGTAGCGGCCTAGTCGTCGAGATCCACACCGGTAGCAAAGTTTTTCTCCTCTGAAATTTGTTTGCATAAAGCAAGTATGAGCACAACTACCGTGCTCGCAAGTTACACCCACAAATAATGTAATGACATGGATACATGGATGTAACAAAGGATGGCTTAATATGGTTGATTTGCGTAAAAGCAAAGATTTTCTTTAAATACTTGTACTAAGTTCCAAAGCGGTTATTACATAACTAAAATTCATTTTATAAATCAATTTTATAGTCGATAACATTCACACATGAATGGTGAAGGATACCTCCTATCACATGGCTTCCCGCCAAATTCCCATTTGCATAATCCATTTGATGAAGTCTTTTGAAATCAAAACCAAGGTCTAACTTTGAGTGGCTTTGCTAAGCATGTCCTTGACCGTGGACACGGCTATTCAATAGTTCTTAACACTCTGCAGAGATTGTGCGGCTTTACCCACATGACATGATTTCTCTAGTTTGTCCGGCATCCGCCGATACCACCGCCACTACCTTAGGTAAGGCCTAGAGCACGTGCCAAGGCCTTTACAATGCGTCATCCCATCGTAGTTATGCCTCGCTAAGGTTTCGCTATCGTAGGCTTCGCACCAAACGATAACCCCCTCTTGCGCCATGTGAGTATTAACAATAAGTCTTCGCGACACCCACACAACCGGATGGCACAACCACATTGAAACGTTGCAAATTAGTTAGCCAGGTCCTGCCCATACAGGACATGTGGTAGTACGATTGTGGCTTAGCAAAAGCGGCTCTTAGGCCGGTCCTTAACTGACTTGGGCGACTTCCAAAACAATCCCTGGGCCTCAACCATTCGCTGCATTGAGCTCGTGCATAAACTTGCACCCACCAACCATCCATTTCACCCAAGTACAAACCATCTTTTGATTTTATTTTGTTTTCAAAATCATTTCCAAGAGTCCATGGTAAAACAATACCATAGCTTAATTTTAAACAAGATTTTAATCATTGGCTAAATTTCCCAAATCAAACACTTTTTGGATCTAAGCATTGCTAAGCATAAAGTTTTTCAATCAAACACATCTTGTTAACACTATCGTATTAACAAGAGTTTTATCTAGGGCGACAAGGTATGAGAGATTCAATGCTCAAGATTTGTCAAGTACGAGACCAGTAAGTAAACCATTAAATCTTGTGCTCATAATCCAATAATCCAAACTCCATAATTATGTAATCCTTTACTCCAATATTAAATAGTCTAATATCCACAATATTAGTCTATTTCTATGAATCGACCTCCATCGATCCAACATCCAAGAATGCTCTAATTCTATAATCGACATCCATCAATCCATTATTCCTTAATGAATTATTTCTAATAATTCAACACCCAACAATCCGATGATTATATAATATAAATTTCGATATTCCGATATCCAATGATTATCTATTTCTATAATCTATTCCTCGATAATCCATTATCAACAATTATATACTCCTAGAATCTAAACAAGTTTTATTTCTAAAATCCCACCAAGAGCTAATCCTACAATCCAACATCCAAGCCCATCAATATTCTATAATGACTACTTCTATAATTCAATCTTAATAGTCCAATCTCAATGATTAACTATTTCTACAATTCAATATCCATCGACCACTTATTTCTACATTTGTCCATAATGCATTCCTATGATTCAATCTCCAACAATTGTTTCTTTCCCTATAATCCAATAGTCAACAATTGTATATAATTGTATTATCAATATCTAAGAATCATGTATTCATATAATGTAATATCCAATGATCATGTTATTCTATAATCCATTCAATATATGTCTCTATAATTCAATTTCGACAATTCCATCTTTGCAATATTTATCACTAGAATATTCCTATAATCCGATATTCAACGATCATGTAATCTTATAACTCAATATTTTCGATTTCGACTCAAGATATAACACACTCGAATGGTTCTCCAAATGGTCTATACCGACAATAAATGGCTATACAATGGAATAGGGAATAACTATAAAGCTTAAAACAGGGATTTAAATTACTAGAATATAAATACGCATGCAATAATAATTTAAAACAGAAATTAAATAATTTAAAATAATGGGTGCAAATATGGTCAAGAGTGTAACTTGCCTTGTTTGATTAATCTTTGTTCTCAAACGGTGTCGAAATCCGATCGTCCGAAGTCGTCGAAATCTATACGCGTAAACGATCCGAATTCAAATAATATTCAAATAAAATCCAAATAAAATCAAAAAAAATATAAAATAAATACTTCTAGGAAGGTATCGACTTTCTATGAATTTAGAAAGTTGAATCGAAGGAATCGGAGTTCGTATGAGGGAGAACGAATTTGTAGAAGTTTAAATCTCAAAAAAAATAAAAAGGGGATGTATGTGCTTGCATGGCACTGTAGCTTGCCATGCAACGTGAATAGTAACCAAGTGCATGGAGAAATGGCGACGCCGGGCGAGAGGAAAGGAGTGGTGGCCGGCGAAGCACTAAAATGGAATCCCGGGAGTGAGACGGACCTAATGGTGGTGGTCGCGTCACTGGCAAAGGTTTGGTGCTGCGGCGGCGCGCAAAATAGTGTCGGATGAATAGTAGCACCAATGAGCCGGGTGTTTGAGGAAAAGGAAGGAGCATCACGTAGAACGTTGCGGCGAAGCGGTTAACGACGTGGGCGATGTCATCGGGGAATCAAAGACGGACCAAAATGACGACAAAAGGTGGTTCGGTCGTTGGCGCAAATTTTTTTGCTTGAGGCGAGATAGTGGGCGAATTCAGGGATATGAAGAGAAAGCCGAGGGCACGCGCGATACGGTTGGCTCGGCGAGATGACCTTCGATGATGACACACCGACGGAGAAGACCTTCTACGGCGTACATCGGCGTTCAGACAAACGGAGAGGATTTAGCGAGTGAGGTTAGCGGCGATTTGAAGATGGAACCGTGGGGAACACAACGCTCACCCCGGTTGTCGTGGAATGCGCACGGTCGTCCGGTGGCGGCGACGACGCGCAAAATGGACCAATTAATTAACAGAAATTAAATTAAATCTAAAAATTATGAAATAAATACTAAAAATATTAGATGAATTTAGGTGAAGGAATCAACGGATTTGGAGCTTGTATGTGGGAGAACGAAATTTTGGAAGGAATAAAAGTCTATGTACAAACACATGCTTGACTAGATAATTTTTTTCACTGTTCATTGTCTTCAAGGTCCGAACACCAAACAGAAACATGCAAAGAAAAGAAATGGTGGCGCCTAGAGAAGGAAAAGGGAGGGGTGGCCGGGGATAAGGAAAATGGGTCGCTTACCCCGGGACAAGGCTGTAGGAGGTGGCAGCGCGGCGTCCGGTGGCCGGTGGCGGCGGCGGCGAGCGCACGGTGGTGTACGGGGAGGGGGTGCTCCGGTGACGGCGACGGCGAGGGAAGGAGATCACCGTGTAGAGGACGACGTCGCGACGCCGATGGTGGTGACGAGGATGGCGGAGACCCACCGGAGGCGATGCTAGAGGCGAAAGACGGCGATCGGCCGGTGGTAGAAAAAGCTTGATTGTGGGGAGAAGAAAGGGAGGGAGGAGTTGGGATTTCGGGGGATGGATGAGTGAGATGAGAGGCACCCGATGCTGCTATTTATAGGACCGGAGAGGAGCCGAGGAGGGAGGACCGCGTGCGTGTGTCACGGCCGGTCAATGGCGCGATTTGTGAAATTAAGTGATTAGGGAAAGGTTTAATGGCCTTAGATGGAGGAGGTGTTGACCGGGGAATTGAATGCCATCAATTTCGGGAGGAAAATCTGAAGGAGAGGCGGGTTTTGAAGAGCTTCATTGGCCTCCAATGGCTGCATGCTTGCGCGTGTGTCCACTGGAGAAGAAAGCTGTTGGGGAAGAAAGGAAAGAAAGGAAAGAATAAAAGGAAGAAAGGAAGTAATATATTGATTGAAATGCAAAAGGGCAAGTGGCAGCTCATGCCAAGTTAATTGAGCACAGGCTTGGGGCAGCAAAAAGATGGGTGACCCGCCGGGAAGTGACTGCCCGCGCGGGAGAAAATATTTTTATAAAATTTTTTTTCCTTCGAATTACTGTAGCAGAAGCAATAAATCAAATACACTTTTTTTGAAGATGGGAAATAGAGTCCAAAAATTCTAGAAAAATTCATAAAAATTTCTAAAATTATTTTGGGCTTAATAAAATTATTTCCAACTTAAAGTTTGACTTTTAGTTTTGCAAATAAATTATTTTAGCTTTAAAATATTTAGGAAAAAGTTTTTAAAACTCCAGAAATTCAAATAAAGCAATTAAACTCTTTCAAATTTCAGAAATTTCAATAAAATGATAACTTTATTTATTTTTATTTTGGTAATGTAACTTTGAAATCATTACAAACTACCCCTTAAAGGAATCTCGTCCCCGAGATTCTAGAGAGGCTAGAAAGAAGAAGACAAATAAAGGATAAATCAATTTGAGAGATAGAAAGAGTCTATTTTCATGTTGGCTTCTTGTCTAGGGTCTTGAGTTGTTCAAAGTTTTGAAGTGTCGATTCGTCCTTCAGGTCCCTTGTGCATCGATAGGTTAAGAGTCCAAATGGATTGTTAGAGAAGAGGAAAATAGCAAAAGGTGTGAGAGAAAGCTATGAGGAGAGAAGTCTACCCATTTAAAGAAAACGTGGTACACAAGATCAAAAGATCTGCGTATGACGTACCAAAAGAAAATACACCATACAAATTAAGAAACATTACATCGTTCTACTTGATTGATAATCATAAATTGGTGAAATGACTCAATACACAGAATGAGTCTTGGCAAACTTAAGCTATATGGTTGGGTTGACAAAACGTTCTTCTGTTCATGGTCTTGGATTAATCATGTCAGTTGTCCTTGGATGGAAGAGATGAGTTGATGACGTCACGATACTTTCTTGGTAGCTTCATGTCTTCTGTTCTTGAACGTAATAGTAGGAAACGTGTTGACCATCTATAGAAATTTCCAGGGGAGAGAGGATCCATTTAACATTATAAAATGGCGAAGAAAGATTTAGGTGAGAAAGAACTGCTATAAAGAAGCTATAGATAGATGACTCAGATGAGGAGAGAACAATTTATTCTTTTTCTTTTCATAAAATAAGTTTTGAAGTTTTTCAACTAACGGCCATTCCAACTAGGTCACGACCTACAGTCGATATGGCTCTGATACCACTTTGTAAGACCCGAGAATTAATACTCCCGAATCCTCTGTGCATTTCTGAACTAGTCCTATGATCAGTAGCTAGTTCACACAGTAAACAAATATAGTAACAAAATCATATCACAACTTTATTAATAAATAACAATAGAGTTGATTACAAAGGAGGCTTACAAGCCAACAATAAAGAACACAGCGGAAGACGAAGAAGATGTAGTAGAGTCCAGTTAATCTGCCACAGGCAATCGACTGGGGTAGCGGCCTAGTCGTCGAGATCCACACCGGTAGCAAAGTTTTTCTCCTCTGAAATTTGTTTGCATAAAGCAAGTATGAGCACAACTACCGTGCTCGCAAGTTACACCAAATAACGTAATGACATGGATACATGGATGTAACAAAGGATGGCTTAATATGGTTGATTTATGAAAAGCAAGATTTTCTTTAAATACTTGTACTAAGTTCCAAAGCGGTTATTACATAACTAAAATTCATTTTATAAATCAATTTTATAGTCGATAACATTCACACATGAATGGTGAAGGATACCTCCTATCACATGGCTTCCCGCCAAATTCCCATTTGCATAATCCATTTGATGAAGTCTTTTGAAATCAAAACCAAAGTCTAACTTTGAGTGGCTTTGCTAAGCATGTCCTTGACCGTGGACACGGCTATTCGAATAGTTCTTAACACTCTGCAGAGGTTGTACGACTTTACCCACATGACATGATTTCTCTAGTTTGTCCGGCATCCGCCGATACCACCGCCACTACCTTAGGTAAGCGGTCTAGAGCACGTGCAAGGCCTTTACAATGCGTCATCCCATCGTAGTTATGCCTCGCTAAGGTTTCGCTATCGTAGGCTTCGCACCAAACGATAACCCCCTCTTGCGCCATGTGAGTATTAACAATAAGTCTTCGCGACACCCACACAACCGGATGGCACAACCACATTGAAACGCTTGCAAATTAGTTAGCGAGTCCCGCCCACACAGACATGTGGTAGTACGATTGTGGCTTAGCAAAAGCGGCTCTCAGGCCGGTCCTTAACTGACTTGGGCGACTTCCAAAACAATCCCTGGGCCTCAACCATTCGCTGCATTGAGCCCGTGCATAAACTTGCACCCACCAACCATCCATTTCACCCAAGTACAAACCATCTTTTGATTTTATTTTGTTTTCAAAATCATTTCCAAGAGTCCATGGTAAAACAATACCATAGCTTAATTTTAAACAAGATTTTAATCATTGGCTAAATTTCCCAAATCAAACACTTTTTGGATCTAAGCATTGCTAAGCATAAAGTTTTTCAATCAAACACATCTTGTTAACACTATCGTATTAACAAGAGTTTTATCTAGGGCGACAAGGTATGAGAGATTCAATGCTCAAGATTTGTCAAGTACGAGACCAGTAAGTAAACCATTCGTACTGTGCTCATAATCCAATAATCCAAACTCCAGCAATTATGTAATCCTTTACTCCAATATTAAATAGTCTAATATCCACAATATTAGTCTATTTCTATGATCTGACCTCCATCGATCCAACATCCAGTAATGCTCTAATTCTATAATCTGACATCCATCAATCCATTATTCCTTAATGAATTATTTCTAATAATTCAACACCCAACAATCCGATGATTATATAATATAAATTTCGATATTCCGATATCCAATGATTATCTATTTCTATAATCTATTCCTCGATAATCCATTATCAACAATTATATACTCCTAGAATCTAAACAAGTTTTATTTCTAAAATCCCACCAAGAGCTAATCCTACAATCCAACATCCAAGCCCATCAATATTCTATAATGACTACTTCTATAATTCAATCTTAATAGTCCAATCTCAATGATTAACTATTTCTACAATTCAATATCCATCGACCACTTATTTCTACATTTGTCCATAATGCATTCCTATGATTCAATCTCCAACAATTGTTTCTTTCCTATAATCCAATAGTCAACAATTGTATATAATTGTATTATCAATATCTAAGAATCATGTATTCATATAATGTAATATCCAATGATCATGTTATTCTATAATCCATTCAATATATGTCTCTATAATTCAATTTCGACAATTCCATCTTTGCAATATTTATCAATAGAATATTCCTATAATCCGATATTCAACGATCATGTAATCTTATAACTCAATATTTTCGATTTCGACTCAAGATATAACACACTCGAATGGTTCTCCAAATGGTCTATACCGACAATAAATGGCTATACAATGGAATAGGAATAACTATAAAGCTTAAAACAGGATTTAAATTACTAGAATATAAATACGCATGCAATAATAATTTAAAACAGAAATTAAATAATTTAAAATAATGGGTGCAAATATGGTCAAGAGTGTAACTTGCCTTGTTTGATTAATCTTTGTTCTCAAACGGTGTCGAAATCCGATCGTCTCAAGTCGTTAAATCTATACGCCGTAAACGATCCGAATTCAAATAATATTCAAATAAAATCCAAATAAAATCAAAAAAATATAAAATAAATACTTCTAGGAAGGTATCGACTTTCTATGAATTTAGAAAGTTGAATCGAAGGAATCGGAGTTCGTATGAGGAGAAACGAATTTGTAGAAGTTTAAATCTCAAAAAAAATAAAAAGGGATGTATGTGCTTGCATGGCATCAGTAGCTTGCCATGCAACGTGAATAGTAACCAAGTGCATGGAGAAATAGCGACGCGAGGCGAGAGAAAGGAGTGGTGGCGGCGAAGCACTAAAATGGAATCCGGGAGTGAGACGGACCTAATGGTGGTGGTCGCGTCACCGGCAAGGTTTGGTCTTTGCGCGGCGCAAAAATAGTGTCGGATGAATAGTAGCACCAATGAGCCGGGTGTTTGAGGGAAAAGGAAGGGAGCATCACGTAGAACGCGTTGCGGCGAAGCCAACGACGTGGGCGATGTCATCGGGGAATCAAAGACGGCGCGAAAATGACGACAAAAGGTGGTTGATCGTTGGCGCAAATTTTTTTGCTTGAGGCGAGATAGTGGGGCGAATTCGAGGATATGAAGAGAAAGCCGAGGGCACGCGGCGATACGGTTGGCTCAATGAGATGACCTTCGATGATGACACATCCGACGGAGAAGACCTTCTACGGGCGACATCGGCGTTCGAAAACGGAGAGGATTTAGCGAGTGAGGTTAGCGGCGATTTGAAGATGGAACCGTGGGGAACACAACGCCACCCCTTGTCGTGGAATGCGACGGTCGTCGGTTGGCGGCGACGACGCAAAAATGGACCAATTAATTAACAGAAATTAAATTAAATCTAAAAATTATGAAATAAATACTAAAAATATTAGATGAATTTAGGTGAAGGAATCAACGGATTTGGAGCTTGTATGTGGGAGAACGAAATTTTGGAAGGAATAAAAGTCTATGTACAAACACATGCTTGACTAGATAATTTTTTCACTGTTCATTGTCTTCAAGGTCCGAACACCGAATAGAAACATGCAAAGAAAAGAAATGGTGGCGCCTAGAGAAGGAAAAGGGAGGGTGGCCGGGGATAAGGAAAATGGGTCGCTTACCCCGGGACAAGGCTGTAGGAGGTGGCAGCGCGGCGTCCGGTGGCCGGTGGCGGCGGCGGCGAGCGCACGGTGGTGTACGGGGAGGGTGCTCCGGTGACGGCGACGGCGAGGAAGGAGATCACCGTGTAGAGGACGACGTCGCGACGCCGATGGTGGTGACGAGGATGGCGGAGACCCACCGGAGGCGATGCTAGAGGCGAAAGACGGCGATCGGCCGGTGGTAGAAAAAGCTTGATTGTGGGGAGAAGAAAGGAGGAGGAGTTGGGATTTCGGGGGATGGATGAGTGAGATGAGAGGCACCCGATGCTGCTATTTATAGGACCGGAGAGGAGCCGAGGAGGGAGGACCGCGTGCGTGTGTCACGGCCGGTCAATGGCGCGATTTGTGAAATTAGGTGATTAGGGAAAGGTTTAATGGCCTTAGATGGAGGAGGTGTTGACCGGGGAATTGAATGCCATCAATTTCGGGAGGAAAATCTGGAGGAGAGGCGGGTTTTGAAGAGCTTCATTGGCCTCTAATGGCTTCATGCTTGCGCGTGTGTCCACTGGAGAAGAAAGCTGTTGGGGAAGAAAGGAAAGAAAGGAAAGAATAAAAGGAAGAAAGGAAGTAATATATTGATTGAAATGCAAAAGGGCAAGTGGCAGCTCATGCCAAGTTAATTGAGCACAGGCTTGGGGCAACAAAAAGATGGGTGACCCGCCGGGAAGTGACTGCCCGCGCGGGAGAAAATATTTTTTTAAAATTTTTTTTCCTTCGAATTACTGTAGCAGAAGCAATAAATCAAATACACTTTTTTTGAAGATGGGAAATAGAGTCCAAAAATTCTAGAAAAATTCATAAAAATTTCTAGAATTATTTTGGGCTTAATAAAATTATTTCCAACTTAAAGTTTGACTTTTAGTTTTGCAAATAAATTATTTTAGCTTTAAAATATTTAGGAAAAAGTTTTTAAAACTCCAGAAATTCTAATAAAGCAATTAAACTCTTTCAAATTTCAGAAATTTCAATAAAATGATAACTTTATTTATTTTTATTTTGGTAACAGAACTTTGGGCTGTTACAACCTTGCTAATAGGTTTACGACAAATGCAATGCCCAGTCTAGTACAGTTTGCTAAATACATGAGTGCTCCTATTGCACTTAAGTATGGTAATTTCGGTCCCAGGACTTCCCCCTCTTCTTTAGGTCTGTATGGATCCTCGTCTTGCTGCAAGGCCCTTCTGACTATTGACACTTTCGAAGGGTATGCCTTTCCAAAACCAAACCTTTCTAATACCTTCTGAGTGTAGGTTGACTGATGCACTAAAATCCATTCAGGGGCATGCTCAAGCTGCAAGCCTAGGCAATATTTGGTTTTACCTAAATCTTTCATTTCGAACTCCGACTCTAAGTAAGAACTTGCTTTCTTAATACCTTCTAGGGTTCCAATGATATTCAGATCATCTTCATACATTAAGATTATATAAAATCCATCCTGGGATTGTCATATAAATACACAGAGATTATTCTCATTGTTCATGTAGCCTTTCTTGCATAGAAAGTCACTTCAAGCGATTATACCACATTCTGCCTGATTATTTAAGTCCGTACAATGACTTTCTGAGTTTCACACTGTACAGATTTCTATTTGCTCTGTCTTGGTTCGGGACAGGGATACATTCGGGTTGTTGGGTCACGGGGTAGGCTACGATAGCTACAAACAAAATTCTACCACGCGAACCAGGATGCCAAGCAAGTAGATGATCACAGATCGTTACCAACAGACGCGCAGAGCAGCGGAAGAAGGGTTGGAGCAGCCTGGTCCAACGAAGAGCGCGTCGATGTAGTGGTCGAGTCGATCGTCCAACGCCCGAAGAAGTCGATGCAATGGTCGCAGTCGATCGTCTCCTCCAGCAACGTCTGCGGTTCCTTGTGAAAATCGCGGACCGTCCTCAAGCGCAACAATCATAGTAGCGCCTCTACGGTATCCACACGTCCAGGGAAGGAACAACCGAACGCTGGTGTGCCAGCACCAAATCGCACGGTGGAGCTCTAAGGAAGATGGCGGCTAGGGTTTCGGTGATGTTTCATGCATCCTTTCTAACAGCCTCATGCACCTCCTTATATAGTGCTCGTGACGGATCCTATCCGGACACGTTTACGAATCGTATTCGTATTGGTTTGTTCCAACCCGTTAAGTGTGTGACCCTGTAGGTTCATGTGTAGTTCGGTTGTGATTCAGAAACTGTTTCCGATCACGAGTCGTAGCGGCTCCTAACAGAACATATCGATTCCCGAATACACACAAATTATATCGGACGAACCTTAATGCAATATGATCTACGACTAAGTCCTCATCACTTACGACTAGGTCCTATCTCTATACGACCAGTTCGTATTTGATCACGACCAACTCGTAACTCCTTACGACTTGGTTTCGACCACTCTGTGATTACGTTCAACCAGTCTACGACTTGCTTGTATCTCCATATGACCAGTCGTAACTGTTCGAACTAAGCGACCTACTCGTGTATACTCCCTTTGCCTCACGATGTCTGATCGAACTCCAGGTGAGATGTTGTGTCATCCATGGACTGTTCAATACTTTCTTGATCGAGTGTCAGATAACTTTACGTGGTCGAACACTTCGACTACTAGTGGCATGGCCATGCACTTTCTTTATCCGATCACAACAAGGGCCCAGAGACATCTCTCTGTTATGTTAGGAGGGCAAATCCCATATCCCACCAAATACATTCCTCTCCATGTTTGAGCATACCCAAAGCTACCTTTATAACTACCCGATTCACGGTGTAGCGTTTGGCAACCCCTAAGAGTGCTCTTACACATGTAGGAAACCATGCCGATCTCGTGTCTAAGGATTATACATCATCATTGCTTGAGACCAACTAACGACACATAGATTCATAACAATCTCAATAGTGTCTCAATGTGGGTCTTATCCAACATCATGTTCTCTAACATGTGTCCATATTATTGGTTTGATATCTCCATATCTATGACTTGTGAAACATAGTCATCAACCAATGCATATGCTAGTCTATTCATATGTGTCCTCATATGTTTACGACCAGGGATCGTATAAGAATAATTATTGCAGAAATATAGAGTTTCACAACCAAGTCACATACTTGATAATAAATATTAACAATATTATTCTAGGAACAAGATAACACATTATCCAATGTCATGAACATAATGAAATATAATCATCTCTATGATTGCCTCTAGGGCATATTTCCAACAGTCTCCCACTTGCACTAGAGTCAATCATTTTAGGTATCTAATACCGATAGCTCTTGTGTGTGCCTCATGCTTTGGCTGTGTTAGAGGCTTTGTCAACGGATCAGCAACATTTAAATCCGTATGAACTTTGCATATCTTAACATCTCCTCTATCCACCAATTCGCGGATAAGATGATAACGCCTTTGAGTATGTGTTTGGACTTGATGGGATCTAGGCTCCTTAGCTTGAGCAATGGCTCCATTGTTGTCACAATAGAGATCCATTGGGCTCGAGGCACTCGGAACCATTCCCAATTCAAGAATGAAATTTCTTATCCAAACACCTTCTTTTGCGACTTTAGAAGCGCAATGTACTCGACCTCTGTCGTGGAATCAAGAACCGTCTCTTGCTTGGAACTTTTCGACTCCTTTGCTCCTCCATTCAAAATGAATACAAAACCAGATTAAGACGATAATCATCTTTGTCGGTTTGAAAGCTCGCATCGGTGTAACCATTTACAACGAGCTCTTCATCACCACCATAAACTAGGAACACATCCTTAGTCCTTCTTAAGTACTTAAGAATGTTTTTCACTACCGCCCATGGACATTCACCGGAACGACTTGGTATCTGCTCGTAACACTTAGAGCATATGATACATCTGTCGTGTACATATCATGGCGTATATGATAGATCCAATGGCGAAGCATATGGAATATCACTCATTTTGTCTCGCTCATCAAGAGTCGTAGGACACCGATTCTTGCTAAGATTAATGCCATGTGCCATGGGCAAGAATCCTCTCTTGGAATTTTGCATGTTGAACCGATTCAACACTTTGTCTATGTACATTTCTGGCTTAATCCAATTAGCCTCTTAGATCTATCTCTATAGATCCTTATTCCCAAGATATATGTGCATCTCCTAAATCTTTCATTGAGAAACTTTTTCTTAATGAAGATTTAATGATTCTAACATCGGAATGTCATTTCCACCCGGAGTATGTCATCTACATACAAGATCGTAATAACAAGTGCGCTCCACTAACCTTCATGTAAACACAAGGTTCTTCTTTGTTCTTGATTTAAACCAAACCTTTTGATCTCCTCATCAAAACGTATATTCCAACTCCGAGATGCTTGCTTCAACCCATAAATGGACTTTTGAAGTTTGCATACTTTACTAGCATTCTTTGGATCGACAAATCCTTCAGTTGTGTCATGTACACATCCTCATCTAGGTTTCCATTAAGGAAAGCTGTTTTGACATCCATTTGCCATATCTCATAGTCGAAATATGCAAAGAATCGCTAGAATGATCCGAACAGATTTAAGCATCGCCATCTTGGTGAGAAAGTCTCATCGTAGTCAACTCCTTGAACTTGTCGAAAACCTTTTGCGACTAGTCGAGCCTTATGAATGTGAACATTTCCATCCATATCAATCTTTTCTTATAGATCCATTTGCACTCAATGGTTTTGACACCATCAAGTGGATCGACCGGTGTTCCAAACCTGATTTTCTCTCATGGAATCTATTTGGATTTCATGGCTCCAAGCCATTTCTCGAGTCCGGGTCCATCATCGCTTCCTCATAAGTCTTAGGCTCACCATTATTCAATAATAATCGTCATGCCCATACCTTGTAGGCAATTGACGCGCCTTTTAGATCTACGTGGGTCGGTGCCTTATCTACTGAGTTCAACAACAATTTGTTCATCCAAGAGAGGTTCAATAGGAGTTGAAACACTTTCGGATGTTTCCTAATTTCTTCGAGTTGTACCTTTCTCCCATCGACTCCTTTTGAAAGAAACTCTTTCTCCAAAAGACACCATTTCGCAACAAAAACTTTGTCCTCTTCCCTTGTAGAAATAATATCCTTTGGTTTCCCTAGGATATCCTATAAAGAAGCATTTATCGATTTGGGTGTGAGCTTATCGACGTCAAGCGTTTAACATAGACATCACATCCCCAAATCCTTAGAAAAGACAAACTAGGACTTTTCGGTCCACATCTCATATGGTGTCTTATCTAATGATTTAGATGGTACCTTATTTAAAATGAAAGCGGCGGTTTCTAGAGCATAACCCCAAAAATATAATGGCAGATCCGATTGGCTCATCATTGATCGAACCATGTCCAACAAGGTCTGTTCGCCGCTCGGACACCCCATTCCATTGTGGAGTGCCGGGTGGTGTAAGTCAGGAACAATTCCACATTGTTTCAAATGATTACCAAACTCATGGCTCAAAACTCACCTCCACGATCGGATCGTAAAGATTTGATTGTCTTGCCAAGTTGATTACGACTTCATTCGGAACTCCTTGAACTTTTCAAAGGATTCCGACTTGTGCCTCATTAAGTAGATATAACCATATCTACTATAGTCATCGGTGAAAGTAATGAAATCTCGAAAACCACCTCTGGTATCGTGCTTATTGGTCCACATACATCAGTATGTACGAGTTCCAACTGGTCGTGCGCCCTTTCACTACGACCAGTGAAAGGCGTCTTGGTCATCTTTCCGACCAGGCAAGACTCGCATGTTTCAAATGATTCTAAATCAAATGAGTTTAGAGTTCCATCATTATGGAGCTTTTTCATGCGTTCTTACTTATGTGACCCAAACGACAATGCCAAATAAAAGTGGAATTTATTTCATTAGGTCAAGCCTTTTAGCATTAATATTATAGACTGATGCATCATCAAGATTTAAAATAAACAACCCATTCAAAATAGGTGCATAGCCATAAAACACTTCATTCAAAAATATAGAACAACCATTGTTCTCTATAATGAACTTATAACCCTCTCGCCATCAAACATGAGGCGTAGATAATGTTTCTACTAATGGTCGGAGCGTAATAACAATTATTCAATTCCATAATAAATCTCAAGGCAAAAGTAGTGGCATAGTCCCGACGGCTAATGCAAACAACCTTTGCTTTATTCTCGACGCGAAGATCCATCTCGCCCTTGCAATCATCCTACTTCTTGTTAGACTCGTGCATCGAATTGCAAATATGAGCAACCGATCCGGTATCAAATACCCATGAGTTAACGGAAGAGTCGACAAGAAAAACTTCTATAACATTAATACCAGAGTGGAAGTTTTAGTCCCACCATTCTTTTTCGATCGGCCGGTATTTCTTGCGGTTTCTCTTCCGAGGGCCTAGTTCTTTGCGAGAAAAGCATTCATTCTCTTGAGTCGGGCGGACTTAGTCTTGGGTTTAGGTTTGTCGGTTTGGATCTCATCCAAACTTTAGCCTTGCCCTTTTCTTGACCCAAGTCTTAGCCTTCTTCTTGAAGCTTGTACTCTTTTGCACCATCATCACATGATTGTTGTATTTCTTAATACTGCCCTCTGCTGTCTTAAGCATCATATGCAGTTCGGTGAGATTCTTGTCTAAGCCGTTCATATGGAAGTTCAAAATGAACTGGCCATAGCTTTTAGGAAGCGAAGCAAGAATCAAATCTGTAGCCAATTCTTGGCTAAGTGGAAAACCAAGTTTTTCCAAGCTCTGTGTGTAACCAACCATTTTGATTACATGAGGGCTCACCGGACCACCCTCAGCTAGCTTGCAACCAAACAAGTTCTTTGAGATCTCAAATCTCTCAGTTCTTGCTTGTGTCTCAAACATGCCTTTGGCGCTACGATCATATCGTGAGGCCTCTATGTTCTCAAACCGCTTCAAGGTGCGAGTTCATAGCGGCAAGCATGAGACAGCTAACATCAAGGGACTCATCACATGCCCTTTTATAGGCGGTTTTAATAGCAAAGCAGAACATTTTCTGTAGGCACTTCGGAATTGGTTCTTCTAGAACATGTTCCTTTTATCTTGCCCGAGAACAATTCTCGAGTTTGCGGGACCAATCCGCATAAAATTTGTTCCATTAAGTTTTCCTTTTCAAGTATCGAGCGTAAAAGCAAAAGCTGGATATAGGTACAGCAGCTTGGTGCCATGATCTACAACAAAAATATATGCAAAACTAAGACATATGTTCATTAAAGTAACTTCTATTAAACAATTTAATAAATATACTCCCACTAAACACCATATCCTCTTATGACATTTAATGATTCAAGATCCATAATCATTAATCAACTAGTGAGCTTTGGCTTCACCGCTAGAAGACTAGTGAAAACGGTAAGCAACCTTTGCTAATCATATCCACTATATAACTCTTGTTGTTGGGCAGACATCTGTATGCTTGAAGACCCAACCTTTATGCCCCAAGGTCCACAATCTGTTATGATAACCTTGTTAAGTTGAACCAATGCCGGTAGCGTAAGTGTCGACACAAACCCATCTAGTCAAGGAGAGTTAATGGCACTCTGCTTTGGCAAGACCTACCATTAAAAATACATGACTTTTGATGGTGCGGCATATTTGGGAGGGCATCAATTTAACTTAATATTAAGTGAGGGAATTTTACTTCTATCATGTTAAAAGCAATTAAGGCAAAATAACATGCATAGAAATAAGCGAATGAAATGTAAAGGCATTCACAGACAATCAAATTGCATTGTGATATAGCATGACCCTTCTTCATGGTAATCTCCATCGCCATGCATCCTGCTCACCATGTCTTCAAGTGGTGGACTCCTCCAAGCACTCTCACTAAGCCATTATTTCTAATAGCACTAGTAATGAAACACAAGGAGTAAAGAAGCATCACAAGTCGACACGCAGTCGTTATACAATTATAGACTGACCTTGGGCTGCAATTAACATGACACGCAGTCATGAATATTACAAGCATACATGCATCTCATACATGAAACAAGATGGGTCATACTATTCACATCAATCCTGCAAAAACAAGTTATGCACGTAATCCAATTCTAACGGATGACATGAGCACACACTACCTATAGCGCTTGCATGCGAATACCCAAAGACGGCGGTCCCTATTCAACCAATCCGATCAATGCCTTGATCGACCACATCTTATCATGGCATACTCCGATGGCGAATTCGACCGTAGGAGTGATATGCGATCGTCGTGGACAAGTGCAATAAACCATCTGGTCCTTATAGCTCATACCTCCTCGTAAACCCATCTACTACCACCGAGAAACCGATCGATCTTATCGACCAGGGTCTAGGTCGTTCCATCTATATGAACTGATCTAGGTTACCAAAACCGACCAGTAATAGATCCAATCACTACTACCACATATCAAGTATATGCGATCGATCCAGATCAAAAACTACGCAGGATGGCTCTGATACCACTGTTGGGTCACGGGGTAGGCTACGATAGCTACAAACAAAATTGTACCACGCGAACCAGGATGCCAAGCAAGTAGATGATCACAGATCGTTACCAACAGACGCCAGCAGCGGCGGAAGAAGGGTTGGAAGCGACTGGTCCAGCGAAGAGTCGCGTTGATGTAGTGGTCGAGTCGATCGTCAACGTCCGACAAAGAAGTCGATGCAGGGTCGTGTCGATCGTCTCCTCCAAAGAACGTCTGCGGTTCCTTGTGAAAATCGCGGATCGTCCTCAAAGCGCAACAATCGTAGTAGCGCCTCTACGATATCCACACGTCCAGGGAAGGAACAACCGAACGCTGGTGTGTCAGCACCAAATCGCACGGTGGAGCTCTAAGGAAGATGGCGGCTAGGGTTTCGGTGGTGTTTCACACATCCTTTCCAACAACCTCATGCACCTCCTTATATAGTGCTCGTGACGGATCCTATCCGGACATGTTTACGAATCGTATTCGTATTGGTTTGTTCAACCCGTTAAGTGTGTGACCACAGAGGTTCATGTGTAGTTCGGTTGTGATTCGAAACCGTTTTCGATCACGAGTCGTGGCGGCTCCTAGCGTAACATATCGATTCCCGAATACACACAAATTATATCGACGAACCTTAATGCAATATGATCTCGACTAAGTCCTCATCACTTACGACTAGGTCCTATCTCTATACGACCGGTTCGTATTTGATCACGACCAACTTCGTAACTCCTTACGACTTGGTTTCGACCACTCTGTGATTACGTTCGACCGATCTCGACTTGCTTGTATCTCCATACGACCCGATCGAATCTATCGAACTAAGCGACCTACTCGTGTATACTCCCTTTGCCTCACGATGTCCGATCGAACTCGGTGAGATGTTGTGTCATCCATGGACTGCTCAATACTTTCTCGATCGAGTGTCGAGATAACTTTACGTGGTGAACACTTCGACTACTAGTGGCATGGCCATGCACTTTCTTTATCCGATCTGCGAGGGCCCAGAGACATCTCTCTGTTATGTTAGGAGGGCAAATCCCATATCCCACCAAATACATTCCTCTCCATGTTTGAGCATACCCAAAGCTACCTTTATAACTACCCGATTCACGGTGTAGCGTTTGGCAACCCCTAAGAGTGCTCTTACACATGTAGGAAACCATCTTGATCTCGGTCTAAGGATTATACATCATCATTGCTTGAGACCAACTAACGACACATAGATTCATAACAATCTCAATAGTGTCTCAATGTGGGTCTTATCCAACATCATGTTCTCTAACATGTGTCCATATTATTGGTTTGATATCTCCATATCTATGACTCGTGAAACATAGTCATCAACCAATGCATATGCTAGTCTATTCATATGTGTCCTCATATGTTTACGACCGAGGATCGATAAGAATAATTATTGCGTAAATATAGAGTTTCACAACCAAGTCACATACTTGATAATAAATATTAACAATATTATTCTAGGAACAAGATAACACATTATCCAATGTCATGAACATAATGAAATATAATCATCTCTATGATTGCCTCTAGGGCATATTTCCAACACGGGTATCTTCATATAAATGTCCGAATCCAAATTTTCATAAAGGTATGCTGTTACCACATCCATCGATTTCACTTTTAACTTCAAGTTTACTGCCATTGAGATTAAATATCTAAAAGGTGGTTCCGCCCATGACCGGGGAATATATTTCTTCATAATCATCTCCTGGACGTTAAGTGAAATATTGTGCAACGAGCCTTGCTTATTTTTATTTCTCTTTCGAACAAATAACCACTTATGCCCTACGGGGTGCATATGGGGAGGCGTGCGGCTTGTAGGCCCAAGCACCTCTCTTTTATTCAGAGATAATAATTCAGTTTCTATTGGCTTCTTCCAATTTTCTCCATCTGATCTTTTCTTATATTCAGCGAGCGATGTAGGCTCTGGATCAAGATCGATGATTGTGGTAATTTTCTTTGCAAAGTAAATGTCGACATTGGTTGTTGTCTTATTCATAGATTTTCCCGTGGTCACATGGTTTATAGCTATTTTTTCAAGGGATGATTCTTCTAATGCTTCTACTTGCTCAACACTGCTTCCAATTACGGGGCAAGTCCCTTTAGTTTTTCAGCTTCGATGTATGCGCACACATCCCTGCTGATGTCTCCCTTCATGGGGATGTTCAAATCTGGTATGCCTTTTCTGAACGTTCCATACTAGTGCCAGGTCTCAACTGGCTCCCCTTCTGGTTCTAGAGAACTTCGGTGATCAGCTGTGTCGAGTTCTTCTTATCCTTTTTTTCACCAGGCGTCCCTAATTACTTCAGATTCGAGAGGCTAGAGTTCTCGTCCTTTCTGAGGCCTTAGGACGGGATTAGGGATACCTTCATCGTTATTTCAACCCTCTCCGGTGCATTACATGCAGGCACATGCAACTTGGTCATGCTCTTCAAATCACTAAAGTGGTCAGACAGTTGATTTGCTAATGCTTGTAAATCAATTATCTTCTGAACTTCAATTATCTTCTGGATTTCTCTATTTGCTTCACTAGTGCGCGGGTCATGTGCATGGATTTCAATTATCTTGGACTTCAATTATCTTCCGGACTTCAATTGTCTTCTGGACTTTAATTATCTTCTGGATTTCTCTATTTCCCGATATTTTTTTATCAAAGAGTTGATTTCCTCCCCTAATGACGAGAAACAATCCTCATTAAATATGCTATCAGCGAAGCGGGCTGCATGCAAATCTCCAGTCATGGGGTCCAAATACCTGATTATGGATGCTGTCTCATAACCAACGTATATCCCAGAATTTCGGAGATGGCCCATTTCAGTTCGCTGCGATGGTGGTATAGGTACATAAACCTTGCAGCCAAATCTGCGGAGATGATAAACTTTCAGTGCTGACCCTTGCGCTAGTTGCATAAGTAAATGGATGTTATTTGCCGATGGTCTAAAATTGATGAGAGTTGCTGCGTGCATGACTGCGTGTCCCCAACGTGTAGTTGATAAATTATAATTATGCAAAATCTGCTAGTCCATTTTGGGTGTGGACATGCAGTACTGAATACTCAACATTAAGTCCCATTGCCATACAATAATCATCAAATTACTTTGAAATAAATTCTCCAGCGTGGTCCATTCTGGTGGACTTCACATGATGATGAGGGAAATTATTCTTAATGTTAATTTCCCGGTGGCACATGCGGGGCACACTAAATCTTCTTGATTTGGAAAATTCTTTAGATTGATATTATGTCCCTGTGAATTTTTAATTACCTTTCTCATCATCCTAAGACCTGGGCGGCATAATCTATCATGCGAGAGATAGAAAAGCTTAGAGCTTCTAAATACAGTTTTTAGGGCAGTATAGGCTGTAGATACCTTAATATTAGTGTAGTATAGCCCAGTTTCATATGAAGGAAGTCGTTCTAATTCCCTTTTTCACTTTCTTCACGCTTTGTAATGAGCAGGTATTCCTTACCACCATACTCTTCTTTAGTCTCTACGTGAAAACCGTTAGCGCGATTATCCTTGAAAGTTCTAGTCGATTCTGGGTACAACAAGGCTTTTTTAATGACCAAAGTTGTACCTATCAAGAGTATAATTGTGGCTCTTCCTGAGCCAATTATACAAGTATTTATGTCTGCGATTGTCGTAAGACTACTAGCATTCTTGCTGATTGACTAAAAGATTTTCATCTCTCTCAAAATGGTATTCGTTGTGCCGCTATTATAATGTACTTTATTAATATGCAGCAGAAAGCAAGCAACACATAAATAAAATACTTCAGATATCAGAACATAACTTGCTATTATAAATACAAAAAAATAAGCCGTGCATGACTCATCATAAGAATTTAATGCTTTGCACTCCTAGAACTTACAACCATTGTTCAAAGTTCCATCACAATCACAAACCGCAAGTGACTGTAAAAAGATCTAAGTGCAATGCGTGCACCAGATCGAATTAGCGAAGTATGTGGAAACTTTTGTCTGAATCTGCTCCATGGTGATCTCCTTTTGGGCAACTACGGCTACAGCCACTGCGATGTCCAAAGGATGGGTGATGGGGACTGCTACTGGGCTGCCCACATCCATGAGTGAAACTAATGGCTGTAAATCCTCTGTGCCTGCAATAGCGAGGTGTGCCTCATGCTGTCTTTTGCCCTTTTTCTTAGACTAGAAAGCATCAATAACGTGCTGCGACCCACGACCTTACCCTTCTTGCCCCTCTCCTTTGTGAGAGGCTTCCTCACCTTGTGGTTGCTTGCATTGGATTCATGGCCAATATTGCTATTAAGCGACTGTGAGATGTAGTTCTTCCTTAGAACATCATCTTGAGCTTTTGCAACTTGCATAATGTCAATCAATTTGGCATACTTCTTGTAGCCATCTTGACAATAGTTGCATGCGGATTGCACTGCATTCGGGTGAAAGGTAGAGAGAGCCTTCTCAATCTTCTGCTCATCTGTGGTTACCTTACCACAGAATTGAAGACTGGTACAAATTCTGGCCATGCTGGGTCAGTTCTTCGAACTCCTGGTTCATGATGCTAGTCATCTTCATATTCATACAAAGAGTTCATAAGATTACTGCTGGTAATTTACATAAAATGGTTGCAAAATTCTCATAACGCTCTTCGAACTCCTGGTTCGTGATCCCGTATTTTCCTATGCATTTTTCATGATTTACTGCTGTTTTCAGTGATTAAAAGCAATATAAACAACAAAAAATAATCAAAACAGTAAATACAATAAATAAATTGCATATAAATAACAATAACAAGGTTAAACATGCTTTAAAAGTTCAAAATTATTCAAAATTTGAATTCCCGAGGCCCTTTCCGCTGGAATATGATTTTTCAAAGAATTCTACAATTTTTCAGGGGCTAAACCGCTAATTTCCTGTTCTGAGAAAACTATCCGCATAATTTTTAGAAATTATGAGAGCCTATTTGCAAAATCGGGATTTTCTTTTCTTTTTCTATTTTTTCTCTTTCTTTCTTTCCGGCCGGGCCATATTCTGAAGGCACTTTCGGCCCATCCAGCCTGCATGGCCCATTTAAAAGGGAGAGAGGGGGTAGGGTTATGTTTTCCCTAACCCTGTTCTTCCTGGGTGGCGGTGGCTTCATGCCACAGGGAGGCGGTGCTGCGAGCGGCTGGCGGCGTTGCCTGAGGTGGGTGACGCCAGAGTTGCCGTGTCTTGGATCGGGCGCGGCGCAAAGATGAGGCGGCGGCACCGTGGTCTGGCGGGACCGGCGCGAGCACGCTTCAAAGCGGCAGACGTGGCGTGGCTGAAAGCGACGCTGCTCGAGGTGGCGGCGTGGCCGTATAGGGTGTGTGGCGCGCTTCAAAGCGGTGGCGCGTCGTAGTAGTGGTGCGAATGGGGCTCGAGGTGGCGGCGCGTGGGGTCGTGTGGGGTCGGCGCTGACGCTGCTTCGGGCGGGTGTCTTCAAGACGCGGTGGCGATGGCTCCTGTGCGGGGACGGCGGCTTCAAGCGTGCGGGCGGGCACGTGGAGTGGCTCTAGGTCGACGGCTGCGTGTTCGTACATGCGGTGGCGGCGGCGATTCTTGGCCGCAGAGCTTGTGCGAGAGCCAAGGCGCCACATACAGGTGGCGTACAGGTCGGGCAGCTGCATGGCTCTAGGCTGGCAGCTTCGGGTGCTCACGGAGCGGCATGGCGGCGCGGTGTGATAGTCAATCTGCCCAGGTATTGGGCCCAATAAAATAATTGCCTCATGCTGGTGCTTAGAAGCCACGAGGTTGCATGCACATGTCGTTCGCTACACATTGATGCCATGTCTTGCATCTACGTGATGCTCTTGCAAAGCATGTGTAGCACCGCCCGGCCATGTGTGCATGTTGCTTCTTGTGGCGTCTTGGCGACCATGTTGGCCGCCGCCGCGGGCGCTACACGCGGGGCCAGCTGTCTTCTTGGTGCGCCAACGGTGCGGCCGTGTGGAGGCAGGGCGACGCGACGAGGCAGGGCAAGGCCAGACGGGGCGCGTGTTGCAGGGAGCCCGTGCTGGGGTGACATGGACAACGACAAGCTCGTGTGGCGCGCGATGGCGGCACGGCCACGTGCGATTGGCCGGCGACGCATAGTGCGATTTCGTGGCCATGGATTTTTTTCTTGTTACTGTTCATGCAATGAGATGTTCAATCTAACATGCAATTGTCATCTGTTATTTCATGCAACCACCGATCGGCTTGGCCAGCGACTTCAAGTCGGCTCGCGATAGGTTAGAACGGATTTACAATTTCTAATCTACGGTACAATCAACATCCACTTTTTGATACAATCTACCGATTGGCATTGTGCTGGCGACTTCAAGTCGGCTCGCGGTAGATTAGAGTGGATTTGCACCGTATGATACAATCTAGAAAGCCAAATTCACATAATTGAAAGCAGTCTTGAAAAAAATGATTCGATCTACGAGTGTCGTGCCTCGACGATTATCTTCTCAATCTGTGCAGGCCGGAGAGCGTACTCATGCTGATAACGTGTTGAGGAACCATCGTTGGTGAGTCCAGTTCGAACGATCACCTCATAGACAAGCGTAGAATCGCTTAGAACAATGCAAGAACACAAATACAAAATAGTAGATTGAACACAGAGATATAGGGGGTCTTCTTGCTTCTCTTTATTCCTTCATCGAGCGATCAGCCTTTTACAATGACTAGTACCCCCTATTTATAGGCTACAACCCCTATTAGGGTTTTAGATGGGGCGCCCACCTATGGGCCGGCAGTTAGGCTGAGCCCATGGTTTCCCAACAATATACACGAACTACATTTGCACCCTATCCAAATCATGAAGAAGAACCCCAACTCCTGAGTTTGACTTCTCTCACCAACAAACAAAACTAAAAACGCCCATATAAATTCCTCTCGGAAGTACGAAGACATGCTCCCAATAAACATATAATTTTATATTTACTCAAAGCACACCAATAACATGAATATACACACACACACACACACACATATACATATATATATCACGAAAAGAAATGAAAGTATATATTCAGTTCACTGGTCAACTCTACACAAAAGTACACTAGCACTAAAGAAAGAATAAAGGAAATGGCCATTGATGCGACAATGGGTGTCCCGATCTTTTGATAAGAAGGATAACTCGATTTGGTGGAGACAACTCTCATGATTTGGCTACCAATCGTACATGGCCAATATGCCCGCAATCGCTGAACCAACTCTGTGATTGTTATCGACATGACTAGTTGCACGATCGACCTGACCACGAAGGTCTATTCCTGCATACAATCGAAGAACAAGATAATAAGAAATCTGAAATTGCGAATAGGAATTAAGATTGTATTGATAAGTGGGGTTCCGAAGAACTATGTCAATGTTGAACTCGTCGAACAAGAGGACAAAGTATACAGTAGCAAAGCTAAACTTTAATCTAACAAAACCCGCGAAGACTAGAGGGGTGGCGGCTCCTATATTAGGAGGTACGGCTAGGAGGTGGAAACCCTAGGGTGGGGCGTCGACCACAGAGAGGAGGGCCGTGGGTGCTGTTCATACGTGAACAGTAACCACGTGATGAGGATCTAATAATTCTCATTTAATTATTTATCTGTAATTCATATTATAGATAGCAATATCTTTATATTACTCGCAAGTATACCCCTTACCTTTCATGAGGGAAAAGGTTAACCGAGTGGTCGTAAGTCTTACTACGACCACCCCCTAGTCGTAAGCCTTTTCTACGACTAGTCTCTAGTCGTAAGCTTTCTTACTACTCCCCTTAGGTTGTGAGCCTTCTCTACGAGCACCTTGTGGTCGTAAGTCTCCCCGCAATCTAGTCGGTTACGACCACCCTATCATCGATAAAACCTACATATATGTGGGCCAAATTGATTAGGGAGTCTTATGTGCCGCGTTTAACACATGGGGCAGTTAACATACGTTGTTATTCTCTATGAATAACTGCACGTTTTATACCTCTGTCTCTAATAGTAACTACCTAGTGACGTGGGGAAGTTATTTCTCTGATAGTAACCTCTACCAGCGGTTCATCATTTGGAACGTTGGGACGTCTCTTAGCTTGGAGGAACTGCCACCTCTCCAAGCGCTATATAAAGGATGAAGTTAGTAGGCAGAAGGATAAACAGTGGAGAGAAGGGCAATCTGGAGCACAAGACATTAGACTTTAGTCTTCCTCTTGATTGTAAACAGCACACTCAATACAACAGCATAGGAGTAGGGTTATTATTCTCTCCGGAGAAGGCCTGAACCTGTATAAAATCTCTATGTTATTCTCTACGTGGTTCTAATCCTAGGAGTTCCCCTGAAACAAACAATCATATGTAAGATCGGTACTAGATCACCGACAGTTAGCGCCGACTGTGGGGAAGAATTTCTGGTGATCCATTTTCGACAAGTTCTCTTAATTTTCTCAACTCTAATGCTCCTATGGCAGGAGAGTAGAACGAGGAGAACTAGTTCAACTTGGCCGACTACGCAGGACTCGACATGGATGCCTACTACGACTATGAGCAGAGTATTATTTTGTCTGATGGTAATACCGCCTCCAGGGATCTTTGACAAGATCCAAGAGATCATACCACAGATAGAGTTGAGGAGGGATCCTTTTCCCCCATAACATTATGTCCAAATGAGAGACCAGATTCCTCAGAGTGCAAGGGTCCATCCGACCTTAATCAAGACTACACCAAGGCATGCACTGAACATAGTGAGAGTTCCCCCTCCAAATGTTCGAGTCCATCTGAGGCCGTCCGACCTAGCGCGGCAAGTCCTGGAAGCCATCATTCCAGGACTCTATCAGCATCTGGTAGTCGTCACTCTTCAGTTAGCCCTGCAGAGGATGTGGTTGAGCATGCTTTTCCTACGAATTCGACTACACCCTCGCATGGCTCACCTACGGACGGAGACAGTTATAACCCAAAATTTCCCTTCTTAGAGGGGTTTGCTCCAAGTCGCGAGGTGCTCTCATTAGACTACTCCTCAAGCCAGGAGACCTCAGGCGCAAGTGGAGATCATATACAGGAGGTCTTTGTCCTCCCCTCAAATCCTGATTGCTCTCCTAGAGACAGGACTGAGGACGCTCCTCGACTCTCACACACTCCGACCTCTCGTGGTGATGGCGAGGACGCCTCTGGTGATGACCAGGATCAACACTCTGATGAGCGTAGGAGAAATCCTTGAAATGATCTCTCTCCATTGAGGCGAACTCAAGCAACATTAGATGTCAGACCTCCGGGCGTGGAATACCCAAAGACCTTATGTGTATACCGTATTAGTCCCATGATTAGTGGCTAGTACACACATTCACAACAACTGGCATTCACATCCATACATTCACATGTAAAGTAAAGCAAAAGTGTACTTAACTTAAGCGGTACAGTTATTGCATTACAAAGGCCGGCCGGCCAAATATAAACAAGTATTAAATAGAGTAGAGTAGCAGTGGAAGTAAAGACAAAAGCAGCAAAATCCTAGTAGTTTGCCCATCCAACCCTTAGGCAACCTGGCAAGGTACAAGGTCCTAGATAGACCCATCACCGAACCCTCTGGTTCCGGGTGCGAAAAATGTGTCGTCTGGTATCGGTCCTCTTCATACTCTAAACAACAGCATAAGCAAGATTGAATACTTGTGTACTCAGCAAGACTTGTAGTGTATCGCAAAAGTTATATTAGATGCAAGGCTATCGAAGAGAAGGTTCTATGCTACAAGTTATTTTGCATTAAGCAAATTTTATTTGCAATATTCATAAGTAGTACTTTGCAATGGCATTTGAAAGAGCATTTAAATAAATAACAGGGTAGTAAGTAATTGAATGAACCACCAATAATAATAACTACAACACACAACCCTCCTTGGCTGTGAGCAACATTTCACGTTCAGCCATAACATGGCAGTTATCTCAAATAAATCACAAAACATTTCCCATGTTTCCCCGATAAGATAGTTTTTGGAAAAATCAAGACTATACCCGGTAATACAACACTTAGCACGCTCATCATCGCGAGCACGACTATTATAATAGATTTACACTCTGCAGAGGTGTACAACTTTACCCACATAACACGACTTCTCTAGTTTGTTTGGCATCTGGGGTACCACCGCTCACTTCCTTAGGTAAGCAGTCTAGAGCACGTGTCAAAGTCTTTACATCATCTAGTCCTATCCTTGCACTAGCCCAGCGAAGTTTGATCGTCACTGCACCCGAGTATACCCGTCTTATTGCTATGTTTTTACACCGAACCTAGGTATACCCGTCGAGTGAGGCTTCGCAGTTGTGTTGCCAAACTTTATTCCCAACACCTCGGTGTGAAAGACCCTTCAGACATGCCGGTCCCTTGGCCCTGTCCGCACTCTACGGTGTACCTACATGCAAGGCTAGTTTCTCGATGAATTAATTAGCTAAGGTTGTCCTAGTGCAGCATATGTGGTTGTACGCTTACGCTTAGGTCAGATATACCGGCGTTCGGTCCTTAATTGACTTGGGCGAGAATCTCCCCCTATCTACTAGTGAGACCCCTTTCCCACTTTTTCAGAATATAATATAACTCGCCCACGTCCAAAACAAGGTTTTGCATTTTGTTTTTAATCAAAATAACAGAGGCACACCGCTCTGAGCATTTTTCATAAATCTCCCAAATTCACATTTATCATATTGTCCTTTTTCATCTCTTTCCAGAAACACTATTGTTCTAGTAAGCATTTGTGCGATAGCTCGCACTCAAAATTCCCAAATGACATTATATATTGTCTAACCCATATCCTAATGTTAACAAAGTAGGGATATCAACATGTCAAATGAGTTCATGCAACAAATAGGACTTACAGCTACCAACATCCCAAACATAGCAGTTTGATATTGAACATACACTACTACGGATCATGCCATCACAGACGGTTCGGAACCGTCATCACGCAGTTTCCCAAATGCTCAGATTTGTTCATTTGTGATAACGGACGGTTATCACAGCATTTATTTTGTGTTAAAACCGTGCAGCGAAGGTATAGTATCACGAGCGGTTCTATCTAGAAACCGTCATGATACCTGAAATATCACTGAGCGGTTCTATCCACGAACCGCCTGCGTGATATTTTGTATATCATGAGCGGTTCGTGGATAGAACCGCTCGTGATATTCTCACGTATCACGCAGCGGTTTCTAGATAGAACCGTCTGTGATACTATGCCTTCACAGACGGTTTTAATGCAAAAACTGTCTGTGATAGTTCATTATCCTAACTACATTTTTGCTGATTTTTGGCTAGCCTCAGGAATTGCTAGCCATGCCCTCTGAAAACAAGCATGCAGAAAAACAGATACATCACAGATAATCAATTGTTGACAAACTCAAACTGATCATTACTCAAAATAAATTACAAAAGATCGCATTTGTTCAAGTATTATCGCTATAGTTACAATTGGATTACAATTGAGTCAATTGTTTGCAGGTGGTTGAGAGGTGTCGGCGGGGTGATGCTCTGGTTCGGTGACGGAGTGAAATTCTCTGGTGTCCTTAATGATATCTGATAGGATAAAGGTGCAGAGCTTCCCTCGAATGTCCTTGATCTCTTCCGCAACGAGTCCATCTAATTGTATATCCAAGGCCTGTCGCTAGCAAGAGTAAAGTGGTAAGCTATATATATTTAAATTTATAATTAGGAAATAATTATTTCGAGATTGACAAATCTCAGGATCCTTCTTCCTAGCTCTAAGGATTAGCTGCATATGATAGCAAACGTAGATTGCACATAACTCATCATCTTTTTGCTGGCGGCATTGCAAAAATAGAATTACATATATATGTATAGTCAGTTCGAGATGTATTATTATGAAGTATGATATAGGATTATCGTGTTGTAGCGCGTACCGGAAAATTCATCTTGTGTGTTAGTTCGGCGCTCTTTCCATCGTATATTCCTTTGTTGGCAACATAATCGATGAACGACCTACATGATTCCAAAAAGTTATCCTCGGCCATTTCAAATGAATGAAGACTACAATAGAGTTATGTATGGAGGAAATGAGCATACCTCTCGAGTATTCCTCTCAGAATGCTGAAATTGTGCTTGTTGCGGAGTAGGGAATCAAGGTATATCACATGGTTCCTCTTTGGTATAATGACTAAGAGGATCCAGTGGTACCTACTCATATATGTCGCTATAGTCATTAAACCTAAGTTCGTGCTGCGTATAAAGTACAAGTGAAATTTGTAGAGCAAGTAGTGACACTTACCCTTCGTTATAGGGCACCACTATGTACTTCATGTTCTTCTGACGAAGCAATGACTTCGTTATATATTTCTCGAAGAAGGACGAGTCTGCTTGGATGGTTTGCAACGATACCACATGTGGGTCGAGGAAACCCACCGGTTCTTTCCATTCCCAGAAATTTTTCATCATGTATCTATACATAAGCAATGAGTTGTGATATTTATCGGTATTACGTGAATGTAGAACTTGATTGTACGCACTTACAGTGTCCAACATCGTAGAAGCGAGGCATCGAGGCCAACGAGGCTGAATAGGTCATATAAGTCGTTGAAGCCCACGACAAAGTTGCCCGGCCCGTTTGAAGAAATGCTTATGCTCGTATCTGACGGTGATTCCAGTATCGCACCCCTTCTTTCGAGTCTTCTCCAAGTACCAGGCATGCAAAGCCTGACAAGCATCTCCAGCGCGCATTAATACTGTGTCGGAGCACAACAGTTTTCTGATGATGTAGTTCCCGGATATCCCGGACTTCCCGGACTTGGGAGGCACCTTAACGTTCGTCAATTTCGATTTGGCCTTAAGGATTGGCAGCGTCTTCCTGCGAGACAACTTGGGACCCAATACAGCGGCACGCTTTTGTTGTTCCTTCGGCGTCTTCTCCACAGGAACCGATAAGGTGGCCTTCTGAGGCAAAATATGAGGTAGAGTCATCGAGGGTCCCGTTGGAGAGGAATGATCGTGTTGAGATCGCGGCACTGCTGGGTTTAGGACGATGTCCTTCTTGGGCCACTGGATAAAAGTGTGCACGGCATCCCCTAGTGTTGTGATCTCTTCGTTCGGGCGAATCTCTAGCGGGACGGCCATAAAATGTTCATGTACCATGTCCACCTCCACCCTGGCGTAACCCTGCGCCACCTGGACACCGTGCTGCACTGCCCCTTGCTGCTTTGGATGCACTATCCCCCGCCCAGCCTCAATAGAAATGGACCCAACTATCCTCACTTGGAGCTTGCAGGGCGTCGGCTCCTACAAAATGATACGCAATTAGCTAAGACGTCCTATAGGTCTATCTTTGGTGCATTCCATAGATGTACATTACCTTGATGTCGCTCTATCGGTAATTGGACATCGTCATGTTCGTAATTATGCGTGGGCGACGCTACTCGATGTCGGCGGGGATGGCTCCCAAATTAACAGGGCATCTTGCGGTCGCTCGGAGTTGATTCATTTGATCTGCAATCTTGCTAGCTTTCCTTCAAATTTTTCAAGAATCATCTGTACTAACCGGTCATCGCGCTCGCCTTGGATCTCTTCCTACTCCTATCGTGCGAGTCGTAAATGCAGGAATCCATGACTCCAAGGTACATTAACCCCAAGGCCTCGCGTGCGACCGGGGTGCTCCTTGTTTCCCAGGGCCGTAGATAGTATATCCTTCTCCCTATCTACTTGGAAGGAGCCTTGGGAAGTTTGGGCAAACAATTCACACTGCAAGAGGTCATCATGTTATTATAGACACTATGAAGTTCTGGACTATTAACAACTAGTTAGTTCGACATATTTACCACATGTTCGGACACTTCCTGGTCTGCCGGGTTTGTGAAAGAGATGCTGCCCAAAGACGAGACTTTTGCCCTCACTTTTAATCAGGCTAGGGAACGCGGGTCTATGACATCAGGAAACGCGTTCTCCTCCTCTGCCGCCTATTCCTCGTATTTACCCGCGTACCCAGCGGTGCCGAGTCTGTGCGGGTGAGTGTTTTGTGTCTGGAGAGCTTTGTGCACCGCACTTTCCTCCTTAAATTTGGCCGTCATCTTCATAGCCACAAAGACGTCCCATGTTTCCCGCGTCAAGAATCAATACTTCGCGAAGGGCGTCTGACCCGTGTTCACGTACTTCGTGACAAGAATGCTCTTGAAGGTCCTCCACGATTGATCAATCATGAGCATTGTCGTCCGTTCCACGTGTGCCATGTCTGCTTCTGGGATAGTGAACTTGCTTGAAAGTTCTGTCCACAGCGCGTCTCTCGCTTCTTTCGTCAGATCCTTCCACCTTGGTGTGGTGATGGGGACCCGTTGCCTTGCAAGTATCCCGCAGATGGTTCGGAATCTCGCCGCTGATGTCTTGGGTCTCAGAGGGACCCCAAAGTCACTAACCTCCGTGATGACCAGTCAGCCAACAGGCATTTTCGATTCTCCTCTGCCATCTCGCTTCCATATCATTATCGTCGACAGATTAGGCTACGAAGACGGCGCCTCTGTCATCTGCGGCGTCGGTGACGGCGGCGAAGACGGTGCCTCTGCCATCTGCGGTGTCGATGACGGCGGCGAAGACGGTGCCTCTGCCATCTCGCTGACTTGATTGAAATGCTAAACAAATTAGCAAAATTGCATAATTATTTCCAACATAGATAATTATGAATAGAGCATAGTTCCCTAACCAATTAAATGACACAATAGTCATAAGACTAAGAAAATCAATCAAGTCATTTAAAAGGAACAATATGGTCATCAAACACAATAAGAGTACACTTAAAATCAGCATAAAGCTAAGATTTGATTGTACAATTATTGCTCTCAGAAAGCTAGTTGCACAAGGTTTAACCTTGGCCATCACAGGACTTATGTCCAATGTAATCATCAATTGAATATGACAATTTATAGATTAGGCCTTGAGTTCAATTTACAACTTGCTATTCAAATCAACGATTCAAGCAAATTTACTCAACTTAACCTATCTTTGGACCACGGGGTAGAGATCAACTAAATACACGGATAATGTAAAGAAGGCAATCAAAAGATCTGAGCGACAAGAAGAAGCTGAATGATAGAGCTACGAGGCAAAGCGGTATAACGAGTTGAAATAAATTGCTCAAAGTTATAGGAATCAGCTAGACAATCTACAACTCAAGGCTTAATCTATATACCAATTCACATTCAATTTCATTTTCTATGACAATTCATCACCGAGCAAATCAAAGAACCCACCAATCAGAGATCACATATTTCAACTAGCACATCACACACACAATATATATATATATATATAAAGAGACAGTGCACGATATGTTGAAATACTCACAACGGCGATGGTACTCAAAACCACCGAGATAAGGCACGAGGGAGGACCAAATTAACATAATCAAATGTAAATCATTCAGATTTTGAGCTCTATCTAAAGCTTAACTAGACTGGCATAACAATCACATGTATAACAATCTCTTGTGATCTTTGTATAGATAGAAACTAGTGATACGAATCTTTTGCATAGATAGAACCCGAGCCCATCTTTGCACGAGCCTACTTCATCGAGGCAGACACCTTTGGGTGTACCATTTGCTTCATGCCGTGGAGGATTGGCATGAAGCAAAGGTACACTCAAGTGTGTCAGATCGACGAAGAAATGCTAAGCAAAGGTTTAATGCTCAACATATTCATTATGAGAACAACTAAAAACAGCATGAAGCTCAAGAAATAAGATTGCTCAATTGCTCTCGATTGACTAATTGCATAAGACATAGTCTTTGCAATCTCGATCCTATGTCAAAATCTCTTCACCAATCAATTTTGATAATTACAAAACAGATCTTGAGCTCAAACTACAACTTTCTCATATGTCAAGTTATCTCGAGTAGCAGTTAAACTTTCAACAGCAGTTACAATTTAACTATCTTAGTGAAATTAAATCACAAAAATGGCACATAAAGCATTCTGTAAACAGAACATCTGATCATATGCCTTCAAGATAATTCACAAATTTATATCAACAATAAGCCTAATTGGCATATTGAGAATAGAAATGCAAATATCTCACAAAAGATCAATAAGATCACAAAACATACAAGTGTAATCTTAATTCAGCTATAACTGACAACAGAAAGTATAAAGGCTACTAATTATAACTGACCATATAAAGCAATATGATTAAGCTCAAGTATGTTTCTAATTATCTATTTGATTTCAGATTTCGACTATCATCACAGAGCATCAACAGAACCCATCACAGAGCAAGGGAGGGAGCGGGATAGAGTGAGTAGAGTGGTATACCAGAGGAGGCGCGAGGGAGTACCGGAGGAGGTGCTGGAGCCAGCGCGAGGAGGGAGCCAGTGATAGGCCGGAGAGGAGGATGGCGATGTGTAGTGGAAGCGGAGGCTATGGGCTGCACCGGAGGAGGGAGGCGGCCACTTGTCGGGCTAGAGTTGGAGCAGGGAGGCGGCCGCTCGTCGGGCTGGAGTCGGAGGAGGCCGCGCATTGAGGACGGCGGCGTCGAACGAGTGCGCGAGAGCCTAATGGGCGCGGGAGTAGTGAGGCCTCTGGAGGGGGCGGCGGCGCCGAGGTCGTAGGCGGCGGTGTCAGTCGGGGATTAAGGGGAGTGAACGGGCAAGCCCTAGAGGAGGCGAATGAGCGCGCGAGAGCCTAAGGGGCGCGGGAGAGGAAGTGACGAGTAAGAGCAAAACCCTAGCGGTTCCCTCCATATAAAAAGGCTATCACAGACGGTTCTATTAAAGAACCGTATGTGATATGGAGCCTATCACAGACGGTTCGTAAACAGAACCGTCTGTGATAAAGTCATATCGGTATGGAGCCTATCACAGACGGTTCGTAAACAGAACCATCTGTGATAAAGTCATATCACAGACGGTTTCTAAATAGAACCGTCTATGTTTCCTTATCACAGACGGTTCTATAATAGAACTGTCTGTGATAACCTGACAGCCTACCGACAAATCAACAGGTCTCTTCATTTTCCCGTGTGTGTCTCTTCGTCTCACGATCGCACAGCTTCGTCTCTTCGTTTTCCAATGTCGCTACAGCTCCCAAATATCCCTTCGTCTCCCGTTCCGGCTTGAGTACTTGTTCTATAAATAGATATCCCCTTCTACATGTATACCCTTTTATGAAACCCCTTCGAATCAAGTGCGTTTTGGTCTGCGCCGAGTTGTTAAACATCTTCAGATTAGCGCAATCAATGCATGGATAGTACGTAAAATTTATCCCCTTCTTCAACATATCCTGCTCGACGGCTCTTCTAAAAGCAACAACGCCATTAATGTACTCTTGACTCACACGGTTCACACCGTACATCCAGTTTTGGTCCATCTACGCTACGCATGTAACAAATTAGTGTCAAATTAGATTAATAAACTGTAAGTACGTACTCTTCCTATTTACCAAACATACTTAAATTGATTAGCGATTAATTTATAGCAAACATAAAGGGTTATAGATCGTTACCCTCGGAGCTCACGAAGAAAATATGATTCCTCTCCTTTCCTTCTCCTCTCTAAGGTGGCGCAATGGGGGTGGAGGCACAGCAAGGTGCAGGTGGCGCAATGGGGGAGGAGGCAGCGGGGTGGAGGAGGCGTTAGGGGCAGAGGGCACAACCTTGTCCTCTCTAAGCTAGCTCAACGGGGGAGGAGCCGCAGGTTGGAGGAGCTAGGGCAGGGAAGTGGCGCATGGGGGAGGAGGAGTAGATCTAAGTGGAGCCAGCGGTAGGGTTGCGACAGAGGCAACGGTAGTGCGGCAGAAGTTGTGTCGTGCCTCCAGAGCGGTAGTGCGGCAGAGGATGTGTCGGGCGTAATTTATATAATGCCAGGATATCACAGACGGTTTCTAATTAGAACTGTTTGTGATAACTGATTATCACATACGGTTCTCATTAGAAACCGTCTGTGAATTATCACAGACGGTTCCTAATAAGAACCATCTGTGATAATCCAGCTAATCACAGATAGTTTCTAATTAGAACCGTCTGTAATAATTCATAGACGGTTTCTAATGAGAACCGTGCGCGATAATCCACTAATCACAGACGGTTTGTGAATAGAATAAATGCGTGATATATCCTGACGGTTCTATTCACAAACTATGCGTGATAGATGCCTATCCTGACGGTTATTAACAAAACCGTCTATGATAAACCGGCGAGAGCCAATGCCTCATCCCGACAGACCCAACACGAGCATAGCCATAAAACCGTGCGTGATGGGCGTCTACTATAGCCTGTTTTGTAGTAGTGATACGCGCGTGCAATAATAGAATTTGCAAAATAAAGTACAATAAGTAAAATACTGGGATCAATATGATCAAAGGGGGTGCTTGCCTTGCTCAGGTTGTTCTGGATATAAGCTTGGTTGGTCGTCGGAGATTTCGTTCGCACAATCAACGTCTATTGCAAAAAGGGCTGAAAATCAATTAAATAATACAAATAAATTCAAATAGAAACCAAATATAGATTCTTTTGCATAATCAAGTAGATTATGATTTTAGACAAATTTAGACACAAGAATCAACTCATTTGTAGTTTCCTAGCAAAAGTTATAAGGGTTTGAAGTTGGAAAGGATTGAAAATCCCTGGAAAAAGAAAAGGGAGAGAGAGTGTGACTCTCTGACAGGTGGGACCCGCTCCTATTTTCTTTTCTTTTTGAATTATTTTCCAGCCAAAAGTCTCAGTCTATGACAGGGTGGGCCCATGGGATTTTATTTCCTTTCCATTTAGCTTTCTAAAGAAAATCCATTCTCTTACATGCGGGGCCCGCTGTCATTGACACGGTTTACCGCAACAGTGCGTGGACCTTTGGTCCACATGCACAGTTCAATGGTTCAAGCGGGAAAACACTGTGCAGTTATTGCGCCGGGCCCGCACAGCAGTGTCCAAGTGCGGAAAACAACACATTAAAGCGTTGGGATTTCTGTGCAAGGCCGCACAAGTCGGTCTAACTGGCTAAGAGTGAGGTCATCTACCGTGTCTTCGGGAGCCATCTCCTTTCCAAACCTCATAGACGAGGAAGTGTCCCAACACCTAGTAAGATATCGAATAACCTAGTTTGTAATCACTCGATAACTTTGTAGGAAGTGAAATAACATGTCGGGCTCTTACAGGAAGCACTGAGTACTGCACAATCTTCCCAAGGCTCATTCTAGATAGTCAGGGAAAGAGATATACTCTCCACATCCCTGGGAAACAAGGAGCATCTGAGTCGCACGAGAGGCCTTGGTCTTTATGTTCCATGGAAACATAAATTCCCAAAGGACTCCGAGGCATACCGAAGTAGGAAGAGAGCCAAAGCTGAGCGCGAAGCACTGCTACGAGAGGAGATTCGTGCATCCCTCATAAAGAAGATGTGAGATGTCGCATGAGAGGATATTCGTGCATCCCTCACAGAGGAAAGGCTTAGGGGAAATCAGTTGGAAGCCCTTGTCGCTACTGTGCTAGCTAGCCCCCCAAATATCCGAGTAGCTACGCATCCAACCATAACTTAGAAAGCGATGACAGATTTTCTGTTGATGACATCCTGGTAATGATTATTATCTCTGGGATGCTCGATCCAATGATAGGCCTGTTGGAGTAGCTAATTTTGTATCGTTATGTAGGTGGCTACGAACTGCAAGCTCCAAGTGAGATGTGCCTCCGTTGCCCTAGATGCTGCTTGGGGCCAGGCGTATCCATCCGGTGTCGGGGCCTTGCTGCACGGTGTAAATATAGCGTTGGGTTTCACAAAATTGAATGTGGACGGTGTTTATGCCAATTTCGTGGTCGTCCAGCTAGAGATGCCCCCAAACGACGAGGTCATGACTTTAGGGCAAACCATCGGATCATTCATCCAGTGGCCCAAGAGCGACATCTGCCTGGAGCTACCTGCAATGGTGTCAACTCCAGTGGCCCAAGAGCGACATTCAGCCATCACAGACGGTTTCATCTACAAACCGTCTGTGATACATTCAGCGATCATAGATGATTTCATCTACAAACCGTCTGTGATATGTAAGCTATTACAAACGGTTTCATCTACAAACCGTCTGTGATAGTATGCATCACTGATGGTCTGAAAACCGTCTGTGATAACCTCGTGTCATTACTAACCCATAAATTTAGATAGCTCATGAAACCATCTATGATGACATTTTTGAACCATCTGTGAAGACCTTTTCTGTAGTAGTGCCTGCATCCGCAGTCGCCCTTGCGCCGAGCCGCTCCTGCCGTCCGACGGAAGAAGCCCTGCACCGCCCTTCCTCCTCTCTGCAGCCCCAAGCTTGCTGCCCACACCGAGCCTGCGCCTCTGCTCGAGCCTGCGCCTCCTTCCTTGCCCTTTGGTGGCCCTACACCATTAGGACCACGAGCAACTGCTGAGGGAGGTGACTACGGGCATCCCCACGCTTCCCCTGCGCCGTCAAATCATCGCTAGCACCTAGTGTGCACCCCCTGAGCTTCTCCCCTTTGATCTGTACTCCAACCGTGGGGGTAGGTAATTTCTTGGAATCTCTAAGATTTTTATATTTGGCATGTTTGCAAGTTGCAGTGGTAATTGATTTTTGGTTCTATCGGTTGCAGCTGGAATGGGATGAAATGGGGGAATTGGGGCTGTGGGGGGGGCAATGCTCATGAAAATGTTTCTGTTTCTGTATGAGTGAATGGAAGCCTGGATTTGAATATTTTTTGTGCTATCCAAATGTATGTTCAAGAATTAGAATTGGGACTTGAATGTATTATCGAAATATATGCTCACGAAAATGTATCTGATTCTGTATGAGTGAATGAAAGCATGGAGTTGAATGTTTTTTTTGTGCTATCCAAATGTATGTTCAAGAATTGGGACTTGATTCTGTATGAGTGAACTTCCCAAATGTATATTTAAGAATTGGGACTTGATTATGTATGAGTGATCTTCTCATATTCTGAGTGAACTAAAGTTTCCCAAAACCTGATACTGTAGTTTGGTATTGTCAATGAACTGAGTGAACCGAAGTTTGCCAAAAACCTAATACTGTAGATTTACTTTCCCATGTTGCATTTTCTGATTGCATAGATCAAGATATTTGGAAATCATCCACCAATAAAAACATCACATTCATTGCTATAAAGAAGAAGAAAATTCTGGAGAAGGAGAACTAACAATTGACCAAACCTTCAAAATTGGGTTTCGAAACCAATTACCATTCAGACTAGACTGAAGTTTTGATTGGGAGTTCTTTGCATCAACTGCTCCAGGCAATATCTAGGCAATAAAACATCACATCTAGGCAATATCTGGGCATTCACTGCTATAAAGTAATGGACAAAATCTGGGCAAGCAATGGACAAAAACTGGGCTGAAGTTTTGATTGGACACAAAACTGGGCTGAAGTTTTGATTGGGCAAGAGTAAAGTACACTATAGGTCCCTAAACTTGGCCGCGGGGGGGGGGGGGTTCACTTGGGTCCAACATCTTTGAAAGTGTCCAATCCGGTACCTAATCTATTTAAGTGGGTCAAGTATGTCCAAAACAGCCCGGGCTGGCATTGACCGGTGACGTGGAATGTTGACCCGACCGGCGTGGCTCCAGCGTGGCTCCTCGTCATGTCGAGCGCACAAAACCGTGTCCACTCTCCGCTGCGTCCACAACCCAATCCCTAATCTCTAATTTCTCCAGTGGATCTCCTCCGGCGACGAAAGCGGCGGCGACGAAGGTGGCGATGAAAGCGGCGATGAGGAAGGCGGCGACGAAGGCTGCACTCTCCTCCGGCGATGAAGGCGACACTCTCCTCCCATGGCCGAGACGTCGAGCTCCTCGACGAGAAGTCGACGCAGGGGAAAGCTTGCACTCCCGTTGATCATGTGCCCAAATTGTGTGAGCAGGACCGTGGTGCGGTTGACATCCAGAACAAGAGAGAATCCTGACCGCGATTTCTTCAAGTGCCCGAACCATCAGGTGAGTTGTTGTGTCGATTTGAGATTTGGGATTTGGAGTTGGTTCTGATCTTGTTCGTATGACTGTCTTTGAGTCAGCGAGATGGTTCTGGCTGTAACTTTTGGCTGTGGGAGGAACAATATGGCAAGTATTTGTGTGAACGGGGCATGATCCATTCTGATGAATACAATGTGGCAGTGATGAAGACCGAAACAAAGGTGGAAGAATTACTAGTTAGAGAAGGCATAGAGGAGAAGTTATCTGTGCTTGTTCGCATGTTGATGGCAGTGATAGAAGTAGGAAAGGAAGTTGTATTTTTGCTGAAGGGTTTGCTTGTTGTGTGTGTGTTGTTAGTTAGTTAGTTCGGTCTCACTGCTGCTTTTGAAGATGAACATGTATGGCAGATGTTCAAATTTGTGTATGTAATGGAAATGAATGGTGTGAAATGGATGGATTCACATTATTCTCTTTGCAATTGTATTTGTTCTTGTGCTGAAATAATGGTGTGAAATCTGTTCTTTTGTTGAATTTCAGAACAACTATACTGAACATCTAACTGGATACTAAAGAAACACAATAATGCATCCAGGTCAAGGAGGCAGGCATTTTGGAGAAGCAACAACTAGACTTAATTGTTGAATTGCATGAGTAAAAGCTGTCGGCACACAAAATTGCATACAACTAGACACCTTCATATAGCATCAAAATAAAAGTCTAATGCATACGGCTCAGGCTGAGATCGAGGGCCTTGAGGCTTAGGAGGTTCTTGTCTTTCATTTGCCAATGGATGCAAACATCCACTGCCTACAACAATTTTCAGAAGCAAGAAACTGGACACTTTCAGTTCATGAACACAAAATTGCATACAACAGACAACTGGACACTTTCAGTTCAGCCATAATATTGCATAAAGCATTCATACCTTGTAAACATTCATAAAACATCTGATCTGATCACTTCATAGCATTCATAGCATTACATAAATAGTATTATATTGCATAAAGCATTCATGTCCAGTTCAGCCATAATATTGCATAAAGCATTCATAGCATTACAGAACCATCTTAAGAAGTCTTGTAAACATCTAGCTGGACACTTTGTAGGTTGACATAACTGCATCTCATCTGATGACTTTGTTTCTTCACAAAATCACAAAATACTATTGTTTTGTCTGCACAAAATAGAACTTCATACCACTAGTTGGTCTGCACAAAATAGAACTTCATACCACCAGTTGGTCTGCACAAAAAAGATCTTCATACCACCAATTGGTCTGCACAAAAGAACTTGCCAGGACATCATTCACTTGTTGCCAGTAGCCTCCTTAGCTTCAACACTTTTCTTGTGCTTCCTCATCTTGGCTCTACCTGCTGTCCTTGCAGTGGTAAGTGCAATTGGTCTGGTTGTGGGTACATTCTCGGCGATGAAAGCACATTCAGGAATTGGATCAGCCTCTTGTGTTTGCCTCAAGGATGGAGTGGACTGGACATAATCAAATAGCATGTCATCAGTGTTCTTTCAGGAATTGGACCAGTCATGGTTTTGCTCAACACTAAACAATTAAACAGATTGGCATGACATAAAATGCATGAAACAAACACATGTTTACCTCAGTGAGTAGCTGAGACAACATAGTGGAGCTCAGTTGGGAGGACATGTGCTCATCTGGTGGTAGTGGGGGCAGAACAGCCTGGGTGATCACAGGATCTTCCTCAATCTCTTCTTCAGGCGGTGCTTTGTGCTTCCTTATTACTTGCATCTTGGGCCTTTTCCCTGCCTTCTTAAGGTCACACCCCCTAACATTGTGGGTAGAAGACCCACAGTGCCTGCAGTGCATGATCACACCATGCTTAGACATTCTAGCTCCTAATTTTCCTTGCACTTCATATGGCTGCTTCCTTCTACATTTCCTTGGCCTACCCACTTTCTTCTCATACACAGGTGGTTTAACTTCAACACCATTCATCTTTTGCCAGCTCTTCTGGTCTCTACATGGCATGATGTTATGGCCATATGCCCTAGTATACCTTTCAATTGAGTAGCAACTGTGGACCATATCCTCTGGTGCAAGCCTCTCATGCCTGAAGCATGAGATAGCATGGTTGCATGGAATGCCTATCAAATTCCATCTTCTGCAATCACACTGCTTAGCATTTAGGTCCACAATGTACTGTGAGTCCCTTTCCTGCACCTGGAAAATGCCCATACCAGCTGGCAAAACATAACAGATGTTGGCCATCTCAGCATTCCTTTGCAGCTTCTTCATAATCTTGGGGCATATGTCTCCTTGCCATTTCTGCATTTCCTTTTGCTTGTTGTATATCCTGGTCATGAGTTGGCTCTTGATCCTCTCCATCATGCTTAAGATTGGCAGCTCTAGCATCCAAGATATACCTGCAAACATGTGTGAATTGTTATGTTAGCAACATACTTACCTAATACTAGCTTGTTGAAATCCAAGATAGAACTACAACTTACTTGTTGAATACTTCAGAATTGTTATTTAACAGAATGTCACACTTGCAGAAATCACCAAAGAATGCCCTAACCCATGTGTTAGGTGCCAACTCCTCTAAATATTCATAAGCATCCACACTAAGAGCCTTCATCCTTTCCATGTTCTCAGTCCACTGAGTAATAGTACTAGACCTAGCAATTGCCCACAACATATTCTTCAGTGTTCCTGAAAATTGGAGTAGAGATGTCTCACACAAAATTTGTACTCTGAATCTAGGAATTGATCTCTCACAGCTGGAATCAATCCCTGCAACATTACACAGTGTTTAATATGCATAACAAGAGAGAATTGATGAAGCTGAATTTGAATAAGCATGTAATGAATTACCTTCTACTTGTCTGTCATTATAGTATAGGCATAAGTGTTTTCAATTCCAAGGTCATTCTTCAGTGTCTGTAGAAACCATTTCCAAGTACTCTTTGACTCCACTTCCACCACAGCCATTGCTAGTGGATAAATACAGTCATTTGGGTCCATGCCCACAGCAGTAAGCATAATCCCACCAAATTTTGTCTTGATGTGGCATCCATCCAAGCAGATCAGTGGTCTACAACCTTCAAGGAAACCTCTCTTGCAAGCATCAATTGAGAAGTACATGGTGCTGAAGCAGCTGTTGTAAACACTTAGGAAAAAAGTGCTTCCAGGGTTAGACCTCCTCAACTATTGTGCATAATCCCACAGCTGATTGTATTGCCCAACCTCATCCCCATGTATGGCCCTCAGTGCCATTCTCCTTGCCCTTCCTAGTTTGCTCCTAGAAGGGGTCATGTTCCATTCTTTCTGAACAATCCTTGCAAAATTCCTAAGGGTCATCTTATCATCTGCCCTAAAAGTTTCAATGTACTTCTCAGCTATGAACTGTGCAGTGAATGTCTTCAACACCCACTCCTTTCTACAAGTATGCTCACCTACATATCTCTTCACCATAAAGCAATTGGCACGGCTATCCTTCGATGCATACATCTGCCATGGGCAACCCTTCGCACAGTGGGCTTGGATTCTTATCTAGTTATTTCTAGGCATCATGATATCAACTCTGTGCTTGCAACTATACTCAGAAATTGCTTTCCTCAGCACCTCAACTGATGGGAACACCAATCCAACTTTGAAGACAGGGTCCAACATGTCAACATCTGGCCTAAATGCCTTGAAATTGAACTTGGGTGTGTCATCATCATCTGAAGAATCGCAACCGCAACAACTCTTCCTCATCGATGACGATTGTCTTTGGGTTCATGAGGATTAACCTCGTCATCGACATTATCGACAAGCAGGTTGTCATCTCCATCTTCTATCTCATAGTCACTTGTCTACAAAATCGAATCCTCCTCCTCATCTCCATCTTCTATCTCACCGCCACTATCTCCTTCATGTTGCTCGATGGTCTGCCTCCTCTTTGTCCTTACTCTTCTTGCATTTGGTGAAGATATCATCATAAAAGCTCGATAGCTTCTCATCAACAATCCTCTCAATGATAGCTACCTTCCTGGGGCTCATCACCTTAGGCAAATGGGCAACTAGTTGTAACTACGATATCATCGATTGGCGCTTCCTATCTTCATTATCATGATCAACATACATAATTAAGTTCTTGTGACGGTTTGTCCTTTGCAACCATCTTTGTTAGTGTCAGCGTCCTTCTTGATGATTCTCAAACCTTCGCCAACATGTTTCCCCGGCAAACACCAGTAAAGCTTCAAGGTTTCACTCTCCTCATAGCCGAGCTGTTGGACAAAATCATCCATCCAAAGAGAAGACTACGTATCTGTCTCACAATGATCAAACCAATTCCGTTTACCACCCACATAGCTCCAGTTGCTACCATGTCCGCAAAAAAACCCACCATGGTGAACCTCCACTGTGAATTCGTCATTATCAGGCCCTACATTGTTAACCAAATGAAGCAATTTCAGGAAAACTAGCGACCAAGAAAACAAGATGAGAAGATTTTGTGAATCCGTGCTCAACACATCGCCACAATCCGAAACCCTAGATTACTAAAAACAGCATTGCGCCAACATCGGCCGCTTCGCAGAGCAAAATCGCAACCAAAATGTCAACCAAATCAAAACCTAAACCTAAACCAAAACCAAAATCAAAACCAAAATCAAGACCAAGCCGGGCACTGAAGCATGAAGCACGTACCATACGCCGGAGACGGTTCGCCTTCTCCCCGCAGCGTCGGCGCCATGCTCATCTTCGGTAGCCTACATCGGGAACCACTATTCAGTTGATGACGCTGGCAACCCAAAGAACCCCTCACCGTCGCGTCCGCCTGAACACCGGTGCTTCGATGAACTCTGCGCTGCTTGTGGAACCCCCGAGCGGTTTTGTGCGCTCGGCATGACGAGGAGCCACGCTGGAGCCACGCCGATCGGGTCAACATTCCACGTCACTGGTCAATGCCAACCCGGGCTGTTTTGGACCTGCTTGACCCACTTAAATAGATTAGGTACCGGATTGGACACTTTCAAAGATGTTGGACCCAAGTGAACCCCCCGGCCAAGTTTAGGGACCTACAGTGTACTTTACTCATTGGGCAATATCTGAAAGCAATGGACAAACTACTCACTTATCTGCTGATTCTTGGTTGATGTGGTATATTTTTGCTGAATGAAGAATTCATGATTAAAACTATTCATATCAGACAATAGTTCAGTCAAATCTTGAAACATATCTGTTGATCCATTTATGAGTTGCCAAATCTTGAGCATGTAAAGCATGCAACTTGTGATTCAGATTAGCCAAATGAAAACTCTGATTCAAATGGTGGGTGAATTCTAATATGGTGACCATTTGGTACTGCAGAAACTGAAACTGAAAGGCGAAATTCAGATTTTTTTTAATGTTTTTTTATACTTTCACACTTTTCTCCAGATCAGGAATGGTTACTTTCCAAACAGGTAAATTAGGGAGATTCAACTGATCCATGTTAGCAGGTGTCTTCAACTGAAAACATGATGGCGCTATTGAGATCATTTGCATCTCACATCCAGAAGTAAAAAAATGTTGCAGCTCACATAGAATTTGCATGGTTCTGATTGCATACATCAAGATAATTTGCATAGTTCTGATTGCATACATCAAGATAATTGGAAATCATTTAAAAAAATAGAATACTACTTTCGGCTTCAACATTTCAAGAACAAAATACATTTCAAGCTTCTATTGCTACACAGCCTAAAAATTTACATGCAAAAAATGACAATCATTCGCATCTGTTGCTACACATGCACTCAATTTCTTGGGACGCAGCCGACTGAACTTGGGATAGCCAATCCACTGAAGATGATGTCGGTGGCAAGACGCCGCAAACCCTACCTTTTGAGGAGAGTTGCTGAGGGGTGGCGAGGATGACATCCCTGTGGAGATGGTAGTGGCGCTAGAGGGGAGACGGCGGCTAGAAGGGGAGGCGGCGTCTGGAAGGGAGGCAGTTACTGGAGGGGAGGCCCATGAAAGGTAGTTGGCATCTCTGGTGGAGAGTCGCCGAGTAGGGGGCGCAGGCGGTCTTGACATAAAGTCGGCCAGAAGGTCAGGCGGTGGCGTGGCGAGGTGAGCAGGGGCCGACGCAGAGAGGCAGCGGCAAACCCTAGCACGGCGGAATGCGGGGGGCGAAATGAGAGAAAGTTCATTCGGGCGTGGGGTTTTTCGCAAAATAGCGTGAAGTGGGAGGTGGGGGTTATCTCAGCCGTGAATTTCGTGATGGATGGCTGGGATTGGCTATGTGCATATATCCACAAATGCACCCATATGTATGAGATATGCCGCCCCATTAGGACACTTAACTACCAAATCACCGCTCCAAGGGAAACAGGATGTAGTTTGACCAAAGATAGTACTACAACGAGCACTACAGCACATTCGCAGCATAAGAGGGAAACAGGATGTAGTTTGACCAAAGATAGTCAACCCGCATTACTCCCACCTCCTCCTCCACCGAGCCGAGCAGGTACATTAACATATATAACGCCATCGATCATACATGAATAGAGCACGCAAACTTACAACAATTAACGTAAGGATCACCTTACTAACGTCCGTGCATGTGGGCATGCAGCTGCTCGTGTTCGGGGACAAGTACAGGGGCAAGTACGACAGCAGCATCGGCTAGGTGTGGAGCTACTACGCGTCGGTGAGCGGGTACGGCGACGAGATGCTGTGGGCGGCGCTGTGGCTGCACCGTGCGACTGGGAGGGCGGAGTACCTCGTGTACGCCGTGGCGATGGCCGACGAGTTCGGCGGCACCGGCTGGGCCATCTCCGAGTTCAGCTGGGACGTCAAGTACGCCGGCCTCCAGATCCTCGCCGCCAAGATCAGCAGCGCAATGCATCCATTAATTGTTTTTTGGCTCCCTGCGGTTGCATTATCTGTACACTTCCACTCACGAAACACACGTAGCCTTAGCAGACACAATTATGCTGTTTTTATTAATTATTCAAGAGAAAAATGGTAGACAAAGAGTCTACAGTACACGACATTTTCTTCAGCCATGGACGATTGAAAACATTTTCTCTTCTTCAAAAAAGATGTTAAAAATCTGTAGGTAATGCCATTCAGGCGCTACCAATTAACTCGTTAATTTCTTTGAGATTTAAATCTCACTATTAACGCGTCATTTTTTACGTGCCATTTCAGTTGCTACTGGAAGGGAAGCACCCGGAGGCCGGAGCACAAGCCGACGCTGGATCAGTACAAGTCCAAGGCGGAGCACTACGTCTGCGTCTGCCTCAACAAGAACGGCGCCGCCGGCAACGTGAACCTCACGGCCGGCGGCATGCTCCACGTCCGGCAGTGGAACAATATGCAGTACGTGACCAACGCCTAGAGCTGGGCATTGGGCCGGGCCGTGCCGGCCCGGCTCGCCCATCGTGCCGGACCGCGTCGTGCCGTGCCGTTCGGCCCGGTCAGCCCGCCGTGCCGTGCCGTGCCAGCCTACCTCGCCTCCGGCCAAGCCCAGGCACGGCCCAAAGCCCGTCATGTCAGAGTCGTGTCGTGCTAGCCCAAGCCCAGCGCAACATAACTATAGACAGCGATGGCGGCGGCAACCGCCATCTTCATTTCTCTCGCCGAGGAGAGCCGAGAGGGAGAAAGGCGGCGTGGGGAGGAGAGAGCCGGAGGAGGAGGAAAGCGGTGCTTGGGGAGGAGGAACCGAGGTGGAGGGTGGGCGGTGTGAGATTGGGGATATGGATTAGTCGGGATGGGGTTAAGGTTGGGCGGTAGGGTGAGAACGGATTGGGCGAGCTACGAGCCAAATGAGGATAGGATTGGGCCAGGCGGAGAGGATTAGAGGATTGGGCTTTTTTAGTCTTTGTCTTGCAGAACGCGTTCTCGAGCCCAGCCAGCCAGCGTTCGTCAGTCTTGCGGCCCGGCCGCATCGCATCGCGTCTGCGTCTTGCTTAGACCGTGCGTCTTGACCAAGTTTCGCCAGCCCAGAAAAGCCCGGCCCAAGTCCCAGCTCTACCAACGCCGCCTTCCTCCTCATCGTGTACTCCGCTACCTAATCGGCGCCACGGCAAGAACCGCCGGTCTTCGTTCGATGCCAAGCCAGACGGCCTATCGAGATCTAGCATCGCTGCAGAGACCGACTATGTCCTCGCCACGAACCTGCACGGCGTGAGCTACATAGTCGATTCTGACCACGGTTCCCGGCGGCAGTGCACCACCGGCGCGTCCATCGTGTCCCACCGCTACCGACGGCGGTTCATCATCTTTGTGGGACCCGAATTAAACATATTTCGAGTTAAGTGATTTCGCCAGAGACGTAACCCTTAACAAGAAACAAGGATGATTTCAAGTACGTACTTGGATATATGTCTCATGTTAGCTCCCAGGATCAGCTGCTAACATGCACATATTCATATAACATTATATCACTTGCAGACACGATTAGAATATAACCAATAAAAATTAGCAGCGGAAAACATTAAGTAAACAAGAATAGAATGTTAAGTAATAAAAATAACCTTCCCAATGGTGCGCCACAACCCAAGGGCAATCGATTGGGATTTAAAACCGAAGTACCAACGTTATTGACTCAACTTGTTGCGTTACTATGATGTTTTTATTTGCAACATAGACAAGCCAACTAAGTACAAAAACGTACTCGCAAGACTTACGAATAGCAAGTTTAAATAAATGCACTTGGTGTCAAAAGATGGCCAAAATGGTTCCTTTTCAGCGTAAAGCTAGGTTATTTGACAAGATAACTAATATAGATTGAAATTTCCATTTGACAAACGTTTGAAATATGATATAATAGTAGATTCTCCGATTCATGATCAATATTCCCAAGATTTTATCATCATGAAATCATACCCAACGTGGGTACTTCACCCGGGTAAACTAACATCAATACACGAAATTCCTGTTCGTGATGACATTTCATTCCAAACCATACCCTTTTCCTATCCCCAACATCTAACTATGCATGGTTTCCCACAAGTAATATCCATGACCAGGGACACAGCTATTCGAATAGATTTAAGACTCTACAGAGTTTGTGCAGCTTTACCCACATGATATGAATATCTCTCAATGTCGGCCAATGCACTCTTTCGTAGGAGTGTGACTGAGATATCATAACGAGGTCGTTACAATACCATGTGTCAACTATTAAACCAACCGAGGTTACACACCATGGCAGACTGTCGGTCGCCTGAACCACGGTTACACTTCGTTGTGTAAGTAAGTCCTTGCGAAGCTTTCTGCTAACACAAACGACCCTTAAGGGCAAGTAAGACAAAACTTATCATGCCCCCACTAGATTGACAATACAATAGTAACAATAATAAAAATAAAAACAATTGTTAATCTATTTGTTGTTTGATAGCAAACACACTACAAATAAATAGGCCAAGCCTTCTCCATTAACCCAGCATGTGGTTGCATGAGTGACTTTGTTCAACACCACACAGACTGGTCCTTAATTACTCAGACGGGGCTACATAATTTCATAACAATTTCTCATCAATAATCCTACACCCGTCCAAGTTAAAATGTAAAGAACCCAATGTCCAACATGTCCACAATATCTAGATCCAAGATATGAACATAATCCTCAATTCCAACATAATTCAATTTAATCTAGGCTGATGGACTAGCTCCATCAACCACTGTCGACTACATCTACTAGCATGGCTAAGCATCGTTCTAAAAATTATCAAATAAACCCATGTAAAATATAACCTTAATTATTCAAGGTAAAAGGGGTAATCAATATTCACGGAAGGCCAATGCAACAAGAGGATATAACTAAACTACCCAATTGTCATACATGTAATTAAAATTAAAGCGATGCATAGAATACTTGAAAATCGACATAAATAGTTTTTAAAATTAATAGGAATTCAACATGCATCAAAGGAAAGAACTGCTTACCTCGGTTGGTACCACTCGTAAATACCCTCATATTGAATTCATAATATGTCGAAATCGTCGAAAAACCTAACAAAAAGATGATATTGCAATAAACTCCAAATAAAACCAATAATAACAAATTATTCAAAATTGCATGCAATTCACACAGTAGGTAGAGTATGATTTTAGATGAATTTAGGTGAATTTTTTAGTTCATTTGGAGTTCATATGAATTTTCTATACATTTTACAAAGTTAAAGTCATTAATGCACAAATAAAACAATTATCAAAATTTTCTATAACAGGAACATATTTAAAACCTAGTCCATTTAAAAGTACACTAAAAATTAAAACTAACAAAATTGATTTCATCAATTTTGGAGTTAAATTGAATTAGTTATGAAATTTCCAAGTTATTTGAATTTCTAGTGCAACTTTAACTCATTTCGGAATTACTAACCGAACTAAAAACCTCTTTCACTCACCCTCAGCTAGCCTTAGGGGATGATGAGTGGGGCTTGGGGTTGGGTTTGACCCGGTCAGCTGAGCTTGATTGAACACGCATTCTAGGGAATACGTCTTCAAATACTAAAAACGTAATTCGATTGAGTGTATAAAGATTACGCTTTCATTAAGATAAAGCGGCTCAAACTACACATCCACTTAACTAGTTAAACGGCCCCACTTATCATAGTCTCAAAGTTTTAAACCCATTTTAATTATATTACTAACCATGCTTAGAGTCAATGGGACCTACATGTCATCAGTTCACTACAAATTTTGATTAACACTTAATGACATACCATTACCCAAACTCGCCGGCGGTTAACGGAGCTCTCGACGTGAGCACTCCGGTGTGGCCGTGCGCAGTGGATCACCGCTGCTAGGGGTCTTTGGGCTCGGGATCAACACGTCCGGGTGCAAAGTAGCCCAACGAACTCGTTGCTGGTGGTGCGGAGTCCAACAGTCACCGGTGACGGGCTCGCGGTAGCTGGAGGCGGAGCCGAGGGGTGACGCTCGTGGAGGAGGTGCTATGGCGTCGATTGAGCTCGAGGAAAGTCACTTCGGGATCACCTCGTCACCTGTTTATACTAAAATTTGTCAAAATTAAATTATTTTTAAACCTACATTAGTGAAATGGTTTGGATTTTGGTGAGATCAAAATAACTTATAAAAATTTAATAAAAATTATATTAATTCATGATAAATAATCTAGTATTTAAGTAAATTATTTCCAACCACTTTTAATCACACATCTTTCTGGATTCATATTAAAGCTTCAATTCAAGTTGAAAATTTGAAATTTCGGGACAATTTTTATTACAACAACCAAAGTTTTATATTTATACATAATTTATACACATGACTCATGATATGCTGATCTAATCCGACTTAAGGATTTTGAGGACGTTATAGGTGCGTGCAGGGGTACGACGACTGGTTCCGCCGGGGCGGGGCGAACCCGAACGTGGTCGTCGGCGCCTTCGTCGGCGGGCCGGACCACCGCGACCGGTTCAGGGACAGGCGCGCCAACTACATGCAGACGGAGGCGTGCACATACAACACCGCACCCATGGTCGGCGTCTTCGCACATCTGCACAGCGAAACGGCGATCACAAACTAAGAGCAATTAAACACGAAAAAGATTAGGATCTAGGAGGATTTTGTGTTGATTTTGTTTGACTGTTTGGAGTGTTAATATTGGTAGACAGGTTTTAGAGAATAGAGGTGAGGGTGGTTAATTTGTGAGAGACGTAGGTCGCATGGCTGCATAGGCCGGCACTGTAAGCTGCATGTTTGTAGGATTTTTATACTCCAGCGTGTGTCTGTAAATGTGCTGGAAACAGAGTAAGTTTTTTATAATAATTTTTTTTGCAATGAATTTTTTAAAAGGCACATATGCATAGGAATAGCTATCCTAGTATCCAACATTGGTAGATCTGGAATTGATTGGAATCTGCAGTTCTCATTCTGCACACTGATAGTGATAGAAGATATGTTGAGGGAATCTGAATTCTGAATACAGAGAGGCTCCTACAAAATTTGGAACTACATATCTGCCTATGTAAGTATATACCCATACAAACATGCACACAAAAAAATGTCCTTATAATTCTGAAGTAGTGTTCGTTTAAGTTCAATGTATGAGATAATCTATTTTCCAAGGCCACAAGTACCAGGTATGAAACTAGGACTAGTATTGATTCTACGGTCAAAGTAAAAGGCAGGGAAGCTAATGTAAAGTCTTCTCTGATAAAGCAAAGGCCAATCCAATCTTCTCAAACAGAAAATTACTAGTACTATGAAATGATCATGATGTTGCTGCAAATCTTCAGTTGCCTCATGGTGTGGTAGTTGCCAACGTGTGGTGCGGATGATTGAGAGAACATGGTGCAGAACTGCAGATTATAACTGAACACAATCGTGCATGGACTGTTCAATCATCTGCTGTGCATGCAGAGTTTTTATTGAAGTAATGTTGACCATCTATATATACCATGTTCCATGTACATCCCACTTGCAGCCTTGCAGACCAGTTCTGTAACAGTGTCTGTACTTTCAGGCGTTGCAGATGCTTCAGCTTCAGCATGTCTTATTTACACACCTTGTATACAATTCATCTATAAGAATGATTACCCAATCAGATTGTGTGCATGTATAACTATGGGATCAATAGAGAGGATTGATGTGTCATGAATGGTTGGCAGATGTCGTGATGAGACTTGGAAAATCATCGCTTGTCGTCTTCAATGTGACTGGTCTCCAAGACATAATCCCTCATGAGCTTTGTGTTGGCCTCATCAACCATCTGCACACCATGGAAGGCAATGATAAACAAGAATAAACAGTCTTTCAGTACCCATTCATTAAATTGAAGCCAAAAAAATGTGGATGGTATTAATTTGTACAATATTCAAATTATGGATAGCAGGTACATCGTAGAGAAGAGTAAACCAACCATGAAAGATAACTTTTTCAGGTTGTCCCACTCGAAATCAGTCTTGACATAGGCAGACCGAACCTGCAGTTGCAGTTGCATGGGTAAATCCCAGAGAAAACAGAGTGAAAAGCTAAGTTCAGAAGATGGCATTCCTAATTGTTCTCAATGCTTACCTCCAAAATCCTCATAGCTGTTTCCATGGTGAAAAAAGAGATGAGATGTCAGTAAATTTATATGTTTCCATGGTGAAAAAAGAGATATGTCAGTAAATTTATATGTTTCCATGGTGAAAAAAGATATGAGATGTCAGTAAATTTGTCCAACAGTAATGTTAGTCATGAGAAATGGTAAACAAATCCAAGTGAAAAGGAAAAAGAGAACCAACTCTGCAACACTACATGACTACATGAAAGAATAGGATACAAGTTCAGAACTTCGAATTCGGTCTTTGCCTATGTTCTGGTCATAAAAACAGCCATTGCAAATTTATCATGTTACACTATAGTTCAGTGATAAGCAAAATGCCATGTAGGATAAGCAAGGTTACCCAATGCCTTGTGCCTTGGCGACTCGCGGATCAACTTTTTGCAGAAACTATCAGCGTCGTTCAGGGAGTTGCGGTTAACGAACTCCATGAGCTCACCATATGCTTCTCGATTGTAACTCTTTATCGAAGGAAAAGAAGACAGAGAAAGAAACAGCTATTAGACCATCACCAAAACTTCAGGTCCCTCAAAAAGAAAGATTCAGGTATCACACAGTATTATAGTCCATAGATCCATATACGCCCTACAAAGTTCAGAGCAGAGTGTGCACATACCAAGAGCAAGGACATACACAATAATACGGTGTTAAAAAAAGTGATATTACTGCGTTGCTTTTACTGAATTTAAGATTGTCAATAAAGCTTTATAAAGCAGTGAGAAGAATCGATGGCAAGAAGTCAGGCAACCTGAAGTTGTGCGAGTACAACCCTGACAGCCACGTAATTAAAGAAGTGCTGCAGATTCCTTGCCGCCTTTTTCTCTGGTGAACCCTCTCCAAAGCCTGAAACACACGCTAGTTCAGTCCACGGCACAATTCACACGTATTAAGTATATGGTGTAACTTTTCTTATCAGCTTAAGTTTTCGGATAAATTAGTTTGTGCATGCAACTCAATATAGTATTAACGTCAATAGATTCTAAGTTTAAGACTTGGCGAACACAATATTAATAAAAAATAATTGTGGCCCACTTCGTGTCCACGTCTTAGGCCTGATAGAACCTAGACGTTGTTAGATGTATATGTATTTTCTCCATCGTATAAGGAGTTCCTTGCATATATACCACACATGTACTTATATATATATATTGGCACATTAGCCTCATAATGAATACAAGCGCTATTCATAACATAGTATCAGAGCCGAGTTAGGGTTAGGGTTTTCTCACATGTTTTTCCTCACGTGAACGACGCCGCCCTCGTTGCCTCTGCTCTGCTTCGCGTCCCAGTCACTAGATCTTTGTCTTCATCTTCCAGGCGAGACTGCCGAGGCCAACGCGCGCTCGTCTTCATCCCAGGAATCGCCACTCGGTCTTCATCCCGTGTCGCTTGTCGTCTCGGCTCGATTTCTTCTTGATCTCGGCGAGACACCGCTTCCTTCTCCGCTCGTCATTGTCGCCGTCCGGCTATCTGCGCCGAAGCTCGCCCTAGCACCCTCGCCGCCGGGTCTACCCCTACTTGGGCCGCCGCCGCTAGGCTCTCTGCTTGGGCCTCTGTCACCGAGCTCTCCGCTCGGGCCGCCATCGCCCACGATCGGGCCACCGCCATCGCTCGGGGGCTCTCCGCTCAGGGGCTACTCCACCGCTTGCTCGGCCGCCGCCTCCTCGCGCCGGGAAGCTGACGTAGCCGCCAAGGGGAAACCCTAAGTACGTGCATGTGTGTTTCAGTTCTACCGATTAGCAAGCCGCCAACCTTCGGCCAAAGGACTTTTAGCCAGTTTAGCCATCTCAGCAAAAAAAAAATCAGTACATCGTTCTAACTACCGCGTCGTCCAACGTCGCCTGTTAGACTTCGTTGTCTTGGTCACTGCGTCGTCCAGCGCCGCCTACCAATGGGCATTGTTTTTGTTCCTCGCTGCCTGGTGATCTTCGATGATCTCAATTATCGGGAGTGGTTTCAGCATATGCGCCTCCACATACGTGGTCAACGTCTTTGAGAGTTTCTTATTGGCGAATTGTCTTGTCCGCCTAGCCCTGTTCCGCCTGCTGAGGCTGTACTCCCGAAGGATGCTTCTGAAGATGCTCATACAAAGGTATCTGAGGTTTTCGAGGATGCTATGGAGACATTTTAGACTCAGTATGTTGCCTACAAGACATGGATTGATAAGGATACTCATGCCTCTGCTATTCTGGTTGCTAGCATGGAGGTGCAATTCACTGGGGATGTGGTTGGTTTGGCTTCAGCACAGTTGATGTGGACACATCTACGCAACCGCTACGAGCCGTCTGGTGATTCGTTTGTATCTTTCTGTTATGCATCAGGAGCAGTCGCTGCAGTAGGGAGATGCCGCTGTGGATAAGTTCTATGCCCAATTGTCTGCGGTATGACGTCAGATTGACTTTTTGGGACCGGATGTTTGTCACACGTGTCAGTGCTGTCAGCGTCAGCAATCTCACCTGGAGCTTCGTCGTATCTACGACTTCTTGACCTGTCTTTGGGCTGAGTATGAGAAGACTCGTGCTCAGTTGCTGGCACGGCACCCTCGTGTGACCTTGTTGGAGGCCCTTGCCGCTGTTTGTGCTGAGGAGATTCGCCTTTGTGTTGCGGGTCTGCTGCTATCACTGTCGTTTTCTTCGATTCTGGCAGCTCCTCCAGTTTCTACACCGCTACATCTCCTGCTCCTCCTTCATCAGTGGTGCCTTCACCAGTGACAACTGCTGTTGGTAGCGTACGCTGCACCTATTGCAACAAGGATGGACATCAGGCACAGTTCTGCTACAAGAAGAAGAAGGATTTACGTCATGGTAGCCATCCTCCAAAGGGCACTGGTGGTTCCTCTTCTTAGAGGAGCTCTGGTGCTTCTGATTTTCAGGAGTTTCTCACACTGCTACGTCGTATGGTTGCTTTTGCACCGTCTGGTTCTGTTGGTTCTGTTGCACAGTCTTCTAGTGAGAGACCACCTTCTACTTCTTCCTCAAGTATATCACCTTGGATTCTTGACTCTAGTGCTTCCTTTCATATGACACATAATTCCACCAGTTTCACTTAGATTTGTCCTTTAGCTGCTTCTATCACTGTTCAGACAGCAGATGGTACCTCTCTTTCTGTCGCGGGACGAGACACTCTTTCCAATTCCTCTTTTCATATTCCTGCTGTTTCTCATGTTCCCAAACTAATCATGCAGCTCATATATGTTGGTGAGCTCACTAATCATGGTTGTCGTGCTATTCTCGATTCTGATTCTTGTTGTGTTCAGGATCGACGAACGGGGACTCTGGTTGGTACTGACCCTCGCCGCCGTGAGTCGCAACGTCTCTGGGAGCTTGACTGGCTTCATCTTCCTTCCGCTGCCCCTGCCAGTCTTGTCGCCTCCACTGTCGCCGCCGCTTTTGATGCATCCTCCACTGCGTCTTTTGCTCAATGGCATCATCGTTTGGGACATCTTTGTGGGTCGCGTCTATCTTTTTTACTTCGTCGTGGTCTTTTAGGATCTGTGTCTAGTGATGTTTCTCTAAATTGTCAGGGTTGTAAGCTTGGTAAACAGTTTCAACTTCCTTATCCTTCTGGTGAGTTAGTGTCACAGTGTCCTTTTGATCTTGTTCATTCTGATGTATGGAGTCCGGCTCCTTTCGTTTCGAAAGGAGATCATCGATATTATATAATTTTTATTGATGATTTTTCTCGCCACACATGGATATACTTTATGTCATCCCGTAGTGAGGTTTTATCTATCTACAAGACTTTTGCCACCATGATCCGTACTCAGTTTGATTCTCTTATTCGTGTCTTTTGTGCTAACTCTGCTGGGAAATACTTGTCAGGAGTCCTTCGTGGTTTTCTTGCTGAGCATGGCATTCTCTCTCAGTTTTCTTGTCCTAGTGCTCATGCCCAGAACGGTGTGGCTGAACGGAAGCATCGACATCTTCTTGAGACAGCCTGTGCTCTCATGCTTACTTATGTTGTCCCACCACACTTCTAGGCTGAGGCTGTTTCTACTGCCACTTTCCTGATTAATATTCAGCCTTCTTCTGCTCTTCAGGGTGGGATCCCAGTTGAACGTCTCTGTGGCAAGACTCCTGACTATTCTAGTCTTCGCCTCTTTGGGTGTGTGCGCTATGTTCTTCTTACCCCTCGTGAGCACACCAAGCTGATCGCTCAGTCCGTGGAGTACATTTTTCTGGGCTATAGCGCTGAGCATAAGGGATATCGTTGTTGGGATCCTGTTGGCCGACGGATGCGGGTTTCTCGGGACATCACTTTTGATGAGCCTCATCCTTTCTACCCTCATCCTTCTTCTTTCACCACTCCAGCATCTCTTGTCAAGCCGCTTTCTTTCCTGACTTTTCCTGCCACCCTCATAGTCACCACACCTCTCTCACAGCCTTTGGCCTTTTCGGTTCCTCCTTCACCATCTCCTTTGCCACCGCCACCCTGTCCAAAGGCTCCTCCTGGCCTTCGTCCTTCTTATCCTCTCTACTACACTCGTCGTCCGCGAGTTGAGGATTCTTCTAATGCGCCATTTTCTTCTAATGGTTCATCTTCTTCGACCTCTCCTCAATATGCTCTTCATGATCATCAGTCTATTCGGCCTCCTACGCGCTTTTGTTTAGCGGCTCTTGCCGAATCGACTTCTTATCGTGATCTTCATTGTTCATCGAGTGGCGACATGCGATGGCAGAGAGATTGTCGCCTTGAGCGTCTTGTACGTGGGATCTTATCCCTCTTCCCACGCGTGTTACTCCTATCATGTGCAAGTCAGTCTACAAGATTAAGACCCGCTTTGATGGTTTTCTTAAGCGCTACAAGGCTCGTCTTGTGGCACGTGGCTTTCAGCAAGAGCATGGTCGTGATTATGATGAGACATGTGCTTCTGTGGCTCACATGACCACTGTTCGCACTCTTTTTATTGTGTCATCTGTTCGGGCATGATCCATCTCTCAGCTTGATGTCAAGAATACATTTCTCAATGGTGAGCTGCGTGAAGAGGTTTATATGCAGCCACCACTGAGATATTATGTTCCTGAGGGTATGGTTTGTCGCCTTCGCCGATCTCTTTATGGCTTCAAGCAAGCTCCTCGTGCCTGGTTTGATCGTTTCTCTTCTGTTGTCACTGCAGCTGGTTTCTCTACCAGTGCTCATGATCCTGCTCTATTTATTCACACTTCGCCTCGTGGTCGAACGCTTCTTCTTTTATATGTTGATGATATGATTATTACTGGAGATGATTCTCAGTACATCACCTTTGTGAAGGAGCTTCTTAATGAGCTTTTTCTCTTGTCTGATCTGAGTCCTTTTCGCTACTTTCTTGGGGTTGAGATTATTTCTACTCCTGAGGGCTTCTATCTGTCCCAAGAAAAGTATATTTGGGATCTCCTTGATCGTGTTTCTCTTACTGATTAGCACACTGCTGAGACTCCTATGAAGCTTAATATTCCTCTTTGGCCCACTGATGGTGAACCTCTTGCTGATTCTACTTGCTATCGTCATCTTGTTGGGAGTCTTGTTTATTTGGGTGTCACTCATCCTGATATTTCGTACCCTGTGCATATCTTGAGTCAGTTTGTTTCTGCTGCTACTCAGCTCTACTATAGTCATCTTCTTCGTGTTCTATGATACCTTCGTGGAACCATCACTCGTCGTCTGTTTTTTCCTCGCTCCAGCTCTTTACAGCTCCAGGTATATTCTGATGCAACCTAGGCTAGTGATCACTCTGATCGCCGGTCTCTCTCTACTTATTGTATTTTTCTTGGTGGTTCTCTTATTGCTTGGAAGACTAAGAAGTAGACATCAGTTTATCGTTCGAGTGCTGAGGCTGAATTGCGAGCTATGACTTTATTGACTACGGAGGTTACTTGGCTACAGTGGTTACTTGAGGATTTTGGTGTTTCTGTTTCAGCACCCACTTCTCTTTCGTCTGACAGTACATGGGCTATTAGTATTTCTACAAATCCGGTGAAGCATGCGCTTACAAAGCATATTAGTGTTGATGCTTCCTACATACGGACACAGGTACATGATCAGATTGTTGCTCTTTAGTATGTGCCTTCAAAACTTCAGGTGACAGACTTCTTCACAAAGGTACAGACCAGAGCTCAGTACAACTTCTATCTCTCCAAACTTAATGTTGTTGATCCACCATAAGTTTGATGGGGGGTGTTAGATGTGTTATATGTATATGTATTTTTCCCATTGTATAAGGGGTTCCTTGCATATATGCCACACATGTACTTGTATATATATTGGTCTATTGGCCTCATAATGAATACAAACATTATTCATAACAGACATGAGGAAGAGTGTTGAAGTATATTGTTCACATTTTCTCATCAGTTTAAGCTTTTGGGTGAACTGGTTGGTGCATGTAACTCAATAATACTACAAAAGTTAAATGAATTAATTCAATCTTGTTTGACACTCCTAATTGATAGGTCATTAAGTACGCTACTGTGATGAAAACATTAGACCATACTACTTATCTATGCTGTAGAGAATTGGCAAAAATTTGCAAATTTTTGTTCCATAATGAAATTTTTTAGCAAGATATATTCTGAACCCAACCAATTCAGCAAATCGCCAAATTACAGCACACTTTTAAATACAAAAAATGGTGCAAAGCAATCAGGCACACTATCTACCTTTACTAATAACAGCATATGTTAGTTGTAATAATGAACTACTGAAACGACACAGCTCGTCGATAGTTGTACTTATATATGGTGCTGCAGCTACAAAAGTGACCAATCGTTCCAATTGTTTTGCCGTCGAGACACAGAGCAATTAAGACTGAGGCAAAAATGCATGTACAATTACCAGGAACATACATCTTGTGGCACCGAGGCGGCGCCTCCAAGCTCACGAGCCGACGCCTCCGCCTCCGTCTCTCCGTCCCCCACAACGCCTGCGCGGGGAGGAGGAGACGCCGACGAGCTCCGGCTCCGGCGGGCTGGAGAAGGACGCAGCGAGAAGCTGGCGCCATGTTTGGAATGGCGTTCCTCCAGGAGCAGCACTCCATCATCACCAAACTGTATGCGTCGCGCGCAGTTTGTGTAGTACGTCAGAGAGACGGGAGGTTGGGATCAACATGGAAAGGAAAGAGTACCAAGATTTTAACGGCAGCGAAACCTGTACCACACGTTGGCGCCATCCGGAGATATTAACCACGCAGCAGGGGCATTTTGGGTAATTTAAACAAGAGATATTTCTCTCTCCATCTGGGTTCGACGTTTCATTGTTCGATCGATCGTTAGAGAAGAAAAGGGTGGGGTAAGTAGGTTTATTCTGTTTGATTTCGGTTGATGTTTCTCTCTTAGTATCTAAAGTAGGTGTTAAAGTGGGTCATTCATCACCATCTCCAAGCTACCACTGTTACATAATTTATTTATTTTTTTATGTACGAGCAGTAAATGAGTTAGCGCCAGCAGTGAAGCTAGCTTAGCTTCGATGCCAAGCATTCTGACCTTAGCAGCCATGCCTACAATGCTTAGCATTGATGCAGATTCTCTCACTTCTGGCAAGGATGGAGATGTTCTTGATCTTGCTTGTGCCGTGCATGATATCAACAAACGTGCTGATAGGCTAACTTTTGATTCGCTCATGGTGCCCAAATATGCCCTATTGACGGTCTAACGATGGAAACAAGAGCAGGATGAGACCTTCAGGGATCGATAATGTAAGGTAACCCCACACTAATATATACTTCCTCCGGATACAAATATTTGACGTCTTGTAGTACTAGATTCTCTTTGTCAACGTCAATAAAATAAAATAGGAGGGAGCATGCTAAAAGTTCTTACGAAAACGCAGCCCCCCGCCAAAAAAATCCTACCTAGCTGCTCGCCAGTCCATGACCCATGCACGTCCAAGCCTAAGTATATACACTACTGGATTCCGGCTCTTTGCCGAGTGCCTCGAGCACTCGACAAACGCCTCCTTGCACTTTCGGCAAATGCTTTGCCGAGAGTCGACACTCAACAAAGGGCACTCGGAAAAAATTTATCGGCAAAGCAACCTTTGCCGAGTGCCTTTGTCGGGCACTCGGTAAAGGCTTTCTTAGTCCGAGTCAAGATTCGGCAAAGAAAAGGCCCAGTCACAGCGGCGGCCCCGTTGACGGCCATTTTGCCGAGTGCCAACCCGTCTGCACTTTCGGCACAGATTTTTAATTTTTTAAAAAATTCTTTCTTAGAATGCCATGGTCATAGCTTTCGGCAAAATTTGAAAAGCTGGCGCGCCCGTGTTCCCGACTTTTGCCGAGTCCATGACCATGGCACTTTCGACAAAGGGTCCTTCTTAGAGTGCCATGGTCATGGCACTTTCGGCAAAAGCCGAAACACGGCTTTGAGCCCATATTCCCGGTGTCTTGCCGAAGTGCCATGACCATGGCACTTTCGGCAAAAATCCTTGCCGAGTGTTGCACTCGCAAAGTGACCCAAAACTGCATTTTTATTTATTTTTACATTCCATCACGACAAACAAATCCATCCAAACATATATCACATCCATCACATATATATCTCATCCATCACATATTTATCACATCAATCCATCACATATATAACAATAAGTGCTCAAGTCCATCCAAACAAATCCACAAGTACATCACGTTAAACAAGTATATCACAAGTCCATCACCAAGTGAACAACAAATGAAAATACAACTAGCATTCATCTCGAAGGTGGCCATCGCGATCGTGGTGAAGGAAAAGCTCCATCATTCGGGGCGCATGAGGTGGATTATTGAACCCGCCGATTGAATTGCACAAAGGAGAAGAGATTGCATGTGAGACAAGATTACATTAGATACCTAATCTAGGAAGGTAGAGGTCATACAAGCAAAGCACAAGCGAAAGCAAAAACTTTCATACTCACAGGAGTAGGCTGCAATGCAGGGCGGAGGCGGAGGTGGAGCCAACAGCCCACCGCACAAATGGCCCGTATGTTGCCCAAGACTTTGTAGGAACTCCGTAATGTCCGACCTCTGCGTCTGGGCTGCCGCTTCGGCTGCTTTCGGCCTCCAGTGGCCGACATCCTCTCTTTTGCTCGGCCTCCATCCTCTGCTGCTTTCGGCCTCCAGCTCCGGCGTTGCCTCATTTCTTGTTCGGTCAGACTGCAATGTTTCACTCCAATGTTTGATAATGCAAAGCTAATAAAGGTGTGTAAAGATCAATGTCTGACGAGTAAAAGCAGAATAACCTCGAGTCGTCGACCGGTCTTTGTCTGTGATCTGCCGTGGGCGTATGGTAGGCTCTCGCTCGTGCTCGTGCTCGGATCTGGGAGAGATGGAGTAGAGCCGTGTCGATGAGGCTTGTTGCCAAGCGTAACCGCCCATGCTTCTTGCCTTGTCCCACCCTCATGACGATCTCTCCATCAATGTCACGGGTGCTCGGATCATGCTCGGCCCATGGGCGACCTTGCCGCCGGCGTGTACTCACCGATGCGGTGTGGGCCTTCCGGGTTAGATGTATGCGCTGGGCGGGTCCTCGAGTTGAAGGAGGCGTCGGACGTCGCCTTGCCCTTGTGGGCCATACACCATGCCCGAAGTCCGAGCAAAGTGGCCACTATGTGACGCCGATGCGAGAAAGACAAACAAGATAATTAGAAATCGGCGAAATTGAGCGTCACAATAGATAAATGAATTCGTGTACCCATGCTTGTTTGTATGCGGAGAGGTCGCGGCTGCCTTGATGGTGTCTTGGACCTTGCATCATCAAGCAGCGGTCCGGGCATCACTGTGCATCTGGAGATACTCTGCGTGAACCACTTGTCCACGATCATCGCCCGGCCTCGGGATACGATTGGCACCACCAGGGAATCATCTACGTCATCAAGTATTTGACATATAAGAAGATCAAATTAAGCGTACTTAATCTCAAAACGAATCAATATTAATGTTCTTCATCTACCTCAAGGTCTTGGTCCCGTCGTCATGTTTCTTCGTCTTTCTTGGTGACCTTCTCTCCAAGCTTCGACCCGTGGTAGGTTACGATGGCTCGGATCGCACCTCGTGATGCATGTCGGTGATGAGTTTTCTCTGAGCTTTGGTAGCCACCGTCCGCCGGCCTCAAATCCTCATCGCATCTGAAATAAGTCTCGCATACAAGCGCGATGTATCCATTCATTATTTCAAGAAAAGTCCAATGAATGCGATGTATTGAGCAATGTTGTGCGAGGAAGACTTACCCAAAACTCCGCCACCAGCCTTGTTGGGGTACTCCGCGGGGGCGAAGGCGTAGTGGTCGATGAGTAGGCGGCTCCGTCTTCGGCGACGTGACAATGCCGGGTAGTGTTGCTGCCTGAAGACCCAGATGCCATTGGCGGGCGTGTGCTACCACGACACAACCACCCAGTTCCTGCACAAGTGATTAAGAAAAATTATTAGTTTCTCTTTTTTTCAACATATCATATGAGTAGTGGTGACAACATCTAAAGTTACTTACTTTTGCCCTTCGGGGCGAATCACTGGGCGTCGGTCGGGATCACGAGAACTGAGGAGGCTCGCGGGACCTCGCAAGTAGACACTCAAAGAGGAAGAGGAGGAAGCGGAACCCGTGCCTACCACCTCCTCGTCGTCCTCGTGCGCCCCCTCCTCCTCGCCCGTCTGCGGAACCAGCTCCTCGGCCAACTCGTCCACGGGCGCCACCTCCTCCTCCTCCTCCTCCTCCTCCTCCAGCACGTCCTCACGCGGCGTGGGAGGCAGCCTCCTGCGTGGCCGGGTCCTCCTCCTCCTCTGTCAGACCCTCCACCTCCTCCTCCATGGCGTGGTCTCTGTAAAGCGAGACCGTCCCTCGATGATCGCCCGCCATCTTTGTTCACTCACCGCAATTAAAAAGAATAAGCAAGGCGTAATTAGAAATAGATGCAAAATGAACAAAACATAATTACAAAAAACATAGTAATACATGTATTAGAAATAGATGCAAAATGAACAAAACATAATTACAAAAACATAGTATTACATGTATTAGAAATAATCTTCATGATTGGGATTAATTTGGATCATAGGTCTCGTCATCACTATCAACATTGTCCAAATCATCAACACTATCCGAAGGAGGAATGTTGTCTTCATTGTCATTGCCTAAACGTAATCGCTCAAGCATTTGTAAGTCCTTCACGTATCGCACCTCGTCTCCAGCGTCCTTGTCATCAACCCTTTCATTGTTACATTATCCTAATATTATTCATCATATATTGATATATACCAATATCGTGTTTGTCTATCACTTGAAGAAAGACGTATGTAATCTTTATATGTCACATTCTACCTATTTTGTCTAAAACCTGTCTAAAATTGGACATATAATCAGATAAAAAGTCGAAGAGTTTGGAAATAATGTCTATTGAATATCGAGCTTCAAGTCAAAATATCTTCAAATAAACAGATGTTTTTAGCTAACACTTGAGCTCGCTGTGCTGCATTTCTTTACCAGTTTATATTTTCTATCATCTTTCAATTTTTCAATGCAGCCAAAATTGTACAGAAGGGTGCAAGTAAAATTTATATGTACAACTTCAACATGGATTGTAGTTCCTAAAAGATGGAATTTTGATCTGTTTGTTTATCTATATGGTCTACTGTTACTTCCCAGCCCCATGTATCACCATTACCAAAGCTATGTCATAAGACTCTGCTACTTAAATTGAGGGATAAAATGGTGCTTTCAAAGAAACAAATATCTTTATATGATTGTTATGCATCTCAGATTTGCAATGCTGCGGGCTACTATTTCTCTGAGGCATTACATCGAACAACTTGCGGTCGAACGGAGTAAGGTAGACAGGCAGACACCCACCTCACGTCGTCGTCCACACCCAACACACCAGCCCCCTGAATCGTTGTCGGAATTCTTTTCTCGAGTAAATGATGGAGGAAGGTGATCAGATGAGTTCATGCGGCCGGAGGCCCATTTAGCAGTTTCTCTAGCTACACCAGTACATATGCTATGCCCTATGGGTAAGGGCATGATTACGATTACACATGCATGTGTCTACCTAGGCCTACTCATTGCAATTCTACAAATCGCATAGCGGTGATGATTCTATTAATGGTAACAAGGAAGAAAGAAGAGCGGCGGCGCCATGCATACCTCAGAGTGTGACGTGACGACCAAAATAGGCGGCGCGGGCTTGGGCGGCCTCCTCCTCCTCTCTCTCGGGCTGGCAGGCAAGGCAGCATGCCATGCAAGTGATGCCTTGGCGCAAAGGCTGGTTAATGGTTATTCATGAATCATGATGCTCATCCATATTGCACTTCTTATTTGTTAACGGAATTGAGGTACCCAATTCTAGTACGCATATAGCCCCGCATGTGTTCCTTCTTATTCAATGGTGAATCACTTAGACCAACACTTACACCTCTCTCTAAAAAAAAGACCACCACTTGCGAGCACATACATGCACAAGCCATTACTTGACAAATTTCACATATTATCTTTTAAGCTAGAAGTGCGGAACCACTTGATTTAGTCAATATGGCCAATTATTTTCACATATTCATATAAGCTTGCGTAACTTCTTACCTAGTAGGTGGGTACTCTTAAACTTGGAGAAGGAATAACAATACATCAATAACTACAAGAAAATAAGGTAAATACTTGCTTTGTGTTTGGCTAGAAATTATAGAAGTGCCACAGGACACAAAAATGTAAAATCACACTACTCAACTCACAAACACATATGCAGCGACTACTAACGAGAACTAAACAAGCAATTAACATAGATCATCTTTGCTCTCATCTTGCTAGCTACTACCAACATCGATCATAAACATAGACTAACACAGATCACGTAAACCGATTCACAAATTAAAACTCTTGAGTTAATCACAGAGTACAATCACGAGCGAAGGTTAACATTCACACAATATCGTAATGCAAAAATACACAACCACGGTCTACAATGCAAAGGTAAGAGTAATTAACACTAACAAACAACAATTAAGGTGAGCAGAAAGTACAAGCAGTAGGGAATGGGGAATCAACCTAGAGGAGGACCAAACCAAAGAGTTGGTGAAGATGGTGGTCGGTGAATGAGGGAAGGGTCAAGTCGGAAGCAATGGCGGTGGCCGTGGCGTGTGGTGGTGCGAGGCGCGCGGTGAAGCAGCAGGTGTGTGTGTGCGGGCGGCGTGGCGGGCGATGTGTGGCGTGTGTGTGTGCGTGTGTGTATGTGTGTGACTAAGTCATATTAGGCGGGTTTGCAGTGCATGATCGGCACTCGGCAAACAATTTTAATTTTTATTATTTTTTAATTTCTTTGCCGAGTGTCGGATCGGGAGGCGCTCGGCAAAGAGCCAAGTTCATAGAGTGCCCCGTCAGGCACTCGGCAAAAGAAATTCAAAAATAAAAAAAATTAAAAAATAACAAAATCTTGGTGGCTGGCAAAATTAAAAAACAAAACCCTTTGCAGAGTGCCATCGTGTGGCACTCGGCAAATCTACTTCTTAGAGTCTTGGTTCACGGCACTCGGCAAATTGTTTATTTTTTTTTGGCCTCTAAATTTTTGTGCAGCCCTCCTCTGATGCAGGTACTCTATGTTAGAATTTGGTACATTTTGTGGCTTTTGTTATATATAGTTAATTTATTTCATTTACTATAATTATTTGGAAAATGCAAATTTGAGCTGCGTGCATCGAATAATGGAATTTAATGATTCAAAAATGATAGTCATGTTATTGAGTGTAGTGTGAGGCCGTATCGAGAGCGGACCCGAAATTTCGAACATCTTGTTGTGAAACATGGCCAAGTGAACTTCTTGGAAGTGTTTTAAATTCTATAAAAAGCAAACAAAGTCGAAAATTATGAAACTTGTGGAGATGTCATGATATCATATGTGGAGGCTGTGATAAAAATTTGAGAAGGTTTAAGTACGCGTTGTCACGTCGATGCTTTCAAACAGGACATCTCCATACGGGATATAAGTATCGCATGTTGAGATGTCTGGTTTATAAGCATAAATGCGTGACAACGTGCACGAAAAGTTCTCAAATTTTATCACAGCCTCAATATGATATCATGACATCTCCACAAGTTCATAATTTTGGACTTTGTTTGATAAATTTAGAGGCGAAAAAAAATTTAAACAAATTTGCCGAAAGTGCCGTGAGCAAAGACTATCTTAAATTCAGTGCCCACGGTGCAACATTAAGCGCACAGCAATTTCCCGAGTGCCAAGCGGCCGGCGCTTCGGCAAAATTTGGCGTCGGCGGAGCCGTTACCTCAAGCCGCTGCAGAGGCCTCCTTTGCGAGTGCTGCACTCGACAAAGCGTCGTTCAAGTGTTATTATATTTGCCGAGTGCATGGCACTTTCGGCAAATGTTAATTTGCCGAGTGTATTTCTTTGCCGAGTGCGACACTCGGCAAAATATCTCTTTACCGAGTGCCCGATATTTGGCACTCGGCAAATATTTTTGCACTCGGCAAAGAAGCTGAGTCCGGTAGTGATATATCATGGTATCATCTGATGCATATATCGTAGATTCGTTAGCACAAAAAGGAAAAAAAAACACGGCGAGAAGAGGATAAGATTTATTCCTCTCCACATGACGCAAGAAGAGAGGATTCAAATCCGGATTAACTAGTTCACCACCCCGTCATACTAACCAACTAACCCCGAGACACTTCTAGAATCGTTAGCACACGTCTCAAAAAAAAAGATACCTTAGCATCAAGCAGCCATGGAAATCTTAGAAATCTTGCTCTGCTAGCACAAGTTCGTCAATATCTTTAACAAAACCGACCATGGCTATAGGCATGTAAACAGGCCTAGGCCAAGTGCCAGAACAATTGTTTCAACCGCTGCCCATGCTGGCGAAAAGACGACACTACTACAAAATAAGATATACTAGACGCTTCATCACAGACGGTTCCTTGAGAACCGTCTTTGTTGTAGTTATCGCAGACGGTTCCTTCAGAACCGTCTGTGATATGGAATTACTACAGACGGTTTGTAAATAAAAACGTATGTGATAATTCACAGACGGTTCTTAAGAAGAACCGTCTGTGATAATCGCAAAGATCACAGACGGTTATTGTTAAGAACCGTCTGTGAATTATCATAGACGATTCTATTTACAAACCGTCTGATAGTGCAATCTCACAGACAATTCTTAATAAGAACCGTCTGTGATGGCTCTGTATATCATAAACGGTTTATATTAAAAACCGTCTGTGACTTGGAATTTTACCATGGTTCTCTGATTTTACCATGGATTGTGTGCCACGGTAGGGGCGCGGCAGAGGATTATGTGCCAGGGCAGAGGATTGTGTGCCGCGGCAAAGGATTGTGTGCTACGGTAGAGGATTGTGTGCCACGGTAGAGGATTGGCTACCACGGCAGAGGAGGATTGGCTGCCACAGCAAAGGATTGTGTGACGCGGCAGAGCATTGTACCACGGCAGAGGATTGTGTGTCGTGGCAGAGGATTGTGCCACGGCAGAGGATTGGCTGCCATAGCAGAGGATTATGTGCCACAGTAGAGGATTGTGTGCCACGGCGGCAGAGGATTGGCTACCACAGTAGAAGATTGTATGACGCGACAGAGGATTGTGCCACGGCAGAGGATTGTGCGCCGCGGCAGAGGATTGTGCCACGGTAGAGGATTGGCTGCCACCGCAGAGTATTGTGTGTCGTGGCAGAGGATTGTGCCACGGCAGAGGATTGGCTGCCACGGCAGAGGATTGTGTGCCACGACAGAGGATTGTGCCACGACAGAGGATTGGCTGCCACGACAGTGGATGTGCCACAGCAGAGGATTGTGTGCCGCAGTAGAGGATTGTGCCATGGCAGAGGATTGGCTGCCGTCGCAGATGATTGTGTGCCGTGGCAGAGGATTGGTTGCCACGGCAGATGATTGTGTGCCACGGCAGAGGATTGTGTGCCACGACAAAGGATTGGTTGCCACGGTAGGGACGCGACAGAGGATTGGCTGCCACAGCAGGGGCACAACAAAGGATTGACATTTCAAGCCATGGTAGAAACAGAGAGTAAGAAAATTTTCAAGCCATGGTAGAATCCAAGTCACTGACGATTTTTTATACAAACCGTCTGTGATGATATACTTATCACAGACGGTTCATATAAAAAACTTTCTATGAAGTATCACAGACGGTTTGTGATATGAACCGTCTGTGATTCGCAGCGTAGGAATTCAAAACAATTTGAACGCGTGCGTGGGAGGCAAAATATTTTGACGTTGTCCTTATATATTATAGCCGAGTCGAGGCAGGACGCGCTGGGGCGAGGCTCCCGCGTGCTACGGTGGCTGCTCAGCTTGTCTGAGGTGGAGATCGTCCCCTTCAATCCTCCGCTTGCTCACGCTGGCCTCCTCTGCTCCACAGAGTCCATGGCGCCGACGGCAGTTAGCAATCTGCCCTTCATCTCTCCTCCGGTCTCCGTTCGTGATGTAGATTTGCATTTACGCCTTTATTAATAAGATTTTTTTCTGATTTTGTGAAGGTCTACCGATGCACCATGTTGCAGGTTGTGATGTCCTCGCTGTTAGTTTCCTTTCTCCATGTTTTTGTGTTCTGTTCTGCTCCCTTCCCTTTTTAACTCTGCGGTCCTTTGAACATGAAGGTCAGTTTGAGGATTCGCTGGTAGATGCCAAGCCTCTGGGTTGGTTCGCAGGAGAGTCTTCAATCGTTTATTAGTTCTTCGCATCGTCTACCTTGCTAAGGTAAAACAAAAACATTTATGTACTTTGAGAGCATTCCATGAATTCGCTGAATGTGTTCTCTTTCCTTTTTGTTTTATCTGTAACAGCAGGTATTTTTTTGCATATGGTCAAACAGGTAGCGCAAAGACAAACACTGTGTCTGAAATATCGGGACATATAGTAGCAGATGTTTATGAAACATTCAAAATCCATTTTTTGCAATAGAAAAAACTATCACAGATGGTTCTAAACAAGAACCGTTTGTGAAAATAGACTATCACAGACGGTTCTCAACAAGAACCGTCTGTGATAGCTTTTTTCACAGATGGTTTGAAAACTGTCTGTGATGACCGCCTGTTATCACAGACACATAAATCCAGACGGTTCAGAAACCGTCTGTGATGACAGTTTAGAACCATATGTGATGACCCTTTGTGTAGTAGTGCGACCTCGGCGACTTGGCCATAGCAAGAGACGCCTGCACGAAAACTATGGTGTAGTAGATCTGATGGATAGGGGTGCAATCAGAGCGGATATAGATGGATATCGCTCATCTTGTATCCTATTTCATATTTTTTTCTCGGAGTCAGAGTCGGACACGGATAGTGTCGGATACCCATTTCTCTATCTCGTATTCGTTCCGCGCGCCTTCGGTCGGTCGGTCGGTCGGACATAAATTATCCGCTTCTTTTGCACCCCTACACAAGAGATTGGGCAGTAGGAGTGCAATCAGAGCGAACACGGAAATACTAATTGCTGAGCTGTCGAAGGAAAAAAAAACACTCAGTATCCCCTGCCTGCTCAGATGCAACAACCCACATATTCTAAAAATTTGCACTGCACATCATTGTTGTGAGGAGAAAATAGGTTGCAAACGGTCTTTCAAAATCTTAATGGTGTTATCAACAGCATGAATAATCTTCTTTACCTGCATTGCATGTGTAGTTGTGGATCACATTTTATGAAACAAAGTTTTTTGCAAGTGGAATTAAGGAGGTGAGAGATGAAAATGAATGAATTGAATAATAACAATTATACATGAAACTAAAGTGCAAGTAATAACAATTTATCCCATCAAAATGTATCTCATCTATTCGCCTTTGATGTCATCGTCACTTGCTTCACATGTCTTAATGTTGGTAATGCAAGAAACACGAAAGCAAATAATACAAGAAGCTAGGAAATTCAAAGAAACACAACAGGTAAATCACAACTACAAACTTGATGCACATTAATCCTACTAATGTATCTAGCAAGCTACATATACTTCACCAAAAGCAATAACCAGAAGGAAGCAACTTGAAACATCACAACAACATCAAGGTATATATGACAACCTGTTAACAACATCAATTTTCAACCAAAATGTCAATTTAGGGTAGTAAGGTCAAATTTGGACATGAGCATCTATAGAGAACATCAACTCTAGTAAAGCCCATATCCAAATATCATGATTTGCTGACCTATTATATTTGTCTATAAGTATATAATAGGCGTATTGAGTCCTAAACGTATGTATGTTCAATGTTACTTTGAATGATACATACTGGATTTGCATAATCTTGCAACCACATGTGTGTTTATTTAATTTATTCCTTAAACAATATACATGGCTATTGCACAAAATGTTAGTCATACTAGGTTAAGCCATTTAGTGAAACAAAATAGATACATGTATCATAGCTAGCAAAAGCCTACACTTTATATATAGTTGAGGGTGGTCTATGCTATATAAATGCTACGCATTATCTTGTTGCAATGCCAATATAAACATACGGTGATATTGAATTGTTATCATACTTATCAATTTTGTTTGGTTTAGTGTTTGTTTCCACTAGAAATATGGAACAAAAGGCTGGTTGATGGCTATAAGTAGTTTCAAACATCACAGCTTATTTTTTGTTATGTCATTAATTTTATTCATCCTGGTTGGTGGCTATAAGTAGTTTCACTATTAAATGCCAGGGCAAATTATGAAGTACATCTACAAATGAAAACATCAATAGAAACTAAAAAATAACCGATTTAATTATGTTCGGAATAACTGATTTAACACGTACATTGCTTAATAGTATGGCCAGGCTAATTAATCAATAATAATACCTTGTTAGCTTTTGTTTCACACTGCTCCATTTAATCCCTTTTGCAGGAGAAAAAAATGCTTGATCTACCAAAGTTGTTGGATATATGTGTTATTTATGGGCATGACAATGGCAACTTGCCAAGTTCAATGGTTTGTTTCTGAAGCATTTTTCTTGTTGTCAGCATTATGTATTCAATTTGTTGGACAAAGTTACAGTTTTAGATTTGTATGATCGTGAATTTTATTTGGAATTGTTTGATTACTATATGAGAAAAAACATAATTGCTGTAAAGGACCTGCTGAAAACCTATTTTTTTATTGTTCAATTGATGTATGAGAATAATGTGGTTGATGTATAGGACCTACAGGAAAACTCTTTTGTTAACCTACCGATTGACATTTCCTGTGTGTTTAAAACCACAAACACACGAGACATCGTTACCACGTGACTAGGCGATCTAGTGTCCACGTGGCCGACTTGAAACTATCCATGTTGATATGGATTCCCGTGTGTCATTGTACGAAAACACACGGGAGATGCTCCGTTACCGCTGCATGAATCCGTTATCACATAAATTCGCCGTGCGCTAAAGTTTCCCGAGTTCCTGGGCTAGCCGATGGGGAATTATTATTTCCGCTGTATTTCTTATAAATCACACGGCAAACTCAGACTTACCCTTAAAAATGGCCCTGTGCACCTTTTCCCGTGTGCTGGCCCTCGAGGAAGGCTGTCCCATGTGTTTTTCAGCCATTCCCGTGTGTTTTGGACACTTGGGAAATATCAAGATCTGGCAGTGGTTACACCATGTACAAATGTTTGTACTCGCACAAAAGCTTAGTCCTTGCATATTACCCTCTCATTCCCTATTCACATTACGCGAGCCTCTGCGGCTCCACTAACACGTATATGTTTTTACAACCTAAGCTAGAGGAACAAGTTTTGGTTCTACTATACCAATAATTTCATCGAGATTCAATCATTCAATCCCACTGCAACGACGATGTAGATCTCTTGTATGATGAATTTGGCAAGGAATGATCATGTTGCACGGTGTTTATTCTGTTAATACTCTGACCATTCTAAAATACTTAATTATGCTCCAACATTTGGGAAAAAATTATGTATATCACAAAATGCAAGCTTAATTTTTAGATTTTTTATACAAGTACAAAGTCGAAGCATGTATAATTAGTTGTAATGGCTCTTCAACGTTAAGAGGATTGATGAACCATAACTGTTGGACCGATACATGCAAGGAACATTGAAATTTCTGTCGGATTGTTAGAGTCGGAGGAATGGTACGTCACCGTCTTGTACTCTTGTCTCTTATGACCTATTCAATGGTAGAGGACCCCGTTGCATTGCAAAGAGGACTAAAGAGTTAATGATTGTTGACTAGTCCATGCATACAGTATCACATACAGCAAGGAATATGGTTTACCCAACCCGAGATGATCTTAAGTTGATTCATCTATGGAGCCATGGCGAGTTGGCTTGGTACAAAAGGAAACCTATGATCCGGAAAGATCTTCGTCGACCGTCCATCGTGAATGAGAAGGAATTATCGACTTTGATGATCCGCATGCAACCCATGATCGTGTGCGTGCATGGTGGTGCTCGTTTGTTGCTACTCGTGGAGCTCCCAGCCGCTCAACATCGCCGCTCATCACGCCGTTTGCTGGCGGCGAGCTCACCATGGCACTCGGCTATGCGCGCAGCTCTGCTGCTTTTTGTCTCTCTCGTTGACTGGTGGGACCCACTAAATGACAGTGATTAAGAGCATCTTTAGTGTATTGAACCGACGTCGATTCAAAGTTATGCTACGTAAGTATTTTAAGAACCGAGCTTGTTTTTCTCAAATGTATTGAACCGATTCCTACTAATAACTGAGACCCACGTTGCATTAAAAAACCACAAAATAATAATATCCTCTCTCAACCGCACTCTCTCATATGTAGTTGTTTAATGCTTTGAATCGACTCCTAAGTAGAGTTCGGTTCCATGCATTTTTTTGTTGGAATCGACAACTCCAATGTATTGAATCGATTCAATGCCTCATCTCTCCTCATTTGAACCAGCTAAAACACAACATTGAAGATGGTCTAAGAGTACTAAGCGGGATGACAAGTGGGACCAGTTAAGAAAGTTAACAAAAAATAATTTTAAATGTTTTTAGTAACTATGTCTATGACATATGGGACCACGCACTATTACTGGTTTTAAAACCGAGAGACTGACACGTAGGACATACATGTAAGTTAATAAAAATGAGAAAACTGCTTTTTAGAGGAAGATACGCTCTCAGTTGGATAGTGTAAATATCAGTAGAACTCAGAGGAAAATACGCTTTCGTTGTTGGAAAGCGTAAACACCATAAAATACGCATTCAACGTCACCTATTTTTAATTTCTGGAATCTTCAAACAGAAGCAAATTAAAATGTTAATAACTTTTGCATACAAACTCCAAATTGAATGAATCTTTTTTTCTAAATTTATATAAAATTATGCTCTATCTGAATATGCAACAATATATTATGCATGCGTGTATGTTTGTTTAAAATTGCTATATTTGGGGATAACGGTAGTTATATTCCTATTCGATGCATGATTCTCCCTGAAATATTGATATCCTTATTGTTGTAACCATTAGGGTATGGTTTAGACAATTAATGATGTCAAATTGGATTTTTCGAATGCGGATATCGCATAAATGCTTAGTTGGGCTTTAGTCTTTACTAAAATTGGAAAAATGGATGACATGTTGAATATGAGTTTGGGATATTTGAAATGATAGTCCAGAGGGGTTTACCTTATTATTTTGTATAAAATAAAATAAAAAACTTAGTTTGTGACGTGGGTGAGTTATATTATAATCTGACGAGTGTGAGAGGTGTATCTCACAAGTAGATAGGGGAAATCCTCGCCCGAGGCGATTAAGAACCGAACGCCAGCAAGCCCTATCTAAGCCTAAGCGTACAACCACATGTACTGGTATGGGACGGCCTTAGCTAATTAAGTCATCGAAAACTAGCCTTGCGTGTTGATAGGCCGTGGTAGTGTGAGCATGGCAGGTGTAGGCATGTTCGAAGGGGTTCCTTTCACCACGGTGTTGGGCACAAAGCTTGCTGACATAATAGTGAATGCCTTTCTAAAATAGGGGTGTACCCGGGTGAAGTGGGGGTGTTCATTCGCCGGGCTAGTGCAAGGTTAGGACTAGGTGATGTAAAGGCTTCGACACGTGTTCTAGACTGCTTGCCAAAGGTTAGTGAGCGATGGTAGCGATGGATGTCGAATAAACTAGAGAATTCATGTGTTGTGGGTAAAGTTGTACACCTCTGTAGAGTGTAAATCTATTTAAATAGCCGTGCTCGCGGTCATGAGCTTAGTGCAGTCTTAATGGGTATAGACTTGGTTTTTACAAAAAAAAAAAGGTTCTTGTTGGAAAAATGTGGGAATGGTTGTTGGTTCATATTTGAGTTGAGTATCATGTCTATGACTGGCAATAAAATATTGATCGCAGCCGAGGAAGGTTCAATTTTTTATTTATTCAAGTACTTACTTGTTGTTCAATATATACTTAACTTCTCTTTAAACTCTCAGTGCAAAATACTACATATTGATATTGCAAATAAAACTTGCTTAATGCTAAAAATAACTTGTAGCATAGAGCCTCACCCCTTGATAGCCTTGCATGTATATAAACTTTGTGATACACTACAAGTCTTGCTGAATACGCGGTATACTCAATCTTTCTTAAATTGTTATTCAGACTTAGAGTATGAGCCTATGCCGGACGACACGTTCTTTGCACCCGGTACTGGAGGGTTCGGTGACGGGTCTTTCTAGGACTTGTTTCTTGTCAGTTGCCTGAGGGTTCGAATGGGCATACCACTAGACTTTTGGACCTTATACATATTATGCTTCCGCTATTTCTGTTGCTACTTCTGATACTTGAGTTTTTATTTGGCCAGTCGGCCCTTGTGATGTATACTTTGTATTCGCCTAAGTTATGTACCTTATTTGTTTCAGTTTCTATGTATGTATGTATGGATGTGATTATCAATGTTGTGGATGTGTGTACTAGCCACTTATCATAAGACTAGTACAATACACACACTAGGGCTTTGGGTATTCTATGGCCGGGGTCCGACAGAAAAAATTCAAAGTACAAATTGTTCGTGATAGACACAACATCTCAAATAATTACGAGTAATCACAGAATAATTAAAAATTATTGAATTAGGAATTTAGGATTTGTGATCAAGGAATTCAGGATTGAGGATGCGCATGTTCTACTATCAACGTGTGCGATCTACCTCACCGGCCCTGGTGGCTTGATTGTTGCCTCGCAGCTCCTTTCCAAATCCTAGGACCGCGTCTCGCACGTGGCCCAGCCAGGCTCTGCTCGGCGCACGCCACTGCCCGCTTTTCTTGGCACTTTCTTGTTGGAAATATGCCCTAGAGACAATCATAGAGATGATTATATTTTATTATGTTCATAATATTGGATAATATGTTATCCTGTTCCTTAAATGAATCATTGGTTATGAACATTAACAAGTATGTAACTTGTTGGTGAAACTTTTAACTTATATGATGTCGTTCTAAATGAATCCTTGGTCGGATGTCAATGGTCGGAACACCAGTGACTCTATCGACCAGCACATGTATTGATTGATGACCATGTTTCACCGGTCATGGATATAGGGATATCAAATCAATAATGTGAATACATGTCAGAGAACATGGGGTTGGATTGACCCACCTTGAGACACTATTGAGATTGTTATGATTCTATGTGTCGTTAGTTGGTCTCAAGTAATGATGATGTATAATCCTTAGACCTGAGATCAGCATGGTTTCCTACATGTGTAATAACACTCTTAGGGGTTGTCAATCGTTACTCGTAACTAGGTAGTTTTAAAGGTAGCTTTCGGATATGCTATGAAACATGCGAAGGAATGTAACTGATCAGATATAGGATTTGCCCCTCCTAACATAATAGGAGAGATGTCTCTGGGCCCCTCGTTGTGGTCGGATAAAGAAAGTGCATGGCCATGCCACTAGTGGTCGAAGTGTTCGACCACGTGAAGTTATCCGACACTCGATCGAGAAAGTATTGAACAGTCCATGGATGACACAACATATCACCTAGAGTTCAACCAGATATCGTGAGGCAAAGAGAGAATACATGAGTAGGTCACTTAGTTCGATCAGTTACGGACTGGTCGTATAGAGATATGAGCTGGTCATAGATTGGTCGAACGAAATCACAGAGTAGTCAAAACCTGGTCGTAAGGAGTTACGAACTGGTCGTGACCAAATACGAACTAGTCGTATAGAGATAGGATCTGGTCGTAAGTGATAGAGACCTGGTCATAGATCATATTGCATTAAGGTTCGTCCGATATAATTTGTATGTATTCGGGAATCGTTATGTACTGCTAGGAACCGCTAACAACTCATGATCGAAAAGGATTTCCGAGTCACAACCGATTACACATGAACCTAACGGGTCGCACACTTAACGGGTTGGAATAAACCAGTACGGATACGATTCGTCAAAGGTGTTCGGATAGGATCTGTCACGAGCACTATATAAGGAGATGCATGAGGCTATTGAAGTGGACGGGTGGACGTAACACAAGACACACGAAAGTCATGAGTTAAATTGCTCCACCAAAACCCTAACCGCCATCTTCCTGAGAGCTCTACCGTGCGACTTGGTGCTAGCACACTGGCGCATAGTTGTTCCTTCCCTGGACGTGTGGATACCGTAGAGGCACTACTGCGGTTGCTGTTGCGCTTGAGGACGATCCGCGATCTTCATAAGGAACTACTGAGGTCGCTGGAGGAGACGATCTACCACCGCATTGAAGTACTCGACGTTGGACGATCGACAACGACCGCTACATCGACGCGCTCTTCGTTGGACCACGCTGCTCCAACCTTTCTTCCGCTGCTCTGCGCGTCTGGTGATAACGATCTGTGATCATCTACTTGCTTGGCTTCCTGGATTACGTGGTAGAAAATTTTGATTTGTTGCTATCGTAACCTATCCGTACCCTAACATTTCTACCTTGCCCTTCACGTGTCGTCGTCAAGGTCAAGCTAGAGCCCGGAGCCACCCTTGCACGCTCACCTCACTCAACGCCTGGTTGCTTGGTGGATTCACATGCCAGTGCTACCTGATGACCCAAGAGATACATATGTTGGGTTGGAACCTATTGTTCTGTTGGGTTGGCCGGCTAGGCTACACTACTTGAGACAAATTGCAAGGGGGGTGGGAATGGTATGAAATCCACTGGAGATATAAATATGAAGTATTTGCCCTAATTATCAATATATGTCTAATGTACCTATTACATATATAGTATTTTGCCCAAAAAAAATGAACGCTGAACTAAACACCTATGACCCTTGTGGGTTTCGCCCCTTCACGTGATAATCCGAGCGTTTTTTTAGAGAGTACACGTCTGGATACGCTCACACACACCACACGCAAGCTCACACACACATAGATGCGATATTAACATATGTCTAATATAGAGCAAGGGCTAAAAAACCCACAAAACACGAGCACACGCTTTGACATTGACAATATTTTACGTATACGTGTACTAGTCTAAAACCCCCTCCTAACCGCGTATTATTAGATAAGCACCAGCGTTCACGTCTAGGGCTCGAACGCTGGAGGACTGTGAGCTCGGGGCAACGATGGCCACCGATAATCCGAGAGCTGGAAAGGAGGCGCTCTCGTTTTTCCCACCTAACACTCGCGAGCCGAGACGTCACACTGACATACGGTCTCATCTCCAGCCACGTCACTCCCCTGAGTCCCTGACCCTCGTGTCGGTGAGTGTTTGTAGAGCTGGTAAGAAGATTGGCGCGGACACGTGATTGGTTGGCTGGGTCGTGGAGAGTGCTGTGGGCTGTATCTCTGACGTGGTCAGGCGGATAGGCATCTGGCTTGGCCTTCGCTGCGCCACTCACCAACACCGCCTCACCGCACACGTCTCCACAATCAAATATGCCAGTGACGGAACAGGGATTAAAAAGATTCGAGATAAACTCGTAGTATAAAAAATACCAATCACAATGTGATTCAATAGTTAATATAACTAATAATATCAAATACGTTCAAATTATCAAAATCTAACCGATACAATCAAACAAACATAGATAAAAATTTCTACAAGACATCAAAATTTACTGAAATTGAATCAAAATTCAAAGCCATGCTCAAGGGCTCAACTCTCAATCACCGCTCAGGTGCTCACCTACTGCCTGTTGGCGCTGTGATTCTGCGATGGTCGACAACCGACAGTGCAAGCTGCGAATCTCGGACCTCGGCTCGGTGGACGGTGGCTCAGCTAGGTCGACGTATTTCAATACTAGGTTCTGATCCCATGCTAGCCAGCAACAGATCGAACCCTTGCAATTTACTAGGATACTTGCTTATTGTGGAGGCTCGAGTATATATCATTCTTTCGCATAGTGATCGGGTGTCGTACTAGTTGGAATACACTTGGTTAGCTTGTTTACCATCTCCATTTTTGCTATTGTTTACCAATCTGTTGATCATTCACAATTCACCTTATTTGCAACTACTACACATGTAGTCTATGTAGTACTATGTACTCTACCAAGCTAGCGAGCTGCGATGCAAGGAATGGATGATCGGGTGATTGGACGAGACCAAATCAATCAAGGAAATGACGAGCAACAAGAGCACCGGGGGTGGGGGGAGACTCAGGGCGGCCGCCCCGGCTTCCCCTAGGGTGGTTCCGCCACTGATGCTAGAAGGCACGAGAAGGCCACCGAGGCGTGAGGAAGCAGACAACCGTCGTGGGATGCTACCAGTCTTCTCGTTGAGTCTCCGAGCTTGCTGTCGTGCTACACCTCAGTGGTGGGAAGGGTTTGGCAGGAGGGGGATGAGAGGAGCGCATGGGGTTGCCGCCAGTGAGGAGTGATTTTTTTTATTTAATTTTTAAAAAATTTAGTTTAAAGTTAATCCCTCGTAAACTTTATTTCCAATTCTGATCCCTTTGGCAATGCCACCACCCGTGGCGTGACCAAACCGTGCTATCACGCCACCTATAGTGACGTGGCCAAAGTTGTCACGCAAGCCCTCGGCTAAGCGTCGTGCCATCGTGGAGGGCTTGCGTGGCATCAGTCACGTCGAAACTCATGTCGTTACGAGGTATATTGTCACACCACGAGAGTTGGCGTGACAGTAGCGACTTAGCTCCCTCGGCCTGACAGTAGGTCTTCATTTTCCCCAACCTCTCGTGCCTCTCTCCTCCTGTTCCTCCCGCTGTGTGCTGTCCTCCTGCCGTCGGCCCTACTCCCCCCGTCGGACTCCCTCCTCCCCCCGCCGGTCGTCCCTCCACCTGCTGTTTGTCCTCCTCCGCCGCCAGGTCACTGTCCTCCTCTGCGCCTCTGCCCGGCCAAGACGGTGGCCTCCTCCGTGCGCCTCCTCACGAGTCCCGGCCGCCCCTAGGGTTTCCTATAGCTCCCGGCGCTGGCGTCTTCCCCGCAGGTGATCGAGGTAACTGGTCTCCCTCTCAGAGTTGTGATACACTGATTGTATAATTGTAGATTGTGTGACTAGGAGTTATAGATTGTAGATTGTATAACTGGCCGAAATTTTATTTTTGTTACACTGGAAGTTGTGATTGTGTGAATATATGATTATAGATTGTGGATTGTTGATTGGGGATTTACCACACAGAATTTCTAAATAATAACATTCATCAAAAATCATGGCCCCTATTCCCTATCCCTCCGCTTGGTTAATCGTTATTCGTGTGTTCTTGTGGTCTATGTATGCCTTGCTGTTTAGGTGTTCGACGAAATTACTGATAGGTTCTTGGTGTTGGTGTGCTACTCAGAGACGGGTGAATTGGGCGTGCGCTTGTTCTAAGATGTTGTGATCATAGACTGTGGGAATATGATGACTGGGTCAGGTTTTTGGGTTTTGGTGGTCTTGATTTATCGATTTTATCAAGGATTGCAAAAGAATTCATTAGTAAATAATCAAAGAATGTTGACCCATTAAAATATTAATTATTCAGAATTGCACAATTTAAAGGTCTGTGAAATAGCAGGATTAAGTGTAACTAGGCGTCGAAAATTATTTGCTCAAATGTTTTAGGACCTCAATGAATTTCTTAAACTACCAGCTCAATTCATGTATGTTTTTACTTTGGTGTTTACCTATCTTGCATTGATTCTTGTCAGGAGGAACTCGTACCAACCGATTATGTAGTTGTTGATTCCATTTTGAATTCAGTAGTAGCATACATGTATTATTGTAGATGCCATCATTTCAATGAACAATCTGTTCATTCTTGGGTAAATAAACTTGCGGTTTGCATAACACCGAGTACAAAGCGGTAAATATTTTTTTGTCAGTTTCCGACGTTGTGTAATCCATTTCTAATGCACAATGTATTTAGTTTTTCCCAAATTATGAAAGGACCTCTATAGAAATCAAAATAAAGGCTGAAGGCGTAAAAAGATGACTTACCTCATTTCCGAATACCAAATTTCTCAAACGAGTGGTTCGTGGTGCCTCCGAGTGTGTAGCTCTGGCGTACCCAGGAGAGAAGTCCTGGGCGTACTTAGGAATGAACCCTGAGCGGTCCCAAACACATTGTTTGGGCAGTCTCGAGAATGGGATCTCGAGCATACCTAGGCACGTGGATCTAGGGTAGTGTAGGTTCGCACTCAGAGGTAAGCTCTGAGCGGTCCCAAACACGTGGTTTGGATGGTCTCAAGAACGGGATCTCGAGCATGATTGAGCACGAGAGACTCAAATAGTGTAGGATTTGTATCTTTTTGTCTCATTGTTTTTTGGTGTTATTCGTTCATTGTGTATGGCCTAACACACCTCAATCAAGGGTTGGTCTCTGCCAGATAAATATGACAGTTACAGATCACAATTGCCCCTCCATTGAAAATTGACATAAAGCTGACTACTATGGAGTATCTCTTTCACATTCATTGTCCAACAACCCGAAAACTTCATTTAACAAGATGTAATGTTCCATGATTACTGTAAACCATCATGCTCATTAATGTAACTACAAAAAAAAGTACTGTCACAATACAGTACATAGCAAGAGGAACAAAGTTGTAATTAACCATACGTTTGTACCTTCAAACTGCTAGCATGTGTCAACTGAAACACAGCTTTTGTTAGGTACAATGTTGATTTTGATATTTCGTACTTCTAGAATTTTGTACATATGGCATGCAATACTGACTTTGCAATATTTTGTTGGATGTAGATGGACAAAGTTGTACGTGTATTTACTGGTGAGACGATTAACCAAACAGGTAGTTCTATTGACTTTGGTGGCATGGAAGCGACCGTTCTTTTGTCTCGCGAATCACCAGACTTTCGAACTCTTCTGACTAGGATTAAGTCGACCTTTAGATGGGATGAGCCCGGGTCATTGTCGGAATGCAGGGGCGATATGACGCTGGGCTGGGTTCTAGGGCGCACGCCTTGTTGGTGCCAATCTTGTCCGACAATGATTGGGACATGTACAAGGATATTGTGCTCGCATCTTAGTTCCAGCTGTTGGAGGTGGCGGTGGAGAGGACAATCGTTGTTAAGGATTTGCCAAAAAAAATGGATGTGGTGAACGGCAACACGGAGGAACTAGACCCCCGCTCTCCATCTTTCGGGAGGCCCCCCAATGGAGGAGCAACCTTCCCAAGAATTCGTTAGCGTCAGTGTGTCGTCTCCTATTTATTCCCCGCAACATGTTAGTGACCCCGTGACTGATTTCAATGGCGCTATAATGAACAACGAGCTTAAGGAGGAGGTGTTCCGTGATGGAACACCCCGTGAAGTGGAGTCCGACGAATGATGGAGCTCGACCGAAAACGAGGCTCGCACACCGCTTTTCTCCTCTACTGAAGGTCGGGTTCTTCGCAGTGTAATGGGTGAGGTCCCGTCAGTGCATGCATTCGATGATGTCAGAATGGTTGATAAGGCGGTTTGTGCTAATGGGTTGGCGAGCAGGAATGGCATTGCGGTCCGAAGAATGACATAATACGGAAGAACATGTTGTTTCCAAGCATGGATGATATGAAGGTTTGGCTGCAAGAATACTCAGTGCGGCACCATCGTCCGTTCGTAGTGCAACACTCCGATGTGAACAAGTGGTATACCGTGAGGTGCAAAAGGGGGTGCGGATGGAAGGTATGGGGGTGCAAAACAAGGGACAAGCAACGAAAAATAGCGAATGTGAAGCAGCCTCACTCTTGTGGGACCGCACAAGTATCCGGGGAGCACCTTCAAGCCACCGCTAATTTCATTACAAGGCGTATTACCACGGTTGTGGATGTTGATCCTGATGTGACCATCGCCACACTCATCGAGGTTATCTTTGGGTTCATTAAGTACCGTATGAAGTACGGGAAAGTATGGAGGGCAAAGCAGAGAGCGATGAAGTTACTGTGGGGTGATTGGAAGGAGGCTTATGGGTCACTTCCTCGAATCCTAACCGCTATGCAGGCCAATAATCCGAGCATGGAGTTTGATATTTGACACGGCAACCGAATGGAACCCGATGGAGGGTTTATGAAACATGTTCTCGGGAGGGTGTATTGGTCCTTTGGGCAATGCATAGAGGCCTTCAAACATTGCAGGCTTGTCTTATTAGTCGACGCCACATTCCTGACTAGAAAGCACTATGGTGCCTTGATGCTCGCCGTGGGTATTGATGCGGAGGACCAGCTGATTCCATTAGCATTCGTATTGACAGAGGGTGAGACCAATACAAACCAGGAATGGTTCCTAGATATAGTTCGTCTACGCCTCGTTGGGCACGACAAGCGAGTTTGCATCGTCTCGGACAGCACCGCAAGACTAACTGTTGTGAAGAGCAGACTTGACGGACACCCGGGTGTGCTGCATAGGTGGTGCATGCATCACTTAGCAGCTAATTTCTTTAAGCAATGCAGTAGGGAAGGTCTCACAAAAAAGCTCAAGCTGTTGTGTGGATGTTTGGAGAAGAGGGACTTCGAGGTCAAGTTAACGGAGCTGAGGGGACTGACCAACGAACGGGGTAATAAGTGGTTGGACAAGGTCTTACAGCAGAAGATGAAGTGGGCACAAGCATACAATGAAGGTGGCTGTCGGTATGGTATGATGACAACGAACATCTCGGAGGTGTTCAACAATGTTATTAAGGGCATCCGTGCTATGCCAGTATCGGCTATCTTGGAGTTCTTATTTCGGAAGACCAACTCATACTTTGTGGATCGGTGGACCCGAGCAAGGGATGCGTACAACACCGGCTAGCGTTGGGGTGCGGCTGCTACCAAGCACCTTGCTATCGCAAAGGCAAAGTCATGCAAGCAGGAGGCCGAGGAATACGATCCCACTTTGCATATATACGCCGTTAGGGCAGCTGGGGCACATCAATAAGGGGCGAGCATTATGGTGGGCGAAACCATAGAGTGAACCTAACTGCGGGAGACTGTACTTGCATGGTCCCGACGTTGCTACATGTCCCATGCTCTCACATTGTCACCGCCTGTCGCGTACGCGGCGTAAGTCACCTTTCTGACACCTTCATTGTGGAAGAATTCTAAAAGCTAGCCACGATGAGAACTTGGGAGAAGAGATTCGAGCCTTACCTTGATCCCTCGCATTGGCCACCGTACGTAGGGGAGGAATGCATTCCCGACATAGAAATGATGAACAAGCGACGCGATCGAAGGAAGAGGAAGAGGCTTCGTAATGACATGGACCTCTCACAGCAAGGCGGTAAGGACATGTACTGTCTTGGGGACTTCAACGATGCTAGCAGCACCAATAGGTGCTTGGAGTGTCACAAGCAACGACACACCAGGGCAAAGCACGTGACTAGATATTCCCAGCCGCGTAGGGATAGGTGGCACCGCTCTCGTGTTCTGCCCCCTGAGGTAACCACTGTTGTTGTTGTGTGAAAATGATTGTTCTTTATTTATAGAGTTCACTCCTTTGCATTTAACAGATTGTTTTGCTCATCTTTTGTATTAATAAAATCTTTTCATGTAATGTAGGACGCCGCAGCACTCGTAGTACATGTTGCTCCTCTCGAAGTATGATGACGACCACCGCACCCACCGCATAGCCGACGATGGTGTGGTGAGATTTGCTCATCTTATATTCGATCATGCTTCCAACTTATCCCCCATGTGTTTGTGTCTCTTATTTATTTGCTTATCGCTCTTGCAGGTACTCCAGCCACTTCGCCCTCGGACCCACACTCCTCTGGATTGGGATGAGCAGTACGTGTCGCACGTCCGCGATGCCAGTCTCCTTAATTTGGCGCAGATAGTCATCAACGGACTCCCCCGTATGGACGGTGCTGTGATGACTGCACTAGTGGACTGGTGGCACCCAAAGACCCACACCTCCCACCTACCGTCAGGCAAGATGATCATCACACTTCAAGACGTCGGTATGATTATGGGTCTCCCCATAGATGGGCTTCCAGTGACTAGGGATATCAACAGCGTGGGCTAGCGAGACTGGATGGGAGAGTGGCTTGGAGTGCGACCAGAGGACACCTTGTAGACTCAAGGGACAACCAGCCATCCATGGTGCTTGCGTCCTGGCTGCGCGTGAACCTCAACGTGTGCCCGCTGAACGTAAATGTGGACACAGTGCGGCGCTTCGCACGGGCATGGATTTGGCATCTTCTCAGCTCCTTCCTCTTCCCAAACGGTACCGGTAACACTGTCTCCTGGATTTACTTGCCAATGTTGGCAAATTTGGCGATGACAAGGACTTACAATTGGGGTTCTGCCACACTAGCATGTCATTACCGGCATTTGTGCGATATGTGCCGATCATGGGGTGCGGACGGCAACTTGGGTGGTTGCGCATACCTCTTGAAGGTTTGGATGTGGGAGCGTTTGCCCATGGGTTGGCCTACTCGTGCTACCTTGCAGGTACCCATCTTTTCCATTCGTCATATATGTCTCGTTCCACCCGAAATGCAACTAAAATCTATCTCCTTGCAGGCATGGCCTCTTGATGACCCTGCGTCTGGACTGATGGTAGCCTACCTTTGGAGCTCCATCGTTGCACTTACTAGGCGTCCGAGGTCGCGGTACATCGCGTATACAAACGAGCTCGACGTCATCACGTAAGACCAGTTACATACCTCATAAGTTACTTTGCTTGCTACATTCACCTCTTCGAACCATGATTTCATCACTATTGTCTTCTACATCTGGTGCAGGTCACGTGGTTGCCATACGTCCGCGACTAGGTCGTCGGCCTAGAACTAAACCCGATGTGCGAGCGGGGCATCACCTTGTGGAGTACCACTTGCCCCATCGGGTGATGAGGCAGTTTGGGAAGCTCCAGGCCACTCCACCATTGGTGTTCTCGATAGATCTGAACCTTCACAGGTAAGGGTACCTAACGCCATGCATTTGCAGCTTCGGTAGCAGTTTCAATGCTAACAATTTGATTCTCGATGTGGCAGGATGAACTGAAGGCGGAGGTACCGGCACACCGACTAGGGCCATTATCACCGTGACTACTTGTTGGAGTGGGCCGACCGGGCCAATCAGTCGAGGGAAGTGTCGTAGGTCCATCAGAGGACTCATTTCGTTCGCTATCTCCGGTGGCTCCACGGCATCGCGCGCCTCTAGCTTCAACCAGCCATGACCCATACGGACATAGGGGAGGGGCACTCGTCCGAGGAGGATATCGTGGATGATTACGATGAGTTCACACAAACGGGCACGCAGCCAGAGAGGTCCCCCAGCAACACTTATTACGTGAGTACATTTTATCCCGCTACTATTTTGCAATGTCGCGATGAGAAAACTAATTTACTTTGTCTACTCCTTTGCAGGGAACGCAGCTCGCACGCATAAGCAATGAGGCCGGTGAGGCCCTCATGCTACCCGAGGGTTCGGAGGGGAGCCTCCAACACTTGAGGGATTTTGTTGAGGTAACGCACACTATTTTAAATTAACACACACTTCAATTTCTTTATTTTTGTATTGTTCTTTATTTTAGTACTTCAATTTACATCACTTTATGTTTTAGTACCCATGTTATTTCTTTTGTTATATTAAACTTCAGTATCTTTTTTTGGTTAACCTTGCAGATGGTTTACCGCCGATGCCGGCGATTGGCCGCAAAAATGAACTACGCGGCGGTGGTGGGAGAAGTCGTGCAACCTACCTGGCTCGGAGTGGCTCCTCTCGTGCTACAACATCAAGCGCGACGACATCCACTTCGGCGGCATGAGACGAGGATGAGGAGGAAGATGAGTAGCACGACGAGGATCACGACGAGGAGGACAGCAAGGATGTGCATGCCAGGCTTCCCGATGAGCTGGTCCTCTCGGACCTTCTTGATGAGCCAACCCCCACACAGCCGATTCAGGGATCGCGTGTGATCGCACGGGCATCAGTTCGGTAAACATCGTGGAGGACACGCGAGTCCAACATCCAGTAGAGAGGTACACACTGGGAACGGGTGCGCACCAAAAGCACAAGTGATGCGATGAATAGGTGTATGCATGTCTGTAAAATTCAATGAAATGAAATGACTCTATTTCAGTGAAATAAGATGACTATGTTTAAATGAAATGATAAGACTCTGTTTGAATGAAATGATTGCATGAAATTATTTTTCTGAGTTGATATATGAGATGATTGATGCATGGTTCATGTTGAATGAAATGAGATGACTGATGGATGAACTTATTGCATTAACTGTTGTTTGAATGAAATGATTGAAATGATCCATAGATGTCTCTTTTCTTATTACAGAGGTTCTGTCACGCCAATATACATGGCGTGACATAGCAATCCTATCACGCCAATATACATGGTGTGACTTAGCACCAGAGCGGTTTTGGCAACCCCTCTGGAACGGCAAAAAAACTATAATGGCGTGACATATGAGGCTTGTCACGCCATGGTTGCAGGCATGACAAAAGCCACTCAAGCCCTCCACGCTAGCACGGCTCTCGGACAAGGGCTTGCGTGGCAGCTTGAGCCACGCCTCGATAGGTGGCGTGATAGTACGTTTTGGTCACGCCACGGGTAATGGCGTGACCAAAGGGGTCATAATTAGAAATAAAGTTTGCGAGGGGTTAACTTTAAAATAATATTAAAAAAAGGATTAATTAATTAAAAAAATTCGTGAGGGGTCTACTAGATCTGGGCAAAACTGACGACAATACATGTGTATTGTGTGAGGAAAGTGTAACACCCTGATTTTTAGAGCCTTTTTGAAAATTTTCAAAATAAAAAGAACCATTTGATTTTGATGATAATTCAAAGCTTAACTTGAGAATTTCAGGATCTGGATTGTTTAAAATGACTAAGCTAAACTTCAACTAAATCAAAGTTTGGTTTTTTGATGTAGCTCTAGCTCTCTGGAGCTATCTCCCTTTTCTTGATAGGATTTCCTCTCCTTCATCCTGCTTTGGACATTTTTATATGTCCGCATCGTCCCCTTGTTTGACCTCTGTTGTTGTCTCGATCTCTTCGATCCTAGACCACAATCTTCTTGTTGGGCATATTCTTGTGCCCGTGCCTCCTCTGGGTTGATCTAGCCGCACCTCCCTCACATCTTTTGCTTGAGTCTCCTCTTGCTTACCGAATGCCCAAGAATTCACTTGAACCTACCGGGCCAATTAGATCTTCTTTGCATTCGATTGAACCACCTTTGTGCTCAATTGGACCCCTCGATTTCCCTCGAGCCGTCGACCTCCCATGTGAAGGCTCGAACCATTCAGACCTCTTGTGATCATCATCCATGATCCTGACCTCTTTAGGTCTAGATCTTCTAAGTGCTTGGACCTTCCCTAGTCCAGATCTCCTTCTCTGGCTTAGACCTCCTCAGGGTCTAGGTCTCCCTTTTATAACCACTTGAGTTCCTTCCATTGTAACATCTTGACTTTCTAAATCCTTTTTAAATGTGTAAAATAAGTTAAAGCTATTTTATTTTAATGAGAATTCCAAGTTTGGTTCTGTTGGAGAGGTTTGAGTTATTGATACCTCCTTTTGGTATGCTCAGTAGACTTCCCCTTAGCACATCTTCTTTGGTTGTGTAGGTTTAGACCTCCTCTGTGGCCTAGACCTCCCCAGGGGTTCTTAAGGTTAGACCTCCCTTGGGGCTCAGACCTTTTCTCACATAGACGTATCTTCATGTCCCGACCCTTCTCTTTGAGTTTGATCACTATAGACCTCCTTTGTTGGTTCGAATCTCTAGAGGTTCAGACCTCTTTTCTGTTCAGACTTCTCTTAAGTCTAGACCTCTTGTCACCGGGCACTTCTCAATGCCTGCAGACTTTTTTATTTGGACCTCCTTGTAACCCCCGTGGATTTCTTATATGCCTTCGATCCTCCTGAATTCATTTGAAACCCTTGGCATTTCTTCTTGGTCAAGGACCTCTTTAGGGTTCATCGAATTGCCAAGGCTTTGATCTCACCTTGAGCGGTGGAAACCTCTTTTGAGTTGCTTCGACACACGAGTTTATTTGGACCTCCCCTTTGTTCTCAATCTAACGGTTTGGACCTCCCTTACTTTGAATCAAGGCCTGACCTCCCAGACGTTATACTACCTTGCGGACCTCTCCGATGTTTGATCTTGGCCGTTGGACCTCCTTTCGAGATCCAACCACCCAGCACCTCAACGTGTTATTAATTTCAACCACGGACCTCTTGGTAGTGCTTTGGACCTCCCGCCCAAGACCTTCCCGCGACCTTTTAAACCTAGCTTTGAACCTCCCTCCGCCTGCACCTCCTTTGTGTCCGACCTCCTCAACCTTTAGACCTCCCGGTCCTTTAGACCTAGGACCTCCTAACTCTCTCGGATCTCCCCTAAGACCTCTCCTGTGGGGGCAAGACCTCCCTATTTTGACCCGATTGTTTCAAAATTGACTGGCCCCACTTGCCAGCCGTGGTCATTCTCATTTCCTCCGCCACGAAAATATCTTGGGCATTTAATGCATGTCTTGTCGCATTAAATGCATCCACATACGTGGTAATTACTTTGAATTGGGTCACTTAACCGTACCCTGACATTTTTCTTAGTCCCTTCCCAAAGCAACATAAGTCGTCCTTCCTCGTACTTTTTAACTGGGTGGTAGTGACACCGCTTCGCCACTCACCTATCTTTGACCTATTTCCATACTTATCCTTGACATATGTATTTCTAGTTTTCTTCACCATTTTGATTTCAGCTTAGACCAAGAAATTCTATCACATCACCTTCCTCCCTTTCTCCACGCCTCGCTATCTTGGTTCTCGCTCACAGCTCTGTGGAAGATCTTGCCGCCACGATCTTCCTTCCATCTATTGTTCTTCCTTGTCCTCGTAAGTCCTCCGTGGTCCGCTTCACTCTTAATTCTTGCCACGGTATTGAGCTGGTCGTGTCCTTCACAGACCTCCTCTCGTGGACTCCTTCCGACTTCTATGGCTTTTATTTGAGAACCTCCTCTCTGGGCCTTGCGCAAGAACCATTGCTCAGACCTCCTCGCTTCATCGCTTACATCACTCTGGGGTCTTTTGCTAAAGACCACCCTCCTCCTGGTAAGCTTAGACCTCTTCCATAAGAACCTATTTCAAAACATAGACCTCTCCTGTTCGTTGCGTTTTGGACTTCCTCTGGGGTTCTTTTGGTTTCTTGTTGATCTCAGTTGGATCTTTATTTGAACCTTCTTTGAATTGCTCTTTCATACGTGTAGATCGCGAAGACTCCAAGGAGTCTGAGTGTACTGAAGAGGAGGATTCACAGGATAGTGAGCAAGGCAAGTTACACTTTTGATCATATTGCACCCAGTATTTCAATTTATTTATGTCCTGTTTCAAAGTATCATGCATGCCTATTTCTACCAAGTTATTTCAATACCAGTCTTTAAACACATAGTTATACCACTTTCTCTCATATGACCAACTTTGACATTGAACCAAATTTGTTGTCACCTTAGGCAAAATCTAGTTGACACAATAATGTGAACCAGGAATCATTTGAAAAACTCATGCTTAGTTAAGCTTAGACCAAAAGTATTGATTTGGGGAAATCTTTACCAACATGACCAACTGCTTTTTTAATGTTTTAACCATGACATTGGGTTGTCATGGGGGTGTGAAAATATTGCTGGGGAAGCAAAGAAAATGAAAATGGATTTGGACTGGGGCGAATTGGTTGCTTGGCTGGTGCAATGTTTGTGCACGGACTCTATCCTGGCAAAGGTGGAGGTCCAGGGTTTGAGGAAGTCGCCTAGTCATTTGAGGACCGGTCTTTGAGCGACCAATGCCATGCCTATAATGGGCTATGCCACAATCGTGCAACCACATGTCTCCAGAGGGGGCGGGATCTAGCCGATTAATTTACAAAACTCTACCATATGTCGCCCATTGGAGGTGTGGGAGGTCTTGTTTGGCCAATGGTCTTTTATAACCTACTGTTCCCACCGGTGCAAGAGGGGGCTTCCAGCCGGATTGCTATCCACAGGGGGGTGAAACCTTAGCAAGGAAAGGCTGTGGTGGAGCAATGCATTGTAAAGGCCTTATCATGAACTCTAGACCTCTTACCTTCTAAGGTGAGAGGTGGCACTCACAAGATGCCAAACAAACTAGAGGAATCATGTCATGTGGGTAAAGTGCACAACCTCTGCAGAGTGAAATCTATTCGAATAGCCGTGTCCGCGGTCATGGATGTGCTGGCAAAAGCCACTTGAAGTTAGATGTTGACTTTGGGAATTTCCAGAAATGAATTTCAAGTCTGTTTTTGGGATTTTATCCCATGGGTTTGAGCTGGGAGCCTAATGTCAGGAGGGTATCCTTCACCATCTTATGATGAATGTTATCCAACTGAAAAACTGATTTGATAAAATGAATTTTAATTATTGTATTATCGCCTTAGAACTTAATATGTATTTGAAATAAACATGGCTTTATGCAAATCAACCATATTAAGACTTCCATTGTGATATCCATTATGCATGTCATCTCTGTTATCCAATCTGTGCAACTTATGAGCACGGTTGTTGTGCTCACTCTTGCTTGATGTCGTCTTTAGTAGGGATGAGAGCCTCTGGGTATCTGCGCAGGGACCTAGTGGTCCCGACGACTAGGATTGCGCCCTCCAACCGGTTGCTGTGGTGTATCGGGTGGTCCATGAGTTTATCTTTCTGTGTTTTGCCTCGGCGGCTTGTAAGCCCTCTTGTAAACAACTTCTTTGTTTATCAATAAAGTTTGTGTTGTTTGCTATGTTACCATTGTTGTTGCTTTGTGAAGAGCTAGCCATGATCCTTGGGATCGGCTCGGGTTTCACAGAGAACCACGAGTAAGCTTGCCTTCTCCCGACCACTCTCGAGTTGGGCGTGTGTGGTTCTGTGGTGGTCTCAGCCTCCACGACCTCCTCTCGGTGGGTCGTGGGTGGTCTTGGGATGACCACGAACCTCCACACCTTCCCTTGGTCCAGCGTGGGAGATCTTTGAGGTGCTCCATGGCTCCACCTCCTCCTGCTTGTTCTCTCGACTTCCGTGAGGTCCCACCGACCTTCCGGGAGGTCTTAGGATCGTCCGAGAGGTCCTTTAGGACCTCCGGGAGGTCCTGATGGACTTTCCGAAGGTCTTGGAGGACCTCTCGGGTGCCCTAGAGTTGGGTCGCTACAGAAAGAAACAACAAAGGGGAGTGCTTTTTTTTGCAAAACAAAAACGGTAAATTTAGCCCTTTTGTGATAATTCCCCCTTTGAATTTGAGCAGATTTAGGTCTCTTTTTTTCCCCTATGTAATGTAGTAGTTTTTTTTTTACTTGTGATATAGTAGTGCAGTGAAAAACTTAACCCTTAGCCTGTACATTGTCGATGCCAGTAGAAGATGAGCGCACATTTACTTATATTGAGCCCGCCTGGCCTACTAATTTTGTTCCATGCAATCCATTGAAATAGGAAAACAAAAGAGTACGCAAAATAAGAAAAGGGTTGTAGAGAAGTGACATGTGAATTTTGTTAGATATGTATATAGCCTAGGGTGTTCTTTGCATATTGACAACCCTGTACATGTTATTATATTGGTCTTTTGGTCCATTGGAATAGAGCAAGCCTCATTCTAACATGGTATCAGAGCTAGGGTTAGGATTTCCCCCGTGGTAGCCGACGTCGCCGCCGCCGCCGTTGTCCCCGCACAAGCCCTCTGTTTTTTCGCCACCCTCTGCTTCATCTGTTTTCCGCCGCCCTCTGCTTCCTCTCCCACAAGAGCTTCTCCTACGCCTCCGAAGCACTCTGGCCATCGAATCATGTCGGCCCTGAGGTGGATCCCGCTGGGTCCGTGCCATCCAGGCCCGATCCTACCGAATCCCTTCTTCCCCGAGGTTTCTTCCCCGTGAGAGCTGCACCGCCTGTGAGTCTTCTATCGCCCCGGCCAGCTCCCCTCCTCGACCTCGACGCCGCCGCCAGGCGCTACTTGTGACGCCACCGAAGCAAGCAGAGCTCTGCTCTATTTTGTTTTGCTTCTGTGGAGTTGTCGGCTCCAACTTCACACCGACTCCACCGATCTACATGGAATTGGTGCGTTCAGCTTCGCTCCAGCTCTAGCGATCTACGTGGAGCCAGCGACTTCGACTTCACTCTGGCTTTCTGATCTATGTGGAGCCGGAGGATTCGGCTTCACTCCGGCTTCCCGATCTACGTGGAGCCAACGGTTTTGACTTCGGCTCTAGCTTCTTTGACCTCTCCCCATCTTTTGGATTTCGCTCCTGAGCACACTGACTCCCGACTCCAGATTCGGTCAAGTTATCACTGATGGCTTCTACCGACAGTGGCTTCTTCGCCATCCTGCCCCCCCTAGTTCGATTCGACGGGACGAACTTCCGGGTGTGGGTTGTTCACCTAAGGATTCACCTCAATAGCCAGCATCTCTAGGGACATCTCACCGGCGAGCACCCCTGTTTGCCTCGCCCAACACCTCCAGTTCTGCCAGCTCTTCCTGTTGATGCAGATCAGGCGACTCAGGAAGCCGTCAATGCTGCACTAGAGGAAGCTCTGGAGCTCTACCAGTCTGAGCTGCACGCCTACGAGCGATGGCAGGATGCCGAGGCTCATGCTACCGCCATCCTAGTGGGTAGCATGCCCATTGACATATCCATGGATGTGGCGGAGCTGCTGATGACACAGCTTATGTGGGAGCGCCTCCGAGCTCCCTACCAACCGACGAGTGATGTTATGTACCTCTCAGTTGTGCACCATGCGAATTCTCTTTAGCAGCTCGATGCCACCGTGAATGACTTCTACCAACAGATGTTTGCGGCATGGCGTCAGTTTGACTCTCTAAGGTCGGATGTCTATCGGACCTGTCCCTGTTATGTGTGGCTTTGCGCTCACCAGGAGACTCACCGTCTCTATGACTTCCTAACGTGTCTCCGGCCTGAGTTCGAGACTATGCGTGCTCACTCCTGACTCATCACCCGTGCCGAGCTTGGTAAAGGCCTTCACGGGTGTTTGTGCTGAGGAGACTCGTCACCATGGCGCGGCTCAGATGCAGGCTGTCTTGTCTGTTTTAGCACCTGCTCCTTCGCTTGCTTCTCCAACGCCGACCGTGATCCCTCCCCGGCTCCCAAATAAGACCAAAGGTTGTTGTCTCTCTCATGGTCTCCATCGCACCTCTCGCTAGCATGACGGCCACAGATACTAGGGTCATCGTGGTGGGCATCCCTCGAAGGGCTCTAGAGGTTCCTCCCACTCAGGACCTGGCACCTCTAGCTAGGGCTCCCCCAGTGACGTCACACAGTAGCTCCTCTCACTACTCCAACGCCTTGGTGTCAGCTCGTCCTCAGACTCCTTGGGTTCTGCTAGTCTAACTCTTGTTTCTCAGCAGTCTTCCTCGTCTCTGCCTCCTCCCTCGTTAGGTATCTTGTCTCCATGGATCTTGGACTTTGGGGCTTCCTTTCATATGACACCAGATTCTACTCACCTCACTTCTATGTGTCCCACAGCTTCTCCTTCCACTGTTCAGACTGCAGATGGTACCCCTCTTCCTTTTGCAAGCTGAGGCACCCTTTCCACTTCTTCTTTTTCATGTTCCTACAGTCTCTCATGTTCCTCGTCTTACTATGCAGCTTATGTCGGCTGGTCAGATCACGAATCACAACTGTCGTATTGTTCTTGAGTCTGACTCTTGTTGTTTTTAGGACCGTCGTATGGGGACTCTGCTTGGTGTTGACCCTCGGTGCCATAATTCGCAGCATCTTTGGGAGCTCGACTGGCTTCATATTTCTTCCGCTGTCTCCACCAGCTAGTTAGCCACTACCACTACCTCTGGTCTTGCTGCGTCCTCCACAACCTCTTTCGCTTAGTGGCATCATCGTCTGGGTCATCTCTACAGATCGTGTCTATCGTCAATAGTAGGTTGTGGTGTTCTTGGGTTTTGTTTATGGGGACACCTCCTTACATTGTATGGGTTGCAAGCTTGGCAAGCAGCTGCAGCTCCCCTATCCTTCTAGTGATTCTATTTCTACTCGTACTTTTGATCTTGTTCACTCCAACGTTTGGGGTCTAGCTCTCTTCATTTTGAAAGGGTGTCATCGATACTATGTGATTTTTATTGATGATTATTCTCATCATACTTGGATCTACTTCATGTCCTCTCGCGGTCAGATTCTCTCTATTTACCATAGTTTTCCCACCATGGTTTGCACTTAGGTTGACTCGGTCATTCGTGTGTTTCGTGCCGATTCTGCTAGCAAGTATCTATCTATTGCTCTGCGTTGCTTTCTCTCTGAGCAAGGTACTCTTCCCCAGTACTCTTGTCCTGGTGCTCACACTCAGAATGGTGTCTCTGAACGTAAACATCGTCACTTGCTTGAGACCGCTCGTGCTCTCTTACTTGCCTCTTCTGTTCCACCTTACTTCTGGGATGGGGCTGTTTCCACTGCTATTTTTCTCATCAACATATAGCCTTCTACTGCTCTCTAGGGCTCTACTCCTGTCGAGCGTATCTATGGTCGAGCTCCAGAGTACAGTCACCTTCACAGTTTCAGTTATGTCTATTTCATCCTTCTTCCACCTCGTGAGCGCACCAAGCTGATTGCTCAGTCAGTTGAGTGAGTTTTTCTTGGCTATAGTCTTGCGCATAAGAGTTATCGTTGCTATGACCATGTTTCTCGCAGGATGGGGATTTCTCAGGATGTCACTTTTGATGAGTCCTGACCTTACTACCCTCGTTCCCCTACTGTCAGCTTAGATTCTCTTGTTGAGTCAATCTCCTTTCTGATTTTTCCTGACTCTCAGCTTTCTACCACTGTTTCGCTTCATCCTCCATCTTCTTCGCCTCCCTCTCCTCCGGCTTCACATGTTTCCCCTCTGCCGGATGTTCCTTCCTGCTCTTTTGTTGAGATTCCACCTTTTTCTCTGTACTACTCTCGCCATCTTCGGTTTACTCCTTCCCCTATTGAGTCTCCGTCTTTACTGGGCCATGTTCCTAGTTCTTCTTCTCTATCCTTGCTGGGTCCAGCTCCGCCTTCTCCTCCTAGATATGATCTTCGTGATCGTCACACTGTCAGGCCTCCTGAGCGCTATGGCTTTACAACCGCTACTCTTTCTAAGCCTACGACCTACCGTGAAACTATTGCTCACCCTAAGTGGCAGCTCGCGATGTCTGAGGAGATTGCTGCTTTGGAGCATACTAGCACTTAGGATCTTGTGCCCTTACCTGTGCTTGTTACTCCCATCACGTGCAAGCAGGTGTACAATGATCAAGACTTGCTCGGATGGTTCCCTTGAGCGCTATAAGGCTCATCTTGTGGCGCGTGGTTTTCAGCAGAAGTATGATCGTGACTACGATGAGACTTTTGCTCATGTTGCTCACATGACCACTGTTCGCACTCTCCTTGTTGTTGCCTCTGTTCAACAGTAGCTCATCTCTCAATTGGACGTTAAAAATGTCTTTCTCAATGGCAAGCTGCGTGAGGAGGTCTACATGCAGCCGCCCCTAGGTATTCTGTCCCTGATGGTATGGTTTGTCACCTTCGTCGCTCTCTCTATGGGCTCAAACAAGCCTCTTGTGTTTGGTTTGACCGCTTCTCCTCTATTGCCACTACTGTCGGCTTCTCCGCTAGTGATCACGACCCTACCCTCTTTGTTCACACAACTCCTCAGGGTCGGACGCTCCTCCTTCTCTATGTGGATGATATGATCATTATTGGAGATGACTCTCAGTACATTGCCTTTGTGAATGAGCATCTCAGTGAGCAGTTCTTGATGTTCGGTCTGGGTCCTCTTCGTTACTTCCTTGGGATTGAGATCACTTCTACGCCTGAGGGCTACTATCTCTCCCAGGAGAAGTACATTCAGGATATCTTTACTCGCGTTTGTCTCGCTGATCAGCGTGTGGTGGATACTCCTATGGAGCTTGGTGTTCACCTTCGGCCTATTGATGGTGAGCCTCTTGAGGATCCCACTTGTTACCGCCATTTTATCAGGAGCCTTGTCTACCATGGGATCACTCGCCCTGACATCTCTCATCTAGTTCACATCCTGAGTTAGTTTGTCTCTGCTCCAAATCAGCTTCACTATAGTCACCTTCTTCGTGTTCTGCGATATCTTTGCAGGACCATCACTCATCGTATTTTATTTCCTCGCTCCCGTTCTTTGCAGCTTCACGCATACTCTAATGCGACCTGGGCTAGCGATCATTCTGGTCGCCGGTCTCTTTCTATCTATTGTGTTTTCCTTGGTTACTCCTTGATTGCTTGGAAGACCAAGAAGCAGAGTGTTATTTACCGTTCGAGCGCTGAGGCTGAGTTGAGCTATGGCGTCGTTGACAACTGAGATCACCTAGCTTCGGTGGCTACTTAAGGACTTCGGTGTTTTCGCTTCTGCACTGACTCCTCTCTTGTCAGATAGTATTGGTGCAATCAGCATTGCTCGAGATTTCGTGAAGCATGAGCTCACCAAGCACATTGGAGTGGATGCTTCATATATGCGATCGCAAGTGCAAAACCAAGTTATTGATCTTTAGTATGTACCGTCGGAGCTTCAGTTGGCAAATTTCTTCACCAAGGCATAGACTAGAGTTCAACATAGTTCCTACCTCTCCAAACTCAGTGTTGTTGATCCACCATGAGTTTGATAGGGGTGTTAGATATGTATATAGCCTAGGGTGTTCTTTGCATATTAATAACCCTGTACATATTATATATTAGCCTTTTGACCCATTGAAATAGAGCAAGCCTCGTTCTAACAAATGTGACCTTCAAGGAGACTCGTGAGAAATTAGACCTGACAAGGAAAAACTATGTCTGTTGGTGGTCGCTTGGTGCTTATTAACTCGTTGCTAAGCAGTTTACCTATGTTTATGTTTTCTTTTTTTGTGGTTCCTAGAGAGGTTCTCAAAAGACTATATTTTATCGATCTAGATTTTTCTGGCAGAATGACAGTCATAAGCGTAAATATAGGCTTGCTAAATAGAGTTTAGTGTGTTCTCCCAAAGAGCTTGGTGGACTAGGAGTTCAGAACTTAGACACCAAAAATAAGAGCTTATTAGGGAAGTGGTTGTTTAAGTTGCTTAATGAAGAAGGTGTGTGGCAATCTTTGCTAACAAAGAAATATTTGGGAGAGAAGAGTTTTTCGCAGGTGGTTAATAAACCTGTGACTTCTCATTTTTGGTCGGGGCTTATGAAAATTAAATATCAGTTTTTTCGCTTTGGTTCATTCCAGGTTAAGAACGGAATGCAAACTAGGTTTTGGGAAGATATTTGGGTGGAAAATTCCCCGCTACAAAGGCAATTTCTAATGCTTTACAATGTAGTAAGGAGAAAGGACAATTTAGTGGCTAATGTTTTGAGATCAAATCCCTTAAATATTTCTTTTCAAAGACCTCTTGTTGGGACTAAATTACATGCTTGGACTGAGTTACTGTTGAAAATATCTAATGTACAATTACGCTTGCAAAATGATGTTTTCAGATGGCATTTGAATAAGTCTGGACTTTTTTCGGGGCAGTCTTTATATGCGGCGCTTATAGGCAACATTCAAGCCCCCAATAGGAATTGGTTTTGGATCATTAAAAGTTAAAATATTCATGTGGTATCTCAAAAGAGAGATTGTATTAACTAAAGACAATCTGCTTAAACAAAATTGGAGGAAGCACAAAGTGTTATTTCTGTATTAAAGAGGAAACAATTCAGCATCTTTTCTTTAATTGCTCCTTTTCACGTCTTGCATAGTGGGTTGTGCAATGTGCGATTAAATTAGATCCTCTAGTGAACATGTCTAACATGTTTGGAAATTTGTTAGCTGGCATTCCAAAAATACTAAAGTCACAACTCCTAGTGGGAGCTGGTGCCTTATGTTGGTCAATTTGGTTATGTCAAAATGATGTTGTTTTTTACAACAAGAATGTAACTAATCCTTTACAGGTTATCTTATTGAGTGGATACTGGCTGAATGCATAGGCAAATTTGCAAAAATCAGGCCAAAAGGAGTCTATGTTGGAGGGAAACCAAAGGTTCGTTTGTGGCGAAGCAAATCCTCAATTTTCATAGGTAGAGACTTAGTGATAGGATCTGCAATGATTAAATTTATGTTTCAATTGTCTTTTGGTTGTAAGGCTGCTAAGTCGTTATATTATTTCTTGGTTTGTTTGTTACTTTAGACGCTTAAATAAAATAGGTTTTGTGCATCGTTGATGCAGAGACCTAAAGAGATTTTTTTTCTCTTCCATTATCTAAAAAAAACATACGCACAAAGGATCATCAAACCTTTTCATAGTCCAATAAACCCTTCACATAATCTCCTGCTTTATATAGTCGAACTGAACAGAGTAGCCGAAAAATGAAGAGAATAAAAGTGTAAACAACTCAAAAGCAACAGACGATTATTACAGAAACAAAACTTTGCAGTTCTGTAAACAAAAACAGATCAGACGATGGCAACGTTCCATTGTCTACTCTCGATAAAGATAGTCCGGATTAACCCTACAGCACTAATCCAAGTGGAAAAGAACAGAAAACTATATCACCATCTACTATCAACAGTTTCTGCGATTCGCAGGCCTATGGATGCGTGTTGTTTCAGTCAAGCTTCATCATTGTTCAGTTCTAACGGTTTTAATTTCTTCTGAAATTCTTCCAAAAACTCTGAAAGAGTTGCTCGATAGGAGCACCTCTAGCCAAGAAATGTGCTCCCTGCAAATAAAACAGAAGCAGCTGAATTATAGAAGCTATACCCCCAATCAACCACCCTGTGGTGGCGGCGGTGGCGGCATTCGACTTGGCACGCGGCGGATCCCAGAGTTTGTTCCAGCGGATGGATCACCATCTTCTGCTGAATCACTGTTTCGACGACCATGGCTATTAGACATGCTGGACCTTGACCAACTAGGACCATTGGCTCCAGCATCAAATGCAGATTTCCATTCGTCTCCAGACTGCCGGCTGGTCCTCGGGCTACTCTCTGCAAGAAATAAACTGGCAACTTAGTATCTCCTAACACATAGAACAAGTATTCCGGCAATGCAACAATAACCAAGCTGAACTGTATAGTTCTAGTCCTAGCCAGTCCTAGACGAGGAAAGATAAATGCAGAAGAGAATATGGTAATAAGGCAGCCAAAAAGAATTCAAGGTCAATGCTCAGTGCTAATTCATGCTTATAAGATGCCAAAAACACAGCCCTCTAGAATTACTAGGATTGTCATAAAAATAGTTTTGAGATAGCCAAGTGAGACAAAAGCCACATAACATGTAATCAAATCAAATAACTGCAAGGTTCATTGATCAAGGACATTTCCTTTTGTTTCCTTTTTTGACAAAATGTTGAACTGTTTTTCAACGATGAAAGGAGTACTGGCAAGACAAAATAGACAAAGGAAAAAAAAAGCAGTATGAATCGCAAAAAGGAACAGTACAGAAACGGAAAATGAACAGTATAGAAACGAAAAATGAAAAGGAACGGTCTGCCCAACTTTTCAAAAGCTCTAGGGCATCAGATGAACAAGGACAATTCTCAGAAATTTTCGTGCAGAATAGGGAGCAATCCCCAAATGTCATGCAGAATAAGCTTACCTGGTCCAGCAGAATCATTTGACCAATTAGCAGTGGCTGAGCGATTATCATGGATACGGAGCATGCGAGTAACCTTGGAAAGAAGGGATGATTGCATTTGGAATTTTTCACGCCTGCGCTTCACATTGTGGTCCTCCTGGATGAACTCTTCAATCTTGGCTATGCTTTGCGTGCTAACCACATATTACAGTTGTGCATTAGTTCCTTTTCCAATTATTATCGAAAGTTAATGGCATCAATTGACTAGAATCTTTGTAATCATAGGCTAACAGGTCACTCTGACAAACAGCGGATGTCGCAGTGAAGCACTTGCACTTATCATCCCAAAACAATCATAAACCAAAGAAGAAGGCTAATCTATTGCTTAGTCATGCACTCATGCATTAATAAGTAGCTCTAAGAAATCAACAGGTAGTCAGGTACTATTCAATTTGATAGCCGAGATCCATACAAAAACTACACTGGGCAAGACAGTGGAAGTCACAATCAAGGATAAAAAAATGGCGGTAACCGGTTACCAGCCGTACCAGTGCAGACCGGTAAAAAAATATCGGTCTGAAAAATTTTAAATTTTTAAAATGCTAGCAAAATGGTTACTGTGCTTGTTTGCAAGCTAATGAAAATATTAGAGCAAAGGTATGGGAGTTAAATTGAATTAAATGAAGCAACAACATGAAAGCTTTCATTTCTTATCAACATGATAAATTTATCTTAAACATGTTTCCCTATTCACTGGTAAACAGCTAGTAACGGGTCAATTCCGGCCGGTGAGTTGAACATTCAAAATTTTGTTTGATGAAATTTGACTAGTTTAAAACCAGTAACCGTCCAGGGAGGGTCCGATATTTTTTCCGTATCAAGTTTTTGGATCCTTGGTCTCAACCAAGGAAAAAAACTCCCGGCCGGTAACCGGCGGTTACCGGTTACCAGCCGGGGTCTGGGATCCAAAATCCCGGACGGTTTCTTTCCTGTTTGTCAAATTCAAATTTTAATTTTCGAAATTCGGCTGGTTTTTAAGCAAATTCATTCGAAATTTATCCAAAAAAAATCCGATTTGAACGGTAACTGACCGGTAGTTACCGTTCCCGCCCCCCTGCCGAGATCCAAAACGGTACCGGTTCTTGGATCCTTGGTCTCAACAACATAGCAAACCATAGAAATTCAACCAAAGTAAACATACAATATTACCATAACATCAACAACCAGTAACTGACACTCGAATCAAGATATTGACAAGCAGAATATTTCTTTTTCTTCAGAAACAGAATCAAATGTTTTGCTCAAAAAGAAACAGAATCATATAAACTGCTACACCCAATCTAAGCTAAAAAGCAAATAGAATCAACATATTGCTTAATGAAACAAAATGCAGGTGTGTTTTAACTCAGATGCTCAAATTCCATAGAAAGATCACATAGAGAGCAAGAAATATGTTATCGGATGTCCTAAAAAAGCATGTATTGGCGCTCAGGTACACATAACATGTTGATAGCACCAACCTTATGGAAGTATAGAGCTGATTAAACATGTCTTCCTTTGCCTTCTCAACTTGGCAAAGAACCACAGCCTGCTCAACGGATTTAGTAAGATATTGAAAGATGTGAACAGGAGATCTGGAAACCATCAACAAGATTGAAGATGCTTAACTTGGGGACATTTGCTGCAAGACTGTTAAGAACAGCTTCCACATATCCACGGACTTCTTGAGATATCCATCTAAGCTCTTCTTCAGGATCCACAGGTTTTCTGAGCATTGTGTCCTGAAAGGATAGTATACATAATGGAAAATATGTTAGAAGAATGAAGTACAAATGCCAAGTAATTAATCCCTTTCTACTCTAGAAGCTGATTTTAAAAATCCTGGTGACAAACTATTTTTAAGGAAAAAAATTGTGACAAGCTGAAGTTGGTAAAATAAAAGCAGAAACAAATCCAGGCATCATGCAACTTTTTCATAAAATAAACAGGTAAAGTTTCTGACTTACTAGAGGACCATCTTTTTTTGAAACAGACACTAGTGAACCATCTGAATGGCTTTGCCGCATTGGTAAACCACCTTCCGAAACATTTGTGCTCTTTGCAGAAGCCCCTTTTTGGTCAACAATGCTCTTAATCTTGGTGACCCATTCAGTTTTGTCAGCCATACTTTCGCCTTCAGTACAACAGCGTTGTGAGCTGCCAAAGTAATTAATGAACAAGCAGTGAAGAGTAGGCAAAGAAACAACCTGTTATCAATTAGAAAACTGGTGTAAAGTTACCTTTTAAAACATTTTTGTAAGCAATCTTATGAGTAATCTTGAAAATGAGACTAGGAGCTTTTCCAAAATCTGGCATGTTTGCCTTTTTAGATTCTTTAGAGCTTCTTGGAGGATCTTCCTCATCTAAAATCTCCGCAAGATTACACTCCTGTAAGTTGCAGACAGTAAAAACTTAGCAGAAAGGTGATGCAACTGTGTAATACCAAGCAATGATTAGGTAGTATTTCTAACTTATCAAACGGTAACTTATCTATGATGGGATTGAAGGAAAAATTACCAACTCAATAATATGATAGATAAACCATATGTAATATTCTTCTGCAATCAGTGGCTTAAAGTCAAGAAACATGTTGCCTTTCTATAAACCCAATTACCGAAATGACAACTAGAAGAATCACAACCAAAGAGCTCTGAAAATATTTACTACCTCCAAATTGATGACGCCCCTGAAGTGTCTCTCCTCTTGTTTCTTGGTGTATCCAAGCTGGATAAAAAAAAAATAGTGCCACCAACAAAATGGTAAAAAGAATGTTAACACAACGAAAAATTGAAGTGATCTTAAGGGTGTAAGATGCTTAGAACAACACAGATACTACCAACCTTTCCAGTTTTCTCATTTAGAACAAACCATCGCTTGCTCCAATCATTTGCTTTTGCACGTTTTTTAAGCAGAAAACCTTTGACAGAGCAAACAAGCATTAAATATGAAAAATACACCCACTATGAACCTTTAAAACTGACAAAATAAGTTCTGCTTACAGACAGACGTTTTAGTCTATTCATGCCTCCAACTAAAAAGTTGAATATATTATGTAGCAGGTCTGTACCTGCGGTAATTTCTCCTGCAGGTCCTAAAACTTGTAAATTTGAAGCTTCTTTTGTTTGGGCATGTGGGCTTGTGGCCTGACAACAGCAAAACCGGTTTGTCACAATTACTGGAGGAATACCATGATGTATTTGAATAGTACATAAACAAAAACTATGAGTTAAAACATAACTTCTAAAAAAATATATCTCTATACAAAAAACAATAAGTTAGAAACATAAAACTAAGCACAATATACAATGCAGAGTAGCATACTCTGTTTTGGTCTGCTTCTGAACCCTTCTTCGTAGAGCGATTTTTCAGCTCATCTTCATGACGTTGCCTTTCCATTCTGGATGTAAAAGTTGACAGACAGATATCAAAATACAAACCAATACAGAACCATCCCAATAATAGGGGAAAAAAGCTACAATTAGCTGAAGCGTTGACAAGCTGGATTAGTTGATTAAGGAAAGAAAGAGGATTTGGTTGCTGACTTTTAGTTGTTGCTAGTTGGTTATCTTCAGATTTGTTAGACTGAATAGTCTTTTGAGCTGTGCCTTGGTTCCTGTGGAGTCTTGTAAATTACTAGGTAAACTATTTTTATTTTACTAATATATTTCAGTGCGGCTCTCCCATACTGTTTTTTTCTAAGGAAGAAAAAAAGCTAGAGGATGCAAACAATATAGCTCAAAGTTTGTGAGTACCAAAGGAATGGGCAAGAGTGACCATGCACCAACATGGACACAACATTGACACGACATTTCTCTTAAAATGTCAACATAGACACAGCTATATATATTCTCACAGCATAGATTTAGCACACAGTTGAACTACACATTCAAATTGGCAAAATATAAATTTGGCGCATTCTTTTCAGAGTTCTTGGACCTGTAATGAGTTGTGTGCAGGCCGTGTTTAAGCCAGCCTACATAGATTATTTTCTAATACTGTAAATTAGTGGACACTTCCTGTACACATCTGAGGAGCGTCCATGTCAAACACATGCTCAGACATAGGAATGCTACATCATCAGATTGTATGTGCAACTTAGATCTCGGGACTACTGGTTAGCAAGATGAGCTCCATCTAGGACACAGCTGTTATACCACAAATAGTTCAAACTTCAAAGGACTAGAGAACTGTGTCCTGTGGTGGTTGGAAATTTAGAACGTTGAGAGATGCAACAACTGAAAGTGTTAGACATGCAGGCCACTTCCTCTTCTGAATAGCCCAAGCTGTGGGAGCGCCCACAGAACGTACCGGTAGGGCAAAGATTTGTGGTTCATGTTGTCAATTTGAAACCTCATCCTTCTTAAAAACAGAGATATGCTTCTCCTCCTAGGTGTTCTCATTTTTCTTAATAGACCCAGCTGTTAACATGTCTAGCAGGATGCTTAAATGAATGTAACTCATAAATTTTGAATTATACAGGTCGCGTGGTTCGTTACAACATAAGATCAAGTTTCCAGTGCTCATTCCGTGAACTACTACAAATTCCAAAAGTAAAGCAATAAACATTTAAAACAGAGTACAAATTGAAACTCAAAATAAAACATCAAAACATAGACATGGTAAGTTTGAAAGGGAATAGATCATTGAAAAAAGTAAGATGGAAAAACCAACAAGGTTATAACAAAGCAAGACCAACTAACCTTCTCTGCACTAAGCAGATAAAATGCTGGGGAGGCACAAATGCACGCTCCATATCAACTAGTGCAATGACCATTTTTTTGGCCTCATTTTTAAAACCATCTAAAGCAGCAGATGCAATTGCAATTACCTTGTGGAAATGAAGACATGAAGTAGATAAAAAATGTTATTATTTACTAAAACTCTAAAAGAACAAATGTTTTCATCTTTATGACACCTAAGAAGTATACCTCACGCTTGAATGGAGGATATCTACCAAGTCCCGGGGTGGCATTTGCTGCAGCTGATACTACATCTAGCAATACACGGTGAACCTTCAAAGAAAACTATGCCCATGTTAAACAATTGGCTGCAGAAAAAGATTTAGTTTCCAGAACAGTATCTTGTCTTAGGAAGTGATATAGATTTTGCGTTTTCTATCCTTTTTGTTTGCTGAGGAGCTTTGTAAACTGTCATCTGTCCTTTGGACCTTTATTTTTTGTACTGCTATTTATATTAATATATTCAGTATGGTCCTCCCCTACTGTTCTTGATCAAAAAATACACGGTGAACCTGATAATGATAATTTCAACATAAAGCGTGTGAACAGAATAAAGATGACATGAGCAGATACATAGAAAAATATCAAGAGTACGGTTTCTGGCTGCAGGCTTTTATGTGAATTCTTATGCATAAGACAAGTATCATTTCATCTCAGTAGAATGTATAGATACCAAATATGCAATTCAAACTTTTCAAGACCAGAGTGCCAGATTGCACACCTCATACAATAGATTACTAAGACTGACACTTACAGTTTTTTTTGAGGTACATGTAGAAGAGACCTTGAAGAGTATTAAAGTGGAGAGCTAGAAAATGTACCACAATATACTGAATAAGTACTAGTTATGAGTCTTATGACAGCATGACAAACTTCTCTATTTTTTTTTTTTAACGATAACAAACTTCTCTAATTCAGAATAATGTAACAAGTCCTCAGCTACATTACCTCATCCACAAGGAGTGTTGATGGTTCCTTTGCTAACTCTAGAAGTCCTTTTATAAGAGACCTTAAGCCTTTCTCCGGTGATATCAGGTATGGCTGATAACCATTAGCCTCTAGAACAATCTAAAACAAAGCAAAAGAAAGACTGTTCGTAACCATAAATTGGATGACTTCAAGTAAAGGGGTTTAATTTTCATTCAAGTATAACGAAATTACCCTTTTGACATTTTTCATATCAAAATGCTTGTCCAAAGGGAGTTGTTTGATCCTGGTTGGAAACTTTCCCTCGAAACTTGCAACAACTTTCCAACCTGCACCCTGTATATTGACAGTAGAATTTCATATATGATTTAAATTACACCAGGTGTTGAAAGGGCACACCGGGAAAGGTTTCAGAAGATGACAAAAAGGTACACTTTCAATGGTATACTGGTATTGTAACTAAGAGTTTTTCTAGATGAACTCAACTTCAAAGTTCAAACAAAACAACAAGCATGGTGACAAAGTTAACATCAAGTTTAGCACATTGCACTTATTCCCAGCTCATTTAGACCCTTATCATTCCTCACATGCATTCAAAGAAAGACAAACTAATGCAATATACAGCCTGGCATACCTACAAACACAAAAATGAATGACTCTGGTGACAAACTTCTGCGAAGTGTTTAGTACTTTATTGAAAGGTGTTGTAACCGACTTCGGTAGTCGAAGGATAACGGGGATAGAAGAGAGAAATTAGATGGATAGGGAGTAGCAATCTGAAGACAGGAGATTTGTTTCTTGCTTGAGTTCAATGGGGTTACATTGCATCCTTATATAGTGGATGCTGGACTTTAGCAGATGCAAACTCTAGCACGTTCCTTTCCTAATACGAATCCATCTTCCTAATTCCTAAGAGTCCTGAAGGAATTAACTAGTAACCTACCATATCCAAAAGGGATATCTTAACTTATCTCTAATAGCTAACATTGGAAACTAATACGTTCTCGGAAGGAGAACCAAACTCTAATCTATTCTCTTAAGGAGAAGCTAGCTTATCTATTCTTCCTTTGTCGCAAGTAATCCGATTCTTCGTTCGTAATTGCTACAAAGGTCCGAATCCAAGTCTAGTCCGGTTATTGTTCCGTAATCGCTCACAAATTGTTCAATCTAAGTCTTGCACTTTCTTTGAAACCGAGTTGATTTCCTCTCTGTTGCTAGGGCCTTTTGTCCACAACAAAAGGTGACTAAACCAAGACAAGTATAATCCGAACTAGTGTTGTAGTAGCGGTCAGCAGCACTAGGATGACATATATACAGAAGTCCAAACTCCAACGTTTTTCAATATCCTTCAACCATGAACAAGGTTGTCAGAATCTCGATTCGAGTCTTAAAAGTCTTCCGATCCTATGGCCCTAGATTTATTGAACCGATTTGATCCAAGGTAGGATCTTAATTTGGTAGAATCTTATTTATCTTACGATTCTAGCAAAAGTTTGGTAGGATCATGATCGCAATTTATATGTGAAGTTCTACCGATCCTGGTAATTAATTATCAAAACTTACTTGCAAATGTCCTTTCAATTGTAAAGTTTCGCATTTTATCCTATTATATCTGCTATTATTTATATATACAAATATAGATTATAAATTTGGACTACAATTTTTTAATTAAAGGCTTCTAGATTCATAGTAGATTTGAAGTAATGTATATTCAATTCAATTCAAGATCCCGATTCTAACAACCTTGATGATGAGGAACATAACAGTTCACAGTACGTGAGATCATGAATAAATCAAAGAGAGGCGATACTGAGAGGGTATGCAGTAGTAGCACTAACCTCACCGCCTGCAATATGTTGGAGAAATTTATCCTCAAATTCCCGGCAAAGTCCTAAAGCAATGACCCGGGTTCCTTCAGAACTTTGGACCATCTGTTCTCCAAGCTTTGCTAATTCCTCTTGAATTATTTGGGACTTGCCTTGAAGACTGCGGTTTTATGGAAATAAAAAGGGGCACATGATTGCAGATTCTAGCATACAATCAATTACAAAAGTTGAAGGCATGGGGCGGGACAAATTTATACCCATTCAGGAGATTTGGGAGCCTAACTTTTATCCGTGTCCTTATCTGCTTAGCAAGTGAATCAACTAAAGCTACCCGTCCAAGTTTACTTTGGGGAGTTCCACCAAGTATAGATAAAAGGCTTTCACCTTCAGCTTGCCAAGAAGTTTCTGGTGAGGTTTCAGGACCTACTCCAGACTGAGCAGAGGCAATAGGAACAGAATGCCCAATCGTAGCTACCCACTGAATGTCCACTGCAGTTCTTGGACCTTGGTTTACAAGCAAGGCCTGAACAGCACCGAGAGCTTTCTGCTCTCCAGCTGCCTGGTCAACTTTACTTAAGACACCAATGGTTCTAGTACCTAGTAAACCAACAAACAAAATAAGTACATGCATCCATCCAACATTACAAGTAAATAATTGGAATGATACGTTGGAGATAGTGTAATAAAACAGTGCTATAGTTTCTAAGCAGAAAGAGCACAGATTGAAACTATTTCTTCTCTATAATAGATCGAATTCTACATTTCTACTGTATCTGAAAATTTGTTAAAGATGCTAAGACTTGAGCCTATCATACAGACCTTCTGCATCCAATTCTCTGGCAATCCTTAGAGCTCGAGAAGATGCCACATCAGGTGCTTGTAGAGCTGGAATGATAACTAGCAAAATTGCATCATTGCGTGCAGAATAGTTGCCAATCTGGAGATGTGATTGTCGACGGCAAACCACATATGTTGAAAGAGAGAGCAGATATTTTGTTAGTTTTGCGGTTTCTGCAGTAGTATAGGACAAAGTGAAAATGTAGCATGTCAATACCTAAACCCCAAAAAAATTGAACGGGTTTTAAATTTTTATAAATGTTGATATGCATTAATTATTCAGCATGAATATGAAAGGCAGAATGCTAAATCGATCACATCACTTTCAATCTACCAGTGGAGATGTGAACTTATTTTTGTGATTTTGAGAGTAGATTTTTCACGTCACTCAAATATTTACCTGTTTTTATTTATCCATTGCATAACATGCACTGTTTCTACGTGAGTGCAGTCCGCTAATTCTATTTTTCATTTGACCACAGTCCAGAAGCACACATATTTGGATCTCTCTATAAACAAAGGAATGTGGAGAGATTTTCATCTGAAAAGATTTTGTAGACAGATTTAATTATTCCATATCCTTAAGAAAACAAGCAACTAGATACCATTAAATAACAAAGTGGCTCTTGAGAACCAATATCCAGACACCAATCTGACTTCACTGGTATGTCTAAAATCCATTCTATAATATCCTTACTGTGTGTATTATTAATAACCATAGGCAGTAGACACCCATATAATAGTACTAAGTCACAGATATTGATCAAATCCATGTCAGACATTGATTTCATTTCTACTGGTACATCAAATTGTCATACAAAAAAAACCCCTCAAAAAACTATAATAAAAAAAATTGTATTTCAATAAGAACATGTATGGACTCCCAACTGGATCATTAGCAGACACCAAGAATTAACACGATTGAAGTGTAACTTTGTAAATAGATGAACAAGCAATCATATAATAGGACTTCTGTAACGCTGACCGTTGATTCATCCATGCTCCGCTGATCAATCCCCGGTAAATCAATTAATTTTAATGGAGGGGCTGAAACAAAATTAGAAGTATTTACAATAATTGAATACAGAATAAGGTGCACATAAGATGGTTATTATAATATTTAATCATGCATGCTTTTGATTTGTCAAGACATGCACTCCGGTACATATTTCATCAAAACTTATGATAATGTTGACAAAACATCTAGCTTTTGATCTGAAATCATGCATGCTTTTGATATGGATGGAATAGCGAGGACAGGACACGGGTTGGGGTGGAGCAGGATGCAGCTAAGCTACATCCATATACTAGCATGTCCAGACAGTAACATTACAATTTACATGATATGGTAATAAATTGAAACAACCAGAAAATTTCAAAATTTCAAAGTTTTTGAAGTTTTTTACTTGAATTTGAAATCTTTTCCAACTCGGAAACTCCCGTACCATTTCCGCTTTCCTCTTTCGGCCATCCTGTTTTCTTTTGCCGAAAGCAACTTTTCCTCATAGCCACCACCACCCCTGTTCTCCTCGCCTCGCGTCACGCCAGCAAGCACCGTGCCCCACCGCCGCTCGCCCTCGCACCGCCCTGCTTCGCGCCAAGTCGTCACCAACACCGTGCCACCTCCCTCGCGTCATTAATGGTCGCGCCAGCTGCCGCTTCGCCATCGCCATCACCACACGCCCACCTCTAACCTTTCGATGCCGCATTTGCCACCACCGTCCTCACTAGCTCGTGCGACCGCACCAGTGGGACATGGCCTCTCACGCGACGCCACCCGCTGCCAACTCGCCCCCTGCGTAGCGCCAAAACCTCCCCGTCGTCCACCTCGCCGCCACATGCCCTACCTTCCCAGGAGCAAACACTGCCGCCACCGCCTATCCTCGACTATAAAGGCCACTCATCCAGAGCCAAGTGCATCGCCATCACTCACTGAACCTCACCATCACCTTCCTTCCCCTCCAACTCCAGCCATCTTCCTCAATCGCCGCTGCCCCCTTTCTTCCTGGTGAGCCCGAAGACCAAATCGCCACCACCCTCTATCCCTCTCCCTCCCAGCACCGTCACCGGCACTGCCCCAACACCCCAAAACTTTTCCCCACCTCCATTTTCCCTATCCCCGCTGCCACCTCGCCGGCACCAAACTCCGCCACCACCTTCCCCGGGTTCCCCTTCACCCACCATTGCTCAAGCCCCGGCCAATTTGGCCGAAGCACCGCCGAACCGCCACCTTCCCCTGCTCCGGCCATGCGCCACCACCGACGACCACCCCTCCCCGAACCACCATGGCCCAAGAAAAACCCAAAAATGGGTTGCTTAGGCCACGGTGGTGCTCACCGCACCACCCGGTGCCAGAGCTGTCGGAACGGCCGTCGGCGCCCTCCTCTTCGGCTCAGGAGCATGCCCCGGCTCCTGGCCGAGCGGCTCAAGCCGCACCTGCACTGGGCCTTTAGGCCTGGCCTAGTGGCTTTTGAACCCAGCCACGTGTTGGGTGTAACCCAACACTGTACAAAGCACTGCTCAGCCCAGCCAACACTATTCACCGAAACCCAATAACCCGCAACCCAAAATCCATACTGTTCATCAGACCCATTACTGTTTATAGAACCCAGCCCGAAGTAAACAATACTAGATGGTACTGTTCGCTAGACCCGATACTCTTCACCCAAAAAACCATTAGACATATTTATATCCATTTTGACCGTTTCGAGCCCGTGAACCCCATTTTCAACTCCGATTAGCCAAATCAAGCACCCAATAAATTCTATTTGCCCACACCACCTTTCTCGTTTTAATTCTTTCCGAGTTTATTTAATTCATGTTGTTCCCAGCTCGCTCCTTGTTGAGCCCAGATGTTTTATTTGGATTATTTTATTTTGCATTAGATCTCAACTCCGACGACCAAGCTCCGGAGAACGCTGGACAAGGCGCAGGAGAGGTAGAGATTTTCGAGGACTTTGAGCAAGAAGGCAAGTTGCATCCATTTGACCATTTTGAGCCTATATTTTATGTACTTTTATTATTACTTTCATTACCATATTTATGCCTATTACTTTATATTGAAATAATATTTTTGAATGCCGTGATGAGTAGATAAATCCCATCACCCCACATACACACCCACCTATTCCTTTGTAGGCCATATTCACCTTGACAAATTTAAGTTACATAAAATGATGACTAATGTTTGACATTGTCACACAATGTGTTTATAAGTACTAAAAAGAGTATTGGCTAGCCGCCAATGGTTTTGGTGGAGAGTTGAAACCAGGAAGTTGGATAACCCAATAGACTCGATGAAAGTGAGTCAAAGGTGAGGTCAAGAAGGTGGGTAGCCATGAGTTGGTTGTTAGTCCACCTCCCCACTAGAAAAAGTAAGAACTGGAACATTGTGCCAAGTAACAGACATAGAAATCGCTTAACCACGAGTTTGGTATTGTTAGATATGTATATATTGTAGGGTGTTATTTGCATATTGCCCAACCTTGTACATGTTATATATTTGCCTTTGGCACATTGGAATAGATAAGGTATCAGAGCCATGGAAACCCTAGCTACTTGACCACCAGCCACAGCCATCGTTGTCCTCCGCGCCAAGCCTCTTCTCCCCGCTGCTCTACTCTCCCTCAGATCCGGTCGAAGCCGTGTGGTGCCTCCACCCGAGCGACGCCTCCACTGGTGCAACGCCGCCATTGACTACCGAGGCCGTGCGGAGCCTCTAGATCCGTGCGGATCTTCGGCGTCGAGCTCTTCTGCGGCCGTCACCGGACTTCTCCGCCGGCTTCTACTCCGTCGGTTTCTTCTCCACGCCGACATAACTCCTTCCGTCGACTTCTTCTCACCGAATCGAAGCAGGCAGAGGAGAGCTCTGTTTTATTTTGATTTGGTGGAGCTGGCGGCTTCGGCTTCTCACCGGCTCCACCGATCTACTCGGAGCCGGCAGCTTTTAGCTTCGGCCTCTCTCTTGTCCAGCTTCTCTGGTAGAAAAAACAGAGGCTGATGGTTTCTACCGGAGGCTCCTTCACCCTCCTGCTCCCCTCGGTTCGGTTCGACGGGACGAACTTCCAGGAGTGGGCCATTCACCTGATGAGATTCACCTCAACAGCCAGCGTCTCTGGAGTCATCTCACTGGCGAGCACCCCTGTCTGTCTCGCCCTACACCACCAGTTCGGCCCGCCCTTCCTGATGGTGCTGATCAGGCGGCTCAGGCGGCCATCAATGCTACACTGGAGGAGGCCCTGGAGTTCTATTTGTCTGAGCTGCATGCCTACGAGCTATGGCAGGATATCGAGGCTTGTGCTACCGTCATCCTGGTGGGTAGCATGCTCGTGGCCATCTCCATGGATGTTGCGGAGCTTCCAACGACACAACTTATGTGGGAGCGCCTCCGAGCTCACTACCAGCCGACGAGTGATGCTTTGTACCTATCAGTTGTGCACCAGGCGCATTCTCTTCAGCAGCTGGATGCCACCGTGGATGACTTCTACCAGCAGATGTCTGAGGTGTGACGTCAGCTTGACTCTCTGGGGCTAGATGTCTGCCGGACCTACCCCTACTGTCTGCGGCTTCGCACTCACCAGGAGACTCACCATCTCTACGACTTCCTGATGCATCTCAGGCCTGAGTGAGACTGTGCGTGCTCAGGTCCTGACTCGCCACCCTCACCCAAGCTTGGTGGAGGCCCTCACGGATGTGTATGCTGAGGAGACTCATCACCGTGGCGTGGCTCAGATGCAGGCTGCCTTGTCTACTTCAACACCTGGTTCTTCAGCACAGACAGTGATACCTACCCTAGCTCCCAGTGCACCAGTTGTTGCTACCTCTACTATTGATCTCCACTGCACCTATTGCCAGCGTGACAGCCATAGGTATCAGAACTGCTATAAGCAGAGGAGGGACCAGAGTCATCGGGGTGGACATCCCCCAAAGGGCTCTGGAGGTTCCTCCCACTCAGGAGCTGGAGCCTCTCGCTAGGGCTCTGATACCATGTTGGAATAATGCTTCTTATCTATTCCAATGGGCCAAAGGCCAATATATAACATGTACAAGGTTGGACAATATGCAAATAACACCCTACACTATATACATATCTAACATCCCCCTCCTCTCAAACTCATGGTGGATCAACAACACTGAGTTTGGAGAGGTAGAAGCTATGCTGAGCTCTAGTTTGTGACTTGGTGAAGAAATCGGCTAACTGAAGCTCCGAAGGCACATACTGAAGAGCAATAATGCAGTCTTGCACCTACGATCGCATGTACGAAGCATCCACTCCAATGTGCTCATCTGGCTCTTGCTTCTCAGCAGTCTTCCTCGCCTCCGCCTACTCCCTCGCCAGGTACCTTATCTCTGTGGATCTTGGACTCTGGTGCTTCCTTTCACGTGACACCAGATTCCACTCACCTCATTTCCGTGCATCCCACAGTTTTTCCTTCCACCGTTCAGACTGCCGATGGTAGCTCTCTTCCTGTTGTAGGCTGAGGCATCCTTTCCGCTTCTTCTTTTCATGTTCCTACAGTCTCTCATGTTCCTCAGCTTACTATTCAGCTTATGTTGGCTGGTCAGATCACTGATCACGACTATTGTGTTGTTCTTGAGTCTGACTCTTGTTGTATTCAGGACCGCCGCACGGGGACTCTACTTGTTACTGGCCCTCGGCGTCGTGATTTGCAGTGCCTTTAGGATCTCAACTGGCTTCATCTTCCTTCCGCTGTCTCCACCAGCCAAACAGCCACTACCACAACCTCGGGTCTTTCCGCATCCTCCACTACCTCCTTTGCTTAGTGGCACCATCGTCTGGGTCACCTATATGGATCGCGTCTATCGTCACTAGTAGGTCGTGGTATTCTTGGGTCTATTTCTGGGGACACATCTTTACATTGTATGGGTTGCAAGCTTAGCAAGCAGCTGCAGCTTCCCTATCCCTCTAGTTATTCTATTTCTACTCGTCCTTTTTATCTTGTTCACTCTGATGTTTGGGGTCCAGCTCCCTTCGTTTCGAAAGAGGGTCATCGCTACTATGTGATCTTTATTAATGATTATTCTCGTCATACTTGGATCTACTTCGTGTCCTCTCGTAGTCAGGTTCTCTCTATTTACCAGATGTTCACCACCGTGGTTCGCACACAGTTTGATTCGCCCATCCGTGTGTTTCGTGCCAACTCTGCCGGTGAATATCTATCTGCTGCTTTGCGTAGTTTTCTCGCTGAGTAGGGCACTCTTCCCCAATACTCTTGTCCTGGTGCTCCCGCTCAGAACGGTGTTTCTAAGCGTAAGCATCGTCACTTGCTTAAGACAACTCGTGCTCTCATGCTTGCCTCTTCTATTCCTCCTCACTTCTGGGCTGAGGCTGTTTCCACTGCTGTTTTTTCATCAATATATAGCCTTCCACTGCTCTTTAGGGTTCTACTCCTCTCGAGCGTCTCTATGGTCGAGCTCCAGAGTACAGTCACCTTCGCAGTTTCAGCTATGTCTGTTTCATTCTCCTTCCACCTCGTGAGCGCACCAAGCTGACTGCTCAGTCAGTTGAGTGTGTTTTCCTTGGATACAGTCTTGAGTATAAGGGTCATCGTTGTTATGACCCTGTTGCTCGGCGGATGAGGATCTCTCGGGATGTCACTTTCAACGAGTCCCAACCTTACTACCCTCGTTCCCCCACTATCAGGTCAGATTCTCTAGTTGAGTCGATCTCCTTTCTGACTTTTCCTAACTCTCAGTCGTCCACTACTGTTTCGCTTTATCCTCCATCTCCTTTGCCTCCCCTCTCCTCCGGCTCCACCTATTTCGCCTCCGCTGGATTTTTCTTCCCGCTCTTTTGTTGAGGTTCCACCCTTTCCTCTACACTACTCTCGCCATATCCAACTTGGCTTAGTACACTGCTCTTCCAATTGAATATCTATAAGATGTCACATGCTCTTGTTGTATAGAGCAGCCGCAGATTGGGGATGGGATAGGAGTGGGCCCAGAGGGACACTCGCTGATCTACACAATGGTCGATACAGTCAGCGTGCGACCACGCATTCCACTGTTGGTTGGTGGTTTCCCGATGAGTGTATTGTCCAAGAACCTACCAGGTAGAGACTAGAGAGGTTGAGCAGTAAAAATGCTTTGTTATCTCAACTCAGTCGCACGCTATCGTGTTGCGTGTATATAGCTTAATAGTATGAGTTTGAGATATCTTGTGGGTAAAATTGGGCAACTTTACAGAGTATAAACAATGGTATTCGGATACGTCGTGTTTCTGGTTAATGGAGCTGTGTTCATGGGTGATTCCAATATGTGAGGCATAAGTAGAGTTTTACAGATGTTAAGTTGATAAATGCAGATGTTAAAAACCTCTGTTGTTATATTTAATATTGTTTTACTGTTTTAATAATAAACTGCTTTCAACTCAAAGTAATGCATCCACATACACCTATTATGATAAAACCATCCCAATCACTTGGCAATCCTAGCAAGTAGTTAAATATAATTTCCATGCAACTTTCTGAGTACTATTGTACTCATTCTTGCTAATCATCAACAGAAGAACTTTGAGAGGAAACAGGTGATCTTTATGATCACGAGAAGACACTGGATGATGACTACTACTGGTACTAGGTTTCAATCATGCTCGGGCATGCCTGTGGTTCAAAAGTATCTTTTGTGTTGTAATATATTATATTTGGGCTTGGATGCCTGTGCTTGTGTCCAAACTAGCTGTTAAGCCCTAACTGTGGTATTAAAGGTTTGTCTTTTTTTTTGTAAACGTGAGCTTGCTTGTGATGCTATTTCTTGCTTTACAACCGCACATCCTGGACGGTTGGGAAGCGTTTCACGATCTCAGAAATAGAGTCGTTACATAAATCACAACCAAAAAGCCTTTTCAGACCTCGTAAATCAATGCGTTAACAATATATGTCAGCAATGTTCTTTGTTGAGTCTCTATGCATTTTTATTCTTTTGGTTAACATATAATTTCTCAGTTCTGCTTCATAATCAACAGATCTAAAGGACAGGTTGTATGAAATCAAGTCTTTACTTTTAACCAGTTGGAGAAACTTCTACAATCATAGTAGGCTAGTAGCACAAACAAAGCAAAGTGAAAAAAGTGCTATTCAGCCTATTCAGGACATGCAATTCACATAAACCCAGTTGCATATTTAACTAAGTAATAAAGCAATTCTCCACAGCATTCACTCAACTGATCAACACAAATGCAAAGATACAGAGCCACAGGAATAACAAACCAACCTGTGCTTGTGCATAATTTCACGTTTATATCATCCGATCGCTCCTTACCAGAATTACCAGCCTTACTCAACCGGTCCTGCAACGAGTGCCTGAGGGAACCTGCATTGTAACAATTAGTACATAGTCACGCACACGTGCACCTATCCACACCCATCTCATCAGCTCCCAAAATCCCAAAATTCTCCTCTCTCTAGACTATCGCTAAAAGATTAAAAGAGAACTCACTGGCAGAAACCTGCTGCGACTTGTTGTCGACGTGCAGCACGATGGATTTACTGCTGAGCGATGCATCCCGTTGCAGATCTACACAGATTGGGGCCCTCGTCGCGCCATTTTCCCCAGTAGGCTACACTCATAAACACCGATTGCATAAATAATCAAACTTGGCAATCAACAATAATATAACCTAAATTTACATATATCAATATGAGAGAAGTAGGCCTGAGGCACGTAATTTGGATATCTAACGCAGACAAATAAATAAAATAGCATAAAACACATGGTTAGCAGGAATGGAGACAGCGTCACTCGCCACCAAATTAACTCAACGAGATACGAAACGCTAGAGAGAGAGAAAAATAGGGAAAAATTTGAAAAATCGCGAGTGAAAAAAGTGTACTCACGAGAACGGGATGGCCGATCAAGCCGTTGAGCACCGCCGATTTCCCCGCGCCCTGCACAAGCGAGCATCACAATCCCGATCACACCACGGCCGGAATCAGAGCGTACACCTAACAATTAACACGAGGTCTCGCGAGGGAGAGGGAGAGGTCGGGTACGCACGACGTTGCCGAGCGCGACTACGGTGAGGAACGAGGAGCCGCCGCGCCGTGCCGCGCGGTCGTCATCGGCGAGCAGGGCGGAGGCCTGGAGCGTGGCGTCGGCGAGCTCCGAGAGCTCCTCCATCGCCTCCATCGGAAGGCGACGCAGCCGGCGCGGGTCGGGAGGGGCCGGAGAGAGGCGGATCTAGGTGTTTCCGGCAGGCCAACGAGGCGGGAGCTGAGGCACGTGGTGGTGGTGGCGATCGAGTTGATCGCGTCGCGGCGTCGAGGAGGCGGTTATTGGGGGCGCTCCCGTTTAAAATGGGGGGGTGCTTTGCCGTGCGCTTACTGGGAGATCGGGGAGTGGGGACGTGCAACAGGACACGTGTAGTAACGGTGGGATCTGCATGCCCGCAGGCACATTTCAGCCGCCCAATCGAAAACAGAAGCAGATTCATCTTAAAACCGTCCTGAATCCATCGGATGGCTTCGGACGGATGTGAGAGTGCCGTGGCTAGTAGCTGATCTTCCCCAAAATGCTGATTCGTGGGCCCCTGCGACGGCCGTTGGATCCACATCGGAGCGAAGCTGGGCCGTTGGATCATCATCCTGCTCCCCACGATGTGTGTTTGTGACTTCGTCCTAGGAACGCGAGGGAATGAAACGCATCCCTGTCTCTACCCAGGTTTTGGTTACCGTTTTTTTTTTGTTGCCGGGGTTACCCGTAGAACCAATTTGTAACGGCCCCAAAATTAGGATCGCTAGAATCTTCACAACTGTCCAGAATGTACAGTTGTAAAGTCGTGGTTTCACAAGCAAGCAAATGTTTATAATAAATGACAAACTTTTATTACAGTAGTTAAGACTTAACAGCCAGTTTGGAAGCAAAAACGGGCATCCAAGCCCAAATATAATATATTACAATGCAAAAGTGTGCTGAAACCACAGGCAAGGTTGGGCGCAAAAGAGACCCTGATACCAGTAGTCGTCACCGTCTATCGGTTCCTCCTGCTCGTAGAGATCACCTAATTCCTCCCAAAATTCTTCTGTTGATGTTAAGCAAGAATGAGTACAACCACCGTACTCAACAAGTTGTATAGAAAATTCTATTTAACTATATGCTAGTATTATCAATGGAAGGGTGTATAATATGTGGAATGCAACAATTGAATTTAAAAGCTATACAATATTTAAAAACAGTAAAACAGTAAAAAGTATAGCCACAGGGGTTTACAACAACTGAAATTACCAATTAACATATGTAAAAGCCTACTTATACCTTGTATATTGGAATCACCTATGAACACAGCTTTATTAACCGGAAGCACGGTGTATTCGAATACCATTGATTTATACTCTGCAGAGTTGCCCAACTTTACCCACAAGATATCTCATACTCATACTGTTAAGCTATATACACGCAACCAGATAGCGTGTGACTGAGTTGAGATAACAATGTCTTTTCCACTGCTCAACCTTTCTAGCCTCTACCCGGTAGGTTCAAGGTCCATACAGCCTTGGGAGGCCGCCGACCAATGGTGGAATCCGTACTCCAAGGCTGACGGGCCCATACCGTTGTGTAGTTCAGTGAGTGCCCTAACAGGTCCACTCCTGACTCACCCCACTCCGCGGCTGCTCAATCACACAAGAGCAGTTGACAGCCTGTAGATATTCAATTGGGAGAGCAGTGTACTAAGCCAAGTTGGTTAAACCACGCCTGTGGTTGAGCGGGGTCTGTGTCTGTTTACTTGGCACAAGGTTTTTGTCCTTACTTATCATCTAGTGAGGTGATGGACTATTTACCAACTTGTAGCCGTCCACCTCTAGATCTCACCGATGTATCACTTTTATCAAGTATATTGAGTTGTCCATCCTTTTGGTCTCAACCCTCACCTTTCCACCAAAACCTATTCGCTCAAAGCCAACCTTCCTTATCAGTGTTTAGAAATGAGTTTTTGTATGACATTGTGTTATATTTGCTATTATTTTATGTGGACTAAACTTGTCAAGGTGAATATGGCCTACAAGAATGGGTGGTTTGATATGTGGGGTGAAGGGTTTTATCTAATCAACATGGCATTCCAAAGTATTATTTCTTTATTGAAATAATTGGTAAAAATATACTAATGAAAATAATAATACGAATTATATGGAATGTAGGTTCAATATGTTCAAGGTATGCAACTTGCCTCCTTGCTCAAAGTCCTTGAAAAGTCCTGCTGCTCCTGTGTCTTGTCCAGTGTTGTCCTGAGCTGGCTTGTCGAAGTCGAAACCTAGCGTAAGACACAAAAACCAAATAAAATACCTTGCTTGACAAGGAATGGGCCTAGAAAATGAATCCAAGTACAACAAAAATATAAAAAGAGATAAAAAACAACTATAGAGGTGAAAAGGTTTATCGGGAGTTTGATATGGCTGAACGGAGTTAAGAATGGGTTTTATGGGTCCGAGATGATCAGAATGGATATAGAATGTCAAACTAGGGTTTCGGTGAATAGTGCCAGTTTACTGTTCATACATGAATTAGGTTAAGAACAGTAATTAAATACTAATTTTGGTTAAGGAACAGTAATCTAGTTTACTGTTTTCAGAGCATGAACAATACTTGAATGAACAGTAGAGCATAGTGTTTTGGCCGGATTCGGAATGAATAGTACTGGGCTAGTGAACAGTAAATGCTACAGTAGTGGGCCAAGCCCGTTCGGCTTTGCCGGCCCGAAGGCCCATAACGCCTGGCCTTAAAGGCCTTTGGGGGCACTCGACCGAAGGCCAAAGCGCTCCTTCAGCGCTACTAAGTGAGGCGGAGGGAGCGAAGAGGAGAAGCCGGCAGCGCTTCAGCGGTGGTGGCTGGCGGCGGCCGGGGAAGGACGACACAGGGAGGCTCCACCAAGGTAGGTGCCTCTCCCTCTAGGGTTTTTGCGCGGGATGGGGTTTTGGGGCTGGGTTGTGGTGGCGGCAGTGAGGGAAAGGGTGGCGCCGGTGAAGCTCCGGCGGAGCCGAGGCCGGAGGGGTGGGGGAAGGGGGTCCGAGAGGGAAAGAGGAGGTGTTTCGGTGTTTGGATGGGAGGGATTTGGGCAGGGAGGGTGAAATCGGCTTACGAGGAGGGAACCGAGGCAGCGGTGGGCACACTCGGTCGGCTCTGGAGGCGAAGGGAGGTAGGGGAAGGTGTGAGGGAGGAAGAGCAAGCAGGGCGGCTTTTATAGCCGCTCGAATGCGGTGGGAGCAGTGGTGGCGCTGGTGCACGGCGGCGACGTGGGCAGTGGAGTGGGAATGGTGCTTGGCAGGGGTGAGGTGGGGGCGTGGGCAGCGTCACGGTGGCCTGGCTCTCTCACTGGAGCGGGGCGGGAGGTGGCGTAGCGGAGTCGTCTTTTGTGGCGTGGCATGACGACGAGATGGGAGCGGCGCGGCGCTGGCAGCTTGGGGCGGGCGTCGCATTGAAAGCAGAGGGGGAGGTGGCGATGCCTGTTGCGGCTGACGGCAGCAATGGGAAGGATGGTGGTGTGGGGAGGATGACGTGAGGTGGAGGACGACGGGGAAGCGTCCTGGGCGAAGGCGCCACTGATGGGAGGAAGCGGGGAGTTCAAAAGGGAAAGCGGGAAGCAAAAGGGAGAATCTAGATTAGGAAAGAAAACGAAAAACAACCAAATTTCAAATAAATTTTGAAATCTTTGAATTTTTGAGGTTGTTTCACAATTCTAACTTACACATTTCAAGTTCAGACAATGAAATACTATATTTCTGAATCAACATTATCAATTACCTAGAGGCATTCACATATCAATTCCTCAATTCTACAACACAACCATGGCACACAAACTACAAATGTGCCTGACATGGCTCTTCTGACCGGAACATGTATTCAGAATCTGTATTGCCATCCAAGTTAAGTCAAAGCTATCATTCAAAAGGCCAATTGGGTCTACTAGTATTTCTAGGCATAAGTTCATGGGTTGTCCTATACCCAACGGTGTAGTAATCACTAGGATGGAATATGCTGAAGTTTTGTCCACAAACATTGAGTACATAGCTTCAAGGGATTCAACAATTACAGGAAGCTGGTGCACACTAAGCAAAAAGGGGATGTAGAGGAATTTCCAAAGAAGTTCAAATGTGCTTGAGAAATTCACAGTACCTTGAAGAACTTCTCGAAGAAATTGGTAAGTGCATCACAGCAGGCACTAAGCACCATGGTGGGGAAGGGACTCGAGCGGGCGCAGGGCTCTGCCAGCAGCTCATCAGTAGAGGGCTCTGGTGGGGCGGATGGATCATGCAGCAGGGGCAAGGCTTGAGTCACGAAAGGTGGGACAACAGGTGGAGGTGTAGGGGGCCGGCTCAGGTGAGGCCCGACGCAGGGCACCGGTGGAGGGGAGCTGCAACGCAAGGCGAGCGACGTAGGGGCGGCGACGCAGGGCGACTACAAGCGGCGACAGGTCCTTAGTGATGGGAGGATTGGGGCTTAGGAGGAGGGTCGAATGGAGCGAAGATGCCTGCGCGAGCACAGCAGCGGGGCAACGCAGTGGCGGCGGCGACTCAGATGAGAGGAACCCTAGCGCGGAAGAGGAGCGAGGTGCTATCAGCGGGAAGAACACAAAGCTCATTCAGGCGTCAGGGGGTGGAACGCAAAAACGCTCGGTCGCTCGCGCTCGCCCGCATTGCGCCGTCGATTCCGCGATGGACCGCCAAGATGGTCCATATGCATATGTTCACGCTTTGCTCTATGTCCACCAGATATGCCGCCGAGAATATCGTCCGACATCGGACAAACATCAGAACAGCATACATGCAAGTTAAAAAAACGAAACATGTAACCAGGTCTGATTGGATGCATCAATAGAGACCACCATGACCGGACTAGAAATAACAGTCAATCAACAAAGAACATCATAAACATCAAAACACCATGAGGACTAGCATGCATGCAAGTTTAAAAAAACTCAAGTCCATCAATAAGCAGCCACCAACATGAGCTCTGCCCAAACAATCAAACAGCCAAATGATAGTCCATGGCCAACAAAGTTCAGTCCAAATCCCAAGTCCACACCATTACACAAAATGCTTCTAAATCCCATCAACGAACTCATGAGCTGAGAGCAAACTAATCATTTGTCTTCCTTCTTGGACTTGTGAGTCATCACAAGGAGCGCATCCGGCAGCAAAATATAGGACTAAGGGCTTGTTTGGTTGGTGAACCTGGAGACAGCCTGAAAAGTAGATGATTTTTGTCTGGCCAGACAAATCTAAAGATGAGTTGTTTGGTTAAAAACCTGTGCCTGGAATTGATGAATGAAAAATAGACCATTGGATCAAAGCAATGAACAGTGGATGGAGAGCTGCCTCCTAGGCACCGGTCCTAAGCAGTGGTTTTTTCGCTGAAGTCGGCGGCCGCTGGCTCGCACCTTGTTGCAGGAATGATACCAAACAATGAACCGGCAACGTCCAGGGATGGGCCCAGCCAGGCAACTTCACGCCAAGATCGAAACCAAACAGCCCCTAAGTCTCCAACTTATGAGGGAGAAAACCACAAGATTCCAACATGGTCATCCTGGCCTCTTCCCCTGCAACCGTTCCCTGCAACTCCGCTGTCAGCTTGCCGCTCCATGCGCTTGGCCGCTAGCCTCTTCTCTCACCGCTCTTTCCCCGCCGTTTTGAGGAGGCATGCTTGGGGAGGAGGAGCTTGGGAGGGATCGCAATCTGTGTCTAGCTCGACACGAAATTGAGCCACTAGGGGAAGGGGATTGGAACCGAGGAGGAGCTTGGGATGGGTCACCACTACCTCACTACCTCACGACGTCACCATCCACCTCCATGTGCCGCCGGATTTGGGTGATCGGAGGGGAGATCAGAGGGAGCAGAGGACGAAGATAGAGGAGCCGCCGGAAGGAAGAGGGAAGAAACTCGATCGGGAAAGAGATCGATGCCTCCTCAGTCCTCACCGGCATAGTAGGTGGGGAACTACTATGTAGTGCAGAACCCATTACCAGCGAAACCGTTGAGCAGCTAGCTGAAGCAAATCTACGCACACAGGCACAGCGTGGTCTATTTACATGTACACTCCAACCTCAACATCGTTGGGATCTGAATATCTGACGATCAACAGCGCAACGGTCTGTTGTACGTGGGCGGCGACGATGGGCAGTTCTCGTTCATGTTGGCGTAGGGCTCTATCGTGTTGTACTCCGGGAGATCCATCTTGTACTCCCCAAGGATCTGGCAGAAGGGGAGCTTGTCGACCTCATTGTTGCACCAGTTTGGAAGCCTGGTCTGGTTGTCCTCGAAAATCTTGAGCATATATGCATCCCGAATCTAAGATATAAGGGAAACAGTAAATTGAGACATGTAAGTTTAGATTACTCAACAAATGGAAGACACACTTAAACATGTTGAGGAATGAAAAGTGCACCAAAAGCAAGTGTATTCCTAGCTCGTCTAGGATGAAAGGTGACACAATTTTCCCATTGCAGCAAAGGTCAGTAAAGGCACTTACAGTGAATTCCGTGACCTGAATCGACTCCGTGAAAGGAGCAAATACTCCAGCCTTCTTGTAGATTGCGAGAATGAAGGCAACACACGTTGTTGATTTGCCATCACTGTATTCCCATTCATCTTGCTCAGGTATAGTGAGTAACTGATTGAAAGACATGCCCCGTTTTTCAGTCTCAGTAATTATCCCATGAAGGTCCAGTTTCTACATGGAAGCAGAGATACTGTGAATTTCTCAGTTGAGCAAACGTTAGGACGATTTAATACTTGCATTGTAGCAATAACCAAAAATGGAAGAAAATTGAACTAAACTACTAGTCTCAAATTTAAAGAAAAAACATATTGGTTCAAACAAACAATAGAGACAACTGGTCAAACCAGCCCTCCTGTTACAAGCCAGAATAACAACAGATGAGCTACTCGGCTCTAATTCAGACCATAATTAACCAAGCCATCGCATTTGCAGATTAGCTGCAGCAGAAGCATGCATACAAGTATGTACCACCGAAACAAACTGTAGGATCTTTATTAACTCTACGTCAGCTTGAATCAATAATAAGTGAAACATATTACAAGATAGTTATACAAACCTCAGTCCCAAGTCGTTTATTAAGGGCTTCATTCCACATGTTAGAAGCGTAAAGTGGTTGTAATCTGGTCCACATTGACATGACAGCCATTACCTGGAAACAGAATAAGATGAACTGAACAATGCAACATGACAATAAACTTACAATCCTGAACAAAATATTCTAGGAAAAAAAACTGTCCTGAACATAGATAAGATAAAATAAGTGTAAATACATAAACCAAATACAATTACTTTTAACTCAGGACCATGAAAGGCAATTTCAGTCTGTCCTGAACCTCAAGGCCTCAACAAGTATAGTGTTGTGAATATTGTGTGTATATTCAAGAGGGTCCAATGGGCAATACATATAGGGATGTATAAAGAGGGTTTCCATAAACGGATAAGGAAAATACAAAAGAGTCCTATTCTAACACCCCCCCTCAAACTCATGGTGGATCACACACACTGAGTTTGAAGAGAAAATACAAATGTTGTGCCCTAGTCTGTGACTTCGTGAAGAAGTCAGGAACATGTAACTGATGGCACAGACTGTAAAACAAGTACTCTCTCCTGCACCTGTGAGCGAGTGTATGAAGCATCCATACCAATGTGCTTAGTGAGCTCATGCTTCACTGGGTCCCAGGCAATACTAATAGCACCTATACTGTCAGACAAAAGAGTCGTAGGTCCCATCACAGGCACTCCAAGATCTGCAAGTAGCCACCTCAACCAAGTAACCTCTGCTGTCACTGCTGCCATAGCTCTCAACTCAGCCTCTGCACTCGAACGGGAAACTGCAGTCTACTTCTTAATCTTCCAGACAATCAGGGAGGAGCCAAGAAAAACGCAGTAAGCAGAAAGAGAATGACAATCAGAAGGATCACTAGCCCAGGTCGCATCGGAGTGCGTCTGAAGTTGTAGTGAGGTAGAGCTAGGGAAAAACAAACGACGAGAGATAGTCCCACGCAAGTAGCGAAGAACACGAAGAAAGTGATTGTAGTGAAGATGGGTAGGATGAGCTATGAACTGACTCAAGATATGAACAGCATAAGCAATATCAGGACGAGTGCTCACAAGGTACACCAAACTCCCAACAAGATGGCGATATCGAGTAGGATCCTCAAGAAGATCACCATCAGTGGCACGAAGCTGTAGAGATAGCTCCATGGGAGTCTCAGTGGTGCGAGTGTCAGTCAGACCAGACCGATCAAGAAGATTCTGGACATACTTCTGTTGGGAGAGGTAGTACCCTCAGGCATGGAAGAGACCTCAATCCCAAGGAAGTACGTAAGAGAACCAAGATCAGTCATCAAAAACTGTTCACTGAGATGCTTCTTCACATACGTGATGAATGAGGAATCATCACCAGTGATGAGCATATCATCAACATACAGAAGAAGCAGTGTTCTACCCCGAGATGACACATGAACAAAAAGAGCAGGATCATGGGAACTGACAGTGAAACCGACAGCAGTAATCACTGAGGTAAAACGAGGAAACCAGGCACGAGGAGCATGTTTGAGGCCATAAAGAGCACGACGAAGACGATAGACGTGCCCATCGGGAACAGAATACCCAGGTGGTGACTGCATGTAGACCTCCTCATGCAAAAACCATTAAGAAAGGCATTCTTAACATCCAGCTGAGAGATAAACCACTGGTGAACAGAAGCAACCGCAACAAGAGTGCGAACAGTGGTCATATGGGCAACAGGGACAAAAGTCTCATCGTAGTCACGACCGTACTCCTGCTGAAAGCCACGAGCCACAAGACAAGCCTTGTAGCGCTCGAGAGTACCATCAGACCGAGTCTTAATCTTGTACAACCACTTGCACGTGATCGGACGAGCATGCACAGGTGTCGATACAATATCCCAAGTCTCTGTACGTCGAAGAGCATCAAGCTCCTCTGCCATAGCGAGCTGCCACTCAGAATGAGGAACAGCCTCACGATAAGAACTAGGCTCAGTGACAGAGAGAGTATGAGTTATCGGAGCAAATCCAAGACGATCAGGAGGTCGAAGGGATGTCCGGTCACGAAGGACGTAACGAGGAGCATCATCAGGAGGATCAGATGTGGGTGTCGGCAAGATACCAGGAGAGGAGGCTGGTGAAGGATGAGGACGTCTGGAGTAGTGAATACCAGAGAAACGAGATGGTGGTGCTACAGGAACAAGAGGCGATGCTCCAGGAGGCAGCACCGGAGAGGCAGAGGTACAAAAGGAACCACTAGAGACAGACCAGGGGAAAACTGTGATAGTGAAGAAATGGGTGAAGAGTCAGAAAGAGACAACCATGAAATCGACTCAACGGTGGAAACATGAGGAGCCGAATCTCGATAGAAGAAAGGTCGAGATTCATCAAAGACAACGCCTCGTGAAATCCTGATCCGTCGAGCAGAAGGATCCCAACAACGATAACCCGTATGCTCAGAACTATAACCAAGAAACACGCACTCAACTGACTGGGCCGATAGTTTAGTGCGTTCACGAGGCTGCAGCAGAACAAAACAAGTACAACCAAAAAAACGAAGGTGGGTGTACTGGGGGGCTCGAGAGTAGAGACGCTTTATAGGACTGACACCCTTAAGAGCAGTGGAAGGCTGCATATCGATGAGATATGCAGCTATAGAAATAGCCTCAGCCCAGAACTGTGGTGGAACGTGAGAGGCAAGGAGAAGAGTGCGGCCAGTCTCAATCAGATGACGATGTTTGCGCTCAGCAACCCCATTCTGAGCATGGGCATCAGGACAAGAAGACTGGTAAAGAATGCCTTGCTCAGAAAGAAACTATCTAAAAGCGCCAGAACAGTACTCGCCAGCAGAATCACAACGAAAAGTACGGATGGGAGAATCAAACTGAGTACGAACCATCGTTGCAAAGCTACGATAGATCGCCAGAAACTAACCACGATTAGACATAGGGGAAATCCATGTAAAACGGAAATAATCATCAATGAAGATCACATAAAGTTTATGCTCGCCTTTAGAGATAATAGGCGCAGGTCCCCATACATCTGAATGAACTAAGTCAAAAGGACGAGAAAACAAGGACTCACTAGAATGATAAGGAAGCTGTAGCTGTTTGCCCAACTTATAACCCTGACAAAACATGGCCGTGTCAACAGTAACACATCCAAGAACACCCTGACGAACTAATGAAGAAAGACGGGACCCACACAAGTGACCTAAACGGTGATGTCATTGCGCAAAAATGCCAGAGGTAGTGGCAGCAGTGGCGGTGGAAGGAGACGTAGAGGTGACAGGAGTCAGGAGTAACTGAAGTGGGCAGAAGGTAGAGACGATCAAGGATGTAGAGACCCTAATGATCCCTACGGCGCCGGCCAGTTCCAAGTACCGTCTCTGTCTGTCGATCCTAGATGAAACAGGTGTGAGAGTCAAAACCAACTCTACAGCTGAGATCGGTGAGCTGACCCACCAAGAGAAGCTACATGGTAAGCTGGGGAACATGGGAAACAGCTGGAACAGAAAAGTCAGTGAACAAAAGAGTGCCTTGACAGCTGACAGACAGAGAAGTACCATCAGCTGTCTGAACAGAGATAGGAAAAATCGGAGGTCCTACTGAAGTGAGAGATATGGAATCTGGTGTCATATGGAAAGAGGCACCAGAATCCAGAATCCAAAAAGTACCTGGAGGAGACGCTCGAGCTAGACCGCGTAACTTGCCGAGTTGTGAGAGAAATGTCAAGTAGAGCTCGTAGAATCTAGCGAACAGAGTCACCTTTGCCGAGAAGGTCTGACGTCGGGTTCTGCTCCTCCCATTGAGGAAGGGCCTCCTGCCCCTACCCCCGAATTGTCAAATTTCACGCCTTGTTCGCTTTTAGACCGCACAACACCGTAGTCGTGCCCAAAGTTCTTACAATAATTGCACTGAACCTCAGTTGGTGCAAAAACAGGAGCAGAAACAGACACCTGAGGAGGGACTACAGTTGAAGCAAAAACCGTCGGTGTAGTCGAAGAAGAAGGGGTAGCTAGCACTGTCGAAACAAACTATGCTGCTAACCCGCGGAGAAGCTCCTTAGCACAAAGCGTCGAAAGAGCCTCGGTGACTAACGGTCGTGGTGAGCGGCTCAGCAGTTGAGCTCTAACAAGCTCAAACTCTGGGCGAAGACGGCAGACGAAGTGATAAAGGCGAAGGCGATCACGATCTGTCTTCCGCACCTGATGACACTCCTGGCAGAGCGGAGAAGCGAGCTCGTCCAGCTAGGGCCAGAGATTGGCCAGGGCTCGGAAGAAGTCGTCGACGGAGGAGTCCTCCTGGCGAAGCGTCTTCAACTCATGCTGAAGCAAAAAGAACTAAGCATCGCTGTTTTGCTGGTATTGCTCGCGCAAGTACTCCCAGATCTGACGAGTGGCACGCAGACCAACAATGTCTGGCTGGATGGAGTCGCCGACGCTGACCACCAAGATGGCTCGAACACGGGCCTCATCAGCACACCAACGCTCAAAAACATCTATGGCATACTGAAAGGCCTCATCAGCAGCAGCAATAGCGACCTCTGCCTCCTTCTTGGCGGCCTCATCTTCTGCAGGAGGTGTAGAAGCAGGCTGTCGGGGAGAAGGCTGAACTAGCGACGGCGGACAAGGTCGAGCACCAGTGACATGTCCCCAAAAGCGGAGACCATCGAGCGTGATCTCCATCAGTGAAGACCACAACCTATAGTTTGTCCCATGGAGCTTTATTCCCGAGAATGGGATCGCAGCTGATGGAACGGAAGCCATCGGTAGGCGGCGCTGGACGGCGCGGCGACCAAGACAACAAAGTCTAACAGGCGGCACTGGACAGCGCGGCGGTTAGATCGACGTTCTTCTTCTTCTTCTTTTTTATTTTGATTTTTTTAATGACTTGGGCCGGCTTAAAACAACCGCCAAAGACCGGCTCGCTTCACGAAGAAACCGCTACGGGACTAGGGTTCCCCGGGTCGGGTAGCGGCGACGGCGTCGGGTAGGGCATGACTTCAATGAGCATCGCGGCGGCTTCAGTCAAGGCCGAGCGAGGTTTGTCAAGTGAGATCGGCGCGGAAGAAGAAGAAGAATGCAAGCCGGCCGGGCCGAGGTAGCAATGCCGGTAGCGGTGGCGATTTCAATGAATCGACGCCAAGAAGGCCAACATCTAAGGAGCGTTGCATGCCAAGTACAAGAAGAAGACAAAGAGAGCGGCGACCACTGCTGAGGGCGGCGACGGCTCGGCCGTGGATCAAGGCGGCGGCAACAATAAGGCTTGGAAAAACTAGGGTTAGTGTCCTAGCTCTGATACCATGTTATGAATATTGTGTGTATATTCAAGAGGGTCCAATGGACAATATATATAGGGATGTACAAGAGGGGTTTCCATATACAAATAAGGAAAATACAAAAGAATCCTATTCTAACATATAGGACCTGTACAGCTGTAGCTTACAGCATCTGGGCACCCTATTTGTTACAACAACATACTATTTCATTGTCAGGTTTTCACCACTGCAAACTTATTCAGAAGATCATGTACTTTATCTATCTTTATTCAGTGAGTCTCATGTTATGCATAACCAAATGGTATCGAGAGAAAATTCACCTAGCTTTTTTTAGACTCAATTTTACCTAGCTTTTTCTAGAAAGTTTTTCACGATGGATGGATCATGAATATCTGGTTATCTACAGAACTGCCACTTAAAAGGCTCATGGATTTTATGTAAATTTTGTAAGCTTAGAAGTTAGAACCAATCTCATTGATAAAGTAGGCACAGTTCCTAAGATGACTTCCTATTGTAGTTCAGTGCAATAAGTACTACGTTGGAGACACACTTATGATATGTATGCATGCACACAGTCCCTAAAAAATGTGAATGCAAAGACCCACATGAATGAAGATGAAACAGCAGGAAGCTCCAAGATTCAGCAAGAATTTTTCAACGAAGAAACTGAAACTTTAATCTAATTTTACCAAAGACCAAAGAGCAATGGAGCAATACCAGGTTAGCATCAAGAGGTGGTGGATAATTGTCTGATATTGTATCAATCCAACTAAATATCATGTTATGATAGCCATAGGGTTTTCCATACATGCTTCGGGCAAATTCCCATGCAGAACTTTCATTGAACCTGGCCCGGACGTCAGGGTGTAACGGCAGAAATGCTACCTGAGGATTTGAGTCTTCTTTTAGTGCCATTCCCCACCATTCATCCCATGGAACTATACCGATGACTTCTTCGCCCTATCATTATTATCAGATATTGCCCAAAAAATCACATTTATCAGTATGCAAAAATACTTCTAAATTGTAACAGAGTAAATTGCACAAAACACTAACAGTCATAGTTCTAATCTCTACCATAGCTTTTATAATGAGGCCAATGTAATTAAAACCCAATCCATATCCAAGTTCTACATCAGAAGTCTACATCTAGCACCAGACTTGATTTAGTTATAGAGGAATCTAGTCCACTTGCACGATTTTTTTTCTGATATATCACTTCCACAAAATAATTCTTAGGTTTGAGCCTGCCACTAACTTGGTGAATCCTAGAATAAAAGAAAATGGTGTATACCAATCAATTTTCTGTAGCCAAATGAGATATATCAAATATATCGAATGCAAAAGTAGTTACCAGACTTGATTAGACAATTAAATATCATAAAAGAGAAGAAAAAAAGGTGGAAGATGTTACTAATATCATTTCACCTTATGGAGAAAATGAGACAACACCACCAAAAAATTTGCTGCATGATATACCCAACTTAACACTCTCATTTTCATTATTCCTGTTTTTTTTCAAGAAGGTAGGTGAAGCCGTAGAGGTCCTATACTCCTATGTAATCCACTGATATAAGAAACTTACATGTACCTTTTTGTTTTCATAGCCTGATTCTGCAACCCAGAGAGTGCCGTTCTCATCTTTCAAGCAAACTGCGGTGTGACCAGCAAATGCACCAGTCACCCATTTCTCTAATGTCTGAAACCCACCCCAGCGTCCTCGGATCTTTGAAAGAGCCAAAAAGTCACCAGAGTGTACATCCTCTTTCCTTATATTGGCAGACCAAGGCTGAGAACGTTTCTCAAATGAAGCTCCCATATGCTTCTGTAGAAAGGCCAAGTTGGCATCCTGGCCCCAAATAGTGTTTGAAAACAGAGGTATGACATCAATCAAAGATAACAATGTTCCAAGCATTCCAGATGGCATGAGAAAAATGGCAATTCCATGCTGCTTTACCTGATGACAGATATTGAGTATTATAATTTCTGAGAAAAATAAGTGACCATGCTAAAAGAAAAAAGAAAAACAACCTACAGAAAGAAACATACATATTCCATTTCTCCTGCTTCTTCCCATGACTTGATCTCGAAGGTGTGTTCCTGTGCTGTAATATAGTAATCCCATCCTATCCTGTATGGAGTTGCAAATACATACAGATCCATGCATGTCCAGCTCTGAGCTGAAGCAGTCTACATAACCCCACAAGAAACATTTGGTATGGCAAAACTCATTATAAAGGACTACGATTCAGTACAAAGAATGCATGTTTGTTTTACTAGTATATTACAAACACATGACCTTCAAAAGAATATGTAGACAGTGCCGATGCTCAAGGGTGAGCACTGTACTATTCACACAGAACAGTACTGCTCGCAATTATTAGGAAAGATTTATTATTTAGGAATCTATCTATTAGGTGTTTGATATTATCTATTAGTTAGGCAAGTTATTATTAGATTGGATTGTTAGAGATGTGTTTCCTTAGAGATTATATTTTAAGGGTCAAATCGGGTCGCTCCTATAAAAGGTATGACATGTATCTATTATCAATCAAACAATGAATAAACATCTCTCCCCCTCTTCTTCGACTAAGCTTCAGAGCCTCACTATCAAGTCAGGGAAGAGCCCTGCTGGCGGTTAGATGAGAGCGAGTGTCTTACCCTTGGTTCTCGGACCTGTATCCCAATAGCTACCATAACATTTGGTATCAGAGCTATTCACCATGATATCCGATGTCGAATTATCTCCCTTGGACAGATTGACGACTAATAGTGAGCAAATGAAGTCCTTACTTGATGACATGATGGCCCAACAGCTACCTCAACGTTTGGTATCAGCCATTCGCCATGACTTCCGATGCTGAATTATCTCCCTTGGATAGATTGAGAACTAATAGCGAGCAAATGAAGTCCTTACTCAACGAAATGATGACCACATTGAAGAAGACTCTAGAGTTGATGGACAAGTTGAAGGAGCAGGAGGAGGCGCCGCGTGCCATTGCAATGGTTGCGCTGCCATCACCTTCCTTAACAGGATCACCGGTGTTGATCATGCTGCCACCTCCACCAACGCCACCCCAGTGGGCATTGCTGACCTTGGCAGCACCCCCGGTGCGTTCGCCGAGGAGAAAGGGTGTCGTCGTCCAGCGGTGATCTTTTCCATGCAGCCAGCCGATGTCGTGCCATAGGCAATACGGAGCGCAGCGACTGAGGGGCCTGCGACACCGTCGTGTCCTCCCCGCCATCATCACGCTCCATGGCAGTAAAGGCGTAACTGCTACCCCATGTTGATTGCCCATGCCGCCGGCATCTTCCCCAACGCCACGACATGCTAAGGTGTTTCTTCCTTGGGCGCCATACGTCGGAGTGTCACTAATCTGTTCTCAAGCGACCCGACGTCGGTACCAGATACTCTTGTCAACATGGGGATGCGAAGGTCTCCGCCCATGGCCGCCACCTGACAGCTCGAGGACAAGCTGCCTCACTGCAAGGGGTGTAATGTTATGGTCTACGATCTAGGCGAGCCTATAGCAGTTCGCGGATGTTCATGCGTGGCTACTGTAGCAGAATGTCATGGGCCAGTACTGTTCATACGGAACAGTACTATCCACAATTATTAGGAAAGATTTATTATTTAGGAGTCTATCTATTAGGTGTTTGATATTATCTATTAGTTAGGCAATTTATTATTAGATTGGATTGTTATAGATAGATTTTCTTAGAGATTATTTCTTAGGGATCAGATCGGATCGCTCCTATAAAAAGGATAGCATGTATCCATTATCAATCAAGCAATGAATAAACAAAGTTCTTAGTCTCTCCCACTCTTCTTCAACTTAGCCTCAGAGCCTCACTACCATGTCAGGGAAGAGCCCCGCCGGTGGTTAGATAAGGACGAGTGCCTTACCCTCGGTCCTAAGACCCGGACCCCTACAGCTACCACATCATGGTCCTACAAAGATGAACACCAGACCTAGGGATATGCCTCCAAATTGCCCACTACAGGACAGTTTTGTATGAATACACCCACTAGCAATTTGGTATTGTTATTGTCTGCCACGAGGCGGGTAATAGTTGTTATTGGTTGCCACTAGTGAATGATAATCGGTGGGCATTCTATTCTTTTGTCTTCTCATTGTATTAATTTAGTTTTCCAATCTGTTCTTCTCTATTTTTACTCCCGGTCATAAGTCATATGGTTCACATAAACACGATTAGCTAGCTAATGTCTTTGCTAACGAGAAAGAAATATTCCATTCAAAATAGGGAGCTGAAAACACTAGGGATTCTATGAGAAATTGAGAAGCCAGACTATATATGGTGAATTTAAATAAAAAAATCATTATAAGCTCAAGTTGAACTTAGTAAAAAATGCGTGATAAGCATGCGAATTCGGGGTAATGTGGGGGGACCTTGAGGCGAAGGACAGCGCCGCCGAGGCCGGCGCCGGGGCCGGTGCCGTTGCGTCCGCCGGGGGTGAGGCTGAGGACTGCCTCGTTCTCTGCGAAGCACGCGCCGCGCCAGGCGGCCGCGGGCCCGCCTGGCGAGACGGTGGCGACAAAGGACGGGAGCAGGTCGACGGCGCTATGGATGGTGCTCATGACCGGCCACGCGAACCGCGGCGGCAGCAGCGGGAGCAGGTCCCTCGCCCGGAACGGCGCCTTCCTCAGCCCCCCCGCCGCCTCGCCCCGCGGCGGACCCAGAGCCAGGACGTGGAGAAGCGCGAGGAGGACAGACACTGCGAGGCGCCGCCGCGACGCCGCCATCGCCCGGAGCCGAGGTGGTCGTGCTCGCGTGCCACTGGACTCACCTATCTTTGCGCCCGCCCGTGACTAGAGAGCTCCGTGAGGCGATTTGCTCGCTTCTTTTCTGCCAAGTTTTGAGTGGCTTGTCTGCTTGCTCCGCTTGGTGGCTCGTGAGATCGGGGGGCGCGTCGGGACGAATGCTCGCGCCGCGCGCGTTTTTTTAAGAGCTGCTCCACCGCCGCCAGCGTGTGTGCGCTTACCTGGCAGCGCAGGTGCCGCCAAAGTATACGAGCATTTTGGCCGGCCCGACGGTGGATTAGCGGCACGCCGGCCGGGCGGAGCAAGAATTTGTAGGAGATAGGGAGTTATGCACTTTGCCTGTGCCACCCCTTGCTTTGCTATGTGATCTTTCGCCCAACAGATACGCAACAAGTGGAGTGGTCGCTCGACAGTTTAGCAACTAGTCCCTTCGGCTACTAGTCGTTTAACAGTTGAGCGACTTAGCTCGCTTAACCGTTGAGCGACTAGGGGCTTGTAACGCTCGCGTGCGTCGGCCATCGGCATTTCGCTCGGGACATAGGTAGAGCAGCCGTGAGGAGGAAGGGAAAGAGAGGAAGGGAGAGAGGAGAAGAGAGAGGAGAAGAGAGGGAGGGAAAGAGAGGAGGAGAGGTCTACGCATCGATGACGATGAGTCCCCTATATTTCTTCGTATATTTACTTTCGAAACTATGGTAAGTTAGCAATTAAAATCATTAGATGTGTAGTTGTGTCAGGTACGTCGTATATTGTTAATAGTTGTAAATAGTGTAGTCGTAGAACTAACGTCAATTTAGTTGTTAATAGTTGTAATGTGGCTATGGCTATACCCTAACCCTAACCCTAACCTCTTAACCCCATACCCTAATCCTAACCCTAACCCTAACCCTTAACCCTAACCCCTAAACCCTAAACCCCTAAAACCGAAATGCAACTATGGCTATATATGTTGAGGAATATACGGTTTATGCAAGAATGCAACTAAATTTTCAGAATTTTCGGAGCTACGCTATAAATAATTAAATCACTAATTGTGTCGTAATTGCTAGCTTCAAATTGATTTGCAGGTATGGCTCGTGACCTTGGTGGTTCTGACTAGTCTTTCGGCCTGCTAGACCGACGCGTCGATGCGCAGCACCGTGCTAGGTATCGTGTCCCGCATCCTTAGGGCAGGGACAAGGCGACTGAGTTGGGGGTGGTCCGTACGCGGACACCCTGATGGGCTTGGAGACTAGACCCACACTGGAGAGACATGTTTGTCTATAAACTGTAGCACTTCTTTTTATCATATGTCCGCTATGTACTTACTTCTTCGTGCTTTGCAGGCTGAGCGATGTCGGCCTTCTACCTCTCGCGCAGATGGTGGAGGCCACCGACGAGGACAGCACTCCAGTCGAGGACAACGGGGAGGTCTAGGCCGCCTCGGAGAGGTCACGAGGGTTCCCATTCGACCGGTGGTGGCCCGAGATGCACACCTTCCACCTTCCATTCGAGGAGATGGCCCCACTCTGCAGGACGTCGCGGTGCTGCTCGGCTTGCCTATCGCGGGAGCCGCTGCCTCCCCGCCGGACACGCCTGCCGACTGGCGCGATGACCTGCTGGTTAGGTTTGAGGGGGTTCTTCTGGCCGAGGTCGCGGCAGTGTACTACATCCTCATGGCGCAACAGAGGCACGACCCGTCCTCTTGTGGCTTTCGCAGTTCTGGGTACGTATGTTATCCATTTTCCATGTTTAGCGATGCATTATCCTTGCCATATGACGGGCTTACTAATTATTCATTTGTGCACAGGTCAAGCGAATGGACCCGGAGCCCGGTGAGTACTAGGTGTGGCAGCACCTTGAGGTGTACTTGCTATGGCTGTTCGGTTGGGTACTGTTTACCAGCAGCCATGATGACTTCGTCGAGGCTCGTCTCATGCGGTACGCGAGGGCCATCGCCAATGGGGAGGAGGTGCAGATTAGTTGGGGATCAACTGTACTTGCCGCGACGTATCGCGGCATGTGTGAGGTGTGCTGCAGGAAGATGCTGACCTCTGTCCTCATAGGCTGCCCCCTCCTACTGCAGCTATGGTCGTTCAAGTGCTTCCCCCTCAAATGACTGATATTGCTCGACACCAGTCCATATCGCGCAGACATGTACCACGGAGGCGCGGTGGACCAGCCGACTGCAGGGTCCCTTTGGTACTGTAGACGGCTACGTACTCTCCGGTATCTTTACTTTAGTTGTATTACAGATCATCCTTTGTAGCCGCTATTCTGGCTCGCAGGCACAATTTGCACACGTGCAGGTCACACGTGTGTACAAGCACTTCGTCAAGTAGCTCGACCGCCTCACCGCTAATGATGTGCACTGGGAGCCGTACTCTACTCAGGAGATGGAGGACCGCGCTCCCGCGGGGCTATCCTCACTGTGCTGGCCCGACCAGGCGTACTGGTTGACACGGAAGAAGCTCGTCTTCGATGTGTTCATTGAGGACTACGCGGTGTACAGGGTGATGCGCCAGTTCGACCTCCGCCAGGTTGTTCTAGTCTCCGTCGGGCGTCGGGTGCCCGACTCAGTCCACGCGTGAGTTGCACACAACACATGCTCCTATATTTTTTTTCCAGATCTGTTATGATGGCTTCTAATTGCAGTGGTACGTTTCACAGGCAGAGTAGGAGGGGTGTAAGCAGGACGAGCTGGGCAGCGAAGATGGCGCCGTGGCTGGTGGAGTAGGTGGACGCCCTCAAGGACTACATACAGGAGGGCGCCCCCGTACGCCCCCAGTGAGTACGACGAGTACCTACGCTGGTACGCTCTGTAGACAAGCACCATGCTAGTGCATGTCGTCAACCCTCCCCCTGCCCACGTACCAGCACGGACCGACACGTACCCTATACACTTCGTGTGGAATGTGCACCTCACGGTAGGTACTCTTGTGCTTCGAAATGTCTGAGTACGATTACCACAATTACAAGTTTGACGCTTTTATGTAATCCTTATAGACAGACATCACCGCTGGGATTGCGGGGGACTCCAGATCGATCCTGGACAGGGTAGCCCACGGTGCGGAGGTGACACGTGATAAGCTGCTGCAAGCTCTCCGTTGGGTCTACAGTGCGGCGAGGCGTGCTGTGACCCTAACGTCGTACAGGACGGTCCCGAAGGTGGCCACATCGACGTGTACACCGAGGCCGGCACGTTCTGCAGCCCAGCCAGGAGGCTCCAGAGGGCCACGTGCACGTGCCCCGCTAGCCTGACTAGCCTGGAGGGTTAGGGCGGGCACGTGCCCCAACCCCACCGCCGCCGGACCAGGCCAGAGAGTCAGGATAGGCACGTGGCTACCCACCGTCACCGCTGTCGTTCCTAGACCCCTAACCGGCAGCGTCAGGGCAGTATCCGTTCTTCCACGACCTGTTCGGGTAGGATGGGTATGGCGGGTATGACACTTGGACGCGCGCCATGGCCCACGCCGAAGGTACGTTTCATCTCTTCAGGTTTGTTCGCGTCGATATATTGCATGAATAAATAATACTTGTCCTGCAGGTTTCGCGTCCTAACCGGGATTTGAGCTCTCTCCGCACGAGGAGCCCCCGCAGGACATGGACGGCTCCTTCACGGATGACCCGGGTGTAGGATCAAGGATAACCGACTAGAGGAGGTGAATAGGTGGTTTTTTAAACTTTTTGATAATTTAACAATTTTAACCAATTAATAACATAGTCTAAACAAGATATAATTCTAGCTAAGCAATTCAACACAAGAAATAAGCTAGAAATGTAAATGCGGAAATAGTAAAGATTAGAAATAACCACTAATGAGACAATGAAGTTTTTCCTGTGGTATCGAAGACTTGCCGGTCTTCACTAATCCACGTTGAGGAAGCTTGATCAACTCAGACCAGCTTCACACAAGCGCTTCCCTCGATCACTAATGGTAGCACTTTTCCTCTCCGGATAGGCGAGCTCCAACCTTCACAATTACCTGGGTCTTCTCACAATCTCCTTTGAGAAGATCACCGAACCAACTCCAAGCTGTCTAGGAGACGGCAATCTCCAAGAGTAATATAACAAGAAATCTTCACTTGAAGATGCTAAAATGCCACAATGATCAAGCCCTACTAAATGCTCTTGGAAAAACCTCAACTACCTTTGCAAAAGGGATTAAATGCTCTCAATGAGTGGAAAACAATGCAAAGGGATCAAAAGTGTTCAATGAGGTTCATCAAAGCCTTCTAGCTGCAATGGGTGACGTATTTATAGCCTCCACCCACTGTACTAGCCGTTGGGGCATGAAATCCCCAAATTCCCATAAAGCACTGGCCGATCACAGCAAGAGGGCGGGCCATCCTACCAGAAGAACGGCCGATCGTTCTCTCTCAAACGATTAAATGCACCGAGAACTAGCTGTTACAAGGGGTCCCACGATCATAATACAAAGCTTCTTAGAGACCTACCGCTAAAAACAATTTGAGACAAAAACATGCTTCTGTTAAAAGCTAACCGGGTCTTATATCCGGGACCTCGGTCAGTCCGGGACTTGACCAGCGGTCAGTCCGCCCAAACGAAAATACGAAGCAATCTCAAAAACACACCTCTCTGGAAAATGTTGACCGGGTCCTTGACCCGAGACCCCGGTCAGTCCGGCCGTTAGCCGGCGGTTAGTCCAGCCCATAGAATTTCCAACAAATCCAAAAAAAATCAACCTTCGAAAAGTCGATCGTCCTTTTGGTCCGGACTCGGCCATCCAAGACTTTAGCTCATGGTTAGTCCGGCCTTCAAGATTTTTCAGTAAATTCAAATTAAGGCCAAACCAAATCAAATCCAAGATTTAAACCAAATATGATTTGAGCATTTGTGGCATCATTCACTTTCAAGGTACTAGATTCTTAAACCCTCTTCATAGTACGGCTATCTAATCTATAACCCGGTCTTCCAACCAATTCACCTAAGACCGGTAAAATAAAAAGGATCCTAGACTATTTGTACCTTGTCTTTGAGCCAAATGATCTTCATGTAGTCCTTTTGCATACAACTCTAGGTCATCAAAACCACCAATGGGACTTAACCTTGTAAATACTCAATAAACACGTTAATCCCATATTCACATATTATCATTAATTACCAAAACAATTTTTAGGGGCCTAGATGCTTTCACCAGGGGAGGTCAGGGGAGCAGCTCAGCCCACATCCGTCTAGGTTCTTTCTGAATCGCAGTTCAACGGTGCCCTAGTGGCCACGCAAGCATTGGTGGAGTCGACCCTCGAGGCCTTAGGAGCATGGGTCAGCAGGGCTCCTGATTGCCTCACCCTGTTGGGACCCTAACACCCCTGCTACCGAGGAGGCTGCTGAGTCAGACAAAGGGCACCCGATCAAAGGGACATGGCGACGACAGAGGAGGTGATGTGGGTGGTGTAGTGGGCGTCAATTAGGGGGTCTTCGTTGTGTTTTGTGTACTTGTATTCGTTGTGTGCGTATTTTACTTTATATTACTATGACATGGTTATGTATGAATTCCCTCATGCATTGTAATATAACTTACCTTACTACTTACCAATCGTTTCTACCTCTGTCGCTTAACCGTTGGACGACTTTGGCAACAAGTAGTGATCCAACGGTTGAGCGACTAGTCGACGTGCACCATCCTTGGTTTGTTAGCCTACGTGCCATGTAACCCCCTTATTGGATCAACTATTGTGTTGTTATCGTTGCGCCATTTCTTCAAAGTTCTCCATCATTTATTAATTCTCTAGCGCATCGCAATATCACTTATCTTCTTACTTACGAATCATTGCTACCTCAAACGTCCTCACAAATTTTTCAGAAATTTACCGCACTACAACAACATACGACTATCACAAAAATGTTATTGCGAGTCTAACAGATTTCGTACCCTTGAGAATCTACGAAAACCACAAACGGACCAACCAACCTTGCCACCCCCTTTTATTTCGAAAAAAATAACAACCTACAAACAATATTTGCTAAATGTATTACCTACAAAAATTATCATTTATTCCCCCACAATTATTTCCATCGAATTAATAAAATATTATTATTATTATTTTAAATCGCCCAACCGGTGCACGATTTGTCGGTGTGTCGCTCAACCGTTGAGCGACTAGCACAAGTCGCTCAACTGCTAGACAACTTGTACACTTGTCGCTCAACCGTTGGACGACTTCTACAGTCACCAAACGGTGGAGCGACAGATGATTATTTCTGTAAAAAAAACGGAGGTATATTACTGTATTTCGAAATAAAAAATAGATTTTTTTTTTAAAAAAATTATGATCTTTACGTCCATGCCCATCTCCCGTCTTGCTAAATGCTAACCACAATCCACCTTAGCCGAAAGAATGCTAGGGATATCCCTAGACTCTCATTGGTGGGAAAATTTTTTGATGTTTTGGGCAACCTGACCATCAATTTGTATTGTTGTAAAACCTAGCTAAATTAGACGAGTATAGCATATAATTTTCGTGCTTCCAATCTAAATGTTTACCAGACGTTTCTAATAACGATTAAAATAGTTTGAAATCGGTTACTCGACCCTCTGAACTTTCTAATCTGGTTCACCTAACCCCTTAAGCTGGTTTCGTATGGTGGTATTGCAAACGGGGCATCATGATTGAGCAGTTTTGCCACATGGGCCGAATAGTTGATGAAGTGGTGAATTTTTTTTTATGCTTCTTGTGTATAATCTTTACTTTCCTGAGATAAAAAGTTTAGAAAATAGATGAAATTTTCGTCACTTCTTTTCACCAGCTACTCAACTCACGTGGCAAAATTGCCGTCATGACGCCACAGTGGAAATGTCACCCTTTGAAACTAGGGTAAAGGGTTAAGTGAACCGGATTAGAAAAACTAACCGGTTTCAAAGTTGGGTGTGTTGACGGACTTTTGAGCAAAGTTGGGGGTATATGGACTTTATCCTAAATCATTAGGCTCAAATCGTTAATAGTACAAGAAAAGTGCATTTATTTAAAAAATAAAATCAGAGATACAGAGGTATTAGTAAAACCATGTAAATGTTTCTGAAAAGATTGCATATGATTTTATCCCCTTTAAAACCTGAAGATACTGCATTTCGCTTTACACTGTTTCTGTAACAGCCATTTTATTCAGAGGATTGTTTTTTGTGAACTGCTGAAGATCTTATTTTTTATGGGCAGGCAGGTTGGTTTGGTGTAGCTGATCAATGGAGGATAAAATTTGGCCCATGACGTCTCTTAAGAACAACCCATTTCTGGCTGGGCTCATGGGCTACATCGAATCCTTTGAAGGCCCATTTCCAGTCCCGTTAGTTACACAGAAAAATGCACCGAGTTAAACAAAACAGACGAACCCAATTGCCGAAAAGGCCCAACCACCCGACCAACAAAAGTTGCCATTCTGCACTCTCCCCACCGGCCGGCGGCCGCTGCCAGCCTGCCACTCGGGCTCCCACTTGTCTCCTCCCCGCCCAAACCACACACCTCGGAGCCACGCCAATCCGCCGCCGCGCCGGTGAGCAGCTTCACGGCGGAAACGAGACGCGGTACGTTCGTCTGCTCCCGTTTTGCTGCCTTTTTTTTTCATTCAAATGTTTGCGCATTTAGACTGAAATGCCGTGCATACCAAATTGCAGAACTTCTATTTGGGAAGTTCAGGTTTCTTCGTAATTTATCTAGGGCTCCTAGTAATTCTCTAGTGAATGAGCCAACTTGAAACACAGCATTTTGAGGTCAACTAGTGTTATTTGTTTATTTTTACTATGTTTTCCATGCACCTTTTTATATCAAAAAAAATATCTCTTCTCCTCCAAAATCTAACAGCGAAAAGTTGGTGGCTCAACTTTAAATGTGGCATTTTTATGGTTCTTGGTTATGTTTATCACTACATCAACTAAGAACCAAAGATTACAAGCTCAGACCTGTTTTAACAGCTCTCCTTCGTTTTTATTCTATCCACATTTTAAAATATGGCATGTCGTGGTTCTTGGTGATGTATCTGCTACATCCACTATTGATCAGCTCTTGTTTTCACACCAACAAAAAAAAGAAAAATCAGCTCCATTGCAGTCAGTGGTTTTATTTGACCGTTCATATTCGTGGAGATGGATGACTTCGGTAAATCTGTAGCCAAATTGTTGCTAATTGCTAAATGTGACTTTCTACACACACACACACACACACTCCATGAATAGTCATCTGACTGCTAATAAATTTTCTATGCAGGTACGCCATTAGTTGATCAAGTACCTCTATGATCTCTACAAAGATGTGCACCTGCCCGACAATTAGGTTTCTGTTCATCCATGATGCTTTCCATGGAGCAATTGTATGTAAGCACTCATGACATGGTAAGAACTAAGAAATGTCATGATTTTGCATTATTACAAGCAAAAGTGTCCCAACATGTAGTCTTGTGTTTCTGTAGCAGCTATGTTTCAAGAACATACTGTGACTTATTCCAATATGACAGAAATGCATGAGTACTCTGTGTTCACCAATAGAAGTCTTTCAACAGCATACTGAATTGCATAGCTAGCTTAACAACTGACTGTCTTATGTTTGTCAGTTCTAAAACAGAACTTGAAACTATAGGTAGCATGCTAGATAGTACAACTGCATAGCTACTTTATTGACAAATGACAACTAGCTGCCACCTTTTTTGCATGTTAATAGAGAGTCTTTTAACATACAGAAGAGCCATATTTCCTTGAGATTAGCGTTTTTATCTTGCAATTTTGCGACAGTCATGCCAACTTATACAAAAATCACTATCTTTTGTAGCAAGCATATATTAGATGAAAAACTGTTCGCTTAACATGTTTGAAGATACAGTCTTCTTCCAAATATGATCCTTGAAAAGCTTTCATGGATAATGATGCTTTGTGTCTCAAAGAGCCACATATCTCTGTGACAGATCACAGATGCCAAGAAACACTAATCCTGCATGTACACCAATTAGACATTTCAGAAGTGTATGAGAGTCATTCAAAAGAATACACTAACTAATGATATTATAGCTCCAACCTTCAGAGATTTGTCAAAGAAATGTCTCGATGTTCATTAAAGTGGCGAATAACTGGAATATGCTCAACCCTCCGATGGTTAGCACCTCCCTTCATCATGCTCTCCACCAAGGTCTTTGGCATGGCAAATAAGTGAAGCTCTTTGAGATTCTCTAGCCCTTCTATACCATCTGGCATGGCGAGCAACTTGTCACAAGACCTGATGGACATCTTCTGAAGGTGAGGCATTGCTCTCTCAAGGCTGATATGCTCAAGGTTAGTTAGATGGTCCAGCTCTAGTATCTCAAGCCTGACAAATCCTTGGGTGAATTCTATCTTTATCCCATCAAAAGCTTGGATGAGTGCAAGTTCAATTAGATGGAGACTTTGGAGCTCTTTAAGTGAGTCCTCATTCAATCGTGACCACCTAAGCCGTATCCTTACAAGGTTCCTGAGGGAGTGCAGCCAACAAGGTATGCCTGGCAAAGGTCCCCTCAAATAGAGACGCCTGAGGCCCTGAGGAGCAGGATCCAATGATCCCAGATCAAGAATCTCATCATCAAGTGATGATGCTGAAAGAGAAAGAAGTTCTGTCATCTTGGAAACTGAGGAGCAGAGGTGCATGCCATCCCGTTCACGCAGCTTGACAATACCCAACCTTTTCAGCTGTGTCAGGCTACCTAGTTCCTCGATGGTCCCATTTTCTTGGTTTGCTTCAACGTAAGTCAGCTTCTGCAGCTCTTTTAGCTTCCCTATTCCTCGGGGCAGTGTGACTCCAAGGGTATAGTAGTATGGTGGATGACACCCGGAGTAATAGCGGTAAGCAAGGAGGTGACGAAGGTTTTCAAGCTTGGTGATTCCTGAGGGCAACTGAGAGACATATGTGCCTTTCAGGTCCAACGTTTGCAGGTTCATCAGTTTTTTTAAGGACTTTGGAAGTTTGTCAATCCTTGTATTCCTCAGACTCATATAACGCAGGTAGAAAAGATCAGGCAACTCCTCTGGAAAGCTCTCAACTGGTGCACCCTCCAAGTCCAGTATCCTCAGCAGCCGAAATCCAGCCAAAAATGCATGCAACGATGTGGTGCTTATTGAGCTCGCACCAAAGACAAATAAAGTGCGGAGGTTGGAGCAGCTGGTGTCTTCTAGGAAGTCATCAATGGTATTGATTATGGACAGACGCCGCACATTTCCCCTGACCTTCTTGACTCCTCGGGTCACAGGCATACCAAAATTGTCCTCTGACGACTTCAGGATAATGATCTCACGCAGCATATCATGGACACTGCAGCTCTTCACCCTCCCATAATCATAAAAGTCCGTCACTTGGACCATGTTTCTGTCTATGAGCTCCGTCAGATAGCGGTCTGCGGTGTCCTCGAGTGTGCTTCCCTGCTCATTCTTGATGAACCCTTCTGCCATCCACAGCCGGATGAGCGTCATGCGCTTTATTGAGTACTTCCTTGGGAACATGATGAAGTACAAAAAGCAACCTTTGAGGTGGTGAGGTATGTCACTGTAAGCAAACCACAGGATGCTAGGGAGGGTAAACTCGGGGCTGTACTTCTTGTGCAGGTTGTCAAGAACATGTTTCCACACCTCGACAGTTCTTTCCTTCATTGACATTAGTCCACCAATGGTGACAACAAGGAGGGGCACACCATGGCATTCCATGACAATCTTCCTTGCTGTCTCCTCCAGTTCGGTTGGACATCTTGCCTGAAGTGCAGGGAAAGCCTTGTGGCAGAAGAGCAGCCAAGAGTCATCATCTTCCAGTGGCTTCTGCTCAAAGATCTGAATGTCTGATGATAGGCGGCACTCTTTGCCAACTTCTTGAACTCGTGTCGACACGATTATTCGACTCCTGTGACCATTGTTGGGTAGAGCAAGTTTCAAGTAATCCCATGTGTCAGAGTTCCATATGTCATCCAGGACTACCAAATAGCTTTTGTCAGCAAGATACCTCCCAATGATCTCAGCAAGCTGAATATCATCCATGAAGTCGAGGCTTGTCGGTATCTCCTCCAACTTCTCAACAAAGATTTGCAGCATGATGCTCTTCAGTAGATCCACCATCGTTATTGGGGCACCGATGGTGATCCATGCATGGCACCGGAATCTCCCTTGCACTTTCTTGTCATTGTAAACACTCCTCACAAGAGTTGTCTTGCCGACACCAGCACTTCCAATTACGGAGATCACCCTCAGCTGCCTGGCTTCTTCCAGCAACAGTTCAGTTACTTTTGCCTTTGGCAAATCAATGCCTATCACTTTAGCCTCATCCAGTGAAAGCATGTCAAGCTGTCGGTCATCCAACTGGTACCGTGTTGGATTTGCTGGCGCCTCCTTGTCATCGAAGTTCGTCAGCAGCGATAGCCTCAGCTTGATGGTATCGATGCGGGCACTGAGAGATTGGACTTGCTTGTATATTCTCTGCCGTGTGAGGAAATTGATTGGTTGAGCAATGCATGACAGGATGCTGGAGCCTTTTGAGTTGTAGGTTTTCACGAGGGACTTCTCAAGGATGTCTTCAATGTCATGGTTGATCTCGCGCACTTGCTGCAACCACATCTTGGCTGTCCGGGCCATGCTCTCAATTTCGGGGCCTCTCAGGGTGGCGTTGATGGAATCAATAGGCCCTTTCACCTTGTCAATGTTCAACCACAGCATCCTCCGGAGGATATCCTGCTCCCTCTGGAGCACTTCTATGAGCTTCTCCTGAGGTGAGGGAGCAGCAGGGGCAGCCATGTCTGTGCACTGATTATAGTTCTTCCTCTCAAGACGAAAAGAATTGGGAAGGCTCCAAGAAATTACTCTTGCTTCCTACGATGTTTTGGTGTGGGAGGAGTTCTCTGCAGAGGTTGGAGGTGTAAATAGGCAGGGTGGTAATTAACATACACAGTGCTATGAACTGGCAGAGAAATTAAAGTGAGCAAGCCAAAGTCACCACTACCAACAATGGTGGTGATGAGATGAGACCATGGCGTGAAAGGATGAAGGCAGCAGCTAGCTTGGAAGATAACGTGGGGCAGCTAATGGTCCAAGGCAACTTGCGGAAGGTAAAACGTTACTTTCTAGACTAATCGAAACATTTAAAAACGGAAGCTAGTGTTTTGTTTTGATAAATCGTCAAGTACCTATGCGAAGTTTTCAGCGAATGTATTATTGGTTTGCTGACATGTGAAGTGCTTAGCTGTCTTTTGGGCTGGCAAAACATATACAAATTGCATATTTATGATCTTAAGTGCCTTACAGAGGATATGCTGCAGATTGACATAACAAAAATATGCTATCAAATTTAGATTCTACATTACAAAGGTTTATACACTGTAGATGCAATTCTAAAACCGATGGGGGTGTTCTATTGAGTTGTGTCAATGAAACTATGGCGACTCCTCAGATCATGTAAAATTGATAATTTTCTCTGGATAAAGAATGGTTGGCGTCCTTAATTCTAGGAGTTACAAATTTCACGCTCGGATTATGATTCTGAACCGAAACATGTATATAGAATGATTTGTAAGATATTCTAATGAGTAATGAAAATGGAAATAAGAAAGTATACATGTGGAAGAATGTTCGGTTGGTTTACTGTAATCAAGGTTATTAAGTCGGCAAGTCGACACTACTCTCCCAGTGACCGACTTGTCGACTAGTCGACTAGTCGGCCGACTAGTCGCCGACTAGTCGATAGATACTGCTCATATGAGTGCATAGTGCATATCGCCTCCCTTCCCTTCATGCAATCCCAATTCCCATTATCCCTCCCTTCCCTTCGTTGAACCTCCGAGTCTAGACTCGAGTCCACCTGCACTCCGAACCTCCACGAACAAGAAGGAGTCCAGACTCTGAAACCTCGAGTCTTCCAGAGCCTCCAGAACCTCCAATATCTAGATCCTCCTCCTCCCTTAGCCCTCCCCCTCGGCTCCACGGAATAGAGAAGAGATCAAGAGAAACAGAGAGAAAGAGGAACAGAGGAGAGAAGCATATCTCGGGTGACGGAGCAAGTGAACGACGGCCGAGGGCGGAAGCTGCAGCCGAGGGTGGCGGGCCGATGCTTTGAGGGGCGAAGACGAAGGCGACAGAGTCGCGAGTCTGCGACGACTTGGTCTCGCCTCAGGGGCAAAGAGGAAGGGCGACGATCGGATCTCTTCCAAGGCGGGGACGGAGGCGGCGCGGCGCGGCGGGAGCCGCCCCGAGGCCGGGCGCCACCGGATTTGGAGCTCGATCGAGTCACGTGTTCGCCTGGATCGGAGCTTTGCAACGAGCCGACGACTTGGTCTCGCCTCCCTAACTCACTCCCCACTCTATCTCTTGGACACCACCTCGACGGCCAGTGCCCCACATCCTCCTCCCAAGTCGGGCGACTTGCCTCCGCTGGTCGATTAGTCGACGACTAGTCGACTAGTCGCCCGACTTGCCGGCGCAAGTCGAGTCGCTACCTCTAGTCGGTCCTTCTCGAGCGACTTGTCGACTAGTCGACGACTAGTCGTCGACTAGTCGACGACTTGATAACCATGACTGTAATTTTTCTAACCATTTTTTCTGAGGCAAATTGTTTTCTTTTTTTGAGGAAGTGCAAAAGCTTTGCACATCATTTCATTAAGACAAAAGAAAACAGATACAAACAACAAGCGGAGAGAAAAAAGGAGGCCTAAGGCCATCCGAGAAACATCAGTGACCGAAAATAAAAACACAACTACTCCTCAGCGTGCGTTTCTAAACTTGTCGTGGACGCCATGCGCCAAATGCGGTGCTCGCTATGGGTGAGTTGAAGCAGCTGATCGATAGTATTGGCTTTATTATTGAAAATCCTTTGGTTGTGCTCATTCCAGATCATCCAACAGACGAGAATTAAGCACGAATCCAAGTCCTTCCTACGTTGGTTAGGTACATAGCTCCTGACTGCCAACCAATGATCTTGAAGAGATGGTTGACCGATGGGAACCGCACAAAGGAATCCGACCGGCTCTAGGAACCGCTCCCAAACTTGTGCCGTCACCGCACAACCAAGAAAAAGGTGATCGATGGCCTCCTACCGGTGCCTGCAGAAGACGCAAACTCCTTGGTTTGGCAATCCTCGGCGCTGAAGGCAATCGGCTGTCCAGCAGCGCCGACGGATCGCAAGCCAAACGAAGATTTTGCATTTGAGGGGAACCCTGGCTCTCCAAATGGCCTCTACGCATGGGAACCGAATCGAGCCTATGAAGAATGCCCGGTAAGCTGACTTAAAGGAGTAGGCAGCCTGAGCTCTCCCATCGCCAAAGGACTGAGTCGACCTCTCCCTGATGTAACTGCAAGGGTTGTAAGGCATCCCAAAGCCGCGGGAATTCCGGAATGATATGAGGTTGCAGCTGCCCCGAAATGTCTAAGATCCAGTCATTATTTGCCAAGGCCTGTGCAACCGTGCGGATCCTCCGAGTTGGTAGCTTTACCAACTTGGCAATGGAAGGCGAATTGTTTTCTTAATCTCTGTTTACATGTCAAACAGATTACGATCTGTAAAGCTTGGTTGTTGCCATTTGGAACTGCTATCTTGATTACCAAGTCTATTTGCCATGTTTGAACATGATGTGTGGCAACACCAGTGACAGATCGAGCGCGCATGTGCAGCGGGTAAATCAATGGTCAAAAGGCCTGGAGCAAGAACACTTCAAGAAAGTCAGGCATGCATATTTCTTATTATTGTTTATGTTTCGTGGGTATCGTATATTAATTTGACATAGCCTTCTCGATGAAATGGTGCTATCATGTTAACAAATATGAGTGTTGTAATTGTAGTCTGCGGTTGTTGGTGGGGCAAAAATACTGCACTACAATTTAGAAGCACTGACTTGGTACATGTACCAGAACCATTTACACAGTGGTTAGACCTGCTCATTCACCTACCGGCTGTTGCAGTTCATATTGTGTGAGTTTTGACACACAAGCATGACATATCAAAGTAATGAGAGAGAAGTATAGCAAAAATTATTCGTTATTTTACCTAACCTCCTTTTACATCACAATTTTCAAGTTTGCATAATGAAGCCACATATGCTGATCACCTACTCCAATAAGAGTGCAGCCTTAAAGATGATTTCATACTGAAAATGACTGAACATATTTTAGTGTATACTGGATCTTTCCATTGGTTTTCTTTTTTAAATGGCCTGCGGTATATTCAGTAAATAAAGCTGATCAACTGCTCCAAAAAATAACGTTTCCTTTTTTGTTTTGGTTGTCACTTGTTTTCATTGTATAGTGTCCATATCCATCTCTGCTTGTTTTTTACATGATGCCATTGTTTCATTCATCCAGTTGTATTGTTTCAAACGAGCATGGTAATTTGAGCTTCTATTCAACATCTGCTAAATATAAAGTGCAACTCCACTTCCTGTTTACTACGATTTGATACTAAAAGGTTACACAATTGACAGCTCATGCAATTTTCATTCATTAGACCGTTTCGGTTGCACGCATCCTACATTACTTTGATTGATTCATTGATCGGCTTTAAAGTATTGACTTAATAATTCAGAGTAGCTTCTCGAAACAAAGCTTAAAAATGTGTAGCAGTTCTTGGTAGCTAATCATACTTTTGGTAAACATCTTATCAAAATAAAGAAAGAAAGTAAGAACTTGTGGTGAACGCATGCATTTGACAAAGGCTTTATATTTTCGTACATGTGATAGCAGTTTGCTCAGTGTGATGGGTAAACCTTTCCTACAAGGCACTCGAGCATCATTTTGTTCACCCCCCAGTCTCCGTTAGATGAACCAACAAAGTTTACTTCTCTAACCTCTTTCGTGTAGAACATCCATTTTTGACACCTAGCCCAGGTTTGTTTACAGCTTAAACGAGCGTTTGGTATTGACGCTGGCATCAAATTTCTAGTGGTTATACAAGCAATGCTACTTGCACAAATTTAATGAAGAAATGGGGCCGCAGCAGGTCTTGCCGTCTGTCCAGTAAACTATACAAATTTAATGAAGAAATGGGGTCGCAGCAGGTCTTGCCGTCTGTCCAGTAAACTATCATTTGTTTAGTAATAGTTGGTCTCAACTAGTCTGTTTCTATTACTACGCCAGATTCTTAACTATTATTTCTGTTGCTGTCTATATACTGTTTTGCAGGAAAAACCTTTGTTGATGTAATTCAACGCTACTTAGGCCCTGTTTGGTACGGCTCTGTTCCAATTTTTTGTAGCTTCAACTCCAACTTCACTCTTGGATCCACTCCTATGAGAAGTTGGAGCAGTCTGAGTAGGTGTTTGGCTAGAAAGTTAACTCCAATTCCAGAAATGAGAAAAATCTTTGTAAAAAGACTGCACTACTCTTGTTTTATGATTTATAATCTTTTTTCGTATTGTTTAACCTATAACAGTTTAATAAGTTGATTTCAATCATGTTGTGCTTTTATTTATCTATTTTTTTTGTCATGTTGTGCCATATTTTCACCCAGTTTTGGAAGTTTTACTCTGAAAAAAAAACATATGAAGTTCATAACAAAGGTTTACATAAATATATGAAGTTCATAACAAAGGTTCTAATTCAATTAGTATCATAACAAAAATCCATAACAAAGATAAACATAATATTATATCAAACTACACATAATCAAATCAAATATTGTATTACCTCGCAAATATTTAGAACATCCACCATAATAATGTATCAACACACAAACTCAAAAGCATTCAGAATAATACTATTCAATTGCGTCTTCCAAAAAAAAGACCATTCAGGTGTATTCCAAACTCACTTGTTTATTCAGAAAACATTACAAAATTGTTTGTTCTAATTCAAGGCATCTATTACAACAAAATTACAAGAAACTAATAGATTAGTTAACCATTTTACAATACGTGGTGGAGGCCACCGTGGCGGAGGAGGGCAAGCATATGGAAAACGGCCACCTCGAGGAGCACTATGCCCAATTCTAAAATTTCCTCTTAACCCATGCTTCATTCTAGGTCTATGTAGTGGTCTTGACAATCTGGCTCTCACTTTTGCCTGAACCAGAAAGTAACAGTCATTAGAAGGAATTGCATGATTATTGATCCATTGACCAACAGATTGAGTACATGGTAAAAATCAGCATTGTAGTTAGCAAATGCATTACCTTGTTGTGCCTTTTCCGTTCAATTGCTGCTCGATCAATTGGTATAAATCCCCGTCGCACCCCTTTCCATCTATATAAAAGTGATAAAAGATGTGGACATTGTAGATGATAAGAATTTTGCTCTCATTTTTAATCAAAAGGAAAGAAAAAGCCAATATGCACAGTTACATCGACACAAAGTACAAAGAAACAAAATTATTGTCTCTACGGATTATTGCAAGCTACGTGTTGAGTAAGCACATACAAGAACAAGGATGCAAGAATAGTGTTCCTAACTGTGCAAATTTGATTAGGTTATTGAACTTGTCTTGAACATATAGATTTTTTGCTCAAGTTTTCGTATATTTTTGTAAGAGTTTTTTAAGACATGATCCCAAATACATGAAGCAAATCAAACGCAAGTACCTTATTAAGTTCTAACAAGAATTACCACCCATGGTTGATTGGTGCATTTATCCATGTAACGGCATATATACCAAGCATAAAGCATATTCATAGTACTCTTACAAAATCTTCATTATTGTCGGTTCTTATCATCACAAGCATAACCAACTCTTGGTTATGGGATTTGCCTTGGACATTCACAAATGACTCTTATTTCACTATGCATATGTGCTTATTAGTTCTAAAACTAACTTTTCATATCCAATCATATATTCATATGCATTTCTGTTAACACCCTTATATTTTTCTCAAAGCAAATAGCAATTATTAACACCCTTCTACCTTAGCCTAATGTACCTGCATCATTATTTTATTTCTATTTGCAACGAATGACATGACATACAAACAACTATGCAATACAGTGAAAACAAGAAACTTGGCTCGTCACCAAAGCAGTGTCTATAGCCTCTAGGGAAAGCATGACTATAAACATAATATTTCATAAAAGAGAAGCACATAGTAGACAGCATTGCATGACTAGATATCAAATTGACCTCATTTAGTGGTAAATATCATTCAGTCCTACACAACATATGAAGGCTAGTAGGCTACTTTTCCATTCTTCTCAAAAAGGCGAAAACAAACAGAACCAAGTACTTCAATTCAATAAACAGCATGGTTGCAGTGATTACCCCTTGCATCCCCTACATTTCTCTAAACTCCATCGATGCATCATCGCACAGAGACAGACAGACCTTGCATCTGGTCCTCGTAGAAGCCGTGGGGATGTGCCCAATGTACAGGACGGTGGCCATGTTCTCCGGCTCCTCGGGCTTCTCCTCCCGGATCCTCTTCCCCGGCACTCCTTCCAACGGCTGCACCAATCACAACACAACATCAGCGATCACCACCAAAAGATTTGGGTTTTTTGTCTTTTGGTTGGCTTCGATTTGATTCGAAGGGAAGCACGCACCAAGAAGTCCTTCCCCTTCCCGGCGTACCTGTTGATTAGCGGGGGATAGCTCGCCGAGGCTGACGCCAGGGGCAGGGGCGTGGAGGTGCGCACCTGGTAACAGCTCACCGAGGCCGGGGAAGAGGAGGGCGGCGCTGGGCGATGGCTGGTCGGTGGAGTCGGGGGCGGGGGCGGTGTCGGCGTCGGCCTCTGGGCTCCGGGTGACAGGGTGAGGACCGAGGAGAGGAGGTGGTGGGGGGGCACAAGCAAGAGTCATGAGAGGAGGCGAGGCGGTGGCGGGGCGAGGTCACGAGAGGAGGTGAGGTGGTGGGGGGCGAAGAGGAGGCGAGGCGGTGGGTGAGGGGAGGGGGGCGCTGGGCGGAGATTTGGGAATCGGGAGGAGAATCAGAAACGCGTGCGAGGGGGGAGGACCGAAGGGCTGCCAGATGCGAAAGGGTAGTTGAGGGGTATTTTGCAGGTAATTTTTTTTAACTTCTGTGGGTATTTTGCTTTGTTGGCCTACTGCTTTCTATTTGGAGTAAGGTTTCACATGCTTCCTAACATTGTACTGAGGGCTGCTTCGCTCCTGGTTGGTCCAACTTCTAAATTTTTGTGAAGTTACCCTGTTTGGCACAGCTATATCTCTCTAACTAAGAAGCTAGGAGTAGGAGCTATGCCAAACAAGGTCTTAGTTGGCACCAATTCTGTTTGTTCTTAGAAGAATTTTGCTTCCCTGGAAGTTAAACTGGTGGAGGTTGGTTTGTTATGACCTTTCATCATGAATATCGATTCACACCAAATCCGAATGCTATATTGCCAAATCAACAAACGATAAAGTGTTTGGGGATACAATTGGGAGTAATTGGAAGCAAGGATGGGAGTAGCAATTCAGACGGGAAGGAAGAAGCAGGGGGCGGGGAACATCAGAGAAAGGGGAGTGGGGGAAGAGGCAGCAATGGGGAATAAGAAGCCGAGGCTGTTGTCTGTTTCTTCAATCCCCTTCCCAGTCAGATCACCTTGCCCTTTTGTAGTGTTTCCCCAGGCCACGCTAGATGGGCCAAAGGCCAGTCCACATACTTGTCCAACCTGGAGGTCCACATCAAGAGATCCATGTCCGTGACATACATCCCCCATTGAAATTCGGCTTGCCCCAAAGCCGCTGCAATGGAATCCGGACAGATGAACTTGACACCACCGGAATCCATGGTATCCATGTCCGTGACACGGTTTTCTCCTTAGCATGACAAATCAATCTTCTGCTAAACATATTCTCAGCTGAGCAATCGGTGATCACACCGTCTTGCGATAAAGAATCGTCATGGAGTTCACAATCCTGCAAGAAAAGCCCGGGCGCATTGAGCAGTAGCAAGGTGTTTGCATTTTTGTTTCTTTTGATCTTGGCCTGAAGAATTCTGAATGCGTAAAAGCGGCACAGCGAACATTTCTCTGAAGCAGCCCATCAGGAGCTGGTTGCCATCTCGCAAGGAAGTTGGGTCCATAGGGCGGCCGGCTGCGGCCAATGAATGGGGCGTGCGTTGCAGCGGTGAGGCCGCCACCGGTGAGGGCCAGTGCGGGTGACGCTGGACGGGGATGACCGGATGAGGGTGAAGATGGTTTGGACTTTGGACTGGAAATCTTCAGATCAGGGCTTCGTGGTTTGGAAGTTTGAACTTTTTTTTCCTTACAGAAGAGATGTATGCGATTTTATTTATTTTTAAAACTGAAAAGATGTATGCGAGTTAGAAACTTGATGTTAAACAGAGAAATAAATTGCCGCGTGCTTGCGGGTGATTTCTACTGCAGCATCTATCCGCAAAATGTGGAAAATGGTGGACACTTCTAGGGCTATAATTCCCAAGGCTTTGTCAAAGGTAATCATCTCCATGTAATGAAATGCATTGAATTTTGTTTTTTCTTCTAGTTCTGAACCTACCAGATTCTGCTCAGCTAATTCCAGCTAGCCAAGCGTAAGCTCAAACAGAGTAGCTGTACAGTGTGTTATTCTCTATTGTTATGAGGGGTTATTTGCATATTCACCCCCTGTTCTTTGTATATATACACTGGCTCATTGGTCTCATATTGAATACAAGCGATATTCATAATATGGTATCAGAGCAAACCTAGGGTTTATTTTTCGTCTGGCCGCCGCCAGGCTTTGCCCATCGTGCTTCGCTGTCTTCGAACTTTATCTGTTCGTGCTCACCACCATCGACTTGTGCTCGTCGCCGTTGTCCTCGGATCCCATTGGATCCGGGCTTCCTCGTCATCGCCGATCTCTCCCCAAGCGCCGACCGTCGCTTGTCGTCGCCGGTCGCCGCTACGCTCTCGACGGCCTCGCGAAACATCGTCGCCTAGGGCAAGGAAGTCATCGCCCAGGTCGCCGTGGCAGACGGATCCTCGGCCGCCCCCGGTTCCGCACCCTCGGACTCCCGCGCACGCTCTCGACGACCTCGTGGACATCGTCGCCTAGGCCAAGGAAGCCATCGCCCAGGCCGCCTCCCCGAGTGCTCCTCCGCTTGACCTTGGGATTCCACCGCTGCCGTCGCCGCATCGCGCTGGGGAAGGCGCCGTCGTCGTCGCCTCATCGCGCCGAACCCTAACGCTGCGTGTTTTTTCTGCTCTGGTTAGTGGGCCGAAGATTTTACCAAGGCTTTTTAGCCCGCCAGAAAAAAAAGAAAAACCAAGACGTCGTTCTAACCACCACGCCGCCGGCCGCCGCCGTTAGACTTCGCTGATTTGGTCGCCGCCGCCGGCCCGCCACCAATGGGTACTGCTTCGCTCGCCGCCGGTGACCTTCGATGGTATTAATTACACCGACTTTGTGTCTCACATGCGCATCCACATGCGTGGTCTTCGCCTCGGGCGCCCTCTCGGTGATGTCACCGCCCGCTTTGCCCTACTCCTCCGACGGAGTTTACGCTGCTGCTACGCCTCGGACAACCGACAAGGTCGCTTCCGAGGCCGCCGCTTTGCCGATGATGAGGTCGCCTCGCCTACCAAGAGGCTCTGGATTCCTATAAGGATCGACTGACTGCCTACACTAAGTGGTACGACGACGACGCTCGAGCTACTGCTGTCTTCATCGCTAGTGTCCAAATTTCTCTTTTTGAGGTTGTGGGACTCTTCGGCTTTTCAGATATGGACTCACCTTCGCCGCCACGAGCCCTCTAGTGATGCCCTCTACCGTCCGTGGTCCGTCAAGAGCACTCTTCAAAGAATGTGATGCTATCGTTGACGCTTTTACGCCAGAGCTCTGCTTGTCAAGGCGTCACCGACTTTCTTCGCGATCGCTGGCCGCTACTCCGTCTTTGCCTGGTCACGACGTCTTGACTGGAGTTTCAGCAGGTCTATGATTTCCTTACTCGCTTTCGCCCCGAAGTTCGAGCAGAGGCGCAGACGCCCTTGCACGCCACCTCGTGTCACTCTCTCGAGGCTCTTACCGAGATACGCGCAGAAGAGACTCGCCGAGTGGTGCCGACCGATGCCACTCCCTTCGTGCTTCGCCGCCGTCCACTGCTACACCGATCGCTTCCACGCTTCAAAGACACTACCTCCTCCAGCGGCTGCCATAGGTGGTGGTGGCCGTCCTCACTGCTCCTACTGCGACAAGGTTGGCCACATTGAGTCCCAGTGCTATAAGAAGCAGCAGTATCTTTCACGCCGTTCTTCTACTAGCACTGACTCTGGTGCTTCTACATCGACGTATGTATCGACTCATTTAGCAATTTCTATCATCGAAAGCAGAGATGGTCGACTTCGATGCTCGCTTGCCACTTCGTGTTCTCCTCGGCGTGTTCTCAGAGGTTCGCCATCGACTCTTTGGGCATCTGAAACCACCTCCTACACAGTCAGGTACCTTCCCGTGGATTCTTGATTCTGGAGCATCTTTTCACATGACTTCTGATTCTTCCACTCTGTCTTTCATTACACCTCTTGATTCTCCTATTAGTGTTCTTACTGCTGATGGTACCTCTCTTTCTGTCTCTGGTCGAGGACCTCTTAGTAACTCATTTTTTCATGTTCCTTCTGTTGCTCATGTTCCTCGCCTTACCATGCAATTTTTTTTCTGCTGGACATATTACTGACCTTAGTTGTCAGATCATTCTCGACTTTGACTCTTGTTGTGTTCAGAACCGCCACACAAAAGCTCTGGTTGGTTCTGGCCCTTGGCGCCTTGACTCACAGCGTCTCTGGGAGCTTGACTGGCTTCACCTTCCTTCCGCTGCCACCGTCGCCGCCAGTCTCTCCGCTTTTGCCACTCTATCTACCAACTCCTTCCAGCAGTGGCATCACCGTCTTGGTCATCTGTGTAGATCTCGTCTGTCGTCTTTAATTCGTCGTGGCCTTCTGGGGTCTGTCTCAGGAGACGTGTCTTTAGATTATCAGGGTTGTAAGTTAGGTAAACAGATTCAGCTTCCTTATTCTCATAGTGAGTCAGTGTCTCAGCGCCCATTTGATCTTGTTCATTCAGATGTTTGGGGTCCGACTCCCTTCGTTTCGAAAGGAGATCATCGATATTATATCATATTTATAGATGATTTTTCTCGCCACACTTGATATATACATTGCACACAAACTATGCAATATACACACACATATAGTACAAGCGTACAGTGAAGCTCAAATTCTGGCCTTTATTTTGCAGATCCAGCAGTACATGGCAGACGATATTCTCAACGATACACAAGTCCAATTCCTTTGTGGCATTGATTTATTCTGATGGAACACATCGAAGTACTCGTACGTGCCAGCTTACATCTTGGACGGGGATTTGTACCATCCCCACGGCTCATCAGAGGTGTACTCCGTGACTTGCTTGATGCTTAGGTAGTTGTCAATGCCCCTGTAAAACAACGGCGTGGTGTCAGATCCCGAGCATATCCGTTACATTTTCTCAAGAATGTGATGGTTGTGTGTTACCCACCCTTCTCCGAGCTCACGTCCGAATCCGCTGCGCTTGTTCCCACCCCAAGGAGCTTGGCAGAAGCAAGGTTGCGAGCAGTTTACCCAAACAGCTCCTGCATTGATCTCCTGTAGTAGGAATTTTCGTTAAACATTTCTGTAGGGACACTGCAAAAGCAATTCCAAGAGCACTTCGCAGGGAGTCTATGTCGCAATTGGAGTAGGCAGCAATAAGCTATATCAACTTTAAGCGAAGAAAGAGATGCATAGAACATAATATCAGAATGAGAATTTGGAACATCAGTTTGATGCAATCACGGAGTCAAGTCTACAAATAGTGTTAACCCCCCTTCACTTAAAGACATACCTCAGCTACTCTCTGGCATCGCTCACGATCATTGGAGAGCACAGCACCGGCCAGACCATAACTGTCAAAAGGAGAAGAGTTGTGGAAAAAGTTCACATGCCATAGACTATTTACATATGCTTCAAGCCTGCAAAATACATAAAACCTGTATTTAAAAAATAAGTTGCTCACTGAGTATCATTGGCCAATTCAATGGCTTCATCTTCGCTGCTAAATTCTTTCACACAGAGGACTGGGCCAAAAACTTCCTCCCTCCAAATTTCCATTGACGTGTTGACATCAGTAATGATTGTGGGTTCAATATAGAAACCTTTCTCCAGATGCTGCAAAAACACAAAACATTAGTTCTGATTCGATAGCATGTATATGCATGTACATCAAATTGTGGACTGCGCATTACCTTGGGCCTAACACCCCCAGTCAGAATGGTAGCACCTTGACTTTTAGCAGTTGATACAAACTTCTTAATTTTCTCATACTGACACAAGGCAATAACACGAGTAAGATTCCCAACTAACCAGTCTAAACAACGAGAGATTTGCAAAAGTATAGAAGACTGCAAAGCTGGATGGTGATTAATTGTGTTGTGGACTCCTTTTGGGGTCGCACGAGTAGCCGCCATCGCAAGACAGGAAGCAGCAGCAGCTCACAGCCATCACAGCCATGACTTGCTCGTCAATCAAGGGCACACAAGAGTTGGATAAGATAAGTTAATTCAGCAATTGTTATTCAGTTTGTTAGTCAATTAGTTAGATATCTCCTTCAGAGATAAGTCTGTTAGGGGTGCCTACTTATGGGCTGCCGCATCTATTATTTGGCTTCAGCAAGAATTAAATACAGTGCCCTTAGATACAATTAAATAAAGTGCCCTTAGTTATCCGGATCTCTCAGAGCCTCCTGTGACGGTGCACCATGGCCAAGAGGGCGATTGCTCACCCCCTTGGTACCTCTTTGTTCCAATCCCCAAGCTAGCGATCATCTACTTCCACCTCTCGCCACCTACCGTAAGCCACACCTTATCAATTTGGTATCAGAGGCAAACCCCTCACCCACTCCGCCGCCCGCTACGCATGCATCACCTACCATGGGCGAACCCAAGACCCTGGACGACCTGAGCAAGCAGATGGATCAGATGCTCAAACAGCTCATGGGGGAGAATCAAGCGCTGCGAGGAGAGCTAAATGATGTCAGGAACCAACAGGCAGCACACAATCTCATCATCACCAAGCTTCAAGCAGACGATCCTGATGCATCCTCCAGCAAAGCAATCAAGACCAATCTGTCGGCCGGGCTGGATAAGGGAGGAGCCCCACATGGTATCACAAGCTCAATTTCCTGACCTTCGACGAAGAAGAACCGCTTCCTTGGCTTAACAGATGCGAACAATTTTTTCGCAGCCAGAGGACTATGGAGGTGTGGTTGTCTTCATACCACATGACAGGTGTCGCTCAACAGTGGTATTTCCAACTGGAGCGTGATGAGGGCGTTCTTGCCTGACCTCGCTTCGCCAATTTCGTCAACATGCGCTTCAGACCGCCCATCCACAGCGACCCCTTGGGAGAGTTGGCACTATTGCGCCGCACTGGCTCCGTGGAAGAATACCAGTGGCAATTTCTGGCCCTACCTTGCCACGCAGAGCCTCTCGCCCACACAGCAAGTACAACTCTTTACTGCCAGACTTTTGAAGCCCCAGCGCACTGATGTCGAACTCTAGCACCCGACAAACTTGCAGACAACAATGAGCCTGGCCAGGGCATACAAGGAGCGACTTATGGAGGAGCCGGCCAACCCTGAGCCGCTGGTGAAGCATAAGCAGGCACCGGCTGCTACACCCTCTGCACCATTCCCTGCTGCCACAACCTCCAAGCAAAGCCCGAACACGGCCAGCATGCAACCACCTGCGCTGCAGCCGCCCACGGCGTTACTGCCCACGCTGAGTAGCGCAGCGCCACGGTCCCGTTTTCGCCGTCTGACAGCCGAGGAGATGGCTGATCGGTGGGCAAAAGGGTTGTGCTACACCTGCCAGAAGAAATTTCGTAGGGACCATCATTGTTCATGAAAGGGATCTACATGATCGAGATTGAAGAAGACGGCGAAGACTAGGACAAGGTGGAGATATCGCTGCACGCCCTCACAAGAATTCGCGTCCGCCAGACGATGCAGCTCCATGTGCAGATCGCCGGTGTCACGCTGCTGGCGCTGGACGACTCCAGCTCCACCCACACTTTTGTAGCAAAAGAGGCGGCATGCAAGGCTGGCATCACACCCGCGCCACGCCCTGGAATGAAGGTTGCCGTCACGAACGGTGACCATGTGGAGTGCTTTGGGCTCTGCGGCAATGTTCAGCTTGTTGGAGCCAAGCCGAAGAACAAAGCGATCACACTCACATGCGTCGGAGGCAAGGACTCGTTAGAAGGAAGAACATGTGAACATACTGAAAAAACACACGCACAGGCATAACACGAAGTGAACACAAAGCAGGAGAGAGGATGGATTTTTTGCCGCCTGAAAGCCTCAGCGCTTTTCTGTTTCTTCTTTCTATATATGGGATTACATACAACGCGTGAACTAGCTGATCTACTAACTACTAACTGCATCAAAGCACATGAGAGCTAACACTCTAACAAACTAACTGCATGCAGCTCCGTGCATGCAATGACTAACGGACTCATGCTTATCCAACTAACAAACTCACTAACAACTGAGATACTTGCTCAGATTGTTTGCTAACAGCTAATAAACTCAACAACTGGTCGTGCGACAAACTCTAAACTAAACATGTCAAGATTATGGCTAACACAGCTGACCATTGGACAAGAATTCGCAGTGGATTGTTATGCGATTCCGCTCGATGGATTCGATGTCGTCTTGGGGGTGCAATGATTGCGAACCCTTGGACCCATTGTGTGGGACTTCGAAAAGCTCTCAATGTCATTCTAGAGGGACAACCACTATGTGACATAGCGTGGGATAGAATCACAAGAAGCACAACCACGGTCGTTGGGACTCACCGGCCATGAGTTGTTGTCTGGTGTCCTAGTGGAGTTCGTGGACATCTTCGAGCCACCTCGATGGTTGCTGTCGACACGTCGCCATGATCAATCCATCCTCCCTGGAACAACGACAGTTGTGGTGCGGCCCTATTGGTACCCACAACTCTTGAAGGACAAGATCGAGCGCAAGTTTGATGAGATGCTCGCGCAAGGCATCATTCGCAAAAGTAATTCAGCGTTTTCGTCACCGGTACCGCTCGTCAAGAAACATGACAGCACGTGATGCTTCAGCGTGGATTACCGCGCCCTCAATGACAAGACCATCAGACAAGTTTCCAATATCCGCCGTCGATGAGCTCCTCGACAAATTGGACAACACCAAGTTCTTCACCAAGCTAGACCTCCTCAGCGACTATCACCAGGTTCTCATGCATCCGGGTGATGTGGAAAAGACGGTGTTTCACATGCATCACAGACACTTCGAGTTCTCGGTGATGGCGTTCGGCTTGATCAATGCGCCAGCTACCTTCCAATCCCTTATGAATGATATTTTTTAAACCCTTGCTGTGTTGTTTTGTATTACTGTTCTTTGGTGATATTTTAATCTACAGGTCATCCTGGTCGGAGCATCTCCAGCATGTCAGGGCAGTGCTCCAATTGCTGCACCAACACATGTTCCTCAAGTGATCGAAGTGTTGCTTTGGCGAGGAATCGATGGCCTACCTGGGTCACATCATCAGTGGCCAAGGCGTGGATATGGACCCAAGCAAGGTGGTAGTAGTATCGAAGTGGCCGTCGCCGCAGTCGGTCCGTGCCTTGCGAGGCTTCCTAGGACTTACGAAATGTTACCGTAAATTCATCAAGAACTACAGCGTGGTGGAAGCCCCTCACAAAGCTGCTCAAAAAGGAATCGTTCGAATGGACAGACGACACCGTGGCGGCGTTTGGCGCGCTCAAGGCCGCGCTCACATCTGCGTTCGTTCTGCAGTTGCCCGACTTCACCAAGCACTTCATGGTCAACTGCGATGCGTCTGACAACGGCTTAGGTGCTGTTCTACATTATGGGGACCGACCTATCCATGGTTGTCACGACATACTTGGCGACCTCGGCGCCATGACGCCATGGCGTCCAGGCGGGCGCCATGGCGTCCTCAAGGCGAGATACAACGAGCAAAGAAGAAAGAAGGATGAGCAGTGGGCAAGAGCAAATCGGGAGAAGAGCAAAGAAAAGAAGTAGAAGGACAAGGAAGACAAATTGGGAGCAAGAGGAAGACAAATCGGGAGTAAGAGGAAGAAAAACTCAAGAAAAACAAGGAAAGGACAAATCGGGAGTTCAGGACTTTCGAAAAACTCAAGAAACAAAGAAGTAGAGGGAGTGGAGGAGGGAGGAAGTACCTGGCGTCGAAGGGAGAGCAAATCGCTGGCGACCGCAGTGAGGAACGCCAACGGCTAGATGGCCAAGGCGAGACGAGCCTCCGCAGCGTCCCCTCCGCGCCGCCAAGACGCATAGGCGACGCCGTGACATCCATGGACCTATCACCTTCAGTAGCGCCGTTGCTCCCCAGCATGCCAAATTGACCGCATACGAGGGAGCTAATCAGCTTGGTCAAACCCGTGCAGCAAGGGGACCGACCTATTATATAGCAAGCTCCGTCGCACATGCCTTCTTCGACGACATTGTCCGGTTTCACGGCGTTCCCGCCTCCATCGTCAGCGACATGGACCCTGTCTTCACCAGCAATTTCTGGTCTTGAGTTTTTTCGCCTCGCCACTGTCAAGCTTCACTTGAGCTCTACCTTCCAGCCACAGTTAGACAGGCAAACAAAGGTCGTCAACCACACAATCGCTATGTACCTTCGGTGCTTGACAGCTAATCGACCTCGTCAATGGGTCCAATGGCTACCATGGGCGGAATTTTGCTACAAGACCTACTAAACGGCTCTGAAGACAACACCGTTTCAGGTGGTTTACATGACCCCGACATGGCTCGCGACATAGCGGTGGACCAACAAATGAAAGACCACGACGAGTTCTTGGTAGAAATATGGGACCGACTCCTTCAGGCGCAGGTTCACATGAAGGAGCAGCATGATTAGCGGCGCCGCGACATCGAGTTCACTGTGGGCCAGTGGGTTTGGCTTCGCCTTCACCATCGAGTTACTACCTCCATCGCGGAACGTGGGTATTCTAAGCTCACGCTGAAGCACTCTGGGCATTTCGAAGTGTTGGAGCGGATTGGCACAGTGGCATACAGGTTGCAATTGCCCACCAAAACTCGCATTCACGATGTCTTTCATGTCTCGCTCTTGAAGGCCTATCGGCTATCGCGGTGACCCACCAGCCTCTGTGGTCTCCTTACCAGAGATTCTCCACAGCCGGTTGATTCCCACGCCAACACAGGTGGTTCGTTCTCACCTCAACAGAGGCACAAGCAAGCTCTTGGTCTGGTGGTAAGGTCTTCCAGCGGTTGACGCCACATGGGAACCCTTCCATGACTTCCGCTGTCGCTATCTAGACTTCTAGCTCGAGGACGAGTTGTTTCTCTAGGAGGGAGGAAATGTTGTGGACTCCTTTTGAGGTCGCACATATAGCCACCGTCGCAAGACAGGAAGCAGCAGTAGCTCACGGCCAGCACAGCCGTGACTTGCTTGCCAATCAAGGGCACACAACAGTTAGATAAGTTTGTTCAGCAATTGTTATTCAGTTTGTTAGCTAATTAGTTGATATCTCCTTCAGAGGTAAGTCTGTTATGGGTGCCTACTTAAGGGCTGCCGCATCTATTATTTGGCTTAAGCAAGAATTAAATAAAGTGCCTTAGTTATCCATAGCTCTCAGAGCCTCCTACTGTCACGGCGCGCCTTGGCCAGGAGGGCGATTGCTCGCCCCCTCGTTTCTCTCTTCATTCCAATCACCAAGCTAGCGATCATCTACTTCCACCTCTCACCACCCACCGTAGCAAATTGACTGGTGTTCATTTCTCCTGGTCCAGTGCCATGGGACCATAACCAAAACTTTAATTTTTATTGTAAAAAACATAACAAAGTAAACCTACAAAAGGTAGTATTTCGGACAGTGCATTTTAAAACATACCCGCTCAAAATGGAAGGAAGTGGCACCCTATAGCAACTAGCAAGAACAAAAGCATAGAGCCACTAATTCAAAAGTAACAAATTATATTGCAAATAACAAAAGAGCACAGTAATCCAGCAAGAAGCCACAAGGACCTAGCATTATTAATGACATATATTTTTGAATTTAGATAAAGTTAACATGTGGTACCTGTCCTTCACTAACAACTGGCCCAAGCCTGCAACCCTCTTCAAGCGGATCTGACACCTTAATATTTTTTGCCCATGCAACCATCCTCTCAACAAATTTTTTAGCAATTTTTGCCTGCAATGCTTTTGCTATCAGGAGCCAGAAGCTGATTGCTATGTGCTTAACAGACATAAACTAGCTAATTAGAAATATAGTTTCCATGAGCAACATAGAGTTGAAAGCTGCTTCCATTGCCAACCATAAAGTACAACAACCCGCAAGAATTTATTTCATTAAGACATATCATAATAAACTCTGCACAGCAAAATTAAGTGCTGAAACATACATGTTAAACAATGGGAAATATGTATGTTGCTCAAAGACTAAAAAAACAAGCATGGCGTACACACTACACTGACACTTGTTCTGTGAATTGATAGTGGCATTATATAATAATCTCAAGTCAGAAGTTGATGGCAAAGCTGAGAAAAGGCTAAAGCAGTGCCACAAAATAGATTATGATTGGCAGCCGTCAAATGTGTGGAGTACATTAGCATTACCAGCCATAACATCAAATACTTACATGGATAAGAAGACGAGATGTTGCACTGCAAATCTGGCCATTGGTCCAAAAGCACCCAAATAGAGTCCACTCAACAGCTGTTTAAATAGAAGGATCAACAATGGAATCTAACTGAAGGTTCAAAAAACAATGCAAATCTTACAGAATCCATATTCTGCTAAAATTTGAGTGTCAACTAACCTAAGTGGATTACAGTCAGGAAACATATAGAACGTAAAATTTTCCAGAACTAAAGCTAGTTGAACTGGTTGCTATCTTTCCAAACAGTGGTTTTCTCTTGGATACCGATACCAGCAAGTACTTATGTTTTTCACATGAGTTCAGCCTTACTGCCTTTCTAATGATGAAATCATGTAACATATACATATCCCATCACATATTTTTCATTTCGTTTTTATTCAGTTGGTATGTCCCCTCTATAATTTTTTTAGCCAGCTGAACAGCCAGTAGAAAGTCTGCTCAAAACAATAGAAGGCGTGCTTTTTTTTTTGTCAATTGTATGGGTTGATGAATTACTAATCCTAATTTGTAACAATCAACTTTCAATGCCAAAGTCGTTCCTGTTCTTGCATCCTGCTTTGACGAGTGCTTTCGTGACAAGACCCAGAAAATAAAAGGGCTTTTGGGGGTGTACCATCCAGCCCAGTTAAGTGCATCTGTGACAAGTCCCACACAGTGAAGGGCTTTTGGAATTTGTTAAAGTCTCATTGAGTGGCATGTACCTTTGTCTATGTCGACATCATCAAATACTACTATGGGACTTTTGCCACCAAGTTCCAGTGAAACAGGCTGTCAAGAAAAGATGTAATACAAAAGGTAAGAAATGAGATAGAATTGCCTATCAGAATGATGCTCAAAGTGTCTTGATCACAATTCTAATAATCTAAGGAAAAAAAAAGCATGATACTTCATAACAGTAAATTACTAGAAAAGAGAAAAAAAATCCACAGGCTTTTGGAACAAACCTTGACCGTAGGAGCTGCGGCGACCATAATCTTTTTACCGGTTTCATAACTCCCAGTAAACGCGACCTAAAAGCACAAATAAGGCATATATTTTTAGGACTATCCTATCCATTGATGGTTCATGGCTCACACATGATTATAGGAAGAATAGCTGTACCTTGTCGACATCAGGGTGTGATGACAAAGGAGCACCAGCTTCAGGACCTAATCCAGTCACAATGTTTAAAACACCTGAAGGAAGACCAATCTCTTTACACACATCAGCAAGCTCTAAGCAAGTCCTGGTAATAAAAAATAGAGAGATATTTCAAATGTCGTTCCATTTAGCATGGACATGGCATAACATGTTAAACTTACACAGAAGCCAATTCAGATGGTTTTAGTACAGCTGTGCAACCAGCAGCCAGAGCAGGAGCTACCTTCCATGTAGCCATCAGGAGAGGATAGTTCCTGCAGCACAAATGTCAAATACAGAACATTATACTTCAGACTCAAAATAATTTACAGCTATGGACAATAATGTATCAGAAAACCACAAATTAGAATGTAATCAATTACCCGATAAACTGTTTGCATTTCTGCAGTAAGATTCTAGACATAAAAACGACATCTTCTATATACTCAATTCAAGCAAACAAGGCTGACAACAGAATACTGGGGCTTTAAGCAAAAGAAACAATTGGACTGGGAGTCTGGGACAGAACACTTGGTTGCATTTTATCAACATAACAAGAAAATTTAGTAACATTAGCCAAAAGATTCACACACACAAAAAAAATGGCTTTGTCTCGGCATAGTGAGCTTCAACACTAGGTAGTAAGTACAGACCTGGAGATCAATAGTATGTATGGCCAAGGAAAGGGAAAAAATAATCTCGAATGTCTTGAATTGCAGTGGCTAAAAGTCATGTAGGCAAATTTAAAGCTCCTTTACTATATACAGGTTACTTAGTAGCATGCTTGGATCATAAATAGAGATAAGAGCGCGATGGGAGAAATGAGCAATACCAAGGTGTGATTAGCCCAACTACACCAATAGGTTCTTTCCGAAGATGGGATTTAAAATTTTCCAATGGAAGAGAAACTGGAGCATTTTGCTTTTTGTCCAAGGCTTCTGCATGATCTGCAAAGTACTCAAAGCAGCCAGCAACATCATCCTGATAAAAGGAACATTGTACACATCAGAATGCAATGTCCGGAAAAAAATGATTTACACATTCATAAGGTGGGTCACATACCATGTCCCATGCGGATTCATCAAGAGGCTTCCCACAATCAAGTGACTCTAGCCTGGCCAGCTCAGATTTCCTCTCAACTATCTAAAGAAAAAGAAAAAAAATTGCACATCAAAAGCTGACATATGTGTGAAGAAAGTTTTGATGACCCAAAAAGTACCATGTTTTCCAAACTTCAGGTCAAAAACAGAATTGTTTATGTTAAGATTTTTGGACTAGAAGGCTACCATCCCCTGCCTTATTAGAAAGCAAAAGGTCTGACAGGTCAAAACAGATTGGAGGGCTTTCCCCTAAATAAGCAGGTTTTAATTCAGAAAATAAATCGTACTTTTGTGGTACATAAATGGATTGTAATCTAGTGTATGAAGAAACCATAAAGAGCCACCTATGGCAGAAAATACACCAAAAAGAAGCTGCAGAGAAGCACCACTGACAAATCAAGCATGCATCTGTCAGTGAGAAGTTCACAGTTACTAACAGTTCACACACATTCATGCATCCACAGGCCCATACCTTGATGCACAGGTACACAAGGGTGTTCGTGAGCCTACCAATCCGGTCACATCATCAAAGCGCAAAACTAGCTACCAAGTAAGCAGTGACTTTGGGCCGGCCAAATGGGCAATGAAGGAAGCACACAAACAAATGAACACACCCATGAGCGATATGCACTTGTGGTCACACACCCACTCCACTTCACAGTCCATCAATTAGGACCGGATTACGACATGAGCTTCCGCAAATCCCTTGCCAAAACGACACCCAGATACGCAGGTAGCCGTGTGCTTCGAAGCAGAAGCAGACCATTCGACCAACCCATGGCCAGAAGTTAGAGAATACGCACATGACGATTCCGACGCGCACAACATGGGGCTAAAGCTAAAAATCGAGGAGACAATCGATCGGACCATTCACGGGCAGTACAATGGGGACCAAACCCGCGCGAAAGCGGCAGGGAGCTCCTCCCCGCCACGGGGTGGAGATGGTGGTGGTTGGCTGGTCGTTGGCGCGGGGCACGTGCGTGCGTACCTTGGCGGCAATTGCGCGGAGGTACTTGGCCCGGACGGCGCCCGGCGCGCGGGCCCAGTCGCGGCCGCGGTTCCTCCTCAGCGCCGCCCGCGCGGCCGCCACCGCCGCGTCCACGTCCTCCGCCGTGCCCGCCGGGATCTCGCCTGCGGGCGCAAACCTAGCTCATCAGCACCCCAAAAAACACAAACACACGCACAAAGGAGCCATAGCGATCGGGAGGGCGGGCGGGTACCGATGGCGGCCTCGGTGGCGGGGTTGACGACGGGGAGGCGGCGGCCGAACGCGGGGGCGCGCCACTCGCCGTCGATGAAGAGCTGCCGTTGCGGGATCGCCACCGGCGAGGCCATCGAGGCGTGCGTGCGAGTGAGCTGATTGGGTCGATGGGGTCGGCACGCGCGCTGCTGTGCTGTGCTGCGCTGCGCTGCGGCGTGCGTGAGATAATTACCTTCTATGTACTAGTACCTGGCCGCGCCATCTGGCGCGCGAGAAGCCGCGCCTTGGGCTGTGAGCTGCGCGTGGAGGGAGCAAGCGAACGTGCGTGAGACCCGCGCGTAGAGGAGTAAAAGTATGTACAATGGGTTTATATCAGTTATCTATAATTATTGTCGTATAGGATTTTTGCTGACGTGTATGAAAGAGAATGAAGAGAGAGAAAGATCATTTCTACAATCTCAGAATCATTATAAAGACAAAAAACAAGAAAAGATTAAAAGATTGTGTGTTTTATAAAGACAACTAAAAAGACAAGAAATTGCCTATACCATCAGATGAGTTGTCTTTAGTGCTGTCTACAAGTGCATGGATAGTTGTTATAGACAGCAGCCGTCTATACCATTGTACATGCCCTAAGCCAAGCTCAGACGCGTGTTTCGGCGTGGAAATCGGGCGGTAGGGAAAATAGAGTGCGCTGAATTCGACGGCTAAAAAAATTCAGTCGACATGGCGTGCCTCTTTGTGTCCAAAGCTCCCAAGATTTAATCGGTAGGATTCCTGAGAGGAAGCGTGCCTCCTCACACCCCCTACATCACTCAGAAATCGTCGATCGTCGGATCTTTTTTCGTTGTGTCGTGGCCGTCCTATTCGACGCCTTTCTCGCGCATCGCATCGCCATAGGATCTCGATTGGTTGTGTTTGCAGGACGTCAGATTGGGTCCAGTGCTCACGCTTGGTCAGGCTGCGCCCTTCCTCCACCCGATTCCTCTTTGCGCTGCGGCCGAGTTTCTTGCTCCTTGCTTCTTCTCGTGCTCGTACGCCGGCTCTGCTTCACGTCCCCCTTCTCCTGCTTGCTCCGGCGATTCTTCTCCCGTGGTTCCTATCTTCCCCTTCTGGTTTGCGTTAGCGGGCCTCCTTTCTTTGGTCTCTCTCGGTTCGCTTCGGCGACTCTTTTTCCTTTACCCCTTTTTCTGCGCCGCCACCTCCCTTCGCCGCCTCTGCTCCGCGCCATTTTCCTCCTCCTGCCTGCTCCGGCGACTCTCCGCACATGGTTCCTATTCTCTTCTCTCGGTTCGCCTCACTGACCCTTTCTTCTTTGGACTGTTTTCTCCGCCGCCGCATCCGTTTGTGTTCTTGCACGACTTTTGCCCAGATTTGTCTTCCTTTCCCGATCACTTTTCAAATTTTGCTTCCTTTGTCTGTAGTATGTTTATCTCATTCGGATTCGTCGTTCTCTGCCCCGTTTCGGCCCTTCTCGTGTGCGGCGTGCAGGGATCGCCTTCGGCTACTCCTACTTTATCTCTTCGTGCTCGCGACTATTTCTTGCTCTATGCTTCGGTTCTCTCCTCCAGATCTGTTTTCCTTAGCCGTGCTTCCACTCTCTTCGTGGACTCTATGCTTTGGTTCTCTCCTCCAGATCTGTTTTCCTTGGTCGTGCTTCCACTCTCTTCATGGCCGATGACGCGTCCGTACTGGTGTGCCACTGCCCAGTTAGTGTTCTCTTACGGGTACGTCATTGCTGTTATCGGTTAAAAAATTGTGCTTGTTTATTTTACTATGTTACTTTGTGCTGCTTGGAACTAGACAGATACATATGCCTATTTTACGATCCTACTTTAGCTGCGTTTACACATGTGCGATACCCATTGTAGTGCTGGCTCCGTCGGATGCGGCGGTGATCCTCCTCGGGCACGCTGCATGCAGTTGCTAAGTGCATCGGAGACTCCGTCGATCAGCAACAGTGTCCACCCAGTTACAGCTCTGTTACATGTACATATTTACTGCTTTGGACTAGAAAGTTACGTAGGTTGATCTTGCTATGTTGCTTTGCGCTGCTCTAGGCTAGAAAAATACGTATCCTTATCACACTACGCTGCTTTACCTACGTCTGCACATGTGCAGTATTCATTACAGTGGTTAGTCCGTAGGCTGCAACAGTGCTTCTCCTCGGGCAATGCTGCGTACAGTAGCTCATTGTATCGTCGCCTCCGTCGGTCTACACTGTTCCTACTCAGCCAGCGTTGGACACGTGCCTGTGTGTTAGGATGCCGTGTGCTTACAGGTGCTATATTACCGCTCTCCGTTATAATGTTGAGTTATCTAGATCGAGTGCGTTTATCCTGTCTTTTCTTCTTGCCAGTGCTGCTCTCCATTATAATGTAGAGTCATTTGGATCGAGTGTGTTTGTTCGATGTTTTCTTATACCTATTCTTTGTCTCTTATCTACCGGTGTTTCGTTGCTTTCGCAGAGTATGGTGATTGAATTTCTTCATAGATTGTTTACTATGCTTACTTTCGTTGTTGTTAGATTTCTCATTTTTTTTATTTGCGTTGTTCCTCACGCTGTGTACAACCATCTCAAACGAGTGCGTTTGCGCTAGCATTTCATCTTATTGGTCTTTGCCTCTTAGCTATCGGTGTTTTGTTGCTTCAGCACAGTATGTTGCTCAAATTGCTTCCTAGATTGCTTACTATACTTGCTTTCGTTGTTGCTAGATTTCTCCTTTTCAAGTTAGCATGCCTTCTCACGCCACTTACTATAGATTATTTTTTGGGGGTTTATACATGGATTATTTTTTGGGGGTTCATACTAACTGTGTCCCGGTCTTTAAGCTGGTCTATGCTTTTATCGATTTATTGTTGCTATTTTTTGTTTGCCCTTTGTATGTTTTCTTATTACAGATCGTCTCAAATCGCCTGTTGACGTCTCTACAGGATATTGTTATGGTATAACTCTCTGTCTTGCCTAATTTGTCATAGTCATCTGTTCCGTGTCTGTTGTATTCTTATTATCTAATTGTTTTTGCTTCTCGTGTCTTATATATTTCCTCCTTCGTGCTTTCCTCAATTTGTCTCTGCCCTCGCTTTATCCTATCTATCGAAGTCTATGATGTCGCTGTCTAGGTAAGAACCATTTAACGTCATGTTGAGTCGTTGCTGCTTACGCACGCTTCTTTTGTTTGTGTTCAGTGCTTCACAAATTACGCACCCGTTAGAGTTTTCCCCATATCAATATCATGTGTTACATGATTTTTAAGATTGTTTTGCCGCGTCCATATATTACCATGGTTGCCACTAAACTTTTAGTTGCATTCAGTGCTCTCCGAATTGGACACCCACTTAGCGATTTCCTTAGGTCGCTATCATAGGTTAAAGGATTCATGAAATTGTTTTGCCGCATCCATATCGCCTGCTTAGAGATTTCTCTAGATCAATACCATATGTTAGACTATATGTTACCATCGTTTTTTGGCGGCATTTAATGTGCACTATCCTTGCCGTTCACTCTCACCTCATTAGGGGAGTACTTGCTCGGGTTTCTCGGCCTGGCATCCTTATCCTCGCGTTCGTGATATCTACATTCAACTATGCCCCGGAGACACGGTCGAAGCACGCCCGCCCCGTGTGCGTCTTTCACGACATGCTCTGGAGTCTGGTCCTGGGTTTCTTCCTATGGTCCTCTTGCCTGCTTCACTCCGGTTGCTGCCGCTCGTTGTTCGCCTTCTCCTTTCCCGCTGTTTTCCCCGTCGGTTGCACATGTTTTTGGGGATGATTCGCCATAAGAAGAGGTAGGCGAAGAGGGTAAGGCCTGGGAAGCACTGGATTGATTTGTGCGAGGAGAAGCCCAAAAGGCGGGCGCTTGATGGCGGTCTGCCTGCACTGGCGGCGCAATAGCCGTTGACGAGGCAGAGGACGACCAGCTCTCCTCTATGTCCACGGATGACATCATTCAGGCCTCGTGCCTCCTAGACAACGAGATCCGCGTCTTCAAGGTGCGTGCCCTCCGCTAAATCGTAGCTAGGTCCGCACCCCTTCTCCCGCTTTGTGATCTCTGTCTGCCTTTGCAATTTAGGGTTGTTCTAATTTGGGTTTTCCTTATGGGGTGCGCGGGACGAGCTGCAGTGGACGAAATTAGAGCTAGAGTCCTTGAAGGAGAAGATCAAGGAGAACCAGGAGATAGCATCAAATCCTCACTCAACAAAATCTTGTGGTAAACATCAAACCCTCACTGAAGAAAATTTTATAACATGTGGATATTGAAAAATAGGAGATGACATTTGCACAGAAAGGTGGTTGGGATAAGGAACGACTAACACGTGTCACATTAGTACAAGCAACAAGAATTAGGCTGTTTGATCTAGAGAAACAATAAAAAAATAATGTTGGGACAGGCGTACCTTGAGGGCTCCATGAAACACTTTCATTAACTAAAGTGTTGATTTAAATATAAAAAACTTCTCTGGCTGCAAATGCAAATCAACAACAAAATCCCCTCAGTCATCTAATGCTTGCAATGACAAGCCTCTTTAATATGTTTGCTAGGATGAATCCCACATTATCCCACTCAGTAATTTGCCAAAAAAACGTAGACTTAACCAAAGCAATTCACAAAAGGATTGTCGTAATCATAGTGTACAAGAATGTCTCTTACTTTCACCAAGATCTCATTTTTTTCCTTATAGCAAAATGAACTCCAACATCATCAACAAATTGGGTGAACTTGTCATCTGTTCTGTCAACTGAAATAAACATCATACTCCTAAGGGTGTCGTCAAATTCAGTTGTACTTTTGACAACATCTTGGAACTTAGTTAGCTTGGATGCCTCATTAGGAACAACTTGAAAACACAACTGAATGATCAGGCCAATTAATTAGATAATATATAACAACACTATTTTTGAGGAATCTTTAGATACATCTTACGACATCATTTTCTTATCTACAAACAGCGGTCACCATGCACACGTCCAGAAACAAGAAATTTGGAAAAAGGAAGCTAATGGAACCCAAAGTTGTTTGTACGCTGTAAGGATAGTTAAATAAGGTCAGTTTCTTCGGTTCTTTTTAAAATATTATTATTATAAATAGTTTCCAACATGGAACCAGAAAGATCAATCTGTGAGTCATATGTTCACTTTGGTAGCCAATTTGATATTGTACCATCCAAATTAGAGGTAGACCATATGTTGTGGTGATTAGTCTACTATTCTTATCTTCTCATAGAACCGAGGAGTGCTCACTGTTAATATTAATTTGTGTTTCTACAAGTATGTGAAGGGTATTTTCTGTAGATTAATTCAATCATAACTCATAAAAATCCATAAATCGAAGTATAATTGGTGTACCATAAGAAAGATAACCAAATCAATGGGCTCTAAACAAGGAGGGAATGGAAAAGGATACATTTGCACATAAATTCTAGTATGTTTTCGCAAAAAAAGTCGATGATGATTAAGGTACATTTGCACAGAAAGGGTTTTGTTCCTTGAGGTACTTTCCTGTTCCAATGATTGTATCGCCAATTCCTATGCCAGCCACAAGGATATCAACTTTCCCAGCGGTGGCACTCTAAATCTCAGGTCCAATTGTCTCATAGTGGATCTGTACTCCCATGACACAAAACATGACTTAAAACATTTAGGCTTTTCCAATTGAGGAAAAGCAGATATTAGCACCAGATGGGCTATTGCTAGCACTATGTCTATTTATTGTAGAACTCTCTACTTGTATGTAAAGTTTTTCCCCCCTATTTAGAGTTGAGTAAATGTTTGATTGAGTACATTGCTGAAATTATGTGATAAATGTTGCTCTATAGATGTGCATTACCTATCTAACATGATGTACATGTTCTGTTTTGACATATTGCAGACTGAACATGACGAGGGCAAGCACAATGTTGCAGAGAGCTCAGAGGAGGTGCAAGAGAGATCAGACTGTACTGTTTGCACGAATGAGTAGTATGGTTTGGATGGTGAGGTCAGCCAGGATGGGTAGGGTTCTTACGATGAGCCAGTCATATTTGTGTGCTTACTATTTACTTGAGTTCAGGTAGAGGAACTGAAGGCATATGTATATGTTTATTACTGCGGATATGTAGATGTTTTATTAACGTATGTCTAGCTAATCTCAAATCATATTTACTGAAAAGATGTCGTCGGATGTTCCTTGGTAGGGGTGCAAATGGAGTTGATACGGACGGATATCGCTCATTCCATATCCTTTTCCATATTTTTTTTTCTCGGATTCGGAATCGGACACGGACAGTGCCGGATACGAATACGAATGCGGATAGTCTCGGTCACGAATACAAAGCGAACACATGCCGAGCCGAATACGAATTGTCTCGGTCACGAATACTTATTCGGATATTGCGCGAAAACATAAACCATATATATCGCACAAATAAAGATCAATCAATAATACTGCATGTCCAAAATGCAACTAGATTAGTAGTTTAACAAACAAATTTAAATATATCACACAATAACATAGGCTATTTAAGCAAGTAGTAGTAACTACTAACTACTAACTAGCAAGTAGCAAGTACATGACAGGGGCTAAGTAAACAAGTGTAACTACTAACTAGCAAGTCACAAGTTCATAAAGAGATTATATTTAACTAAGTATTAGTGACTTGATTAATCCCTATAAAAGCACGTTGTATTTAAGTATTAGTGACTTGATTAAGCCCTTCTTTTTAAAAAAAAGAAAAGAAAAGATAAAGCTCTATAAAAGCACATTGTATTTACCTATAGCCCATTGATTTGTAATAGAAGCACGGTCAAATCCATTTGCCTATATTGGACCACCTTGATCTGCATTCTTTGTAAGCAACTTTCCTACGGAAACACATAGCTAATTAAGTCACACATATGACAAAACATGCATTAATCCAGTCTTGCAAATGACACAATTTTGACTGGTTTTGACATCTGCAATTTTCCACGGAATAAAGAAAGGTGAAAGACCTGAAAATGCTATATCTATTGAGGAAGGAAGCAAAATGTACATGCTCTGCTCTTCTTGGAATTACGATTGAAAAGGCAAAATACTGCAGGAATTACGATTGAAAAGGCAAAATACTGCAGAATTATGGTTGAAAAGGCAAAAAATACTGCAGCTCTGATAGCTTTGATGTGGTGGGATTAAACTTAACATAAGAGAAATGAGAAAGGTGGAGCTCAACTTGGTATCTTCCAACAATTGACAGTGTTAATCCAACATGAAAAATTGTTTAGTTCCCTAGAACCCCCCCTCCCCGGCAAAAAAAAAAAAGAAATCGCTTTACTTCAGCGCAATCAATTTCATGCTATGTAGCAATATGTAATGATATTAGGGAATGTTTGACTAATGCAGCACTGTAATATATAGAATATCCATCTATTAGTTTATCTTTAAGTTTTACATAAAGGTTTTTGGGTTGACATGTACTCTATAAATACAAATATACAATGTTAAAGGTGTTGGAAGCAGTAAATGTGAAAGTTATCAGAGTTAAATAGAAAAGGTAGGGTTTTACAATATTAAATTTATGAATGGTTTGTGAAAAGTTACTTATTCTACAAAGCTAAGTCATATCTAAGATTAAGTAAAGCTTTCATAAAAGTGCCGATGGCGAGATACCTTTGCTTTGAGGATCATGAAGGTGATTTTTAGTGAACCTTTCGAGAGTACTCATAAACCAGAACAGTTCATCCTTACTTGTCAGATAGCCAATCAACTCTACCTTTGACAAAACATGGATCACACAAATGAAAGTTCAAAAACATAGACAATTAAGATACAATCTAGACTAAGGATGTTATGAGAATCAGAAATGTCATACCAGACCGGCATGGTGAACCTTACAAAGAAATTTCATCTCTACTATAAATTCTTTAGTTTTCGTTCTTTGTCATTCTCTTTATCGCGACCTCCTGTACACGGCTTTTTTGTTATTGGAAAGGCAAGGCATAGTAAAAGTCTTACATAGAAATGGTCAACTTGGATCTCGACACGGTCTCAAGAACACCAAAGTAAACAGAGCCATATGTACCATGACCCGTAAGATTCAAGATCGAAAACGAATCGAGTTGATTCGCATTTCTTCATATGTAAACACAATGGGCTTCTCTCTATCAAACACGTCCACTACCATACCTGTGATAGAGGAAGTCAGAACAACTTGTATATGATAGGAACAAAAGGAATCAACATTAGTTTGTGCTAGCATAGCTCGTCACACCATGACATTAAAATGGTATTTTAATTGTGAATCTCCATATCAACAGTTTTGTTTTTGAGTAAATTACACTGTAGGTACCTGAACTTGGTAGGTGGGTTCATTTGGGTCCCACTTCTTTAAAAGTGTCCAATCCGGTACCTAAACTATTTAAGTGAGTCAAACAGGTCCAAAACAGCCCGGGCTGGCATTGACCGGTGACGTGGAACGTTGACTTGACCCAATCCGACCGGTGTGACTCCAGCATGGCTCTAGCGTGGCTATATGATGCCGCCGCTCCTGGGGACGTCGCCTCTCTTTCTCATTCACTCCCATCTCTCTATCCCTCCCGACATACAGTGGTGATATCAAGCGGACCCGGCCGTCCCTGGGAGTGGCGGCGTCGGATCCGGCCGCCGTCGTTGCCTTCCTCTTCGGCTTCCCCGGGCGTGGCGCAGTATCTGACACCCCAACTCGTGGACGGAGGCGAGGCAAGTGGATCTGGTCGTCCCTAGCACTGGCTTGTGGCATACACCAGCCTCCTCCACCTCTTCGTCTCCTGCACCGTTGGCACTGGGTCCGACCTTCCGGTGGCTTAGGAGGTCGAGTGCGCCGGGGTGCAAGAAGGCATCGACGAACCTCGCCATCGTCGTTCTCAACAGCATCAGACTCCTTCACCTTGTTGGCCTCTAGATCCAGCGGTCTCCACGCCAGATCTGGCAAGGCCGAGGCCAGACCACCCAGCGGCCATGGCGGCAGTGGAGGGCACGCAACCGGCGTCATCGTCCTCTGCTCCGGTGACCACGCCGGCCTGCTCCACCTCGAGGCTCACTGCCACGAATGCCAGCGCGTCCGCTGCCGTGTACCGTGGCCTCCCGTCATCCCCCTTCAAGAACAGCATCGATGCTGGGAACGCCATGCTCTGGTCATCCTTCGCGCGCCCCACCGACACCCTGCTCTCGTTCCAGACCCTCTGCATCGGCGTCGGAGCAGGAGTTCTTCGCCTTGGGGTCTGCCTTGGGCTTCGGCTTCGGCTTGGCGTCGGCGACGGCGGGGCAGGCGGAAGGTAGCTTGAAGGAGTTCTTCACCCTCGTGGGCTTGGCGCCATCGAGTAGGATGTTGGACGGCTTGACATCGCGGTGGATGATGGGAGGCACGGTGTAGCCATGCGGAGGCGTGGGAGTGGCCAGCGGCGCCGTCGCGCTAGCCGTTGTAAGATCGAGGAGGCCGACTAGAGGGGGGGTGAATAGGCGTTTTAAAAACTTCTTTGGCTAAAACCGATTTCTAATGCGGAAGCTAATACAAATACGGTTTTGCACAATTAAAGCTTAAATCAACTAGGTTCACCTAAGTGCACCAACAATACAAGTCTAATGAAAAGAGTAACAATTAAGCATATGACTTGTAATCAATTCAATTAGCAATATGAATAGCACAAAGCAAGCAAGCATTCATACACAATAAATAAGCAATTTAACACAAGGAATATAAATTGCAATATGTAAATCACAAGAATGCAAACCACAATTGACACGGCGATGTTTTACCGTGGTGATCGGAGACTTACCGGTCTCCCCTAATCCACGTTGAGGTAAGCCCAAACTAATTGGACCGGCTCCACGAATTAAGCCAAACACCTCGATTCCACTAGTGGTAGCTCTTTCCCGCTCCGGGTAGGTGAGCTCCAACCTTCACAACACGCCGGGCCTTCTCACAATCCTCTTGAGAAGATCACCGGTCCACGACGCCTCCACGCCGCCTAGGTGTCGGCAAACACCAAGAGTAATAAGCCAAGCCCTTGCTTGACTCTCACCACGTGCAACGAATGCACAAGCTCAAGTGGATACTGAAATCCACCTCTAGATGCAACACATGCAACTAGAGACCTCTCTCTTGCTCACAAGGTGCAACACATGCACAATGGAGAGGAGAAGCTCACACTAGCTCAAGTGAGTGAAATAGGATGCCAAAGGTTGCCCTCCAACCGCCAAGGTGAGTATTTATAGCCCACACACAAAAACTAGCCGTTGGAGGAGAATCTGCTGAAAATCGGGAAACCCGTCATCATGAGCATAGGGCGATCGGTCAGTCCTCGATTACAGGACTATAAAAAAAATAGTTAGATGCAATTTCGGTCGGTCCACCCTCACGGTCCGGACCGACCGGACCTCGTCATCCGGGCCTTCCGTGCAAGAAAACCGAAAAATATGCCCTCTGGAAAATGTTGACCGGCCTTACAAGGGCGGTCAGTCCACTGAGCATGTGGGCGGTCACCACAGCAAATGGGCGGTCAGTCCGGCCTGATTTTAGCACAGAGACACTCGGAAAACGGTCATAACTTTTGACTCCGATGTCGAATTGAGTGATCTTGGACTCTATGGAAAGCTTATTCAGAGGGCTACACAACCCACCTATTTGATTTGATCTCAAACACATTTTATCAAATCAAAAGCACAACTCAAAGAGCCACTACCATGGTCTAAGTCCTAAGTATTAGCAACAAGCAATCTTAGACCATGCCAAGGGAAAATGCATGAAACCCAACAATTTGCAAAACACATTTGCAAACTTAGATCATGCCACAAAGAGTAGGTACATGGACTTCAACTATTTGCAAAACACATTTGCAAAGTATAGTCACATGCTACAAGGATTAAATGCATGAGCCTCGGCTATTTGCAAAACACATTCGCAAATAATAGCATCATACCACGGAGAGCTAGAGCAAGCAAGATTGAGCAATCAACACATGATGAGACTCAAGCTACTAGACAAGACCCCTCTTAATAGTACGGCAAACCTATACTAGCAATCCAGTCTCCCAACCAAACACCGAGACCGGTAAAAGACTAGGAACACATCCTTAGCCCTAGCTAGTCATACCTTTGCCTTGAGCAACCACTTGAAGCTTGATGACGCACATCCTCACTTCAAGTCCGGGTTCTTGACTTGAATGCTCATCAACAAATGATGAGTTCTTCACTTGATCTTTATCAACACATGATGAAGCTTCGCCGATCTTGACTTGACGCTCATCAACACATGATGACATCCTCCATCCCGAAGTCTTGATATGCATCAACACATGATGCACCCTTTACTTGACTTCCATCAACACATGATGTGTCTTCTTTTGACTTGATGATCAACTCATGATCATCTCCTCTTCTTGAACTTGATACACATCAACACATGATGCATCCTTTACTCAAAGCTCTTCAATATCATCAACACATGATGTTTTTCTTCACTTCGGTATTCTGACTTGAACATCATCAACACATGATGATTTCCTTTATCCCGAGTCTTGACTTGATGACAATCAACTCATGATGTCATCTAAAGTCTCCATCCTCATGGAACACAACCTATTCATCCAACTCATGGAAAATGTTAGTTCCACAACGTGATTGTCATTAATTACCACAACATACCATTAACTCATAATGATGGGACAAGATACTACAATCTTTCCCTCTTTGGTAATTGATGACAACCACTTCAATTACAAATAATTAAATGTAGATTGGTATGAGTATATATGAACTACACAAGTTGTATATACTCAAAGGATATATAAGCATGTATGAGCTACACAAGTCTCATATATTCATATGAATATATTAACTACACAAGTTATATATACTCAAGGATATGTTTCAAAGTAAAGATCCTTAATATATGTGGAAACGGGAATATGGATCAATACCAATGAAACCACAAAACATAGATTGAGCTCCCCCTAAATGTGTGCATACACAAATGTGTAATAAGAACATATGCACATATTCAAGTTAGACTTTTGGTGGAATTCATCCTATATTTTGGATCCGAGGAATGCAACAATATATAGAAATATAATGTAGAATGCATACCTCTTTGATTTTCACCTTTATATCCAATTTGAGACTAAGCAATAGGTATATCAATAAACATGTTAGTCTCACAATTAGATTTATCAAAATGAATGCATACCTGTTTGGATTTTTCCTTTTATATCCAAGCTGAGACTAAACAATAGATATATCAATAAGAGTGTTAGTCTCAAAAATAGATTTGTCATTAATAACCAAAACTCCATTAACACATAATGGCGGGTCTAGATTCTTCAATCTCCCCCTTTTTGGTGATTGATGACAAATCCTTGATCAATAACAATATTTGGATATAAATCATCACAAGATAGGAATTTAAGCTATTTAACTATATCCATGCATGTTACTAAGCAATTTAAAACTTCAAGCATTATGCATATGAGAATGACATACATGAAAAGGTGAAAATACAAGAGAGAATCCAAATATGTTGCATTGATCATATAAATATTCTCCCCCTTTTGGCATTAAACACCAAAAAAAAATCCAAAACAAATTCAAGCCAATATAAAGATGTTGCAAAAGAAAGAGCTTGGCAATTGAACTCATTTTATTTTGAGCATATAGCATTCTCCCCCTTTTGAGATCGCAAAACATTTCCACAAACTCCTCTTTTATGGCTGAAAAGAGTAAAACACTTGAAATGAGTTATATTTGAGTTTAACTAAAGGAGATGATATTTGGAACACATACTCATCCACTTGAAATTTTTCAATAAACATTTTATGAAAGACCAAGCTGATACCAATTGAAAAATATTCTCTCCCTTTTGGCATGAAATCATAATGAGCATATGAAAGTGCATGGAAGCAAACTCCGAAAAATCTGAAATAAATCATGGAGCTAGCCCTTGAAGATACACACACTTTTAATTTTGGAAGGCTTAACCAAATTTCAACCATTTTGAAGTTGTGAAAATCACAAAGTTTCAGAAATCTGAAAATTTCAGGTTTTTCAGATCTTGACATTCCATTTAAGCTTCGAAAGATAGCTGAAAAATATGCTAAAACAGTCCCAATAAATATGAGAAAATTTATCATAGAAGATCAACTATAGAGGACAAAAAGTCATCATTATGTCTTCCTCAGATTGTGAATCCATTTGGAGATACAAAATTCACAAATCAGCTCAAAACAATGCAGAATTCTGAAATTTCAGCATTTGGACAAAGAGAGAAAAAGTCAAAACTTTTTCAAATCAAGTCGAAAAGATTTGAAATTCTGCAGAAATTAACTTTATACTCCTAGGAATCTTTTCCAAAAAGAATTTTCGAAAAAAGGAGTCTCCATTTAAAAGATATGTCAAATTTTGCATTGAAGGCATGAATTTTGCTTAATGAGAGGAGAAAGGTAAAACATTTTCAAACGAGGTCCAAATTCTTTGAAAATATCCAGATTTGAACTTTGGACTATTTAAAAAGTTTTCCAAAAAGAATTTTTGAAAAATGAACTTTCTTTCAAAAGATATGGCAAAATGCACTTTGTAGGCAAATAAAGAGAATGATTTTGCATTAAGGGCTCAAAATTCAATCAATTTGAATTTCTTGGAGATTTTCGCTTTTATGGCTTTGTATGAGTTAGAAATACTATTTCAAGCCAAGATACACAAAGGAATCCGGCTCAAATAGCGAAACTCACTATATGCAAGAATAGGTCATTTCGGGTTAACACTAGTTTTTCGGCGAACTTCAAATCAATATAACTTTTCAACGGTTGGTCTTTTGTAAAAACTTTGAACTAGAGAAAAGTTTGAAATGACCAAACCTACAAGTTTGGTATTGACAACTTTTTCAAAAACTCAATAGATTTTGATTTATGGAAATATGTCATTTAAATCAAAAACAAGATCACACAAGATCATTTTGAGGCCAATTTTGATATTTTGTTTCTAAAATAGGAATTTTTACTTCTAAAAGCATTTGAAAGCATTTAAAATACATATTTAAGTACTCTTGTCTAGTTTTTCATAAATTTGAACATTTTAAGCAAGATTTTTGACTTTTGACCAAAGAGGCTCTTTAAAAAGCTAAACTTGCATATCATTAACAATGTCACTCCAAGAATACCAAATGAAGCAAATGAGAATTAAAAACATGCATTCACAAGATCCGTAACCATTTTGGATAAAATGCAAATTAGTTTTCCCATATAAGAGTTTACCCATTTTAAACAAAGACTAAATCGTTTTTCATTTTTGTTAAGAAAAACTCCTTTTAGGAAAAGCTCCCCCTTACACAAAGGTTGCTCTTGAAGATACTCCTTTGACACACAAAGGTTTTCTTCGTCCAATTTTTTCTTTGCTTTTGATACACAAAAGCTTTCTTCATCCAATCCATATCTCCCTCTTTGTCATCTCTTTGAAATATATCCATTCAAAATTCATAATGACTTCATCCTCTTCCATTTGATCCTTAATTTGCATCCAAAATCTCTCTCTTTGATATTAAGCACAAAAACATTCTCCCCCAATGTCTTTATATCTCTATGAAGATTATACTTGAAAGATAGTCCTTGAACTTCAGTTGTTGATACCATGAGTCGACAATACTTGTTGGTAATACATGTAGATACCACTTGTAAATAATACTCGTAGATAACACTTGTAAATCCACATGTTGATACCACTTGTAGAGAACATGCGTCGACAAGACTTGAACTCTCAAGGTGCTTGAACTTCTCTTGCAAAGATCTTCAAAGAAAGCATCCAAAGAGAAGAGAGAGAGAGAATCCACTTGAGAGAAAAGATAATACCAAGAATAATTAATTCCCTTTGTAGACATTTGGAGAGATACCACTTTTTTTTAAAAAAAAAAATATCATATATCGGAGGTATCAGAGAGAGCTTGGTTTGAAAAGATTTGATCGGCAAGGAATGAAATATATATCACTTGATACCACTTGAAGGATATTACAAGAAGGGAAAAGATGATATCATTTAAGAGAATACCACTTGTAAAAACAAGTAATATGAATCCCATGCCGAGGTCAAGGTGATCAAAAGGTGCTACCACTTGAATGATAAACATATCACAATGCGATTAAAATGACATATGGAGTCAACAAAGTATATGAGGGTAGCTTGCAAGGATAACAAGGATCAACTTGACTTGAGGGAGGCAGCCAAAAAGGATTTAGAACTGAATTGAATCTTGCCGATGTCAAGATGATTATAAGAAGCTACTATTGAAAAGAATACCACTTGAATAATTGCATTTGCAATCAAGGACAAATAGTAGTAAGTAGCTTGCAAGGATTGCAATATACATCTTGACTTGAGGGAGCAAGGGAGTGGCTGCAAAGAATTGAAATCGACAAATATGATCAAATCAGCCAAAATCTCCAGGTCCGGTCAGACCGGCGGCAAATTCACGATTAGACCGGGGACACGCGGTCAGACCGGGGAATGAATGGCGGTCGATCAAGACCTGATCAAACCGACAGAATTCCAGATCTGAAAATGGGAGAAAAGATGGATTTGTTGTACATTGCTCCAAATTGTCACACAAACATCCAACTGAACATATTTGGAGCATTTCCAACTTATATAGACTTTAGAAATCCAACTTTCAAATAGTTTTTATAAATTAAGCTTTAGTTTTTGCTATTGAAATAGTATTTTCTATACATTTCACAAAAGAGCCAAATTGAGCAAACAAAGATATTTTGAGCATCCAATTGTATGTATGAGTCATGAATACCATTATGGACCTATTCATGTGAATAATTTTGGCTCATATGGTGAAACTCACTTAAGTGCTAGAAAGTGACCACTTAGGTCAAACTAGGATTTTGGACGAGTTTCGAAATCAAATAACTTTTGATGGGTTGCCCTTTTTGGAAATCATTTGAATACCAAAAATGTTTAGAATAGTCAACTCTAGGATTTTCCTTTTGGGACAATTGTCAAATTCCTTTTTGAATAGATTTTACACAAAAATCTAGTTTAGGTCAAAAACAAGATTCTATGATCTAGAATTTTGACTAGAAACTCATTTTTACTTTAAATACGTTTTTCTTGAACCAAAATCTTTGAGAAACCTTTGGAAAGCATTTGTATACATTTTGCAACTAGTTTTTCAAAGATATACTAATAATTTCAAAATTTTGACTTTTGGCTAAATGGCTCATTTTTTTTTAAACATAACTAGCACTTAATTAATTTGGGCACACATAGGGATGTGATATACATGTATATGACTTAGCACTCCCCCTTAATGTGCCACTACTTTCTTGCTCAAGATTTCAACAATAAAGATTTAGCACAAGAGCAAGAACACCCTTTTATAAGACTTTCATGAATGCAACCTACACAAGGTATAAAGGGCTAGATACTTCAATGTAAATACTTGTTACCGAGATAGCATTGGTTTATGATATTAAGTGATCGTCCTCAAGCTTGGCTCCATATTTTGCATATGATGGAATCCACCTCTTTATGAGTGAGCCAAACCTCCAATGCTTCTCCAAGTACCTATTTAACATTTAAGCACCTTTTGGTACCCACACTCGGTTGGGTCCTTGAATGTTAGTCACAATAGATTTAGGCACCCAAATGGCCCTAACAATAGTTTTATGTGAGCTAACATTCCTATCAAACACATTGCCATTTTTATCTTTCCTAAGCAAATAATGATTATTATAAATAATTGGCTTAGGAGTGATACATTTGGGACATTCCTTACTAAAATATCCTTTTTCCCGGCAATTGTAGCAAGTAGGGCTTTTGCTTCCCTTTGATGTCTTCTTATCTTGCTCAATTCCGGTTTGCCTCTTCTTTGATGACATTGACTTGTCATCCATTTGATTTGGGCACACCGAGGCAATGTGACCATTCTTCTTACATCCAAAGCACTTGACATTTTTGAATTGTCTTCCATTTTGCTTTGGGATGCTCTTCACCTTCTTCTTGGTGGTGAAACCAAGTCCTCTCTTTTCATTTATCTTGTTTGGGCATACGGAGGCAATGTGACCCTTCTCATGACAATTAAGGCACTTAATATTCTTCGTGTGTCTTGCATTGTGCCTCATCTTGCTATTTTCCTTCTTCTTCTTGGGAGTAAATCCAATGCCACTCTTATCTTGTAAGCATATTTGCTTGCTCAATATTTCATCGAGAGTAGCCTTCCCTTTATAGCTTCTATCCAAGTCATTTTTCAAACTTGAGACTTGGGCCTTGAGCTTTTTGTTTTCCTCTACAAGGTTAGTCTCAACAAGTATAGAGGAAATAGGTACATCTAATTTTGAGCAACAAGGCATATCAATTAAATCATCACAAGAAGTGGATACATTAATTTTAGATGAATTGCAAGGAGTAGGAGCAATACAAGGCAAATCATCTAATAGATCACATGTAATTCCTATATCCACTTTGGAGCTAGTATAACCTTTAAGAAGGAGGGTTTCTTGTTCATTTTTTAAAACATCATAATTTTCTTGAAGCAAGTTAAATTCTTTCTTCAAAGCTTTGAGTTTTGAAACCTCCTTTTCCATAAACATATTTTGCTCTTCTAGCATATCAATCAACTCATCATATGAATGCTCATCATTATCATCATCATCATTTACCTTCTTTTTACCTTTTGCCATAAAGCAATGAGGCGATGTTGATGGAGTTGAGGATTCATCATCGTCGGAGCTAGAGGTTGAGCATTCTTCTCCCGACGTCCATTCTTCTATGCAATCATCACTAGTGGAAGTGGACCTTTCATAATATTCTTGAAGATGGGTCCACATCTCATGAACATTCTTGAGATCGCATATGGCATCAAACACATCTACACTCAAAGCACTAAATAAGGCGTTAATTGCTTGAGCGTTGAGATGTAAGCATTTCTCTTCCTCTTTTGTTGGAGCAAATTGATCCAATGGAGGAGAAAAGCCAACATCTACAATCCGCCATATATTTAGGCCCATGGCCTTAAAATAACATGACATGCGGATTTTCCAATGAGCATAATTTGTGCCAACAAATAGAGGTGCTTCACCAAGGTGCACTAAATCTCTAGTCGCCATCCTTTACTCTCTAGACGGTTAAGTCTAATAAATGAGAGACCAAGCTCTGATACCACTTGTAAGATCGAGGAGGCCGACTAGAGGGGGGGTGAATAGGCGTTTTAAAAACTTCTTTGGCTAAAACCGATTTCTAATGCGGAAGCTAATACAAATACGGTTTTGCACAATTAAAGCTTAAATCAACTAGGTTCACCTAAGTGCACCAACAATTCAAGTCTAATGAAAAGAGTAACAATTAAGCATATGACTTGTAATCAATTCAATTAGCAATATGAATAGCACAAAGCAAGCAAGCATTCATACACAATAAATAAGCAATTTAACACAAGGAATATAAATTGCAATATGTAAATCACAAGAATGCAAACCACAATTGACACGGCGATATTTTACCGTGGTGATCGAAGACTTGCCGGTCTCCCCTAATCCACGTTGAGGTAAGCCCAAACTAATTGGACCGGCTCCACGAATTAAGCCAAACACCTCGATTCCACTAGTGGTAGCTCTTTCCCGCTCCGGGTAGGTGAGCTCCAACCTTCACAACACACCGGGCCTTCTCACAAGCCTCTTGAGAAGATCACCGGTCCACGACGCCTCCACGCCGTCTAGGTGTCGGCAAACACCAAGAGTAATAAGCCAAGCCCCTTGCTTGACTCTCACCACGTGCAACGAATGCACAAGCTCAAGTGGATACGAAATCCACCTCTAGATGCAACACATGCAACTAGAGACCTCTCTCCTTGCTCACAAGGTGCAACACATGCACAATGGAGAGGAGAAGCTCACACTAGCTCAAGTGAGTGAAATAGGATGCCAAGGTTGCCTCCAACCGCCAAGGTGAGTATTTATAGCCCACACACAAAAAAACTAGCCGTTGGAGGAGAATCTGCTGAAAATCGGGAAACCGGTCGGATCATGAGCATAGGGCGGTCAGTCCGGCCCTCTGATCTGTGGCTATAAAATAGCCGTTAGATGCAATTCGGTCAGTCCGCCCTCACGGGTCCGGACGACCGGACCCCTCGATCCGGGCCTTCCGGTGCAAGAAAACCGAAAAATATGCCCTCTGAAAAATGTTGACCGGCCTTACAAGGGCGGTCAGTCCGCAGGCATGTGGGCGGTCAGTCCGCAGGCAAATGGGCGGTCAGTCCGGCCCTGGATTTCAGCACAAGAGACACTCGGAAAAATGATCATAACTTTTGACTCCGATGTCAGAATTGAGTGATCTTGGACTCTATGGAAAGCTTATTCAGAGGGCTACACAACCCACCTATTTGATTTGATCTCAAACACATTTTATCAAATCAAAAAGCACAACTCCAAAGAGCCACTACCATGGTCTAAGTCCTAAGTATTAGCAACAAGCAATCTTAGACCATGCCAAGGGAAAATGCATGAAACCCAACAATTTGCAAAACACATTTGCAAACTTAGATCATGCCACAAAGAGTAGGTACATGGACTTCAACCATTTGCAAAACACATTTGCAAAGTATAGTCACATGCTACAAGGATTAAATGCATGAGCCTCAGCTATTTGCAAAACACATTCGCAAATAATAGCATCATACCACGGAGAGCTAGAGCAAGCAAGATTGAGCAATCAACACATGATGAGACTCAAGCTACTAGACAAGACCCCTCTTAATAGTACGACAAACCTATACTAGCAATCCAGTCTCCCAACCAAACACCGAGACCGGTAAAAGACTAGGAACACATCCTTAGCCCTAGCTAGTCATACCTTTGCCTTGAGCAACCACTTGAAGCTTGATGACGCACATCCTCACTTCAAGTCCGGGTTCTTGACTTGAATGCTCATCAACAAATGATGAGTTCTTCACTTGACCTTTATCAACACATGATGAAGCTTCGCTTCGGGATCTTGACTTGACGCTCATCAACACATGATGACATCCTCTATCCCGAGTCTTGATATGCATCAACACATGATGCACCCTTTACTTGACTTCCATCAATACATGATGGGTCTTCTTTTGACTTGATGATCAACTCATGATCATCTCCTCTTCTTGAACTTGATACACATCAACACATGATGCATCCTTTACTCCAAGCTCTTCAATATCATCAACACATGATGTTTTTCTTCACTTCGGTATTCTGACTTGAACATCATCAACACATGATGATTTCCTTTATCCCGAGTCTTGACTTGATGACAATCAACTCATGATGTCATCTAAAGTCTCCATCCTCATGGAACACAACCTATTCATCCAACTCATGGAAAATGTTAGTTCCACAACGTGATTATCATTAATTACCACAACATACCATTAACTCATAATGATGGGACAAGATACTACAATCTTTCCCTCTTTGGTAATTGATGACAACCACTTCAATTACAAATAATTAAATGTAGATTGGTATGAGTATATATGAACTACACAAGTTGTATATACTCAAAGGATATATGAGCATGTATGAGCTACACAAGTCTCATATATTCATATGAATATATTAACTACACAAGTTATATATACTCAAGGATATGTTTCAAAGTAAAGATCCTTAATATATGTGGAAACGGGAATATGGATCAATACCAATGAAACCACAAAACATAGATTGAGCTCCCCCTAAATGTGTGCATACACAAATGTGTAATAAGAACATATGCACATATTCAAGTTAGACTTTTGGTGGAATTCATCCTATATTTTGGATCCGAGGAATGCAACAATATATAGAAATATAATGTAGAATGCATACCTCTTTGATTTTCACCTTTATATCCAATTTGAGACTAAGCAATAGGTATATCAATAAACATGTTAGTCTCACAATTAGATTTATCAAAATGAATGCATACCTGTTTGGATTTTTCCTTTTATATCCAAGTGAGACTAAACAATAGATATATCAATAAGAGTGTTAGTCTCAAAAATAGATTTGTCATTAATAACCAAAACTCCATTAACACATAATGGCGGGTCTAGATTCTTCAGCCGTGGTGGTGGTCGTGGAGCGCGCCGTGCGGCATGAACTCCAAAGACCAAGATCGCTCTCGCAGGTCAAGAACTCCACCAAAGTTGCGGTGATTCACGCGAGAGTAGCCTCGGCTCCGCCAGAGCGCGAGCTCGCGTCGTCGCCACGCCCACCACCCGGAGGAGGCCGCGACTCCGCCTCTTGATGGCAACCTCGCGCCCATCGGCGAGCTTCACGCGGTACGCCGACTCGAAGCTACCGCTTCCGATCTTTTCCCCTCCGCGAACCCGTTCGTCAGGCGTGAGTAGCCGCGTCGGTGGGAGAGGCGACGCCTCCAGTGGGGGAGATAAATGTGCGGTCAGATTGACGTGGAGCCACGCTGGCGACGCCACATCACGGTCAACCGGCCACGTCATGGTCAATCGGCCAACCTAGGCTGTTTTGGACCTACTTGACCCACTTAAATATATTAGGTACCTGATTGGACACTTTCAAAGATCGGGTACCCAAGTGATCCCCCTGCCAAGTTTAGGGACCCACAGTGTACTTTACTCTTTGTTTTTCTTGGATCCTATTTGTACAAAATACTTGGTTGCAGATGCTTGTATCTATCTGGTGTTACTTGAACCCATGAGAAACCGAATAGGCTATGAAAGTTGTACTCTTGCTTAAACCATTGCGGGGCGAGTCACGGGATCTACGGTAACAAAATAATGCAAATAAATGCTGGCATGGGTGTTTTATGCAATAACGTGTTGACATGGGTGCGCAATGTGATCAACAATAACACACAATCCCTCATATTAATACGTATCCATAAGGAATTTAAGTTGCATGTGACAACATGCCGAACAGTAATGTGCCTTTTATATAGAGCCAGTTTTATCAAACCACTCTTCCTTTTAATGTCACTAAATATATCCACCTGAAATGAACTTTGTGAAACTCATTTTCCAGCAGGGTTATAAACTTGTAATGATGTGGAGCTCAAGGTGGTTAGCAGAAGGTGAACTGACCTTTTGGGATATTGATATGATGATCTCCACCATCTGTTCTTGATTGTTTCGCATTTCCAAATTGGCAGCACAAATATCTTCCAGAACCATAACAAAAACTACCACTCTTAAGAAGTTGAAATTTATGTGTTGTAGGCCGGTCTGGGCTCTTTCTTTGGTTATTTGAAGCTTGGAGATTGTATTGAAAGAACTTGCACAGAACAAGTGCAAGGAGAGCAATAGCAATCAAAGCAAGCGCAACTCCCATCTTTGCCAATAACCCATCCATAAGGGAATTTTGTGGAATGATGTTACGATATCTCTGCGGTTGTATGTAAGACAAATACTCTGTTACGTTATCATAATAAGGAACATGTTGAATGGAGATACTCCTAGCTAACGAAACTGACATTTTCAACACTAATACTTGAGCAAAACTATATGGCAAGGATCCTTAGAATGGTGTGAATAATATAATATGCTGAAATATTGAAATAGAAGAAGACAACAACACGGGGGCAAAAAAATTGCAAACAATCCTGGCACTGGTTGTTCTCAAAATATCATATAGCTGCCTAAAAATCACCCAAAAAAATGCATCCATGCTAATATTACTGCAGAAACATTAAACAAAACATACTCAAATAATTGAGAAATGAGTTGTTAAAGGTATCTGACAATGTATCTTGTGTGGGTGATGGTGTGGGAGCAGGCGAGAGGAGACATCGCAACATAAGGTGGCCAGAATCGCATATGGATCTGCAGGAATTAAGTAGGTCGCGGAGGCGAGGCAGAGTTCTTGCGCACGGCGGCGTGCTTGGCCGGTCAGCGTCGGTGGTGAGTCGCCAGCGAGGCGTCGAACATGGATCGGAGCACATCGTTAGCGGCCGTCTTGCAGCAATGAAGGCAAGGACACACAGCATCTGTGAGCTCAGCAGTGGCGATGGCGATGGCGAGGTGGCCAGCGGGGAGGTGGGGCCATGTCAACGGCGCGCCTTGGCTGGAGACAGTGAAGGCCGGGAGGATGAGGAGGCGGCGGTGAGGGAGGCATTGGTGCAGCTAGGGTTGGGGTCTCGAGGGTGAGGTGGTGGTGGTGGGGCATGGAGGTGGCGATGGCGGCAGAAGCTGGATGCTTCAGCGTGGTCGAGTCACTACTGAGGGATGGCACCTTAGTAAGAAGACGGGGTTAATTATCACACACGCACGCACACACCACAACGGGGGAAGGGGGAGAGGGGAAAGGGAGGAGGAGGCGGCGGTGAGGGGAAGGGAGGAGGCGGCGAGGGGAAGGAGAAGGCGGCGGCGGGAGGAAGGGAAAGGGAGGAGGCGGCGAGGAGGGGGGAGAACCGAGAAGGCGGTGGCGAGGAGGAAGGAGAACGAGAAGGCGAGGATAGGGTTAGGCGGGAGGCGGGAGGGAGGAGTTTTGGAGGCCGGAGTCTTGGGGGGCCGAGCGCGAAAGGAATCTTGGATGAAGAATGGGTCTGGCCGTCTTCGGATAGCTCCAAATTAATTACCGGATAGTTCCGAATTTATCGGATATCTACTTACCGAATCCGTATCCGTATCCAACAGAAAATATCCGAATCCGAGAAAAAAAAACCGGATATCCGAAAAAAACTCCGAATTTTGCCCATATTTATTCGGTCAGTCGGGAATTATCCGCTCCATTTGTACCCCTATTCCTTGGTCCTGATCACAGTCTCACGTCTTCGTATTTGCTAAAAAGATGTCGTCGGTTGTTCCTTGGTCCTAATCACAGTCTCGTGTCTTCGACTCTGTGCGCCAAGGTGCCTGAGGGCTTCTAGTATCCTCTCTGTTTTGGAGAACAGCGATTGCGGGTGTGGCAGAGACGGCTCCGCACCACGGTTTATGTAGGGACCGAGCCAGGGTCCAAGGATGGCTAAGGCCACGCCGATTTGTTCTGGGCCACATGTTTTCTATTGCCCATACCGTTTTATCTGAAATTCCTTCCAAATGGACCCTGAATTTAAGATTTGCTATGAAAGAGAGAGAGAGAGAGTAAACATTGAGGCACCATTTTGAATGCGCGAATTTTATGGGATTCATGGGAGATTATACATATATTTTTTTCAAAATTCTTACGTGCGTTCCAAATATGACATAAGTTTTTGAAATATAATGGAAGCGACTCGAGAGAGGGGGAGACTAAGCATATACGCTCTATAGATATTGCTGGTGTGAAGAAATTATTGTAACTAATAGCTACTTCAGGAGTACTTAGGCAAATGATTCACACATTTGGATCAGCACACTCACATCTAGGGTGAAACTAAAAGAAGTTGGATTTGTTAACTTTCTTCTTTTTGGCAAATTTAGACCCACAATTTCAATAAAGTCTTATCAATGCATACAACACATAACATGTACAAGTAGTAAGCTCCGTACCAACAAAAAATCCTCCTCGTATAAACTACCCCTTTAAGGAACTCCTAACATATGCGTTTAGTAGCCAGTTGTAGCATGGTCTGGTGATGTGATACTTTGTCTCTCTAGTTGATTACCAGCTCACGAACTACCGGATTTGGATTATTCGTGTGGATGAACCACTGTAATTTTTAAAGATTTGAACTCGTAATTTGTGGGTGGCGAGTCCTGAGATGACTGCACTAGCCAAACATTTCACATTCACATTTAAAATAACAAGTTATAAATAAACCGGTGGAATGATTCAAGGAAATAATAAAATTTCATAAGTTAGATCATCTTCCGCTGATTGGATAACATAGAGTGGCCAGATCGATTCATCCCTGATGGTACCGATTGTCTCAAGAGCAACAAGTGGGCAATAATAACTTGCCCATCACACGTGGTTGGTGGGATTATCCATCCATATCAAAGTCTCAAGAGCAACAAGTGGGCAATAATAACTTGCCCATCACACGTGGTTGGTGGGATATCAGTGTGCTTCCGATCTCGTGATCCCAAATGTAAGTTGAAGTTTTTTATTTTTTTGAAGTAGTGCATCAGAAATGTTCAGTCCCATTCCGAATTTCATATTGTACTATTTATTCTACTAAAGTGGAAAATACATTAACTATGGCTGAAAGCTAAAACAAAGACGTGGTGATAAATCTGTCGCCGTCTGTGTGTCACAAGACAAGTAGCGGCGTGTCATTCAGACGTGTTTCACTGCTCGAGACGTCAAAAGTCACAACACGTCGAATTCTCCAGAAAAGCAGGCATAACGGAAGCGGCGGTCCGGCGGTCTCCCGTCATTAAATTTTGTTGCTCCACTCCTGATTTCACCGTAATGTACAGGTCAATACAATGGAGGGTCCGAAGACAGTATCGACAATGGGCTCGGATACGAAATCAAAGGCGGGTTCTGGCGCATGCTTGGTAGCTGTAACATTATGATTTTCTAAATTTTTTGAAATGTGTAAAATAAATTACACATTTAAAGGCGGGCACAGTAGCAGCGTAAAGGCGGGCTCCGATGAATTGATACCTATGATGATGGAATACGGGTAGACATGTTCAAATCCTAGGCTGGGCTAGGTTTTAGGTTAGGCTTGGAAAAAATGGTCTTGAATGGACATGTTTGGCCGGTCCAAAAACTGTGTTTCTCAGTACAATAATATTTATTTTATTTCTTTAGAATTAAATTTAGTATCTAATTTATTTCGAGAATAAAAAATAGTTTCCATTATTTTTATAGCATTTGTCGGGCTTTTTCGAGCTTTGAGTCAGGCCGAAAATCAAGGCTCGATCTCGGAAAATTCGGGTCGGGCCACTGGGTCGGGTTGTCCATGAACAGGTCTAGTTATGGGTAGGCTACACACTAGCGCCAAATTAAAAATTTATACCGTATAAACAAGAAAGCCATGCGAGTAAGAGATTATAGATCTTTACCACTAGATGTGCAGTGCAGAGAAGAGTTGGAGTAGCTTGGTCCAATGTCGCACGTGTCGATTTAATGGAAGTAGTCGATCGTCTAATGTCCTTGCCCGCCGATCGTCTCCTCTAGCAGCCTCTAGCATTCCCTACGTACGTCACGGATCATACTCGATCAGCGCAGCAGCGATAGGAGCAGAGTCTCTACAATATCCACATGTCTAGGGGTGAAATGTCGTGCGCCTGTGGGCTAGCGCTAGCGCGCACAGCAGGGCCTTCGGGGAGGTGACAACCAAGGTTTCGGCGGGTGATGCAACATTATCCAAAAAAAAAAACCCCAACACCTCCCCTTATAAAGAGCCCCTAATGGATTACTACGTTAGAAACTCACTAGAACTCTTAACCACGTACAGATTATAATCCGATTTAAGCCTCCAACGGATCCAATCCGAACTAGTTTGTTCCAACCCATTAAGGGTGTCAATGTTTTAATATCGAACTTATGAAATGCATGCTAAAAGAGAGCCCTCCTTGCTTGAGACTGCACAGGGATGAGACACAGAATTTAGACAAGTTCAGGTCTTCTCCTGAGAGAATAACAAACTTAATTTTGTGTTCTTGTATTGATTGTGTTTACAACCAGAAAGAAGTCACTGAATGCTAGAACTAATAACTTCTGTTTGTTCTGTTGCTTGTACCACTCCTTGTTTCTGTCCACTGACATTATCTCTTATATAACGTATGAGGGGGTGACAGTTGTCCATGCTAGAAGATGTCTCAATGGTTGAAGAATGGCACACGTTGATGGTAGTTATTGTCAGAGAGACAACATCTCACGTTCTGCTTATGGTTATGCCAGAGACAGATACTTATACGCGCAGTTATACAAAAGGATAACATCATATATTTACTTACTGTGTATAATTAAATACAGCGCATAAAGTCCCTAGTTGATTGGCTCCTACTTGATTGGCTCCACATGTTTTGTGTGGATATCATGGGGATATACTCGCAATCTTAGGATGATGATACAATTATCAATGGTAGAAAGGTTTGTCAAAGCACTCGTTTTCGGCAAATTTCAGATTCTGTCAGGCAGTAGGCGGTCTGACCGTCCTTAGAGGTGGTTTGACCGGCCACCTCTGGTGGTGAGACCAGCCGTTGGGCAGGCTAAGTGGCTGGTGATCAGACCTGTTGTGGGTGGTGGTCTGACCGGCCATAAAGGTGTTGTTCGAATTTTAGGCCGGGCCAAAAATAGAGGGTGTAGGCAAGAGAGGGGATTCTTCTACACTTTGTTTCATAATTTTTGGAGCATCGAGCGAAAAGTTTTATTCGTTTTAAATTTCCAAAGAGGTTTCGGATTTCCAGGGAGGAAATTTGGCTAAGTCCTTGTCTTTGGCGGTCGACCGCCCAAATCGATGGTCGAACCGCCGAGGACGGCGATCTAACCGGTTTTGCGCTATTCGATTGGTTCAAAGGCGGCGATATTCGTAGGTTAGGTAAAATTCATGGTTTTTAGTGCATATGTGTTCCATGGTGCATATTTTGACTAAAGTGGGTCAAGTTGCAAAGAACTTATGTCCAAAATTGATTTTTTGGTCTATTGTTGTGCAGGAGGCTTGGAGGTCAACGCTAGTCAATGGCGCGAATGATCAGAACTAGGTTTGGAGAGCTGAGGTTTGGAACGATCGAGGGTGCCAGGTGAAGTCAGTGGACTCAAGTATAGCGCAAAATGGACAAGAATGATCGAATGAGAAATTCGGTGCGACGAGTTGCATCAAGCGGTGCGGGGGTCAGTGCAAGTGACATGGTAGTTTCGGTGGGAGCCGGATGGGAGAGACTTGCCGACATAAAGAGAGCCGTTGATCAACCTACACGTGGCGAAGCATAGGATTGCTTCATAAAGATTGTAATTGGTCTTTGGAGAAGGATCGAGAAGGGGTATTTTGGTATCGTCATCAAAATACCGCCTTGGTGATCTTTGGCTAAACTGCGGGCAAGACGGCACAAGGAGAGACGGTTTAGGTCAAATGAAGATAAAGATCACGAAGAAATGGATTCGGAAAGCCCGGTTTGTCATCCACTTTGAGAAGTGTGTATAAGTGTAGACCCGTTTATGCGTGGGTTTAACGGGTGTCCGTTAGGGTCTTCTCTCTCAGCCTAGCCTCCACTATAATAGGAAATGTCCAGATGTGGAGTTCCCAAGTCCTTCCAAGAGAAAAATCCTAATTTGTGATTTGGGGATTTTAGAGTAGTTGAGGCTAGGGTTTGTGAGAGATGGACTGTTTTGTGTTCAAGTGTTGAGCTTTTGTCCTCCATGGTGGAGTGATTGTAAACCAATATCTATCTCAAATCAATCTAAGCAAGATTGCTTCAAGATGAGTCTCTTCTTATTCTTGCTCTCTCTTTGGTGACTTTTGGGTTTTTCGTTATCATTTGGTTTACCTTTGGTTTCTTGCTGTGACATTGCTTGTTGTGACATGTAGGAATGCATCTAGGATCATCTTTTACCCACGAGCAGGTTTTAGGATCAAAGTTTGATTTTCCTAGGTTCTTGTGCCCTCCTTTCCTCATCTATGAAATTCATGGAACCTTGGCCTTGATCTTCCCGATCGTTGATTGGAATAGGTTTCTGACCTTCATGATGAGTTATGGTTGAAATTTGAGGGGATTTAGATCACCGGATCAAAAGTTGAGTCGATTTATGATTTTGATTTCGTGTTGATTTCCTGTTCATTGTGTTGGAGGTCAGACCACCCCTAGTGAGAGGTCAGATCGCCAAACCTGAGTGGTCTGACCGCTCAACTCATTGGGTCTTGAGTTTTCGCTGTTTTTGGTTGTTGTGCTTCGGGGTTTTGATTGAATTCAATACAAGACTTCCGTTGTACTTGTACATTGACCTTCATAGTTTTCATAGTTATTAGAGTGAAAATTGGATTGAATCCGATCAAGGTGAAAAAGAGGAAGTGCTCCTATTCACCGCCCCTCTAGTCGTCCGTTCGGTCCAACGGTCTGTGGCCCTTATCAACCATAGGGTGGTCATGGTTGACCTGATCATAGTAAAACTTATGATCATATGGTGATCGTAGTAGAACTTACAATAAGTAAGTGATCATAGAAGAACTTACGACCATGAGGTGGTAGTAGGATGACTTACGACCATACAAAGTGGTAGTAGAATAACCTACGACCGTATAGGGTGGTAGTAGGATGACCTACGACCGTACAGGGTGGTCGTAGAATAGCTTACGACCATTAGGTATTTATAATCTCTCTCATTATTGATAATAAGGGGTATCTTTGAAGGTTTTATAAAGACATAATCTATAATGAATATTACAGATAAATTGTTTAATTAATTGGGGATTATTAAATTCTCGTCATCTAGCCCCCAACTTCAAGTGAAAATGACTTACTTGGAAAGGAGGTCGTAGGATCATGGTCGAAGGTTGAGTGTCTTCGATTGGTATTTCTTTCGACAAGGAATTGACTTGGTCAAGAAATGTATTTTTACTTGAGTTGTAAAAATAAACTTCCCTTTCCCGAACAGACAGAATAAAGAATGACAATCGTGTCTTACAATTTCTGTCCATTGGGAGCGGTTCCCGAAGAGGTTTGGAACTGTTGGGATCCCACGATATTTTACTCCAGACCGGCGGCTATAAATAGCTCCTGGAGGGTAAACTTAGGGTTTTTACTTTCCCCAATAGCTGCAATCTCTTGGGTTCTTGCTTCCTCTGTTTCCTTGAATCGCATTGCCCCCCAAAAAAATCTCTTCAAATCCAATCTCCTCAAATTCAACTCGAATCCTTAAAGAAATGGCCGGAGTTGCTTCAAAGTGGGAGAAATCGAAGATGGATGTTGCGAAGATGGCAACGCTCATTGTTGCAGAGAAGATTCTGCAGCGTGCCCTGGTGAAGTGGACAAACACTAAGCAGGAACATTGGCCATTAGAGGAGAAAGGGACGATCCTAGTTTTCCTGGTGTACTACGAGTGCAGCCTTGGATTGCCTGGTCACCCATTCCTAACGGCCGTGCTCGAGAACTTCGGGGTGGAGTTAGTGAACTTGGCTCCCAAGTCCATCACGATGTTGAGTGTGTTCGTGTACTTGTGCGATGCCTATCTGGGAATTGCTCTAGATTTAGAACTCTTCAAGTACTATTATGGAATGGGTAAGCACCGGTCGATTGCCGGTAGCTACGGTTTCCAACTCCACGACAGGATATTGAGGGAGTACATCCTCATGTTCACCTGGTCGTTGTGGCCGAGATGGAGGAATAAGTGGTTCTACTGGACCGTGACCAAGGACGACAGTCTCTACTTCGAAGGCAAGCCCGTAGAGAAGAAGAAGACTTGGAACTCGGGCTTAGAGAACCTCGACCACTTAGCCCCCTTCATTCGAGCCATCAAGGACTTAAGAGAAGGAGGACTAACCAGATGGCATGCGGTGAAGGATTTCATCACATGCCGCATTAGCCCCTTGAAAAATCGAGCACATCCCATGTGGGAGTACTCAGGGGTCAATGATCCGACCAGGGACTACAAAGAAGGTAATATTATAATCGATATGCTTTTGTAAATTCATGATTTGAGCACATCTATTAATCATATTCTTCTGCTTGTAGACTTGTTAGAGAGAGAGGTTGATGCTTGGGTCAAGCTCATCGGTGATAAGACCCCTACGAGTACGACCATAGAGAGAGCTCATCAGATTCTGGTGGTCATATCCGAAGAGAAGAGGACAAGACGTCTAAAGGTAACCAATATTTGTATTAGTTTCATCTTTAGGGAGTAGTAGTCGTAGTTTCGACCACTTGTTGATTCTTGTTTTGTGACCTTTTGAAGCAAGTCAGCGCACTAGACCCTCAAGATGTCCCCGAGATGGACATGGGGTCTACTTAGGAGGATAGAGTTCCTCTGAGCAAGAAGCATCGTCTTGTGGAGGCGATCGGCAAGGAGAAGAGGGACGTTGGGAGTTCAAGCTCCACTTGCCGACCGACTACCGTCATTGGCAATTTCTTGGCAGATCTAGCTGCCAAGGATACGTAGGAGGTGTTCGTTGACCTCAAGCACAAGGTGCCTAAGGCCAATGTACCCTTTTATTACGATGATAAAATATTCTCAGTTTCTCCTTCTCTTGCTCTTGTCAAGCGAATCGAAAAGAAAAAGTGGAAGAGTTACATTTCTTTTGTGAAGTCCACTGCCGATCCAACAGAGCCTGTGATCGAAAGAAATGACAACCTCCAGGTAATAGAAGTCAGCTCCGACCATCTAGAAGAGGAGGTCATACAAGAGGCTCTAACTACCCCTCTCGATGTACGACCAGCTGAGATCGTACAGGACATGGTCGCTCAGACCAGCGATGCAGAAAGCCTTCCAAAGGCTGAGACCGCAGAGCCGACAAGAGAGACTGAAGAGGAGGATAAGAATAAGAAGGAGAAGAAGATCAAGTCTTCTCTCGAGAAGATTTCTTTGTGCTTCAAAATCGTATCTAGGAAGCCTATGTATGTAAAATTTAAAAAATAAATAATCGTACTTACTCTTTTATTTCATCTCTCGATGTATTAACATATGTCTTGTTTTAATCCTGCCTCTCTCGCCCCCAGGGATGTCCCTGTTGAAAAATATGTCATTGTCATGGTTACGACAGTGGGAGTGCTAGTCTCTCCTCCGGTTGTAGAGACAGAAGTGGAGATGGTCGAGCCTTCAACCACCATCCCAGAGGTAGCAGGAGAAAGGGCGCTTGCCATCGAGTTGGCCATGCCCACTAAGGTGGTCAAACCACCAATGGTCGTGGAAGCAGAGACGATGGGGCTTGAAGACGAAGCAATAATGATGATCGAGTCAACTGTCGAGGACATCAACATTCGGATAGGAGACTTGTCACTGCAATCGCCATGGGAAGCAGATCCGGTGGTCATGGAGAGCTTCGACCACCGTGCTAGAAAAGTGGTCGTCGAAGTCATCCCTTTGAAGCCTCAAGAGGGAGTCTCTTTTTCTCACAACAACCACGAAGAAGAAGAAGATCTCTCCTTCTTTCTAGATTTTTTTGGAGCCTCAACTGTTGGGACCTCATCATTCAGGTCCTGAGATTGAGTCCCCCACCATAAGGGCATTCCTAACACGAGGTTTGTCTTTGATGATGAGCGTCTGTAGGAGAATTGGTGGGAGAAGGCCAAGGAACTTGACAAGGATATAATAATCCTCATTTAATTATTTATCTGTAATCATATTATAGATAATAATGACGTCATATAGTTCTTGAGTATACCCCTTAATATTCATAAGGGAGAAGATGGAGGTCGTAAGTTCTTCTACGACCACCCCATAGTCGTAAGTCCTTCTACGATTACCGCATAGTCGTAAGTCTTTTCTACGACTATGTCTTGATCGTAAGCTCTTCTACGATCAGTTTATGGTCGTAAGCTATTATACGACCACCACCTGGTCGTAAGCTCTTCTACGACCAATCTCTAGTCAATATGGCTTACAGACATGTAGGCCTAATCGACCAAGGAATCTTTCGCACCATATTTAAAGATATGGGCAGTAAACTACGTTGTTATTCTCTGGAATAATAGCACGATTTAACTCTCTATCACGGTGATAACTACCTCACAACGTAGGAACGTTACTACTCCCACAATAATCTCGATGCTTGGCTCCATAATTTGGAACATTAAAGGCCCTTTGAATTTGGAAGAACAAAGACACACTCAAGTACTATAAAAGGCAGAATCATCAGAAGGATCAGGGAGGAGGAATCAGGAGCACAAGGCGCAAAATTCTAGTCTTACTCTTGATATTGTAATCCAGCATACTCAATACATACACACATGAGTAGGGTTGTTATTCTCCCAAGAGAAGCCCCGAACCTGTATAAAAATCTCTGTGTCGCCTCTCTCTACGTGATTTGAGCCTAGGGGAACCCCGGAATCAAACAATCTTTACGTAAGTTCGGTTCTAAAACACCGACAGAACTCAATCAACATGAGGACCAGAGGTCGTGTACAGAAACTTCACTCGATCAACAATCGATGTAAGTGTTTGATACCAAATATTTGCATATTTGGGTTTTTCTCTCTTCTGTTTATCCTCATAGCACACTTTTCTTTTTAGAAAGCTATTGAACAAATTGTCACAGTGGGTAAATACCACAGACAACTTGTCTTGCTGAGGAAGCAGAAGGCTGAACTCTATGAAGAAGTAGAGAGATGGTAAGTCACTATTAACAAGTAGTTTTCGACCATTTATTTAGTGCTCATATCACTATTCCCTTGTAGGTTTAAAAGTGATAAAAGGACCTTAGCCGATCCGCTCAACTACGAAAAGGTCGTGTCGCAAAGGCTAATGGCCAAAAAGAAAGACCTGCTAAAGGACCCGCAGGAGGCTAACTCTACAGCTTGCGAGCTGCAGAATGTAATTAAAAATAAGTAGCTTACTCTTATTTGCCATAATAAGTAGCTTACTCTTATTTGCCATTTCGATAACTTTCTTTCTTTCTCTAACTTCTTTTCTTTTTTAGATGAAGAAATAGACATGGGCAAGCTTCGGTCTGAAGTCGAATCGAAGAGCTTGCTGATCGATGAGCTTGCCCGTATCACTAAAGAAAAAGATAAGGCAATAAAGCAATGGGAGGAGCAGTGCTTGAAAGATGCTGCTTCTCATGATGAAGAAATCAAAAAGCTTGATAATTGTTTGGCAGGTAAGAAATCTTTACCTACGACCAGTATAAAATACTAGTATTAACTCAAGGTTTTATTAACTAGTCGTTACTCTTTTTTTAGAGCAAGCGACAGAAATAAAACAGCTTCAGGAGACTCTGACTCATAACCAGGAGGAGACAAAAACCTCAAAGATCAGTCTTCAAGATAACATCTCTCTCCTGAATAATGTGCTTTGAGGCCTAGGTGCTGAGGAGGTAACTCCTCTTGAAGACACCACGATCGGACATACGAGCACAATTGGGTAGCATGTTGGGACTCTCCAGGAGTTGATGACTACCTTGAAGATCAACCAAGATGAGTCGATTAAGCAGGCGGTTGTCAATAGAGTGAGTTTTTCCTTAGCAAAACTCAAAGCCCACGACCGCACTCTTAATCTTCTTTCAGTTGAGGCTGATTTTGACTATCCTAAAGCAGAAGCCTAGTAGCTAGTCGAAGAAGCTCAATCGGTCGGAAAGAAGGTTGCGGAGGAGATGCATCTAGGATGTCCTTCCTTTTCTTAGTAGTTTGTAATAGGGTGATAATTGTAAAAACAATCTTTGCCTTTTATGTATATAAAGCTTCATTTCCTGCAATGGTCTTATCGAGTAGTTAGTAACTCATAAGACAAAGAAAAAAATGAGAATTGAAATATAAGACTAAGAATTAAAGTCATGATTATAACTTTATCCTAGCCACCGACTATTTGCTTAGTTGGAGTAATTGAACTAAGGAAACAGTGGAAGAAGTGCTCGTTTAATACCTTAGTTTTGACCACATCATTTGAACTTAATTCTTTGTATTGGCAGCAAGAATAATGGTCTAGTCGATGCTCGGAAGCTCCTTCTAGTGGGCAAGACTACGTGCAGAGAGGAGAGACTTCGACTAGGTGACATTCCCATTTTTCGACCAGTGTAAAGAGAATCAAGTGTTTGTACAAATAGTCAAAATTAAGATCTTAAGTTTGGCTTACTAAACAATTATTTTGAACAACAATGCTATAAAATAATCATAAAGAAATAAAAAGTAGAGAAAAGAACTTTGCTTAAGAATTCTTCGACCACGTTTTGTTAGATTTAGTCTTCTTGTGTTGACAGCAAAAGTTAGGAACAGATCGACACTAGGAAGTTCGTTCTAGTGGCCAAGATCACGTGCAGAGAGGAAAAGACTTCGACTAAGTGATGTTACCATCTTTCAACCAGTGTAAGGAAAACTAATCATTAAAAAAGTGGTTGAAAGAACATAAAGGCCTTGCTCTTTTATCAACTTTTTGACACAATAAAGATTGAAGAAATCATAAACTTTATTGAGAGTATAGGAATTTATACATAGAATTTTCGTAATTGGTCGATATTCCATTAATTAAAGAGAATTCCATCATCTTCTGTAGGACCGGAAAGACGACTAGAGGGGGGGGGTGAATAGACGCTTTCTCTATTTTTCACCTCGATCGAAGTCAACACTACTTTCACTCCAATAGCTATAAAAGCTATGAAGATCTGTATACAGGCACAGCGGATGACTTGTGTTGAATCCGATCAAACCCCGAAGCAAAAGACTAAAACCATATCACAACTGCATCATGAAAGCAAGCCAAATAAACAAATCTAAAAACTAAGGCCAATGCATGCACAATCTCCAAGCGGATCAATGCCTCGAGCAAATCAATCTCCGGCATATAGGTGCGAGCACCTTGTCTCCTATGCAACCTTACATCGTCGGCCAAGGCGGGTTCCAACAGAGGGCAAGCACAAAGGAACAACGACCAAGCATTAAACTAAACAAAAACAAACCACACTGCTTGCCGCACACACACAGGAGTCAAAGAAAAATGACCATCAAATACAGCAGCCACATATCTATTTCTGCCAGAGGACAAAATGCTGCCACGGCTCTTGATTTTTCTTGCAGGCCGAGACGCCGCCGCCAGGCTTCATTGAGCAGCAAAAGGCAGAAAATAAGAATCACTACTGCCGCACGGAACTTCTGTTTCTCCGCCAGGGAAACCGATTTCTGCGGGCACGCCGCCACCAAAGCAAAGGTTTCTCCAAGGTTCCGAGCACCTCCACAGAGCTGAGATTTTTCAAGGCACACAGAACCAACCGACCAACATCAAATCGATCAGAGCAGGAACTCTACAGGCGCGGCACAAGCAAATAAAAGAACCTAAAAAGATCTGCCACAGAGTTTAGCTTTTCTGCCAGACGCCGCCCGGGCTCTACTTTTCTCCGGCCTGTGAGTAGCGAGATCAATCACAGAAGCAGCAATGAAACCGGCTTCAAGGCAATAGAAAAATCTACAAAGCACACGACTGGATAGAGCGCCGCCGCCAAGCTCTGCATTTTTTTTCACGGGCGCATCACAGCAAGCATCATTGGAATAAAACCAAGAACGCAAACCAAAACAATGACCCCAAGCTAAATAAAAAACTCGGTCAAGTAGCAATAACACAAGATCGGTCCACATCAATGATTCTTTGCCCTTTCGCCAAGATCAAACAGAAGAAACAAAATCTTTGGGATCTGCGGGGCCGCCACGAAGCCCGATTTCAGCGGGCACTACAAGTGCTAGATTTTTCGGGAGCAGCACATGCCCGCTACAGCCGCCGCCATCACAGGGCTCTCAAAGCGCTCTGAGCGCACCTCTGAGCACCGTGCTCTGGTAGCCGCCAGGATTTTCTTTGTGGTCTACAGGGCGCCGCCACACAAAAGCTCCCCTTTTTCTCTTAGCAGCCACCAAAATATCCCATCTCCTATTTCTTTTATAGGGCATCCTCTAACCCTAAAGACCTTCTAGAAGATTTACCCTAATGGGCTTCCGTTAAGGCCCAACATCAACGGAACACACGCACGCATCTCAAAGCGCCGTCTTCATCGTCGATTGATCTAAACCGCTTCACCATGCGCCGACCCGCACCGCGGCTCAATCAAAAGGTCACCAAGGCGGTATTTGGTGAAATTACCAAAATACCCATTCTCGATCTTTCTCCAAAAAACCGAGTCCACAGATCGTGAAGCAATCCCATGCTTCGCCACATGTAGGTTGATCAACGGCTCCATGTTGTCAAGTCTCTCCCGTCCGGATCCCACCGGCACCACTGAGCACTTGCAACGACTCCCGCGCCGCTTGATCAAACCAGCCGCACCGAACTGCCCGTTCGGTCATCCTCGTCCATTCTGCGCCATGCTTGAGTCACCTGACCTCACCCGGCATCTTTGATCGTTCTGGACCTCAGCTCTCCAAGCTTAGTCCCGATCCTCCTCGCCGTTGACCGTCGTTGACCTGCAAGCCACCCTGACAAAGAATAGACAAGCAAACACGAATCAGGAACAAGTTCTTCACAACTTGACCCACGTTAGCCAAAACATGCAATATGCAACACATATGCATTAACAAATATGGATATGACCTATCCCAAAATCAATTCACCACTTAAATCAACAATCAGCACAAAAGCCGGTTAGACCGCCGCTGACCTGACAGATCTGAAACTTTATCGAAAACACTTGAAACTTCAAACCAAAAGCAACATTGCCAATTGTTTCATCATCCTAAGATCATGAGCATATCCCCATGATATCCACAATCTCCCCCTTGATGAACACATTGGCAATCTCTCAGAAAATGTAGTTTTGTGGTTTGAAAAGTAAAATACTTGCAGTTTTCGCGCAAAGGCACAACTTGGTCTAAATGCAAGAGAAAGCAAAGGAAATGACCAAGCTGGCTTCAGAATAGCACGGGCAAGTGAGATACAACAAAAGAAAGCACAAAAGCTTCCAAATCCAGAGAATCGACAAAAATCTCACTTACGGTCCATATGAAAGAACAATTGTTCTATTTGACCTTAGATCATTGTGAGGCTTCAAGATTTGCAATTCAAATTCAGAAAAGGCAATAAGACCAAAAGAATACAATATGAATGCCCCCCCTCACTATGATCATCATTTTAAAAGAGAGAATATGAAATTTCAATTTCTCCATTTCTCCCCCTTACAAAACTACTCCCCCATAACCAAAAAGCTCTTTATTAACATTACATTTTCGCTATATCTTCTCCCCCTTTGACAATGGATTCATCAAGGAATCATCCCTTCCTCTTATCCAGAGATGACAAATGCACAAGAAAGGAAGAAGCAAAAGAAAGAGCATGCATGAAATGCAATGGGGTGGCTTCATTTTTGTTTTGATTTTTCACTTTTTATGTAAAAGAAGCTTTAGAGATTACTCAATTGATCAGGCTAGCATTTCTACCATTACTCAAGACATATCAAGCCTGACAAAGCTAGCAAGATCATGTTAAGACATATATAGCAAAGCTAGGCTAAAGAGCTCAAAATACCACAAGTTGTTGGATTAAATTAAGCAACGCTTCAAAATTAGCAAGTTCAACAACAGGTATCCTAAAGTGATAATGGCCTTGTCAGAATGTCAATGTGAGATCAAGAAGCTAGCAAAGGCCATCTAGGAGACAAAAGGTCCTGAGTTGAATCAATTAGCTCAACTTTTGTCAAAAGCCCAAATTTCAACTATTCCTCATTTGCAATGAATATTCAAGTTGATAAAAGGTCTATCTTAATAAAGAAGGTTCTGGACTAGGAGCCATCCACAACCTCTTCCTAAGCTTCAACCAATTTTGACAATTTGCTTTTTAGCCATGTGCTAGATCTCAAGCCTCACTACGACCATCCCAAGCAACAAAAGCTTAAGAGAGTGGTCTAGGTCATCCAAAACTCCCCCTGAGTTCATGCCTAGTACAATGGCAAGCCATCTCATGAGAAAGGATTGGTGAGATCAGTTTTTTCGCACAAAAGAGATCATTTTTCATTTTGCACAAGGGCTGTTTTAGATTCTTTAATAAACTGAAAGCTCAAAGATGTTCAATTCTAGATTCCAGAGCTAACAAAGCAATTTTGACAGGGCCAATGTCACAAAAGGATCACTAATTGTGCAACTAGCTAAAAGATCCACAAATTACAATTTTCAGTTCAAGTTATATTAAAAGTTCTAGCTAATTTAGCAAAGACATTGCTGCACATGTAAAAGCATGATAATTCTAGCAAGTCAAAGAGCTAAACACGATTTTGAGCAAGAATTTGAAATACCAAAGATCAAGAGGGTAATAAGCAAAGCTTCATTAATAAAAAGAAAGAAACGGTAAAGCTTATATTACAATGCATCTTTTTGGATTTTTCATTTGTATGCCATATGATACAATGAGATGCACAAAAGACTTAAAAGCCTAAAAAGATCACAAGGATCAAAAAGATCCAAAGAAGATACCACTTGAAGAAGGTATCAGAAAAGATCCACACAAAAGTTCACATGAACAAGGAAAGTTCAGATGAACAGAAAAGGTTCAGAAAAGAACTAAGAAAGTTCTGAAAAGAACCAACTCCCCCTCAAACCAACCCATAGGGATAAATTATCCCTTACTCGCATCTCAAGGTGGCAAACTTTGTTGGGTCAAAAAGCTTTGAGGGGAAGATCTGCCAACATTCCTTGGACTCCACAAAAACTAGCACAAAGATTTCAAACACCACAAGATCTCTAGGGACAGCAACTCAAAAAGCTAGGGAGTGAAACACCAACACTAAAAAGCTCACAGGCAACTCAAAAACCTGCTAACACTAGTGATTGGGAGACAAGCTCGACCTAGGCTGTGAGAAGAATGCATCCTAGCAAATCATGGGATAAGAAGAGTGTCTAGAAAGGACACGTGCTAGAACAGAGCCTCCTATCTACCCTGAACACAACAAGCCCAACACCTGACACAAAACAGATGCTATGCAGGGTAGACTAAGGATACCATACATAAATGAAAGGTATGAAAGCTCGAACCTGAGTCGCACTGCTTGGCAGTGAGATGTAGTCATGATAGATGAAGATCCAATCCTTGAAGCTTCAGAAGATAGCTGCGCTCACCCATCATCCTCATCTCAAATTCTTTCGTCTCCGAGAAGTGATAGTCATCATTAAAGACACAAATGAAGAAGAACCAACAGCTTGAGGTGATAACACTTATTGGACCACATGTTCTTCTTCTCAGCTGAAAGACTACACCAAAGAGACAGAAAAAGTTTATACCTTGGTACTGGGTTAGTGAAACAATATCTATGGAAACAGTACCAAGACACATGACTAGCAAGAATAGCAACAAATGATCCAAAACTCATAAAAGCATATAATCAATAATTTAAGACATGAGCATGGAGATAGACAAAACAATTGCAGCACATGCTATCCAAGATAAGATAAAGCTCAAACTATCCTTAATCCACAAAAGGCATAGGACCAAGCAAACAAGCACATAGCATATCACCCATCATATACACAGTCAAAAGCAAGCTAGTGAAAGCTATGGCAAGACTCATGCATCCACAATTAACAGTAAAGCACAATAACCATGTAAGCATAAAGCATTTTAGAACAAATCATGAATAAAGAATGCTAACATGGATATCAAGTGAACAAGAGGATACATAAGACAAAAATCAACAAGAGCAATATGATAAATGTATGAAATTAGTACAAGCTCTTGAAGACAAAACCAAGCTTATATACCCAAGGAAGTAATGAACAACAGTTTAGTACATGGATACATAAGCAAGAATCAACATGAGCAAGATAATAAGGGTACAAGACAGCACAAGCTCATGTTGACAAACCAAACTTATACACCCATGGAAAAAATGAATAACAATCTAACCTATGGATACATAAGCAAAGTACTAGCAAAGACATGATAAAAGATATCATAAGAGTAATACATGCCAATATGGTACAAGTGAGCACAAAGACAAGCACAACATGCTAAGTATGAATAATCATGAAAGGAAATGCATGAAGATAAAAGATAGCTCACCAAACATGTGAAAGAACAAATTATGAAAGCACATGCCTCTTGGAGGCCATCGTTGAAGTGGAGAACCATCAAGTGACCCGATCATGTGACGAAGCAAAAGATCGGAATCTTTAAGTCTATGTTCTCCAACCCGCGTTCTTGGTACCTACACATGAGAAAGGCAAGGTGTCCGAGTCTTGGGTCCCGAAGGGTTAGAGAGTGAATGCTTGGGAACCCAAACCTTGGACACATCACCACCAGAGGCAGTCGAACCATTATGTGAGTTAGCATGATGCAAATGATCGTCCATGCAAGAAGATCCAATCTCATCCTTGGAGGCACGCCGTGAGTGGACAGCTCGATGAGGAAAACGAGATCCATCTCTAGAAAAGCGGCGATGGCCTAGCTTGAAAGCACCATGATGAAAACCAACAGAAGCATCAAATGTACTCACACAACCTCGCCGTGGGTGCATACCTCGATGAACAAAATGAGGTCCACCTCTTGAAAAACGGCGGAAATCCTGCCTCGGGGCAGCTCGTGGACCAAAACCAAAACTATGCAAACCAAGTCCACAGTGCTGTCCGACACTACTAGAAAACGTGTCAAAGAAGCCATCAACAAATCGAGTCTTCGTGCTTGGCTCTTTAGTGTGCATGTCATGAGAAAGACTATGCCCACTATGAGACTTAGAAGCATGAGCTTGACGCAAATGTTTTGCACGCCGGAAACAAAAGTCAACAAGATGTCCATTCTTCCCACAAAATGAGCAATGGTGTAAAGGTCTACTAGTAGACACGGTCCGAGAGGACGAAGCACCATTGTCGCTCAAAGAAGAAGTCTTGGAAGAACTAACATCATGACTCGTCCTCGTATCGACACTAGACCCACACATGCCATGAGAAAGGCTATGTGTGTTCCTAGAGGTACGACGACACACTCGACGCTCAAGTTTCAAACGGCGAAAGCAAAACTCGAAAGTGTGTCCATTTTTCTTACAAAAGGTGCAATGGTACTTTCTTTTTGAAGATGTAGTACCATTTGAAGAAGAAATACTCTTGTCCTTTGAAATCCTTTGGACAACACAAGAAGAGTCCGTGAGAGTCGAACTCACCAAAGAAGAGCTATCGAAAACGATGCCACAAACACCAACATCAAGTGACTCACATTTGGCACAAAAAGACTTCAACTCCGAATGTAAAGAAGCAAGAGAGATCTTTAAAACATCAATCTCGGAGTGAAGGCAAATACAAGAGTCACAAGATTTGGCGCTCATATCATCGCGCAAAGACTCAACCTCGCTCTTCAATGAAATACAAGATGTGCAAGAAATTAATGATGCTTTCGAATTAAGCATGCAGTTCAAAGCATCAATTTCAGTTTCTAAACAAGCACAATTCTTGCAAGAGACTAAACCATCCTTAAGCAATTTTTCATGTTCTAAGCACATGCTACAAGGCCTAGCTTTGATTTCAATAATCTCAGCCCTAGCATTCTCTAATTGCTCAAGGTGAAAGGAATTAGTCAATTTAAGCTTCTCAAAATCAGCAAGCATGCCTACACAAGAATCACAATTATTTCTAGCCATAGAACTAAGATTGCCTTTTTCTAACTTAGCATTGTCAAGTTCATGATGTAAGGCAATACAAGAATCACATGGCATAGAAGCATTTGATTTCAATAATTCATTTTCAGCTTTTAGGCATACAAGAGAGTTATTCAGGTTCTCCATGTCTACAAGCAATGAATCATAAGCATTCATGGAGGTTTTCAATTCGGCAAGCTCATGAGACAAATCACCCTTTTCTCTTTTCAGCAATTTTATTTTCTTCCTAAGAGTACGCTATTTGTACTCATATGAAATCAAGCCATCAATGAGTTTTTCTTTGCTCACCTTGCTTAGCTTGAGTAGGGGATCGTCCTCAGAAGAGTCATCATGATCATCCTTGAAATGCTCTTCATCAAAATCCTCTCCATCATGTTCATCCTCAAAAGCTCCTGCACACACGCCACTGGGCTTCTTCTCCTCGGGCTCTAAAAGTGACTCATCCCTGAAACTAGGACAATCAAAACAAAAGGATTTGCCACAAATATCACAGGAGACTTCCTCCTCCATCGCCATTAGACTTATCATACATTCAAATATCTTGTTACGTCCAACACCATTGGTAAAAGAATCACAACACGACGCAAAGAAGCGCTCACAAGTTCTCATATTTGTCGCCATGCTCAAAGATCAGTAAAGATCACAAAAGAGCAAACTTGGCTCTGATACCAATTGTAGGACCGGAAAGGCGACTAGAGGGGGGGGTGAATAGGCGCTTTCTCTATTTTTCACCTCGATCGAACTCAACACTACTTTCACTCCAATAGCTATAAAAGCTATGAAGATCAGATCTGAGCACGACGGATGACACATGTTGAATCGATCAAACCCCAAAGCAAAAGACTAAAACCATATCACAATTGCATCATGAAAGCAAGCCAAATAAACAAATCTAAAACTAAGGCCAATGCATGCACAATCTCCAAGCTGGATCAATGCATGAGCAAATCAATCTCCGACATATAGGTGCGAGCACCTTGTCTCCTATGCAACCTTACACGATCGGCCAAGGCGGGTTCCAACAGAGGGCAAGCACAAAGGCAATGACCAAGCATTAAACTAAACAAAAACAAACCACACTGCTTGCCGCCACACACACAGAGTCAAAGAAAATGACCATCAAATCTGGCCCACATATCTATTTACGCGGAGGACAAAATCTTGCCACGCAGTTCTTGATTTTTCTTGCAGGCTGAGACGCCGCCGCCAGGCTTCATTGAGCAGCAAAAGGCAGAAAATAAGAATCACTACTGTCGCACGGAACTTCTATTTCTCCGCCAGGGAAACCGATTTCTGCAGCACGCCGCCACCAAAGCACGAGTTTCTCAAGGTTTGAGCACCTCCACAGAGTGAGATTTTTCAAGGCACCGAGCCAGTAGACCAACATCAAATCGATCGAGGCGAGAACTCTCTGAGCCGCGGCACAAGCAAATAAAAGAACCTAAACAGATCTGCCATAGAGTTTAGCTTTTCTGCCAGACGCCGCCCGGGCTCTACTTTTTCTCCGGCCACAACAGGGCGCCGAGATCAATCACAAAAGCAGCAATGAAACCGGCTTCAAGGCAATAGAAAAATCTACAAAGCACACGACTGGATAGAGCGCCGCCGCCAAGCTCTGCATTTTTTTTCACGGGCGCATCACAGCAAGCATCATTGGAATAAAACCAAGAACTACAAACCAAAACAGCAGCCCCAAGCTAAATAAAAAACTCGGTCAAGTAGCAATAACACAAGATCAGTCACATCAATGATTCTTTGCCCTTTGCCAAGATCAAACACCAAGAAACAAAATCTTTGGGATCTGCGGGGCGCCGCCACGAGCGCTGATTTCAGCGGGGCACTACAAGCGCTAGATTTTTTGGGAGCAGCACACGCCCGCTACAGCCGCCGGCATCACAGGGCTCTCAAAGCGCTACAGGCGCACCTACAGGCACCGTGCTACAAGGCGCCGCCCAGGGATTTTCTTTGTGGTCTACAGGGCGCCGCCACACAAAAGCTCCCCTTTTTCTCTTAGCAGCCACCAAAATATCCCATCTCCTATTTCTTTTATAGGGCATTCTCTAACCCTAAAGACCTTCTAGAAGATTTACCCTAATGGGCTTCCGTTAAGGCCCAACATCAATGGAACACATGCACGCATCTCAAAGCGCCGTCTTCATCGTCGATTGATCTAAACCGCTTCACCATGCGCCGACCCACACCGCGGCTCAATCAAAAGGTCACCAAGGCGGTATTTGGTGAAATTACCAAAATACCCCTTCTCGATCTTTCTCCAAAAGACCGAGTCCACAAATCGTGAAGCAATCCCATGCTTCGCCACGTGTAGGTTGATCAACGGCTCCATGTCGTCAAGTCTCTCCGTCCGGATCCTCTGGCACCATCGAGCACTTGTAACGACTCATGCCGCTTGATCAAACCAGCCGCACCGAACTGCCCGTTCGGTCATCCTCGTCCATTCTGCGCCATGCTTGAGTCACCTGACCTCACCCGGCATCTTTGATCGTTCTGGACCTCAGCTCTCCAAGCTTAGTCCCGATCCTCCTCGCCGTTGACCGTCATTGACCTGCAAGCCACCGCACAGCAATAGATAAGCAAACACGAATCCGGGAACAAGTTCTTCACAACTTGACCCACGTTAGCCAAAACATGCAATATGCAACACATATGCATTAACAAATATGGATATGACCTATCCCAAAATCAATTCACCACTTAAATCAACAATCAGCACAAAAGCCGGTCAGACCGCCGCTGACCTGACAGATCTGAAACTTTGTCGAAAACACTTGAAACTTCAAACCAAAAGCAACATTGCCAATTGTTTCATCATCCTAAGATCATGAGCATATCCCCATGATATCCACATCTTCCATTGTCAGTCGTATCGAACCTGGTTGTGTGACTTCAACCACCGTGTAAGGACCTTCCCACTTGGGGGAGAGTTTGTTCTAATTAGACTGAGTTTGAATTTTCTTGAAAACCAAGTCACCTACAGCAAGGCTACGAGGTTGGACCTTACGATCGTAGTATTCGTGTAAGGATTATTGGTAGATTGCCGAACGGATTAAGGCTTGATTTCTTTTTTCTTCGAGTAGATTGATATCATCAGCTTGAAGTTGTTCTTGGTCGAGGTCGATATAGTTTTTGACCCATGTAGACCGGATTTTTAGTTCTAGGGGAAGCATGGCTTTGGCACCAAAGACTAAAAAGAGGGGTGTTTCACCTGTCGCCCGACTAGCGGTCGTGCGAATTGCCCACAACACTAAGGGTAACTCTTTTACCCAAGCCTCTGTGCGTTTTATGAGCTAGTCGAAAACTCGAGTTTTGATTCCCTGCATGATTTGACCATTTTTCCTTTCGACTACCCCATTACTTTGTGGATGGGCAACAAAGGCTTAACATAATTTAGTACCTAATTCTTCATAAAGTTCTTAAAATTTTGTGCTCGAAAATTGAGTTCCATTATCAGTGATGATACGATTTGGAACACCAAATCGAGTTATCGTACTTTTCATCATAAATTTCTTGGTTGCTTCCATTGTAATCCCATTAACGGGTTTTGGCTTCGATCCATTTTGTAAACATGTCAATAGCCACAAAAAAAAAAGAATTCGATCCATTTTGTGAACGACTTTGGGGAACGGTCCTAGGATATCTAAACCCCAGGTTGCAAAAGGCCAAGAAATAGGTATTTTTTGGAACGCTTGAGCTGTTTGGTGTATTTGCCTGCCATGAAACTAGCATTGTACACATTTCTTAACAAGCTGTAACATCCCAAAGTTCTGTTACCAAAAATAAAATTAATATTTTATTAATTTTCTAAGTTTTAAAAGGGTTTCCTTGCTTTTCCTGAATTTCGGACCTCGTGTCGTCCCCTCAGGCGACTTGGGAGACTCCCCGCCTCGCGCCCGTCGCCGCGCCCGCCCGCCGCCATCGCCATCGGCGACACACTCCGTGGCGGCCCCCCCTTTCCTCCTTTCTCCTCCCCCTCCTCCTTTCTCCTCCCCTGCCGGTTGGTTTTTCTCCGTCGAGAGGTGCTAGCCGGGCCTGTGGTGTCCTCGCCAGATCCGCTTCGGCCTGGCCGGATCGGGTGTCCCGCCGATCGGATCTGCGTCCTGGCGGCTAGCTCACCGCGGATCCGCGCCTCTCCGGTGCTACGGTGTGGTGGGGGCCAGCGGCGCGTCGTCGGCGCCCAGATCGGTGCTCTTCTAGCCGGATCTGCGCTCTGGTGGCGTCCGGCCACCAGTCTCTTCTTCGGGTGGCAGCTGCCGTCGTTGCGTGCGGTTGATGGTGGCTATGGCTGGACCGAGCCATCTGGGCATGACCCCTCTGTGCTTAGGCGTCTTAAGCGTGCCCGACGTCTTCTGCGGCGGCGCCAACATGAGCCCGGAGCGTGGCGTGCCATCGTCGCCATGCCGGCTCTCTTTGTGGCGCGCGGCCGCCAAGCTATCTGCATGTGTCTTGGCGGCGCTTCAGGGTAAGTGGGTGGCGGAGTTCGCTGCCGCGGAACCGCTTGTCGGTACGTGGCTTGGCACCTTCGACACCGCCGAGGACGCCGCCATGGCGTACGACCACGAGATCTCAAGCTTCGTGGCGCAAACGTGCAGCTCAACTTCCCCGACCTGTTTCTTGGCAAGAGGCTGCGCCGGTGGGAATGGCCACACAAGCGCCAGCGTCGTGGGCTCGTGTTCTTCTTCCTCCTCGTCTGCTCCGCCGACGCTGTATGAGACCCATGTGCAGCAAGCTCGGTCGCAGCGTCTGCCTCCAGTCATGGGCCATGTCGGGGGAGCGGCCGTGGGTGCGGTGCGGCACGTTGTGGATGTGCTTGCAGGGCACGGCCAGGTCAGGGCTTGTGTTCACCGGTGCAGTGCCCTGCGTCTTTGTGTGCATGTTCCAGGTGGCGCTGTGCACGTGGAGGTTCACGTCGGCGTGGTGCTGTTGCCGGTGCTGGTGCTGCTGGGCGAGGGTCGCTTGGCTCGTTCCACCTTTTGTGCAGGTTTCTGGGGCGTGGAGCCACGAGCGAAAGCTTTGCCCAGCTTGTTGGTGCAAATGTCGTTGACGCCCTCGGGCGCCATTCCCTCCTTGGAGGCGACATTATCGCGTCTCCTTCACCCTAGATGCTTCTCCGGGTGAAAACCCCGTCCGGGTGTTCGGATGGGCGATGACGGCATTGATGTCGTTACCTTCCTGAAGGCGTCTCTTCGAGAAACCCCTGCCCTCTTCATTTTGAACCGCCGACTTCTTCTGTAGGTTTACCACTACGTCCTCGATTCACGGCGGCTCTTCATTCTGGATTGGCGCTTCACGACAGCATTTTGGTCCATTGCGCGCTCCTCTGAAGTGATTGCCGACTGTGTGTTGAGAGGAGGCGTGGGAAGCGAACTCCGTCGGCGAGAGGTGCGGCGTGGGAGCGAGGCTCCGCCGACCTATTTGTGTGGCCGAGAGGAGGCGGCGTGGGAAGCGAGGGCTCCGCCGATCGAGTAGTGTGGTTGGGTAGCGCGCGAGTTGAGTTGGGTTGGACTTGCCTGTTGTCTGGTTGTGCCTTTTTGGTGTGAGCGTCGTTCTATTCGAGTTGAGGTCGTTTTGTCATCTCGTGGTTGGCTGCCATTTTTCCTCTCCAAAACCGTGCATTTGTTTAAGTTTTCAGGCCCGGTTTCCCTTATAAACTAGGTCATTTCTCTTCTTCTTTATATATATGCTCCGCTGGAGCTTCATTCAAAAAAAAAGTCAAAAATAAAATTAATTGAGTTTCTAGGTTTATATTGGATTTAAAAGTTAAAAAGAAAAGCCTAATTAATTTCTTGAATCTTAGGTATTTAAAAAAGTTTTTCCTATTTCTTAGAAATTAAAAATAATTTATGTGCAAAAATAAAAGCCAACTTTAAGTTGAAAATAATTTTACTAAGTACAAAAATAACCTCCCAATTTTTGGGGCCTTTTTAAGTTTTAAAAATAAAAGGAACTAGTTGAAATTTTCTTGATTTGTTAAAGCTTAATTTGAAATTTTAGAAAATAAACCAATTTAACATGAATAAATCAAATTTAAATTAAATTCAAAAATTGGTTTATTCGCTTTTTCTGAATCTTTGAGCTTTCCAAGTCCCTTTGTTATTTCTTGTAATTCTATTTATTTTACGGCTCCTCCCAAAATTTCTTCTCTCTGTTGAAAAATCTAATATAAAATTATTTATTTTAAAGTGTTAGATTTCTTTTGGAATTCCTAAAACTATTAAATCCAAGTTTGAAATTCAAATCCCAATCCCAATCTTTGTTCCAAATCAAGTCTTTTTGCGGCAAATTCTGAATTTAAATTCTTATTTTGAATTAATCCCAAATTCAAACCACGTCACCAAATTTCCAAATTCAAGTTTTGAAATTTGAATTTTCCCTGGCCCAATTCTTTTCCTTTCCCCCATTTTCTTTTCCCTCCGTTTTCTTTTCCCCCTTTTCGTTTTTCCTTTCCTTTTCTTGCTTTTTCCTTTCCTTTCTTTCTTTCTTTCTTTCTCGTTCTTTCTTTTCCTCTGGTGGTCTGCAGCCCAAGCCAGTATTTTCTCTCTGCTCTGACCCGCCGATGTCTTTTTGCTTGAGATTCTCATGACCCGCCTGAGCCTCCTTCGTCCCCGTCGCTTTCACGCTTGTGGCACTTCTGCCAAGACGTCTCGCCCTTTGACCCAGTGCGCCACACGCTGCGTCGTGACCAGCGCCGCCTAGTGCTTTGCCCACCGGCTCCGCCCGTGCCACGTTGTCCCCTCCTTCCCCCTCTATAAAAGCCGCGCAGCTCTCCTCTTCCCTTCCGCTTTGCAGTTTTTCCTCCCCTCTCCCCTGGAGCCTGCGCCAAAGCTTCCTCCTACTTCCCCGCCGTCGGCCACGCCACCTCCTCTCTTGTTCCCCCTCCCCGGTCATTCTCTTGCCAAGCCACCTGCGTCACGGTGTGTTCCTGGATCTCCTCCATCCATTCCCCGAGTTTCCTCTCCCCTCTCCCATCCTCCTCGCCGTATTTCGCTTTTTCTTCGCACAGGCGAAGCTCCTCTCACCGCCGTTCCCGGCGCCGGCGACATCATCCACACCACCGGCATCGCCTCTTCGCATTCTACGTGGTGCTCTCACCATCCTCGCTGGGGCGTCGTCGGTTTGCTGTGCCGCCCACGGACCCATGCGCCACTGCCGCTCCAAGCCCCTCCGGTCACCGCCTTGCTCCTCCGCCGGCACCGCTCATGGGGACCCCATCCCTGTGGGGTCCCATTTTGCAGATCGCCGTCGACCGTCACCCTGCCCCTTGCCGTAGGCCACCACCCTCCCAGTGTGCCTCCTGCTGCTTTGTTCTCTGTGAAAAACTCTTTGTGCTTCTTATTCCTTTGGTTGTGGTGTCTTACATATGGGTCCTAATTGGCATACACACACTCCTTCCCTTTTGTCTCTTTCTCCCCACTCTTGCAAGTGGTCTCATTGTGTCATACACATGTCTTTTGCACTGAAATTTCAGATTGGAATATTCTCTCTTTTCTATTTTCTATCATTTCATGTGATGTCATATTTTCGGATGTTCGTTCTCCTTCATACCAACTTTGATTCCGTCGATTCTTATTCTGAAATTCATATAAATTCATAATCTCTCTTTTAGTACTAATTTTATATATTTTTGGATTTTATTTGAATTTAGAGAACCAGATTTCGATATCGTTTGAGAACAACAACTAATTGAGCAAGGCAAGTTACATCGTTTGATCATGTTTGATCCCAATACTGTAAATTTTTTAAATTCTATTTTAAATTACTTTTGCATACACACTTTTATGCAATGTAATTTAAATTCCTATCTTTAAATTGTAGCTAAATCCCAAATACTTGTATAGACAATTATTGTCAAGATAGGTAGTATCGAGAGTCATCCCGAGTGTGTTATATTTTGGAGTTAGAAATTGAAAAGAATGGATTATTGTTGGATATTGGATTATAGATTACACTATTATTGGAGATTGGATTATAGATTACACTATTTTTGGATATTGGATTATAAGATTACACTATTGTGGATGTTGGATTATAGAATTACATTACTTCCAAATTAAATAAAGGACATCTTCGTGGATGTAAATAGACTTTAGTAATTGTTGGAGAATTAGTACTGCGAATTGATCTAGAAAAGGTGGTGATTGAAATACGAAAATGATGTATTTCCATAACAAATCATGATGTTGATTTTAGTGGATTAGGTTGAATCAACAAGTATGGAATTAATTAGGTATTGTGGTTATATTGGAATTGTTGGATATGTTTGAATAGAGAAGTTGGATTTAGAAGAAATCTTAGTAGAAATATGTCTTGATTGAATTATAAAAGTATATCTTTGTTGGATTCTAGAAATATATCTTGGTTGGATTATAGAAGTAAATCTTGGTGGGAATATAGAAATATATCTTGGCTGGGTTATAGAAGTATATCCTTGTTGGATTACTGGAATAGTTCATTGTTGGATTGTTGGAAATCTAGTATTGATAAGATGATCTGGTATAGGTGTTGAATAAATGATGAAGTTAGATTATTATAGTAAGTTATGATTGGATTTCAGGTGTATTGGTTGAATTATAGAGAATTGATGGAGTTAATTGAATAGTAATATTTGGTAGACCTACAATTGTTGATGGGCTAATGTATACCATAATGTGGTGGATCAATAGACAAAATAGATTGATTTGGAGATTATGATTCTAATATTGATAGTTGACTTACGGATCTTGGAGTTGATAATTCTTGGACATTGAACCCCTCGCCCTTGTCGCCCTAAATAAAACTCTAGTCAATACAATAGTATTGACAAGATGCTTCTTGTTGAAAAACTTTATGCTTAGACAAAGCTTAGACCGAAAATAATGAATTTAGGGAGTTTTAGCCAAATGTTCAGTTATGATTTTCCATAGAAATCTTAGCAAATGATTTAACTTGGAAAGTAAAGTAAATTGGTTTGGACTTGGGTGAAATGGATGTTTGGACGGTGCAAGTTGATGCGTGGGTGTCAGAATGACCTACTTTTTATACATTCCCACACGACGCAAAAAGGGGGCTTAATTCTGGTGGATAGTTCAATCCAAAGGAAGCGAAACCTTAGTGGGCATGATTACGCTGGGATGACACATTATAAAGGTCTTGTGATAATCACTTAGTCGCACACCCACGAAAGTATGTCAGGCGGACATTAAAAGTTGATTATCTCTTGTGAGTAAAGTTGTACAACCTCTACAAAGTGTAAAACTATTCGAATAGTGGTGTTCACAGTCATGGACATGCTAAGCAAAGCCACTCGAATTTAGAATTTTGTTTTGATTTCAAAAGACTTTATCAAATGATTTTGGACAATTTATCCAATTAGAAAATTGGGTTGTTTGCTATGTGATAGGAGGGTATCCTTCACCATTCTTGTATGAAGGTTATCTTACTATAAAACTTGAGAATTTAGAAAATAAATTTTAGTTATAGAATAACTGCTTTGGAACTTAGTACAGATATTTGAAAAGAAAACACGGCTTTACGAAAATTCAACCACATAAGCCTTCCTTGATATATCCCTACATGCATTATAATTCTGTTATTGGGTATAACTTTCGGAGTACATCTTTGTACTCACCCTTACTTAATAAAATATTATTTAGAGGAGAAGGACTATGCAAAGGCTGAAAATCTTGACGACTGGGCCGCTACCCTAGTCGATTGCCTGTGGCAGATTAGCTGGGCTCTACTACTTGTTTTTCGTCTTCCACTGTGTTGTTTATTGTTGGCTTGTAAGCCTTTCTGGTAATAAACTCTGTTATTTATTAATAAAGTTGTGCGAATTATGGATGTTACCATTCTTGTTTACTGTGTGAACTAGCTACTGATCATGGGACTAGTTCAGAATACACAGAGGATTTGGGAGTGTTATTTCCAAGTCCAACACAAGCTCTTTTGCGTCATAGAGGGCTGTTGGCCAATAAAAACCACATCGAAAAGCTTTTCCAACCAGCGTTCTATAGGAATCATGAGTTCTACAGATACCTTTGTGTATGTCGTTATGGAGTGCTAATCCTTCTTTCTGCAATACGCATCACATGAGTACCCCCATGAGTTCCTTGTTTATAGAGGACTCCTTCGACCAAAGCATACATTTTGGCCTTACGGGATAAACTATCAGCCTCAAGATCGTTGTCGTGTATGGGATTCATCCTTGTATCTTAATATTCTAGAGAGGCTATCTCACTTGGAGTAGTTTCTGGTGTTTCGATCAGAGACGACTTCTGGAGTTGCTCCAAGAAGTCTCCTTGTGGAATAGGGGATCGGGAAGAAGCCATTCGAGCTGACTGGTCTGCGAGAAAAAAACTATTCTTTCGAGGGATATATTGTACCTCCAAACCAAAAAAAGGATTTTCAAGCTTTCTTAGTTTCGACAAATAACTCCCCATGGTAGCATTAGAGCATTGATACTCTTTTCTGACCTGATTCACGACTAGTTGAGAATCACCTTTCACCGGTAGTCGTCAAATCTCGAGCGCTTTCACTGCTCGAATGCCATCAAATAAACCTTCATATCCTACCACATTATTAGTAGCAGGAATATTTAACTGAATTACATATATTTAAGGTTTCTCTGGTAGGAGATACCAAGACCACCCTAGCCCCCGAGCCACTTAATGTAAGTGACCCAATAATGTACATTGTCCACTAGTCGTGGGATTCGTACTAGGGTCCCTGAACAGGTTCAAGATTTGTCCATTGGGCGATAAATTCTGCCAAGATCTAGGATTTAATGGTTTTCGGGATACGAAATAGAGGTCAAACTACCCAAGTTCAACTAACCATTTTATCATGCGCCTCGCTGCTTCCCAATTTTGTAGGACTTCTCCTAAGGGAAACTCAGACGACACACGATTAACTTGTGTGCCTCGAAATAATGCCTCAGTTTCTTCAAAGACATGAGGAGGTCATATAAAAGTTTTTGAACCTGAGGGTAACACTCCTTAGGCCCATGTAAAACTTCACTAACGTAGTAAACTGGTCATTGAATCTTTTCACGTTCAGTGACTAGCGCTCACTGCTTGTGACATAGCAACTAGATACAACATGAGTGCCTCATTTAGTTTAGGAGAAACCAAGGCGGGAGCACTCGCAAGGTATCTCTTGACATCTAGAAAGGCCTTGTTGGCCTCTTTCGATCACTCGAAACCCTCATGTTTCCTAAGAAATTTAAAGAAAGGACGTCTTTTTTCCCAAACGTGTGGTGAAACGACTCAAAGCCGCCATGCACCCTGTGAGTTTCTGGACTTCTTTCTTTGTGATAGGAGGATACATTTGTTCAATAACCTTTATCTTTTAAGGATTTGTTTCGATCCCTCGAGCAGAGACAAGGAATCCAAGCAATTTTCCTGATGAGACTTCGAACACACACTTCTCAGGATTGAGTTTCAACTGGTGTTTCCTGAGATTGTCGAATGTTTCTTGTCGGTCGGAAACATGATTAAGACACTGGATACTTTTTACGACCAGGTCATCAACATAGGCCTCCAAGATTCGGCCTTGTTAAGGAAGGAATATGTTTTGCATCAAACATTGGAAGGAAGCACTCGGATTTTTTAGACCAAATGACATTTTGACATAGCAAAATATTCAAAATGGTGTAATAAATGCGGTATTTTTTTTCTTCATCTAAACTCATACTTATCTGATGATAACCAAACTGTGCGTCTAGGAAACTTAATTTTTTTACAACCAACAGTAGAATCAACCAACTAATCAATACGAGGAAGTGGAAAGTCATCTTTTGGATAAGCTTTATTCAAGTTAGTGAAATCTACACACATTCTCCACTTACCATTAGATTTCTTAGCCATTATAGGGTTTGCCAACCACTATGGGTGATCGACTTCTCTTATAAAGTGTGTCCTTAGTAACTTGCCCAATTCTGATTGGATGGCTTATCGTCGATTAGGTGCAAATTGCCATAATTTTTGTTTTACAGGCTTTTTGTCAGGTCGTAAAGTTAGCCTGTGCTTGATCGCTTCCCTGGGGACTCCGGGCATATCGGATTCTTGCCACATGAAGACATCTGCATTTGCCAGAGGAAAGTGACGAGGATGTCTTCCTATGCGGAGTTGAGGTAGACTCCAATGTGAACGAACCTCTTTAACTTGGTCATTCGGCTTCGGTGCAACTTTTGGCTTCGAGTGCTTTGCCGGATGTTGCACGTTGTTTGCTTCTAGAGTTAGTATCTGGCGTAACCATTTCGAGGGACTTGTGGTTGTACATTAGCGCCATCTTCTTATCACAACGTACTATGATGACTCATTTGGGACCTAGCATCTTTAGACATTGGTGACCATAATGAGCAGCCATTAGGAACCATGCCAAAGTTGGTCGACCAAGATGGCATTGTATGCCGTATCGAAATCGACCACGTCAAAAGAGATTTTTTCCATCCTAAACTTGTTTGGTGAGCCAAACATGACAGGAAGGGAGACTTGACCAGCTTGGCCGAAGACCCCCGATACGGTCACATGAAAGGAGTACCATATAGGCCTAATTTTCATCTTGAGAACTTGCATTTCAGCCAAGACACTCGTAAAGAGTATATTCAACAAACTTCCACCATCAACTAACACACATTTAACTCGGTGGTTGTGATGGTGGGCTCGATCACTATTGGAAAATGACCAGGTCGAGTGGAAGACATCGGACAATCACCATTCTCAAAAGAGATGGTGACCTTTGACCACTTTGGTAACTTATTGACAAGAGAAGGGAGTTTACCTCACGCTCGACCGCTTTGAGTTGTTGTTTTGACTTATATGTCGACGACCCCCCATAGATGTGATTGATGGTATGTTCAGGGTCCTGGTACGACATCTCTTCACCGTCTTCTGACTACTTTCGACCACTTGTCTGCCCTACTTCCTCGAGGGTAGGAAGTGGTCCTTTGCTAGAGTATAAGTCCTTGAGTTTTCGTTGGAAAACCCAGCAGTTGCGGAGGATGTGGCCTTCCTTTTTATGGGATGGACACCACCTTGGCTTATTTCTTGGACGGCTTGTCCTTCTCATTTGTACCTTCGCTTGCTCCTCGAGTACTTTTGTCATCACGGTCGATTGTGCGATTCCACTCGATTGCTTCGAAAGAGGCCGTGTAGCGGTCTGCCATCTCGAAGGGCTCAACAACGGTCTCGAGCGGATTTAGAGCAATGTTTTTTGTGATCCTCTGGTTCTGAACACCCTGTTTGAATAGTCTAATAATAGAAGAATCAGAGACTTCAGGAATTAAATTTCGAACCTGACTGAAGCATCTTATAAATTGACGCAAAGTCTCATGAGAATGTTGTCGCATTTGATGCAGGTCATCTTCTTTTTCAGGACACTTGTGAGTGCCCTGGAAGTTTGCCAATAATACAGACACAAGTGCTGCCATGAGTAAATTTACTTTGTTGGTTGGTTTAACAACCATGATCGAGTAGAGCCTTCGAGTACGGTCGGCAAGTATTTTTTCCATAACGTTCTCATCTCCTCCAGTGGCACGGACTGCGGTTGTGTAGATTTGAAGAAATTCAATGGATTTTTGGGACCCATCATATTTCTCCATGTTGGCTGGTTGAAATCTGGCTGGCCAGCGAACTGCTAGGAGATAAGACGAAAACGCTCAACTTTTGGTAATGGTGTCATAACAATATCTTTGTGGAAAAGAAGGGTTAGCATCACGAGCTGATCATACTCGACGATACCCAATGGTAAATGGATATGACCTATCATAAATCTCGGTCCTGCGAGGGTAATACTCCTCGCACTCCATTTGTTGGCGTAGATTCCTCTGAGACAGTGGTGAATGACCACCTCCTCTAGGAGTCCGTTGATCACTAGCAGTTGGAGGGTGCCTTCTTCGACCAACAACGTGGTCAGGAGATCTACCGGTCCTACGGTCTTTTTGCCCTCCACGAAGAGAGTTGTTCAAACGACTAGCGTTCGAGGGTGTGGTCCTGGTTCTAAGATCGAGGAGGCCTACTAGGGGGGGTGAATAGGCGGTTTTAAAAATTCTTTTTGCTAAAACTGAGTTTTATGCGAAATTATAAATCAATTTGGTTTTGCTCAATTAAAACCTAATCAGCTAGTCTTGACTAAGTGCATCGACAAGCTAAGACTAAGACAATGATTGCAATCTTAAGAAGACAAGCAAGCAATTTAATTCTACAAATGTAAATTGCAAGAAAGTAAAGCTCAAGAAAGCAAACCACAAGAACAATTGAACTTTTTCTCATAGTGATCGGAAACTTGCCGGTTTCCCCTAGTCCACGTTGAGGTAAGCCCAAACGAATTGGATCAGCTCCACAAATTAAGCCTACACCTCGAATCCACTCGGGGTTGCTCTTCCTCCACTCCAGAGATAGCAAGCACCAAACCACTCACAACCGCCCGGGTCTTCTCACAACCTTCTTTGACAAGATCACCGGCACAACTCCTCCAAGCCATCTATGTGCCGGCAAACAACAAGAGTAACAAGTTGGAGATGCTCACTTGAATAAATCAAGTGTCTAAGCTCAATGGATACTAAATCTAACACCTAATGCAACACATGTACAAGGATTTTGCTCTGTAAGCTCACTGAGTGCAACACATGCACAAAACAGAGGAGAGGGCTTGCTCTTTACTCAAAGAGAACGAAAATAGCAACAACACTCTCCCACAACCGGCCACAAGGGGTATTTATACACTCACTCAAGAAAACTAGCCGTTGGAGGCGAATCTGTAGAAAAATTGGGATTCCTAGTCTGACCGCCAACCAATGGCCGGTCAGACTGCTATAGCTCCAATGGTTATAAAAACTAGTCGTTGGATACTCAACCAGACTGACCACCCTCACAATGGCCGATCAGACCGGACAAAGGCCGGTCAGACCGTCACAGGGTAACCAAAGGGTGACAGTTAGTAGGTGAAGGTCAAGCCATAGAACCATAGATTCCAGGACTTGATGTGTCAGATCGGATGGCCTCAGACGGGCTCGAACGTTTGGAGGAGGAATCCTCACTACGTTCGGCTCTTGCCTCGGGGCTGCTCCGAACATGGTCACTTGGACCCTTGCCCTGTGAGGATTCTGGCTCCTCATCTGGGCGTAGTGTTGTGGGGGAAGAATGTTCCCTCATCAACCTTGTCCAGTATGTGGCTTCCGGGATTTGGTGAAAGATCCCTGGAACCAGCATTGTCGTCAGACAAAACCATGCTTGGCTCATAGTCGTAGCAGATATCCATGTCGAGTCCTGCATATTCTGTGAGATCAAACGAATTCTCCTCGTTCCACTCCCTTGCCATGGTAGCATCAGAGTGGGAACAAAGAAAATTTTCTGAAAGAACAAAGGAGAGAAAGTATATCCTCATGGACGACACCAACTATTGATGTTTTAACATCGAACTTATGAAATGAATGCTAAAAGGGGGACCTCCTTGCTCGAGACTATACAGGGATGAGACATAGAAAATTTAGACAGATTCAGGCCTTCTCCTAAGAGAATAACAACCCTAATCATGTGTTCTTGTATTGATTGTGTTTACAACCAGAAAGAAGTCACGAAAGGCAAGAACTAATGACTTCTGTTTGTTCTGTTGCTTCTGTCGCTCTTTGTTTCTGTCCACAGGCATTATCCCTTATATAGCGTCTAAGGGGGTGACAGTTGTCCAAGCCAGAAGGCACCTCAATGGTTGAAGAATGACACACGTTAATGGTAGTTATTGTCAGAGAGACAATATCCCACGTTCTGCTTGCGGTATGCCAGAGACAGAGACTTATACGCGCAGTTATACCAAAGGATAACGACATATATTTACTTACTGTGTATAATTAAACACAACGCATAAAGTCCTTAGTTGATTGGGTCCACATGTCTGTAGCCATCGACCATAGGGTGGTCGTGGTTGACTTGGTCGTAGTAAAGCTTATGACCATAAGGTGATTGTAGTAGAACTTACGATCAACAGGTGGTTATAGAAGAACTTACGACAACGAGGTGGTAGTAGGATGACCTATGATGGTACAGGGTGGTAGTAGGATGACCTACGACCGTACAGGGTGGTCGTAGAATAACTTACAACCACTATATATTTATAATCTCCCTCATTATTGATAATGAGGGGTACTTTTGAAGGTTGTATAAAGACATTATAATCTATAATGAATATTATAGATAAATAGTTTAATTAATTGAGGATTATTATATCCTCGTCAAAGTGTGTGACCCTGTAGATCATGCCTAAACGTCTGTGACCTGAAAACTCTTTTCTGATCCACAAGTCGGTAGCGGTTGCTAGCAGGACATAGCGACTTCCAAATACACATAATATCATATCAGATGAACCTTTATAAAGCTCATTGTCGATCCTTTTGCCTCACAATACCTGATTGAACTCAAGGCGAGATGCGTTCCATCCTATGATTGCTCGATCATTCACTTGATCTTGTAGTGGATTACTTAGTTGTAGTTGACTCCTCAACCATATTCAGCATTGCTATGCACTTTCTTAATCCAACCACATCGAGGGCCCAAGAGATATCTCTCCAGTTATATAGGAGGGGCAAATTCCATCTTGATCGCTCATATTCTTTCGCATGTTTCATAATAAACCTGAAAACTACATTTATGACTACCCATTTACGGAGTAGCGTTTAACAACCCCAAACTAAACTATTGCAAATGTAGAAAACTATGACAACCTCAGATCTAAGGATTCCACATACACTATGTATGATACCAACTGATGACACTTAATAATATAACAATTCTCGCAGTGTCTCAAGGCGAGTCAATCCAACACTATGTTCTCCAACTTATGTCCACATTATTGATTTGATATATCATATCCATTATTCGTGAAACATGATCATCAATTAATACATGTGTTAATCCATAAATCATAAGTGTCCCACATAATGACATAAGATTAGAGGTGTTTAGAATGGCATCATAAACATGAATAGAGACAAATAAGTCACATAATTGTCAATTAATATAAATGGTATATTATTTAAGGGATAAAATAACATATTATTTAAAAGTTTATAAACATAGAAATGGTACAATCATCTTTATGATTGCCTCTAGAGCATATCACTGACACTTGATTCGATAAGAGTCTAATCGACATCACAAATAACAAGCGACGCAACTCTACGGTCGCTAGGCATAATCTTTACTAGTGGCCTGCGCGTGCCAAAGACACAACTTCTGGCGATGAGGCTAAATGCATGGATGCTAATGCAAATGGGACAAGGATGAGTCTAAATAGTCAGTAAGAACGCATAGAGGTTCATCACACTATTGACATACTCAGTAGTGACACCATATCGACCATACTATTGCCTGAACTATGGTCTTGGTTCTGCTATACACAAAAGGCATGAAGGGAAGTAGAATGGCTACTACATTGCACAAATAGCAAAGGCAAATGTAGATGCCATCAAACGCCATGTGTGGTGCCATCACCGGTGAGGCTAGGGATTACGTAAGGTTTCAGAGTAAGCAGTGCCATAAACAAGATATTACATTTAAGTCGATCACGTTACACATTCCATAAGTTGCGAACACAGTTGTGGACTAACTACAAAATAAGGTTGTAGCCACTACCAAATGGCCCTTGTAATAAATTTTGGTGAACCAATAAATCTAGCAATCACCCTACCATTTCTATATTTCCTAAGCAAATGATGATGATTATAAAGAATAGGCTTAGGAGTGTTACTCGTGGGACATTGTTTACCAATGTGTCCATTTTCCCAGTAATTGTAGCAAGTTGGGCTTTTACTTCTAACGAGGATCTAATAATCCTCATTTTATCTGTTATCCATAATTCTCATTATGGGAAAATATGATGTCATGTGGTCCCTAGGTATACCCCTTACACTTACAAGGGAGAAGCCTACCAGGTGGTCGTAAGTTCTTCTACGACCACCCCCATAGTCGTAAGTCTTGCTACGACTACCTTATGGTCGTAAGTTCTTCTACGATCACTACCCAGTCGTAAGTTATTTTACGACTACCCCATAGTCGTAAGCTCTTCTACGACTAGGTCAGCCACGATTACCTTATAATCAATAAAACCTACAGACGAGTGGGTCCAATTGATTAAGGAATCCAAGCAGTCAACATACGCTGTTATTATACGAAATAATAGCAGGTAATACCCCATTATCTCTGACAAGTAACTGTCAGGCGGCGTGAAGGAGTTACCATTCCGATGATTACTGCAAACGTGCGCCCGTTACTGGATTCAATGAGGCGCCTCTTCACAGGAGAAAACGGCTATTCCTTCACGACTATATAAAGGCAGCAATCAGAGAGGGAAAGGGCGATCGGAAGAGATAACAAGCAATCAGGAAGACAATCAGATACTATCTTCTGTAATAGCCTTAGTCTTTTCTCCCGATTGTATGAAACACACTCAATACCATACACACACAGGAGTAGGGTTGTTATTCTCTCCGGAGAAGGCCTGAACCTGTATAAAAATACCCGTATCAATCTCTCTGCGTGATTCCATTCTAGGAGACCCCCCCGAATCAAACAATATTTACGTAAGATCGGTTCTAAAACACTGACAACTTCCATGCCTTATCTTCTTTTCTTGTTCTTTGTCGGTTTGCCTCTTTCTTGATGATCTTGACTTGTCATCCACTTGGTTAGGGCATACCGAGGCAAAGTGTCCATTCTCGTTGCATCCAAAACACTTGACATTCTTTGTGTGTCTTGCATTGTGTCTTATCTTGTTATTCTCCTTCTTCTTGGGAATGAAACCAATTCTATTCTTATCTTGCAAGCTTCTTTGCTTGCTCAATATATCATCGAGGGTAGCCTTCCCTTTGAAGCTTATTTTCAAGTCAATTGTCAATTTCTTGACTTGGGTCTTTAGCTCTTTATTTTCTTCTTCAAGATTAGTCTCAACAACTAAAGAGGAAATAGAAGCATTTTCACTAAAGCTACAAGACATATCTAACAAGTTCTCATAAGAAGTGGATATAATAACCTTAGATGCAATACAAGGGTTAGCGACTACACATGGTATATCATTTAATAAATCACATGTTATGCCTATATCCACCTTGGACTTATTGAGCTCATTGAGAAGGAGATTTTCATAAGCATCCTTTAGCCCCTCATAATTATTTTGAAGTGAGACATACCCTTTCTTCAAAATATTGAATTTTGATTTCTCCTTCCCTAGATACTCATTAAGCTCCTCAAGCATATCCATCCACTCATTATATGAAGGCTCATTATCATAATTTACCTTCTCATTACCTTTGGCCATAAAGCAATGAATTGATGTGGATGGGGTTGAGGGCTCCTCATTGTCAGAGCCAGAAGTTGAGCATTCTTCTCCCGACATCCATTCTTTTATGCAATCATCATTAGTGGAGGCGGACCTTTCATAATGATCTTGAAGATGGGTCCACATCTCATGAGCGTTCTTGAGATTGCATACTTCATTAAACACATCTAAACTAAAAGCACTAAATAAAGCGATAATTGCTTTAGCGTCGAGATGTAAACTTTTCTCTTCCTTGCTTGTTGGAGCTAGAGGATCCATTGGAGGAGAAAAACCCACATCTACAATCTGCCATATTTTTCGGCTCATTGCCTTAAAATAACGAGACATGCAGATTTTCCAATGAGCAAACTTTGTGCCATCAAATAAAAGTGCTTCACCGAGGTGCACTATATCACTAGTGGTTATCCTTTACTCTCTAGACGGTTAAGTCTAATAAATGAGAGACCAAGTTCTGATACCACTTGTTAGATCGAGGAAGCCGACTAGAGGTGGGTGAATAGTCTTTTCTAAAAATCTCTAAGGCTAAAACTGATTTCTAATGCGAAAGCAAAAGTCAATTCAGTTTTGTACAATTAAAACCTAAAGATTCTAATTTCCCTTAAGTGCACCTACAACTTTAGTCTAAGTTAAGGTTTGCAATCCTAGTTTGATATGCAATTAATTTAATTCTAGGAATGTAAATTACACAAAGTAAATCACAAGAGAGAAAACAACAATGGCACAAGGATGTTTTGCCATGGTGTTTAGAGACTTGCCTGTCTCCCCTAATCCACGTTGAGATAAGCCCAAATAAATTGGATCAGCTCACAACTTGAACCAACACCTCGATCCACTTGGGGTTGCTCTTCCTCCACTCTGAAGATGGCGAGCACCAAACAAATCACAACACGTCGGGCCTTCTCACAAGCTTCTTGAGAAGCTCACCGGACCACGATGCCTATACACCATCTAGGTGTCGGCAAACACCAAGAGCAATAAACCACAACCCTTGTTTGAAGGTTATCAAGTGCCAAAGAGATCAACAAATGATGCAAGTGCACTTCAATGCTCTCAACTACCTAAAAATGTGAAATATGAGCAAATAAGTAGAAGAGAGTGCACCAATGGCTCTAATGTATTCAATGAGGCTAGGAGTATTGAGCTTGGTGCTGGTGAGGGGGTATTTATAGCTCCCAACCACAAAAACGACCATTTGAAAAAAAAAACTCCCTAAAAATCCAACAGGTGCGGTACTACCGCCATTGATCGGCCGGTACTACCACACCTACTGTTCAGCGGTCATATGGGGTTCATTAGATGCTTCTGAACTAGCTGTTACGATTTGGTGCGGTACTACCGCACTCACATGGTCCGGTACTACCTTTAGGTGATAGTACCGCTCAATTCAACCAGTACTACCGATTTCCAGGGGAGGAAAAACTCCCAAAAATATGCTCTCTGGAAATAACGTACTGCCAACTAGAAATCGGACCTACTGCACTGCAGTAGTACCGCAGTTATACTTGCGGTCATACCGGTTTTACTGACAACTAATTTTCAGATGCAAATAAAGATGTATACATATCTTAATTGATCAAGATAGCATAAAATAAATCCTCAAGCTACTAGCCATGATCTCTCTTTATAGTACGACATCTAGCCTATAAATTTGGTCTTTCCACCAATCACCGAGACCGGTAAAAACTATAAAAGGGTCCTTGGCCTATATAATACCTTTGTCTTGAGCCATGTCTATTTTTGTATCGTATTTGTATGCCATTTCCATGTTGTTATCTAAAATCCAGAACTAAACCTTTAAAACATCATAGCACACAGGTTAGTCCCATAACACATTTGATCAAATCAAGAATTATAACTCCAAAGAGTCAACACATGGCCTAACTCCAAGAAAAGAGCAACAAGCAATCTTAGACCATGCCAAGGAATGATGTATGAACTTCAACAATTTGTAGAACACATTTGTAAACTTTAGTATCATGCCACAAGGGCTAGGTGTATAGACTTCAACCATTTGCAAAACACATTGGTAAATTATAGTATCATACTACAAAGAGTTATTGCATGAGCTTCAACTATTTACAAAACACATTCGCAAACAATAGCACCATGCCTAGAAGAGCTAGAGCAAGCAGGATTGAGCTATCAACATAAAATGAGACTCAAGCTACTAGACAAGACCCCTCTTAATAGTATGGCAACCTATACTAGCAATCCGGTCTTCCAACCAAAGACCAAGATTGGTAAAAGACTAGGAACACATCCTTAGCCTATGCTAGTCATATATTTGCCTTGAACATCTAACATGGAGTGATTTACTTGATGACGAACACCTCCACTCTGAGTCCAGGTTCTTGACTTGATAAGCATCAATACATGATGATTTCCTTTACTCTAAGTTCTTCACTTGAATATCATCAACACATGATGATCTTCTTTACTTCGGGATCTTATCTTGAATATCAACAACACATAATGATTTTCTTTACTTTGGGATCTTGTCTTGATGCTCATCAACACATAATGACATCCTTAATCCCGGATCTTGACTTGTCATGATGCCACCTAAAGTCTTCATCATCATAGGACCCCACAAGTCCCTGTCGCCATTCCAAATGGCGGTTGTCGAACCCGGGAGTAGAGGATCCTGGATTCTCTGTGTCTCACACACTAGTTCAGGAACAGCTAGTGTACATAGTCAAACAAAAGATGATAGCACAACCATAATATGCAATTTATTCGTAATAATTCAAGTTTATTACAAAGGCTAGAAGCCAAAAATAAAAGTACAAAGAAACCATAAATGATAAGTAGGCTACATGATTCGTCACAGGAAATCATCTGGGGGCGTAGCCTAGTTGTCCAAGTCCTCAACCTCCTTGTAGTACTCCTCCTCTGAACAACAATTTATTTAAGCAAGGTGACTACAAATAATTGTACTCCGCGAGTTACACCCAATAACAGAATTATAATGCATGCAAGTTTAATCAAGTGGGGCTTGTAGGGTTCATTTGCATAAAGTGATATTTTCCATTTAAATATATTCTTATTAAGTTTCAAGGTAGTTTAATTCATAACAAAAATCAATTTTAAATTGTCAATTTTTATAGTGGATAAACTCAATACAAATGTGGTAAAGGATACCCTCCTATCACATAGCTAACTGCCCAATTTTTCCATAAGGATTAACTATCCTAATTTTTCTGCTAAATTCATTTAAAAAAACAAAACCAATGTCTAACTTTGAGTGCCTTTGCTCATCATATCCATGACCGTGGACACAACTATTTGAATAGTTTTACACTCTGCAGAGGTGGTACAAATTTACCCACAAGAGATAATTTGCTTAAAATGTCGGCCAAGACACGCTTTTGGAGGCGTGCGACTAACCAATTAGCACTAGGCTTTTACAGTATTCTACACCAAAGTTATTATGCCCACTAAGGTTTCACTTCCATTGGGCTAACCACCTGATGGGAGCCCCCTCTTATGCCAAGTAGGAATGATGTCTAACCGACAACCACACATCAACAAGGCACAATTAACAATGAGGTGTTACAAATTATTTAGCCTAATCTGTCTCATTCAAGACTTGTGGTAGTATGGTGGAGATTAGTAAGATGCGGATCGAAGACCGGTCCTTAACCAACTTGGGCAACATTCCACAACCCTGGACTCGATCATTGAAATGAATCGATCCTGTGCATTGACTTGCACCATCCTAACATCCATTTTGCCTAAGTCTAAACCAATTTTAATTTATTTTACAAGTCAAATCATTTTCTAAAATTTCTATGGTAAAAAAAATACCACAGACTCATTTTAAATCATAATTGAACATTTTGGCTAAACTCCCCAAACTCAATACTTTCGGTCTAAGCTTTGACTAAGCATAAAGTTTTTTAATATGTTCTAGTTCATACTATTGTACCAACTAAATTTTCAACTAAGGTATCAAGGGATGTCTGATTCAATAACAAAATTGGCTATACATTGGAATTGGGAATAACTATAAATTTAAACAGGAATTTAAATTAACTTGAATATAAATAAGCATGCAATAATAATTTAAAATAGAATTTTAATAATTTAAATACTTGGATCAAATATGATCAAAGATGTAACTTGCCTTGCTTAAATGCTTGGTCGTCAAATAAACCTTGCTCTCCGGAGTCGTCAAAATCTATACGTGAAAATGAGCCAAATTCAAATAAATTAAAATAAAAATTCAAATGAGCTCCAAATTAAATAATTTCAGTTTAGATAGCTATAGCTTGATTTTAGATGAATTTAGAAATTTGAATCGCTGAAATTGGAGCTCGTATGAAGGGGAACGAGTCCTCGAAAGATTTAATTTCACATGAAATGATATAATTGGATTTTTTATAGAAATTATGGAGTTATTTTTCTAAAGGGTAATTGAATTTCTGGCCGAATTGCTTTTCTAATGAAAATGAGCCACTGACATGTGGGCCCAGGTCTATAGACCGGGTCCACAAAATGGTTCCTGGTCCACGGTGGATCGGGTGTGTGGCATAGCGTGGCTTGCCACGCATGCAGCCACGTGGGCTTAGGCGACTGAAGTGACGTTGACGTGGCACGCCATGTCAGCACAACACGGCAGCGGCTCTAGGACCAATGGTCGTCGGCGAACGGCGGCGTGACGGCAGCTGGTGGGGTGCGGAATAGAGAGAGGGGGCAACAGGGATTGTTTCTACCTTATGCAGGTGGCCGGAGGAGGATGGAGGCGACCAGCAGCGACGAGAGAGCGACGGCAAGATCTCTTCTCCGGCAAAATCGTGGCTCCGGTGGTGTTCCTTGGTGAGGGAGAGGTGGAAGAGGTTGGCGTTGGTGCAACAAAGCAATTAGTAGCAACCATGAAGCCGAGCTCCCACTTCTTCGACGGGAAAAGCTCGTCGGGGTTCGAGTGGAGGGGGAGATGGCACCAGGTTCTAGGGCTCTCGGGAGAGGAGCTGTAGGTGGAAAATGTGTCATGGGTGGAGTTGCGGTGCCAAGGGGCCTTTTTTATAGGGTGAGGGAGGCATAGAGGGGGGAGGGAGGCCATTATACGACGGAGATGGTGGCAGTGGAAAAGTGAGTAAAGGCATTTAAGAACGGGGATAATGACCGTAATGGGTGTGGGTGTGATTGGGGTCTTGATGGCATCGAATGCGCATGAAATCAGGGAGGAAAACATCTCGTTAATGAGCTTCAGAGGCTCAGTCATGGCGGCAACGCATGTCGTTGTGGGGAAGAAGGAAGGTGGAAGAAAGAGCTAACGCACGGGCCCGTCTAGGTAGCGAGATAGAGAGAGGGAGGAGGCCGGGTGGGCTAGCGGGCGTGGGCCGAGCGGAAGGAGAAATGGGCCAGAGGCAAAGAGATTCGGCCCAAGAGAGAAAACTGGATTTTTAATACGTTTTGAATTAGCGAAATTGCAAGAAATCAAATAGGCTTTTACAAAATAGCAAATAGAGTTCAAAAATTCTGGAAAAAATCGCAGAAATTCCCTAAATTATTTTGAACTTAACAGAATTATTTAGAACTTAAAGTTGGCTTTTATTTTTTCACATAAATTATTTTTAATTTCTGGAAAATAGGAAAAACCTTTTTAAAATCCAAAAATTCAAGAAATTAATTAAATTTATCTTTTCACTTTAAATACAAGAAAATCCTTAACTATATAAATTTTATTTTTGACTTTAAAATCCGTAAAATTGAAGAAAAACAAGAAATCTCTTTTAAAACTCAAAAATCTAATAAAATAATAACTTTATTAATTTTAATTTTGGAAACAGAACTTTGGGATGTTACATCAGCACAACCTACCCTATAAAAGACCCCAAAATTCTAGCATAACTCACTTTTATTCAGAAAAAAGAGAAAGAGGGGAGGGAAGGGAGAGGAGGAGAGATGAGTAGAGGGGACGAGAGAAGCTAGCGAAGAGCTGTCCGTCCGGTCGTCCACCCTTTAGGTAAGTTTTTTAACCGAATGGATTATACAGTTTTAGATGTACGGTTACGTAGTGTAGTATGTTGTATATAATCCTTTTCAGTGGGTAGTTTAGTTTTAGATATGTGGTTAATCGTGGAAATCTTGTTTACGTTGCAGTACGTCAAATATGTCGAACGCCACCAATTTCAAAATTTACTACGGTCAGGGGACTATTCTTGAGGGTCCCGAGGGGATTGATTTGCGTTATTTCCAATCAGCGACCGTGACCCTAAGAAGACCAGAGCAGCGTACATGGGGCGCTGTGATGCGGTGGTTGTTCCACACATTCGATTTGGACCATACTGTGTATGATTTGAGATTGAGTTGCTTTGCCAACTGAGCACCACATGGCACATTTTGGGAGTTAGTGCAGCTAAAGGTAACAAGGTCATGACAGTCATATGTACGCAGGGCGAGGGAGGAAGGTGGGATTTGGTCCTTCTGGCCTAGGCATATGCCAAGCCCACTCCTGCATCGGTGGCTAAACAAGAAGTGGGTGGTGATGCCGAAGAAGATGTCGGGAACTCCAGCCACAGCACGGCACACAGAATGGTCAAAGGTCCGGGGCTTGCTAATGCTTTCGATGAAGACCCTGTGGAAGGAGCACATTCAGTCTGGCAAGCTAGTGGGCTTGCTGACGAGGGTGAGGAGCTGGAAACTCTAGTCTAAAGGATGGATCTGGAAGACCAAGACTACATGACATTGTTAGAAGATGAAGGATGTGACGACGAGGATGCTATGGAACAGCAGGCGGTTCCATCTGAGTAGAATACATACTAGTTCGACAACCTCGTCGTTAATGAAGGCTCCCGTATGCCGTGCCATGGGAGTACGAGCAGAGCAAGGTCAGGTAAGGAGCTATGTACAAATGCAAGGAGGCCGTGTAGGAGGTGGTCAAATTCTGGGCCTTGTCAGTGTGGCGTACATTTACAATCCTTAAGTCTAACCCAAGATGTTACGACGTGAAGTGCGAAATAGAGGGATGCCCTTGGCGAGTGCACACATTTCAGTATAAGTGGGACACCTACTTGAAATGCTCTATATTGGTGCCTCACACATGTGTCGTCGCTCAATCAGTGCAGTCCCACAGGAACCTTTCATCCGGCTTCATCGTGAACATCATGTACGGTGAGATTGTGAATAATCTAGATTTTGAGTCACGGTCCATCATTCGGGTGATTGAGGCAAGGTTCTAGTACATAATCAAATATGCCAAGGCGTGTAGGGCAAAACAGAAGGCATTGGAATCAAGGTTCGATACGTTCGAAGACTCCTACCACAACCTCCCCAGCCAACCCCGAGTCATACAAGATAGAAGTCCCGGCACTCAAGTCGACATTCAAGATTCCACGCATTCGAAGTAGGGCAATAAGAGGGTACTGAAGCGAGCAATCTTCTCCTTTGGTCCATGCATTAATGCATTTCGACAGTATCGTCCAATCTTATGCGTGGATGGCACATTCCTGACTAGAAAGTACAAGTGCCAGATACTGACTGCAGTAGCAATGGACGACAACAATCAAGTTCTTCCCATGGCATCCGCATTCGTTGAAAGAGATAACATGGACTGCTGGTTGTGGTTCCTAAGGAATCTGAGGATTTCTGTTGTATAGGACTGCCCTAACGTATGTGTCATATATGATTGGCATGCAGGCCTACTGAGTGCAATAACTCAGCTACAACAAGGAGAGAACGAACAACTTCTATGGGCGGATCTGCAAAGCAGGTGGTGCAATAACTCAGCTACAACAAGGAGAGAACGAGCCACTTCCATGAGGCACTTGGGTGCAAACTTCTACAAGCAGTTCCGCAACAAGGACTCGATGAACCTGTTCAAGCGGTTATACAACCAGAACCACAAACGAAAGTTTGACGCACTCTGAAAGATTCAGGATGAGCGGACCCAGACATAGAGAAGGGAGGCAGTGAAAAAGGCCACTACAAGTGTGGGGACCCCAAAATCAAACTCGTTTCAAGTCAAGTGATTATGCCAGAGGCGCAACCCTTAACAAGAAACGAACATGTTTTCGAGTACCCAGATATGTGTCTCATGTTAGTTCCCAGGATCAACGACTAACATGCACATATCCAAACAACATTATATCACATGCATACATGATTTGAGTATAACAAGATACTATTCAAGAGTTAAGGAATTGAAACTAGCTCTACAGGAGCATTTTACACCATTCGGCCGACCGGCCAAATTTGAATTTAATAAATAAAAATCAGCAGCGAAAGAACATTAAATAAACAAGAATAGAATGAAAAGTAAACCGAATCAACCTTCCCAATGGTGTCCCATAACTTGCAAGGGCAACCAACTAGGATTAAAGCCGATGCGTTTGCCGTTCTCACCTGAACAAGTGGACAATCCGGTTGAGTATAAAGTTGTACTCGCAAGTCTTACAAGCAAAAGAAATATAGTAGATGCATTTAAGTATCAAAGGAAAGCTAGAAATGGTTTATTTTCAGCATAAAGAAGGTTGTTCAACGAGATACTGGTATAGATTTAATTTGCCATTTGACAAACTTTTAGAAACATAATAACAGTAAGTACTCCAATTCATGATCAATATTTCCACAAGTTAACCATCATGAAATCATACCCAAAGTGATTGTCCCACTCGGGCAAACTAACCATCAACACACGAACTTCCCGTTCGTGACAACATACCCATCCCAAACATACCCTGATCCTATTCCCATGATCTAACTGTGCATGGTCTCCCACAAGTGATGTTCATGACCGGAGACACGGCTATTCGAATAGATTTATGACTCTGTAGAGTTTGTACAGTTTACCCACATGATATAAATATATCTCAATATCAGCCAATGCACTCTTCCGTAGAGGTGTGACTGAGATATCATAATGAGGTCGTTACAATACCATGTGCTCACTATTAAACCACCCGAGGATATATACCATAGCAGACTATCAGTCGCCTGAACCACGGTTACACCTCGTTATGTAAGTAAGTCCTTGCGCAGCTACCCACAAATGCAAGCGATCCTTAAGGGCAGTCACATGCCCTCACTAGATTGACAACACAATAATAACAACAACAATTGCCAATCTAGTTGTGGTTTGATAGCTAATGCAAGACAAATTAATAAGCCAAGCCTTCGCCATTAACTCAGTGTGTGGTTGCACGTGAGACTTGGTTCAACACCACACTGACTGGGCCTTAAACACCCAGACAGGGCTACACAATTCCAGAACAACCTCTCATCATCACCCTACACCCGTCCAAGTTAAAAATATAAAGAACTCAATGCTCAAAGTGTTCACAAAAACCAGATTTAAAGATCTGATTACAATCCTCAAGTTCTAACAATATATTTGATTCATCTCGGCCGATGGACTAGCTCCATCAACCACTTTCGACTACAACTACTAGCATGACTAAGCATCGTTCTAAAAATCACCAAACACCCCATATAACATATAACCTTAAGCATCAATGGTATCTAGGTATTTAAATTTCAAAGGAAGTGAAATGCAGCAAAGAGGACATAACTATATCTACCCAATTGATATACAAGTATTTGAATTTAAGGCAATGCACATAATACTTAAAATCAACATAAACATTTTATTGAAATTAATAGGAGCAACATGGTCAAAGGGGGATTGCTTGCCTTTGCTGGTACCCCTTTTTCAACCTCAGGTTAATCTCACAAACACGTCTGAATCGTCGAAAAACCTAACGAAAAACGATATTGCGATAAATGCCAAATAAAGTCGAAAAATTCAAAAATAAAAAATGCATGAAATTATTGCAGTAGGTAGGATATGATTTTAGGTGAATTTAGGTTAAATTTTTAGTTCAATTGAAGTTCATTTGGATTTTCTATGAATTTTTCAAAGTTAATGTCATTAGTGTATAAATAATTCAAGTATCAAAAAATTTTCAAGTTGTGATGGAGATGAATTTTACATGTCACAGAAGAGATTAAAAATTCTATGAACAACAAAATTTGAATCACCTCATTTGGAGTTCATATGCATTTCTTATGTATTTTAGAAGTTAAATCAATTTTTAGTGTAAAAACAATTCATTCCAGATATTAATTTGTCTTCCAAAATTTTTAGGGACAGAAACATATTTCAAAGTTATTCCATTTAAATGTACACTAAAATTGAGAACTAACAAAATTGGTTTTACCCAATTTGGAGTTAAATTGAATTACTTATGAAAATTTGAAGTTTTAACCCATTTTCAGTGCAAAAGTAACTCAATTCGGAATTTCCAAAAGAATTAAATACTTTTTATACGCGCATTCAGCTAGCCACAGAGAATGACAGGTGGGGCCAAGGTCATTGCTGACTCGGTCAACATGGACCTGGTCAAACGACCACGCGGGACCCACGTGTCATAGGCTAGGTCCACGTGCACAGTGCATGGACCGTAGTGCACGCGCGGTCTACCGACGTGGGTTACTATGCACTTAATCCATTAGGGCCCACATGTCAATGACTCAGAGGCTTAACCGGGTTTTTTTTATAAGATTTGAAAACACGTTTAATACCGGTGGGACCTACATGTCATACATACATTAAGAACTTGATTAAATCTTAATGACAGATTAGCACCTTAACCTGCCAGTGGCTCGTCAGTGCTCCCGTGTGTGAGCGAGCGCAGCGAGGAAGGCAATCCGGCGGAGTAGGGGAGCTCCGGGCTCGGGACCAACACGTTCAGGTGCGCAATATCCTCGCGAACTCGTCGGTGGTGTCGCGGAGTCCGATGGTCGCCGGAGTTGAGCTCGCGGTGGTCGGAGGAGGAGCCGAACGGGCGGTGCTCATGGAGAAGAATCTGCAGGCTTCTAGAAGGCTCAAGGAGGTGTGCGTCGTGATCGCCTTATCACCAGGAACACGGAGCACCCGAAGATGATGACGGAGGATGATGGTGATGCCCGGAATGTAGACAGCGGCGGTCCACTGTTATTGGAGAAGACGAGGTCGCACTCCCTCAGTGATGCACCAAAATCAAATTAAACTCGCCAGAAGACTTAACAGGATGATGCGATCTCAACGGACAAGATGGCGTGGGGAATAACTCATCGTAGTGCCTACGAGCTAAGCGGCCGTGACCACTGGAGCTAGGACGATGAAGTTGCTCCTGATGATTTAGTGGGCGACAAGGGCTAGGACTGGCCAAAACGGGCGCGGCATCAAGAGTAGAGTCCGGCGGTGGGCTTGCGGGTTCGCGGGAGGCACCGAGATGAGCTCTAGCCCCTCGTCTTCTCCCTCGGCAGAAACAAAGAAGAGAGCGGTGAGAGCGAGAGAGTGTGAGAGGGAGAGAGATAGGTGAAGGCCAGGCGATGCGTTGTAGTTGGTCATGGAAGCAGGAGGTGGCAACGGTGACCACGGTGGCGAAACAAGCCTTGGCCAATCCGCATGAAGCGTCCTGGCGAGGAAGACAGCGAGCTGCGGCGATGGGGCCCTTCGTCTAAATCAAGAAAAGCAACCTTCTTGAGTGGGTTGAGTCGGGTCCAGGTCTGGGTTGGGCGGTGTGATCGAGCCAAGTTGGCTTGGGTCCAATCAGTTTGGAGTTTTGATTTTAATTCCTTTTGACCAAACTGCAACAGGTTTGACCGAACAACTAAAAATAGTAATTAAATTCTAAAAATTCTAAAAAATTTTGTGAGTGCTCCCAGATTCAAATGAAACCTACAAAAATTAGTTGCAGGTACTATTAATGCTCTAGTTATCATAATTAATTCCTTTTCAAATTTGCATTAGTGATTTGGTTTGGATTTTTATGAGGTTTGTTTGACTTCTTAAAAATTTGGAAACATTTATATTAATTTATGATAAATAATCTAGTATTTTAATAAATTATTTCCAACAACTTTTATACACATATTTTTCTGGATTCAATTAGAAGCTTGAATTTAAGTTAAAAGTTTTAAATTTCTAAGCAAACTTTATTACAGGCAATAGAAGTTTAAAATTGTGCCATAATTTACACACATAAACATGATATGCTTAGCTAAACCATATTAGAGATTTTGGGGATGTTACAAGAAGCGCTGACCAGGCCCCCGAAGCCAAAGCATTGCTCTGATTACCTGAGATGGTCCTAATCTTGGCGAGGAAGAGAAGCGCGGTGAAATATTTCTCGGACGTGATTGAGCACGAGCCTAAAGAGAAGTGGCCACTGCTACATGACAGGGGCGGTGCTCGATATGATGTCATGATAACCAATCTAGCTGAGGTATACAATTGGGTCATGCGCGACGCTAGGTGCCTCCCTTTGGTTGGTATTATGGAGGTAATTCTCCGCGATACTACAAATTACTTTATTGACAGAAGCAACAATGTGTCACTCGCCATGAAAAATGACAGACTGTTGTACTCCACCATGATCACCAAGTACATGGAGGAGAAGGGCAAGAAGGGTGAGATGCACCGAGCATTCAAGATGGGCACAAGGGAGTTGTGCTTTGAGATACTGTGCTGGGATAAAGGATCTCACAGGACGAACTGCGAGAGGATCACCCACGAGTGCACGCCACACCGTGCTAGTTGTGTATGCACTTGCAACAATCCTCTTCTTCTGCATAGGCCCTGCTCACATGTCATTATCGCATGTTCGACGGTGACGTATCATCCCGGCAAGTATCTCTCTGATTATTTCAACAAGGAGGAGGTGATGCAAACCTGGAGTGCAGAGTTGTATGGTTACGGTGTGGTTGGCCATTTCACTGGCCATCCGACCTGGGAGCAACGTATTTGGGTCGCAAACATTGATAGGCTGAAGGGAAAGGTTGGTCAGCGACAGGTACGACATATCAGGAATGACAAGGACGAAGCAGAAGTTGGGTGTCGTACAAAGAAGTGCTCCATTTGCAGGGAGTTTGGGCACATCTTCAAGAAATAACCTACGACAAATGGAATGTTTTTCTAGCTGATTACTCTGTAAAACATTTTTTTGTATAGGAATGACTTCTGACTGTTATGATTATACATACGTATCACCATGCATCACATGTACGTTCTGCCTATGATCCAATCATGGAGATAAATTAGGTTTAGAAAAAGGGAACTCTACATGATTATTGAACTGAGAAGCATATTGTATTATGGTCAGGTAATTATTATAGTTGTTTGACAAGTTGAGCCTAAAGCAGCAAGCATTTAGCTTTCACACGCACTGTCAAAATGGAAGGTGGCACAAACTACATCGTACTCTAAAAATAAATGTAGGCCGGGCATTTCAGTATCTAAAACACAGTATTCAGTCAAAAGATACAACTTAATCTGAAACTCTAGACTATTATCTTATAGTAGACCCACAATAATCATTTCATTTGAATTTCATATTTGCAAAAAAAATGCTGCAACTGACATCAGTCTGAAATAGTCTGCATTTTTAGCGCTCGTGCAATAGCCCTAGAACCTAAGATGAACATACACAAAAGTACAAAACCAATATTGCCATGTTGAGCAACACCCCAAAATTTGGTACTAAGAACCAAGGATATGTAAATGAGAGGTAATGAGCCTAAAAATCCAGAACTGTTAACAAACCAAGGATATAAGAATATTCATTAGGCCGATCACTTTTCTGTGTTCATTAGCTAACTTTCCCATAAAGCAAATTTTTAGAATCTGCACATAAGGAAGCACAGTTCTGGAAACACAACTGCTAACTACAAGCAATTTTGCATTTGCTTCTTGGTTTAGACTATAAACTGCACTAGATCTTAAGGGTAGACAACATAGTAGGTGGTGGTGAAGGCTGCTGACTAAAAATTAGGGAATACTCTTAGAAAAGAGATGGAACACAGGAAAACAAACTACTATTTAGCGTAAACAACATCTTACATCTTGTGTGTGTTTTCCGCAGTGGGATCAACGGGCTTGTCTGTCAGGACCCAAAAATGCAATTCTGGACCCTCTGTGTATAATGCACTAGTCCAGGATCACGCTAGTGCACATAGTGTCAACATAGATGAATGTCGATCCACACAAGACGATTAATAACATAAACGAGTAGTTTGATTAACAAATAATGGTTTTGACTTTATGGTCGAGTTTATACTTATTAAGCCACGCAGGGTTGACAATAAAGAAATAAGCAGCCAAACAGATAACTTCAGCAGAATCCCATCAATTTTCCACAGGCAACCGACTGGGATCAAGACCCTAACGATTAGGCACCTTCGGAGAACTCCTCCTCGAAAGCAGGCGAAGACTCCTCCACTTCTGTTGATTGATTATAGCAAGCATAAGCACACAACCGTACTTGCAATTCATACCACAGAATGCAATGATACATGATGGCTTATTCCAAAGGAATGGCTTATGTGGTTCTTTTGCAGAAATGCAACATTTATTTGAATATGAGTAATAGATTGAAAGGACAATTCAAAACAAATAAACAATAATAATTTTGACAGTTTGATTTCACAAAGAACACAAAGCCTAAACAAGTTATTCACACAACCATATGACTTAGATCACATAGCTCCCTTCCCAAAGTTTTTATGAAAATATACGCCTCGTGTGAAATCCCCGAGCATGTCCATGACCGCGGACGTGGCTATTCGAATAGATTAATTAACACTCTGCAGAGGTTGTACACTTTACCCACACGATACAACTAGTGTTGCAAGAACTAATCATAACAAAACATTTCAGAAACTTCATCTCAAGCATTAATACTCCCAGTGTGCTTAATCGCTATACCAACCCTTACACAGTGCTTTGGCATAACACACACCGTTGGACAGGGAAGTGGTGAATTGTCCCGCGATGCGACTACTTGGTAGTACACACCTCCACCCATCACTGAGTACCTAACCTACAACCTGAGTAATCAATGTCAAGACTCCGTAACCTACTAAGTTAGGCCCGTTCCATCAGGCATGTGGTCGTACAGTAAGGATCAGTTCAATGGCGCACAAAGTTAAGTCCTTAATTGACCAAGGTAAGACTTCCAATTTATAACTAACTATCATTTTCATATTTTTCCCAATCACACAGAGTCCCACCAATTCACACAGCTCCACTTGCCTCCGTCTAAATCTCTTTCCCATCCTGTTGATTAAGTGCAACACATGCCACCAACGAGTAATGACACATAGTGCACACAGTTTTATCACATGGTTCCATAATTACTTAGTCAGGTTTATACTTGCAACTCACATGAGATGATGACTCATGGCATAGCTAAGCAATCTACTCGTATCTAACTAACCCACGTTGGTGCTACAATATTACCCACTAAATAAACCAATCTAGGGTGATAAAAGATTATGACATAACAATAGACAAGGTGGATATAACAAATTGGATTATTAACTACACCCAAAAGCATTTAAATAAATACTTAAAGTAAATGCAATAATTTGAATCAAAGTAACTTTTGAAAACTGAGTTCAATATGATCAAAGGTATAACTTGCCTTGGAATATGTACTGATCTTGCTCTTGATGCACTCCTTCTTCTTCAAAGTTCCCCGAAGTATCGACATCTACTCGCAAATGAAGTAAACAAACAAAACAAATAAATAACAGAGGTAAAACAAACTCCAAAAATTAAATAAAAATATCAAATAAATAGATCTCAAATTTAGATGAATTTATAAATTTGAATGAGCTCAATCGGAGTTTGGATGCAAAAGATATGGGCTTTGGGATATTGAAATCACATGAAATAATGAAAATCAGAATTTCATGAATTTACTGAATTACTTTTATGAAGGGAAAGGAAATTATGACATCGGCATGATATTAGCAAGGCTTTTTGGCTGAGAAAGAATTAAAAGAAATTGGATTTATGTGTGGGTCCCACTGGTCATTGACTGGGTGCACCATGGATTGGGTTCACAAAGGCTTTGGCTCGGATGGAAATTTGGTGTGCCACATGGCAGCTGACCAAGACGTGATGAGGACGCCACATAAGCTGCCACGGGGTGACACATCAGCAAAAAGGATGACATGGCCAAAGAGAAGCAAAGGACACCTGGGGCAGCCATGGCCAGTGGCTTGAGGTCTTCGGTCGTGGTTGGTTCCGGCAACAGAGTGATGCCCGAGAGGATCCTAAGGGGGCATCGGATAGGCGCTAGCATGGGGATCACAGAGGAGACCTCGGAGAGAATCGAAGATGGCCGTAGCGAAGGCAATGCCGAGATGACTGGAAGCGAAGGGAGTGGCCAGTGGTGGCATCTCAGCGGCAAGAAACCCAAGAGGGAGGGGGAAAATCAGATGAGGGCAATGAAAGACACACGCTCAGCTAAGCTCAACACTCACCGACGCAGTAGATCGAACAAGATGGCCGGCGGTCGGATTTGGGGCAACAGTGTAGTTGACAATGCGGTGGTTCCCTAGAGCAGATAATGCGAGCACCACGGAGAACGTTCAAGCGCGATCCCGATGGCGGCGACGATGCGGGCTGAGGAGGTCGGACGGTGGAGAACTCTGGCGAACAAGACCTTCGGCGACTAGCTCTTTTTCTGTGGATTGCGGCACAACGAAGACGAGTTAGGGCCGGCTCCTTAGGGCAAACGAGGGAAGAGACACTAGCAAAACTTTTGACGTGGTTTGGCAGCCTTATAAAGGGCTGGAGATGGGAATCCAAGGTGAGCACGGCACAGCGTTGTCGGGTGGCATATGGACTCAAGGAGTCCAGCGTGAAGACGGGAGGAGGAAGACGCCCACGTGCGCTGCTGTGATGACGGGGCCACTCGGTAGCAGAAGCAAGAAAAGGAAAAGCCAAGGCAGGCACTTGGCTGGGCCACACGCACAAAAGGATCGGACGGGCGGCTTGGACTTTGGCTCGGCTATGCACCCGCGCGAGAGGAAACCAGGAGGCTTGGGCTGCTCTGGCCGGGAGAAAAGAAATAAGCAGCCGGGCTAGGAAAGAAAGATGAATGGGCCAGCGGTGGAAGATGGAAACGGGCCGAAAACAAGAAAGATGGGCCAAAGACTTAGGATTTCGGCCCAAAGACAAATCTGAGATTTAATAATAGTTTTCCTTTTTAGAAAATAGCAGAAACTTAGAAAATAGCAAATGCACTTGGAAAAATTCTAGAAAAATATAGAAAATATATCCAAGCACATAGAATCCAAATAAAATAGTTTTGACAATTGTTCATGTTGACTTTAATCATATTAAATTATTTTGGTACTAAAAGTCCAATATTAAGCTTTTTGAATTAAATTCAAATAAATCCAATTGGTGAATTTTCTCCCTACTAACTAATCAAAAGATCTTTAAAGCTCAGAAAATTGGGATGTTACATTGTCTTTGTCCGTGCAAACAACATCGGCCTCAGATTGGTACTCACTCTCTAGACTCTACAATGAACACATGTTTGACCAGCTAGGTATGGAAGGGCATACAACTTTTGCTGGCAGGATGATGATATAGAGGGTAAATCGATGTTAATAGGAAAGGAATATTTAACGAATAGATGGCGGTACTGATTACTTGGCTGTGAGTGGCCGATAGTTGAAAATTTCCTTTTTGAGTAGAGTGCACCACGACGTGTGGGTTTTGTATCCTAATAATATAGGAGAAGAGCACAGCTATATGAAGCACGATAAAGAGAAACACAAAACACTGGAGCAATTATAGACAGAGTGGGAGAGAGGAAAATACACTTGGAATGTTGTTCTCTTTCGGTCGTGCATAGGTGCTGTGGAGAAGGTGGTGTTTGCTTTGGTGCTTGTGCAAGCATGAAGACACGCTATCTTAGAAGGCAAAAATAGCGAATTTAATTTTGGAGACCAGACGAATAAAATAACAACCAACTGTTAAGAATAGTGTCTTTATGAAATTATGCAGAGGTCTAAACTGGAGTGAAAGATGCCTCATGAATATTTCCCTTTGGCCTTAGATGTAGGAAATACCATTGGAGGGAATTACTGTCACAATCTACTATAGAATGACCATCCTACAACCACATAGATATTGATAAAACATGAGCTAGAGGCGCCCTGCGCCCCTCCCCTCTCCCCTACAACAAAGATAGAAAAGAGCAACACGATGTTAGGACGACATGTCAATACATGAGGTAATAAAAAGACCGTAAGCAACCGAATAGCAACGGAACAACCACTATATCAGATGATAAGTATACGGGGACAAACAAAATGATCTATATTGGCATAAGCACATATACAATAAAAACATGAAAGGTAGGACTAAATGGGAGCTTACACCGTTGGAGGCAGAGCAGGCGAAGCAGGAGAAGCACTGCCATCACGAGGAATTGGGAAGACAATAAAACAACCTTTAGTGAGCACAGCAACAGAAAGAAGTGAGCACAATTCCATGGATATGCGCCCAACAACAGAAAGAAGAGAGCACAACAAAAAAACCCATCCACGACGAACGAAGAAGGCAACACATCGAAGACAACACAGACAGAAGAAGCAATCCGAAAATGAAGAACGTGAACACAAGTATCTGCAAAAGAGAAGAAAGAAGTGAGAGAAACAAAACAACGGTTGAAAGAAAAACGAGAAGAGAAGAGCATAGTGGAACCATCCATCGGGTCAGCGAACCGCAAAGACCAACATGTGGAAAAGTCGAGGCGAACAACGCACACAAGGTTGATAATGGGCCTGTAAGAATAGAGGACGCATCAAAAGGAATCGAAGAGAAAAAAGCCGGCGCAGACGCAGGTGAACGGGAAAAGGGAAACGACGATGGCGAAAGGCAAGTACAACGGGAAACCGATGAACGCAAAGAAAGTGAAGAGAAAAACCGAAAGAAAGAACGACACTAACAAACAAGCCAAACAGAAAGATAAAAGACTGTAGGCAACCAAATGGGCGCAGATCCACGAGTAATAGCATCCTCTTCCCTCACCCAAAAACAGCAGGCAAGGCAATGACGAAATGACTAGGATCCATCCACAAACGGCGAAGGACCACGCACAACCAAACTGACATAGATCTAGAGAGGAAGAACTTCCTTCTCCCAACCAAAACCACAGACAAAGCAACCATAGGGCGAGTAAGAACCAACGATAAGAAGAAGCGGAACGAAAAATGCGAAACCCACAGCAAGTGAAACCAAGGAGGTGAAAATCACAGAAAAAAGCAGGGTGAAGGAGAAGCGGCGACAGGAACACTTTCTTTCCCCAAATAAAACCACGGGCGAAGGAACCATAGCCCGAGTAGGGACCAACGGCAAGAAAAAGTGGAATGAAATGAAGGAGCCACAAACGGCGAAGGACCACGCGTGACCAAATCGACATAGATCTAGAGAGGAAGAAGACTTCCTTCCCCCAACCAAAACCGCGGACGAAGCAACCATAGGGCGAGTAAGAACCAATGACAAGAAGAAGCATAATGAAAAAGGCGAAACCCACAGCAAGCAAAACCAAGGAGGCGAAACTCACAGGAAAAGTAAGGCGAAGGAGAAGCGCCGGTAAGAACACTTTCTTCCCCAAACAAAACTACGAGTGAAGGAACCATAGCCCGAGTAGGAACCAACAGCAAGAAGCCATAGAACGAAATGAAGGAGCTGAGAAATGTAGGAAGGAGCAACAAGAAGGACAAGCGACAACAACACCAGACGAAGAGGGCGGACGGGCGACAGAAGCGAGGAAGACCGAAGAGGAGTGACACAACCAAGGAGAAAGAAACTAAGGGGTGAGGTGGGGAGTAAAGGCTGAGCATACGCATGAGAAACGAGACACCTACCACACGGAGGCATGGACCGACGCAAGCACACAACTAGTTGAGCGAAACATCCACAGGGCGTGACTAACCAACATGCGCAAATCGAACAACTAACAAAGCGCAGGGTAGCATCAAATGGCAAAGGGAAAAACCGGCGATGTGGCCAACCACTCATCGCCCCTTTTTGCCTCCATTTAACCGACAGGATCCTTTGCTATGACAATGAGGTCACCTATCACTATGAGTTTCCAAAGTTTAGCATGAGGGTCTAATTATGCTGCTTGTCGCAGGGAGGCAGTAGGATTAGCACACAAAAGAGAGTTTGCAACTGCAAGTCTCTTAATACTACTTGCCATCTGGTCAGACATCGCCTCCATAATAGCAAAAGTCAGAGATCTTGTTAGATTTTTTCTAATTTTGTTTTTCAATTCAAGCGGAGGTATATGAATATGTTGCACATTGTTGTGCTAAGTTTGCTTGTAATAGCCATGGAATTTCAGAGTGGTGTTCTATGTGCCCCTCATTCCTATCTCTATCCCTTCGAATGATTGTTTCGCTCTAATCGAGTAATAAAGCTCTCGGTTTCCTTCCAAAAAAATACTACTTGTCATCTCATTCATTCAATACTTTGCCACCACGTCTTGCTGTGTCACTCAATGGTTTTTTGCAATGTGATTTCAGACGCTTATGCTTATTATCCGAACTTGAAAATAGGTTACCACTAGCTTCCAAGCCAGTTAGGTTGCTGTGAGCAACAGTGTTAAAGAGTCATTCCCGTCATCATCCATCGTCAAAGTATAGGCCTCTAAATCCCTCATACACTCGGTTTCATCGCTTTTACTTGTAGCATTAACATTGGACTGGCTAAGAGCAAGTCAACCATCTGCTTGTGGATCATTTATATTGAAGGCTTCAACACAGACTATTCACGCACTCCCAAATCACTGTTCACGTAGCGATCCTCTACATTACAGTAGAGGATCAACATCCATAATTCTTCCAAGAGATGGAAGAACTTGACAGGTCTAGTAAGGCAATTGAGGCTTTGAGGGACGGAAGGGAATTGAGTGGGTGTTGCTCTAAAATTTCACGAAGGAACTCTTTGTACGCAAATTTGGTCGTAAATTTACAAGATTGCTGGTGTACGTTACTAATTTTTTGTGATCGTGCCAAATATTGGTAGCAAACTAAGCGTTTGCCAAATTCTGTAGGTATTAATGTATTAATCCCTTCGTCCTTTTTTATTTCATGTTTTGACTTTTCCAATCTCCAAGATGCAACTTTGACCATTACTTTTTATCAACTTTTATATTAAGATATACTAATAAAATTATTATATTATGAATATATATTTTTTTAATGAAAAATCTAATAATATGATTTTTATATAGTCAATCTAGCATCAATCAGAAAAAAGAGAACATTGGCCAAATCCTTACCTAACAGCATCCCCTCCTTAGCGCCATCTATTGTGAAGAAAGTTCCAGCATCAATCAGGAAAAAGAGGATGGTGGTCGAAGCCTTACCTAATGGCACCTAGATTATGAATATTAGGGGCTTTCTGTATGTCCAGGTTCTTACCCAGTACCTTGTACCGGGGGACTTGCTATAGACCGTCCAGACAATGCAGGGGCAGGAAGATACTATTGACTGGCAATGGGAAGCCTCAAGCCAATACACTTCTAGATCGGTCTACAAGGTATTCTTTCATGGGTCCCTGAGCTTTGTCTATGTTGTACGCCATTTAGAAATCTTGGGCACCTTTGAAATGCAAATACTTCATGTGGCTAGCAGTTCATCGACGATGTTGGATAGCCGATTGCCTAGAGTGTCGTGGCCTTCAAAACCAAGGACACCGCTTCTTATGCCTCTCCTCTCAGGAATCTATCAATAATCTCCTTGTTGGGTGCGCGGTCACATCCCAAATTTGGTTGCGGTTCCTCTCGCGTGTAGGATTGCGGTGCTACCTGCCGGTGGGCCAAACCAACATGGAAGAGTACTTGATCTCAATTCGCAAGTTGGTCTCGGGAAACGAAGGAGGGCGCTTGATTCATGCATCACCCCTGGTCTCCAGATGATTTGGAAGGAGTGAAATAACATAGTGTTCAACAACGAGGCCACAACGTCCAACCTTGTGCTTCAAAGGATTCGAGATGAGTTCAGCTAGTAGCGCATGGCAGTAGCTCAATGTTTAGAGGCGCTATCACAATTGGAGTAGTACTAGCTACAGGCCTGGTTGGTTGTCTAGCCCCTCGGTCGGTTGCCTAGGTTTTCCCGATCATTCTAATTTGTCACGAGTTTCTTCACTGTAATGCTCTACTAAGGCGGTCTAAGAATGCTTTGGTAGTCTTTATATTTAATTATTGTATTCACTTCTTCTTCTTAATGGAATGATGTGTTATGTTCTTGTGCGTTCTTGAAAAAAATATAGTCAATCTAGATGATTTTAATATATTAATGGTAAAGTTTGACGGCACGATGGTAGTACATCAAATGAAGGGAATACATTTTTTTATTTGGTTTGTGAGCAAACGGACACCGCCTTATGGGCTTTATGGCCTTATCCACGTCTGTGCCAACACATGTGATCAGATCAATATCCGCTCCAACTTGCGTGCACGAGAGTTTCTCCGTCAGTCAGTCCAACAGCAACAGCACTGAAAAAACTGAACACATCCTCCGACAAACTACTCACTGCCCATTCGACACCAGCCCATCCGCCGGAGATGCTGTGCCGATTCGCCGCGCGGCGGCTCCGGCCGCGCGACACCCCTGCCGCCACCTACCACTCATCGGGGGCCGTCCACGCCCACGGAGGAGGCGCCTCCTCCGTCCTCCCCGACGCGCTCGACCGGGGCTCCGACGCCTACGCCCGCAACGCAGCCGCTGTCGGCGGCCTCCTCTCCGACCTGCGCTCCCGCGTCTCCCAGGTGCGTACCGCCGGCGCCTCTCTCTCTCTTCCTTTGAGCTTCCTTTGTTTACCCCTTCTCTCCTAACGAAACAGAAGGCCGTGGAGTGCCCCTCTTGCAGGTGTTGGGCGGGGGAGGCGCGGAGGCGGTGAGGCGGAACACGGCGCGGGGGAAGCTGCTCCCCAGGGAGCGCATCGACCGCCTGCTCGACCCCGGCGCCTCCTTCCTCGAGCTCTCTCAGGTCGGTGTCATCACTGGGACTTCGCCTTGCAATGGTCACTTGATCAGGCGACGGTGTGCACTCAACTGTATGTTGGCATGTTTATCTTAGTTATTATCACCATTAATTTGGAATTGGGACTTGGGAGAGTATGGAACTCAATGTTGTTGCATGGCAGCAGGCACTCCCTTAATCAAGTAGTGCATAAATAAGCTTTTGGTGCCCAGTTGAACAATGAAAATACACCCACTGTTGGAATAGTGCCCCCTTGCTCATGTCTTCTGAATTCTAAAGCAAACTTGATTATGGAAACTTTATCAGTTTCATCTGAGTAAAATGTTACTGGGGTTTTCACCCTGTGGCTCTTTAAAAAATGCCTCTTTACACTGCCTTTGGAATTATGCGGTACATATACACTTGATAATGTAAGTACTAAGTATACTGACGTTGAAATGCAAAAGCGTCTTAACTGAAATTGAGATATTCTGCATCGAGGTATCCTAGGATACAGCATAGTACAATTTGTCAATTTGATGAATATTACCCTTTATAAGTTAAAACATCTAAAACGTAATCCTTCAAAGTATCAAGAAATTCTTCCAAAGTATGCTACTTTTTGTATTTCTAGTTGTTTCATACATCAAACATTCGTACTTTCAAGAAGACAATGAATGTAAGTCTGAAGGTGACAATTAGTCCAGGACACACATTTAACTGAAGCACCAGTCTCTTCCGAGTTTTTTTGGTGTCCTGAAGTAAATTGCCCCTAAATATTCATAGTGTCGATATCTGGTAGGATGCTCCGGAATAGAAACGAATGTTGTCATGGCTGTGCATCCTGTTCTAGACAATCAGCTGTTGATGGGTACTTTTTGCAATAAAGCTTGCAGGTTCTGATGTTTATGAGGAAGCATTACCATCAGGGGGTATAATTACTGGCATAGGACCTGTCCATGGACGATTATGTATGTTTGTGGCCAATGACCCAACTACAAAGGGAGGCACATACTATCCTATCACTGTCAAAAAGCATCTGCGGGCACAGGAAATAGCTTCTGAATGTAAATTGCCTTGCATATATCTTGTTGACAGTGGAGGTGCTAATCTCCCAAGGCAGGCTGAAGTTTTCCCTGACCGTGATAATTTTGGTCGAATATTCTACAATCAAGCTAAGATGTCTGCAGATGGTATTCCTCAGATTGCATTAGTTTTAGGTTCTTGTACTGCTGGTGGCGCTTATATTCCTGCAATGGCTGATGAGAGCATAATAGTTAAGGGAAATGGAACAATATTTTTAGCCGGTCCCCCCCTTGTAAAGGTTAGTATTTCTGCCTACCATTTTGATTATTCAGTTCATTTTTTGCATGGTGAGATCTTGACCAATATCTAAATTATGTGTTAAAGTCTAAAGGATCAATTCTGTAGGCTGCTACAGGAGAAGAGATATCTGCTGAGGACCTTGGTGGAGCATCGGTGCATTGTAAGATATCAGGAGTGTCTGATCATTTCGCACAAGGTATACTTTAACAGCATTTACTGTATAATATGACGTGGTTACTGCCCTTTTTCAATATAACTAATGGAGCAAGGATGGTTGGCTCACATTCTTTAAAAGATGCAATTTTGTTGTGTTTTTAATGTAAGAGTTCTCAAATGCAATGTTTTTTTTTTCTGTCATGTGATCGCATCACAGTCATGCTTCTTTCTGTTGTTATTCTTCTTTTTTCTATTAAAAAGTATATTATTAAATGATGTCTCCAAACATTCATATGGAGAGTGCCAATTGTTCTCAAGAAAATTGCTTACATACCACTATGCATGAACTCTTTTCCCAACACACCAGTCAAACTGTGCTCCTTGCAAAATACCACCACAAAACATTAAGAACAATAACGTGTTAATGGCACTGTTTTGCGGTGGTAATCTTGCAGGTTCCAAAATTTGAGTGGTACATTGGGAAAACCGTTCGAACTCATGTATATGTACTATATAGTCATTTTGCCCTTATTTGTTCCTCTATATTTTTTTCCTGATTTGTTTGATCATGCAAACTATTTCCACACTGTCATACTTGGCCTGTTGCTTTTACTCATTTCCTTTTTTTCTTATGTTTCTTTTGTGCATCATTGTGGCATTTTGAATCTCCCTATTTTAAACCATAGACGCACCTAAGGATGCAAATCCCGGAACCGGTGCAAATCCCGGTTGGAGGCCGGTAACGGTAACCAGCCGGTTACCAGAAAAATCGGAAATAAACCGGATGAATTTCAAAAATTGAAATTTGAAATGGGGCTGTTGTTAAACCGGTTACCAGGAAAAACCGCTTGGAAAAACTGGAACCAAAATTGGAAAAAACAGAGAAAACCGGTTATGGGTAATTAGCAATTGGAAGAATGCAAATATTAATTAAAAAGTGTTTAATGAAGTAACAATCCTGATACATAAGGCCTAAAAAAGGCTTATTTAGCTCATACAATAGGTAATATATAGGAAGTGCAATAATTCAAGCATATTTATTAGAGGAATAATGCAAATATTAATTAGAGGATATTGGGACTTGCCCATATTTAGCTCATACAATAGGTAATCTAGCACAAACAAAGGTCTAAACCAACATAGGAAGTGCATTATGCAGTCATAAATTCAAATTTAAATTTGAAAATTTTGGCCGGTTTTTTTCATACCGGTAGCCACCGGGATTTCCGGTAACCGCCGGGATTTTTATCCTTGGATGCACCTCTTATCATATGTATCATTTTTTTTTTCTGTACATATAAGTTGAATTTTATTATGATGTTTTAGACAACTTCCGCACTGTAAATTGATGTAGATGAACTTCACGGGCTTTCAATGGGGAGAAACATTGTGAAGAACTTTCATTTGGCTGCTAAAGTAACAAATGAACAAAGTCCTGCTTGTGATTACCAAGAACCATTGTACGATGTACATGAACTTCACGCAATTGCACCAGCTGATATGAAGCAATCTTTCGATATTCGCTCAGTAATAGCTCGTGTAGTTGACGGAAGTGAATTGGATGAATTCAAAAAATTGTATGGAACGGTACGGATTTCTCTTATACCTGGCTATCCTTTGCATTCTGTATCTTGCACATTCTGCAACTCTATTTGTTTCACTTTACATTTATGCAGACACTGGTGACTGGTTTTGCAAGGATATGTGGGCAGCCGGTTGGAATTATTGGAAACAATGGCATTTTGTTTACTGAGTCAGCGCTAAAGGGTTCCCACTTCATTGAGTTGTGTGCTCAGCGCAATATTCCTTTGATATTCCTTCAAAATATTACTGGATTCATGGTATGGTATCTTATTTACTTTTCAGTTCACTTCTTTCATTTCAATACCCACTGCACACATACTAAATAAGCTTATTATTGTGTTGACATTCTTCTACTAGCACAAATCAAATCATTATCTGCATAGACTTGTGCAGTTGTGCTCATCATTACCCATGAATGCAAGGATGAGTCTGTTAGGACTTGTTTGGGAAGTCTATTCCCGGCCGGGATCCATGTGGATAGGTCGGGAATTTGAACTGAAATCCCGACCGATCCATGTGGATGAACAGGGATTTTGGCCTAACCAAACAAGACCTTATAGTTAATCTACACAATATTACCATATAGTTAAATATATGTGTTAAAATGAAATAAGTTCCTTTTATTCAGTTTGAAGCTCTACCTGTAATTATGAATTATCATTGTGCAATATTTGTTATAAAACTACAGTGCTAATGTATATGTTGTGTGAGCATTATTTGTTCCGCGATGATCCATTATTGTGAACAATGGTAGATTGTTGTGCAGAATCAATTACTTCTGTGAGCTGCAGGCACCCAAAATGCACCCAAATCTATTTCTCGGACTTACATTATAATATTTTTTGTATTTTTTCATCTAATATAAATATATAAATGTAATGTACCAAGGATTACTGGACACCTGTAATTTTTAATGTGTTGGAAATTACCCTGGCATCATTTGGCACACAAAACTTCTATTTCATGGGTCTGTATTGTAGTAACCAATAAACCAGTTTCACCCCCATTACACAGCACTTATCCATTTTGTTGGAAAATGAATTTTTTTTTTCACATTTTTAACAGTTCAGGTATAATTGTATTGTACACCTAAATACCCTTGGGTCAGTACCACGTAACAGTTGATAGCCCATTTTATGCAGTATATATATTTTTCTTTCTTGTGAACATCAAATGAATTATCAAGAGTTCAAGACATCAAACAAATTGACGCAGTAACACTGTTTTAATCACGTGAATAATGTTATATAAACCTCAGTTATTATTATCTTATATGTGAAATTTTGTATTCTAACTCTAGGGTTTACTGTCTTGTCCGTATGTAAGAAGAAATGGTTCTGTGCCCACCCAGTTTTTGTTTGTGATTTCTGTTGAACTCGTTGTAATGTTTATTGGCCTCAATAAATGAGACCAGGGGTTTTTTTGTAACATCCCAAAAATTCTGAACATTTGAAATCATTTAAACATGTGATTTTTTAAAAAAACTTTTTTTGTTACGCTTCATCGATGTTCAAATTTTTTAGTTGCTAATTGAAACCTCAACCCTAAAAAAAAAATGAATTCAAACCAAGTTTAAAAAGAAAAGGAAAAGAAAATAAATTGAAATCCCAAAAGTGCGGCCTGGGCCGAAACCACCTCTTTTTTTTTTTCCTTTCTTCCTCTCTCTTCCTTTCTTTTTCGCCTTGGCCCACCAGCCAGCGTAGCCCCGGCTCTCTTTTCCCTCTTGATCCACACGCCAGCCTCCCTCCTCTCTGTTTCTCCCACGCCATGCCCGCCACTAGCGCCATGCCATCGCCAGCTCCCGTCGTCGCGCCAACTACCCCTGTCACACATGCCACCTGGTCATGTCACCTCGCCCCCTCCCACCTGCCCCATCTCGTCGCCGCCACTGCAGCCACATGAACCACGCTCACTCCGACATCATCTCGTCGCCCGATCGCCAACGCCCCGCGCTCGGCCTGCCTCCTCCTCCTCTCGCGCTCGCCACCAGGCGTCTGCTGTTCCGCGTCTGCCAGCGTCGCGATTAAGCGCGTTCGCGAACGCCGCCTCTTCCTTCCAGCCGCGCTCCGCGCCCGCTTCCGTCGCCTTGCACCCGTCACCATCCACTCATGCGCGTGCGTCATTGCTCACGTCGTCATGCCTACCCTCATGCTAGCCACGCGCCACTCGCCTCCCTACTAGCACCATACCACATCCGCCCTCGCTCGCCACGCGCATGTCCCAACTTCGGCTCGGTAGCGCCAGAATCGCCACACTCGTCGCCTCGTCCTACTTAAACCCATGACACAGCCTTCTTCCTCCTTTGCCTCCCCTTCTCTCTTTCTCCTCGCGCGAGCGACCCCATTTAGCTACAGTGCCTCGTCGAACCGCGTCGCCGCTCCGGTGAAGCCCCAACACGCGCCATCGCCGCATCCTCCACATCGTGTACGCCACCTCCATCCACTCTCCCCTCTCCACACCCCCCCCCCCGCGCGGTTCGAGTTGAGAGGTAGGGCTTGTCGTACCCATGACGGCCGCCATGGCCACCACCACTTATGTCGATCCGGTGAGCTGCCATCAAAACCTTTCGCGTCGCATCGTGTTCTACCATGTCACAAACATTTCCCCTCAAATCAATTTCGATTTTTCTTCCCAGGAGCTCACGTCGCGGTTCTCTTCTTCCACTCTGGCCGAAAACCTCCATCATCGTCGCCACTTCCTACCTGGTAAGCCCCTCCTCGATTCCTCTTGAATGGAGCATCCTCAGACCACCCTCTCTCCCCCACCACTCACTTGTGCTTTCCCTCTCCATAGCGCTGTATCGACCACAACACGCCGCCACCGGCTCTCGCCGCCACGCTACCTTGGCTTCCCCCCGGCTCCATCATACGTCTTGGTGAGTTCCCCTCACGGCCGTGGAAGAAACAAAGGGGCGCTGTCGCGGTGAGGTGGAGGTGGAGGAGAGCAGGGATCTCGTCGGTAGTGCAGCTGCGCTTGTGACTCCACCATGGGGTCGAGTGGGGACGAGATGGCCATATCGGTATCTGGAATGATATAGAGCCTCGTGCCTTGCCCACGCTGCACCCGTTGCTGCACGCATGTCTACGGCCGTGCCTGTGGCGCTAACTACGTCCATCTCCAGGGCCGAGGTTGGGCTAGGGAAGACGGCGGATGAAGGAGGATGACTACCACGGATTGGGAGGACGTCACCGAGCCTAGAGAATACAAATCGGAGGCTCACTCGCCTGCCGCCATCGCAATCCACGCGGCTCGCTTGCCGGGCGCCGTCGCAATTCTCTTTCGCTTGCCTGCCGCCACCGCCTAGGGTTCGAGAGGAAGGGAGAGTGAGGACCGAGGAGGTGAATGGGTGGGGATTCGGTCTGGACACGGGGGCCGGGGACAGTCGGGAGGCAAAGAGGCAAATGAGGACGAGCTAGACGAGCCGACCGAGCTGCTCGCGAGTGGATCGAGCTCGGCTCGAAAAAAATTGCGAGCCAGAAGTTAGGCTTGGCTCAGCTTGGAAATTCATGACCCCGAGCCGAGTTGGCTCGCGAGTCTTGAGCTATTTTTCCAGCCCTAGCTCCGGCCACTGCACACCGCCGCCAACCGCCATGCCCGCCTCCGTGGCCTTCTACCGCTATGAACCGCCTCCCTCAAGACCCATTTTAAATAAATTTTGGCCATGCAAAACCCTCTCTCAGCAAGCATTGAGCGCCGCTCAGACCACCTTTGCCCTCATCTGCTCCCTTCTCTACTGTGTTCTCTCTCTCTGTATGTTGTGTAGGAGCAGCTGACCAGTGGGCCCCCTACAGTGATAGATTGAATGGGGTTAAGCTGTCAACTAAGGTAATTACATCAGTTAATGTGCTACTAGCATGTAGATAAAATACCAGAATTGAATTAGAAGCTTGATTGAACCCTAAGCCAATGACAACGGCCCCCACTAAGACTTGAAGGTTATCAGGAAGGGAGTCAGTAGGTTAGTTAGTCATTATAGTTAGCACTTTGCAAATTTAATTGATGATTAGTTCAAAATGGTTAGTGTGCTAGCAAGCAAATAACTTAAAAGAGATTAAGTTCAAGTTAGAGTTGTATAACATAAAGAGTCCTACTGACATGGGCCCTAGGCCATTGCTATATAATAATGGGACAGCCGAAAGGTTAATCGAGGAATAAGTCTAGTGACGAGGGGATTGATAGGAAGTAGTCATATAAACAATAAGGAACATCTAGGTGGCTATTAACCCTAGGTCATCAACAATGACTAAGTTGAGGTGTAGCTCATTCAACTAGCACTGTCGATGGGAATGTGATATGACAGGTATGCCTCACGCTTAACTAGGTTTTGCGGTAGTGTCAAAGATACCAATGACCTAGGAAGTGACTGGTAATCATAATGACATAAGCTCACATATACTTAGAACATAGAATAAGCAGGAGAATAAAAGTACATGTATGTGCATGTATGTCAATTGACATATGGACCATGCTAGTAGTTGGTTAAGCAACTGAGTGTGACCTCGACATTTAGAATAAAATGCAAAGTAAAGTGTAGTAGTGATAAACCCTAACGAAGGTTAGTGGTAGCTGTGACCTAGCTTCATGCTAGTGATAGCAATCAAGACAATAGGGTCGATCGCTAAGCGAAGGCTAGTACGTAGGAGCCCATAGGCCTTGTATAGTAGTTATCTACTTAGCTAGAAGTAGTCATTAGCAAGACGCTATAACTAAGGACCAACCTAATGTAATATGTTCACTTTAGTGTATGCCAATTCATGTAAGTAAACCATACCTCACGTGTCGGTGGGACTTATCTTTTGTAGGTTCGAACCCTTGCACCTACACATAGGTTTCATCTGACTTTCATGGAACTTCCTCAATAGATAGTAAGTAATAACTAAATGAATCATTAAGTCGACTAGGCATCGCATGTAAGCATCAATGAGTTCCCAGGTGGATAATAGTAATCAACTACCAAACAACATCATATAACCTCCAGCTATCACCCATCGCTATCCGCTCCCAGTAGGACACTTCTTGATCCGAATGTGGATAAGAGAACCCTACCTAGCAAGGTGATCTCTCCCATCTAGGTAACCGATAAGGAAATATTCCTATGAATATTCTCTCCCTCCCGTTGGAGTCCTAACTCCTTGCACTAGCGGACTTTCCAAGAGCTCGATCCCTCTCGCCCTCGCTCCGGATCAAACGGTTTCCTGACCCCAAGTATAACTAGCAACTCCAAACCCCCACCCTTAAGCCGAACGAATAAGGCTTGGGTGTATCTACTTTGGTCTAAAGTATTTCCTTCATTCCAAGTATCCCTGAATATATTTCGTTTGAAGTATTTCCTTCATTCCAAATATACTTCGTCTGAAGTATTTCCTTCATCAACTTCCGTAGATATACTTTGTTTGAAATATTTCCATCATCAACTCCACTAAGTAGGTTTAGTTTTATCAGGAATGCTCCCTTCTTTCAAGATGCTATTAGATATTTTTACTTTCATTTGAAATGTTTCCTTTGGTTTGAATGTCTTTGGATTTATTGGTTTTCATTTGGTTGTTTTTAAACGTTATTGGGTTCGGTGTATTCTGCGTAGTTAGAATATGACGCCGTGACAGAGCAGCAGTTCGAGCAAGAGCAAGAACAAGACCAAGGTTATCAGAACATTGAGCAAGGCGAGTCAACACTTTGATCATTTTGCGTCTACTTTCAAATGCAAATTATATTCGATTTAAATTATGAAATTGCATTGCAATTATTTATACAAATATCTTGATTTAGCTCATAGCTACTACCTTAATGATAATTGCGTATAAACTTCCAATCCTTGAACTTGAACACTATCATTTGTCACCCTAGACTAATGGTATACATACTAGCTACTAAGTCCGTAACTAAGTGTCATGCTTAGCTTTGCTTAGATATATTGGTATGCGGGCAATGATTTGCCCCGACATCATTTAAAACTTGAAACTGGATTTGGGCAGTCGGGGTTGGAGCCTGGCTGGTATATTGACTAGAAAAGTATTTCAAAACAAAAGAAAACCAAAAACAGATTTTTGACTTGGGCGGCTGGAAAACATGGCAGGTGCTGGGAAGAGCACGACAGAGTGGGTATGGGAAAGTACCGCCCCAAGTCAATAAAGGACCGAATTCTTGTAACAGCATTCTCATGTAAAAATAGTGCAACCACAAGTCTATAATGGGTACGATATAGCTGACTAATTTGTTCGTCTCATCGCAATTTCACCATTGGTGGGTGTGTGGCGTGGATTAGGGGTAAGGGAGCCACCGAACTACACGACGCAAGTGGAAGACCTCTCGGGGGTGTAGCCTGAGGAGGTGATACCTAGCGGGTGGGGTTGCGTTGAGGTGGAGCATTGTAAAGGCTTTGTGACAATCATCTTAGTCGCAAACCTATGGAAGTGTCAAGGCGGACATTATAAGTTGATTGTCTCTTGTAGGTAAAATGTATGAACTCTGCAGACTGTAAAAACTATCTGGATAGCCGTGCCCACGGTCATGGGCGGTGCCGAGAACTTAATTGAATTACCTTTCATTTTCATAAAACAATTTGTGGGTGGAATGAAAAGATGGGTTGGAGCCCAGAGATTTAAGATGACCTGGTTGAGAACCAGTGAGAAGTACGGGATGTGACCTGAGAAAGAACATGAGCATTGGGTGGATGGAGTTCGTCAATGGTATGGGAGGTTGGAGCCTCTACTAGTATTTTACAACAAAACTCAACTTTGTTAAAACCTGTGTTTAGTTAAAAATGCTAGGTCTCATGATTTGCTACTACATAATCTATTTCAATAAGTGGCTTTATGCAAACAAAAAAACCACAAGTCATTCCTTTGATCAACCTTGCATATTATATAACTGCATTTTGTGTGTTGACTCGCGAATACAGTTGTGTACTCGTGCTCGCTCAATATTATTTTTTAGTAAGTATGAAAGAAGGCTATGTGGGTGCTTATGAGCATTTGTCAAGACCGGAGATCAAGAAGGCTAAGAACTAGATCGTGGGCCCTAGTTGATTGCTTGTGGGTATATCGTGAGGGTTCCACGTGGTATATTTTTATTCTGCTTCCGCTGCTGTTCTTTGAATGATATTTGGCTTGTCCGGCCATTCTGCAAGTTAAACGTCATAAAGTATATTTGCGCTTTGTTTATTATTATGCAATAGCTCTACATTTTCGTGATATGTATTTGATATCCAATAATGTAACTGTGAGCATTAGCTACTGATCCAGGGACTGATGCTGTGAATACAGAAGATTTCAAATTATAAATTTGGGGTCTGACATTTTCCCCTCCCTGAATCGAAAAAAATTTGAATATTCAAATGTGGAATTTACCACCTCTATTTCCCAAATTGATAGTATAGTTTCGACCATGAGATTGTGGAGCCAGGCAATATATTTTTAGTTCATGTGGAGAATATAGAAGGTATATATGTGGTGGACTGCAAGATTTTGTACAGTATAGTTGGGAATGTTAAAATTTAAAATACAAGTTGGTTCGATTTTGAAGTACAAGCCTTTTAACCCTTTTGAATGACAATTTAGATGTTAATTGATGGTTCATCTGCTATATAGGTTGGGTCGAAATCTGAAGCAAGTGGAATTGCGAAAGCTGGAGCAAAACTGGTCATGGCAGTTTCCTGTGCTAAGGTCAAACCTTCCTGGGCCCTTTTCCATTCTCGCTCTGTTTAAAGCAGTGATGCTTTATTCTAGCATCAGGTAGCATCTTGCAGGACATAATATGAATATGTAGTTAATAGATCAATCCATAGAGGGATTCCCTTAAAACGTTTATTACTTTCAGTTCCAGGCTTCCATTACACTTGTGCTGTTTCTTTCAGTTATGCTTGATTGGTCTTCTATGTAAATTGTATTGACGGTGCACAATGGGGTTTCACAAGAATGAAAAGTTGGAAATAAGTGTTAACTGGCAAACTCATGGCAGTCATTTTTTTTCACGATATAATTCATCAATCATCAATATATTCGTCTTAAATGTCCTGGCCATTGAATAACAGACATTTTTACCGATACTCTCTTTTGGTGACTTATATAAAACACCATGCCTTGCACCAATGTAACTTGGCAAGCCTTGCACCAATGTAACTTGGCAATAATATATATCTAGTATTTCTACACAGGTTCCTAAAATTACCATAATTGTTGGTGGAAGTTTTGGTGCTGGAAATTATGGAATGTGCGGACGTGCATACAGCCCAAATTTTTTGTTTCTGTGGCCAACTGCTAAGATATCTGTTATGGGTGGCGTCCAGGTAAGACCTTTCGACTTGTTATTCACACTAGTATCATTGCCTGGTAAAGGATGTCACCAATGTACTTATCGGTATTCATTACCCTTTTTTGATGCCTTGGGGACGGGTTATGTCACGCGCTGGAGTTCCCATTCACGCGTGCGAACAGCACCACGTGTACAGTAGAGAATCACGTACTGTTCATGCAAGCCCGCAGTTGCATTATTAGTTGGAAAATAGATATAAGAATAGTTAGTTTTCTTATTAGTTGGGTTTACTTCCTTATAGATATATTATATCTATTAGAGATAGGTTTCCATAAGGATAGAGACAAGGAAAAAAAACCGGTGGGAACCGGGAGGAAAAAAACCGGCCGATTTTTTTTAATTTAAATTTATGACTGCATAATGCGCTTTCTAGGTTGGTTTAGGCCTTTTTTTTTACTAGATTACCTATTGTATGAGTAAAATATGCTTGAATTATTGTATGAGCAAGTCCTAACATTTTTTAGAACATCCCCAATTCAATTTTCCGGTTTTGGTAGTGGTTTTTCCGGTTTTGGGGCAGTAACCGGAATGGTTACCGGGTTTAAAACATCTCCAATTCAATTTTCCATATCTGAAATTTGACCGGGTTTTTTTTTGGGATTTTCTGGTTACCGGCCGCCAGGCGGGTTTTTCTCCGGTTCCGAGATTTGTATCCTTGGATAGAGGTATTTTCTTAGGAGTTAAGTCGGGATTGTTAGAATAGGGATTTTTTTGTATTTCCTTATCTGCCTTTTGTATTACCTTATTTGTATATGGCATACACCCCTTGTACTTCTACATATATTGTCCATTAGGCCTCTTCAATACATACACAATATTCATAACATGATATCGAGCAAAGTTAGGATTCTTTGTGGCATGCGCCTCCTAGCCTCTACTACGCCTCATTGTCATTGCCGCTATTACCCACAGGAGGACCGATCTTGCTCCCGGGGGGCGGTCTCTCGTCGCCGCCCGTGCTCTCTCGCTGGGTCTCCCGAGTTGGCGTCGCCTCGTCTTCATTAGCGGTGGCGTCTTCTGTTGCCCGTCGCCTCCCGCCAGGATCCGCGCCGCCTGTCCCAGCTCGGATCCGTGCTTTCCTCCGTGTCGTCGACCTGCAGCCCCTGGATCGGGCCGTCGCTGCCTCTCCCCGGTTGGATTCGGTGCTATACTCTGGATCCGCGCTGCCGCTTTGGATCGGGCCGCCTCTTGCGCCTCCTCAGGCGCTCTTCTTGCCGCTCGCGCTGCCTCTGCTTTGGTGCCGCCCGATCCTCACCGCCGCCGCCCTCCAAGCTCCTTTGTAAAGCAATATGGAGTATGTCAACAAGCCAAACACGAGAATTGCAAACTGCCATGGCTATTATGCCCATTGCCTATGCCAGATGGAGCTTGGCATGACTTAACAATGGACTTCATTGAAGGCTTACCGTGATCTGAAGGCTACAATGTTGTCCTCGTGGTGGTAGATCGCTTCACGAAGTATGCCCATTTTTTACCCCTCAAGCATCCCTTTATTGCTCCCCAAGTGGCAAAGTTAGTCCTCAACAACATTGTAAAGTTGCACGGCATACCTAGATCAATCGTCTCAGACCGCGACAGGATCTTCACAAGTTCCATGTGGAAGGAGTTGTTCAAGCTACTTGACACCAAACTACAAATGAGCACCGGTTATCACCCTCAAACCGATGGCCAAAGTGAAAGAGTTAATCAGTGCTTAGAGATGTACTTACGCTGTGCGGCATAAGCTACTCCGACCAAATGGCATCAGTGGCTGCCTCTAGCTGAATATTGGTATAACACCAACCACCATACAGCACTCGGTTGTACACCCTACAAGGCCTTGTATGGCACTGAACCCCATTATGGTCTCCTACCTGATCTGACAATTCCGCAAAATTCAGTGGTGGTAGATATTCTGGCCGACAGAGCCTCATACTCTGAATTACTCAAACAACAACTAGCCAAAGCACAACTCAGAATGAAGCAATATGCAGATCAGAAAAGGTCCTTACGGGAGTTCCAAGTTGGTGAGAAGGTTTTCCTGAAATTACAACCTTACTCTCAGTCTTCGGTGGTCAATCGCCCCTATCCCAAATTGGCCTACAAGTATTATGGTCCTTATACTGTTCTGGCGAAAATTGGTGCCGCTGCTTACATATTGGAGTTACCAGAAGCAGCTCTTGTTCATCCGGTGTTCCATGTTTCCCAATTAAAGCCACAGGTACCGGATCATACTCCAGTTTTTACTTCCATTCCTAACCCCGTTGATTTCTCTCTGTGAGATGTTCAACCGGAAGCAATTTTAGACCGGCGCTTAGTCAAGAAAGGAAATTTAGCTCTATTGCAAGTGCTCATTAAATGGTCTTCTTTGCCCGCTGATATGGCAACCTGGGAAGATTATGACGTCTTGCGAACAAGGTTTTCGTCATCTTCAGCTTGGGGACAAGCTGGTGCTGGAGAGGGTGGCAGTGTTACTGCACCCATTCATTCTACAGGCCGTAACTATTCAAAGGGAGACGACGACGGCGCCGTTGCTTTTCAAAGGGAGACGACAACGGCGTTAAGAAAAACGATTCAGCCTTATGAAGATCCAACGGCTGATAAGGTGGTCCGATCGGCCCATGGAAGATCCGACGGTGGTTAGCGTGGTCCGAACGGCCCAGGGAAGATCCGACGGTCCAGAAGACTCCATTCGTCGTTAGGTTACAGCAGACGTTTTGTAATCGTTACGATGCTTATATTCGTTATTGGGCCAGGCCCATGTAATAGCTACGATGGCTTATAAGCCAAGGACTGCTCACTTTCAGCAATTATCGAAAAAGTAATAGAAACTACACTCCAACTTTCCCCTTCCTTCTTTCTGCTTCGGTTCCGATAGCTGCTTGGCGGCGAATCTTGTCTGACATCATCGACGAAATCACTTCGGTTGAGAGGTCACGACACGGCTGCACCACGCTGCCACTGGACTGCTTTGCCGCTCCACCTTTGCAACGACGATAATAGGTCTTGCCATAAAACGACTTCAGTAGTCCACAACATTCTGCACAATTGTTAATTGTCAGAAACCATTTCTTCAGGTGCAGCCTGGCAAAACCAAAGTAGAATAACAGGATGTGGAAACTTCCATGTATTTAGCTCACATCAACTTTCCCCATTCTTCAATCAGTGCAGGTCTGTAAGTGAATACTTAGGTGAAAGAGTAGTCCAAGTTAAATAACTAACAATTGGGTATGCTTGTCTCCTGCATTAGACGATAGCAATGCACTGTATAAAATTAAACTACACAAAATCAGGAGAGAAACGGGAGACCGGACCCTGGCCGGTTTCCGATGATTTCTGTCTTATTTTTTCATATCTTCTTCAAATTTTGTGTTTATCAATATTCCATAATATTCATTGATGCATTTCCGTCGAAATGGCTGTTAAATACACCAAAATCAAGGTGGTACAGTACGACCAGTCCACACTCCACGCCAAGATTACTGGTTTTTGTACCCTAAATAGGAGGTGCATTAACACCTAGCACCCTATGTCATGTTCAGAGTTCAGACACTAGCACTGTTGGCATCCTGCTTATTTTTTTTAAAAAAAATAGATAATAAGACTGTCCTACTATTTTTATTTGGTTTGTTCTTTTATTTTTGTTTCTATGAAGAAAAAGAAAAAGAAAAAGTGGAATATTGTGCCTCTGCACATAAAGTATAATATTTTAGTGCGCTCTTTTGTGAGTTTTTGGCTTAATTGGCACTGTTGCACGACAAAATAGCAAAAATAGCCTCCACAAGCGAATTGGTAAAAATGGCACCACGAACGCGGTAGCAGGCGACACGTGCCCCCTGCCCGCACCTCCACCGCCCGGATCCCCCTTGCCACACCCCCACCTCGTGGCAGGTGGCATGGGTAGGCCACTTGCCGCACGGTGGGGGCGCAGCGGGCCGACTGCTGCCACACCGGAGCCCACCACATAGCCTATCGCGCGCCTAGGGCACGGTAGGCCCGCTGTCGTAGCATTTGAGTGCGGAACTAGTGCTATTTTTGCCAATTTGCTCGGGGGGGGGGGAGTGTCGCGCAACAGTTCCATTTTAGCCAATAACTCTTGTTTTGTGGCTGCCGAGTTTTATAGTATAAATCACGTTCTTCTGCATCTTAACATCAATTTCGTATGTTTTAAGCCACTACAGTCTTGTTGAATATTTTTGCTGGTTTGCCATCTAAGTACAGATATGTGACCTCATCCAAAATTTTAAGCTTCAACTGCATATTTTTCCTTTTGTGGAATGCTCAAAATAGAGCCAAGCAATATCTGTCTCACAGTTATTATTTCTTCTCTTAAACCTTTTCAGGCAGCCGGTGTCCTTGCTCAAATAGAAAAGAACAACAGGAAAAGACAAGGAGTGGAGGTATAGTGCGTTACTTCTTTGTTTTAGAAAACATACAGATGTAACTCTTTATGTTTTTAAATAAAGTGAGAAGGACTGCTCGAAGCTGAAACTTTTGTTCTTGTACAGTGGACTAAGGATGAAGAAGAGGCCTTCAAAGCTAAAGTTGTGGAGGCTTATGACAAAGAAGGAAACCCATACTACTCTACTGCTAGACTTTGGGACGACGGGATCATAGACCCCGCGGACACCAGACGGGTTATAAGCCTCTGCCTTTCTGCTTCGGCCAAGCCTGTTCCAGAAGAGACAAAGTACGGTGTATTTCGAATGTAGATGATGTATTATAGTATTATACACATCCATGTATAATAAAATCCGCTTTCATGCGTCCAATATGCAGTGAAATAAAAATGCTTATTCAAGGCTTATTTTGCAAATAAAATTTTGGCATGGTATTTTGTCTATGTTTGATGTTGTTCCCCGGTCTCTGTGGCGAGACGCTTTTTTTTTGAGACGCATTTCGTTTACCCAATATTATTTGTGGCACACAATAAAAAAAGATAGATTTAGGAACTGGGCGAATGTCTGCCTTATGCCATATGAAGACAAGACATTGAAAATAAGTGCAACTTGTTAGATGTAGGTGCCATCTTTGTAGAAGTACAGAAAGACACTGTTCATTTCTCAACCCTATCACGACCTGCGATTAACATTTAGTTACAAATTCCTATCACACAAAAAATATCTAAATAGAGATCCATATAATGTTGCATGGAGTTCAACATTCACTGAGTTCTGATGGATCCGGGGCACCGTTTGGTGGTGTCCTGTTCATCTAAAAACATTCACTAACCATACAGCGAATTGCGTGAAAAGCAAGTTGAACTCCATTGATATTCACAGGATAAACTTTAGTTAAAAGCAATTTGAGGGCATATTTGAAACGTGTGATTTCCGCAGGAATTTCGTAGGGATGGTCAGCCTCGTCTCCTCCTCTGTTCTTTTTCTTAGCTTAGGTCTGGGCCGGGCCCGACAGTTGTCGGCCCAAGCCTGGTCGAAACCACGGCCCGGAGATACCCGTGCAGCCTGTCCCGCGCCGCCGCCACGTGGCCCATCGCTTGCAAACCAACCCCTGACTGAGAAGACACTGACCAGTCAAACGCCTCGCCTCGCCTCGCCTCGCCTCCCCCAGCCCCCCTCCCCCACCTTCCCCGATCTGCCGCCGCCGATGGCCGCCAGCCGCCACGCGCCGCACCTCCGCCTGGCCGTGCCTCCGCGGCTCACCGCGCACTCCTCCTTCCGCTACCCCTCCACGCCGCTCCCCACCCCGTCCAAGACCCGCCTCCCCGCCGCCTCCACCGCCGCGCCCCCCTACGCCCTCGCGCTCCTCCGCCTCCTCGCGCTCCACTCCCTCTTCCTGCTCGCGCCCGCCGCCCGCGCGCTCCCTTCCCTGCCCCACCTCCTCCCGCTGCCCCCGCTCCTCGCCCTCCTCTCCGCCGTCATCGCCCTCCTCCCCGCCGCTTCCAAGAGCCAGCCCCACCCCTTCCCGGCCCTCTCCCACCTCCTCCGCCCCGCCGCCCTACTCGCGCTGTCCCTCCTCCTCCGGCTCGTCTCCCTCCGCCTCCTCCCCTCACCCGGCCTCCTCGTCCTCGCGGACTCCGCCGGCGCCCTGCTCGCCCGCGCCCTCCGCCGCCCCTCCCGCCGCCGCGTCCTCTGCGTCGCCGTCGCCGCCTTCTCGCTCGCTGCCATCTCCCCTTCCCCATCCGTGCTCCTCGCGCTCCCCTTCGCTTCCGGCTTCCTCTCCTCCGCCGAGCACTCTGCCTCCGCGCGGCATGTCATCCGCAGTCACCGCGCCCGTGCGGTTGTATTTGCCTTTGCCGCTGCCTTGCTCTCTGTGCCGGCTCTTGTGGGCCTCTTCTTTCTTGGCGGTGGCAGTGACACCGGCGATGGTGATGGACCTGTGCCAATCGGCCGGCTCTGGTGGCTGCTCCTTAACGCTGCCGTCTTTGGTATGGTCTTGGGGCGACAGCAGGATTACGACGGCAGTAGCGGCAGGCCAAGCATGGATTTTGCGGTGACGTTCTTGTGCACTGTTGTGCTGGAGCTGGTGTACTACCCAAAACTCTCCTTACCGGGCTTCTTGATTTGTGGGTTCCTGTTGTGGATCTCCAGCAGGGAGATTGCCTCTGCAGGGTATGTGGAGCTTGGGAGCGCAGATGTGTCGGAGTCGGTGTATGAAGCAGTCATGGGGCCAGTCCGGCATATCCTGAGTGAGCGCAAGTCGCGGAAGATCGCTGCTTTTCTGTTGATCAATACAGCCTACATGTTTGTGGAGTTTTCCAGTGGGTTCATGAGTGATAGTCTTGGGCTGATCTCCGACGCATGCCATATGTTGTTTGATTGTGCAGCGCTAGCAATTGGACTCTATGCATCATACATTGCAAGATTGCCTGCAAATGGATTGTATAACTATGGTAGAGGCAGGTTTGAGGTGCTGTCAGGGTATGTGAATGCAGTGCTCTTGGTTCTTGTTGGTGCACTGATTGTGTTAGAGTCATTTGAGAGGATCCTTGAGCCTCGGGAGATATCAACAAGTAGCCTTCTGGCAGTTTCAATAGGCGGACTCTTTGTAAACATCATTGGATTGGTTTTCTTTCATGAGGAGCACCATCATGCGCATGGCGGTAGCTGTTCTCACTCCCACTCGCATTCTCATTCACACCATCATGGCCATGAAGATCACCACCATCACGATCATGTTCATCAGGGGGTTAATCACGAGGAGAAGGTGTGCCATGGGCATCATGGAGACACAAATAATAGCCATCATCATAATCACCACCACGATAGTAACAATGAGGAGAGCCATGATCATAATATTATGGGAAACACTAGTCTTCAGACATTTTTGTGCAAAGAGAAACATAGCCACAGCCATGGCCATGAGCATCATCACCATGACCATTTGGAACATCACGAGCAGGGTGGAGATCACGCTCATCAAGATTGCAGCAATGTCAGCAGTGAGCAAGGTCTTCTTGAGGTTCCCCTGATAAATATACATTCTCATTGCTCAGAAGCGCACAGTTGCAATGGAGAATTAGATTCGTCAGAAACAGGAAACAATAATAAGTCAAGAAACCGACATCACATCGACCATAACATGGAAGGAATCTTCTTGCATGTCCTAGCTGACACAATGGGAAGCGTCGGTGTTGTGATATCAACCTTACTGATCAAGTACAAGGGATGGCTGATAGCTGATCCCATTTGCTCGGTATTTATTTCAATAATGATTGTTTCTTCTGTCCTTCCATTGTTAAGGAATTCTGCTGAAATTTTGTTGCAAAGAGTTCCAAGGAGTCATGAGAAGGACTTGAAGGTAGCTTTGGATGATGTTATGAAGATTAAGGGTGTCATTGGAGTCCATAATGTTCATGTATGGAACTTAACAAATACTGATATTGTAGGCACTCTTCACCTTCATATATCAACAAAAGCTGACAAGTCTTCTATAAGAGGAAGAGCTTCGCAAATATTCCGTCAAGCTGGGATTCAAGATCTGACTATCCAGATCGAATGTGTCCAAAGATAGCAGTACTTGTTGATAGTTGATAGTATTTGGCATAGAAAAAATATATTTATGGCGCACCATTCAGGAGCCATCCTTTTTTAATGAATGACAGAAAGCAAGTTGGTTCTAAAATACAAATCTGCAGCTAGTCATTTCAGAATTACATGTTCGCTGTGTTGTAGACTCATAGTTGATCGGTTTTGAGTTCAGATGATGTTTGGTGTACTGATAAATCATAACCTCATTCTTATATGTAATTTGTGTTGAACTGTATCGATAAAATCTTAAATCTGACACTGGTCCTTTTTGTAGACCTCGTGGCAGGGTCAGAAACTGAGGATAACCATTGTTGCAACATACGATATTGCTGCATTTGACATATATCCATTACTTGTTAGCCACAGACAATTTCACAACTCTAAAGGTTGCGTGTCTGTTGCTATTTATGGGGGCGATTATCTGATGAAGCAAATCACAGAATCTCCCTGTATGAGCTTGTGTAATTGTTTCCAGGAACGTGAGTTTATATTTGGTTCTGCTTGCTGCTGGAATAAGGCTTGTTGTCTATTTCAATAGGCCAAAAGAACAATATATAACATGTACATGGTTGCTAACATGCAAAGAACATCCTAGCCTATATACATATCTAACACCTCTCTCAAACTCATGGTAGATCAACAACACTGAGTTTGGAGAGATAGAAGTTATGCTGAACTCTAGTCTGTGCTTTGGTGAAGAAATCTACTAACTGAAGTTCCGAAGGCACATACTGAAGATCAATAACTTGGTCTTGCACCTGTGATCGCATGTACGAAGTATCCACTCTAATGTGCTTGGTGAGCTCATGTTTCATAGGATCTCGAGCAATGCTGATCGCACCAATACTATATGATAAGAGAGGAGTCGGTGCAAAACCGGAAATACCGAAATCCTCAAGTAGCCACAGAAGCCAGGTGATCTCAGCTGTCAACGACGCCATGGCTCTCAAGTCAATCGTAGCGCTTGAACAAGAAACGACAGTCTGCTTCTTGGTCTTCCAAGCAATTAAGAAAGAACTAAGGAAAACACAATAGGCAGAAAGATACCGGCGATCATAATGATCGCTAGACCAGGTCACATCAGAGTACGCCTGAAGCTGCAAAGAACTGGAGTGAGGAAAGAAAAGGCGACGAGTGATGGTCCTGCAAAGATATCGCAGAACACGAAGAAGGTGACTGTAGTGGAGCTGAGTGGTAGCAGAGACGAACTGACTCAGGATGTGAACTGGGTGAGAGATGTTAGGACGAGTGATCCCAAGGTAGACAAGGCTCACGACAAGATGGCGGTAGCGAGTGGGATCCTCAAGAGACTCACCATCAGTAGGACGAAGGTGAACACCAAACTCCATAGGAGTATCCACCACACGCTGATCAGTGAGACAAGCGCGAGTAAGGACATCCTTAATGTAATGCTCCTGGGAGAGATAGTAGCCCTTGGGCGTAGAGGTGATCTCAATTCCAAGGAAGTAACGAAGAGGACCCAAATCAGACATCAAGAACTACTCACTGAGACGCTCCTTCACAAAGACAATGTACTGAGAGTCATTTCCAGTAATGATTATATCATCCATATAGAGAAGGAGGAGCGTCCGACCCCGAAGAGAGATGTGTACAAAGAGGGCAGGGTCGTGATCACTGGTGGAAAAGCCGACAGCAGTGACAACAGAGGAGAAGCAGGCAAACTAAGCACGAGGGGCTTGTCTGAGCCCATAGAGAGAGCGACGAAGGCGACAAACCATACCATTAGGGACAGAATACCTAGGGGCGGACGTATGTAGACCTCCTCATGCAGCTCGCCATTGAGAAATGCATTCTTAACGTCCAACTGAGAGATGAGCCACTGTCAAACAAAGGCCACAGTAAGGAGAGTACGAACAGTGGTCATGTGAGTAATAGGAGCAAAGGTCTTATCATAGTCACGATCATGCTTCTGCTGAAAACCACGCGCCACAAAATGAGCCTTGTAACGCTCAAGGGAACCATTCGAGCGGGCCTTGATCTTGTACACCCACTTGATGGGAGTGACACACGTAGGTAGGGGTACAAGATCTTAAATGCCAGTACGCTCCAAAGCAGCAATCTCCTCAGACATCGCGAGCTGCCACTCAGGATGAACAGTAGCCTTACGGTAGGTCGTAGGCTCAAAAGGAGCAGCGGCTGCAAAACCGTAGCACTCAAGTGGCCTGACAGTGTGACGATCATGAAGATCGTATTTAGGAGAAGAAGGTGGAGTGGGACCCAGCAAGGACGGAGAAGAAGAGCAGCAAACAGGGCCCAGCAAAGACGGAGACTTAATTGGTAGTGAGCTGCTGAAGAGAATGCACCTAGTGTACGACTGAGAGGTACATAGCATCACTCGTCGGCTGGTGGTGAGCTCGGAGCTGCTCCCACATAAGTTGTGTCATCGGCAGCTCCGCCACATCCATGGAGATGGCCACGGGCATGCTACCCACTAGGATGGTGATAGCACAAGCCTCGGCATCCTGCCATCGCTCGTAGACGTGCAACTCAGACTGGTAAAGCTCCAAGATCTCCTCCAGTGCAGCATTGGTGGCCTCTTGAGCCGCCTAATCCGCACTAGTAGGAAGAGCGGGTAGAATTGGCGGTGTAGGGCGAGGCAAACAGGGGTGCTCGCCGGTGAGATGACACTAGAGACGCTGGCGGTTGAGGTGAATAGCCTACTCTCGGAAGTTCGTCCCGTCGAAACGAACTAGGGGAGCAAGACGGCGAAAGAGCCACCAGCGGTTGGAAGTGGCCGAGGGATGGCCAGAAGTGGCCGGTGTGGCCAGATGTGGCCAGGGCGGTGGCGGCCGTTGGAGCCCACGGCAGCTAGAGCCGGTGTGGGAGTGGACTGGAGCCTCGTGCGTGAAGCAAAGGAGCGGCAGCGGTGAGCTATGGCGCTAGGCGCGGGGGGCCGATGGGAGCTCCGATGGCAGGGATGGCGAGAGCTGGCGCGATCGAGCTAGAGCCGGTGGAGGGCTAAGTGAATCCGGCGGCGGGGCAGCGGATCCGGCTGTTGGAGCTCAGGCGTCGCACTCGGAAGAGCGAACGAGCTCGGGAGCCACGCGCACGGAGCAAGGGAGCGCTGTTCCGGTGACGGGCGACCCAGATCCGGCGGTGGGGAGCCCGAATCCGATGGCGGGATCCGACGATGGCGCGGGATTTGGGCGGCGGTAGTCATGCGGCGGTGGAGTAGAGCAGACGCATGAGAGGGTGGTGGTGCGTGAGAAGCAGACGAGGGCACGGGGAGGGTGACGGCGACTGCCGTCAAACCCTAACCTTGCTCTGATACTATGTTAGAATAAGGCTTGTTGTCTAGTCTAATGGGCCAAAGGACCAATATATAACATATACAGGGTTGTCAACATGCAAATAACACCCTAGGCTATATACATATCTAACACTTGCAACCTTAAGGGAGCAGTCATTTGTTTTCTCAATCAACAAACACCAGATCCCCTAAGCTTGAATATGCATTGTTTGAAAATGATGTAGACAACATTACAAGTGAGACACGGAATATTTATTCCCAAGAATAGCATGTCCTCAAAAGTAATATTGGATACAATGTCTTGGCCAGGAAAAAAAATCAATGTATCATTGTATCTACACTATAATGTTTTGCCCTAACAGAAAGCTATATTTGTTATGAATATTGTGTATGTATTGTAATAGCCCAATGGAAAATATATAGAGTACAAGGGATACAAGACTAAACCCTAGAACAATAGTAAATACCACAAATACCCTTAACACCCCCTCAAATGCAAGGCGTATGTAATAGCATTGCATTTGGAAAGGGTTGACACTACAATAGGGAAAATTCGATGTCTGAGTCTTGATAATGTCGCCGTAGCATGCGGCTCTTGGAAAAATATGTCTAGTATCAAAAGATCTCCCATCTGAGGTCGTGCAACAGTCCATAAAGCACAAGGTGTAGGAGCTGAGAAAGTAGAGGCAAGCGGGAGCAAAGTCGATTACGGCAACACGACGAAGAAGATGATGAAACCGATAGGAATAGAGAGAGCTATCAAATCAAGCCGAAGAGGAATAGATATAAGCATGATGGCGCGGATCGAAGCCCAAGAAGGCGGCGGTGTAGTGCACAAGAAAGTGCAACAGAGGCGCAGTGCGAAAGAAGCGTGTCGGGACCCCGGATCACTGGATCTGAGCCCTCTGTGTATTCTGAACTAGTCCCAGATCAGTAGCTAGCTCACACAGTGACATCATTGATGATAATTATATCCATACAATAAAATATCTAAGAAGCAGACAAATTAATATTACTTAGTAGCAAAAGGACCTTATGGTCAAGTCTTACAGAGTTTGCCACACAGGACTCAAGACAAAAGGTAAACTTGCAGCGGAACCAAAACATCTTGTGGTAGCCATCTGACATGCCCACAGGCAATCGAGTGGAGAACGCGACCTAGTTCGCATAGTCTTCAAAATACTCCTCTTCATATAACTCTGAGTTTCCTAGTTCTTCTTCGATGACTGATCAACAAATAGCGCAAAGCCATGAGTACATAAAGTACCCAGCAAGTCGTAGGGAAATGTATGCAAATAGTATTCATGCATGGCTTGAACAAGGATAGCTTTATGGCTATTTTGCAGAAAGCAGTATTGATAGTAAATACAGTAAATAGATGGAAAAGCGTAATTTAAAGGATTACTTACATAAGTAAACAAGTTCTTTGAAACATATATTGAACAACTATGTTCACTTCCCAACCATCTGTTAGAAATATGCCCTAGAAGCAATCATAGAGATGATTATATTTCATTATGTTCATAACATTGGATAATATGTTATCATGTTCCTAGAATAATATCGATAATATTTATTATCAAGTATGTGACTTAACTGTGAAACTCTATATTTCTACGATGGTTATTCTTAAACGTTCCCTGGTCGAAAACATATGAGAACACATATGAATAGACTACATATATATTGGTTGGTGACTATGTTTTACAGGTCATAGATATGGAGATATCAAACCAATAATATGGATACATGTTAGAGAACATGGTGTTGGATAAGACCCACCTTCAAACACTATTGAGATTGTTATGATTTCATGTGTCATCAGTTGGTCTCAAGCAATGATGATGTGTAATCCTTAGACCTGAGATCGGCATGGTTTTCTACATGTGTAATAGCACTCTTAAGGGTTGTCAAACGCTACTCGTAAGTGGGTAATTATAAAGGTAGCTTTCGGGTATGCTATGAAACGTGCAGAGGGATGTGACTGGTTGGATATGGGATTTGCCCCTCCTAACATAGCAGGAGAGATGTTTCTGGGCCCCTCCTTGTGGTCGGATATAGAAAGTGCATGGCCATGCCACTAGTGGTCGAAGTGTCAACCACATAAAGTTATTCGACACTTGATCGAGAAAGTATTGAACAGTCCATGGATGACAAATAATCTCACCTGGAGTTCAACCAGATGTCGTGAGGCAAAGGGATAACACACAAACAGGTCGTTTAGTTCGACCAGATAGTACAGCTAATATCCTTTCTCCACGTGTAGGGATAACCGCTTTCTAGGACTTCCTCTGCCTGGAGTGGTCCTAGAGTGGTCCTGGAATGGTCCGGGAGTGGCCCTGGAGTGGTCCAGGAGTGGCCCTGGAGTAGTCCTGGAGAAACCTAACGAGGAGGTCCAATAGGATGTCTCGAAGCTGGTTGAAAACTGGTCGTATGGAGATACAAGCTGGTTGTAGACTGGTCGAACATAATTACGAACTGGTCGTAACTAAGTTTGGACTGGTCGTGACTAGATACGAGCTAGTCGTAAGTGATAAGGACTTGGTTATAGATCATATTGCATTAAGGTTCATCCGATATATTCTATGTGTGTTTGGGAATCGTTATGTGTTGCTATGTACCGCTGACGACTCGTGGTAGAAAAAAGAGTTTCCGAGTCACAACTGATTACACATGAACCTATAGGGTCACACACTTAAAAGGATATGATTTGATTTGGATAGTGATCCGAATTCTTGTAGGCCACGAGTTCCTAATGGGTTTCAAGTTCGAGACTCATTATGGATGCCTATAAATAGAGGGGTGGTGGCATAGGGTGAGTGGATCAAGCTTTGGAAGTATTCCCAAAACCCTTATAGCCACACCGCTGGCGCTAGCACTCCAGCGCGTGGTGTCCCTGCCCCGTACTTGTGGATACCTTGGAGGTGTTGTTGCGAAGCATCAGCACTAGGACGATCCGCAACTCGTGACGATCATTGGGCGAGGAGGAAAGGCGCGGCAAGTACGACTACGACTGCATCAACTCACTACATTGACTCTACTTCCGCTACGAGTCGGCGCGTCTAGTGGTAATCTCGTGATCTATTACTAGCGGAGGTTCCTTGGTTGTGCGGTAGAATTTTTTGTTTTGTGCTATCGTAGCCTACCCGTGACCCAACACCATCAACTAGAACTAACCACTCCAAACCCAAACCAATCCATCATTCCAATATTTTTGGAGAAAATTTACCCCTCGTGTGAAATCACCAGGTATTGTCCATAACCAGGGATATGACTATTCGAACAGTTTTACACTCTGTAGAGATTGTACAGCTTGACCTACAAGAGATAATCATCTTATAATGTCAGACATGACATGCTTCCGAATGCGTGCGACTAAGAGGTTATCACAAGGCTTTTACAAAGCTTTATTTTGACTCAGTTCTGCTCGCTAAGGATTCACCATTCTGGGCTCCCTCTTGCGCCACTTATCAACCCAAGCAGAACCAAATCAAAACATTGCTAATTAGTTGGCCAGGTCCACCCCACCCTGGACATGTGGATGTACGATATGGCCTAAATCAATGGCGTACAAAGTTAAGTCCTTAGTGACTACTCAGGTGAGACAACTACATCCAAAAATCATCATCTTTACTACACGATCAATCGCCTGAGTATGTAATCATTTTCGGTTCAATCTTGACTAGATGGCAACCCTTTCCATGGCACAACAAAATTTTAATAATAGTGTCCGCACCACAATTCCATATTCCCTTAAGTCAAATTCAATTATTTATGAGCATGCGATCATGAATCCCATCGTATACTAAAGCATGGCTAAGCATATCACGCACCCAAGTTGGTAAATAAATATGTTCAACTAATATTACTCAACCTTTGGTGTCCAATGGAATATGTTGTTCATAATTATTCAAGGAGGCATATCGGCAATTGGGTAATTAACTATTCCCGAAAGCAGTTATTATAAAACTAGCAATGCATATTGATATAAAACAATATAATTTTATAAAATGGGTACAACATGATCAAAGGTCTACGACTTGCCTTCGTTGAAGGGTTGAGTTGCTTCGGCGAACGGGTCCAACAATTCTTCGGAAACGCTAGAATCTATACGTGCGAAAAGAGCAAAATAAATAAAAAAATCCAAATAAAATCCAAAAATTATGAAATTAGGACCAAAAGAAATGTACTGAATTTAGAAACAAGAATCGACGAAATCGGAGTTCGTATGAGGGAAAACGAACGTCCGAAAGTTAGGATATCCCATGAAATGATGAAATCAGGATTTTCGGAATTTGTGGATTTATTTTTCTGAAGGAAATCGCTTTACTGCGCCATGTTGACGTTAGCGCGTGAAAAAGGTTTTCCTGGCCAAATATTTTTCAAAGGGAAAAGAAGGAAATGCCACGTGGGCTTGACTGGGCAGCTGAAAGTATCTAGGCCCTCATATTTGTTTTTGGTAATTAATGTCAACATTATGTTAAGAGACTAAAATATGTGCTGAGATGTGTTAAAGGTTAAGTCCCAATGATTGATTAATGACAAGGCTATTGGCAATGCGAATGTGATGAAAGATCAACGCGGATCAAGACAAGGTATTGTATAGCCTAATGACCCTTTTATAGTTTTTACCAGTCTCAGTGTTTGGAGAAAAGACTGGGTTTATAGGACAAACGCCGTACTATAAAGAGGGATCATGGCTAGTAGCTTGAGAGACTATTTTTGTGCCATAATGATCAATTAGGGTTCATGCATTACTTTGATTTGAGCTTCTGGAAAACTATTTTGTAAATCGGTATGACCGCAAATGATATGCGGTACTACCGCAGGTCGGTGGTACCGATATCTACATGGCGGTACGTATTTTCCAGAGAGCATGCTTTAAGTGTTTTTGATCCTCTCGAAAAATTGGAACGACCGTATTTTAACTGCGGTACTATCGCAGGTCAGTAGTACTGATATTTATATGGCGGTACGTAAATTACAGAGAGTGTGTTTTTGGGAGTTTTTGATCTCCCTTGAGAATCGGTATGGCCGCATAATCTGAGCGGTACTACCGGAGTACAGTAGTACCGATATTTTAATGGCGGTACGTTTTTTTCCAGAGAAGTTGATTTTCTGAGATTTCTTGAACTCTAGAAAATGGTAGTTCCGTTCTAGCCAAGCGGTACTACCGTACTGCGGTAGTACCGATTTGTAGTTGGCGGTAGTACCATAGCTTTATTTTGTAACGGCTAGTTCAGAGCATTAAATGCCACTGTTCCGACCGTTGAGCAAAAATCGTTAGTATCGGGTTTCAACGGCGGTACTACCGCAAATCCTAATTTTTTTTTCAGGAAAGTGGTTGTAACGGCTAGATTTGTTGGTGAGGGGTATAAATACCCCCACAACCTATCTTCTAGCAGTAACTCTTAAGACCATTGAGCATTATTCTCTTGCATTGAACTCTCTTGAGCTCATATACACTCTTCAATTACTCATTTGCATTGATTGTTTATTCTTGAGGTAGTTGAGAGCATTGAAGTGTATTGATTCATTAGTTGATCATTTAGACACTTGTAGTTCCTCAAGCAAAACTCTGGATCTATTACTCTTGGTGCTTGCCGGCACCTAGATGGCTTGGAGGAAGGAATTGCGCGGTGAGATCTTCAAGGAGATTGTGAAGAGTCCCGGTAAGATTGTGATTGGTGCTGTGGTCACCAACTCCGGAGTGGAGGAAGAGCAACTCTAGTGATCGAGGATCGAGGCTTAATTTGTGGAGCCAGCTTGATTTGTTCAAGTTTCCTCAACGTGGATTAGTAAAGACTAGCAAGTCTTCGATACCATGAGAAAAACATCTTTGTCTCCTTTGTGGTTTTCTCTTGTCTTTACTATTCCGCATTTACATTTCTAGCAATTTACTTGTATAAGATTTGCTTAGCTAGAACTGTATCTAGTATTGACATTAGCTCATAATTGTATTAAATAGCTTAGTAGTTCTATCATCTTATTTGTGCTAGGAAGCTTTGTTAAAGACAATCTTGTTTAAAATTGTTAATTATTTGAAAAGTTTTAAAAACCTCCTATTCAGCCCCCTCTAGTCGGTTATCCTTGATCCTACAGCAGCCACACGGGCAAGAGGGTGGAGGTGGCGCTGAGGTGGCACCCGGGTGGCATCCATGCGACGGCGGCGCACGGGAACCGAGCGTCGCCGACGAACAGAGGCGACATGGCCGACGGCGAGGGCACCAATGGAGAGAGGGCAGCGAGGAGAAACCAAGGCTCACGGTTGCGGTGGCGAGGATCGACAGAGCGGCCGACGGCAAGAGGAAGAAGCGGCGGCGGTGACGATCAAAGGTGGCGCGAGGGTTCCGGTGGAGCTCCGGCAAGGAAAAGAGGAGCACGGGGTAGAACACGGCCTTGCGAAGCCGAAGGTGAAGACCACGTCACTGGAGAGTGCTTGACGTCAGCGCTACAGGCGGCAGAGCAAGCTTCGGCCGAGGGCTTCAAAGCGTGAAATGCGGCGAGGAGATGGCGAGATAGAAGGGGAGAACCGGGGGAAATGGAAGAAGGGCACAAGGGGTGCACGGGGCTTCTATTTGTAGGGGAGGAGTATGATCGGGCGAGGAGATCACGAGGTGGGAATCGCCGTGGCTCTTGCGTGTTACGGAGATTCCGCGCGGGATTCACAGAGAACAACAGTTGGAACGGGGTCGGCGGGAAACGAGGAAGTCAATGCTCATGATTTCATGGAGATTTGGCAAAGGATTTGATGGAGCTTGTGTCAGCGGCAATGGAGGGGCTCGGTTCTGCGCACGGGGAAGAACGAACGAGAAAGAAAGGGAAAGGAGGAGGCTGACGGGCGAGACCCGCACATAGAGAGAGAGTGGGAAGGGGAGCGGGTTGGCGCACGGTGGCTTGGGCCGGGGATTGGGCCGAGCGAGCGAGAAAAGGGAATCGTGTCGAGAGAGATTCGGCCCGAAGCGGAAAAGATGATTTTAAATACATTTTGATTTACAAAAAACACAAGAAATGAAATACGTTTCTAGAAAAATGGCAAATAGAGTTCTAAAAATAAGGAAAAATTCACAGAAATTCCCTGACTTATATTGAACTTAATAAAATTATTTCCAACTTAAAGTTGGCTTTTTATTTTTTGCACATAAATTATTTTTAATTTCTAGAAAATAGGAAAAACCATTATAAAATCCAGAAAATTCAAGAAATTAATTAGAATTTTTATTTTGACTTTAAATCCAAGAAAAACCCAAAAAACTCAAATAAACCCAAATTTGAATTAATTGAAGTTTGATTATTTCACATTAAATTGTTTTTCATTTTTCTAAAATTTGAAGTTAAGCTTTAAGAATTCAATAAAAATCAAATGGTTATTTTTATTTTGAAAATGTTCAAAAAGACCTGAAAATTGGAATGTTACAAAGCATGGTGGCATCATAATGACTTCTACAATCTGCAGCAGCTCGGAGAGAAGAGCGCCAGCTGCTGCCATGCAAAAGGGAAAGAAGAGCACCACTCTCGATCCAAGAGGATAGATTGTGGCTAGCAAAGCAATCAGCTGACTGATAATGAATTTGTGAACTTGCATAGCTTAGATGAACTTAAAGATAGAGTGGTACGAACTTGGATGGACACAACGGAAGAAACGATACAAAGAAATAGAAGACTCAAGTGTAACTAGCAGCGGCATGTAGCCGGATGCCCAATGGTCATAGCCTGGTCATCGACAACCTCATCCTCACTACCCTCAGCAGATGGGTTGGCACCAATGTCACATGGACAGCTCCTTGAACGACCCACTTGCAATCGACTTCCCAGAGCATGCCGTTCTCGATCTCCCTGTACAGGAACGAATCCGACAGGAGCTCATCGCCGATAAGCAGATCCTTGTACACGATCATGGTGCCGCCTCTTCAAATCCCTCCCCTCAAAAAATTCGGCGACAACTCAAGCAGAGGATCTCATGGAGGCTAGGGCGGCGCGGATCCGACGGTGGAGCACGGGTGGCTCGCGGGGGTCGAACGACGCGAGCAGGGGAGCTCGGGCGTGGGGACGTCGTGGCCCCCTCCCGACCAGATCCGGATGGATCTCACCCAGCAAGTAGACGAGGAGGCGTGGCCGAGACCTCGAGCAGAGGAGCTCGGGAGGCGCGGATCGGGGAGGAGATCGAGGACAGGAGCGGCAGAGGCGTCACAGGGGAGGCCTAGGGCACACGGGAGGCTGCTCGGGGTGGCGTCCAGTGCGTGGAGCACATGCCAAAGGAGCCGCACGGAGCAGAGGGTGACATCGGGCGTTGTCGGGGCGGCGCTTGGCGACGGATCCAAGGCAGGGCGGCTCAGGGCGTCGTCGAGGAGCCGAGGCGGAGCAAGGGAGGCCCGACGAGGACATCTCCTGCGACGCGTAATTCCTCGACAAGCACACAGCCGAAGGCGTTGCGTCGCTCGTGGACAGCATGCTCGAAGACGACGGAGTTGGGCAAGGAGAAGTTGATGTGCTCAAAGACGCAAGACTTGCGCGGGAGGCCGCCCCTGGGAGTGGAGATTGCTCCTCCCAGGGCAGCAGCAAAAAAAGATGAGTAGGCGACGGCTAGGGTTTCGCAACTCGCTCTGATACCATGTTATGAATATTGTGTATGTATTGCAATAGCCCAATGGGCAATATATACAGTACAAGGACACAAGACTAAACCCTATAACAATAAGAAATACCATAAATACCCTTAACAATTTTCACCTATCTACACAAAATTCTTCTTTTCCCGAGGAAATACATAATTCTTCTTTTAAACGAAGCTGTTTATTTCCCTTGACGATAATCTAAGCCAGCTCCGTATTTCCATGCTTCAAGATACCGTTTCCATTGATATTTGTTCCTTGGCGACAAGGATTCAACCCAAGGCCTTTCAAAAGTTACGAAAACATCAAGCATATAAAATTCGGACGGTACGAGTGTGAATTTAATATTAGAGATAGATGGCATCAACTGTACCTAATAACCGGATCGATAAAGGTGGAAAGAAATGTGTAGTAACCAAGCATCAGAAAATGGCCTGACCAGTCAAGGATGACTCCAAGTCCAACCTACAAGAAAGCAGAGGAAAGACCAAACTCCAATGACCTAGCAAGCCTCATGAATTGCAAAGCCAACATATCTTGTCTCAAGTCTGAACTGAAAATCAGAATTATAAAAAGAATTATACTGTTTTCTTTTAAAAAATGTACCTGCTTAAATATGGAAGGTAAAATTTGTGGCCGAGTGAGCATTACTAGGCCCAAAGTTTTCACCAGCGGTCCAAATTGTATTACATCCTACAGATGCACAGCTCCAGTAAATACGGAAGGCAAAATCTTCTTTTTGCCAGGTATCACAATGCTAAAGTAAACTTCAGGGTTTAGAACAATGCGCAAGTACCAACCTGTAGAAATGGTCGAAGTACTGAATCCCCAAGTTTCTGGCATTGTACAAAAAATAATTCATAAGATAAAAATAAATAATCTGAAAAATGGTATATCTTAGAAATATTTTAGGTTACCTGCATTGACTGGAAATTAGCAAAGAGAAGCTCATTAATAAAAGTTGGTGAAACATTAATCTGCTTCCTTGTTGACATGGCTCTTTGGAATAACCATGATGCACTTAAATTTGGCTGCAAAATGGAGAACTAAATAAGGTTCTGCTTCAAATTATACATAAAGGGATATAAACTATGAAGTAACTAACCATATAAGGGTTCAACAACCGCAAACTATGCACATCCAAGAAATCCACTGACACTGCTTCATATATACCTTCAGCTCCAAAAGAACATAGAATAGATAAGTTTTTGAAGGAAAGGAAAAATCATTAAACGTAAAATTTTATCACGAATAAAGTAATGCTACGCCTCAATCTTACATGGATATTTTGAACATTTATACAGTGTAGTTTGGATTTAAAACTGAGAGCGCCCAATAAGTTTGAAATATAACACCAAGTATTTAGTTACCCCTTGTGCCAGAAGGGGTGAAGCATTATCCTAAAATTTGTTTTGTAAAATAGGGTTCAAGCAGTGTTCCCCTAGGCGTCCGCCTAGACCGCCTAGGCGCTAGGCGCAGCCCTCCCGCCTAGACCGCCTAGCCGATTTATCCCGCCTAGGCGGCCGCCTAGCCCCGCCTAGGCCCGCCTAGGCGGCGATTAGGTGCTAGACGCTGGTCAGCCGCCCGACTAGCGCCTAGCGCCTAGGGGAACACTGGGTTCAAGTGGGATTCAGGATGTCATTAGCTGTTTGAAGCTACTATCAACCTTAGGAGTTATTTTTCAGAGTATTTTGGCGCTAGCATCGTCTTTAGGTTCTTAGTGGTTTTGTTATAAATTGATAGTCTAACAACAAAAGAAAAAAAAGACGGATCAGCTGAGAATTTATTTTTTAAATTTTTTTACATCCATGCACTGTCCATGACAACTAGCATCACTTATGGTTCTGACTTCTGTGTAAATCTGCACTGAGTCTTGTTTATGTAAGAGCAAGCATATTTCCACTTGATGATCATGCAACATCGTATAGTTCAGGAAAATTCAGTGGACGAACCATTTGACAAACGACCAAGATGCCTTGTCAAGCTTCCGAAACCTCCAAAAGAAACAGGTGACTGGATTCCACTAGCATCGCCAACCTGAAGTGCAGAGGGCATTAGTAACTAAGAAACAAATTGGCACGACCAACAGGGCTTCCAAGCAGAGAAATGACATGCCTGTAAGATGCGGTCAAATGCAGCTGGCAAGGGGCTGAAATGGTGGAATTGATTGTGTCAGAATTAGCACACACACAATTAAAAGAAGTGTGCTAAGAATGGCATAACCAAAACAGAAATACACGTCTGTCATTACAAGCACTAAATAGGCACAATCAAAGCAATCATCAACAAACTGCAAAATATGGAGGTTCACCACCTTTCATATGTTCATGTGGAGAAAGTATACACAATGAACTTGCTCTCAAGTCTCAAATGAGCAGCTGTAAAGAGTGTACTGTAGTGTAGTTTGTTTAATTAAATATTCCACTATAGAGCGAAAAAGTCAGTATTTTATGCATATAAATAACTATCGCACATTTAGCGAAGGAACAGGTATGATGTGCAAACAATATGGCATGGTAGTGCAGCAGATTTTTTATCCATATCGGATTGGTCTGTATTTTCTTATCATCTGAATAACAAATGGGGTATGGATATAGGTAGGGGTGTCAATCGAATCCGAATTATCCGTTTTATCCGGCATCCGAATTCGGTTGGTAGCAAATATGGTTTAGATTTTTCCATCCGATTAACAATTTCTCTCCTATTCGTATTCGTATTCGCATAAAAAATATGGATACGAATATGGTATGGATTTTTGCCATCCGTAATGTTATTTTATCCGCACTATTCGTATTCGTATTCGAATTCGATAAAACAATATACATATTTTATTGCAGTATGGCTAATTAGTTGGATGAGTATCTTTAGTTTAATACGAATTCATGTTTTTATATGAAATAGATAAACTAGAATGATTAGGCGTGCTATGTACAAGGATAGAGTATCATAAATATCTTACAATTACGTAAGTTATGAGGATATCCAAATCAGACCGAATTGAGTAGGTATTCGATTCGTATTCGTATTCGTATTCGTTACAACATTTGATTTGTATTCGTATTCGATAATATTCGAATTTGTATTTGTATTCGTTTAGAAAATACGAATACGGGAAGACTACTATTCGATCCGTTGACACCCCTAGATATAGGTTGTATTCACTTCTGTTACCTATCCCGATAAGTTGGGAAAATTCCAAATATGACTCTCCTTATATCCAAATTTTCAAGAATCACATCCTACAATGAACATAATAAGAATAAGAGTAAATTAAGAATGAGCATAGTTACATAATTAGCTGAAATAAAATAAAGAAAGCATAGTATATATCAAGCACATGCCAATATAACTCGTGCATTATGTTTTGGCTTTTAATTCGATGGTGTATAGATTACAAATATTATTTTTACAGCATATGCAACTGAGAAGTTGACTAACTTGACATCTACTTGTGAAATAGATGAATTTCCATAGACAGATGAGTTGATTTTTCTTTAATGTACATCTACAGATCATGGTGTAAATGTACACCATGATGCAATGTGTTGGTGTTGCATTCCTTGACAATTATATCACACTGTTGTAAGAAAAGAAAAAAAGACCTTTCACGGTTGACTAATGACCACATTTTCCAAAAATAAGCAGATCATAGCAATGATGTTCATTTATGCATAGCTACCAAGATATAGACGGATAAACAATTTATCTACAGTTCTACACAGCATTTTTGTCAACTTGAAAAGTATTATACGAGTCTACAGCGTATAAATAGATACAGCATAGTTCACCTGGTAATTAGGCAAAAGATTCCAGTATGTCTCCAAAAGTTCTTCTAGCTTTGGGCCCCCAAATTGTGGATCAACATAAGTGAACATGTATGTGGTACGATCAGTGGGACCAGAACCAGCAGGAAAGGCCTAAAACAATTACTCAGATTAGACTAATAAAGAAATCTTAACACGAAAACGAAATTCGATACCATTTAAATTGATTATTGGCAATTTATGTCATGGAAGAAAATCTGATATTGCAAAAGAGGATGGCGACTGAGAGAAGGATATATAAATATATAAAAAAACAGAGAGAAGAGGCTGGCTGTGCTGGAAGCATTTTCTTTCTTTAATAGAATTATGTTATGGGGAAATGCTTTTGTAGTTTAGATATCTCAGTTCATCTCTCAGCATCAACTTTTTTGTCAAAAATGCTGATGACAAAGCAATTACCTCCCAAAAGAGTTGTACTCCTGAATTTCCAGCTCTCTTTATTGATGAGCTACTGAAAATAATATCACTTGTTGTATTTCTGTCAAATCCACGAGCACAAGCACCAACAACAAGGCATACTCCATCTGGTTTTCTCCCCGAGCGGATCTGCACAAGGATAGAAGAGTTGTAACTAAGTTATAATGTGGAATTAGGAAGTTGCTACAATAATAAGATGGATATGTTGTCACGACCTAACGATAGTATCAGATAGTCATGAGTAGTGGGAGGCTTTGGACTTGGTTTCCGGTGAGGCGCCGTGACGGAGATAGGTAGCTAGGGCACGGGAACAGCAAGGCGCAAGGGCAAGGGCGCAGAATAGGGATTCGGTAGAGGGAAGAAGAATTGAGACAGAGATTTGAGATAGCTTTTCTGATTGCCTTCATTGATAATCCTAGCATCCTTATCTAGTGGATGCTGCCCTTAACAAGAACTCTAATACAATCATTTTCCGAAACCAATCTCTTCCTAATTCCTAAGTGTCCTGAAGGGACTTATCTAATTATTTGCTAAATCCAGAAGGGATTCCTACCTTATCTCTAAAAGCAATCCGGAAGGGATTCTTAAGTATCCTCCTATTGTTCGGTTGCATCAGGTAAATCCGGATCGGTCTAACCGGTCATCCCACCGGTCGGACCAGCCAGTGTATCAGGCGCACCAGTTGGACCGGTTGGGTCTGCTGCTATGTTGCATGATCGTTGACTATAGAACTTACCCCACATGACATCTCTCCCGTCCTTTTGAAATAGCTCGTCCTCGAGCTGAAAAGTTGGATAACGATCGCGGAACTCCTCCACAGGCTCCCATGATGCGTCCGTGGATTGCAGACCATCCCATTGGACCAACACTTCCCACTTGCCGCGGCTATGACGGGCGCGAACTACCGATGAAGGACGAGGACAGACTCGACCATGTTGTATTTCGGGAAGCTGAGGTGGCGATACTGGAGGTTCCCCGTGGAATGGTTTGAGTTGACTGACATGAAAAACATCATGAAGACAAGAACGCAGAGGCAACTGCAAACGATAAGCCACTGTGCCGATGCGGTCCAACACCTTGTATGGTCCATAAAAACGAGGCGTGAGCTTATTGTTAATACAAACAACGAGAGATGTCGCATGCCAATGCAAGAGACGAAGCCACACCCAATCGCCTACTTGAAACTGCAACTCCCTGTGTTTGTCATCATAATACTTCTTGTAGACCTATTGTGCCTGAAGAAGACGATCACGTACATCGGAGAGTAGTTCATCCCGAGTAGAAAGTAATTGTTCTACCGTAGCAACCTTGCTGCTGCCCGGATCGAAAGAGCGCAAAGACGAAGGTTCTCTCCCATATACCACCTTGAATGGTGTGTCTTTAAGAGAGGTGTGGAATGAGGTATTGTAACAAAATGCTACCCAAGGAAGACACCGAAGATACATAGCAGTCACCTTATTAACTGCCTTTGTTTGACCGTCGGGCTAGGGATGAAAGGCCGAACTCATATGAAGGTGGACTCCCGCCATGCGAAAAAGCTCTTGCCAAAAAGTGCTTGTAAAAATAGGATCGCGGTCGCTAACAATGGATGTCGGCATACCGTGTAGTCGAACTATCTCATCAAAGAATGCTCGCACTACTGATCCTGCTGTGTATGGATGGCCCAAAGGAATAAAATGAGCATACTTTGAAAAACAGTCGACGATGGAGAGAATCACGGACTTGCCATGTACCTTCAGTAAACCTTCTACAAAATCCATTGAGATGTCCACCCAAACCTGACAAGGAACTTCCAATGGCTGCAAGAGACATGCTGGATGTAATTGTTCCATTTTATTTCTTCGGCACACCTCACATGCACGCACAAAGTCCCAGGCCACTGTACACATACGAGGAATATGAAAATCAGCTTTCAATCGATGTAGCGTCTTTTGAACCCCCTCATGGCCGGTTATATGGACTGCAACTAATATCTCCGTAAGGCGTGGAGAAGACGGAGGTATATATATGCGACCATCATAAAATAACATGCCATCATGCCAACTCCAGGTGCCCTCCAATGTCCCGGCATCCAACTAATCCTTGAGAGCGACCAAAGTCGGGTCGCTAGACGCATCCTACCGTAGATCATTGAACAAAGCGAATGTCGGCATAGAAAGAGCGAACACGGTACCAATTTCAGCATCTCGCCGAGACAGGGCGTTGGCCACTATATTCTGTCGGCCCGGTTGGTACTCCACACGGAAATCAAACCCCAGGAGCTTGCTCACCCAAGCATGTTGTGGAATAGAAGAAAGCCGCTGATCGAGCAAAAATTTCAGACTATAATGATCTGTATGTACCAGGAAAGAACATCCCCACAAGTATGGTCTCCAATGACGTACGGCTTGCACCAATCCAATAAGTTCACGTTCGTATGTTGCCAGTTTAGCATGCCGAGGAGCAACCGGCTTGCTAAAAAATGCTAGTGGACCGGCACCTTGATGTAAGACAGCACCAAAACAGGATCCCGATGCGTCGCACTCCACCACAAAATCTGTGACAAAATCGGGAAGTTGGAGAACTGGAGCAGATGTAATGGCCTGTTGAAGTGTACAAAATGCATAATCGGCTTCGTTAGACCAGCGGAACGCCTCCCGCTTAAGGAGCCGAGTGAGTGGTGCAGCTAGCACACCATAGCCACGTATGAAACGACGATAGTAGCCGACTAGTCCTAAAAATCCACGCAAAGCACGAACGGTTTTGGGAAGCGATCAATCCAAAACAGCTTGTATTTTCTGCGTATCCATGGCGATGCTGTCTTTGGAAATAACAAGGCCTAAATAAGCCATGGAAGAAACCCCGAAAAAACATTTGCTCCGTTTGAGAGAAAATTGGTGCTGCTAGAGGAGTAAATACCGCCTAGACATGTTGAAGAAGATCTACCCAAGAGGAGCTATAAATCAAGATGTCATCAAAAAATACCAGCACAAAACGACAGAGAAACGGTTGGAGAACGACATTCATCAGTACTTGGAAAGTCGCCGGTGCGTTAGTCAAGCGAACGACATTACCAGAAATTCAAATAAACCCTGATATGTGCGAAACGATGTTTTCTGCACATCCGATGGGTGCATGCGCACCTGATGGTAGCTGGACCTAAGGTCCAGTTTGGTGAAAAACTTGGATCCTCGTAGCTCATCCAGTAGCCCTTCCACAACGGGAATCAGAAATTTATCCTTCACTGTTTGCACATTTAATGCCCGGTAGTCGACACAAAATCTCCATGATCTATCTTGTTTCTTGACCAAAAGTACAGGGGCCGAGAATGCGGATGAGCTACAGCGAATTATGCCCTGGCCGAGCATATCATCGCATTGGCACTCCAGTTCGTCTTTTTTATGTTGAGCATAACGATAACGATGAATTGCCACAGGTTCTGTCGCCGGAAGAAGATGGATGCGATGGTCTTGTATGCGGGCGGGTGGAAGGCCACGAGGTTCACCAAAAATATTGTCAAATTCCATAAGAATTTCAGTCATCACCTCCTGACCGGTACACCCCAACGAGCATAGTGGGTGGTGCGGTGCCGCCAATCCATACCAAGTAATGTGTCGTCTATCACGTGTGAACGACATCGTGAGTCGCTCAAAGTCCCAAAGGATCGGCTCTATAGTAAGAAGCCACTTGACACCGAACACAATGTCAAACCCATCTAGTTGAATTGCATGGCAATCGATGGTGAAGTCTTCGTTGCCGATGCGGAGGTGTAGCGCTGGACACCGACCACTACTCATGAGATGATCGCCATTTGCGATTAACACATTCATGCCTGTGCGCGATTGGATGGACATGCCTGCCTTGGCGACTGCTTCGTCGGCGATGAAATTATGAGTCGAGCCACTATCTAGTAGTGCCTTGAGTTCGGTATCACCCACCTTCACCATCAACTGCATCGTGTCGCTCGCACAAGGACGTACGCCAGCCAATGCGTACAATGAAATCTCTGTGTCGGTGATCTTCGTGTCTTGAACCGCCTCATCCTCCATGTCGGTTGATGGTGCTTAGTCATGTTTAGTTACGATGGGCTCATGATCACATGTTCAATAATGTTAAATTTGACTTAATGATATATGGAATTGTGGTGCGATGTCGCTGTTATAAAATTTTATGTCATGGCAGGGATTGATATTGGTTTGGGTGAACAAAATGATTTATACTCAGGCGGGTTGTCGTGCCGTAAAGGGGGTGCATGAGGCACATTGTTTTGGATGAGGTGGTCTCGCCTGAGTAATCATTAAGGACTTAATCTTGTGCGTCGTTGATCTGGGCTTTATCCTACAACTACATGTCCAGTATGGGATGGACCTAGTTAATTAGTTAGCAATTTCTTGATTTTAGTTTTGTTTTTGGAAGCGTGAATTATGTGAGGGATATTCACAATGGCGCAAGAGGGGGCTTCTGAATGGGTGGGGAGTCCATTCGGTGGTGAAACATTAACGGATAGAATTGAGTTAAGACAGAACTTTGTAAAGGCCTTGTAATAATCACTTAGTCGCACGCCTACGGAAGCGTGTCTTGGCCGACATATTTAGTTGATTATCTCTTGTGGGTAAAGCTATACAACCTCTGCAGAGTGTTAAAACTGTTCGAACAGTCGTGTCCCTAGTTATGAACAATGCCTGGGGATTTTAGAGGTATAGAGGTTTCATAAAATGTTTGGATGGTGGAACGGATGGGAAGTGAACAAGTAGTTCATTGGTTGTTGATTGGGAAGTGATCAGGTAGTTCACTGGTTGTTTCAAAGCAATTGTTTACTTTATTTATGTAATCTTTCCAAGTATGCTTTATAATCTATTTATTGTATTTACTGTTAATATTGCTTTCTGCAAAATAACCATAGAGTTATTTCTTTGTTCAAGCCTTACATGAATATTAATTGCATACTATTCCCTACGACTTGCTGAGTACTTTATGTACTCACGGCTGTATGCCTTGTTGACCAGTTGTTGAGGAAGAATCCGGAAATCTAGAGTTCTACGAGGAGTACTTTGAATATTATGCAAACTAGGATGCGCTCCTCACTCGATTGTCTGTGAGCATGTCGGATGACCACCACAAATTATCTTATTTCCGCTGCAAGAGTTATGTTTGTCTTTTAAACCCCGCGTGATAAACTATGTAAACTTTGACCATAAGGTCTGCTGCTTCTATTTAATAATAATTTGATTATTTCTTAGCTGTTTCGTTGTATGGATATGATTTTCATCGATGTTGTCACTGTGTGAGCTAGCTACTGATCATAGAACTACTTCAGAATACACACAGGGTCCGGAGCTGCATGTTCGGGTCCCGACATTAGTCAAGCATGAAACAGTTTGGGCTAGTAGGAAGAGAGTGTTACAAGCTTCCATAAGAAAATTTCACATAAATGCAGTCATTTTGATTAGATATAGGTGTACCTGTCGCACAATTGGGGAAAAATTACCCATGGCATCAACAACAAGTCGACAAGGCAAAGAATCACCATCACTCAATTTTAGTACCTGAGTAACACAAGTGGCATATTCAAACCTCCTTGCTTGGAAATATGCACTAGTAAATGCCAAATTAGCACAAGAACATTTTTAATGGTATAAGTAAAGGAACTTGAATGATAACCTGAATGATTTTTTTTGTACAAAAAGTTTCTTATTTTATTAGTCAAGCCAAGAAAGTATACTTCCAAAATCAGATAAAGAAAACGCAGACCAATCTTCCTAGACAATTTCTTGTGGGAAAAAGAATACTGCACAATGTATACACGTAGCTCCCCTTGAGCTTGTAAAATTTAGCAATCTACTTTGAAACAATTTTACTAGGGCCAGGGAGATAAACATAATTTGCTTACTGCAAGATCATCATGGACAGAAATGCTTGACAAACTTTTCCCCTCAAATATTGTTCCTCCTGAAGAAACGAACCGCTCTTTCATGATCTCAACAAGTTTAGCAGGCCTGGACAGGTAGAATAGATACATGGGCCAACATTATTGTTGTGTTTCTATGAGAAGCTTTATCTTGCTGTAAGAATTTATTATATTTGATGAAAAAATGCTTCCACTTTCAGCTTTAAAGTGCATGTCATCTTTATATGGTAACAATGCTCACTTATGAATATTGCGTAATGTGTGTGTGTGTGTGTCGTATTTTCTAATCTCAGGAATAGCAGGCCGCTCCTTAATTATATACAGCATACAGCATATACAAAAACTATATCAAACTTCCAAATAAGAATACGAACATCATGTAAACATATTGAAGTATCAGATAAGTAGTGTTGCATTAGATGAATAAAAGCATGGGCAGTGTGCAAAACTGAAGTATATTCTAGTGGCAAACACAATTCAGGGACTAGACTATAGGCTAATATCACTATCACCATATCTTCTGCGAAAGCTCACTTTTGCTAATTCCATCAGATCATCCCAGTAAAAAAGTTTTCAATGATATTCCTCCATGAAGATTTTGTACATATTAATCAACTTTATCAAAAAGATGAGGAATAAAGGCTACAACAAATACGTAAAGACCTATATAGCAATAACTAGATATAGATTAGTCCTTTGCATATTCACCGTTAGATATGTATTCTTATCTGTATATTTTCCCTATTGTATAAGGGGTTATCTGCATATATATCATACCTATACTTGTATATATATTAACTCATTGGCCTCATAATGAATATAAGCGATATTCATAACATGGTATCAGAACAAACCTAGGGTTTTTTATCGAGTCACCGCTAGTTTTTTCCTTCCCGCCGCCACTTGGTTTTGCCGCTTGGCTTGCCGTCCAGACTCGTCGCGCCTTATGTTGGCGTCGCCTCCACCACCGCGGACTCGTCCTCCGCACGGTGCCGCCTTGATTCGCCGGCGACCAGTTGTTGTCGTTGCTCCGGGCCGCCGCCGAAGTCGTCTTCGCCCGTCGTCGCCCGCCCGGTCGTCGTCGTTGCTCCAGGCCGCCGCCTCCTTCGCCCGTCACCGATCTGAGCCGGGGAACCGCGCCTTCAAAGTCGTCTTCGCCCATCGCTTGCCCGACCGTCGTCGTTGCTCCGGGCTGCCACCTCGATCTTTCTCCCATCCCACTGCCTCTGGCCCTCTACCATCCCAGTCCCACCACGCCAGTCACAACTCACAAGCGATCCGCTTCCTCTCCCCCGCTGGGATCCCCAAATCACACGGTCACCCCTGCACTCGAATCTCGATCCCCAAATCCAACCGATCCCCAAATCATCCCGATCCCCTTCCTCTCCCCCACTGGTGGCGCCGCTGCCTCTGCATCCTACTGCCTCTACCCCGCTGGTGATCCCCTTCCTCTCCCATCCCACTGCCTCTGCTGCCGTGGTGGGTGGAGGAGGTGGACAGGGAGGCCGCTGGCGGATAGGAAGCGGAGGCGGCGGCGGCGGGGACTACAGGTGTGTTTCGTGCGGCGGCAGAGGTAAGGCCGAGGAAGGCTGCGCCGTCGAGGAGGACGAGGACAGCGAGGCCGAGGAGGAAGGCTGCGCCGTCGGTGAGCAGCTTGCGGAGCTCAAGGTGAATACAGGCATGCTGAGGAAGAAGGTCGTCGTCTCGCCGATACGCTGCTGGAATTGATCAAATATGGAAATACACTATGCACTAATGGGATTCATTAGTTGTCATTTCAGTTCCAGATTTTTCTAGTTCCTTATTTTTCTAGTTCCAGATTTTCCTTTTGCTGTAAATCTTCTTGATTAGTTGTTTAGTGGATTTTTGTGGCACCGCAAGCTAGTTTCTGGATCGTCATCTGGATCATCACTTCGTCAGTGTTGGGCTCGCGAGCCCGCTCGAGCCAGCTCGAGCTTGATCACGAGCTAGAAGAGAGACTTGGCTTGGCTCGTGCTTACTGTTCACCTGAGCCTAAACGAGCCTGGCTTGGCTCAACTCGTTTTCACCCTTAGTCTCAATTATCGAGACTGGTTTCAGCACATACGCCTCCATATGCGTGGTCAGCATCTTTGGGATTTTCTCACTGGTGAGCTGCCTTATCTGCCTCGACCTGTTCCACCTGTTGAGCTCGTGCTCCCGAAGGATGCTTCTAAAGACACTCGTAAAGGGGCATATGATGTTTTTGAGGATGTCATTGAGACTTTTCAGACTCAGTATGCTGCCCATAAGACATGGATTAATGAGGATGTTCGTGTCTCTGCTATTTTGGTTGCTAGCATGAAAGTGCATTTCACTGGGGATGTTGTTGGCCTGGCTTCAGCACAGTTGATATAGTCGCATCTACACAACTGTTACGAGCCGTCTGGTGATTCTTTGTATCTTGCTGTTGTGCGTCAAGAGCCGTCGTTGCGGCGAGGAGATGCCATCTTGTGGGCGCAGTTCTATGCCCGGTTATGCGGCGGGCGTCGATTGACTCTTTGGGACCGGATGTTTGTTACACTTATCAGTGCTGTCAGCGTCAGCAATCTCACCTGGAGCTTCGTCGCATCTACGACTTCTTGACACGTCTTCGGGCTAAGTATGAGCAGACTCGTGCTCAGTTGCTGGCAAACTATCCTCGTGTCTTTGTTAGAGGCCCTTACATCTGTTCGTGCTGAGGAGATTCGCCTTCGTGCTGCGGGTCTGCTGCTGTCACCGTCATTTCCTTCGGTTTTGGCAACTCCTCCAGCTTCTACACCCGCTACGTCTCCAGCTACTCATTCATCAGTGGTGCATTCACTAGTGACAGCTGCTGTTGGTAGGGGAGTCCACTGCACCTATTGCAACAAGGATGGACATGTAGAGCAGTTTTGCTACAAGAAGAAGGATTTACGTCGTAGTGGCCATCCTCCAAATGGCACTGGTAGTTCCTCCTCTCAGAGGAGCTCTGGTGTTTCTGATTCTCAGGAGTTTCTCACATTGCTGCGACGCATGGCTACTTTTGCACTGTCCGGTTCTGCTGCACAGTCTTCTAGTGAGAGACCACCTTCTATTTCTTCTTCCTCAGGTATATCACCTTGGATTCTTGACTCTGGTGCTTCCTTTCATATGACATCTGATTCCACCGGTCTCACTTCCATTGGTCCTTTAGCTGCTCCTATCACTATTCAGATAGCAGATGGTACCTCTCTCTCTGTCGCAGGACGAGGCACTCTTTCGAATTCATCTTTTCATGTTCCTGTTGTTTCTTATGTTCCCAAACTAACCATACAACTTATATCTGCCAGTCAGCTCACCAATCATGGTTATCGTGTTATTCTCGATTCTGATTCTTGTTCTGTTCAGAATCGATGCATAGGGACACTGGTTGGTACTAGCCCTCGCCGCTGTGACTCACGGCGTCTCTGGGAGCTTGACTGGTTTCATCTTCCTTCCGCTGCCCCTGTAAGTCTTGTCGCCTCCGCTTCTGCTGCATCCTCCACTGCATATTTTGCTCAATGGCATCATCGTTTGGGACATCTTTGCGGGTCGCGTCTATCTTTTTTACTTCGTCGTGGTCTTTTAGGGTCTATATCTGGTGATGTTTCTCTAAATTGTCAGAGTTGTAAACAGTTTCAACTCCCCTATCTTTCCAGTGAGTCAGTGTCACAACGTCATTTTGATCTTGTTCATTCTGATGTGTGGGGTCCGGCTCCTTTTGTTTCGAAAGGAGGTCATCGATATTATATCATTTTTATTGATGACTTTTCTCGACACACATAGATATACTTTATGTCATTTCGTAGTGAGGTTCTCTCCATCTACAAGACTTTTGCCACCATGATCCGTACTCAGTTTGACTCTCCTATTCGTGTCTTTCGTGCTGATTCTGTTGGGGAATACTTATCAGGAGTGCTTCGTAGTTTTCTTACTAAGCAAGGCACTCTCTCAGTTTTCTTGCCTTAGTGCTCATGCCCAGAATGGTGTGGCTAAACGGAAGCATCGCCATCTTCTTTAGACAACTTGTGCTCTTATGTTTGCTTCTGTTGTTCCACCACACTTCTAGGCTAAGGCTGTTTATACTGTCACTTTCCTGATTAATATTCAGTCTTATTCTGCTCTTCGGGGTGGGATCCCAGTTGAGCATCTCTGTGGCAAGACTCCTAATTATTCTAGTCTTCGTCTCGTTGGGTGCATATGCTATGTTCTTCTTGCACCTTGTGAGCGCACTAAACTGACCACTCAGTCCGTGAAGTGCGATTTTCTGGGCTATAGCGCTGAGCATAAGGGATATCGTTGTCTGGATCCTGTTGGCCGACGGATGCAGGTTTCTCGAGATGTCACTTTTGATGAGTCTCGTCCGTTCTACCATCACCCTTCTCCTTCCACCACTCCAGCATCTCTTGTCGAGCCACTTTCTTTCCTAACTTTTCCTGCCACCCCCATAGTCACCACACCTCCAATATAGCCTTTGGCCTCTCCGGTGCCTCCTTCACTGTCAGCGTCTCCTTCACCGTCGGCGCCTCCTTCGCCACCGACACCCTCTCCAGAGTCTCCTCCTGGTCTTGTTCCTTCTTATCCTCTCTACTACACTCGTTGTCCTAGAGTTGAGGATTCTTTTGGTATGCCATCTTCTTCGGCCTCTCCTCCTCGATATGCTCTTCGTGATCGCTAGTCTATTCGGCCTCCTGCGCGCTTTTGTTTAGCAACTCGTGCCGAACCGACCTCTTATCGTGATGCTGCTGTTCATCAAGAGTGGCAGCATGCGATGGTAGAGGAGATTGCTGCCCTTGAACCTACTGGCACATGGGATCTTGTCCCTTTCCCCGCTCATGTTATTCCTATCACGTGCAAGTGGGTCTACAAGGTTAAGACACGCTCTGATGGTTCTCTTGAGCGCTACAAGGCTCGGCTCTTGGTATGTGGGTTTCAGCAGGAGTATGGTCGTGATTATGATGAGACTTTTGCTCCTGTGGCTCACATGACCACTGTTCGCACTCTTCTTGCTATGGCGTCTGTTCGGGCATGGTTTATCTCTCAGCTTGATGTCAAGAATGCTTTTCTCAATGGTGAGCTGCGTGAGGAGGTTTATATGCAGCCACCGCCAGGGTATTCTGTTCCCGAGGGTATGGCTTTATGGCCTCAAGCAAGCTCCGTGTGCCTGATTTGATCGTTTCTCTTCTGTTGTCTCCGCGGCTGGTTTTTCTGCCAGTGCTCATGATCCTGCTCATTTTATTCACACTTCGCCTCGTGGTTGGACGCTTCTTCTTTTATATGTTGATGATATGATCATTACTGGAGATGATTCTCAGTACATCAATTTTGTCAAGGAGTGTCGTAGTGAGCAGTTTTTCATGTCTGATTTGGGTCATCTTCGCTACTTTCTTGGGGTTGAAGTTATTTCTTCGCCTGAGGGCTTCTATCTGTCCCAAAAAAAAGTATATCCAAGATCTTCTTGATCGTGCTTCTCTTACTGATCAGCACACCGCTGAGACTCTCATGGAGCTTAATATTCATCTTCGGCCCACTGATGGTGAGCCTCTTATGATTCTACTCGTTATCGTCACCTTGTTAGGAGTCTTATTTATCTGGGTGTTACTCGTCCTGACATTTCGTACCCTGTGCATATCTTGAGTCAGTTTGTTTCTACTCCCGCTAAGCTCCACTATATTCATCTTCTTCGTGTTCTACGATATCTTCGTGGAATATCTTCATGGAACCATCACTCGTCGTCTATTTTTTCCTCTTTACAGCTCCAGGCATATTCTGATGCCACCTGGGCTAGTGATCACTCTAATCGTCGGTCTTTCTCTATCTATTGTGTTTTTCTTGGTGGCTCTCTCATTGCTTGGAAGACTAAGAAGCTGATAGCCGTTTTTCGTTCGACTGCTGAGGTTGAGTTGCGAGCTATGGCTTTGTTGACTACGGAGGTTACTTGGCTACGGTGGTTATTTAAGGATCTTGGTGTTTCTGTTTCAGCACATACTCCTCTTTTATCTGACAGTACAGGTGCTATTAGCATTGCTAAAGATCCGGTGAAGCATGAGCTTACAAAGTATATGAGTGTTGATGCTTCCTACATGCGGACACAGGTGCAGGACCAGATTGTTGCTCTTCATATGTGCCTTCAGAGCTTCAGTTGGCAGACTTCTTCACTAAGACACAGACAAGAGCCCAACACAACTTCTATCTCTCCAAATTTCATGTTGTTGATCCACCATAAGTTTGAGGGGGAGGGTGTTAGATACATATTCTTACCTATGTATTTTCCCCATTGTATAAGGGGTTATCTGTATATAGGTCACACCTGTACTTGTATATATATTGGTTCATTGGCATCATAATGAATACAAGCGATATTCATAACATTCACTACCAGTTTACACACTAAGTACCTTGTCTTTAGCTCCTATTTACACCATAAATTATCAACAAAGTAAATGTCTATTCCATCATGTGTATGCCCTTTTATCTTGCATATGTCGTAACTTGGACATCATACATGATGTATGCTTTTTAAATCATGCAGCCATCACAATACCAACTGACCAAAGCTGCTCTATATGTGGCATCAGGTGGTTACTTACGAAATTCCAAGATTAAGAATGTTCTCCACCCAAATTTCACCTTTATTCTCAAATCCACATTTATTCTGCAAAGTAAAAATAAATGAATGTGCAATTAGTTAGACAGCAAGACTTAGTTGAATAATAATCAAATGCCCCTTGATTGATGTCAATTTGTTATCTGAAAGACCTTACAGGATTGAAATCACTTGAAATTATCTGTTCAACCTCCCCTTCTGACAGGATGCCAATTTCCACAATTTCCATAAGCTCCTTTCTCGAAATATTCCACTCTTGCTCCCTCTGTTTAGCAGATATAGGTATACATTTCATATAATTCAGTTTAGTTCTATTGGGATAACTCAGGAATAGCCATATAGGACTGAATTACCCCTTTGATTATGTTTCTTTCGATAATTCCAACCCGGAGGCCTTTATAACTGAGAGCAGTAGCTACAAATATACCTAATGTGCCACCACACACTAATACATCAAAGATCTCTGAGCCAGCACCAAGATCATAATCAACCAATGGCCCTTGGACCCGAGTAACAACTTCAGGGACTTTGGAATCTGCATGCACACATTTCCATCACAATAATAAGCACTTCAAGAATGAAACTAAACAAAACCAACCCTCAAGTAACCAAGTTGCTATTGTTTAATTCATCCCTTAAAAGTTTCATGTTCTTATTAAACTGGAAACCTATACTGTATCAGAAGCTAAGTAAGCGTTGAAGGCTAGCCATTATCAATGATGTCCATCCTCTAGCAGTTCACCAAACAAACAGAATATGCTGGGCACATTTAAATCTTTTGCTTGCTTGGACAAGATTTTTTATCGGCATACCTAGGAAGAAGGGGTCTCCCTCCTCCCTCCCTCCCTCAACCATCTTATTGTGCCATTTCATTCTCCCAAAAGCAATCTTTTGTTTCAAAACAGGGCACCTAGCTACCGAAACTCAACTATTAAAAGTTACAGAACAAAGCATCAAACCTAACTAGACCATATTTTGGCCGTTTTTCAAATCTTAGCTAGAGCGAAGATAAGCAAAAAATAAATCAAGACAACCCTGTTATTTACAATGCTTGAACAATATGAATCATACCTACTTGAGCTTCACAAATACTAGACCATATTTGATCCAATCTTTTCAATGCACTGTACGAGTATGCCCCTCCAGCGCCGCCAACTTCTTCACCACCAGAAATCTTTTCCATTATCATCTACATGATTTAGCAATATTAATTGATCATGACCAAAGAAACTAGAACATGATCGAAGTGATTGTGCGGATAATTATACTTAAAATGCCCTGTAAATGGCAAAATACAGGTCATTCATTGTCACGTTAGGCTGAATAATATATTACGGAGGTGCCGGAAACTACTTCGTGATATTAACCACACACTTGCATCTATTAGAGTGATGGAACCTATCTTGACATTTTATCTTCTGCCTGAACATGTTCCCATTTATTTTCATAATACTTTTCTTCCAATTAGTCAAAACTTAGTATAAATTTTTTGATACACAGCGTTTGTGTTTTCCTTGTGCTCTGAAGGTTATACGAAGTTACGAACTATACTGGTTTAGAAGTAGTACAGTCCTAACAAGCTAAAACCCACTCAAAACATTTAACAGATTGAAACAATCCAAGATATACATAACCGCGACTGCGGCGAGGGTTCGGTTCGGGTCGGGTCGCTCGCTCACCTGGGTTCTGGAAGGCGGCGGCGCGGCCTCCCCCACCGCCCTGGCGCGCACGAGCCCGAGTCCGCGCCCGCCGCCAGCCCGCGTCGCCTCGAGGCGGCCACCACGGCGAGCGCAGGGCGGCGGAGCGGCGGCTGCTGCGGCGGGAAGGAGAAGAAGCGGGAGCGGCATGAGGTGGGAATGGGAGTAAGGATTCGTGGGTTTTGGGGTGCGGTTGGAATTGGGAACCGGGAGTGGCGACTGGCGAGGATTGAGGAGGAGAGAGACGGAAGGGGGGGTGGGGAGAGAGATGGCTTGCTGGCTTGCGCGCCAACCACGCTCTGCTCTTGGCGCTGCGCTGCTCCCTTGTGCAAACTGCAAATGTAACGGCTGGGAATTGGCTTGGTTTGGATGGCTTTCGGCAACGTGGTCCTCCTCGGCGCCAACCACACTGCCGGGCCATTGCTTCAATCATATCCGTTCGATAGGAAAAAACAACGGCCACCAGCATCGCCATTGCCCATTGCTTCACCCTTAGGCCTCGTTTGGAACACGGAAATTGTCCCCGCTCCCTGCATGAATTGTAAAGTACGTGTTCCAAACATGGCGCAAGTCTTCGCCTGCCCAAGAATGCAAAACAACAATGCAGGCCTCGCGAACCTAACTGCAGCACAGCACACTGTTTGATGATCATAACAGAATTCAGGCTTCAGCCTCGTTCCATGGTCACCGCGACAGCTGCTGCCCTGCGTCAAGGAAGATTTTGCAACTTCCACATAAACTGCTGCTTTATCTGTCATTCGCTCGAACAACAGCCGTGCGCAGCTTCCATTTTTCATCTGCCGCAACAGATGCTACCTTCCCTAACAATTCACATGAACTGAGCCACGCACTGCCATCTCCCAAAATGCGAAGATGTACCAACTACGGCATAAGACGAAACACAGCAGAAAAACACGGATTGGCAAACGGCAGCTTTGCTCAACAACTGCACGGTTAGAAACTCATAAGCCAACACTCACAACCAAAGGTAAAAACACCCATAATAACAGCAATACTTCATGCATGACTCTGCAATAACATATCTAAAAGGCTAAATGGGAATTAAATTATTACCCACACAAAGGAATTGTTGACAGGAATTAAGTTAACACACGGCACAGAGATCTAGCATGCCATACCCACTAAACTGAGCGAAACCGTTCCCCAACAGGCAACAGCACAACATAATGTTTGAAAAGTTAAGAGACAACGAAGCCCGAGCTCTGCAAACACTTGCTCTACTGCACTATACACCTCGACCTTCGCAACAGCAAGGGCTGATTCGCCACAAAAGCAGCGTAGCTCCTCACCAACAAATGTTTGTAATCAGAGTTACCTCCTCTGCCTTTTTGACTCGGCCTACAATTGACAAGCCAAAAGAGAGCAGACATACATTAGAGAAAAGGTAATAGGAGACCAAGTATATGAGTAGTTGAATTGCTATTGAAATGCTAAGAAAAAGGGTAAGACACCGTGTCCAGTGCCTAACTGCCTATCAAAATCCTAACAAATAAGATAGGTATTATTGTATTAATGTGGGGAGCACAGGCTGATAGCTTAGGGCCTCAGCATATTATGGATTTACTGCCCTTATTTTTTTAATACACTTTGCTTCTTAGAGCTTAACATGTGCAGATTATATCTAAAAAGAAGCATTGACAAACATGTAAAGTTCGAGATTTGCTTCTTACAGTCAGATCAATTACACCTATGTCAATGATTCCCCAAAAAAATGATAAACTATGTATGAAAAATTAGGTAGGATTTATGAATTTAAGTTGAATAATGTCTGGACAAATCCATATTTGTGAGGCACAAGCAACAGATTCCAGCTCAATCATCTTCTTGCAAATTGTATAAAGCTAAGATCCAGGAAATAAGATGTTTGGATGTTCAATGATTTACTATCAAGGCTTTAAAATGAGCAAAAGAAAACATTTGTACCTGAAATATCTGAGAGGCAGAAAACAGAAGCCCCAACAAAGATTCGTGAGCTACTTTCGAACAAAGAGTAAAACTAGTAAGCTTAAGATACCATGCAAGGCACCACAACCTTGGATTCACTCCAAAACAAAGATATAAACTCAAAGAACATGTTTTAGGGACTTTATTATAAATAAATAAGAGATGCCTTCTAAGCATTTGCTCAGCTACTAAACAATGAATATGATAAAGTTGGCAAATAATGCCAAGAGCTGCAAGACAATTCCACATATGTCATTCCTAAGGAAACGAGTTGTATAATCTAATAGGTCAAATAATTAACTATCTGCAATAAGAATATAATTAATCATCCCCTCCAGTATGAACAAAATATTATCTTACCTTAGGCCCAGAATTTGGTGAAGGTGCATATGCGTTGGAAGGTCTCTTTGCGCCATTTTCCTTAACACAGTCTGAGCAAACGTAGTGTTCTAGTTTTTTGGCCTGCTCAATGGTCATACTCATGCAAGATGGATGGAACCTGTGTGTGGTAGGATCTGAATAAGGCAGGAGCACAATAACATACAAATACAGAACAACAATCGCAGCATGCAAAGAACAGATAAAATTGTAAAGCTTTACATTCACAATTTTATATCGTTATATTTATCTGCAAAGGTCCTGAGTCCTGACACCCGAAACATCTAGCAGAAGGAAAGCTAAATGTATTTCAGATTTTATTTTGAGAAGTGCAAGTGACATGACAAGCAACAGAGTGCATACTGTCTCAGAAGCACGCATGCACATTTTGCACTCCTATCGACATAGGATGTATGGTTCCTAAAAGAGCTCAATAAGTTTTCCATGCCAGTTAATGGCACTTAGAATTCTGAAGTGCTAGAGAAAATGAACATTGTACTTGGTGAACAAGATGACAAACAAAGTGTGGCATGAATTTCGTGAACATGGGAACAGGCTATAAAACATACAAATGAAGAATCTATTCAGAAAAAAAAAAACTTAGCAAGAAACTATAACAGTTCATTTGATACAGCTACAAAAATCTAATATTTCGGCGTGCAATCCTGAATCCTCTAGCATCACTCTGCATTTATCATTATACACAAAATGATGCATTTTAGATAAATGACCGCAGCGGAAGTTCCAATCATAGATTTGAGTCCAATATTGTGATATAAGGAACACACACACATGTATAATGAGATCATATAACTTATCTTATTAAGTTTTTTCTAAAGATCCAGGGATAATGAAACCACATATGTTCTATGATCATTATCTATTTTAACTTTATAACTAAACAGTAACAGCATGGATTCCCCACCCCCCCAAAAAAAAAAAACTGTGCCTTTGTCAAATACATTTTACAATTGTTCCTGCAGGAACTGTACTTTTTCCTGCAGAGTTCCTGTGAAATTACTGCACACAAAACAGGTCCTAACTATTAAGACATGAGAAATAGACGAAGTCAGCAAATAATTTCAAATGGTTCATTAAATCCTGACAAACATCTAGACAGAATACTAGTGCTTTTAGAAAAGGCAGATCAAGCTAAGCGCATCAATGGAGATTTGATATCATCCCACATACACAAAACATTTTGTTACATGAGATGCTGTTGGATTTGTCTTACAAATGGCTTTGAGGATCCAAAAATGTAGTTTATGTATTTTATGTTTTGAAAAAATGAATCCAGAAATCAGATTACCCATTTGCAAGCATAATTCCATATCTATTAGCCTATATGCCTTTTCTTCATGTTGTTCGGTAGCATTGTAATAGTTAATCTGCCATTAAAAGGGAAGTAGCAGGTCTTGTAACAACTAACAAGTGATCGTTGCTATTGAAGTATAATCAAAATCCCTGGGATGACTGCCACTTTCCATTATCTTTACCATCTCGAGTATGCATCTAGTTTCACTATTTCCATGCAGCATAAACTATTATACTGACATACAGCACAAAAAGGAGCATTATAAAAGAAAGACGAATTTTATGAAGGATTTTATTTACCAGTCCTTGCAAGCGTCGCACTGCACCATGAGATCGTCCGGGTTGTACGGCATCTCGCACTTGCAATAGCTTCGCAACGGAAAGGCGCGCAAATCATAAGATAAACATTGCATTGAGGAAAAAGATGAACAATCAACACTCAACAGCAACGAAATGGATAAAGATCTACATACACGGCCACACGGTCGGGGGTGAACGCGCCGGTCGCTGCCTTGTACTCAAACCGGCAGAAGAAGTCCTCGGGTCCAACATTGTCAAGCTTGGTGTAGTTCTTGAAGGAGTGGACGATACACTTTCCCTCGATGGTGTGGGCGCTCTGCATGTCGAGGTGGTCGGAGAGGAAGAGCTCCTTGACGCCGTGGAACTGCCGCCTCCCCCCCTTGGACTCCTCGGGGCGGTAGTACCACCGCACCCGCACTCGCACGCTGCCGCGCCCGTCCGCCTCCATCTTCTCCACCCGCGCCACGTACGGCGGCTTGTCCGAGTCCGATGGCCGCATCAGCACGCAGTCGGCCACTTCCAAAAACAAGGACATTGCATCAGATTCTTGGCCCGATAGGGATTTCCATCCCAGAGTGTGAAAGCTCTCAGGGGAAGGGAATCGACAACACAACTGTTGCTGCCCTTTCTTTGGTTTAGTAGGAAGCTTCCAAGTATGTCGATTTGGGGGGACGTACCTCGCACGACCTTGGTGGTGCCGCGGATGGTGTAGGAGTCCACGTCCTTCTTGCCCTGCTTGGTCTTGGCCATGGCGGGGCCGAGGTTTTGGGAGGGGAGAAACCCTAGGCGAGGAGGAATGGGACTATGGGAGGGGAGCGGAGGGGAGAGGATGGGTAGGACAAGAAGACTGGGAAAGCGGGTTCTGTCTGGGAAGGGGAAATGGCCAGGTTGGTGGGGGATATATCGGTCCAGGGAAATAGCAGCCTGGTCTGGTTTTCCAACCGTTGGATTGAGCAATCAACGGTTCAGATCATAGTTGCGCAAACCAAATCAGGGGCGATCGCGTGACCCCAAACCAAAAATCTACAATAATTACACAAATCAAACCACACCAGGGGCGGATATGCAACAAAAACATGGTTAAAATCTGCCAGCTCACAGTTACATCTACCAAACCAACGGTAGACGCATAATAAAACTAGGATTGAAATTCACCAGCATATAGCTGCATGGAGCAAACCGGGACGGATACTACAAAACCACGATTGGAATCCGCCGGCACATAGTTACGCATAGCAAACCAGAGGCGATGAAACCACTATTGAAAACTGCCAGCTCATAGTTGCACATACCAAATCACGACAGACAAAAAACAGCTATCGAAGATCTCCCGACACATAGTCTCAAACCAAACGGTAGGCGAATGGCAAAACCACGATCTAGAGGCAAACTAGGCCAAGGCTTGGCCTACCCTCAATATGGCCCAATAGGCCTAAGCCTTGTGCGGCTACGCTCCTTTTTAGTTTTTTAGACTATAAATGTATTTCTATATTTATCTACTTAAAATAAGGTGTTGACGGTCGGCTTCTCTCGTCCTCCTTCCCACTTTCCATCCCATCTCTACTAAGAAACCAACCAACAGAAAAACTTGGAGAAACCAACTTCCTCAATCAATTCCTAGCAAACTCTATCCCATCTCTTCAAACAAATTCACGCCCATATATATTCAAACAAATCGATCAAACAAACTTACACATCATCACCTCCTTTCCTACATTAGCTTCACACAGGAAGGCAATATGTAAATATAATGGTTTCATGCATTCATTCCGTGCGTCCCTCGTATGGCCTGACTCAAATTATTATTGTCACGGATTAGCTACTGCACTCTAACTGACGTATGAAGGAAACATGCGAGCCCATGCATCCATGTCTTAAACCCTTCTTGAAGCTTGTATGTTCAATCTTGGTTTTGATTTCAAATTTGAACACGAGTAATACTTGTGTGTTAACATCTAAAAAAATCTTGTTAAGAGGAATCAAGTTGATGTTGAGATGTAATATAGTTTTTTATCCATTGCAAATTACCTCCACGGCGGGAGCTGAGAGTATTTGGTTAAATACATGTTCACCGGGCTCCTCTGCCCGCCTTCTTAGAATTCTTGCGTCTACCATTTAGCCCAATTTAACCCCACGGACTAAGCTTGACACTACTAAAAAAAATGTGTTTTTGGCTCTTTCATTCTAGTAGCTCATGAAAGCACGACGGTTTAGATCATCTTCTCTTTATTTTTTAGCACCATTAGAGATTGGACTTCAAACTCTACATGAATGGAGGGCCACCACCTCTATATCTTTTGGGGAAATTTTGTTGAAATGATATCTAACAAAGGTTACCATGGTAGCAACCAGTGATTGGTTTACCTCTACAAGTTTAATTCGTATCTCATGTTTAGCCCCCAAAAAAACCCTATTTGAAGGTGTACCAGCTGCTAGTTCTGTAGGTAGGAGTAGAGCCTCGTAGGCACGAGCTAGCGGTAACAGACGTGCATGGTTAGTTAAATGCCTGTATTTGTTTTAGCGCCAAAAGAGTAAAGTACACTGTAGGTCTCTGAACTTGTCAGGTGGGTTCACTTGGGTCCTATTTCTTTGAAAGTGTTCAATCCGGTATCTAAACTATTTAAGTGGGTCAAACAGGTCCAAAACACTCCGGCTGGCAATTGACCGGTGACGTGGCTGGTTGACCGGTGACGTGGACTCCCAGCCTGGCTTGCAGCCTTGGGCGATGGTGGTGGGTGAGGAGGCCGGAGGGGATGACGAGGGGAAGCCGAAGCCCAAGGCGCCGGGTGCACGGCGTCGGCCTTGACGCGCTTCGCGTCTGCGTGGTAGCTTCGCAGAGCCTCGCCCACAGAGCCGGACCGGATGTTGGCGGGCGAGATGAAGCGATCCCACGACACAGCCCAGACGTTGAAGGCCACCTCCTCGATGCTCCGTGCCTCCTCCATCTGCGTCTTGGTGTGGCTCATGGCGCCTCATCGAACCGGAATAAGCGTCACGGCGGAGTGCTCGGCGTGCACGATCATGATGCCCTCCACGGGCGGTAGTCCTCCGGGAGGAGTTGATGGTGGTCTCCCAAGAGATGCGTCCTGCCCGGAGCTTGGTGGATGCGGGTGAGGTGCGAGTCCTCGATGTACTGTCAGGCCGGTCTGGTTGGCGAAGCCGAAAAGACGCGTCTTGGATGATCTCCGCCGACCCTCATTGCAGCTTCGGCGTCTGCGGGTCAACCGACAGCCTTCAGATGAAGCGGTCCTCGCCGTTCACCTTCTTCTCGCCGACGCACCGCCGTGCCTCGCGAACAGCCCATTGTGGTGAGCGGATCAAGACCTCGCGCCACGGCCATGGCACCACGGCCTGGGTCCACGGTTCTTGACCATGCTTGCGTCGCCGTCTCGAACTTCGAGCGCCACCATCCGCACCTTGCCCATGGCGTCTGCGTTCGCGACCGATCGCAGAAGACTTCAGCCGCCGTTGTAGAGCACGACCAACGGGGGCGACGAAAGGTGAGGGCGAAGCGGCGTGGACGTAAGCTACGGCCTCGAGCACGGCGAGGAAGTAGTAGGGGAACACGGAGGAGGAGGCCAGCGGCGTTGCCGAGGTCCGCCGCGGCGTGTTCGGCGTCATGGGCGACCCGGACGCGGCGTTGCTTTCTGCTACCTCGGCTGCGAAGCCGCAAAGATCGCGGGAGGAGGGCGCCGACAACCTCGCGCCCGCCATTTCGCCCCGCGTCCTCGCCGCCGCCATCGCCGGCAGAAGCTACCGCTTCTCTTCTTGGGGATGGAGCCGTAGAGCTCGCGAAACTCGTGGATGTCGGTGAGCCTGTCATTTGTTGGCGTCGACACGCGCCACCACGAGCGTGGCCGAGGCGACGGACACGGCGATGCCGAGCCGATTCGATGACTCCTCCAGCCCCTCCGTGATGAACCCGTCGTCGTCGTGGCGGTTGAGCGACGAGGAGCGCGGGCTAGGCGCCGGCTGGACCCGAGCCGGGGCCGAACCGCACGAGAGAGCCAGGGTGGAGGCGAAAGGCGGCGCTGCAGCCGGTGGGGAGGAGAAGGGGCAGTGGGGAGTGGGGAGGAGAAGGGGTAGTGGGGAGTGGGGAGAAGGGGCGGTGGCGCGGGGAAGAGGAGAAGAAGGGGGCCAGGGAGGAGGGAGGAGGTGGGGCGGCGGCGCGGATCTGGGGGAGGAGGTGGCAGCGGGGAAGGACGATGGGGAGGCCGATGGCGGCTCGGGAGGAGGAGGAGGGGGAGGGCGATGGCGGCTCGGGAGGAGGAGGGGTGGGCGGCGGCAGATCAGGAGGTGGAGGGAGGAGGCAGTGGGAGAAGAAGGCACGTTGGGATTTTGTTGCGGGGGAGAAGAGGGCCACGCCGGGAGAAGAAGGCCACGCCGGGAGAAGAAGGCCACGCTGTCATCCATGCTGGAGCGGCCATGTCACGGTCAACCAGCCACGTCACCGGTCAATTGCCAGCCCGGGCTGTTTTGGACCTGTTTGGCCCACTTAAATAGTTTAGGTATCGGATTGGACACTTTCAAAGAAGTGGGACCCAAGTGAACCCACCTGCCAAGTTCTGGGACCTACAGTGTACTTTACTCGCGCCAAAACAATGCTGGTCTATTTTTTTAGAGGAAAAAATGTTGGCATATTTGGTCAGGCTTTATTCACATAGCACAACATTTTAGGCCCTGTTTGGAAGAGCAGTTTCGGCCTGTTTCTGCAGGATCTCGAAAGGGCCAGCGTATGATACTACTAGTTTGGCCCATAAAACTGTTTGGCTACGCTAGATTTTGGATCGAAGTCCAAGTGCCCCAATCCCGGGGCACGGTCTGAACGCTGCCGCCTCCCTTCGCGTCGTGACCTCGCGTATCCCTCGACCAATTGCCATGGCCTCCCTCCTCTCATCAACGCCACCATGCCCTTCCTCATCTTCTCGAAAGGCTTGCAGGACCGGGGCGCGCCTCACAAGCTCCGCCGTCGCGCGTCGTCGTTTCTGTTGCCGCCTCCGTCGCCGGCGTAGCCAACATCGTCGCCACGGCCTATAAATTGCGCGCCGTGACGCCTCCACCTTACACCACGGACGGCGAAGCCTCTTCGTCGGGGACGCTCGAGACCAACGTCGCGAGCGTCCCGGTGCACGAGACCTTCTGAGGGGTTCCTCGCTCTGCTATGAAAGTTTTAGTGAGGGCCTTAGGGGCCTGCCTTTTCATTCTTCAGAATTCTGAGTCTCCAGGTTCTGAAATCTGAACTAGCACTTGCACGTACTATTCGTCTTATCCCAACGTACGGCTCTTTAGATGGCTGAAAGACGTGCTAGCCTGGCAACGTTGGTCAGTTAAGCATACTAGAAGCGCAGGTGCAGAATTTTGGATATTATTCGCCACACAAGAATTCTAAATCTAACCCTTTAAGTGTACGAATTTTCAATTTTGGCCTCCTCCTCCCGCGTGCTACGGCCCAGAAACGCAATAGCCCATCTATCGCCCATAGCGGCAATTTATTCGCCGCTGCATGCGTCTTGCAGCTTCAGCAATCGCTGCTTTGCCCCACATCGCAGCTGCTAAGTGCTGCTTCCTGACCGCAGTCCCCCCCCGCCACATGCCACTTGCACCCGCCACCCATTTATGCTCACCTCACGCTGCTGCTGACCATGCATGACCAGAACCGCTCGGTTTCGACTAGCCTCTCGATTTCGACCACCCACTCGATTTTGACCACCCACTCAATTTCGACCATCCACTCAATTTCGACCAGAACCACTCGGTCGACCAGCCTCTCGATTTCGACCACCCACTCGGTTTCGACCAGAACCACTTGGTTTCGATCAGCCACTCAGTTTCAACCACCCACTCTTCGACCACGTACGACCACCTTCGGCCACTTGCAACCATCTACGACCACTTTCGACATCCGATTTAAGACTAGAAGAAAGGAGAAGAGGAAGTGAAGAGTGAGGTGAATGGCGAACAAAGCATCCATATATAGGAAGCGTCTGAATTGTAATTGGGTTGAAGGCACAGACGACTTCCTATCTCTGATGGAGCAGTGTCGCCAAGTGGGCGGTATACTGGTGGCGCAGTGTACAAAGAAGCGCCACACATTGGGTCAAGCCATGTGAAAGTCTGCGGCGTGTGGCGGGGAGGGACTGTTGCGGTGTGGGGATGCAAGAAAAACCATCAGAGTGTGGGGCCTTGCAGCAATGCTAGTCAGAGTACGATGGCGCAAAGAAGGACTGCAGCGTTGCCTCTCCCCACAAAGACTCTGCGTTTTGGCTGCCATAGCACGCGGGAGGAGGGGGCCAAAATTGGAAATTCGTACCTAAGGAGGCTAGATTTGGAATTCTTGTGTGCTACGGGGCCAATAGTGTCCCACGCTCGCAGGTGCAAGCATAAGAGGGAGATATTTGTGTGCTTGTGTATTGTGTGATATAGCAGCAGATTACATGTTTTTCCCAACCATATCATACTTAGACGGTTAGGCCATCCACTTGAAAGGTACTCTATCAACAGAATTCTAGATGTCCCTCATGTAGTATAGACTATAGAGATTAAGTATCAATGCTTCCTTTCATTCAGATGGAGAGCAGCACCAGGAGAAAATTCATATATAAGATTTATAGACGATCTACAAGAAAATTTAGAAGTATTTGAGCATTCCCATGAGATGTTCTCTGTTCTGGAAGAGAGTAAGATGTCCCGAATAACAATATCAATCATTTAGGTTAAGTTCTTATGGAACCAATTAAACATTATTCCCCATGTTTCTTATTGGAGTAAAACCACTGTTACTCTAGATCTTAGCCCCTCAAGATTACGATGTTACAAAAAATTTGGCTACTTTGCCCAGCTGACAAACAAATCTCAAACCACTCGAAGCAATGTAAGCTTATGAGCTCGGACATAGTGAACCCCCTCACCCTGGATCACCTCTCCAATGTAGCAAGCAGGATTCGATCCATGGGTGTCTTCGAGAATTCTATCCGCTGCTTCTTTGCTCACTACAAGGACCATTCTAACACCCATCTTGAATGTTCGCCTCATCTCTGCGTCTCCAATTTTTCCAACCTACAAATGTTGGAAAAACAAAAGCTAAGGAGCAGACAGAAAGCACAATGCATGCAAACAGATATAAATCAAATCAACGTTCTATGAATTGTCAGTCTCCCTCTAGGGCTTTAATCCTACACAGAATTGTGTGCTTGATCGGTTGCGATGTTTGTACCAAACTCCCAAATTCTCATCTAGTCTAGGCTCAATTACTATAGGCCCTCTAATACACACCCCAACACTAACAAGAGTTTCCAGAATATCAATATAAGATCAACAATAACAGGAATTTTGCTCAGCCTGAATTACCTGATATAATTTGGCATTCAACTTACTTTAATCTTTTAAAGTTTTTACTGAGTTCTGATTGAATGTGGCTAGCTGACATTAAATGTATTAAAAATGGATACTAAATAATCCAATAACTTTGAGTACAAATAATTGAATGTATTCATCGTGGATACAAGAATACACAAGCCAAGCTCGTGGATTGTTAGTTCTTACCTGTTGAATCCACTTGAACACAGGTGGCACTGTGTGAAGACCCCCGGGTTATTTTCGTAAGACCGAGGCCTTCCCGGTCTTATAGAAATAACTCTGGGCCTCAAGTAAATGAATTCCAAATTAACTCCATCTAAGTAAGAAGTTCTGACTGAACTAGAGCTCCGATGATCATGCGTACTGCTCCTCTACAAGCACTACATGATAACCGGTTCTCCATATAGTCCAAGTCCACACTTAATGAGTTAGAAGAGAATTAAAAAACAGCGGGTATGTGACCGTGTTGGCTCCCAAGGTCAGCGACCGACACACCCATACCCTCATTCAATGTCAATCACAGCCATACAACAAACATACATTGATAATCCAAAAGACATACAACATAATAGTTAAGTCTACATCTATTACAACGCGGCCGGCCGGCCAAATTCAAACAAGAACAACAAGTAGCAGCGGAAGCAATATAAATAAACCAAAAGGTCCAGCATGGTGTGCCCCATAACCCATGGCAACCGACTGGGAGCTAGAAACAACACTATTCGTTAGCGTCGCCAAAATCGGCGCTAACGAACTCGTCGGGCGTAGTAACGTCTTCACCTGAATTTGCAACACCCGGGTTAAGTACAAAATGTACTCGCAAGTCTTACACAAAGGAAAATTTATTTATTCATAGAGGATATTCAAAGGATGGCATTAGTGACTTAATTTTGCGGAAAACGCAATAATTTTCATCCTATACATACTAGTTTTCAAATGCCATTTTATAAACAAGTTTTTAAGCAAAAGATAAACATGTGACTTAGATATACATTAATAAACAATTGAAACAAACAAATACCAAAGTGGCAGCCCACTTTGATAACTAAAATACATGAATACCCGTTCATGCCGAATACCAAGTTGTAACCATGTTAATTTGAATTCGAAGTCTAACAATGATGACTCCTGAATTCAAGTGGTCGTCTGTAACCGTGGACACAGCTATTCGAATATATTTAACCCTGCAGGGGTGTACTACTTTATCCACATGACTCGATTAGCCCGTAAGCCTCCAGATAATGGCACACGTCCTAAGGTATGTCGACCGAGGAAATCGAGATTCGGTATTTTTTAGCAAGAAAGCCCTATTGAGAATAAGTCCCCCTTACGAGATGAACCCCAAACTTAGTAAAAACGACCGATAGCGCCTGCTAAGTGGGCTCGCAAGTTGTGTTGGAAATACCAATACAATATAAATAAAGAAAAATAGTGCTCCCATGCACATGATAGGAAATTGCATTGGCTCCTATAGACAAATGATCGAACAGAAGTGTCCTCATACCACCCGAGACTTAACCCAATGAAACCTTCCCCTTAATTGGCCAAGCCGGTTCCCATCTCTAGCGTGTGGTAGCACAAGTTGTACTTGAATTGATGACGTCACCAAAGTTCGGTCCTTGTTGATCCAGACAAGACAACCACAAAACCCGAGTCTCGTGCATAACAACACTCACACTAACAACCACTTATTCAGACCCAAATCACTTTTGAAATAAACAAAGTTTAACTTAAGAGATAGATACAAAGGTCTGGAATAAAATGAAGATAAGAAAGTTTTGTGTCTCCCATAATTAATGGATTAATTCCAGCAATCGACCTAACGAAAACTAGACTCGCAAGGCTAAGCAATCTCATATATAATATATATTTCACACATCCTAACTTAAGCATTCATGTACTAGATTAATTCAAGGATAACCTCATGAGTAGGACATGACTAGCTACACATCACAAAAATATCGACATAACAAAATAGCATGAAAGGAATATCATTGCATTTCAAAACACCAACTTATCAAAAAACTGAGATCAACATGATGCAAAAGAAATTTCAAATGATGCTTGCCTTACTGGAACTCAAGTTATTCGCTCTCGGTGGTGAAGGAGTCTACGTCGATCACTTCGGACTCTATAGAATTAACAACATCGAATAAACACCGAGAAATAGCCAAAAACTCAAAATGCTCAAAAATGTATGAAATTTATACAGTGCTTAGGTTATGATTTTAGATGATTTAGGTGAAAGAATTATTCTATTTGGATATAGTATGTGAGAGTTATAGCAATTTGAAAATCAATTTTCTGGAAAATCCTGAAAAATACACTTCGGTTACTATTCATCCAAATTTAATTATTTGGTGAAAATTTATAGAATAGTGGTGGGGAAAGGATTACATGGATAAATAGAGAATAAAATTATAAGACTAAATCAACTTGGTTCAACTCATTTGGGGTTTATAAGAATTAGTTATGAATTTTCAAAGTTAAAAGCATTTTCTAATGCAAAAATAATTCGGTTTTGGATCAATTTCCAAAGACTATATTTTCTGGGCCAGAGAGAAGTTTGAAACCTATTTTAAATTAAATTTCATTTAAAATAAAAAATATCAAAATTGGTTTCACTGGATTTAGAGTTAATTTGAATTAGTTATGTATTTTTGAAGTTATTCTACTTTTCAGTATACAAATTAATGTATTCCGAATTTTCTAAAGCATCTAATACTTTTTCAACATGGTCTATTCTAGCCGCAGACACTGACTAGTGGGGTCCTAAGAATAGTGTTGTTTTTCATTTAAACCTACGAATTAAATCATAGAGTCAGCGCACGGGAATAGTACATGGACCAGCCCATGTGCACCAGGTCCACCAGTTTACAAACCCATGAACTATATATCCCACTTAAAGGATGGTCCCTGTCGAACTCGGGAGCGAAGGATCCCGAATTCTCTGTGTTCATACATTAGTCCAGGATAGCTAATGTACACAGTCAAACAAAAGTGATAATCAAAACATATCACGCATTTTATTAATATTTATTCAGAGTTTATTACAAAGGGCCTGAGGCCAAATAAAGTAAAACACAGCGGAAGCAGAATAATAGTAGTAGACCCAACGATTCGCCACAGGCAATCGCTCTGCAGAAGCGCAGACCTAAGCGTCAAGATCCTCACCGCCTTGATAGATATCTTCTCTGAATAAAGATTATTCAAAGAAGAGTGAGCACTACTACCGTGCTCGCAAGTTACACCAATATGGAATTGATATGCATGCCTAAGGTAGACAAAGGATACTTGGCAAGGTTATTTTATGTAAAGCGGCGGCTTTTAATTTAAATAATCATATTAGATTACAAAGCCATTTTATACAATAATCTAAATCACCATTTTAAATAACAATAGTTTATTGTGGATAACCTCCATAAAAGATGATGGATATCCTCCAATCACAATGGCTACCCGCCCAATTTTCCCACAGGACTATCCATCCTGAAATTATCTGTTGAAATCATTTTAAAACCAAAAACAAAACTAACTCTGAGTGGCTTTGCTAGCATGTCCATGACCGTGGACGCGGCTATTCGAATAGTTTTACACTCTGCAGAGTTTGTACAACTTTACCCACACGAGATATTATACTCTTTGTGTCGGCCAATCCACGCTTCCTAAGGCGTGTGACAGAGCAAACATCACAAGGCCGTTACAATGTTCTACCTCAAAGTACTTGTGCCCGCTAAGGTTTAAGCTTCCATTGGACTGACTGTCCTCAAAAACCCTCTTGCGCCAGATGGAAAACTGTCTCACCCGACACCCATACATACAACATAGCACAAATAACTAAGAGGTATTACAAATTATTTAGCAGTCCTGCCCATACAGACATGTGGTTGTACGATAAGGCATAACAAAATGCGCCAAAGACCGGTCCTCAATTGACTTGGGCGCTATTCAATTTAAACCACAGGTCTTAATCTTAACCAGACTAAGCCTGCATAAACTCGCACCCACCATTCATTCTTTTCGCCCAAGTCCAAACCCTTTTGATTTTATTTCTATAAAACCATCTTTACAAATTCTCTATGGTAAAACAATACCATAGTTTTAATTTTCAAAGAAATTTTATTGAGTTGGCTAAAATTCTCCCAAAAAGATAAATCATGGTCTAAGTATTTATAAGCATTTGATTATTAAACATAATAATTTATCTAAGGTGACAAAGGAATGTCAAGGCAACATCCAAAATTTGGCATACAAGGATAATAGGAATAACTAATTATTTAAACAGAATTTGAAATACTTGAATAAAATTATGCATGCATTTAATAATTTAAAAACTGAATTTAATTAACTTTAAAATAATAGGGCAAAATGGTCAAAGTATAACTTGCCTTCGCGATCTGGAAAATCTCGTCTTGAGAAGTATCTAATTCCTAATCGTCAAAGTCTAAACGTGAAAATAAGGCAAATCAAATAAAATTCGAATAAAACTCAGAAATACAAAATAAACCAAGACTAAATATAATAATTTTATTTTATTGAGCTAGATAATCAAATTATAAAATTTTAGAAATTTGTTTCACTAAATTTGGAGTTAGGATTCAATTATTATGAATTTTACAAATTTTAACCTAAATTTGATATTTAAAAGAATTCTAAATTCTAAAACAGAACTAAAATGAACTCTAAATTGAATTATTATATTTTATTTAGTTAGATAATAATTTTCTAAAATTTTAGCAACTTGAATCATCTAATTTGGAGTTTTAATGCAAAAGTTATGAATTTTACAATTTTTAATCTAAATCATTATTTAAACAATTTCCTGAATTATTTTTCTAAAGAGAATTCTAAATATTGCGCATGATGACGTCAGCGATGATTTTCGAATTTAAATGAATTTGAATTAATTTTCCGACAAAGGGCCCAGTGACATAGGCTCGGCTCATGGACCATGTCCACGGAGCCCCAGCCCGAGGGTCAGGCTTGGTGTGGCGGCGAACGAGGATGGCGTGGCCGCCACGCTGCCACGTCGGACCCGGTGAGGTGGCACCTCGTTGGCGCCGAGGTGGCGAGCCTCGTCGGCTCGGCGGAGGCGGAGCTCGGCAACACCCTCGCCGGCGCTGGCGCCCACGAGAGGTGCGAATGGGCGCGTTCGAGAGAGGAGGAGCTCACGAGTACAATGCTCACTACCTTAGCGGCGGCGCGGACCGAAACTTCGGCGGCGACGAGGTTTAGCGGCGGCGGCGTCGGGCGTCGAGGACGAGGGTGCTCGGGGTCTTAGGGCGAAATGGGTCTGCCAGACCGATGTCATGATGATCTGGCGATGTCGAAGATGAGGACGACGGGGCGGCAAGCGTGACCTCGCCGAATCGAAGAATTTCTTCGCCATGTGGCGGCGGCGAAGCTTGAAATTGAGCGATTAGAGGGGAAAAGAGAGGCGGCGAGGGCTCGGGCTCATGGCGAGTAGGGCTTCCCGAGGCTCCCTTATATAGGGTCGGAATGGAGGAGAGGAGGATCGGCGCAATGGCGGCGTTTATGGCATCTGGCCGTTCGGTGAGATCGTGCGAAGAAGGGAAGGGTGGCGCGTCGGGTGCGGCTTTGATAAGCGACTTAAACGCGAGTAAACGTGAGTGGAGAGGGAGGGATTCAGGGGTAGTGGAGCTCGAGCGCACCTTTAATGGCGTGAATGGTGCGGCACATGAGGAAGACGGGACTGGAAAGAAGAAGGGTCACGGTCGTAGGATTTCCATCAAGGGTTGAGTCAAACCAAATATCGTGTGCGTGTGTGGACCGTCGGATTAAGATCCGACTGAAAAGAGGAGGAGGCGGGATTGAGTGGCGGGCTGGGCTGTGCACGCGCAGTGAGTAAATGGGCGAGCCAGTTTATTTAAATCTTTTTTTCGATTTTCTTTTCATTTTCTATTTTAAATATTCCGTTTAATTCATTTCACTTTAGAATATAGCAAAATAATTCCAAAAATTCTAGAAAAATTCTCATAAATTATTAGAGACATTTTATACTTAATAAAATTATTTCCAACTTAAACTTGATAATAGATTTTGTAGTTAAATTTATTTTAGCCTTAACTAATTAAGAAAAAGTTTTAAAAATTTGAAATTTCCACAAAAATAAATAGTTTTAAATTTTCTCTGAAATTGAAATTTTGGGCTGTTACAGTCCCACATGTCAAATGTACTAAGCCAATAGTTACTTAGTTAAACTTGATTTCCCGACATAGATTACATCATTAAATGTTAATCATTGCAATTAACCCTAATGGCGAGCTACAGTATTTGTCGGGGCTTCTAACAAAATAGAGCTCACTGAGCTCGATTTTGACCGGAGCCCTGCCGGCGATTCTGACCACGGCGGCACCGGCCAAAGGCAGGAATGGAACCACAAAAGCTTGGCGCACCTTAAGGTGGTGGTGGCGGCGGCTGAGGTGACCTAGAACGGCGGCTAGCCGGTGTGAACTCTTAATCATGCTCAAAGGCACGATGTGACGCGCAAGATCGAGCTAGAACCTCACCAAAAAGATGAAGGGCACGGTGATGCCCTTACTGTGCGCGCTCTAGAGCCGACAAAGACACGATGGTGCCCTAGGATCTACAAGCAACGACAAGGGTTCAACTCGGAATAGATGGAAACGACATGCAAAGAGGAAACTAGGAGACGCGGTGACACGAAGCTTACAGAAGAAATGAGCACAACAGAGCTCCTTCTTCCTCGGCCTCTATAACATCCCAAAATTCGCTTTCTTTAAAATTTAATTTCAAACTAATTATTTAAAATTGTTTGGATTTTATTTGGTTTTTATTTGTATTTTATGTGTAATATTGGAAGGAAATCTCAAATTCAAATTCCTTATTCCGCAAATTCGAATTCTAATCTCCAGAAAAATATTTGTTCTAATCTCTTAGTACAATTTATTTATTATGCTCTTCTCTCTCTTTTTCTATAAAAAATTATTAAAAAAAAAATCAGATTTCCCATTTCAATCACCCATCTTTCTGTGCTCCAAGCCATGCACGCTTAACCTCCAAAGACCTTGCATACACAGCCAACGTGGGAACCATTTGGTTTCAACAAATATTATACTCCCTCCCATCCTTTTATATCCTATTTTCTTCTCTCTTTCCCAAATAGTTTTCTTCGAAATTTTTACTGTTCTGGCCCTGTAGCAACTTTTAATTTCAAAAATAGCCCTCATTCGCCATAATTTGCAAAAATAGCCCCTACACGTTGCTCTCGCCATGATTCTGCAGGCGTGTGAGCACCTACCCGGCCGGTTGCGAGTCTTCTTGCCCGACCAGCAGCGTGATTCCTTCTCCTCGCTCGCCACGCACGCCGCTTTTCCACCGAAAGATCGTTTGGCTGCATGCGTTTTTGGTTTTTTCTCTCTTTAAGCCGCGTCGCTGTCGTTCGTTGTCTTCAGGAGCTACGTATATAAACGAACGTGCGCGGCTGAATTGCTCATAACCGCAGCGCGCGTTCCGATTAGTTTAGCTAAGTACGTGTTTAATTCTTTTCTTATTGCATTTTTTACCGTTAAGTACGTACTTAGATTTCGCTAACTGTTAGTTTTTGTCTATTTACAGCAATGGCACGTACTCTACCACCCCTACTTGAAGCGGCATGAGATGGCAAGCATCGCTGTCACGCTTGGATCGATGGCGATGGACCACCAACTCTGGTGACACGGGGATCGAGGGAGACCTGGCTGGACGAGCGGTATGTTTCGAGGCTTCATTAATCCGGCCGATTATGTTCGCCATCTTTGAATAAGGCGAGAACCTCCTAATTGATGCCTCTCTTCTTTCCGCCCTGGTTGATCGTTGGTGGTTAGAAACCCACACATTCCACTTTCGGTGGGGGGAGATGACGGTGACACTGCAAGACGTCAGCTTCATTACCGGCCTTCCGTTTCGAGGCCGTGTAGTTGTTCCCCCTCTGAGGTCGCCGGACTGGAAGGCGCGTCTCAATCATCGCTTCGGGCAGCCTATCCCCGAGAGGTCTAAGGGCGCTCCACACACCTGGCTGTGACGATTCATGCATTGCCCAAATGACGCAACGGAGGAGGTGGTTCGATGCCACCTTATTGCATATTTGTTGTTTATATTCGGGTGGGTCATGTTCCCTAGCATGTAGGGGGGACATGGTGTACCCGAGTTATATTCACCTTGCGGAGTCCATCGTGGACGCCGACGATGAGGACGTGCTTGATGACAGTTGGGGTTCAAGATTGTCTTGCGCTTCATCTATCATGGCTTTGTCTGACGCTTCGCAGCTGTCGCCGCGAACAGAGCCCATGCTCTCGGGTTGTCACACGCTGCTATATTCTGTTGTAGTCGGGAGCACTTCAGCGGTCGGACGGCCGTACTTCGTCTCGATCCACCCTTACCCGCACACACATTTCTATGGTGGGGGCGGACGGCGAGATCCCGTGGAAGGCTCGACCATAGGATCCCGATGGACTATGGCGATATTGGGGTGGGCTAGGGAGAGCGTGCCGACTATACCCCGAGTTCCTAGCGAATTGAGGCCTGCGAGAGATGACATAATATGGGCTCCTTGGACGAATACGTCGCGAACCTGGCCTTGCGGCAGAGCTTGCTATGCCACCGAGGATCACGATGTCTTGGAGGACAACTTGTCATCTGGTGTTCTCCCACATGGTTGAGCCGTACAACCCTAGCGGGTGATGAGGCGATTCGAGCCGCACCGGAGATCCCCTGCTCTAGGGCGCCCGCTATGCGGCGTAATCGCTTGTAAGTACATTGCATTGCTTAATAATATTGTAGATCCTTTAGTCATATGTTATGTCGGTACCATAATTTATTTATTTTGTTCCACCTTGAGCGAGCGAAGAAGGGCCGCAAGAGCGATGACTAACCGAACCGCAAAGTAGTGGGTAGATGCATGGCAAATAGCCACGATTCCATTTTGCGGGAGGCCTGACCTTATGATGAAGGACTTCGACACGTGCTTGGAGTGGTGCGTCACGGCACATCGCGACGAGATTGACGGGCGCTCCCTGGCCCGACATGCAGATCCTAGCCACGCCGAACGCTTGGACTTGGGGCTGGACCCGCACCGTGCAGCACGCCATGACGATTCGGTACGTTGAGCACGTAGTAGATTAACCACCCTCCGAAATAGGGTTAACTAACAAAATTTTGTTTCTTCGGTAACCATGCAGATGGACCGTTTGGAGAGCGTTATCGAGCGTGGCCGCCGGGAACTTCGGCGAGTACGAACAACACGGTTGAGCGCTTTGTTTTTGGTCATGAAGGCGCTTGTTGATGATGTTAAGTAGGTCGTTCATAACATGAGGCGTGGAAGGCCCAGCGAAGTCGACTTGAGGCATCGGACGGAGCGTTGTCGCGTACCCTCGCCCCTCCATCTTCCGTCCGGCGAAGTCGACCAGTGGCCTTGATAGCATGGGCGGTGGATCATCCGCGATTGCCGCGCGAGGACACTCTGCCGATGTAAATGCGTCGTCTCGGAGGACCCTCTGGCGATGCCGTCGTGCGTCTCGGAGGGACCCTCGCCGATCCGTCCTCGTCTCGAAGGACCCTACGCCGTCTGCGTAAATGCGTCCACGGAGGGACCCTCTGTTGATGCCGTCCTCGTCTCGGAGGGACCCTACGGCTGGTGCCGTTGTCGTTCTGAGGCATGAAGAGGACATTCCTGAGAGTGCGGACGTGCAACCCGAAACATGGTGGATGTTATCCTAGATTCTCCTCGGCCCCACTCTTGGACAATTTCCAATGGGCGTCTGGCGCCATGGTATCAATCCGGTACACTGCTGTACCTGCGCGTTCACCCCGCAAAGCGAACCGTACCGGCAGTTCACCCGTCCATCCCGCAAGTGGAGCCGAGTTGGTGCCCTCCACGGATCCTGCCGCTAGGATCACAGAACTTGTTCTCAACGCCACTCCCACGGTGATGCCCCTATACACCAACACGGCGGTTGAGAGCCCGCTATGACTGCGGCGAGAACCCACGGTCACGATAGGTTAGCGTTTCCACAGAACAGTTAAATCGAGACCTATGGCGAGAACACGACGCTGAAGGCGAAGACTGGTACTATGCGGAGAGCGATGAGGAGCAGCGTGAGCGATAGTAACATTAGAAGTCTATTATATGTTGTAACTTGTACTTCATTAATCGATTTGTAATCAAGCGAGTGTGGTAATTGGAATGTAATTGGACACTTGTGCCGTTATCTATCTCGGTAGAACAATTTTATTCTCATTCATCAAGGACCGTGATGCATAGATAAAGAGTGGGCAGTACAATCTCATTACAATTGGCGTTCTACTTGGCAAGAACAAGATATAAAAGAAGAAAAGACATAAAACTAACTATCTTAACTAACCACGAAGCATCTTCTCAACTCTTTCCATCTTCTCATCCGGTGTTTGAAGCCTTTTCTCTTCATTTTGCATGCGTTGATCGGACGCTTCGAGCCTTTCGCATTTAATTGCGATAACACCACGGGAGTCTTGCATTGGTTGATCGGACGCTCGAGCCACTGCACGAATTGCAGCAACACCACGGGAGTCTTCTTGGAAGGCAGCAATTTGCATTGCAACATCTTGAACCACTTGGACAGCTTCGTCAGTCCACTGCCAAAACCGACATGTTGTGTTCTACAAAAGAATTACAGCTTCAAATGAAAGTAACAAAACCCGGTATGTACAATGCAATTCATTTGTGCTGATTTTGCAGAAGTTACCGAAAGATTTGAACACTTCATGAACACTCGGGACAGATTCGTTGGCGTATGAGAGGTAAACACATTAACCGGATCCCTACAACGAGGGCAAATTAGCTGCTGTCGTAGTGATTGTAATTCTCTGCTCACTCGAATGTTCGATGAGGCCGAAGACATCTTGTTTCACACTGGAAGAAAGGAGAAGAGGAAGAGAAGAATGAGGTGAATGGCAGCCAAAGCATCCATATATAGCGTTGGGAGCACGAAGGGGCCACTGTGTGAAAAGGAGGATGTGACTGCACAGTGTGGAAAGCAGGAAGTGACCACTCTCTGGAAAGCTGGACGTGACCACTCTCTGGAAAGCAGAATGTGACAACTCCCTGGATAGCTGGATGCGACTACTTTCTGTAAAGCACGAAGTGACCACTCTCTCGAAAGCTGGACGTGACCACTCTCTGGAAAGCAGGACGCGACTACTTTCTGCAAAGCACGACGTGACCCAAACGAGGCAGATATCTGTACTTATAAATCGGTAATAACAACTTGAAGTGGTAATAACAACTTGTTACATCGTAGAAAGCAGTGCAGGTTACAACGCAAATCATTACAACACTCACATCACTACAACACTCACATGACTCAAATACACCGGATAGCTTACAGATACTAAGTGGCGCTGGAGGAAGAAGGTCTATTCGGGCAGTTCCTGAATGAGTGCCCATGAGTCTTACATAGCCTACACCTTATTGGTCTTGGCCGATCTCCACGTTGGCTCGCATCCATGTCGTTGCGGATGCGCCTTGACTGACACCTCCCACGGTCCATGTCGTTGCGGATGCGCCTTGACTGACACCTCCCACGGCCTAGATGCCGCAGTGCGTCATTCGGTGATCACTTCATTGCTCCTGGCCATAGGTCCCTGTAGTGGCTTTCCACGCCGTAGGAGTTGAACTCCCCGTTCCAAGTATTATACAGGTGTCGTATGTCGTAGTACTCCGACATGTACATGCTAGAAGATTGGTGAAATACAGCACATGCAGCATATACGTGGGAGCAAGGCTTGTGCAGGAGTTGAGGCTTGTTGCAAGTGCAAACTGCCACATCGCCTATGGTGCAAACATGCTTCTGGTCACCTCTCATGTGGCCGCGAACGTACTTGTCCTGCAGGCGGATCTCGAACTTCCTCCTCACGCCATCCATTGTGATAGCTACATGGGATCGGGCCTTGGTAATTTTCTTGTCCATGTAGGCAAGGGTAACCTCCGAGTACTATTTCCCTTCGTCCAAATGCTTCTTGGCCATCATTGCCCGACTGACGAAGTAACTGACAGTACGGTTCCATGTCTCATCGACAACAGCGGTGATGGGCAGGGCACGGACCCCTTTCAACACACCGTTGTAGACCTCGGACATGTTGGTTGTCATGATGCCGTACCGAGCACCATATGTGTCGTGAAGAAGTGACCATTTCTCATAGTTGGGGGCATGCACGCTCATCCACTCAGCGAACTCGCTTTGTGGTGCGCCTGGGCCAGAACCTCCACTTGCACGCTCGGTTCGACCTCAAGCTCTCGCCACACGGCATCGAACTTGTGCTTCTGGTTCTGCAGGCAGAGCTTCTTGAACTTCTTCATCAGGTCTTTGCTCCGGAAGTGCGTGTGGAAGTTGGCAGCTAGATGCCGCATGCACCAACGTGTGCGCATGTCGTTCCATTGGAACGGTGGGCTTGTACCGTGCTGCATGGTGCGCAGCGCGGACAACAACCCGGCATGACGGTCGGTTATGATGCACACATTTAGTCGATCCCTTACAACATGTCGCTTTATGTTGGCTAGAAACCATAGCCAACTGGCAGTGTTCTCATTCTCCACAATTGCAAAACAGCTCGGGAGCAATCGGTCGTTGCCATCGGCGCAATAGCAGTGAGAATGGTGCCCTTGTACTTCCCGCAAAGGAAAGTACCGTCCATAGTCAGGACGGGACGATAGTGGTAGAAGCCCTGGACTGCCGGGCCAAAAGTCTAGAAGACTCGATCAAGGATTAGGGAACGTGGGATGTTCGACGGGTGGGGCCTGTCGACCCTGTTGACGCAAGTCCCCAGATTAGCATCCGCAATTTGCTTCAGCATTCTGGGGACTAGGTCGTACGCCTCCTTGTAGGTACCGTACAACCCTTCAAGGACCTTCCGCCGCTCACGGACCTTCATCAGTAGCTAACGGCATACCCTACTGTATTCGCTACGTTAGCCATCAGGACCTTCGGCGAAACGGTCAAATCGGCGACAACTGCATGGCTTATGATGCTCGTGATGTAGGCTGAGATTACATTCTTATGCGTTTGCAATGGCTCCTAAAGCTCACAAGTGTGATCCTTCACGACTGTGATGCGGAAGGACGTTCCCGCCCCAGGGAATCTCTGCGCACGGACTTTGCCAGGGCAAGAGCTAAGCACACACTTAACTATGTAAGTGTCAGGATTAGACCTGCACATAACGGAAGACATATATTAGTTAGTACGACCAACTGTAGATGGTTGAAGATACAACAAACAACGTTGAAACTCACCTGTACACTCGGTAAGTCCGACTGGTCTTCACCGCGAAACTCACGATAGCTTGCCTGGCGGCAGCCTTGTGTGCGAAATGTTGCCCCACAAGCAGGGTGTCCGCATCGAAGGCCCACGACGACTCGTGCTCCTAGGCTAGAACTAGGGAAGAGGCCGCTTGGCAATCCAACCGACTTGGAACATAGTCCGTGTCGATCGAAACAATGCCACCGACGATCCCGCCCTCATCGTCGGCTTCGTCCTCGCTGGATTGCGAGTCAAAGTCGTCCTCATCTTCGGTGGCAGTGCCCTCGGACATGCCATCGATAATCTCGTGACAATCAACACGAGCACCCCGCCATTTATCCACACCTTCATTCGGTTGGACACTACCAGAATCTCCATCAACTGGAGCATCCTGCGTAACGACGTCTGGCATTCTCGAGACCTCTCCCGTCGTCAAAAAACTGAAGAGGGGGACAAGAGCGTCGCCAGCTCCTTCAACGGCGCCCCCAGAGGATTGAGCAGGATAAACAAAATGGACATACACCATGGGTCGTCGATAGATCGGAGCGTGAGGATTGCTAACGATCTCCATGTACTCTGCCCACATGGCACTGCTGGTCACCTTCATCAGGCCCCACAACATCTGCCCATGTGGTGGGACCGTGGTGGCGGTGACCGCCTCTATTACTATCTTGTTCCTAGCGACGTGTCTATCAAACAACTACCGAATGTACCGTCGTAGCTCCAGCAAATCGACATGTGCCAGGTTAGGAACGTTTAGCAAGGCGCGCTGGCAGATGGACAAATCAACTCCGTCTCGACCCAAGACGCATGCGTTACCATGGAACACGTCAAGGTGTCTCCATTTCGACAAAAAATAAGACAATATTTCAGCAAGACACAAAGATAAAAACCATACGTGCGTTGTTTGAAATGAACTTACTGTTACGATGTTACCGACTCTTAACCTCAAACACTAAGAGCGCAAATTCAAACATGCATCGCATTAGTAACGACTTCGACGGATGGTGCCAACAAAGGACAAAGAAAAATGTTAGGTGCGGAGAGGGAGGCACCTCGAGAAAGAGGAGAGATTCTGAGAGGAACGACGGCGAGTGTGTGGCCGCGTTTAAATAGCCGAGCACCGGAGACGCAGCGTGACAGAGGAGGTCCCTACAAGGCCAAGGAGGGGGCGAGTCCCTACCGCTACTGGCAGAGGGGGCAGGTCCCTACCGCGCCCCACACCGAGGGCAGCTCAAGCGCGACGTGACCGAACAAGCGACTTTTCACGGAAGCGATGCAACGTGGCCCCAAGATTCGTCATGATCTGACAAATGATCGACAGTCGAGACGCAAAGATGACGCCGCCCCCCAGAGCATGCAGGTCACCTACCACGCGTAGTAGGGGGCCTACTATATGTGATACTTAAATTTTGCACTTAATGTGTGATGCCTGTAATACTTTTGCGTTCTTATGTGTACTCGTTCATACAATGCATATTTGTTCAATGCATATGGACGCATATAGCTTAATGCACATGGCACATCGATGCAACATGTCAAATCGATAAAAGGCAACCGCAATGACGCGTCCACCATTTAGTTACATGCTTTAGAAGATTAAATATAAGTGCGTACTGAAGGGGAGACTACCGTGGTACAAGCTTCTCCGCCCATGCCTAATGGTAGAGGCTGCCTCTCGCTACCCACATAGAGTGTTCTCCAGTTGGGCGCCTCGGACGTGGCTTGCCATCGTTGTAGCGGCACGCACATATGCAGCTTGGGTTGGCGCAGCAACATGTGGGATCATAGGAACTTTCTATGTTCACGACCTCCTCGTTGCCCCTCTCGCGCTGCATCTGTTGGCGGAGGTCATCATTTTGCTCCTTGAGATCGACAATTTGCGCCTCCAAATCAAATATTCGGTTCCACAATGTACCCACGTGCATCAAAACATGTCGTTCATGGGGAGGATCGATCCAACAGGTAAAGTTGCATTTCGCCATCTGCTGCAAGGGATGGTTAGTATGGAGGATGTATTAGCAGTAACATGAACAAAACTATTTACCCCAGAGTATGGGCATCGGAAGAAACGCCGTCTGCCGTCGGCAGTGTAGTCTATGACCTGCACGATAGCGACCTCCCCGTGTCTGCATTTTGGCCATACCGGTTGAGCATGCTTGTTCGGCATCAACCGGTAGTTAGGGCCGAAGTCCTCCCTCCTTTCCAGGCGAAGGTCTGGCTTCGGCGACCCCGGTTGGACTGGTCTCTGGGCGTCTGCCATCGTATGTTACTGTACGATGGAGAAGGTTGTTCTTCCTACGGTTTGAAGGGTCGAGTGGTCCTACTTTCAGAGCGTGGGCCGTGCATTTTATAGCCCGCGGGGGGAGGCTAACAAAGCGGGTAATGTATTAGCTTGCAGATGACAAGACCAGACGGGGCTACCTGCTTTGTGCAGAGACCAGACCAAACGGGGTAGATTTGCGCAGTGACAAGACCAAAGGAGACAGCCTTGCACAATGACATGACCACACGGGGCAGCTTTTACGCGAAGACAAGACCACACGGGTAGCTTTATGCGCAGGATAAGACCAAAGGAGACAACTTTATGCAATGACATGACCACAGGCGCTTTTGGGCGTTGATAAGACCAAAGGAGACACTTTTGCGCATGACAAGACTACACGGGCGACTTTGCGCGATAATAAGACCAAAGGAGGCGACTTTGCGCGATGACAAGACCACAGGCGACTTTGCGCGATGATAAGACCAAAGGAGACGACTTTACGTGGTGACAAGACCACAGGCGACTTTGCGCAATGATAAGACCAAAGGAGACAAACTTTGCGCGAAGACAAGACTACACGAGGCGACTTTGGGCGTTGATAAGACCAAAGGAGACGACTTTGCTTGTGAGGACAAGACCACACAGGCGCTTTTGCGCAGTTGATAAGACCAAAGGAGACGACTTTTTGCGATGATAAGACCAAAGGAGACAGCTTTGTGCAGTGATAAGACCACACGGGGCAGCTTTGGGCAGTAATAAGACCAAGGGAGACAGCTTTACGCAGTGACAAGACCACACGGGGCAACTTTCCGCAGTGATAAGACCAAAGGAGATAGTTTTGCGAAGTGACAAGACCACACGGGGCAACTTTCCGCAGTGATAAGACCAAAGGAGACAGCTTTGCGAAGTGACAAGACCACACAGGGCAGCTTTGCATAGTGACAACACTATGCATCGTTAGCTTTTCAGATGGACATTACAACACTCTATCTCCTTAGCTTTTCAGAACTAAAAAACAGGACTGGACATGAAATTAACTACACCATGCCAACCATGGGGCTTATAAAAGGGGGTTGAACTAAACCCAACACTACACAACACTACACAATAGATACCCAGCTATGGACTCACTACTACAGAAAGGCTAATACTGGACGCCTCATCACAGACGGTTGACCAAAACCGTCGGTATTACATTCAATCACAGACGGTTTTGGTTTAGAGAAATGCATTACTCTTCGGGCTGCGCTTAAAAACCGCTCGTGAAGAGGCAATATCACGATGGTTCATTTTGAAAACCGTCATGAAGTATCACGAGCGGTTCTCAACACGAACCGCTCGTGATATTATCAAGATCCGCAGCGGTTTTTAAACACAACCGTCAGAAGTATCACGAGCGGTTACAACAAGAACCGCTCGTGATATTAATTAATATCACGCAGCGGTTCTTAACAATAACCGCTCGTGATAATATCGCTCTGACTCCACGGTGCGCCGCCATCGCCCGGCTCCCGATCGTCTCTTCATCGCCGATCGTGCGTCTCGTTAAATCGCCAATCGCGCGGCTCCCGATCGTCTCTTAAATCTCACGCTCCGAATTTATTCTTTGTTTGATATAAAAGGATCATCCGCCATCAAGATGATCATCCCCACATACTTATAAAATTAAAAAACAGAAATGGCTGCCTCTTCCCTCATCGCCGCAGACCGATGGCCTTCTGGCCTCCTTTGTCGAAGCACCTCTCTCGGTGTAGGTTGAACCGTGCTCACGGAAGAACACTTTTGATCAGCAGTGTCTTCACTCCTCTGCCGGGAGAATTTGCCGGAGCGGTGGCGGCCACCTTCCGCCGTCTTGACATCCTCCTCCGCCGTGTCTTCGGGTGATCTCCCACTTTGGTAGCGTTCTGGCGTCATCGGCGTAGTCCTCCAAAACGACGTTGCACGTCTCCGGAGGCTTGCCATCACTTGGATCATGAAATCGGGCGGCGAAGCGATCGACACGACTGTGCCGATACCCTCAAGCAAGGGAAGAGAGCCTATGGGCTCAATTCTTCTTAGTTCAACGATCTGAGGGTCTTGGAGACACTTGAGCAGCGCGTCGTGAGTGGGCGATTTCGAGCTTCATTCGCTGATGATCAGGAACCGTCCAATGCCGACGCCGTCACCTATGAAGTATTGAAGACGGAGATAGCAGCCTACCTCCGCCACTAGAAAAACTTTGTTTTATTTATAGGTTTTTACTTTTTTAAATCTTTTTAGTTTAATCGCCACATTGTTTGGCCATATATATGAAAATTCCAAAATGAAAAAAAAGTTTGGAGGTGAAGTTACTATATTTAATTATATGTTGAATTATTGCGCTCTCTCTCTCTCTCTCTCTCTCTCTATATATATATATATATATATATATATATATCAGAGATGGTTTTGTGGAAAAACAAAATCTAGTTTGGAGGTGAAGTTACAATTAATATTAATTATATCAGAACGAGCGCGTCAACGGGCCGGGTGGACGCATTTCAGGCTTCGTTCACGATCGAGAACCGTCCGATGCCGACACCGCCGCCTATGAAGTATTGCGAGATGGAGATAGCGACCTACCTTCGCCACTAGAAAAACCTTGTTTAATTATAGGTTTACGCTTTTTAATATAAACATGTAATTTCTTCACATGTCATGTAAGTGTATATACTTGAGAAAAAACATTTCACGAGCGGTTCCATAATGGAACCGTGCGTGATATAAATATATCACGAGCGGCTCCATAATAGAACCGTCCGTGATATGTCCTATATCACGGACGGTTCCATAATGGAACCGTCTGTGATATGTCTTATATCACGGTTCCATTATGGAACCGCTCGTGATGATATCACCGACGGTTCCATAATAGAACCGCTCGATAAGTCTTTATAAGTAGGAGCTAGCATAGCTTGTCGCTAGGGTTTGCGCTCTAACTCGTCACTCCCCAGCGGCCTTACTCTCGTCCGTTCCCCTCCTCGTCGCTGCTGACGCCGCCATTCTTCCCGTTGCCGACGGTTGGCAGACATCTGGTGACCTTTGCAAAGACACTCAGACGATAAGAGTGTCTTTTGCGGCGTCACCAACCAATACTCTAACTTCTGATGACGCCAAACTCGTCACTCCCCACTCGGCCGCTAGGGTTTGCGCCCGCCTAACTCCGTTCCTCCCCACCTCGGCGCGCCGACCTCGTTGTCGCCGTCGCCGCCCGACCCTTTGCGACCGCTAGGGCCTGGCCGGCTTTGCTTTCCTCATCCTCCTCTATTCTCCTCTAGATCTGTTAGCTTAATGTCTTTTGTTGAGTTTGATTTTTATGCATGAGCCTTAAGTTGTGTCCCGATGTTTGTGTGATTTATGCAAGGTAAAGGAAATGGATGAGGGTTGTCTTTGGTGGTGGGTCGCCACCGTGGTTCTTGTTGTACTAAGGTCCCTCTCTGCCTCTACCCTCCTTGCTCTGGATGAAAATGGCTAGCTAGTGCTCTGCGATGGATCTGAGGGCTACTCTTGGTGTGGTGGGTTTGGACACCCTTGGTCTTGTTCTCTTGCCGATGAACCGCTCAATGATGTTAATAGTCTTATGCTGAAATTGAATTGATAATTAGTTCATATTAATAGTCCCTTGCTCGTGATGTAATGATGTAAATAGTCCTATCTTTGAAATTGAATTGATAATTAGTTCATATTAATAGTCCCCTTGCTCGTGATGTAATGATGTAAATAGTCCTATGCTGAAATTGAATTGATAATTAGTTCATATTAATAGTCCTCTTCTTTGTGTGATGTAATGATGTCAATAGTTTTATGCTGAAATTGAATTGATAATTAGTCCATATTAATAGTCCCCTTGCTCTGTGATGTAATGGTGTCAATAGTCTTATGCTGAAATTGAATTGATAATTAGTTCATATTAATAGTCCCCTTGTTCATGCGGTCAAGTTCTCCTACCTCTTGCGTGCAGTCGCCCTACCATTCCATTCATAATCTCTTCTCTATAAAGTCTCCAAGCGTTGGTGCTTGTGCCATTAAACCGGCATCATATATATATTATATATATATTATTAAGTGATCCTCGACCACTTTAGGAATTCCATCACATGACATGAGAAGAATGAGGCGGTATCCACGGGCAATCTCATTGAGCCCTTGCAAGTATAAAAGTATGGATGCAAAGAGAGCGGTCGGACATCCAATTACAGATTGGGCGTCGCTATGTTCGAAAGTGGCGTTGATCGCCAACTACTCTGATGGAAGTGGCATCATGTATTAGCAACCAACAATTCTTGAGCATGTAATTGTCTTTAAAGCCAACAAGAACACCAAGCAACAAGTTGAGAATTCTTTTGAAATATGAGAATGGTTGCTTGGTGTTCTTGTTGGGTTTAAAGACGATTACATGCTCAAGAATGGTTAGTTGCTAATATATGATGCCACTTCCCACCGGAGTACTCCAAGATCAACGATATTTTCAACATAGCGACGCCCAATCCAGTAATTGGATGTCCGACCGCTTCTTTGCATCCATATTTTTATATTTGCATGGGCTCAATGAGGTTGCCCGTGGCTACCGCCTCATCCTTCTCATGTCATGTGGACGATCCCCCAAAGTGGCCGAGAGACTACGAACAATATATATGTAATATATATATGATGCCGATTTAATGGTACAAGCAATGCTGGGCCTTTATAGAGAAAAGTCACAGATGGTTTCAGCCACAAATCGTTTCAGGATATCACATATCACGCACGGTTTTAGCCACAAACCGCTCAGATATGATTATCACGCACGGTTTGTGCTAAAACCGCTCTGTGATATGTGATTATCACTGCACGGTTTGTGGCTGAAACCGCTTGTGATATGTGATTATCACGAGCGGTTTGTGGCTAAAACCGCTCGTGATATGTGATTATCACGAGCGGTTTGTGGCTGAAACCGCTCGTGATATGATTATCACTGAGCGGTTTGTGGATGAAACCGCTCGCATGATATAACTATCGCAGACGGTTTGAACCACAAACCGCTCGCGTAGTATACATCACAGACGGTTCAAAACCGTCGTGATGACCTCATGTCATCATCGACCCATAAACTCAGACGGCTCACGAAACCGTCTGTGATGACGTTTTTGAATCGTCTGTGAAAGCCTTTTCTGTAGTAGTGACTCTTCGGCAAACTCCTACGCGAGGATGTTGCAGAAGCAAAAGTGGCTTAAGCAGAAGAGGAAACAGCTATAATACCCAGATAAATCAATGAAAGATGCTCCAGTACCACCACGTTTTCCGATCCCGCAATGTGTGTGTGACGAACCGGCAGAGATCATCCAGTCCACACACCCAGACACCGCAGCCCAGGCGTACTACACGTGCGAGCACTACCTCGTAAGCGTTTTTTTCGCGCACATCGATTTTCCTCTCCCAACGTTGTACTCCTTAAATTTTTAACTTCTTCCCCACGTAATGGCAGCCAGAGATGCGCTGCCACTTCTTTCAGTGGATCGACGGCCTAGAGATGTACGATAGGGCATTCATCTAGCAGAAGTATATGCTGAACTACTCGGTGCGGGCCGAGAACTTCGTGCGGTGGAAACCTTACGTACCGGACCCTGTTGAGGACGCACCGAAGGAGCCCAGTAGTCGCCCGGACGTAATCCATATCGACGACGTGAGTTATGAAGAATTTACATCCTTATTACGTTTTTTACTTACATCATAGAATCGTATGACATGGACAACTTCGACATACCAGCCCGACGTGGACAGTCCCGCGACAAGGGCAAGGAAAGGCTCATCTGGTGAGCTTGGCCCACAAACAGATCCGGTCACCCGGCGTAATCCGATCCACGACGTGAGTTACTGAAGAATTTACATCATTCTACGATTTTCACTATACAAATGCACTAACATCATGGAATCGCAGGACATGGACGACTTCGACATACCAGCCCGACGTTGACAGTCCCGCGACAAGGGCAAGGGAAAGGCTCATGCGGCTGAGCCCGGCCGCCATAGTGTATCCGGTCGTCCGGGCGTAATCCGTATCGACGACGTGAGTTGTGAAGAATTTACATCGTTCTTACGATTTTCACTGTACGGTGAACTTACATCATGAAATCGCAGGACATGGATAACTTCGACATACCAGCCCGACGTGGACACTCCCGCGACAAGGGGAAGGGGAAGGCCGGCGAGGAGTTCAACGCCGAGCTAGCAAGGAAGAGAAAATGGTCCCGGTCCATGCAGTAGGTCAGGTCATTACGTAGTAGTCCCTCGTCCTACCCCCATGTTTTTTACTATCCCCTAAAGGCATGTGTACTTATATGGTCTGGATGCTTGTGTCGTAGTGTATCGTAGCAGTAGCGAGGATGACTAAAGCAATTAGCCGGGACCATCATGCCATGTCACTACGTAAGCGATGCTTCGTCGCATACTCTAATGTAGTTCTCGTTCCGTGTCCCCGCTAAGCCTATATTGCAAGTATGTCTCTTCTAGTGAAATCCCATAAAGAACCATTCGCACCGACTTCATCGAGGAGAGACTCCATGTTTTCGGACATCTTCATCATCACAACGAGTTCTCAGCCCCTCCAATCATATTCTCATATAAGCTTCATAAAGTACTTCATCGATTGCTCATTATATCGCCAGATATCGTTCGACGACTTCATCGAGGAGACACTCCAATAGTCCTGATACCTTTTTATATATGCGCTCAAACTACGACGAAACCCTGATTTCAGATAAAAGGAAACCCTACTCCATGCCCTTATTTCTTAATGAAAGTTTTTTTTTACAAATCTCAGTGCTGATATTCTTTTTGAATCAAATATAATGGAATAATATTACATTTTTAAATTTTTTTCGTTCCTTTTTTCAAAAATATAATGAAATAATATTTAAAATTTAAAAATTTCAATTTTTTTGTTCTTTTTTTAAAAAAGGATTTTGCACCGGCCACCACCGCCACAAAGACCACGGCGGCGCTCTTCTTGGTAGGCGAGGTCACTGCCGGGGGGGCAGTGTCTGCAAGCGCCCGGGTGAGGGTGTCACACTGGCATCCTCGGTAACCCGCCGGAGAGCTACCTTTGTCTTCTGAGGGCCAATTTTTCAAATTATGGCGAATGAGAGCTATTTTTGAAATTAAAAGTTGCTACAGGGCCAGAACAGTAAAAAATTCGTTTTCTTCCTCCTGAGAGCTTTCTTTCCATTTCACTTTCTTAGCAACCGTAGCATCATCTGTCTAGCTTTCCATGGCAGCGCCTCCCCACCACCAGCAGCGCCGCTCCGGCCCCACTCCACTACGCCACCCACCCTTCTCCTCTCCCATCCTCTCCCTTTGCTCCTAGCCGAACTGAAGAATTTCAAGCGCCATTAATGGCTACCTTCTCTCTTCTCTCATTCCTCTCCATTCAAAGCCTTTAATTCGATTCCGTTTGAAGCACTACGGCTGCAATAACCTTCCCCATGTTGTCATGCCATCATTGAGCAGCCTTCAAGTGCACCCGTTGAGTTTCTTCAGTTGCCAAACCGAACCGACGCCGGTGCTCTTTGTCTACCCAACTATTCGGATCCCGGTTGCAGCTATATAAAGGGCATGCTATCTGCATCGATTCTTTTGAATTCCCTCAAAACTTTTGATTCATCAGAGCTTGCAGCCATTCCATTTCCATTTTCCCTCCATTGTTAGTAGCTTGGCTGGCCACCACCAAGTTCGGTCCCCACCCTCGCCACCTCCGGCCACCACCGCCGACACCGCCGGCCAGTCCTCTGCCACCTTGTAATGCCAACACATGAGATTCTGCTTCGGCTGCTTGCTTTTGTGCTTCTGTTCTCCTTTGGCTATATGGTTTTGCTTTCTGTTGTATTGAAGAAGATGATGAATAGTGCTGCTAGTTAGATGCTCATGCTGGACCTTGTACAGTGCTCCAATATTTAGTCTTTACTTTGAGCTTGTTTTGATCGGCTACTTGATGTTTTGTTGGCTGCAGCACAGCTAATTTGCGTTCTGTTTGCAATGAAGAAACATGAACAGTGCTACTGCTAGTTAATCTACTACATGATGCTTTGTACATGCATGTGATTTTTGAGGATTTATTTTCCACAATTTCGTTCGTTCTCATACGAACTCCAAATCCAAAGATTCTTTCTCCTAAATTCATCTAAATTCATTCTATACTTCCAGTATTTATTTTGCAATTTTTGGATTTTATTTTATTTTCCATTATTTATTTGGTCATTCTTGTGCTGTGTAGAGTCCGACGCGTTTACGCAAGTTTAGATCAACAGGAAGCGTTTACCTCCAACATCACCAAAGGTGAGTCTCCTTTGACCATTTTGTACCTATGATTTTCAAATCATGTTTTCTGTTTTTAAAAGTATTATGCAATGTTATTTACATAAAATGATGAATTTAAATTGTAGGTTGTTAGTTAAACCTAAAAGTTGTTAATGTCCTCCTTCGATATTGCTATCATAATCCATTGTCACCCTAGCATAGAAAATTCACGATATTGAATACAACATTGTGGAATAGTTGAACGCGTAGAATTGCTTAGACATGCTTATTGGTCTGGATCACCCGTCAGGAGAAAACTCTTGTTATCTTTTATGCAAAACCTTTTTGAAATGTATGACATTAGGTAATGTCAGCATTTGAAAAATAAAATAAAATGCTAAAAACTTGTTTTAGACTTGGGCGGGTGGTAAGATCAGGCGAGTGCAGCTAGAGCACGAGAAATTGGAATGTGATAAGTTCCGCCCAAGTCATATTAAGGACTGACGCTTGTGATTATCCAAACTGAGCAAAACCGTACAACTACATGTCCAAAATGGGAATGGACTTGGCCAACTAATTTACTATATTCTAGCATTACGCCCGCAGGCTGTAGATGGTAGGTGTTACTTGGTTAGTGCAGACGATGGTAAATGACGTCCATGTCTATATGGGCTTTTGCCGAGCGTTGGTAATAGACGTCCAAGTCCAAGCAGGTTATCCCCCACAACGGTGAACTCTAGGTCGATGGTAAATGACGTCCATGACTCGGGGTAAAGCTCATCGGGTGGGCTAATGTTAGGATAAAGTATTGTAAAAGTCTTGTGATAATCGCTTCGTCGCACACCTTCGGAAGTGTGTGAGCGGACAGTATAAGCTGATTATCTCATGTGGGTCAAGCTGTACAACCTCTGTAGAGTGTTAAAAACTATTCGAATAGCCGTGCCCACGGTCAAGGGTGAGCAAGGTGCGTTTTCACATGGTAGATTTTGGTTTTGATTTTAAAAGAGCAAATTTTGGGAACTGGGAGCAGTTGGGACTCTCGGGTAGTTTCTGGCAGCTAGAGCCCCATCCTTTAACCTTGGCGGCTAGAGCCTTGATGCTAGTGGTTGGTAGCTAGAACCTCCACTAGTGATACAATTTATTTACTTATTGAAACTACGTTTGTCAAATGTGCTTTATGAAAACTGTTTAAACTTAAAATATTGCTTTGTGCAAATGAACCGTATAAATCCAATTGTTAAAGCTATGCATATGCATGTTTCCCAAGACTCGCGGAGTACTTTATGTACTTACATGCTACACTCATAATTATATCTCAGAAGCCTTCAACGACACGGAGGAGGACTACGACTACTTTGCATGTGGCTTTGATGAAGGACACCCGGAGTACTAGGTTGCACTCCCCAGTCAAATGCCGGTGGGCAATTTGATGGGCCATCACTCGGAGTTTAATTTTGATGTTTCCACTGCTGTAAGACTCAAGGTCTTTTGACCACTTTTGTAATAAGTGGCCATAAGGCTGGTACTCAGTTGTTTATTAATGTTATTCGTGATTCGAACTTGTTATCAACAATGTTTCTACTGTGTGCACTAGCTACTGATCATGGGAGTGGTGTAGAAAAACACAAAGGGTTCGGATGCAGAAATCTGATCCCGACAGAGTTGGTATCAGAGCTGAGTCGACTGTAGGACGTGACCTAGTTAGAATGGCCGCTAGTAGGAAAACTTCGAAATTTATTTTATAAAAAATAATATTGTGCTATACTCATCTTTTCTCATCTTTCTATCCTTACCTTCGCGAAATTGTTCCTTACCTTGTTCTTTCTTCATCGTTTTACAATGTTAAATGGATCATCTTTCCCTTATAATTTCTATAGTTGGTCAACACGATTATTACCATTATGTTCAAGACTGCAAGAAATGGAGCCATGAAGAGAGCATCGTAAAGTCTTTAGTCATCTCTACCATCCAAGAATAACAGGCAAGATTCATCAAAGACCGTGAGTAAAGGATGCGATGTCGGACAAGTCCACGGTCAAGAGCCAAGGGATGGTCTTGATCGATCAATGCCTCGTTTATGGGCCCTACATATAATGCATACCTTCGTCCACCACCCAGATTCCTCATTCCTATCTTCCCTCCTAGTTCCCAATCTCCTATCTCTCTCTTGCTTTCCGGCTGGCTCGATTCCCCCAATCCTCCACCCCACTCTCCTCCCTTCTCTCCTGGCACCGCCGGCCATGGCTCCTGGCCCGGCTTCAGCTCTACCGCCATCGACTGCCTCCGGCTCTGTCGGCCCGCTCCCCGCTCCGGTTCCCTGCGTCGCCACCACCTCCCCTCCTAGCACCGCCTTTTTGCTCAGCCAGGCTGATGGCCCGACGCCGGCACCGCCTCTCACTCACCCCGGCCATTGGTCCAGAGCCGCTCCTCCCGTCCGTAGTCACCTGCGGCACCACCTCCCCGGTTCGCCCCCCTCACCTTCAGCTCGGCCTCCATGGCGCCACTACGCTCCTGTGCCGCTCCCTCTCGAGTCGAGAGCCAGGAGCCATGGGTGGTGGTGGCAGGAGTCGCGAGGAGGCAGGTGGAGGAGGCGACGGGACCACGGGAGGCGACGAGGCCGAGGCGGGAGTCGCGAGGAGTCGGCGGGAGGCGATGAGGCCGAGGCAAAGCGGCGCGGTGGGAGGAGGCGGTGGGAGGCAAGGCAGTGCGGTGCTCACCGTGCCCGCCATGCCCCCATGTCGGGAGGTGAGGAGGCGCGGCGGAGCGGCGAGGCGGAGGAAGCGAGGTGGAGTGGGAGGCGAGGTGGAGCCGTGGAGGGCGCGGTGCTCCATTCACTCCCCTCCATCTCCGCGTGCCCGTGCCCGAGCTGCCGCCACCGTGCCTCGGCCTCGCCGTACGCCTCCCTGGTTCCCCATCGGCCCAGGTCCGGCTCGTCCGCCACGAATTTGTGATGCTTTTTTCTCATGTATGTTGGTCTGTTGGATGTGCTGGAGATGGAGCGGCAGGAGGCGAGGTGGCGCCAAGGCTGCGTCGGGCGTGTTGGCGTGCCATCCGTCAGCGCCGGCCGGAACACGCACGACGCCACACCGCCATGCCGTGGTACCACCGTCGTGTCGTTTTTCGGGCCCGCCCGTCCGTCGTCCATGCCATGCCATTGACCCACCACATGGTGTGCTGGGGTCTGCTTTACCGTCTTGGCCGAGCGAGCCTCGGCGAGCACGAATAGCTTCGCTGACTGCCACCTCTAACTGTGACGTGTGTGCCAGGTGGCGGACACGCCAGCGCGATGAGCGATGGCAGCTCGGGCGTGTAGCTCGTCGGTGCTACGCGCCACGGCAAGGCTTGGCCGAGGTACCAAAAGGAAAAGGGGGATACGGGGAACCTAGGGCTTGCGGTTTCGTCGACGAGGTGGGAAAAGTTTGTCGGTGGTGACGAGGAAGGCGACGGAGACGACCAGTCGAAGGCGGAGACGACCCAAGGGGTGAGGAGGTGAGCGCGGCATATACCGTAGCTGTGCGATGCCAAAGGTGAGGACCACGGTGGAGGAGCTCCACTAGAGGCGGCACAAAAGGCGGCGGCATGAGCTCTGGGCGGCGGGGTTTGAGCTCGAAACTTTGGTGAACGGAGGCAAGAGAGAGAGAGGGAGGAATGGGGGAAAAGGGAGAGGAGGGCGAGAGGCTCTGGGTGCTCCATTTAAAAGGGGAGGATGTTGGCCAGGGGAGGAGATGGCTCAACGGGATTCACGGCGGCGCGGCATGGGTGGCGGCATGGGGGCGTTGGCAGGGCAAGGGGCCAGGGCACGTGTGCGGCGATCAAGGGGGATGGGCGGAGCGGCATTTAGTGGGCGTGGATGAGGCATCACAGTGAGGGCATGGGCGAGGAGAGGCGGCCAACAAGAAATGCGCGCACGGCCGACGGCTGGCATGGGCTCCCAACGGGAGGTAGAAGATGACCAGGGCGGGGAGGCCGACAGGCAGGGCCCGCCTTTCGACGAGAGAGGGTGAGGGGAGGTAGGCTGGAGCGGGGGAGCTGGGCTGAGCACGAGTGGGTCGGGCGGTGGAAAAGGAAATGGGCCGGGAGAAGATTCGGCCTAGAGCATTTCTGGAATTTGAGGTTTTAATAATTACAGAAATGGAGAGAAAGGAAATAGGTTTTTAGAAAATAGCAAAAGGAGTTCAAAAAATCAAGGAAAAATTCACAGAAATTTCCTAACTTATTTTGAACTTAATAAAATTATTTATAACTTAAATTTAGCTTTTTATTTTGCAAATAAATTATTTTTTAACTTCAGGAAAATAGAAAAAGCCTTTATACAAATCAGAAAATTCAAGAAAATACTTAAAATACTCCTTTTGACTTTAAATCCAATAAAACCCAAGAAAATTCAAATAAAACAAATTTTGAATTAATCAAAGTTTGATTAACTCATATCAAATTGTTTTTATTTTCTAAAATTTTAAGTTTAAGCTTTACCAATCCAATAAAATTGAATGGTTAATTTTAATTTGAAAATTTTCAAAAAGCCCTAAAAACTGGGATGTTACAAACCTCCCCCCTTAATGGAATCTCGACCCTGAGATTCAAACTTGGTTAGCAAAAAGGTGGGGATACTTGGCTTTCAGATCTTCTATACGTTCCCAAGTGGCTTCTTCTTCTGAGTGATTACTCCATTGGACTTTACACGAACGGATGATCTTGCTTCTGGTAATGCGCTCTGTGACATCAAGAATCTTGATTGGTTGTTTCACATAGGTGAGGTCTTCCTGAAGGTCAATGCTCTCAAGTGCTGTCTGCTCTGCTGGAACTCAAAGACATTTCTTTAGTTGTGACACGTGGAAGATGTCATGAACTGCAGATAAAGACGACGGTAGCTCTAACTGATAAGCGACTTCGCCTCTTCTTTCCAAAATCTTGTACGGTCCAACAAATCTTGGTGAAAGTTTTCCTTTGATCTGGAATCTTCTTACTCCCCTGAGTGGAGTTATTCCGAGATATACAAAATCTCCTGTTTCAAAGGACAATTCTCTACGACGATTGTCAGGATAACTTTTCTATCGGGATTGAGCCACTCTAAATCGTTCTCTTATCGTTCTTACTTTACTCTTAGCATCCTTAATCAATTCAGGTCCAAAGAACTCGTGTTCTCCCATTTGATCCCAAAGGAAAAGGAGAGGGGTTCTACACTGTCTGTCGTACAACGTTTCAAATAGGGACATTTGCAAGCTGGCTTGATAGCTATTGTTGTATGGGAATTCTGCATAGGGAAGATTATGATCCCAACTCTTTCCGTAGTCTATAACACAGGCTCGAAGCATGTCTTCCAAAATCTATTTTACATGTTTCGTTTGTCCATCTGTTTGGGAATGGTATGTGGTACTGAAGTTGAGTCTGGTCCCCAAGGCTTCATGCAAACTCTTCCAAAATCTAGATGTGAACTGCGATCCTCTGTCGAACACTAGCGTTTTGGGTACTCCATGTAGGCAAACAATCCTGGCCATGTACAACTCTGCTAATTTACTGCTTCTGTAAGTGGTTTTGACCAGTATGAAGTGTGTCACTTTAGTCAAACGGTCAATCACAACCTAGATGGAACCATATCCCAATTGGGTCCTAGGCAATCCAATGATAAAGTCTATGCCGATTTGTTCCCACTTCCACTCGGGAATTGGTAAAGGCTGCAACAATCCAACTGGCCTTTGATATTCTGCTTTGACTTTTTAGCATACATCACATTGTGCAACAAATTCAGCAATCTCTCGCTTCATACTGACCCACCAATACTTTTCCTTCAGATCTTGGCACATCTTGGTACTTCCTGGATGAATGGAGTAAGGTGATTCATGAGCTTCCTTCAGAATCAACTGCTTTGTTTCTTGGTGATCAGGAAACAGATGCAGTTACAAAACCAAACTGTACCTTGCTCGTCCTCAGAAAATCCTAGGGCTTTGCCTCTTCTCATGTTCTTCTTGATTTCTTTGATATATTCATCTTCTTTCTGATTTTCTCTTATTTGACACTGAATGGTTGGTTGAACTTCTAAAGTGTTTACACAACCCTTGTTAACAATCTCTAAATTTAGATACCTCAATTTCTCATACAATTTTGGTTGACTCTTCTAAACCATCATGGTGTTGCAATACCCTTTTCGACTTAGGGCATCTGCCACTACATTTTCTTTGCCTAGATGATAATGGATTCCAATATCATAATCATTTATCATTTCTAACAATTTCCTTTGCCTGAGATTTAGCTTTGACTGGGTGAATATGTATTTCAAGCTTTTGTGATCCATAAAAATCTCATAGTGATTACCGATAAGATAATGCCACCAAATTTTCAAGGCATGCACAATTATGGCTAACTCCAAATCATGCATAGGGTAATTTCCTTCACGAGGCTTTAATTGGCGAGATGCATAACCCACGACTTTTTCTTCTTGCATCAGCACACATCCAAGGCCCTGACGAGAGGCGTCACAGAAGACCTCAAAGTCCTTATGGATGTTAGATAAGACCAACATAGGTGCAGATACTAGTCTTTTCTTCAACTCCTGAAAACTTTGCTCACAGGCATCTGTCCATTCAAATTTTTTCTCTTTCTTCAAAAGCTGAGTCATAGGTCTGGCGGTTTTGGAGAAACTTTCAATGAATCTTTGGTAATACCCAGCTAAACCAAGGAAACTCCTTACTTCGGTGACGGACTTGGGTTACCTCCAGTCTATTACGACTTCAACCTTGGCGGGATCTACTGCAACACCTCCTGCTGACACGATATGTCCGAGAAAATGTACTTGACTTAGCCAAAATTCACTTTTACTAAATTTGGCGTAGAGATGTTGCTCTCTGAGTTTTTCCAAAACTGTCCTGAGATTCTTCTCATGATCTTCTTCATCTTTAGAGTAAATGAGAATGTCGTCAATGAATACAACTACAAACTTATCCAAGAATTTCATGAATACTTTATTCATTATATTCATGAAATAAGCTGGTGCATTCGTTAAACCGAATGACATTACTGTGAACTTGTACAGTCTATATCTTGTTGTGAAAGCGGTCTTTGGTATGTCTTCTGGTCTGATCTTTAGCTGATGGTAACTGAATCTTAAATCAATCTTGGAGAAAATATTTGCTCCTTTCAACTGATCAAATAGATCGTCAATCCTGTGTAACGGATACTTGTTCTTGATTGTGACTTCATTAAGTGATCTGTAATCCACACACATCCTCGTATTGTTATCTTTCTTTTTGACAAACATTACTGGTGCTCCCCGAGGTGTTGAACTTGGCTGAATATAATCCTTGTCCTGTAATTCTTCGATTTGTTTCTTCAATTCTACTAACTCATTCACAAGTATTTTATAGGGTCTCTTCGAAATTGGAGCAGTCCCTGGGACTAAGTCAATTAGGGACATGATGCCCCTATCTGGTGGCATACCTAGTAATTCTTTAGGAAATACATCTGGGTATTTTTTTTTTACCACTGGAATGTCTTCTAACTTCACTTCCTTCAGATTGGACAAGATAGAACCTTCTCTAACTGAGGTCTTGGGTCTGAACTCAACGTTAATTCCTTGTTCATTGGTGAGGGTGATAGACCTATTGGCACAGCATATCTGACCTTGATTTTTGGCCAGCCAATCCATTCCGAGAATCACATCCAATCCTTGGGAGTGCAAGACTATTAAGTCTACCACGAAGGGTACTCCTGATATTTCCAAGGTAAGGTTTGGGCATAGGGCGCTGAGTTGACACATGTGCTTTGGTCGAAGAGGACTGGAATTTCCCGTACTGAGGTGGCTGAGGCGGAGTGGTGGGGGGTTTGAGAAAACCCCCAGAGTTGAACTTCTGGGATGCCATTCTTCTCTTGTGATATTACATTTATAGGTGCTTGCCCTCTTGGCGAATAACTTTGTTCACCAACTGTTGGAAGTCGATGTAGTCTTGACTAATAAGGCGGATAGAGAGATCAACATTGAGCCCTTCCAATAAACGTTCTTGCTTGGCTGCATCAGTTGCAACATCTTCAAGTGCATAACGAGCTAACTGATTGAACTTGTGCAAATACTCATTGACGGAGCGGTTGCCTTGGCGTAAGGTGCGGAACGCTTTCTTCTTAAGGGTCACAGTGCCTGATGGGATGTGTGCACGGCGGAAAGCCTGCACGAACTCATCCCAAGCGATAGTCTAAGCATCAGTGTGAGACTGGGTGAAATTATCCCACCATTCTGACGCTAGTCCATTCAGCTGGTGAGAGATGAACAGAACCCTCTCACGATCAGTGCATTAGAAAATATCCAATTTCTTGCTGATTGCCCTAAGCCAATCATCAACCTCCATTGGCTCGGTGCTGCTAGAGAAGGTTGGAGGATGCATCCTCATGAACTTTGATATGTTGGCCCTTAGAGAAGGTGGAGCGTGAGCTTGAGGTTGAGCTGCTACTGCTGCTTGCAAGTTCTGCGTGTTGTTGATCGATTATGTGAGCAAATTAATCAGTTGGGCTTGGTTGGCCATCATTTGGTGCTAGTCGGGTCCTTAAGCTGGAGCAAGTGGTGGCGGTGGAATTGGGTTCTCTTGATCACCAACATTCTCTCTGTCCTAATTGCTAGTGCTGCCACTGCCATTACGAGTAGTCACCATCTGCTAGATCTCCAAAAACTTTAGAAAGAGAGGAGAAGCTAAGGGGGATAGAGCGAAACAAACAACCCAAACAAGACAATCAACTCAAAAGCTTTTCCAAAAACTTTAATAGCTTTATACAACGTTCTACTCGTTGCTCACGGTCTTCGGTGATTTTTGTACGACGATGCTCCTGTGACAACTTCATGTCTTGAGGTCTTGAACATAATGGTTAAAAATCATGAGACCATCTATAGAAATTTTCCAGGGAGAGATCCATTTAATGTTGTAAAATGGTGAAGAGAGAATTAGGTAAGAAAGATTTGCTAAAAGAAGCTAAGAATAGATAGATGACCAAGATGAGGAGAGAACAAATTATGTTTCTTGTTATATAAAATAAGTTTTGAAGTGTTCAAACTATCGGCCTTTCTAACTAGGTGACGACCTACAGTCGATATGGATCTGGTACCACTTCTGTCAAACCCGGGAGCAAAGGATCCCAGATTCTCTGTGTTTCATACACTAGTCCAGGAACAGCTAATGTACACAGTCAAACAAAAGTGGATAGCATAACCATACAATGTCATTCATTGATAATAATTAAAGTTTGTTATAAAAGGGGCATAAAGCCAATAAACAAAATACAGTGGAAGCAAAAGCAGTAAGGTGGACCACACGATTCGCCATAGGCAATCGTCTTGGGGCGTAGCCTAGTCATCCAAGTTCTCATTCTCCTCCTAGTACTCCTCTCCTACTCAACAATTGTATTAAGCCAGAGTGAGCACAAACAACCGTGCTCCGTAAGTTACTCCCAATAACAGATTGTAATGCAAGCAAGGATTCAACAAAGGGATGCTTATATGGCTCAATTTGCATAAAGCGATATTTTCCATTTTAAATATTCATACTAAGTTCTAAAGCAGTTTACTCTATAACTAAAATTCATTTTCTAAATCTCAAGTTTTATAGTGAGATAACATTCATCAACGAGTGGTGAAGGATACCTTCCTATCACATGGCAAACCGCCCAATTTCCCATTTGGATAAACCATTTTATAAAGTCTTTTAAAAACAAAATCAAAATCTAACTTTGAGTGGCTTTGCTTAGCATGTCCATTTGACCATGGACACGGCTATTCGAATAGTTCTTAACACTCTGCGGAGGTTGCACAACATTACCCACAAGAGATAATTGACTTATAATATCCGTCTGACAAACTGCCGAAGGTGTGCGTCTAAGTCATTATCACAAAACCTTTACAATGCATCATCCCACCGTAGTCCCACTTCGCTAAGGTTTTGCTTCCTTTGGATAGAAACCCGCTGGATTTAAGCCTCCTCTTGCGCCATGCGGGAATACATAAAAGTAGATCATAAAGACACCGACGCAACCGGATGGCACAACCACTGTGAAATGATACAAATTATTTAGCCAGATTCCGTCCACACAGGACATGTGGTAGTACATTGGGGCTTAGCAAGATGCGGCTCGAAGACCAGTCTTTAACTAACTTGGGCAACTTTCCAAAATAACCCCTAGGCTTCGATCATAGAGATGACTCAATCCCGTGCATCAACGTGCACCATCCAAACATCCATTTCGCCCAAGTCCAAATTAATTTTTATTTTATTTGCCAAGTTAAATCATTTTATAAACTTCTATGGTAAAAGATAATACCATAGTATCATTTTAAATCACAGTTGAACTTTTGGTTAAATTCCCCAGATTAAACACTTTTGCTCTAAGCTTTGTCTAAGCATAATGTTTTTCAACATGTTCTAGCTCATACTAATGTATCAACTAGACTTTAACTAAGGTATTAAGGAATGACTAATTTAATACCAAAGTTTGGCTATACAAAGGAATTGGGAATAACTATAAAGCTTAAAACATGAATTTAAATAAACACGCAATAATAATTTAAAATAGAATTTAAATAATTTAAAATACTAGAATTCAATATGGGCAAAGGTGTAACTTCCTTTGCTCAAAAGCTTGAGGATATACTTCTTCGAAATATTCAGGTTCCCCGGAGTCGTCAAAATCTACACGTGAAAGTGAAGCAAATTTAAATAAAATTAAAATAAACTCCAAATCAAATAATTTTAGTTTAGAAATCTAGATCTTGATTTTAGATGAATTTAAAATTTTGAACCACTCGAATCGGAGTTCGAACGAAGGAGAATGGGCTCTCGGAAGTTTGAAAAACATAAAATGATGAAAAGGGAATTTTCGGGATTTTTGGAATTAATTTTATAAAGGAAAATGAATTTATTCCGTCATGCTGACGTGAGCGGCTGGATTTTGATTTCCGGCTGAAATATTTTTCAAAAGTAAATGGCTTGAGCCATTGACAAAGTGGGCCCCACAGCCATGGATTGGGTCCACGGTGGACCTGGCTCGAGGCATAGGGCCGTGCCATGTGGTCTTGCCACATGGGCAGCCACGTAGGCAAGAAGAAGATGAGGTGGCTATGATGTGTGCGCCAGGTGGCGGCCACGCTGGTGGCTCACGGCGAGGCTTGGCCGAGGTACCAAAAGGAGGAGAGGGTGCAGGGAACCTAGGACTTGTAGTTTTGTCGACGAGGCGGGAGGGGTTCGCCGGCGGTGATGAGGAAGGCGGCGGAGACGACCGGTCGGAGGCGGCGCTAGGGTTCCTGTGACGCCCTGGGGGTGAGGAGGTCCGCATGACGTAGACCGCAGCTGTGCGATGCCGAAGGTGACGACCACAGTGGAGGAGCTCCATCGGAGGTGGCACAAAAGGCGGCGGCACGAGCTCCGAGCGGCGGGGTTTGAGCTCGAAACTCCGGCGAACGGAGGCGAGAGAAAGAGGGAGGAATGGGGAAAAGGGAGAGGAGGGCAAGACGCTTCGGGTGCTCCATTTAAAGGGGGAGGACGATGGCTAGGGGAGGAGATGGCTCGACGGGATTCACAGCGGCGCGGCATGGGTGGCAGCATGGGGGCATTGGCAGGGCATGGGGCCATGGCGCGTGCACAGCGGTCGAGGGGGATGGGCGGAGCGGCATTTAATGGGTGTTGACGAGGCATCATGGTGAGGGCATGGGCGAGGAGAGGCAGCTGGCATGAAATGCGCGCATGGCCGCATGCTCGGCATGGGCTCCCAACGGGAGGTAGAAGATGACCAGGACTGGAGGCCGATAAGCGGGGCACTTTGTCGGCGAGAGAGAATGGGCAAAGGAGTCGGGCCGAGCTGGGAGCTGGGTTGAGCGCGAGTGGGCCAGGCGGTGGGAAAGAAAATGGGTCAGGAGAAGATTTGGCCTAGAGCATTTCCGGATTTTTGAGGTTTTAATAATTACAAAAATGGAGATAAGGGAAATAGGTTTTTAGAAAATAGCAAAAGTAGTACAAAAATTAAGGAAAATTCACATAAATTTCCTAATTTATTTTGGACTTAATAAAATTATTTATAACTTAAATTTAGCTTTTGATTTTGCAAATAAATTATTTTAAACTTCAGAAAATAGAAAAGCCTTTATACAAATCAGAAAATTCAAGAAAATACTTAAAATACTCTTTTTGACTTTAAATCCAATAAAACCCAAGAAAATTCAAATAAACCTAATTTTGAATTAATTAAAGTTTGATTAACTCATATCAAATTATTTTTATTTTCTAAAATTTCAAGTTTAAGCTTTACCAATCCAATAATATCGAATGGTTAATTTTAATTTGAAAATTTTCAAAAAGCCCTGAAAACTGGGGTGTTACAGGACTTATCCCGTTTATCAGTTGTGAATTACTACTTGTAATGCAGACCTTAGCCTTGCGAGGCTAAATACTGGAATAAAGTACAGTTTCTATCTTATTGTTTTACTGTGTTGATTCTACTAAGGCTTACTATTCGTGGAGCGATGTCCTACCGGGCAGACGAATAGTAATCCGTATGCCTAAGTGTGATTACCCTCTAAGGTAATGACATGGGGCGCCACAATTTTCCTGAGAGGTTGTTTGACAGTCTGACTTTTCGTTGAGTGGCTAATTGTTCTGAGTTGTGAAATGTCTGAAATACCCCTAAGACAAATGATACTTATTTGGTGCCAATTAGGCTAATTCATGCAATGATTTTTGTAACATTAATACATTTAGATAATTAAATACATGATGTCAAATGGATTTTAGACAAGTTTGGACTGTTTTTGAGTTGTTCTTTCATGCCTATCATGTCTTACGCTTCTCAAGGTGGCAAATCTTGTTTGGTCTAAAAGCTTTGAGAGGATATCTGCCAACTGAGCCTAGAACTCCACAAAACTAGCACAAAGACTTCAAACTCCACAAGATCTCTAGGAAAGCAACTCGAAAAGCTAGGGAGTGAAACACCATCACTAAAAAGACCTACAGGCAACTCAAAAACCTGCTAAGGACCAGTGACTGGGAGACAAGCTCGACCTAGACTGTGAGAAGAGTGCATCCTAGAAAACCAAGGGATAAGAAGAGTGCCTAGAAAAGACACGTGCTAGAACAAAGCCTCCTATCTACCCTGAACACAACAAACCCAACACCTGACACAAAACAGATGCTATGCAAGGTAGACTAGGGATACCATACATAAATGAAAGGTATGGAAGCTCGAACCTGAGTCGCACTGCTTGGCAGTGAGATATAGTCATGATGGATGAAGATCCATTTCTTGAAGCTTTAGAAGGTAGTTGCGCTCACCCATCATCCTCATCTCAAATTCCTTCGTCTCCGAGAAGTGATAGTCATCATTAAAGGCACAAATGAAGAAGAACCAACAGGTTGAGGTGATAACACTTGTTGGACCACATGTTCTTCTTCTCAGATGAAAGACTACACCAAAGAGACAGAAAAAGTCTATGCCTTGGTACTAGGTTAGTGAAACAATATCTAGGGAAACAGTACCAAGACACATGACTAGCAAGGATAGCAGCAAATGATCCAAAGCTCATAAAAGCATATAATCAACAATTCAAGATATGAGCATGAAGATAGACAAATCAAACACAACACATGCTATCCAGGATATGATAAAGGTCAAACTATCCTTAATCCACAATAAGGCATAGGAGCAACCAAACAAGCACATAACATATCACACATCATATATACAGTCATAGATAAAACATGCTAGTGAAAGCTATGGCAAGACTCATGCATCCACAATTAACAGTAAGGCACAATACCATGTAAGCATAAGGCAAGTTATAGAACAAATCATGGATAAAGTATGCTAACATGGATATCAAGTAAACAAGTGGATACAAACAACAAACATCAACACGAGCAAGATAAATCATGTACAAAATAGCACAAGCCCATGATGACAAAACAAAGCTCACATAATCATGGAAATAATGAACAATAATATAATACATGGATATATAAGCAAGAATCAATAAGAGCAAGATAATAAAGGTATAAGACAGTACAAGCTCATGTTGACAAGACCAAGCTCATACACCCCATGGAAATTAAGAACAACAATATGATACATGGAAGTACAAGCAAGGTAAAAGCATGATGAAAGATATCACAAGAGTAACACATGCCAATAAGGTACAAGTGAGCACAAAGATAAGCACAACATGTCAAGATTGAATAATCACGAAAGTAAATGCATGAAGGTATAAGATAGCTCACCAAACATGTGAAAGCACCAATCATAAAAGCACATGCCTCTTGAAGGCCGTCGTTGAGGTGGAGAACCATCAAGTGTCCCGATCAAGTGATGAAGCAAAAGATCAGAATCTTTAAGTCCATGTTCTCCAACCCGCGTTCTTGGTACCTACACATGAGAAAGGCAAGGTGTCCAAGTCTTGGATCACGAAGGGTTAGAAAGCAAATGCTTGGGAACCCAAACCTTGGACACACCACCACCAGAGGCAGTCGAACCATTATGTGAGTTAACATGATGCAAATGATGGTCCATGCCAGAAGATCCAATCTCATCCTTGGAGGCACGCCGCGAGTGGACAGCTCGATGAGGAAAACGAGGTCCATCTCTAGAAAAGCGGCAATGGCCTTGCTTGAAAGTACCAAGAGGAGAACCAACAGAAGCATCAAAAGAACTCACACAACCACGCCGTGGATGTGTATCTCGATGAACAAAATGAGGTCCACCTCTTGGACAACGGCGAAAATCCTACCTCAGGGCAGCTCGTGGACCAAAACCAAAACTATGCAAACCATGTCCACGGTGCTGTCCGACACCACTAGAAAATGTGTCAAAGAAGCCATCAACAAATCGAGTCTTCGTGCTTGGCTCTTTAGTGTGCATGTCATGAGAAAGACTATGCCCACTAGGAGACTTAGAAGCATGAGCTTGACGCATATGTTTTGCACGCCGAAAACAGAAATCTACATGATGTCCATTCTTCCCAAAAAATGAGCAATGGTGTAAAAGTCTACTAGTAGACACGGTCCGAGAGGACGAAGCACCATTATGGCTCAAAGAAGAAGTCCTGGAAGAACTAGCATCATGACTCGTCCTCGTATCGACACTAGACCCACGCATGCCATGAGAAAGGCTATGTGTGTTCCTAGATATACGACGACGCACTCGACGCTCATGTTTCAAACGGCGAAAGCAAAACCCAAGAGTGTGTCCATTCTTCTTACAAAATGTGCAATGGTACTTCTCTTTTGAAGATTTAGTACCATTTGAGAAAGAAGCACATTTGTCTTTTAAAACTGTTGGACAACACAAGAAGAGTCCGAAGAGTCGAACTCACCAAAGGAGAGCTATCCAAAGCGATGCCACAAAACCAACACCAAGTGACTCACCCTTAGCACAAAAGGATCAAGAACTCGAATGCAAAGATGCAAGAGAAATCTTAAAAACATCAATCTCGGAGTGAAGGCAAATACAAGAGTCACATGACTTGGCGCTCATATCATCGCAAGAAAGACTCAACCTCGCTCTTCAATGAAATGCAAGATGTGCAAGAAATTAATGATACTTTCGAATTAAGCATGCAGTTCAAAGCATTACTTTCAGTTTCTAAACAAGCACAATTCTTGCAAGAGACTAAACCATCATTAAGCAATTTTTCATGTTCTAAGCACATGCTACAAGGCCTAGTTTCAATTTCAATAATCCCAGTCCTAGCATTTTCTAATTGCTCAAGATGCATGGAATTAGTCAATTTAAGCTTCTCAATTTCAGCAAGCATGCCTACACAAGAATCACAATCATTTCTACCCATAGATCTAAGATTGTCTATTTCTAACTTAGCATTGTCAAGCTCATGATGTAAGGCAATACAAGAATCACATGGCATAGAAGCATTTGATTTCAATAATTCATTTTCAGCTTTTAGGCATGCAAGAGAGTTATTCAGGTTCTCCATGTCTATATGCAATGAATCATAAGCATTCATGGAGGTTTTCAATTCGGCAAGCTCATGAGACAAATCACCATTTTCTCTTTTTAGCAATTTCATTTTCTTCCTAAGAGCATGTAATTTGTATTCATATGAAATCAAGCCATCAATGAGTTTTTCTTTGCTCACCTTGCTTAGCTTGAGTAGGGGATCGTCCTCAGAAGAGTCATCATGATCATCCTCAAAATGCTTTTCATCATTCTCATCCTCAATCGCTGCTACACATACGTCACTGGGCTTCTTCTCCTCGGGCTCTAAAAGTGACTCATCCCTGAAACTAGGACAATCAAAACAAAAGGATTTGCCACAGATATCACAGGAGACTTCCTCCTCCATCGCCTTTAGACTTATCATAAATTCAAACATCTTATTACGACCAACACCACTGGTAAAAGAACTACGACAAGAAGCAAGGAAGCGCTCACAAGTCCTCATATTTGTCGCCATGATCAGTTAAGATCACAAAAGAGCAAACTTGGCTCTGATACCAATTGTAGGACCGGAAAGGCGACTAGAGGGGGGTGAATAGACGCTTTCTCTATTTTTCACCTCGATCGAACTCAACACTATTTTCACTCCAAGAGCTATAAAAGCTATGAAGATCTATATACAGGCAGAGTGGATGACCTGTGTTGAATCCGATCAAACCCCGAAGCAAAAGACCAAAAACATCTCACAATCGCATAGGAAGATGTGCAAGGGATAACTTGTGCGTGCTGTATATATGAGATGAACAGTAACAATACAAGACAATAGCCTCCAGTATCAGCACGCACAAGCAAGTGACACATCAAACATACAGAGCCGACCAGCATGCACAAAGAAACAACAGCCAAGGCAATAAACAAATCAAAACAGCATACCGCTGGTACTCAAAACCGAAACTGTAGTCAGATCATGATGGCAGCCACAACAATTAATACCAAAGCCTCAAGCAATAAACAACTCACAAGCAGAGACAGGAAACGGCGAAAGACTACAGCTGCCGCAAACTAATGTCTCCGTCGGCCCTACCCTTTTTCTTTTGACTACAGAACAGAGTGTGAGCAGCAGCCGTCACAGGTCGACCACAAGTGCAGAGCCGACAAGCAATCAAAATGGTCAAAGCAACATCAAGTCATCAATGCCTCACCCGCACCGTTTAATAGCAGCCAAAATAAACAAACTAAACTGCAACCGATGGGAATCAAACTCAGTACAAAGAATCGGTTCACAAACCGATGGTGCAATCCAAACATCCACAGCCGCATCAACAAGCACCCAAAGCAGTAAACAAAGCTTTAAAAGAAAACTGCAAGCCACCGCCACAGGGACCTAAATCTCGGTCTGCACAACACCCTACGGGAGACAGCCAATCAAGCAGTCACTAGTGCCGCACCAAATGATGCAGGGGACGAATCAGATGGCAGCCAAACAGTCAAAACCAAAACAGCCACCCTTGATCCGGTTTTTGCGGGCTGCAGCAGGACACTGCCAAGGATTCGATTTTGCGGGCACTACATCGCACACACAACATCAAACCGCACAGCTTCAATTGCATCAATGAAGCAGGCCGTCGACCACACAGAGAAACAGTCGGTCCTAGCAAATAAACAAATGCTGAACCAGGGAACCACTTCCAAAAGACTCCCGATGCATCATGAGATAGCCAAATAAAAAACTCAAACTAGAGAATCAACCAGTAATTACTTAATGCAACATCAAATCAACCAATGAAAGAGTCCTCTCACATGCAGGCAAAAACGGCGATACAAAATCCAAAAGATTTTCTGTTTACACCAGAGAGATTACAAGCTGCCGCCAAGACTCGATTCATGGGCAAGACAGCGCCACCGCTACTTATGTCCGCTAACAAGACTCAACGCTACGCCTGTGGCTCTCGATTCTACCAGTTACGCGATTTTTGCGGGACATCAAGCTAAGATCGCTCTTCTATAGCCGCCAAGACCTTTTGCTTTTCTCGGGGTGCACGCCGCTTAAGGCTCCTAATTTCGCAGCCTTCGCCGCTCTGAGGCTCCTATTTCCGGTTTCTACGGGCACAATCAAGGCGCCGCCACCGGCTCTGGTTTTCACGGAACCTTACCAGGCGCACGATACCACACAGAGCCAATCAAGAAAGTCAGATCTACAAGAACTAGCTTGAACAGCCAAACTAGATTAGCTTTCTGGATCTAGCTACCAACAGCAGCCGCCCCCTAGATCATACACGCATGCAAAAATTAATACTTCAAAACAAACAGCCACTGGCAACCTTGGAAATCAAACTGAAGGGACATGCAAACAGAAGAATCCAATCACAAGCATGAGGCAAAAACTGAGATCATTACAACCGCCGCCACAGCCTGCTGTGTTTTCCTTTGTGGTCTACAGGGCGCCACCACACAAAGGCTCCCCTTTTTCTCTTAGCAGCGCCAACCTAAGATGTCCCATCTCAGCTTCTTTTATAGGACAGCCTTTAACCCTAAAAACCTTAGAGAAGATTTACCCTAATGGGCTTCCGTTAAGGCCCAACATCAACGGAACACACACGCGCGCATATTAAAGCGCAGTCTTCAATTCTCTTAACTTAAACCACTTCCTTTGCGCCGTCTCGCGCCGTGGTTTGGCCAAAAGGTCACCAAGATGGTATTTGATAAAATTACCAAAATACCCCTTCTCGATCCTTCTCCAAAAGACCAAGTCCATCTGCGCGAAGCACTCGCCTGCTTCGCCACGTGTAGGTTGATCAACGGCTCCATGTTGTCAAGTCTCTCCCGTCCAAATCCCACCGGCACCACTGAGCACTTGCAACGACTCGCGCCGCTGATCCAACCAACAGACCGAATCGCCTGTTCGTCATCCTTGTCCATTCTCAAGCGCCATGCTTGAGTCACTTGACCTCACCCGCATCCTTGATCGTTCGACCTCGGCTCTCCAAGCTTAGTCCCGATCCTCCTCGCCGCTGACCGTCGTTGACTCGCAAGCCACCGCACAAAGAATAGACAAGCAAACACGAATCCGGGAACAAGTTCTTCACAACTTGACCCACGTTAGTGAAAACAAGCATCATGCAACACATATGCACTATAGCCTATGAACTCAATCTATTCCAAAGCCAAATTCCCAAAATGACTAAAGATCAGCCTTTTAACTTTGCCGAAAATGCGTGAAACTTCAAACCAAAAGCAACATTGCCAATTGTTTCATCATCCTAAGATCATGGGCATATCCCCATGATATCCACATGTGTTGATGTCAACAATTTTGAAATCCGAATCTACGTGCACGAATCAACCAGATCTGAAATTTAACAATTAAGAACTACATTTATGTTCATCAAAATGTAACACCTGGCCCAACACTTAGCCCACATGGAGTTGTGTGATGGGATCAATCCCACATTGCTCATCTAAAGTGAGTTGTAGTAGTATATAATGCATGTTGGGTTCAAACGTAGCACCTTTGGGTAACCCTTTTATACGAAGCGATGGCAAAAGTATAAGTTGGGTGCTATGTGTGCGCGGGTTTGCCCCACGGTGGGTTGGGCATTGAGCAAAATTTGGGCTAGGGTGTTTCAGATGGTATTAGATCATCAACTTTTGCTGCAAGATTCAAGAAAGCGCTAGGCGCTAGTCGAGCAGCAGACCGTGACTAGCGCCTAGCTAGTCTAAGTGCCGCCTAGGCGGCCAACTAATCGGCAGTGCGGAATGCAGCGCACGGAAGAAGAGCAAAAGAAAAGGAGAAGACAAAGCCAAAAAAAGAAAAAGAGTGAAAATAACTTACCTGGCCTAGTCCACCCTATCAGGCCCAAGCCGCTACCCTAGGGTTTCCTCTTTCCTGTCGTTGCCGCTCATGAAGTCTTGAGTTACGATTCTCATTCCCCCTCCTCCCAGCCCCCCCTCCCCCCGAGCGCCACTGCTCGACCTCACCCCACCGCCTCGCCGGTGTCGCTTCCGACGCCGGCGCCACCCTCCAGTGAGCCCTTCCCCGCCGGTACCACCGCCTCCTCCCAGCCCCTCGGCGCCCACCTCACGTCGCCTTGGACCGGCTTTGACCGCCTAGCCGGTCCTAGGCGGCTAGCCCGCCGACTTTGTCGAAGTCGTGATGGCAAGGCACCACCAACCGCCTAGGTGGCGCCTAGTGCCGATTTGTGGAACCTTGCTTTGCTGCACGGGCACATGCGGGATGGATGCACAGGCATATGGTGCGTGACGCGTGTGGGCCCGAAGTGGACACATGACATTGCATATGTGCTGGCATTGAACGCACGGACGTGTACTGAGTGGTGGTTCTAGGCATTTTTTGTGTATGTGGTGTGTCAGCCATTAGGGGGGTGAATGTAATATCCCGGTCTGCTCGTAGTGCGGCCCATGTGGAGTTGTTTGTTGGGATTAGTCCTACATTGCTTGTATAAAGTGATTTATAGTAGTATATAATGTCTGCTGGGTTTAGACGTAGCGTCTCTGGGTTAACCATTTTACACGAAGCGAGATCAAAGTGTAAGTGAGGTGCTATGTGTACGCGGATCCGTCCCACTGGGAGAGCAATTTTGTGAAATTTTTATGTAGGGCAGCCTGTACAGTTATTTGGTGATGATTCAAACTCGAGATGACTATAGTACAAGTCTTAATCTTTTTATGCAATTTACAACCATTTTGTTCTATCATGTATTGCACATCATACAAGCAGGAGTGGGGAGAGGTATAAAATTACAGAAAGGGGGAAAATGTTTTTTGTTAGCTAAAGGTTTTTATACCATAGCCATCCTGGAAGAAAATATAAACTTCAAGAAACAAGAAGAAAAAAAGCCGATTGGGGGAGCGGGATCTCAATTTTCAAATCCCACAAGATCTGAAAACCTGGTTGGAATGTCCCTTTCCAAAAGAAAGATTTGAGTTCTAGACTATTGAGAATACACAACACAGAGAGAATTCAGCATCTAGATTCTGATCATTACAGTTTTATAATCGTGGTTACAGCTGAGAATTGTTGGGAGACAGGAAAAAAACATGTGTTGTGATTTGTGAACAAAAAGCCGGTCGCTTTTGTTCGCTTGTCTGCTGCTTTTCATCCTGTGTACATCTGGGATCCCATTCTCGAAATGATCACTTGGGATGCCATCATGTTTAAAGGCCACTGTGAAATGATTTGTAAGCTGCAACTCAGCACAATGCTGGACCTAACCATCAGTAACAAGCTAATTTTCCGCGGATTCTTGCATACTTTTTTTTGCGATTGCCAGGAACACGCACACACGAGCTGTTTAGCACATGCCTAAACAGACAAGATCAGGGATAAACTCGTAAACCTCACAACATTTCTACTGAAACACATTCGCGTACGCGTAAAGGTGGGCACAAGGATTGTTGCATGCTGTTCTCATGATTCTACATGTTATACAAGTAATGATGCAGTCTCCGTTGCTAGGTCAGCGACCTGTGAATTGGTTTTGGATCCATCCTGCCTGCTCCATCCCCTCCCCCCCCCCCCCCCATCCATCCTGCCTGATCTGTTGATTCTACATGCTACGGATCATGATGTCAGTTTTTAGTGCTGTTAACTCTGAACTGAAGTGGTTTTGGATCTAAATGCGCTAATGCAAATTAAAACCTACAGTGCCCTGTGGCCACTTGCATTGATCACAACATCACGTTCAGGTATTCTAATGCACTGCCTTTTCCTTTGCATTTTTTTTTACTTACTGTATCTAACAAAACCTTCCCAGTATAGCAAAAGAAACATTGCAGTACTGCAGAGGCGTACTTTAGGGAAGAGTGAGTCTGCTGCTACAATACTTTGTGGTAACATATGAAGAAAAACACTGCAAGCTGGCGGTGTACAGAAAACACTGTAGCGATTTTACTGTTTAACACTGTAGCTTAGACGGTTCATTGACGATTAGACGGGTCCAGATAAGACCTAATACACGTGTGCTGTGTGTCTCTACCATAGCTAGTTGTTACGGCAGAGGATTCGTGTCCAATAATAAAGGGAGCACATGGGCAACCCTCATTTTTCTAGGCGAAAGGAGAAATGTGCTATCCTACCACTGGAAAAAAAAACGGATCTCACCACGCATTCGGCATTCATGGAAGTAGTAACAGAAGATTGATCAGCGTCTTGCAACAGCGAGAACGCAATCTCCCTATATAAAAGGGCGCAGATTTGAGGCTCGGGCAGGAAGGCCACGTAGCCCCGTTTTTCTAGACCGTCAGATTTCCGCGCCGCTCTTCGTCGCCGTCCGATCGGGGCTAGCTCTTTCTCTGTTGTTGCGCTCCACGCACTCTCCCACGTGCTCCTCTCTGCCGCCTTCCGTCGTCATCTTCTCGATTCTTTGGTCGCTTTCCCCTAACGCCAAAGAAGTAGTCCTCCACTCGCCGTCGTCCCCCCCCCTCCTCGCTCAAAATGGCGGCGCACCTCAGATCCGGCCTCCCACACCTCCGCACACCTCATGGTGCCCCAGTCCTGCCTTCCTTCCCCCCCCCCCCCCCCCCTCTCTTTGTTAAAAGATGTCTTTTTTCTAGATTTCGATGCTTCTTTGAATCCCTTAGCCGATCTAGGTCTCTGCCCTATGTTCCTAATATTTTCGGTATTTTCCTGATTTTAATCTCTTGTCTCGTCCGAATCGCCATCGTGTGATTTTTCTTTTTTCTTTTGTGTGTGTTTGACGCCTTGGTTATGGTGCAGGGCTCAAGGATTTGCGTCGCAGTGGCTAAGCCCGCCAAGCAAATCAAGGTAACGATGAAACCAAGCATTTCATTGATTATTGATTTCTCGTGGTGTGCGGTTGTAGTTTAAGACCGCCAGATATCCTTTTATATTTATATGTTCGCGTGAATGCCGACAGACTACTCGATAAACCCATTTTTGGGAACATAAGAATCATGTAGTTGTTTCATTATCCTCGCTCGATTTAAACATATCAATGCCTTTTTGTTCAATGTGGGACTATGGCCTTGAATGCTCTATTGTTGGGAAATTTAATGATGTACTAGTGTTGGATACTTTTTATCTTCTATTGAATGTAATTATGCTTACTACCATCACGGGTTGTGGTCATATCTCAAGTGTGGATCGGTGGATCACTTGATCCAACTCATTTATCTCGCCGCTCAAATAAGGAAACATTGTTCGTGTCTCATTTACATGTATTTGCTTGATGTAGTAATTGCATGACAAAAGAGTTCCATGGCATTGCTTGTCAGTATTTTCTTGATCTTATATCTCTACATAATTTGTACCTATCGTGGATTAGTACTTCTCCACTCAATTTATTGGTTGGTCACTTAGTTGGCGGCTTGAGCCGTGCTTGTTTTGTCCTAAGATGCTCCTTGTAATCTTATAAGTTGTGTTCTTTGTGCCACAATAGGTTCCGAAGCTTTGTACGGTGGGCACAGAAACTATGCTAGTGCAATGTTCCTTTCAAAGACCAAAGCAAATGTGTTGGACAAAGTTCAACTGAGATTCGTGATGTTGTACAGCATCCAAGAAGAGCCCAGTGTTTTCTCAATTCATAAAGGACTTGTCGATTGCCAAAAGAAACCGTGGTGAAGGCTATAATCAAATATTTGTCAAGTCGGTTTTTTCGGATGTCACAAAAATTTCTTGGGTATGCTTCCCATCCACTCATTTTATGTCTAATGAAGTTCACTATTGGTGCTTATAATCGCTTTGTTACAATCAAGAGAAACTAAGTTTGTTTTCGAGGTAGCTTTTTGGCAAAGATATGCGTATCGAGGACCAACTCAAATGCATTGGATCATTTTGCAATGCCTTTTGTTTCACTCCAAATTCCAAACAGATTATTATCGCATTGAAGGATGGTTATATTCAATATGGAACATCGATGGTATGCTCTATATCTACTTACCTCCATTATTTTCCCAAATACTTAGCTTAATGCTCGATTTGCATAAAACGATAGTATATCTATAGTTTTATTTGTGTCTTTCTTCACAAAGTTGAAAGATATTTCTTTTCTGTGAAAAGAATTATCAATTAATCAGCTATTCCATTAGAAAAAGATGTTTTTAGACTATTGAGATGCAGTGGCCAAAGATGTTGCTTGCCTAATTATGTGGTCTTTTCTGAAGTATTGTTACTTCTCAACTATTACCGTCTTTTTCGTTATCATTTAGATGTTGTATTATTTGATCAATAACACCGCGAATTTACAGTCGTGCATATTTACATGTGTCTTTATGAAAATGCATATTTTGCAGATTCTGCCATATATAAGTCTGTGCTTATCCTTTACTCTTTTCCCTCACATATAGTGCTTCTCTCTGCTTTCTCGCCAGCTTCTTTTAAAGTATTGTTACTTCTCAACAATTACCATCTTTTTCGTTATCAGTTAGATGCTGTATTATTTTATCAATAACACCATGAATTTACATTCGTGCATATTTACATGTATCCTAATGAAAATGCACATGTGGCAGATTCTGCCATATATAAATCTATGTGCTTATCCTTTACTATTTTTCCTCAAATATAATGGTTCTCTACTGTTTCTCAAGAATTGATAATTTCTCTTCCTTTTGTAGTAAGTTGGCACCTTGATGAGGATCCAAAAAAAATGATAATTTTGCCAACTCCACTACATGATTCAAAAGATTCTGTTTACCACTATAATCACATGAGCACCTCTCCTGATGGCAAAGTTCTGGCTGCAACAAATGGATTAGCCTTTCAGTAGTTATCTGCAGAAACTGGTGCAATTTTGGATACAACTGAAAAAGCACATAAAGGTGTGTAATGTTCCTATTTGCTAGGGTGAATCCTCTTCAGGTTCTTTTGAGAAATAGAGGGCTCCAAAAAATGTATGGGTAATGAGTATGTATGGGATTAGTCTATTTAAACAAATGCCACTCAAAGCGATCTAAATATATGGTTAAATATTTTCTTGTCCAAGTTGATATTTTATTATAACTACGGCTGTAGAATAGATGACCTCAGCTTTTTATTGTCTTCAGAAGATTGATCATATTATTTCCTTAGAATTTCAGCCACTTTTCATTTGAATGAGTTATTCAAGGTCGATATATTGAGCAATTGCTTCCACCTTTTTGTATGTGATCGCTGCCACTTCGATACACGCATTTGAAATGACATATTCTCTCACAGATACTCACATCATATAACTGGCCATCGCTTGTACTCCACGAACAATTCCAGATGATAATTTTAATTTATAAGGCTCTGAAATCTGAGTCTTTATTGATTTAATTTATTTAATTTCAAGAACCCGTTTCGGTTAGTAGTGTAAATAAAATGGCATATACTTTATATTGTATCTCCGGAGTATGCCAATCCTTAGCACACTACAATAGTGATCTGATAAACATTTGATGTTCTATAGAGCCATATGCAAACACAGTTTCTGTTTGGAGCTGATGCACATCATGTCTCATGCTGACCCATATTCTTGTCACCTTTTAGAAAATGAAGATCTATGTTATGTTACTTTTTTGCTGAAAGAATTCCAGCTTGAAGGTACTGCTGGTCTAAGTAAATACGTGTTTATGATTCCTAGATCACGTTAGTGTTGATTTCTTCACGTGGCGTTCCTACATTGGTTTTAGCGACTCCTGCAGTGGACGCAAAGGTGAAGCTGTGGTTAGCTCCAGAGGTTATTTCAACATGAGAGATTAATCGGATCCAGGCCATCCTCTATAAGGCAACTTCCCAAGGAGATCAAATGTTTGAGAATGTCGAATAAAGCTCCACACCAACCTTTGAACTGTACGTTTTCCACATCATACTATAAGAACATGAAATCCCAAAAGAGTAACAAGAACATATATAGACTCATAGAGCGCATTCTTGTTCATCTATTACGGTTTCTGATGTTGTATACGGTCTATCTCCGGTAATTTCTTTGTCCTGATCATAATCGCACCTTTCCACCTCCGCGCGTCAATGGCGCGCGGGTTTCTAGTGTAAATGAACGCTGACTGCTTCTCGCGGCTCGTCGGTTCACTGATGCATCCTGTCAAGTTTTGCCTTCCTGCTGCATGCAATGCATGTTCTTGTGCAGGCGGGACAGGAGGCCAGCAGCTTCACGCAACGCTCAGCTCGGAGTGATGTGATGTCTGTCCGATCAATGTGTCCAAAGGACAGGTGAATTGTACCAAAAAACCTTCGGACTTTTGTGCCCACAAAGCTGGTTGATGCGAACAGAGTTGTCGGGTAAACACCGGAGCTCTGATGCGTCACGTACTCTGGGACAATTGGTGTAGATTTGACCGTGTTTCTACGCACTGTGTGACTAACGTCCGCGTGTGCCGATTGCCAAACATAGGAACATGCTTGCCAGGTAGCGGAACGGCGAGCCATACCTACGGCGCGCAGCATGCCAGATCCAGGAAAATTGGACTGAGCCGAGGCTGTTTGGATCGGACGGGCTTTCCTGAAAAGCGGTTTCGGCTAGGCTATATAGCTAAATGACTAGATTGAAAAGATTAGTTGTTTGATTGTCTGATTTTTACGTAGGTTGGCTGTATCTTCCGAGATAGAAAATGTCTGAAATGCCCCTGAGGACAGTAATAGTTTGTTTGATGTCGTTTAACGCAGTTAACAACATTTAACGACAATTAACGATTATTAACGACGACTAACGGTAGTTAACGATAACTAACGACATTTGACGACGACTAACAGTAGTTAACGACAAGTGACGATAACTAACGATATTTGACAACAGTTAGCATATTTAACGACAACTATTGCAATAACCATTTAGCACAACAAATAATTATTAAAAATAATTATTACAATGAATAAATATTACAATAAATAATTATTAAGATAAATAATTATTACATAAATAATATAATTCATGCCCCCTTCACTTTTTTTTGGGACCGGCATCGGCAGTGTTAAGCACTCCACCCTCATACGTACCCCAAAAAATAAAGAAGTAACAAAGAGAAATGCAGATGCCATGTAATTGCAAGTAATTGAATTTGCCAGCAGGTAAATAACAATATGACCAACACTCTATGGGAATTTAGAAGAGCTCTCTAAAATGAAACAAGAGCAACCATTAAAAGCTATTGTCAGAGATGAAAAGATGAACATCAGTACATCCCAAGTAAAACAACATTACATCCTTGCTACCAGATATGCAAATTGTAGAGGTGAGTAATTTTGCATCAAGTGAAGGAATTAGATATTAAGTTATTAACAATAAAGTTCCGCAAGTAGTCCAAATATATTTGGCTAGACAGGGCATGCCAGGGTTAGTAAAATAATAATAGATGAAACTAGATAAGACAACCAAGAGTTAAGATTGTTTCTCAAAAAATTGCACAACTTTTAAGGGTCTAAACCCAAGTGCAACAAATAATAATACATAACAGATCACACAAGTTCTTCAAATTATCCATAAAGTATAGTAGGCAACCATAATCAATATTGTCCAACAGATAAATTATTCAAGGAAAAAAGAGTAAGAAATTAAAGGTCTAACAACATGGAAGAACTCTTGCATATGCTCCGGTCCAAGTTGACTCCAACATGTAAGATATGACATATAATTGTATATACTTGAATCACTGAGGCATGATACACAACATCGAGTCTACATACCACTAATAATCAATAGCAACATACCTTTACAGCACTATCAAAAAAACAGACTTGTGCTTAACAGCTTATTGCTGAACTTCTCATGATTGATGAAAAGTCAAACAAAACATAAAACATTATATACTTTGCTAACTTCAATCGACTGAACCTCATGACAGCAATATCTATGATCATTGATCAAGCAAACTTTTTAACACAAAAAGGTGATATCTTCTCAAAAAGTGCCCCATCAGTTTTCTGGAATCAAGCATGAAGCTTTCTTGACAAACCAAAGAGGAATCAATCAAGGGAACAACATATACTCTTCTCGCATGAACAAGCATAAGCAATTCCCTACTAATGGTAATAGAAGGCGAAACATGAGAGCTAAATAGCTGGAGAACAATACAAGATAAAAATCCTATCACATCGACAGTGGCAGAGAAGCAATCGGCAACGAGCGGCATTGCGGCGATTTCCTATCTCTACTGGATCGAATCGGAGAGGAGAGGAGGATTAGAGAGAGACGCGTTGGGAGTACTACCCGCGTGGAGGAACACTCGTAGCATCTGAAGGGGGGGGGTCGCCGACGAGGAGGAAGGTGGAGGAGGTGCGCCGGGGAGGAGGGAGGTGGAGGAGGTGCGCCGGCGGTGGAGGAGGGCGGCGGGGTGGATGGAGCCAGGTATCGGGTTGCATTCTAAGACGAATTAAGTTGATTTGAGAAAGAAAATAAGTTTTGAAACTTTTGACTAAGACGACCATGCTAACAAGGGTTGCATTCTACAGTCGATATGGCTTTGATACCACCTCAGTCGGGACCCAAAAATATGATTTAGGACCCCTCTATGTATTCTGAACTAGTCTCAGATCAGTAGCTAGCTTATATAGGAAACAGTGATGAAATACCATCCATTTATTCGATTTAACTAAAAAGATCTCGAAATAATAAATAGTAGCAATAACTGGACCTTATGATCAACGTTTACTTAACTTGCCACGTAGGGCTAAAAAAAATGAACTCTTGCAGCAGAATGAAAATCTTGAAAATGTCAATCAACATGCCTATAGGCAATTGAGTGGAGAACACATCCTAATCCGCAAAACCTTCATGGAACTCTTGGGCGAAGAACTCTTGAACAGCTTGGTATTCTTCAACTGAGCAACAATGACGTAAAGCCGTGAGTATATAAAGCACTCAGCAAGTCGTGGGGAAATGAATGCAAATAGTATTCATGCAAGGCCTTAACAAAGGTTAGATGTATGTTTTTTTTGTATAAAGCAACATTGACGATAACTACAATAAATAATTTGAAATACGTAGTTGAAAAGAATAGTAAATAAGTAAACAATTTCTTTGAAACAACTAGTGAACTACCCATTCACTTCCCAAGATAAACCACCAAGTGAATTACTCATTCACCAAACGAACATTATATTCATCAAGTGAACTTCTCATTCACACTCCGACTCATTTTTTAAAGAAACTCTATCTTTCGTGTGAAATCCCCGAATATGTCCATAATTGAGGGCGCGACTATTCGAATAGATCAATTAAGACTCTACAGAGGTTGTACACTTTGCCCACAAGATATAACTAGTGTAGCGATCACCAATCATAACAAAACCTTTCAGAAATTTTATCTCGACAATTGACTCTCCCGTTGTGCATATTGTCACCCCAACCTCACCGTTGGTTTAACGCACACCGTTGGACCTGGAGACGATAAACCTCGCCTATAGATGTGACCTTAGAAAGGGTACACACCTCCACCCATATACTACCTGAGTAGTCAATGCCAAAACTCCACAACTTACTAAGTTAGGCCCGTCCCATCAGGCATGTGGTTGTACGATAGGCCCAATTCAATGGCGCATAAGATTAAGTACTTGACCAGTTACTTAGGCGAGTCTACCATAAACCCACAACGTGTTAAATCCACACCCTCACTGCACAACCGCTCGCCTGAGCGAAAATCATTTTGTTTAACTAAGACTAATGATATACCCTGTCATGGTACACCAATTTTAACAATAGTGGTTAACCACCACGATTTCATATTTCATTAAGATTAATCATTATGACACATGTGATAATAAACCCATCGTAACTAAGCTTGACTAAGCATCTGTACATTACCCATGTTGGTGATACCAATATGTCCAACTAAAATTATCCATGCTAAGGTGATAAAGGATTCATGGCATCAAATATTCAATAGAGGCATAATGACAACAGGTGATAGCTAATCCCCAACACAATTTGTATAAAGATAGCTTGCAGTTGTATAAAACAATATATTTTTGAAATCATAGGTTCAATATGATCAAAGGACCACGACTTACCTTGGAATAAATCTTGGGATTGATCTTCATCTTGGTGCAATCCTTCTTGCTCAAAACTCCCCAAACAAACTCCAAAAATTAAATAGAAATCTAAAAAAATAGAGCTTGAATTTATATAAATTTAAAAAATTTAATGGGCTCAATCAAAATTCGGATGAAGAAGATATGGCTTCTGGAAGATCAAAACCCTAAGAAATACCCTAAATTGGATTTTTTTGGAATTTTTGAATTATTTATCAACTAAAAATTCGGATTATGACGTCATGCTGGTGTCAGCCCTCAAATCAGAATTAAAAATAAATCAGGAGAAAAATGGCTCAGAGGCTAACATGCGGGCTCGAGGTCCATAGACCAGGTCCACACGAAGGGTGCATGGGTCTACAGTTCATGGGTTCATGGCATAGTGATTCTGACCGATGGGGACCACACACCAGAGGCTTGGTTCACGTGGGCTAACTCCACCGAGGGTTCAGATCTGGGTTTGGGTGTGGTTGTGCCACGCGGGCGCTGATGAGGCTAACATGGGGATGACACAAGGGCAGGAGCGCTGACATGGCAGCACACGCGGATGACACGTCATCAGATGACGTCAGCAACGATGAGGTTTGCTGGTTTCGACCGACAATGGCGAATGGCGGCTCGTCGACAGCAGTGGAGGGGTGCGCTAGACTCTACTTGCTGTCACGAACTTGATGACACAAGCGCTTTTCCCCGACGATGACCAAAACCACGGCGGTGCTCGAGGTCAGCGGTGGAACGGCGTGACCAACTACGACAATGGTGGCACTGGGGTTCTCCGGCGAAGAGAAGGCGTTCACCAAAGAGAACACGTGACGGCGAAGCAGAGGGACCGATTAGTGACAACAAGGCATCGACGACGGCGACGGAATTGGTAAAAGAGAGCTTCGGCTATTGAAACACTAATTCTTGGATTCCTGCTAACTTGATTGGTTTGGGGCTAAATCGATCGGGGATTCAGAATGAGGGTGCAAAGGCGATCCTTGGGGTCCCTTTTATACCCTAGGGGAGTGCCGGATTAGGTAAGATCCCAAAACGAGTCCGAGATGAACACGAGATAGAGTTGGACATAGAAGAGGATACGGGACGCAATTCAGTTAGATACGAATGCGGGGAGATAGGAGATAAAGATTGGTGGGGTTGGCGCAAGAAAATCGGGTCGAATCGGCCGTTGTCGGATGAAACTCCAAGGAACGTCAATGGCGGCAGTGAGTGAGGTCGCTCGAGGACGGCGACGCAAGGAAGGCGAAGGCGGTTCGGCCCACTTGGCGTGAACATAGAAACGTGCATTACGCGGGTCATGCATGAGGAAGATGGGCTGAGAAAACAAGGGAATGGGCTGGAGGTTTAAGGATTTGGCCCAAAGCCATTTCTGAGATTTTAAATAGATTTCTCTTTTTAGAAAATAGCAAAAAATGCAACTAGCAAATAGAAAATAGCAAATGAACTCGAAAAAATTCTAGAAAATATATCCAAGCACATGGAATCCAAATAAAATAATTTTGACAATAGTTGATGTTGACATTAATTGTATTAAATTGTTTTTGATTCATGAAAATTCAGTTTAAGCTTTAACTTTAACAGAATAATTCAAATGGTTATTTTTATTTTTAAAACTTCAAAAACAAGCCAAATTTTGGGATGTTAAAAACCTACCCCCTTAAAGGGAATCTTGTCCTCGATATTTGGGCTGACTAGAGAATAGGTTCTGATGCAGGCCTAACTCAAAGACTTACTAGAAGTGATGTTCTGTACTGGTTGAACTTCTTCTGCAGTGACATGGTTTAGCCTTCCTCTTCTGGCAGTTGATGGAGTCTTGGTGGCTTGATTTGGAGTTTAAGGCATTTCTCTTCCTACTCCTGACAACGAAGTCCTAGCTGGTCTAGCTCCCAAATTAAAAGGGATTGGTGTCGGCCCTTGCTTCTACGGACACTTGTTAGCATAATGACATGTCTCATGGCAATTGAAACAAGTAACTCCTGCAGCTGGATTGTTGGCTCTCTGATGCTGAGGATTGCTGTTGTTATTGGCATTGAGAATTCCTGAGTTTCCTGCATGAGATTCTGGTGCGGGGGGTTCTGAATCCAATAGACAAATTATCGGGACAAAAAGGCTGCTAAGCATTGGTTCTGGCTCTCTGTAGATAATTCTGATGAACTCTATGTTGTATCATCTTCCTTTTGCGAGATTCGTCCAACTCGCGATGAGAATCTTCTATGAGTACGACTTTATCCATCATATGCTGAAAACCCACATAATCATTTTCAACAACTTGCACTTTCAATCCGGGGTTAAGTCCACGCTTGAATCTCTTCTGACGTGTATTATCTATAGCAATATCTTCTGGAGCATAGCGAGAAAGTCGAGTGAACTTGTTGAGATATTCACCCAAAGACATGTTTCCTTGTTGTAGTTCACGAAATTTATTCTTCTTCATTTCCACTATACCATCTAGAACATGCGCTTGACGAAAAGCTGTTGAAAATTCCTCCCAGGTAATGGCTTGTGAATTCTCATGAGCTGCGGTGTAGTTCTCCCACCATTCTGCGGCTGTACCTTCCAACTGATGTGAAGCATAAAAAACTTTCTCATGATCATTGCATTGAGCAATGGTGAGCTTTTTCTTAACGGAACGAATCCAATCTTCTACGTCCAAATGTTCTAACGAATGAGAAAACGAAGGCAAACGAGTCCTCATATATTCTGATAACTTGGAATGATGATGAGCTGGTGACGGAACAACTGCTGCTTGATTATTCTGATTCAACAAGTTGACTATTGCAGCAGCGGGCTGACTTTGTTGAGTCATCATATTGTTCATATTTTGCATCATCGCACTCATGAACTAAGTCTGAGCTGCTAGAAGCTGTGCCATACTTGGATTTACGGCTCCAGGGGCTGGTGATTGGCCACTAACAATGACATTGGCGTTGGCATCATCTGACTAAGTACGGCTCGATGTATTGCGAGTGTAAACCATCAGCGACGATTCTCCACAGGTTTTACTAGGTAATATAGAAAAGCAATGCAGACGAGAGGGAATAGCACGATAGACGAGATAGAATAGGATAGAGAAGACAGAAAAATCTTAATTAGGGGAAACCGATTATACCCAAAGATGAAAGACAAATAAAACATAGCTGGAATGCTATAAAAGATCAACTAAACTCTTCAAATTAAAGATTTAGTGTGACTGCAACATAATGCTTGATAGCAAAACTGCAGCTCCACTTACACACAACCCAAATAAAGACTAATGCAACAATGATCTAAAAACGCTACTAAAGCTCTAATAGGATGGCTCCCACTCTGGACTAGAGAATGAAGACTCTTCCCCACAAGTTGCGAACTGCTGGTGGAGACTCTGGACGAACAGCTAGAACAAAGCGACGAAGATACTTGTAACGACCCGGTCTAGGGCACACCCGGGAGGTCCCTCAGGACCTCCTGGGAGGTCCAGAGAGGAGCCCCCAGGACGTCCCGAGAGGTCCCTCAGGACCTCCTGGGAGGTCCGCAAAGGACTTCCCAGGACATCCCGAGAGGACATCCCGGTAGGACCGCACAGACCTCCCGAGAGGTCCGAGAGGACCACTCGGAGGTCTGGGAGGTCCTGACCCGCAGAGGTCGCTGGACCTCAGACCTCCCCAAAACTCCATGTCTCCACTCAAGGGAGGTCCGAAGGGAACCACCCTGAGGAGGTCGTGGGGCTTAGGGCAAGCCTAAAGTCCTCTGTGATCCAAACTAGCCCCCAGAGATCATCGATGGTTCTCACAAAGAACAAGTGATAACATCAACATCCACAAGACTTTATTAACAAAGAAAAGGAGGTTTGATTACAAGGGTTGCTTACAACTCCAAAGAATAGGGAGCACACAAATGCAAATGGAGAACAAAGACAATGTCCACCCATTACACCACAGATCGGGCCGAGGGCGCGGCCTAATTGAGCTGGTCATCTTCATCATCATAGGAGTCTTCATCTGCTCAATATATGAATCAAGCAAGAGTGAGCACAACAACCGTGCTCGCAAGTTACACCCATCAATTAACAGAATGACATGCATAGGGATATATCAAAGGACAGCATAGTAGGGTTGATTTGCATAAAGCCAATTTTATTTCAATTACAAGTATTAAGTTTCAAGGCAGGTTACAATAATTAAAATTCAGTTTTACAAATCCATTTTCAGTTGGATACATTCATCATTGAAATGGTGAAGGATACCCTCCTGCACAAGGCTTCCCGCCCAAACCCAGTTTTGGTTAAGCCACCAAAACCAGTGTCATAACCTTTTGAAAACCGAAACCAAGAGCTAACTTTGAGTGACATTGCCAGCATGTCCATGACCATGGACACGGCTATTCAAATAGTTTTACACTCTGCAGAGGTTGCACACTTTACCCACATGACATGAATTCTCTAGTTTGCTTGGCATCCGTCGATGTCACCTCACACTTCCTTTGGTGAGTGGTCTAGAGCACATGACAAGGCCTTTACAATGCATTGCTCCACCACAGTCCACCCACTCTAAGGTTTCGCTCCCATTGGACTTACCATCCGCCGGGTTTAAGCCCCCTCTTGAGCCGGGTGGGACTACAACTAGTCATAACATGACAAACCCACCGCGTCCGCAGGGCAAATCATGATAGAGCTTTGCAAATTAATTAGCCAGGTCTCACGCCCCATACTGGAGACATGTGGTTGCACAAGTTTGGCATAGCCCATTATAGGCTTAGCAAGTGGTGTCTCAAAGACCGGTCCTTAACCGACTTGGGCGACAAACCTCAACCCTGGGGCATCGGATCACATGACCCCCGTGCATAGACATGCACCAACCATACAACCAGCTTCGCACAAGTCAAAACCATTTTTCATTAACTATGCTTTACAATTCTCCATGGCACACCAATGCCAAGGCCAAGTAAAACATCCATGACACACCAATATCATGGCCGAAATCTCCATGGCACACCAATGCCATGGCTCAAAACATTTGATTATTTGATGTTTTTGGTCAAAATTTCCCCAAATCAAGATTTTGGTCTAAGCATTACTAAGCATTTCATTTTTCAAGAGCTTCGGGTCCTCACTATTGCCAGAACCAGTTTTTATCTAAGGTGACAAGGAGGTTGATTCAATCATGGATAGAGGTCATACCAAACAGTAGGTTTAACTATGGATTAAAAGATGGGCATTGAAATATTTAGTAAAGTAAGCATGCATACACCTTTGAAAACAACATAAATAATTTGAAGTAATGAGTGCAACATGTTCAAGAGTGTAACTTGCCTTGCTCAAGATCTCGAGCTGCTTCCTCTCCCTCACTGAACTCAGGCTCCCCACGGTCTGGGCAATCTACACGTGAAAAACCAAATACTCAAACAAAGCTCAAACAAGATTTCAAAGAACACCAAACAAACTTAGATACAAAACCAACAGAGAAGCTGGGAGGTCAAGAGGAGGTCCAAGGAGCTTGGTGGAGAGGTCCTGGAGCTCCAGAGAGGATGTCCAGAGACTAAGAGTGAGGAGGTCTATGGTGGCTCGGTTTGAGACAGAGAGTAGAAATGAGGAAGAAAGTGATAAAGGAGGGCTCTCCCAAGATATATATAGGGGAGCAAAAGCATGTGACCCATGTTTGAGTCAACAAGAGTTGGTAAATAGGACAGTGGAGTAGGCAAGGAATGTGACTATTGGTATGACAGAAGTACTGAAAAAGTGAGGGCATTTAATGCGACATAACGTGCATTAAATGCTTAGAGACTTCCTTGCCCACAGACTCAGTCAAAGGTAAAGAAACTGGGAGTGTGACTGCCAAGTGGGGTAGCCAAAACCCGCAGAGGAGGTCCTGCGAGGACCTCGAGGAGGTCTTGCAGTGAACAAGGGGAGATCCTCACCCACCGGGGAGGTCTTGACAGTTGGATCTCCAAAGGGGAGGTCCAAACGGCCAAGATTTAACGCAAACGGGGAGGTCCACAAAAGTAACAGAAGAATCTCACCCGCAAAGAAGGTCTAGAACTGTAGGATCCAATCCAGGGGAGGTCTGGACGGTTAGGATTCCCAAGGGGAGGTCCTAACGATCGGATCTGCCAAAGAGGGGAGGTCTGGACGGCCAAGATTTCCAAAGGGGAGGTGTTGACGATCCAGATCTACAAGTGGGAGGTCCTGGACGGTTAAGATCTCCAATGAGGAGGTCTTAACGGTCCAGATGTGCAAGGGGGAGGTCCTAGACGGTCAAGATCTCCAAGGGGGAGGTCTTAACGGTCCAGATATGCAAGGAGGAGGTCCTGGACGTTCGGACCAACAGAGCTAGCGCTGGATCTCAGCCTTAGAACTAAATCGGGTGGTCCAAAATGGTTGGGACGTTCGGACCACCCGAACGCCACAGCAAATCGGGCCATCCAATGAAGATCTAAGGGCTCAGACGAGATGGGACGTTCAGACCATCCGAACATCTCACCAGAATCAAACTGTCCAATGCAAATCGGACGACTCACATTCGATAGAGGTGGAAATAGATAGGGAGGATACCCTGGAGGACCTAGGGAGGTCCGATGGGACATAGAGAGGTCCAATAAACATAAGGGGAGGTCCTAAAGGACATGGTGAGGTCCTGAAGGACACGGGGAGGTCAAATAAATGTAAGGGGAGGTCCAAGTGAACAAAGAGGAGGTCATAAGAAGCGGTGGTACCACCAAGTGTGGGCGGCACTACCGGGCTGGTGCCAAGGGGAACCTCCAGAGAATGTTTCAAGGCTTCAAGCAACGAATGATACTCAAGAAAACATGGAAAGCTACACAGGATTCCAAAGGAGTTCAAATGCACAAGAGGGTGGCACGGACTAAGGGAGGTTGCGAGCCAGAGAGGACCCGAGAGAGAGAAATGGGTCTCGGGGAGGTCTAAGCATTTGGGAGGTCTAGACCTAAGGAGGTCTGGACCATAGGAGGACTGCGCAGAGGAGGTCCGAGCCCTTGGATCCAAACGAAGAAGAGGTCTGGGCCAACAGATCTCAGACAAAGGGAGGTCTAGGCCAGAGATGGACAAGAACATGGACAGAGAAGGAAAAATCTTCAAAACTCCAATAACTCAGTAACCAACAAGGAACTTTTAGTTGTAGTTTGAGTTAGTCAACTTAAAGCCATTATGAAATTTCAAGTTAAGCTTTGAATTCTCATCAAAACAAAATGGTTCTTTTTATTTTGAAAATTCCAAAAAGATTCTAAAATAATATTCAGGGTGTCACAATACTCTTGATGATTGCCAATGATTCCACTTCTTTCTTCCAGACTAGAGAAATTAATGAGGCGAGGAAGTCAATTTAAAATTATAAAACAAAAATTCAGCAAAGATGAGGAACAAGAATTCTAGAACAAGATGAGAAAAGAATGGACAAAGATAAGAATAGATTAGACTGAGATAAGAAAAAGAATCAGAACAGATGAGAGAAGAAGAACAACTCAAGTCAAATTAACTTAATTTGAGTTAGAAAATAAGTTTTGAAGCTTTTGACTTTGACGATCATGCTAACTAGGGTTGCGTTATACAGTCGATATGGCTCTGATACCACCTCTGTCGGGACCCAAAAATATGATTTAGGAACCCTCTGTGTATTCTGAACTAGTCCCAGATCAGTAGCTAGTTCACACAGGAAACAGTGATGAAATACCATCCATTTATTCGATTTAACTAAACAGATCTCGAAATAACAAATATTAGTAATAACTGGACCTTATGGTCAACGTTTACTTAACTTGCCACGCAGGGCTAAAGAAACAAATGAACTCTTGCAGCGGAAGGAAAATCTTGAAAATTCCAATCAACATGCCCACAGGCAATTGAGTGGAGAACGCATCCTAATCCGTAAAACCTTTATGGAACTCCTAGGCGAAGAACTCTTAAGCAGCTTGGTATTCTTCAACTGAGCAATAATGGCGTAAAGCCGTGAGTACATAAAGCACTCAGCAAGTCATGGAGAAGTGTATGCAAATAGTATTCATGCAAGGCCTGAACAAAGATTAGATGTATGTTTCTTTTGCATAAAAGCAACATTGACGATAAATACAATAAATAATTTGAAATGTGTAATTGAAAAGAATAGTAAATAAGTAAACAATTTCTTTGAAACAACTAGTGAACTACCCATTCACTTCCCAAGATAAACCACCAAGTGAATTACTCATTCACCAAACGAACATTATATTCATCAAGTGAACTTCTCATTCACACTCCGACTCATTTTTTAAAGAAACTCTATCTTTCGTGTGAAATCCCCGAATATGTCCATAATTGAGGGTGCGACTATTCGAATAGATCAATTAAGACTCTACAGAGGTTGTACACTTTGCCCACAAGATATAACTAGTGTAGCGATCACCAATCATAACAAAACCTTTCAGAAATTTCATCTTGACAATTGACTCTCCTGTTGTGCATATTGTCACCCCAACCTCATCATTTGTTTGATGCACACCATTAGACCTGGAGACGATAAACCGTGCCCATAGATGTGACCTTAGAAAGGGTACACACCTCCACCCATATACTACCTGAGTAGTCAATTTCAAAATTCCACAACTTACTAAGTTAGGCCCATCCCATCAGGCATGTGGTTGTACGATAGGCCCAGTTCAATGGCGCTAAAGATTAAGTCCTTGACCAGTTACTCAGCCAAGTCTACCACAAACCGACAACATGTTAAATCCACACCCTCACTACACAACCACTCGCCTGAGCGAAAATCATTTTGTTTAACCAAGACCAATGACATACCCTATCATGGTACACCAATTTTAACAATAGTGGTTAACCACTATGGTTCCATATTTCATTAAATCAAGATTAATCATTATGACACATATGATAATGAACGCATCGTAACTAAGCTTGACTAAGCATATGTACGTTACCCATGTTGGTGATACCAATATGTCCAACTAAAATTATCTATGCTATGGTGACAAAGGATTCATGGCATTCAGATATTCAATGGAGGTATAATAACAATAGGTGATAGCTAATCCCCAACACAATTTGTATAAAGATAGCTTGCAGTTGCATGAAACAATATACTTTTGAAATCATAGATTCAATATGATCAAAGGACCATGACTTACCTTGGAATAAATCTTGGGATTGATCTTGATCTTGGTGCACTCATCCTTTCTCAAAACTCCCTGAAGTATCAACGTCTACTCGCAAACAAAGTAAATAAATTAAATAAGTAAATAATAGAGAGCAAAAAAACTCCAAAAATTGAATACAAATCTTAGTAAAATAGAGCTTGAATTTATATGAGTTTAGAAATTTGAATGGGCTCAATCGGAGTTCGGATGAAGAAGATATAGCTTCTGGAAGATCAAAACCCTAAGAAATACCCTAAATTGGATTTTCTGGATTATTTCTCTACTGAAAATTCAGATTATGACGTCATGCTGATGTCAGCCCTCAAATCCGAATTAAAAATGAATCGGGAGAAAATGGCATAGAGGCTAACATGCGGGCCTGAGGTCCATGGACCAGGTCCACGCGAATGGGTACACGGGTCTATGGTACATGGCATAGTGATTCTAACTGGTGGGGACCACATCAGAGGCTTGGTTCACGTGAGCTAACTCCACCGAGGGTTCAGATCTAGGTTTGGGTGCGGTTGTGCCACGTGGGCGCTGACGAGGCCGACACAGGGATGACACAAGGGCAGGAGCACTGACATGGCAGCGCACGCGGACGACACATCATCAGATGACATTAGCAACGGCAAGGTTTGCTGGTTTCAACTGACAACGGCGAATGGTGGCTCGTCGGTAGTAGCGGAGGGGTGCACTGGACTCTACATGCTGTCATGAACCTGATGACACAAGCGCTTTTCCCCGACGATCACCAAAACCACAGTGCTGCTCAAGGTCGATGGCGGAATGGCGTGACCAACTACGACAACGACGACACAGGGGTTCTCCGGCGAAGAGAAGGCGTTCACCAAAGAGAACAAGTGACGGCGAAGCAGAGGAACCGGTTGGTGACGACGAGGTGTCAACAGCGGCGGCAGAATTGGTAAAAGAGAGCTTCGGCTATTGAAACCCTAATTCTTGGATTCCTGCTAACTTGATCAGTTTGGTGCTAAATCGATCGGGGATTTAGGACGAGGGTGCAAAGGTGATCCTTGGGGTCCATTTTATACCCTAGGGGCGTGCCAGATTAGGTAAGATCCCAAAACGAGTCCGAGAAGAACACGAGATAGAGTTGGAGATAGAGGAGGATACAAGACACGATTCGGTTAGATACGAATGAGGGGAGATAGGAGATAAAGATTGGTGGGGTTAGCGCGAGAAAAGAAGACGCGAGGAAGACGAAGGCGGTGGAGCCCACTTGGCAGCGGAACAAAGGAAACGGGCGCACACGTTGGGCTACGCGAGGAAGATGGGCGGAGAAAACAAGGGAATGGGTCGGCGGTTTAAGGATTTGGCCCAAAGCCATTTCTAAGATTTTAAATAGATTTCCCTTTTTAGAAAATAGAAGCAAATACAAAATGCAAATAGAAAATAGCAAATGAATTCTGAAAAATTCTAGAAAAAAATAAAAATATATATCCAAGCACATAGAATCCAAATAAAATAATTTTGATAATATTTGATGTTGACATTAATCATATTAAATTGTTTTTGATTCATGAAAATTCAATTGAAGCTTTAACTTTAACAGAAAAATTCAAATAGTTATTTAAAAAAAAAAACTTTAAAAACAGACCAAATTTTGGGATGTTACACCAGAGGAGGAGGAGGTGGCTGGGCTTGAGACCCAGATCTGGATCTGGGATGAGGAGGAGGTGCACTGGGGAGGAGGGAGCCGGGGGAGGAGGGCGCTAAACAGGGCGAGCGTGGGAGGAGGGAGCTCAGCGGGCGCACAGGGGGAGGGGCGATGGCACCGCTTTTATGGAGTGGCACTCAACAGGTAATTACCCCCGAACTTCGGGGGTAATTTGGGAATGGAGGTTATGAAGTCATGAAGCTCCTCATGACAGCTTCTCGCTCGGCTCAAGATTGAGACCGAAGCGCCTTTAAAAAGTGGTTCTGAAAGCCCCTGTTTGGATGGCTTCCTTTTTCAATCGAAAGCCGAAAGCTAAAACCGTCCCAAACAGGGCCTAAAGCGCGCTAAGCTCCCGGATGAATACTATCACACATTGGACAACAACTTTCACAAACAGCAAAAATAAGTTTAGAAAGAGAAAAAAATGGTAAGCTCAAGGCCCAGAGTAAAAAAAATATCTCACGATTAGGAGCAGCTATGGGCCATCTATTTTCTTTGATCCAATGGTTCAAATTAGTTGTGATTTAGTTATACTACATCTGATAGTATGAGTAGTATAATCCCGAGAGGGGTAGAATGAATTTTTATCTAATATAGCACCTTTTCACCCCGTATTTGCAATATTGACCACCTCCGAACCGTATTTACACATATGACACCGTTGCTGCACGGACAACGTGCAGAGGCCTCTCCCCGCCCACCACGCAGTTGCTGTCAAGACGATCACTGCAAGCAACGCCTCCCACCACCCAGCCCGCCACGTGTTCTCCTCAGTCGTTGCCGCACGGCCGCCAGGCGGCAACGCTCCTCAACCCTCCACGTGCACTTAGTTAGGGTTGGTCGGCTGAAATTATGTTTTACCGATTAGGGTTTCACGACTGTTTGTATGAATTTTAAAATATAGCAAATGAGTTCAAAAAAATATGAAATTTTATGTGGAGCCTCCCGACACAGTGTGCTTGCTTGTGTAAATTTTCCATAATTTTTCTTGCTATTTTGTATAAGTGTCATGTTTGTATGAGAACAAAAAAAATCAATACAAAATTGTGCCATGTGTTGTTTGCACAAACATCCGAATGAGGCCCTCCCTTCATCTGCCTTTCTTTTCCACCGAAAGCACAAGCAATCTTGTCATCCCGTCACCTCCATCTACTCCATCAAATCCTTGTCTCCCCCGTCTACTACATCAAATCCTTGTCTCCCTCGAAATGCATGGCAAACTTAATTAGCGCGCGCGGGATAAGGATTCCCTCCCGCAACGGCTATAAATTAGAGCGAGCGAGCGTGATTTCATTTTGCAATCGCTCGCTCTCTTGCTCTGTCGATTATATTTTTTTGGGACATTTCAGCATTATTAACCGTTGTCATTCGCAGGTAGTTTGGTCGTAATTTTTAATTTACAGTGTTAATTAGTTACAAAATAATTAGTAGTAATTAATTAGTAAATTAGTGTACATTAATTTGTAGTGTTAGTTTGGTCGTAAAGTGAAATTAAATAATGAGAAATGCATTCTCCGAAGAACAGAGGAGCATAATCTAATTAAGCTAGCTTATCATGTAGCTTATCACCCTAGGAAAACTAGTCTACAATTAAAAAACTAGCATATTTAATTTACAATCTTTTATGGTCATTAACCACCTTCTCACTAATATTCCCTCTATTGCATGTGTTGCAAACCATGCCTCTACCGGTTCTTTTGGAACACTTATACGATAAGGACCACTGGTACAAGCTGTGGATCACCACTGACACGGATGGCCCTCCGCCCCTGGTGCTTTGGATGGGGAGGGATTACTGAGAGCTGGACGATCGCTACATCCCGATCCTATGGGACACGGGCTTATTGCCCCTTGTGAGGCTGGTGTCCGTCAGATGTTGGATCACCCTAGACGCCAGCCTGTTGTCAGCAACTTATCGACAGGTGGAGGCCCGAGACGCACACCTTTCACTTTTGGTGGGGTGAGATGACGGTCACCCTGCAAGAAGTCTCGCTCTAGACCGGTCTCCCGATCCGGGGTGAGCCACTTGTTCCGGGCCCTTCGGGTGAGGACTAGAAGGCCGAGTTGGAGCAGCGGTTCGGCCAACCTCTCTCGGAGCGTGTACGTGGTGTCCCTCAGACTTGGCTAAGGCGGTTCAGTCAGTTCCTACAAGGTGCACCTCACGAGGTCGTTAGGATGCATCTCATTGTTTACCTTCTCCACCTCTTTGGTTGGGTCTTGTTTCCAACCATACAAGGCAATTTTTGCTACCCCATCTTCGTCCGCGTCGCCGAGTCTTCAGTAGACGCGGGGGCTGGGCCAATGCCTCAGTACAACTGGGGATCAGCCATCCTTTGCACCACATACGGGGGGTTGTGTGACGCTTTGCGGTGCTCTACCAGTGGTACCCCGAGCCTGGCTGACTGCTACGTGCTCCTGCAACTGTGGAGTTAGGAGCACTTCCCTGTTGGACAGCTATCCATCGAGATAGCGGTGCACCTATACCCTGCATGACCAGATAGACGGGCCCACCATGGGCTTACGGTGGACTGCTAGCCGTCTACGCTGGGCCAACGAAAGAACAATGAGGTGCTACTCGTTGTACCACAACAAGTTCGAGTCGTTGCACGAGAGCGACATCATATGGAATCCATGGTATCCACAGTTCGTGAGCATGGTAGCGCCGCACGGACTGTCCGTGCAATGCATCCAGGATGTTCCACTATGGACGACGGACTGCCACCTGGTGTTCGCACATATGGTGGAGCCTTACGCGATGCGGCGCTTAATGCGACAGATTGGTGCGCACCAAGTCGTGCCCCCCTGAGCCTGGCCGTCTGCTACGTGCTCCTGCAACTGTGGAGTTGGGAGCACTTCCCTGTTGGACGGCTGTCCATCGAGATAGCGGTGCACCTGTACCCCGTTCTGCATGACCAGATAGACGAGCCCACCATGGGCTTACGGTGGACTACTGGCCGTTTGTGCTGGGCCAACGAAAGACCAGCGAGGTGCTACTCGTTGTACCACAACGCATTCGAGTCGTTGCACGAGAGCGACATCATATGGAATCCATGGTATCCACAGTTCGTGAGCACGGTAGCGCCGCACGGACTGTCCATGCAATGCATCCGGGACGTTCCACTGTGGATGACGGACTGCCACCTGGTGTTCGCACATATGGTGGAGCCTTACGCGATGCGGTGCGTAATGCGACAGATTGGTGCGCAACAAGTCGTGCCCCCCCCGGATGGCAGGCCCCTACCGTGAGCCATACACCTGTGAGTCAAACTTCATCCGAGTAATATTTAGAGTTCTTACGTCTTCTTTTCTAACATCAATCCTTTCGGAAATGCAGGTAATCGAGGCAGGGTGGGCATACTCAGGACTGGTGCCCAGTGCAGCACGAGTGGACTACGGCATGGACGCAGAGGGCGCACTTGGATGTCTTGCGTGCCCCGCATCCATACAACCCTGAGACGTACGGTGCGTACATGGAGTGCTACGTGCGCAAGACTCACGATTCCTCTACCAGAGCGCTCGGAGCAGGTGACAGAGGAGACACACCAACAAACCCTCCGCCGCATGTACTATCGTCACTGCGCTTCGCGGCGTGATGCCACCATAAGACACTTACAACATCTGGTCGTTTCATTGACGATATCTGTACTCTTAGTTAATGACCTGTTATGTATGTCACTACAGTTAGAGCGGGCGCACAACATCTTAAGGGCATCGGAGGCCACCATCCACAACCCAGACACAACACCAGCAGGATATAAAAAAAACTATGAAGTACATCTCGACGCATTCGAAGAAGCTGATAAAGAACTTGAGCTGCGGTCGTTCGACGGACGACGTCCTACGCATCGGGCACCAAGTGGGGGGGTGTGCTCACCTGCTAGGTCACCACGGCCTAGCGAGTTCGGCTGGTGTCATTCGGTCATCCGTGGGCCAGATCGGCGGGGAGGTAAGTCGCTATGTACAAATCTACGTCCAGTATTTTTGGTTATTCCTTACGTTCCGCTAACATCATGTCGTTCTCCCGCTGTAGATCCGTCAGGATGAATCACTACTACTGTTCGCGCCCGGTACACAGACTGGCGCCCCCCTCGGTCATCTGCACTGCACATCCGAGAGGTACGAGGTTCTTAGTTTACGTCTAGAGCGTTTATTTGTACTAACATCGTTCCGTCTTAAAGTCTTCAGTTGGCCGTGAGGGTGACGGCCGTGGGGGTGACGGCCAGTTCATGTCCACCGATGATAAGGATACGGGCTTCCCAGCTCCTGCTAGGGAGCAGTACATGGCATCAGGGTTTGGATCATGGCAGGGAGGGTTTGGAGCGTACACAGGGCAGAGCTCCTCCGGGTTCACTGCCCCACCGTCGCTCAAGGTCGTGGCTCTCCGCACACGGAACCTGACGCCCAAGGCCGAGCTCATTCAAGAACCGAGTTGCGAGCACCGTACTCCGGGAGTGAATTTTTCGAATCCGTCGCTCATGAATTCTTCAGAGGTGTCCCCCAGGTCGGCATGCCTCATCACGATGACATGTACGCCTACCAGACTCTGCTGGACCAGAGTCAGCCTACTGGTCCACCTCCGCTCACTCAATAGTCTCCGTACCCCCTCCGAACCGATACGCGCTCTCCAGACCGGTGGACGTATTCCACGGGACATGCTCGATGCAAGACCAGGCCGCACACGCGGACGCAGTCGCAGCAGTCGGAGAGAAGTGGCTCAAACGAGTGAGCCATATTGTATCCTGTGTTATGCGATTATGTTTTGGTATATTCGTATTCATATTTTGTTTTGCCATATTTGTACGCTTATTTTGGTTGTTATGTGTGTACTCCTGCGCTATATTGTATGTCGACATCTCCAATGGAGTTGCAATGCCGCTTTTTTCCATACATTCCAAGTCACATGAAATCATGAAACCCTAATTTCCGAATCATAAAATCCAAATTTTCGCGACCTAAATCCTAAATTTTCGAGACTATTCCATAGCACATATCAAATTGTCCAAACAGTATACAATCAAGTCCACTGCGTGAGGAGCCTTCAAAATAAAATTCATAATTTTTGGAGCTCAATTTCTATATTAACAAATCCGTACAAACAGACCACTTATACAAAATAGCGAGAAAAATTTTGAACGAATAAAATTATAATAAATTTGCACAAGTAAGTACACTGTGTCGGGAGGCTCCACATAAAATTTCATATTTTTTGAACCCATTTGCTATATTTTGAAATTCATACAAACAACCGCGAAACCCTAATCGGTAAAACCTAATTTCAGCCGACCAACCCTAACTAAGTGACTCGTGGCAGGCTAAGGCGTTCTCAAGATGGCGGTCGTCTTGGCGAGGCCACGTGGCGTGGGGGAGGCGTTGTCGCCACGGCGATCGTCTTGACTACCGAGAGGCCACGTGGCGTGAGCGTGAGGAACGATGTCGCAATTGTCTTGCGTCAAGAATCTGGCGTGTAATGTGAGCGAGGAGAGGCTTTCGACGATGAGCCGTCTGGCAACGATGTTATATGTGCAAATACGGTTCGGAGGTGGTCAATACTGCAAATACAGAGTGAAAAGGTGCTATATTAGCCAAAAATTCGGGTAGAATTGTAATTGCCTATGTGGAGATCATATACCATAAGAGTAATATTTTCACCCCTAGTTGAAAAAGTCTAAAATACCATCACAAAAAATATAAATAAAAAAAATCTATTATACCCTTAACAAATGAATTGTTAGATTTGATTTATTTTATCATCATATATTACTATAGAATAGAATGTACCATAAAATTTCTCTATATGTGTTTAAGACCTGTTTGCCTTTGGGAAAGGGCATGACAAGCACCAATCCAATGTATGCAAGATCAAATCATAGGCTCTTACACGCCAAAATCAAAATGTCTGAGACCTTTAGGAGGCTTTCAACTGAATCTACATCCCCTCTCATCAGTCATCAGCGACGAGCTGAACCGCTACACGATTCCGGCTTTTCCCGTTCGTGCCGTGCTGACCCAACCGACGGCGACGCGGCCGCGTGTGTCCACCCACAACATTCCATTCCACGACCTGACTCACAGTCGTCCCGGCCCCATCCCATGGGCGGATGGGCCGCCGAAACGATCCCGCACGGTGCCGCTTTATGCCGCAGGTGCGAGTACTGCACCGTAACTAATCGCTGATCCCTTCCAGGCTAAGTCACCTCTCCCCTACAGGCAGCCATACTTAACGCCCGAAAGAACGGGAAAAACACCAACCCCAAAAGCAGCCACCGTTATTGCACCGAAAGCAGCGAAGCGCCACTGCTTCTTGCCGCCTGCTAAGTGCTGCCGCCGCCGAGCTGATAAGCATGGGCGCCGCGGGCGCGCGGCGCTGGAAGCTGCTGCCCATCCACTCTCCGCCGCCGGCGCCGTGCAAGGCTAAGCACAGGCCGCCTCCCGTCCCTGCCACTTCCTCCCCGGAGGCGGCTCGGGCGGAGGACGACAAGGAGGAGGTGACGCGGGAGTTCCTGTGCCCGATCTTGGGCGAGCACATGGCCGAGCCGGTGATCCTGCCGTCGGGACGGACGTACGAGCGCGAGTGTGTCCAGGCCTGCGCGGAGCTTTCCGTCTGCCCGCCCGGCGTGGTGGGGGAGCCGTCGGCGGCTGGTCGGGTTGCCATACTGAACGACCCCCTCAGGGTGGCCATCCGGACGTGGTGCGCGCGCTCCGGCCTCGGGCAGCCGGCGGCGGCTGCGACGAGGTCATCGTCTAACCTGTCCTGCTCCTCCCGGGCGTCCGCTGCGTCGACGTCGTCGTCCTCTGGGTCGTCGTCGGAGATAACTGCCGTGGAAGTGGATGTGGTGCGCGGGAGGGAGGTGGCGAAAGAAGCTGAGTCGTTGCGGGTTCGTGAGGCGGAGGAGGAGGTGGCGGTGAAGGCGGTGGAGGACGGGGGTGAGGAGGAGGTGGAGGCGGCGATGGCGGCGCTGCGGCGAGCGACGCGGGAGAGCGCGGCGAGGAGGCGGGCGCTCTGTGCTCCGCGGCTGCTCTCCGCGCTCCGGCGCGTGCTGCTCTCCCCGCGGCACACCGGCGCGGCTCGCGCCGACGCCGCCGCGGCGCTGGCCAACCTCTCCTCGAGCCGGAGAACAGGGTTCCCATCGTCCGCGCGAGCGCCGTGCCGGTGCTCGTCGGTTTGCTCTCCTCGAGCGCCGCCGCGGCTCCGGAGGCGTGCGGGCACGCGGCCGGCGCGCTCTTCGGCCTCGCCCTCCACGAGGGCAACCGCGCCGCCATCGGCGTGCTCGGCGCCGTGTCGCCACTCCTCGCCCTCCTCACCACCCGCGAGCACGCCCCGCGCGCGCGCCGCGACGCCGGGATGGCGCTGTACCACCTCTCCCTCGCCGCCATTAACCAGTCCAAGCTCGCGCGCGCCCCGGGCGCGGCCAAGAAACTGCTCGCCATCGCGTCCGACTCCACCGAGCCGTCGCCCATCCGCCGGCTGGCGCTCATGGCGGTCTGCAACGTGGCCGCGTGCGCGGAGGGCCGCACCGCGCTGATGGACGCGGACGCCGTGGCGACGGTGTCCGCCATCCTGTCCGACGACACCCACAGCTCGGAGCTGGAGGAATGGTGCGTCGCGGCATTGTACGGCATGGGCAGGGGCAGCCCGCGGTTCCGAGCGCTCGCCAGAGCGGCCTGCGCGGACCGCCCCCTCATCCTCATCGCAGAGCGAGCGCACGACGGCATTCACAAGGAGATGGCACGCAAGGCGCTGCGCGCAATGCTGGGCCTGGGCGACAACAACGACGGCGACCATCCGGACTTCAGTAACGGCAGCGGCGGCATTTTCGCATCACCGGCGCCTGTCCACCGCCGGCGCGCCGCGAGCTGGGGGGCTCCTCCTGCCTCACCTCCACAAAATGCTCATCACTGGCGATCAGTATGCATCGATTAATCTAGGTTCTTGAGCTAGATAATGCTCCATCGTTGTTCGTTCATTACAGTGAAATCTTGCTGTGTTTTCTTCGTATTCCTACCTGCCTGGTGTGTCATTTTGGATGGATGGTGAAAAAACTAGTAGAGACAGTTTGTGCAGCTGGATTCTAGTGTATATGTGTGTGTGTGTTTGTACTCTGTACTGCTACTTTGTTCTTATTATTATGCCAGCAAAAGTATATATAGGTGCCAATGTTCTGTTGGTTGTTGCTTGCAAGCTAGTGCATGTCTCTCCTCTGTATAATTGCTTTCTAGTTATCTAGTAGCAATGTAGTAATGTCAAAGCTTAAGCATTGTTTAAGACTAAACACACTGATAATATAATGTCAAAGCTTATTTAGGTTGGTGTGAGGTCTTCGAGGTCAAGGTAGGTGAGTTGAATACTGCCTGAATGGGACTGGGCCATCTAAAGGAAATACTTGTCTAGCTTGCTTGTCTGCTGAGCACACTCCAACCATGAACTTTGCTTACTGAGAAACAGTAGGGTGGATGGCTGCCTGGACCCATTCTGGCATTGCTTTGTTTGGGATGCAAAAAATGGCTGCTGCTTGCTTGGCTTCTTTCAGTTGGAGAACAGTGACTCAAGATCTTCTTTTGCCGGTTGAATTTCATGGTGTGAGTGTGTGACCCTGAAGATGGTTTGCAGGGGGTAGTGTCTGATTGTCAGGGGAACTGCTCATTGCTTGCAGAACATTAGAGACGAAATTTCAATGCTAACTGTAAAGGCGGATCAGCTGTCTGGAACACTTGTTTGGCTAACCATGACTGATATTCTTTTTCAAAACAATGTTCATTTGAAATCTTTTTTCCCCTACACAAGTTTGAAAGTTGAAATCGTCGTTTTTGCATGGACCCCTGATCAATGTTCTAAACAATGGGTAAATAGGAAGCTTCCTGTCCTAAAGTGGGCAGGAAGCTAGCTCTCTGGCCGTTTAGAGTTCTTGGGCCACTCTGTTACACTCGTTTATTTTAGTTAATTTTTCCGTAAATTGATCAGGCAAAAATTGTCATCCTTTGTCCTAAATTCTCGCCCTGTCCACGTGGCCTCATCTACTGTTGCACTGTCGATCCTAGACGTCAGATTCAGGCACTCTCTCCCACCTCACCTTAACCTAGGTAGTACTTTACTGCATTAATCGTGTTGTGTCTTAGTGACCTAGCTATTTGACAGTAATGCCATGTTTTGGGTTGGTACTCCTTTGTACTAGTGAACTTTTCTGTTGGTGTACTTGTCCTGTTTTATAATTGTGCCGTCTTTGTACCATAGTGTAGGTTTAACTAATGGGAATAGGACACATGACAAATGGAACACTACTGATATTATTTTTTGAACTCAGAACACTGCTAACATGTTTCTTTTGTCATCAGAAACAACTTTTAAGTCATCTCAAAGAGATTAAAGGAGGCCGGGAGAGGCGGGCCACGTCGATGCTTTTTTTTTTCTGGCCGTCGGATCTTCGTTCCTCTCGTCCGCGGCCATTCGATCGGAACCGAGCTCCGTTCACGCGCGCTGCTTCGCTCCACCCGGCACGCGTTGTGCCACATCCTACTCTCTGGATGATTCGGTTTCGTCATTCTTGCACGCCCACTGCCTCGTGTCTTTCTCCATCGTCGCTCCTTCCCTTCCTCTCCCACGGTGCCTGGGGTTAAAGCCCTCCCCATTCCCCACTCGCCCGCTCCCTTCATCCCAACGGCGGAAGGGCCCGGCGATCTTGGGGTCGCGCCCTCGGCGGCAATCGTCAGAAGGCCGAGCCGTGGACCGCCCGAGGCGAAGGTGCAGAGGGAGCCGATGGTCACAGGGAGGCATTGCCACAGCCGTGTGGCGCACCCCGAGCCAAAGGCGCGCGGCCGGAGGCCGAGCCGCAGTGCAGGCGACCCGAGCCAAGCAAGCGAGGTGCACTCGCAGCCGGTGGCGTCGGGCGCAGGAGAGCCGAGGCGCGCGCCAAAAAAGAGAGGGATAGGCGGCGCCAGAGCCAAGCGAGCCTGAGGCGCGGCAAGCAGCCGCGGCGTCGGACGCAGCAGAGCCGGCGGCGGCGCCCAGATGTGCGAGGGGAGCCAAGACGGCACAGGAGGCACACCACGATGAGCGTGGCGCACCCCGAGCCAGGGAGCGCGCGCGGCGGAGGCCGAGCCGCATGTAGAAGCAACCCGAGCCAAACAATCGGCGACTCATAGCCGTGGCGTCGGGGCACGAGAGTCAAGGCGCCAGACCCAAAAGAGAGAAGCGCGCCAGAGCTAAGCGACACGGAGGCGCTGGCGAAGCCGGCAGCGTCGACGCCAGCGGCGTCGGGGCAATGAGCCAGAGGTAGCGGCACCCAGATACGAGAGGGAGAGGCGGCACCAGAAATAAATGAAGAGGAGGAAGAGGGAGAAGCCTCATGGAGCAAGGATTCGGCCAAAAAAGAAGCGAGAAAAAGGAATGGGGAAAATGGGATTTTGCCCGATGATTTTGTATGCTGCTTTTGTTGTGTCTCCTGGATATTAGCTTATTCGGATAGATGCACATCTTTTACCTGATTATTTTGATGTTCTGCTACCTTCGCTCTCTCTTTCCTTTGCCTTGTCTTCTCGATTCTTTATTCGTCCCCCCAGATACCCTTGCTCATTGAGCATGTCGTTGTTTGATTTCTCATTGCTTGACTTCACTGTTGTTTTTACAGGTCTTGCTGCTGCCTATCTGCTTCCTGCGGATATCTGCGTTTTGCAGTACATCTTGTTCTTGTTTACATTTTTTCCCGTTGCCGTTCCATATCTAGCTTCCCAATACTATTGCTAGAGTCTTAGTGCTACTGATGGTGTCTTCAGACAGCTATAATCTGTATTTAGTATCTAGCTAGATTTGTGTGCATAAGGCTTTCTTCTGTATTAGTGTATGTCTTCGGTGTTGACCATTCCCTATGTTTATTCCTATTGACATCTATTGCTTCGGTCCTTATATCGTGTTATGTTTATCGACTTGTCTACAATTCTATACTTGCGCCCTCTATGTCTACGATTCTATACTTACGCCCTCTATGTCTATTTAGTTGGCACATATATCTAGGCATTTATACGCTTCGCGATCAAGGATTTCTGCGCACCGTGTATATAGGCCCCTCATTTTTACCTTTTTTTTTCTCTTGTTAATGTTTTCCCTTTGCTTGTGCTGCCTTCCGTATATATTCGTCTGTGTATTTACCCTTGATATTTCCCTATGTTCTACCGGAGCTATTGTTCTTACTGTGGCTTCTTCTGGCGTCGCTTCTCTTCTTTTGCCTAAAGGCAGGACAACACATTCCCGTTTTAAAATACCAGTAGATATAGACGAATAGAGTGTCTGTGATATAAAAAGAGGCACTATGCTAGCAGATCTAATAAAATCCACCTCCTTTCGTAAATTTGCCCATGATGCTTTAGTCTCAAGAGTAGGAAATTGAAAATTGGTCTGCTGAGAAGTCATTCATTTGTTTTTTTCCTTTTCAGTTTTGTTACATATCAGCAATCTTACTGCTTTTCGGTGGTACAAGTATGTGATATGCAGCATACAAAAAATAAAATAAGCATGTAAAATGACCTTTCAGTATTTAATACGCGCCTCACTTTTTGTCATTGCAGAAATGATCTTATTAATTTTCATGTTTAATGCCTATGTTGGAAGTTTGAAAGATATACAAGGTGACAGGAATACAATACAGTGACCCCGATAGAATGTTCTTTCACTGTTTGATAAACATTTATTTTCTAATTCTGATTGTTTTCCCCTAATACCGGATATATTTTTGTTCAATTGTTACTCTTTAATTCAACGCCAGTGCCTAACATATGTTTTCACTCTTTTCTCATAGACTAAAGGAAGCGCGCTTTGACCGCCATCTACTCAAATCGACTATTTGAATCATCGCCCTACAAAATAGGTCGATGTCCGTTTCATTTGTTGATTATTTCGTTCTTTACAATAAACTCCTAGATATCTTACACATATAGTTCCTAGAAAAAGATAAAACAAATGTTATCTACTTTCATATAGTACAAGATGTCCATACGCTACATGGATATTTAACTTTCCCCATCTACATGTTTCATATTTCCGATCGCTCGCATCAGTAGATCCTCCGTAACAAACACTTTACTTCACCATCGAGGCGGATGTCGTTCATAGTGTCGAAAAGAAGAAAAAGCAAACATTAGTGCGCCCAACTACGCCCTCTAATTAGCCGTACATTACCTTTCTACTTTCCTCAAAATTTAATCAGTGCGAGAACACGCTAATGATTCTTTCAACCTATAATTCTCTGAAGTTCTACTACCATGAAACGATAGTTACCATCGAGCCTATGTTTACACTATCTAGATTTGCTACTATGATCGTCGTCTTGTAATCACAAAGTTAGTCATGCGTAGTTTACACCACAATTGGTAAAATTTAGTACTACATTTCCGTACGCTTTTGTTGTTAGTCATTTTCGTAGAGATCAACAGCAGTAAATATAACTTCCTCTTAGAATTGTCACCATTCATAGATACAACGGCATCCAATATGTTAAAACAACAACAACATCTAATCGAATAAGCTAAAGTCTACTACCGTTCCAACATGTATGTATCTATATGCAAGCATCTCAATGTTATAATGTCTTTAATCAGTACTTGTATACTGCTATCACATAAACAAGATTGTGTTGCTGGATAAATTCGAAAACATTAGATGCCTCCTTATTTAATAACCTTGAAGGAAAAGATCTAAATTTTGTCAACTTTTAACCCTGTTTATCGCCATGTTCGTTGGTGCTATACAGTTCTCACCTAGCTGCTTCAAACTAATTCTGATCTTTCCTCACGTTATTGCCAAAAAAAAATTCATCACACAGGACTACAGGAGGCACCATCCGAGGATATACCTACCTCTGAACTTGGGAAAAAGTATCGCCAAGATGCAGGAAACAACAGTTCGTTCTAGGTCTATTACCTATACCATACTCTATAAACAGCTATATTTAATTCTCTTTTCCCTTGACAAACTTACGATCTAATTTGACATGTTTCTGTTTTCAGCAATCGGTACGACACATAATGGTATCATGGCATAGCCCACATTTTGCTCCTACCCTACAAATCTTTGTTCTATACTCTACTACAGCAACCTCTACTCTTTTTATATAATCGAATCATAAAAACATATTACTTGCTCTATTTTTTCCTGTAATATTATGAACGTCTTGTGCATTCTGCTCGACTATGCTCTATCTGTGTTCTCTATAATTCGCTACTACAATCTGTGTGATTTTCCTTTTTAGTAGTTATAGCTTCTACCTTAGGCAAGATTATTAGTAGAAGCTGGTCAGGTATTCTTTTGTTTTTTGAGTGCATATAGACCTGCCTTAGTACAGTCATATTAACACATTTTTAAATATTTTCACTATGTCCTCCATACATCATCAATCCTACTATATGTGTACCACTAACTTCACAAACATACCGTTCCTCTTATATGTTTGTCTGTATAGGTTCTAGCACGTTGACCTACCTAAAGTTAGCTCAGATATCCTATACGTACCTTCGTAAACTACACTAATTGATGATATACTTAACACTATAGTAGTCACTAATAAAAACAAACCTTTTCCTTCATAAACTACAATAAGTGATGCTATACTTAGCACTCTGTAATAGTCGCTAATAAAAACAAACCGTTTCTTGCATGTGTGCTTATCTCCGGCTACAGTGCTACTTATTTGTACTCTTCCTATTGCAGTACATAAGAGTTCGTTCTAATATTGCACGCTTACTACTGTAAAATACTAGCTTTTCATTTCCCAGCATTTAGAAAAAGAAAATGTTCTTTGCTGTATGTTCCTAATTAACTTAAGCATCTTGTTGTCTTGCATAAAAAAGTGCATTTCCTATTTATGCTACGCAGCGAATAGTTTCACTTGACCTTCTGCATACATTTTCTTTGATCGATTTCAACATAAGCAGCCCCTCCTGTCTTGCGTGCAACTGTATACAGGACCTACCCAAGTATTGCGTTTGTCTATTATTTTAGCTTGAAAGACCTTTATACACTCACCTTCTATATCTTATACTCGGTTCAGTTACTCAATGCATACATCATTAGTCTATATACATACGAAGACATGCACAGTCTGATAAACTCCTACATCTAAACTTCTATAGTTGTAACAAAAAATAATAGAGCTAAGACCTGCTACACGCGCGCTTACGCACGCGCCAGGCTCTAGTAGCTAACTAAACCAAGGCTGCACCATAGTATTCCTAAATTCCTAACATGTGTACGGGTGGATAATGTTTGCTGGCTCGGTTCGATTCAGCCAAACTCGTTAAGCAATTTGGCTTGGCTCGTTAAGCAAACAACAAAAATCCTTGCTTGACTTGGCTTGACAAAAGGGTCCGAGTTGGCTCGTTAGGCTCTCGAGTCTGGGGCGTCAGGTGACCGGATGTCGGAGGTGGAGGAGGCTGCTAGGCGGGCGAAGGGACCGAGAGGAGGCGACGTAGGCGTAGGAGGCGGCCAGGGCGCCGGGCTTGATGAGCTCAACGAGTAACTTGCGACTCGGCTTGAATTCAGTTCGTTAAGTTAACGAGCAAAACATGCTGCTCGGCTTGACTCGCTTATGGTATGAGTTCAAGTCGAGCCCTTAAATAACCGAGTTGGCTCGTGAGTTTCGAGGTTTTTTTCCCACTACTGAACATGTGGCCTGCCCACGAAACTTGTAATCTCTCTTGTCATGGGCTACAATCACAGAGGGGAATGTTATCCTTTGCCTCTGCAATGCAGTACTACCATTAGTTCGACTCAGATCGTCCCATCGAAATTCTGAAGTACTAGATTGATTACTACAACACCGACACCAGATTACCGAAACTCTACGTCGACTTGATGTGATTCCTGGCTCATGCGAGACGATGATTTTCAAAGCAATATACGGGGAAGAGGAATGGCAATTCACTGTAACACCAAAACTATCCCCAGCTAGCGTCTCACGACTTTACGGATTACGAGTAGCGAGACATTTGTGACTTTTGCTCCGCCTTCGTTCGCTGACGTGGAGTCCCCATTCCTCGTGCACTCGGGTTAGTCAAGTTAGGAAGTCCTGTGTCTAGATTTTGCACATCTCTCCTATTATGGGTTACTCATTCATCATGAAGACTATATAAAGAAAATGGTCCCTAACCATTGTACGAGCTTTTGAGAAAAGAAATAAAGAGAAGAAATAAGTCTCCCTATATCTCTGTGTTCGTTCTACTATTTTGTTCTTGTGTTCTTGTGTGCGATTCCACGCTTATCTACAAGGTGATCGTTCGGACTAGATTCGCCAGCAACGGTTCCTCAACACATTATCAGTACGATCGACTCCGGCCTACCTCTATGCCTATTCTACTCGGATCAAAAGGTAACCGTCGTAGCACGACGTTCGTAGAACGAATCGCATTTTCTAGATTGGTTTCAATTCCACAATTGTTGCTTTCTAGATTATTTTCTACGGTGCAAATTCACTCAAATCTACGGCGATTTGGCTTGAAGTCGCTGGCACAGTGCCGATCGATAGATCGCATGAAAAGGGAGGGTGTCGATTGCACTGTAGATTAATGCAGATTGCAATAACACATAAAAAGAAAAATGATGTCGGCGCTTGCATGCCGTTGTGCTGCCCGCACGCGGCCGCGTCCCACACCTCCTGCATGCGACTGCGCCACCGTGCCACCCGTGAGCACCGCAGTTCGGCCGTCTTTGCTCATAGCCAAGCCGCCGTCTGACAGCTCGAACTCGCGCCGCCACACCTACACGCGTGAGCGCGCCGTCCTCCCAAAGAGGTGCCGCCGCTGCACGCCCTATCGCGCCGCCTGAACGCGCCGTCTTTGCCGCCCGGCCACACGCCACACCTTGAAATCGCCGGCTACCGGCCACGCCTGCGTTGTCTGACACCAAGACGCCGTCCGGAAACCGTGTCATTGCTGCACCGCGCCGCCGGCAGAGCCATGCTCGCACACCGCACACTCGGCCAGTCACCTCCGTGCTCGAACCGGCCGCATCGCGCTGGCCTCGTAGGCCGCCGCACGCCGCCGCCCTCTAGCCGCCCACCACGTGCGTTTTTCCTTGGCCTGTAGCCGTCTTGCACCGCGCCGACCGCCTTGCGCAGTGGAAGGCCGTCACCGACTGCACACCGCCCCACACCGGCCGCCCCATGACACCGCTGCCCATACCGCGACGACGCCGCCATCGCGACTTCGCCCCACATGGCCACACCGGCTCTTGGTTTTACTGTAACCGTGCCGCCGACCGCCTAAGTGCATCAAGCGTCACCATCGGCCCCAGACGGCTCAGAACCGCCACCGCCGCCCGCGTCACGCCGCCCTCGAATGGCCTTGCGCCGCCACTTGCACACGATGCCCTCCAGCGAGCGCCCGTCATGCACCCGCCCACCGCGCCCGTAGCGCTGAAGGATCTAGACCTACCATTATGTGTTAATGGAGTTTTGGTGATTAATGACAAATCTAATTATGAGACTAACACTTTTACTGATATACATATTGTGTAGTCTTATTTGGATATAAAGGTGATAATCATGAAGGCATGCAAGTGATTAATGACAAATCCAATTCACTGGATAAACAAAAGGAAAAATCCAAACAAGTATGCATTCATAATGATAAATCTATTTGTGAGACTAACTCTTCTATTTGTCTTATCTTATGATTAGTCTCGTTTAGATATAAAGAATAAAAGAAGTATGCATTCTACTTTGTATTCTTATATCTTGTTGCATTCCTTGGATCCAAAATATAGGTTGAATTCCACCAAAAGGTTAACTTGAATATGTGCACATGTTCTTATTACACATTTAGGGAGAGTTCATTCTATGTTTTGTTGTTTCAATAGAATTGATCCATATTCCTTTGTCCACTTATATTTGGGATCTTTACTTTGAAACATATCCTTTGAATATATTTAACTTGCGTAGTTAATATATTCATATGAGTATATGAGACTTGTGTAGTTCATATATCCTTGGATATATTTAACTTGTGTAGTTAATATATTCATGTGAGTATATAAGACTTGTGTAGTCTAAATATACTTATATGTGAGTATAACATAACTTGTGTATTTCATGTGTACTCACATATCCTTGAATATATATAACTTGTGTAGTTAACATATTCATGTGTGTATATGAGACATGTGTGCTCATATATCCTTTGAATATATATAACTTGTGTAGTTATATATATTCATATGAGTATATACAACTTGTGTAGTGCTTATATACTCATACCAATCTACATTCAATTATTTGTTATTGAAGTGATTATCATCAATTACTAAAGAGGGAAAGATTGTGATATCTTGTCCCACCATTATGAGTTAATGGTATGGTGTGGTAATTAATGATAATCATATTGTGGAACTAACTCTTTCCTTGAGTTGGATGAATAGGTTGAGTTCCATGTGGTTGGAGACTTTGGATGACATCATGTGTTGATGGTCATCAAGTCAAGGTTCAGGATGAAGGATGTCATCATGTGTTGATGAGCATCAAGTTAAGATCCCGAAGTGGAGAAGATCATCATGTGTTGATGATATTGAAGATAAAGAGCTTGAAGTAAAGGATGCATCATGTGTTGATGCATGTCAAGTTCTAAAAGAAGAGATGATCATGAGTTGATCATCAAGTAAAGAAAAGGTCCATCATGTGTTGATGGAGATCGAGTGAAGAATGCATCATGTGTTGATGCATATCAAGAAAATGGAATCATCGTGTGTCGATGATGTTCAAGAAGAGGAGATGATCATGAGTTAATCATCAAGTCAAAAAGAAGACCCATCATGTGTTTATGGAGGTCAAGTGAAGGATGCATCATGGGTTGATGCATTTCAAGTCAATGACCTGGACTTGAAGTGAAGATATACGTCATCAAGCTTCAAGTGGTTGCTCAAGGCAAATGTATGACTAGCTAGGGCTAAGGATGTGTTCCTAGTCTTTTACCGGTCTCGGTGTTTGGTTGAAGACCGGATTGCTAGTATAGGTTGCCGTGCTATTAAGAGGGGTCTTGACTAGTAGCTTGAGTTTGTCATGTGTTGATAGCTCATTGTGTTTGCTCTAGCTCTCGTTAGCATGTTGCTATTATTTGCGAATGTGTTTTGCAAATAGTTGAAGCTCATGCATAACCCTTGTAGGATGTGACTATAGTTTGTAAATGTGTTTTGCAAATGGTCTAGGTCCATGCACCTTATCCTTGTGGCATGATGCTATTATTTGCAAATGTGTCTTGCAAATAGTTGAGGCTTATGCATGTTCCTTGTTGCATGTGACTTTAGTTTGCAAATGGTTTAAGTCCATGTACCTTTTCTTCGTGACATTGATTCTAAAAGAGTGCAAATGTGTTTTGTAACTTGTTGAGAATCTTGCCTTTGAACTCTTGGTTGCATCACTTGTCAATTGTCAAATGTGTTTTGCAATTGAATTTGTTTTGGATGCAAACTGCTGTTTTTCTCAGGAAAATCGGTTGTACCGACGTGTTATGGGCGGTTCGACCGCACTGTGGTTCGACCGGATTTTGGTGCGGTATGACCGCGCATCGGTTGTTTCGATTTCCAGTTGGCGGTTCAATTAAAACAGTACCGGTGTATTTTGGTTCGGTGACTCTCTTGAGCATCGGTAGTACCGCGCTCCTTGAGCGGTACGACCGGACCAAGCGGTAGTACCTCATGTTAGTTGGCGGTCGTACCGCACCGGTGCCCAACGGCTAGTTTTATAACCGTTGGAGGAAGTGCGGTCGTACCGCACCCTAGTTGGCGGTCGTACCGCATGTGCTGATTTTTTAGCAGACTTTTCCACAACGATTAGTTTTTGTGTGTGGGCTATAAATACCCACCTTGGCTGTGTGTGGGAAAGTTGCTGGTGCCATTATACACTCCTTTGAACAAAGAGCAAGCCCTCTACTCTCATTTGTGCATGTGTTGCACTTAGTGAGCTTGAGAGGTAAACCCTAAGTGCATGTGTTGCCTTAGGTAGTGGATTGAGTATCCACTTGAGTTTGAATATACTCCTTCGACTTCACATCATGGAGCTTCAGACCACAACTTCCAGCTATTCCAGCTTGTCGAGCCATTCCATAGAAATATTGAAAGAGCTCAAGGTCTGCTGGAATTCCCAGGTATGCCTCACATAGATACACAAATACACTTAGCATTGTGATGGAATTGGGACTGAGATTCACCAGTTCCACCCCAAAATGCTCGAGTATAAGTGTGAGAAAGGGGTGAGCAGGCAATCGAAGGCCACACTCACAATATGCCTGGAAGATGGTGTAGGATCAAGGATAACCGACTAGAGGGGGGTGAATAGGAGGTTTTTAAACTTCTTAGCAAATTAACAAGTTTATCCAATTATTTACTTAGACTAAACAAGATATGATTCTAGCTAAGCAATTTATCATAAAGACAAGCTAGAATTATAAGTGCGGAAATGTAAAGACTAGAAATAACCACAATGGCACAAGGAAGTTTTTCTCGTGGTATCGAAGACTTGCCGGTCTTCACTAATCCACGTTGAGGGAGCTTGATCAATTCAAACCGGCTCCACGAATTAAGCCTTTCCTCGATCACTAGAGGTAGCTCTTCTCCTCTCCGGATAGGCGAGCTCCAACCTTCACAAATGCCTGGGCCTTCTCACAATCTCCTTTGAGAAGATCACCGAACCCAACTCCAAACCGTCTAGGAGACGGCAATCTCCAAGAGTAATAGAGCAAGAATTCTTCACTTGAAAGCGCTCTAAATGCCACAATTTATCAAACACAATGAATGCTCTTGAAAAGACCTCAACTACCTTTGCAAATGGAAATGAATGCTCTCAAAGAGTAGGAAACAATGCAAAGGGCTCAAGAGATGTTAAATGAGGCTCAACACCCTTTCTAGTGGCAGTGGGGGAGGTATTTATAGCCTCCACCCACTCCACTAGCCGTTGGACACGAAATTCCCAATTTTTCAGTGAGCCCGGTCAGTCCGCAGGCAAAGGTGCGGTCAGTCCGGCCTCAGTTGTAACGGTCGACTGTTACGCATTTAATGCACTGAAATAGAGCCGTTCTGAGAGGGTCGGTCCATCCAGCAGCAAGCACGCGTGATCGGCCTACCCTCTGAAAACGGATTCGTTTAGGAACACTCGAAAAAAAGTCGACGCGTCCCTGCACTGGAGTGCGGTCGGTCGGAAAAAACTGCGGTCGGTCCGGCTGCATTTTCATCGAAAACATTCTCTCGAAAAAAGACCGTGCCCCTGCACTGGGTGCGGTCGGTCCAAGAAAATGCCGTCGGTCGATCCGGCCAGAGGATTTTAGCAAAACCGAAAACAAAGACTCATCTTGAAAATGTTGACCGCCGTTTTGGTCCCAAGAATGCGGTCAGTCCGGCCAGTTAACGTCGGTCAGACCGGCCTCAATAGATAAACAGTAAATTTAACTTGAGGCAAAACCAAAAGCAAAACCAAGATTAAACCAATTAAGATTTGAGCAGTTGTGGCATCGTTCACTTTCAAGGTACTCAATTTTTGCACCCTCTTAATAGTACGGCTGTCTAGCCTATAATCCGGTCTTCCAACCCATTCGCCTAAGACCGGTAAAATGAAAAAGATCCTAGACTATTGTACCTTGCCATTGAGTCAAAAGAACTTCATGTAAACCTTTCGCGTGCAATTCCTGATCATCAAGAGCGCCAATGGGACTTAACCTTATACAAACTCAATAATTACGTTAATCCCATATTCACATATTGTCGTTAATTACCAAAACAATTTTTAGGGGCCTAGATGCTTTCAGATGGGGATTTGCTCATCCTCCCCCGACGGCCAATACTGCCCATACGCCGCGAACCACTTCACGAGGATCTTCTCTGGAATCTTCCCGGCGTCGACTAGGGCTTGAATCTTCACTGCATCCATCTCCGACTCAGCCCACTTAGAAACTCTCCCAGCCATTTCTCTCAGAAAGGGGAGATTTTCGATTGAGTTGGTGGCGGAGAAGACAAGAACTTGATGAACAGCGGGAGCGATTTGGGGAAAAGTATAAATCTAAGTCTTACCCCCGGTAAGTATTTATAACCGTGTACCTTGAGCTGAAGGCGTGGCATTCCAAAGGTTGCCGCCGCTTCGGGAACCGCTCCAACGGACAGACTAATAGAAGTCGTTTGCAATTCCCTAACTGGTCCGTTCAAGAAAATCAGGTTCGTTTTTACACCTCAAGCAAAATTACTTCCTTGGTCAGATCTTTTTGACCAAAGGAAATGTTAATCGGAAAGGTTTTTCTTTCGATCACCATACTACGACCACCTCGTGATTGTAAGAGTGTTCTACGACTATTTGATAGTCGTAAGCAACCTTCTTGACCAAGCATATTTCTGGTCAAAGTAGTGCACAAATGTCGAAGAGTTTTTCCTTCGACCATATTTCTACGACCCTCTCGTGGCCGTAAGACCATCTATAACTCCTTTACCAAGTAAGTTACTTTCACTTGAAGCTGGGGGGCTAGATGACGAGGATATAATAATCCTTATTTTATCTTTTATCTATAATTCTTATTATAAGTAAATATGACGTCATATGGTCCCTAGGTATACCCCTTAAGTTTATAAGGGAGAAGCCTACTAGGTGGTCGTAAGTTCTTCTACAACCACCCCCATAGTCGTAAGTCTTGCTACGACTACCTTATGGTCGTAAGTTCTTCTACGATCACTGCCCAGTCGTAAGATATTCTACGATTACCTCATAGTCGTAAGTCTTGCTACGACTATCTTATGGTCGTAAGTTCTTCTATGACCAGGTCAGCTACGACCACCTTATGATCAATAAAACCTACAGGCAAGTGGGTCCAATTGATTAAGGAATCTAAATAGTCAATATGTACTGTTATTATGCGAAATGATAACACATAATACCCCATTATCTCTTACTAGTAACTGCCAGGCGGCGTGAAGGAGTTACCAGCCCGATGATTACTACAAGCGTCGCTTCTTCGGATTTGATGAGGCGTCTCTTCAGCAGGGGAAAACGGCTATTCCTTCACGACTATATAAAGGCAACGATCAGAGAGAGGAGGGAGAGGCTAGAAAAGGCTATCAAGGGCTATCAGGAAGACAAGCAGGATCATCTGTAATAGTCTTAGTTTTTCTCCTGATTGTTCAGAATACACTCAATACCATACACACACAGGAGTAGGGTTGTTATTCTCTCCGGAGAAGGCCTGAACCTGTATAAAAATACCCGTGTCAATCTCTCTGCGTGATTCTATTCTAGGAGACCCCCCGAATCAAACAATCTTTACGTAAGATCGGTTCTAAAACACCGACAGTTGGCGCCGACCGTGGGGATCTTCCGGTAATCTCTTGTCAACATACTCTCTTTTTCCCAAATCTCATGCACTCATGGCAGGAGAATGGAACGAGGAGAACTGGTTTGACTTGGCAGATTACGCAGACGTCGACATGGATGCCGGTTTCGATTACGAGCCGAGTATTGACTCATCCGATGGTATTGCTGCCTCCGGGGATCTTCCCGCAGATCTAGGAGACAATGCCGCTGATGGAGTTGAGGAGGGATCCTTATCCCCCACAACAGTACGTCAAGGGAGGAATCTACCCTCTCAAAGGACAAGGGTCAATCTGACTAGGACTACACCCAGGTGGACTCACAACACGACGAGAGTTTTTCCTCCAAGTGTCCGAGTCCCCCTAAGGCGGTCCGACTTGGTGAGACAAGTTCTGGAAGCCACAATTCCAGGACTCCACCAGCATCTGGTGATCCTCTCTCTCCGGATGACGCCAGAGAGAGTGGGATCAAGCATGCTTTTCCTGCAAATTCGACCATCTCTCCGCAGATCACACCTGCGGATGGAGACGCTTATAACCCAGAGTTTCCCTACCTGGAGGGGATTGCTCCAAGTCGCCAGATGGTATCTCTCGACTACTCCTCAAGTGGGGAGGCCTCGAGCGCAAGTGAGAATCATCAACGGGAGGTCTTCGTCCTTCCCTCAGATCAAAGTCACTCTTCTAGAGACCGAGCTAGGACACTCCCAAGATCACTGAATGCGCCTCCTCTTGACAATGGCAAGGGCACCACCGATGGCGGACAAGACCAACACCTTCATGAACGCGAGGGAAATCCTCGACATACTCGCACTCCATTGAGGCAGTCTCAAGAGTCTGACATGGAAGATCTCGAGGCTATTCGACGAAAGAAGATTGCGACCGTAAGAACTTGCACAGGTGCAATCAATATCAATCGAGGAAGCTCAAGAACTCCAAAGACATCAATGACTTGCTCGAGAATCCAACTCGAGAACTCGTCCGAAGCGCCGGATACGATCTCTTCGTCGAGGAGATCGCACAAAGGCTTCGGTCCACGATGGCAAGACTGGAAGCACCTCGCCGACATCATTCAGGAAGTCGTAACAATACGACTTCTTTAGCTACCAGTCGATCGAACATATCACCACGGAGAAATCGACGCAACAGTAAGTCGCATCAATCTCCTACTCGAAGAAATATCTTTCGAACGACTGATGATCAACAAACTCCTCGGAGAGGTGATCGCTCACCATTCTGGCATGAAAATCTGCAGCAACAGATGAACTACGAGGAGTATTCCCCTCGTAGGACCGAGACCTATTACAGGTCAGGTCAACCTGTTACTGGGTATCGTTGAGTACGACCACCTGATGATATCAACCCTTCTTTCCTGCAAAGGAGGCGTCAAGAAGTTATCACTGGATGTTGGGCATTTTCGCCTGATCTTCGAGCTGTTCACTGGCCACCTCGCTTTCAACCAGTGAACATGGAAAAGTTCGATGGATCCCAAAATCCCATCAAATTCCTTCAAATCTATACAACAGCTGTCCGAGCAGCAGGAGGAGGAGAACATGTGATGGCAAATTACCTCCCAACTGTGCTCGAAGGGTCTGCTCGATCGTGGTTACTAAACCAGCCACTCGAGTCGATCTATTCTTGGCAACACCTCTGCGACCTTCTCTTGGCGAATTTCCAAGGCACTTACAATGCATACAGAAGGAGGACGACTTGCACCGGATGAGACGAGAACGACAACGAGACCTTGCGTCAATTCATCAAGCGCTTTAGTCAGGTTTGTAATTCAATTCCAGAAGTTTTTGACTCATCTGTCATCAGGGCTTTCAAGTAAGGAGTCCGTAGTAGAAGAATAACAGAAGATATTGCTTTAAATCCGCCTACCACTGTCACCGAACTCTTTGAGATGGCTGATCGGTATGCGACGGCCTCTGAGGCGGTTGAGTGGAACAACACAATCGATCGAGAAGACAATACCTCTCGAGAGCTAGGCGACATTGGTAAGAAGAAAGATAAGAAAGCAAAAAAGTCCAAGAACAAGACGAAGGGTCAAAAACTCCAAGCCAGCGGTTCCAAGGAGGTTTTGGCTGTGAATGATAAAGAGCCACACACCGCCAAGCCACACTCCAACCGAGGCAAAGGTAAGCGCCCTGATCAAAAAAATGATAAGCCTAGGTGGTGTCCTTTCCATAAAAAGGAAGGACATGATCTTCGCAACTGCTGGGTTTTTCAACGAAAGCTTGAAGACTACTACAACGGCAAAGGATCACTTTCCACTCTCGAGCAGGTAGGACAAACGAGTGGTCATAAGTCCTCGGATGATTTAAGAGGAGATGCTGCCGGGATCCGCAACACACCGTCGAGCACATCTACGGGGGATCATCGGCATATGAATCAAAGCGACAGCTCAAGGCTGCTGAACGTGAGGTAAACTCCATAGATCCTCCTCTCGTCAATAAATTATCGAAGTGGTCGGAAGTCACCATCTCCTTTGAGAAGGGTGACTGCCCGATTCCTTCGACTCGACCAGGTCGGTATCCGATCGTGGTCGAACCCACCATCAACAATTGTCGGGTCAATCGAGTTTTGGTTGATGGTGGCAGCTCGTTAAACATTTTGTTTACGAGTGCCCTGGACGAGATGCAAGTATCCAGGACCAAGGTAAGACCGGTACGATACTCTTTCCATGGGATCGTACCGGGATCTTCAACCAAACCAATTGGCCAAGTCTCTCTTCCTTTAACATTTGGTTCACCAAGTAATTTCAGGACAGAGAAAATCTCCTTTGATGTGGTCAATTTTGATATGGCATATAACGCCATACTCGGACGACCAACTTTGGCAAAATTCCTAATGGCTACTCATTACGGATATCAATGTATTAAGATGCCAGGTCCTAAAGGAGTAATCAAAATTCATTGTGACAAGAAGATGGCGCACACCTACGACCGTCGATCCCTCGAGATGGTTGGACAAATACCAACTCGAGAAGAAAGTCAGCCTTCGACCAGCAAGTCGAAGCCTAAAGCTGCACCAAAGCCGAACGACAAGATCAAAGAGGTTCCTCTGGACGCAGGGGAGCCCTCGAAGACTATTCACATCGGGGATACTTCCGACCCCAAGTAGGAAGACGCCCTCATCACTTTCCTCCGAGCTAACACAGATGTCTTCGCGTGGCAAGCATCCGACATGCCCGGAGTCCCCAGGGAGGTGATCGAGCACAGACTAGTTTTACGGCCTGACAAAGTACCCGTAAAACAAAAATTATGAAGATTTTCCCCTGATCGACGAGATGCTATCAAATCAGAATTGGATAAGCTACTTAAAGCAGGCTTTATAAGAGAGGTCAACCACCAAGAATGGTTGGCTAATCCTGTAATGGTTAGAAAGTCAAACGGCAAATGGCGTATGTGCGTAGACTTTACTGATCTTAATAAAGCTTGTCCAAAAGACGATTTTCCTTTACCTCGCATCGATTAGTTGGTTGATTCTACTGCAGGTTGTGAAATATTAAGTTTTTTAGATGCATATTCTGGATACCACCAGATCAATATGTGTCTAGACGATGAAGAAAAGACCGTATTTATTACATCATTTGGTATATTTTACTATGTCAAAATGCCATTTGGTCTAAAAATGCCGGCGCTTCTTTTCAACGCTTGATGCAAGCGACTTTTTCATCTCAATTAGGCCGAAATCTAGAGGCCTATGTTGATGATCTAGTCGTTAAAAGCATAAAGAGACTTAATCATATTACTGACCGACAAGAAACATTCGACAACCTCAGAAAACATCGCTTAAAACTCAATCCTGAGAAGTGTGTGTTCGGAATCTCTTCAGAAAAATTGCTTGGATTCCTAGTATCTATACGAGGAATCGAAGCAAATCTCGAAAAGATAAAGGCCATTCTCCAAATGCGCCCTCCAACCACAAGGAAAGAAGTCCAGAAACTCACGGGGTGCATGGCGGTTTTAAGTCGTTTCATCGCACGACTAGGAGAAAAGGGACTACCTTTCTTTAAGCTCCTAAGGAAACATGAAGGTTTTGAGTGGTCGAAAAAGGGAAACACTGCCTTTGAGGATGTCAAGAGGTACCTTACGAGTGCTCCTATTCTGGTCTCTCCGAGGCCAGAAGAAACACTCTTAATTTACCTAGCCGCCACGCCACGCGATGAGCGCAAAGATTAGTCATAGAACGTGAAAACGTACAACGACCGGTTTACTACGTAAGTGAAGTTTTACACGGGCCTAAGGAGAGTTACCCTCAGGTCCAAAAGCTTCTATATGCCCTCCTCATGTCTTCGAGGAAACTGCGGTATTATTTTCAGGCGCACAAAATAGCTAGAAAAGGCTATCAAGGGCTATCAGGAAGACAAGCAGGATCATCTGTAATAGTCTTAGTTTTTCTCCTGATTGTTCAGAATACACTCAATACCATACACACAGGAGTATGAAAGCATCTAGGCCCCTAAATAATTGTTTTGGTAATTAATGACAATATGTGAATATGGGATTAACGTATTTATTGAGTATGTACAAGGTTAAGTCCCATCGGCGTTCTTGATGACCAGGAATTGCACGCGAAAGGTTTACGTGAAGATCTTTTGACTCAAAGGCAAGGTACAATAGTCTAGGACTTTTTCATTTTACCGGTCTTAGGCGAATTTGGGTGGAAGACCGGGTTATAGGCTAAACAGCCGTACTATAAAGAGGGTGCAAAACTGAGTACCTTGAAAGTGAACAATGCCACACTGCTCAAATCTTACTTGGTTTTATCTTGGATTTGTTTTTGCTTTGCCTCAATTTAAAATTGATGATTTTCTATTGAGGCCGGACAGACCGACGTTAATCGGCGGATCGACCGCATTCTTGGGACCAAAACGGCGGTCAACATTTTCCAGTAAGGTACTGTTTTCTGATTTTCGTAAAATCCTCTGGCCCGGACTGACCGACGGCTTTGTCTTGGGATCGACCGCACCAGTGTCAGGGCGCGTCAACATTTTCCAGAGAAGGTTTTCGGTTGAAAATGCCAGTAGGACCGACCATGAGTAATTATCGGACTGACCGCACCCCTGGGTTTTGGTTGCGGTCAGCCTTTTCCAGAGAGTTTCCAAAAAGTATTCCGTTTTTCTGTAGGCCGGACTGACCGCGTGCTTGCCTGCGGACTGACCGGACCCCTCTGTAACGGCTATATTTAAGTGCATTAAATGCGTAACGATCGGCTATAACCGAGGCCGGATGGACCTTGACCGCTGTGGTGGACCGACCGCTCATCAAAAATTGGGAATTTCGTGTCCAACGGCTAGTGGAGTGGGTGGAGGCTATAAATACCTCCCCCACTGCCACTAGAATGGTCGTTGAGCCTCATTTAACATCTCTTGAGCCCTTTGCATTGTTTCCTACTCATTGAGAGCATTGATTTCTATTTGCAAAGGTAGTTGAGATCCCTCTAAAGAGCATTCATTGTGTTTGATAAATTGTGGCATTTAGAGCGCTTTCAAGTGAAGAATTCTTGCTCTATTACTCTTGGAGATTGCCGTCTCCTAGACGGTTTGGAGTTGGGTTCAGTGATCTTCTCAAAGGAGATTGTGAGAAGGCTCGGGCATTTGTGAAGGTTGGAGCTCGCCTATCCGGAGAGGAGAAGAGCTACCTCTAGTGATCGAGGAAAGGCTTAATTCATGGAGCCGGCTTGAATTGATCAAGCTCCCTCAACGTGGATTAGTGAAGACCGGCAAGTCTTCGATACCACGGGAAAAACTTCATTGTGTCATTGTGGTTATTTCTAGTCTTTACATTTCCGCAATTATAATTCTAGCTTGTCTATTGTGATAAATTGCTTAGCTAGAATCATATCTTGTTTAGTCTAAGTTAATAATTGGATAATCTTGTTAATTTGCTAAGAAGTTTAAAAACCTCCTATTCACCCCCCTCTAGTCGGTTATCCTTGATCCTACAAGTGGTATCAGAGCTTGGTCTCTCATTGATTTAGACTTAACCGTCTAAGAGAGAAAAGGATGGCTAGTGAGGGAATTGCTATAGGAAAGGCTCCTCTCTTTGATGGCTCTAATTATGCTTGTTGGAAAATTAGAATGTCAATTTATTTAAAGGCCATGAGTCCAAGCATTTGGAAAATCGTAAATGATGGTTATGCTGTGTCTCTTAATCCACTAGAACCCACGGATCAAGATACGCGTAACTCTCATTTAGATGCCCAAGCTATGAATGCTCTTTTTGGCGCTTCGAACGTGGATGAGTTCAATAGAGTGAGCAACTTGGAAAATGCTCATGCTATTTGGAAAACTCTCTCAGAAATCCATGAGGGTACATCCACGGTCAAAGAAGCCAAATTGCATAGGCTTCGGATTAAATATGAGACATTCATAATGTTGCCTTATGAAAACATCAATGAGATGTATTCAAGACTCAACAACATTGTGAATGAGCTCAAAGGCCTTGGAACTAACCTTCTTGATGTTGATGTTGTTCGCAAGATACTTAGGGCTCTTCCGGATAAATATGATACGTTGGTGACGTTATTTCTCAACTCGCCCGAGTTGCCAAGGATGACACCAACATGGCTTTTGGGCAACCTCATCACAAATGAGTTGTTCAAAAAGGACAAAGAAGAGCTTTTTGAGACATCATCCTCAAAGAAGAAAATTACCGCATTCAAAGCCAAGGCGGAATCTAGTGATGATGAGGATGGAGAAGAAGACTCCGACGAGGAGTATGCACTCCTTGTGAGAAGAATGAAGAGGGTCATGAAGAGGCACCCCAATAGAAGCTATAACTTTGACAAGTTCAAGAAGGGGCAATCCTCAAATGACAAGAAGAGATATAGCAATATTCGATGCTATAATTGTGAAGAAAAGGGACACATTGCTTCTCGTTGCCCCGAAAAGAAGGATGACAAGAGCAAACCATTCAAGAAGAAGGAATACAACGGTAAAAAGAAACTTTTCAAGAAGCTTTACAAGGATGGCAAAAATGAAGCTCACATCGGAGAGTGGGATTCAAATGATGAGTCAAGCAACTCCGACTCCGATTCCGATGAGAAAGAGTCCCCCAAGAAAAAGGGACTAGTCGGTATAGCCATCAAGGAAGCTTCACCGCTATTCTCCACTCCTACTTGCCTCATGGCAAAAGGAGATAAGGTAAAATCCACTATTAGTGACGAACCAACTTATGATGAATTAATGGATATGCTTGATGATTTAAATAAATATCTTGGAAAAGAAAAATCAAAATATAAGGTCTTAAATAAAGAATACTTTACTCTAAAAGATTCTTATATGGAGCTTAAGGAAACTCACAACTTGCTTATCCAAGAGAATTCACATAAGTCTTGTTCTAGTGTAGGAATTACATGCAATATGATTGATAAAATGCCTAGTATAGAAATTGCTAAGACTAGTGCATCTACTTCATGTGATGACCTACTTGCTATGCCATGTTGCTCAAGTGATGATTCAATTGTTAATTTAGCCAATGCTTGTGATCCTTTGCTCATTGTTGAAAATCATGAACTAAAAGAACAAGTGACCAAGCTAAGCAAGAGCTTGGAAAGATGTTTCAAGGGTAAGGCCACTCTTGACAAGTTTTTGAGCGAGCAAAGGTGTTCATTCAACAAGGAAGGTCTTGGGTATATGCCTAAGAAAGGCAAGAAGCCGGTAAATAAGTCCACAAGTTTCGTGAGGCAAAATGGTATGTATTGCTATAAGTGCCGGGAAATAGGACATATGCAACAAAATTGTCCTAAGGGTAAGGTTCCATCTCTTGGTATATATGATTCATGCTATATGCTTAGAAAAATCTAAGAACGGTAAAGTAATTGCTCATTTTGTTGGCACTTCAATTATGGGCGCTAAAAAGAATGCTATTTGGGTGCCTAAATCCTTGGTTACTAACCTCCAAGGACCCAAACAAATTTGGGTACCTAAAAGAACTTGATTCTTGTTTTGTAGGTGAACTATAAGACCGGTGGAAAACATTGGGTGCTTGATAGTAGATGCACTCAACACATGACCGGTGATAGAAAAATGTTCACCACATTTGCAAATGGAAAAGGAGTAGACAAGATCACTTTTGGCGATAATAGCAAAGGAAAGGTATTAGGATTGGGTAAAATTGCTATCTCAAATGACCTTTCCATTTCTAATGTTTCTCTAGTAGAATCATTAAACTTTAACTTGCTATCCGTTGCTCAAATATGTGATCTTGGACTAATTTGCTCTTTCTCTAGTGAAGGTGTAACCATCTCTAACTCAAAAGATAGCTCTTTAGCTTTCAAAGGCTTTAGATTTGGAAATCTTTACTTAGTTGATTTTAGTTCAAGTGAATCTTGTTTAAAAACTTGCTTAATCGCTAAAACCTCATTGGGTTGGCTTTGGCATAGAAGGCTAGCTCATGTTGGAATGATTCAATTTAAAAAGCTCTTCAAACATGATTTAGTTGTTGGCTTGAAAGATGTGAAATTTGAGAAAAATAGACTTTGTAGTGCTTGTCAAGCCGGTAAACAAGTCGCTAATTCTCATCCTTCCAAAAGTATCATGTCAACCTCTAGACCATTGGAACTCTTACATATGGATTTGTTTGGGCCGACAACCTATAAGAGTATCGGGGGTAATAGCTATTGTTCAGTCATTGTGGATGATTACTCTAGATATACATGGGTATTCTTCCTAGATGATAAAGGTGAAACCTCCGAATTTTCAAAAGATTCGCAAAAGGTCTCAAAATGAATTTGATTTCAAAATAAAGAAAATCCGTAGTGATAATGGTTCCGAGTTCAAAAATACTAAAGTTGAGGACTTTTGTGACGAACTTGGAATAAAGCATGAACTTTCCACAACCTACACTCCGGAGCAAAATGGAGTAGTAGAAAGGAAAAAATCGAACATTAATTGAAATGGCTAGGACAATGCTTGATGAATATAATACTTAGATAGTTTTTGGGCGAAAGCTATTAACACCGCTTGTCATGCCATAAATCGTCTTTATTTGCAACTCTTTTGAAAAAGACTTCCTATGAGCTTATTGTAGGAAGAAAACCGAACATCTCTTACTTTCGTGTTTTTGGTTGCAAGTGTTACATTTTGAAGAAGGGTGTTCGCTTTTCAAAATTTGACAAATGTGATGTTGGTTTCTTGCTTGGTTATTCTTCAAATAGCAAGGCTTATCGTGTCTTCAACAAAAACTCCAGCTTAGTTGAAGAAAGGCACGATGTACAATTTGATGAGACTAACGGCTCTCAAGAAGAGCATGAGAACTTGGATGATGTAGGTAATGAGGCCTTAAGAAAAGCAATGGAACATATGCAAATAGGCGACATCAAGCCCGAAGATGGTCCATCATCCTCCACTCAAGTTGAACCACCCACATCTTCCACAAGTCAAGTACAAATCATTGAAGAGGATAACAAGGAAGATGATCAACCATCCAACCTACCACCAAGAATCCACAATGCAATTGCAAAGGATCATCCGATAGATCAAATATTGGGTGGCGTGAGTAAGGGTGTCCAAACTTCGCTCTCGTATTGCTTCTTTTTGTGAACATTACTCTTTTGTCTCGTCTATTGAGCCAAAGCATGTAGAAGAAGCACTTGACGATCCGGATTGGGTGAATGCGATGCATGAAGAACTCAATAACTTTACCCGGAATGAAGTTTGGACATTGGTGGATCGACCCAAAGAACACAATATTATTGGTACGAAATGGGTCTTTAGGAACAAGCAAGATGAGAGTGGATTGGTCATTCGAAACAAAGCAAGATTGGTCGCCCAAGGATTCTCACAAGTCGAAGGTTTGGATTTTGGTGAAACTTTCGCTCCCGTAGCTAGACTTGAGTCAATTCGGATATTACTTGCTTTTGCATCATGCTTTGATATTAAATTATTTCAAATGGATGTTAAAAGTGCTTTCTTAAATGGTGAAATATCCGAACTTGTTTTTGTTGAACAACCTCCCGGTTTCGAAGATCCTAAAAATCCAAATCATATCTATAAACTCTCCAAGGCGCTCTATGGTCTTAAACAAGCTCCTAGAGCATGGTATGAACGCCTTAGAGATTTTGTAGTCTCAAAAGGATTCAAAATCGGAAAAATTGATTCAACTTTATTTACTAAAGTTTTAGATGATGAATTCTTTGTATGTCAAATTTATGTTGATGATATCATTTTTGGGTCTACTAATCAAGACTTTTGCAAAGAGTTTGGTGATATGATGTCTAGGGAATTTGAAATGTCCATGATTGGAGAATTGAGCTATTTTCTTGGACTTCAAATCAAGCAACTCAAGGATGGGACTTTTATAAGTCAAGCCAAGTACGCAAAGGATTTACTTAAAAGATTTGGCATGGAGGATGCAAAGCCCATCAAGACTCCCATGGCCACAATGGTCATCTTGATCTAAATGAGGGAGGTAAACCTGTAGATTTAAAACTTTATAGATCCATGATTGGTAGTCTGCTTTATCTTACCGCATCTAGGCCCGATATCATGTTTAGTGTTTGTATGTGTGCTCGTTTTCAAGCTTCACCAAAAGAATGTCATCTTATGGCAGTTAAAAGAATTCTTAGATATTTAAAGCATTCCTCTAGCATTGGCCTATGGTTTCCCAAAGGTGCTAAATTTGATTTAATTGGATATTCCGATTCCGATTATGCGGGTTGCAAAGTGGATAGAAAAAACAACTCAGGCAGTTGTCAATTCTTAGGAAGATCCTTAGTATCATGGTCATCCAAGAAACAAAACTCCGTAGCCTTATCTACCGCCGGTTTAATATGTTTCCATGGAAGTTGTTGTGCTCAATTGCTATGGATGAGGCAAACCTTGATGGATTATGGAATTAAATTTGATAAAATGCCTCTTTTGTGTGACAATGATAGTGCGGTGAAAATTGCTAATAACCCTGCTCAACACTCAAGAACCAAACATATAGATATTCGCCACCACTTCTTGAGAGATCATGTGAGCAAGGAGATATTGAAATTAGCCACATAAGAACCAAGACCAATTAGCGGATATTTTCACAAAACCTTTAGATGAAGGCCGCTTTTGCAAATTGAGGAATGAATTAAATGTCATAGATTGTTCTAATATCATTTGATTACCTTATGTTCTTGAATCTTGATTAAATTCGCTTTTCTATCGTGATTCTCTTATTTCAAGAACTAAGATGGGAAACACAATTAGGGGGAGTGCTATACAATCTCCATGTATACCACAACTCAAATTGTGCACATATCAACAAACATGCTAGAATGTGTCATTTGAAAAACCAATCCTTTTGGTCAAAAGTCAAATTTTGGTGTTAATCAATCAAACCTCTTGAAAAACTAACTACATCTATTCTCTAGTATATTTCAAAGGTTTTTGGTTGAAAAGATCTCAGAATTATCCATCTTAGAAGAAAAATCAAGTGTTGGCCAAAATCTATTTCTTACCTATCTTGTTTTTGACTAAAAATGGCTTTTCTCCCAAAAGGTTTTCTAAAAGGAATTTGATCTTGCTCCCAAAAAGAAAAAGGTAAAAATGGTTATTCATGACCTTTTTGGTATTCACAAGTTTTTCAAACTCTCAACCAAATCAAAGTTATTTAAGTTCGAATCTCGCTAAAAATAACTTAAAACCAGAAAATTTCGCTTAAGTCAATTCTATCATAAATTGAGTATTGCTATTTAGGCAATGATCTCCTTCATATATTGCTTCCAAATAGTATTTCATACTCATATATATCCTCACAAAGTGACAAATCTCGTTGTTTGCATGGTTTATTTCTTTAAAATGATTTCCTTCAAAATTTGCTCTATTTTCTTAAAATCTATATTCAAAACTAATTAGTTGATCTAAACTCGTTGAAATTGCTCCAAGATAGTTTTTAAGTTGTGTGCTAAGTCTCTGGAGCAAAGACAACACAAAATTTCTACAAAAATCCTCAAAAGTCTCCAGGTGTGGTCTAACCTTAAGCTTAATCATGGCCAACCCAAGAGCTTGTGGCCGGATCGACGGGCTTTGCCTCAAGGTCGATCCGCGCAGCGATTAATCTTGAGGCGCTTTCTTCCTTCATTTTCTCACCAAACCGTCTGCTTTCTCTCATTTCCTCCCGACGGTTCCAGTTCCCACTGCGTCGCCATACTTGGAGGATCTCCCAACCTCACTCTCCTCCTCGTCCTGGGCGCCTCACCGCCGACGCCGCGCCTCCTCGCCTCTGATCATCCTCCTCGGAAGGTTCATCTTCTTTCCTCTCTTTTTTCCTCCGATTAATCGATCAATCTTCACATTTTCTCTTGTTAATCGGCTCATAGTTTGTAAATAGATCCTAGAGGATACTCCCATTATCTTCTTCATAACCTTGATTGTCGGATTAACCCACATTTTTGGGATTTCCTGTGCTTTGGGAAAAACCCTAGCTTTTGTTGTCTCGGCCGGACTAACCCACAGTTCGTCTTGATCGGCAAGACTACTCATGGATCGACAACCAATCGCCTACTGGCCATCCGTACCGACATAAAAGCTTCTGTTTTTATCGAGTTGATCATCCTTACTTCCAATCAATTCACTCTTTGGTTGTCTTGTCCACTCTCCAGTGTTCATGGCAAGGACCAAGACTGTTGCCGATCCCGGTGCTTCTTCGTCTCGTCCTCCTCGCCAGTTACTCATCGTCCTCCGCTTGAGCATTCCGATAGCGGCAAGCGGACTCTTCGCCGCCCTTATCCTTCGTACCTAGCGCCAGTGAGCATTTGAACGAAGAAGACGATGCTGATTTAGAGTTTGTGCCTGAGCCTCGTGTGAATCTTCACGCAATCCGAAATGATGATTTCAAGCAACTCAGAATGCAGTCTCCTTATGAGCAACCAAGGTCAGCCGAAGATGAGAGATTTCACACTCAATTCCGTGAAGATTGCTACAATCAAGTAGTGCTTCACAAGCGCTTTGCAATCCGTATACATAAATTGGACCTATCTCAATGAACAAGCCCCAGATGCAACTTTGTACACTCGTTTTACAATCTTTGGCTTGATGGGATTGTTAGCATCAAGTGCAACTTCAATGAGGAGGTAATCCGTCAGTTCTATGCTACCGTTTACATCCCTTCCACCTTGGCCACTGTGACTTGGATGACAGGCTCAAGGCGCTACACGGCCACCAAGCGTGACTTTGAGGAGGCCCTTAATCTGCCAGCACGTGAGTATGTTAAGATCCATCTTGAGCCCGCGCTGCAGACTCCGGAGCAGATACAGTTCTATGAGCCTAATGTTAGAATTGTCCCTGGTAAGGTTACCGGTTTGAGGCCTCTCCCTAGTGTTATTAACAGAATTATCAGGGCCACCATCTTGCCTAGGAGTGGAAATAATGATGCTATTAGAGGACATGCATGGAACGTCATAGATTATGTGATGCAAGGAAAGAAGTTTGATATTATGCACTTAATCTTGACTGAGTTGCAATCCTGTCACACTGATTTGGGAAAAAGGATGTATTATGCTCCTTACATCATGATGCTCATTTTGAGGACCACTGACTTTGATGGTACCACCCCTTTTCCTCACAAACTGTACAAGCCAGAGGGTGACCACCAGAGAGATTTGAGGAACAGGCCTCTTCACCCAGTTGCTGATGCTCCTGCCTCTCCTCAGCCCGCTCCTCAGCAGCAGGGTGGACTTGATCCAGTCTTATTAGAGGTTCTGCATACTGGCATCAACACGATTGTATCTCGCTTTGATGCAAGGATGGATCGTCGCCAGAGGTTTTGGATCATCGCATGGATTCTTTGGAGAGGACTACTCAGTCTTTGGACTCTCGCCAGACAGCAGTGGAACAGTCCAACTCTCTTGTGCTTCAGCGTTTAGATCAGATGGTTGGCTTGGTTTCAGGTATTCAGTCCGACATGGCTGAGATGACCACTCGCGTCTCGTCGATCGAAAGCGATCATTATTTATTCTTGGCGTCGACGCATTGATCCTCCTCGGCCCCTCGACATCGACTCTGCTCCTCCTCCTCCTCCCCCCTCATGCGTAGCTTTTGGTAGTTGATGCCAAAGGGGGAGAAGTGCTAGATGATCCTATATATCTATATATCTATTAGTTATGGTTAATGAATGAATGCTTGTTGGACTTCTGTGTAATAATTAGAGGATAAGCTTATTACTCTATTTTGCTATCATGTAAGCTTATTGAACCTCTTATATATATGGACGCTTAATGCTTTACCGTCTATGAGCTTGATTGAATGATATGTACTTATATGCTTGTAATCGATTCAATGTTATCTTGATGAACTTGTTGGTTAATCTTGTGCTAATTTTACCCTCTTGAAATGCTGTTTATAATGTTATATATTGTTACAGTTCCTCAAGTTCCATCATGTAAAAGAAACTCCGCCAAAATTCTCTAAAAATCTACTGGTGCTTGCAAAAATTCTCTATCTTTTATGCACATGTTTAGGGGGAGCTTTCTTTAAACAGGATTTAGCAAGGAAATAATTCTCAAAACTCATTTAAAGCTTATTGCAAGAATTATTTAGTTGTTAAGTCATCAATAGAATATACACTCACAGTATATTCAAAACAATCATTCTTTCACATATTAAGTGTGTTGTCATCAATTACAAAAAAGGGGGAGATTGAAAGCATCTAGGCCCCTAAATAATTGTTTTGGTAATTAATGACAATATGTGAATATGGGATTAACGTATTTATTGAGTATGTACAAGGTTAAGTCCCATCGGCGTTCTTGATGACCAGGAATTGCACGCGAAAGGTTTACGTGAAGATCTTTTGACTCAAAGGCAAGGTACAATAGTCTAGGACTTTTTCATTTTACCGGTCTTAGGCGAATTTGGGTGGAAGACCGGGTTATAGGCTAGACAGCCGTACTATAAAGAGGGTGCAAAACTGAGTACCTTGAAAGTGAACAATGCCACACTGCTCAAATCTTACTTGGTTTTATCTTGGATTTGTTTTTGCTTTGCCTCAATTTAAAATTGATGATTTTCTATTGAGGCCGGACTGACCGACGTTAACTGGCCGGACTGACCTCATTGCCGGACCAAAACGGCGGTCAACATTTTCGAAGAAGGTCTTGTTTCGATTTTCGTAAAATCCTCGCCCAGATCGACCGCGGCTTTGTCTTGGATCGACCGCACCAGTGCAGGATGCGGTCAACATTTTCCAGAGAAGGTTTTCAGTTGAAAAATGCCAGGCCGGACTGACCGCACCCATGGGTTTTGGTTGCGGTCAGCCTTTTCCAGAGAGTTTCCAAAAAGTATTCCGTTTTTACGAGGCCGGATCGATCACGTGCTTGCTCATGGATGGACGGACCCCTGTAACGGCTATATTTAAGTGCATTAAATGCGTAATAATCGATCGTTATAACCGAGGCGGATGGATCAAGACTGATGCTGTGATGGACCGACTCTCATCAAAAATTGGGAATTTCGTGTCCAACGGCTAGTGGAGTGGGTGGAGGCTATAAATACCTCCCCCACTGCCACTAGAATGGTCGTTGAGCCTCATTTAACATCTCTTGAGCCCTTTGCATTGTTTCCTACTCATTGAGAGCATTGATTTCTATTTGCAAAGGTAGTTGAGATCCCTCTAAAGAGCATTCATTGTGTTTGATAAATTGTGGCATTTAGAGCGCTTTCAAGTGAAGAATTCTTGCTCTATTACTCTTGGAGATTGCCGTCTCCTAGACGGTTTGGAGTTGGGTTCAGTGATCTTCTCAAAGGAGATTGTGAGAAGGCTCGGGCATTTGTGAAGGTTGGAGCTCGCCTATCCGGAGAGGAGAAGAGCTACCTCTAGTGATCGAGGAAAGGCTTAATTCGTGGAGCCGGCTTGAATTGATCAAGCTCCCTCAACGTGGATTAGTGAAGACCGGCAAGTCTTCGATACCACGGGAAAAACTTCATTGTGTCATTGTGGTTATTTCTAGTCTTTACATTTCCGCAATTATAATTCTAGCTTGTCTATTGTGATAAATTGCTTAGCTAGAATCATATCTTGTTTAGTCTAAGTTAATAATTGGATAATCTTGTTAATTTGTTAAAAAGTTTAAAAACCTCCTATTCACCCCCCTCTAGTCGGTTATCCTTGATCCTACAGAGTAGGGTTGTTATTCTCTCCGGAGAAGGCCTGAACCTGTATAAAAATACCCGTGTCAATCTCTCTGCGTGATTCTATTCTAGGAGACCCCCCGAATCAAACAATCTTTACGTAAGATCGGTTCTAAAACACCGACATTACTCTTGGTGTTTGCCAACACCTAGACGGTGTGGAGGCGTCGTTGCACCGGTAAGCTTCTCAAGGAAGATTATGAAAAGACCCAGGCGGTTTGTGAGTGGTGTGGTGCTCGCCATCTCCGGAGTGGAGAAAGGAGCAATCTTAGTGGAGCGAGGTGTTGGTTCGGTTTGGAACCGGTCCAAGTGGTTGGACTTACCTCGAAGGCGGATGCTCAATTCGTGTAGCCAGTCCAATTGGTTTGGGCTTGCCTCAACGTGGATTAGAGGAGATCGCCAAGTCTCCGAACACCACGGTAAAACATCACCGTGTCAATTGTGGTTTGCATTCTTGTGCTTTACATTGTGCAATTTATATTCCTTGTATTAAATTGCTTATTCATTGTGGATGAATGCTTGCCTAGCTTTGTGCTATTTACATTGATTAAATTGAATAGCTTACAAGTCTTTGCTTAATTGCTATATTTATCTTTAGACTTGTTGTTTGTACACTTAATTGAACCTAGTTGATTTAGGCATTAATTGTGCAAAACCGTATTTGTATTAGCTTCCGCATTAGAAATCGGTTTTAGCCAAAGAAGTTTTTAAAACGCCTATTCACCCCCCTCCAGTTGGCCTCCGGCCTCCTCGATCTTACAAGCGCCGCCGCCGCCACCTGGTGAACAGGGTGAGGGGAACCCTAACCCCTCACCCTGCCCTTTTTACCAGGCCGGCCCGGGCCACAATGGGTCGAACGAAAATGGTTGGGCCGGCCCATTTTGATCTCGGGAAAAGAAAGAGAAAAAAGGGAAAAAACCGAAAAAAAGGCAATTTGCAAAAGGGTCAGAAATTGCGTGGAAAATTTTCTCGGAACTGAAAATTAGCGCTTTAGCCCTTGAAAAATGCAGAATTGTCCAAAAAAATTCATATTCAAGCAGAAAAGAGTCTCGAGAATTCAATTTTGAATATTTTGAAGCTTGTTTAACTCTGTTATTATTATTTCTATGCAATTTATGTATCATATTTACTGTTTTGATTATCTGTGATTGTTTATATTACTTTTAATCACTGAAAATAGCAGTGAATCATGAAAAATGCATAGAAAAATACGGGATCACGAATTGAGAGTTCGAAGAGCATTATGAGAATTTTGCAACCATTTTATACAAATTACCAGCTGTAACCTTATGAACTCTTTGCATGAAATATGTAGATAACTGGCATCACAGACCGGGAGTTCGAAGAGATGGCCTAGCATAACCAGCATTTGGATAGAATTTGTACCAGTCTTCAACTCTGTGGTAAGATAATCATGGATGAGCAGAAGATTGAGAAGACTCTCTTTACCTTTCACATAATGCGATGGAATCTGCACACAACTATAATCAAGATGGCTACAAGTAATATGCCGAATTGATTGACATCATGCAAGTTACGGAAGCTCAAGATGATGTTCTGAGAAAGAACTACATCTCACAGCTGCCTAATAGCAATGTTGGCCATGAAGCCAATGCTAGCAGCTACAAGGTGAGGAAGCCTCTCACAAAGGAGAGGGGCAAGAAGAGTTAGGTCGTGGGTCGCACGTTATTGATGTTTTACAGTCTAAGAAAAAGGGCAAATGACATCATGAGGCACACCTCGCCATTGCGCAACCTGAGAGGATCCATGACCATTAGTCGATTCATGGATGTGGACTTTCAATGTGACCCCATCACCTCTCCTTTGGATATCGCAATGGCTGCAGCCGTAGTTGCCCAAGAGGAGAAGATCGCCATGGAGCAGAATCAGGTAGAAGTTCCTACATACTTCACTGATTCGATTTGGTGCATGCATTACACTTAGATCTTTTTGCAGTCACTTGCAGTTTGTGATTGTGATGGAACTTTGAATAATGGTTGTAAGCTCTAGGAGAACAAAACATTAAATTCTTATGATGAGTCCTGCAAGACTCATTTTTCTGTATTTACAATAGCAATTTATGTTCTGATATTTGAAGTATTAGAACACGTGTGGTGCGCTATGGAGGAAGTGTGCTTAGCGGATAGCGGCACAACGAATACCATCTTGAGAGAGACGAAATCCTTTCAGTCGATCAACAAGAATGCTGATAATTTTATGACAATCGCGAGCAGCGATACTTGTATAATAAGCTCAAGAACGGCCACAATTATACTCCCAATGGGCACAACTTTGATCTTTAAAGAAGCCTTGTTGTACTCAGAATCGACTAGAACTCTCAAGGATAGTCGCGCTAACGGTTTTCACGTAGAGACTAAAGAAGAGTGTGGTAAGGAATACTTGCTCATTACAAAGCGTAAAGAAAATGTAAAAAAAAGGGTATTAGAACAACTTCCTTCATATGAAACTAGGCTATACTACACTAATATTAAGGCATCTGCAGTCTATATTGTCCTGAAAACTATATTTAGAAGCTCTGAACTTTTCTATCTCTAGCATGATAGATTATGCCACCCAGGTCTTAGGATGATGAGAAATATAATTAACAACTCACATGGACATAATATCGATGTAAAGAATTTCCCGAATCAAGAAGATTTTATGTGCCCTGCATATGTCACCGAGAATTTAATTACTAAACCTTCTGCTTTGAAAGCGAAGGATGAAGTCCCTGCATTCCTGGACCGTATCTAGGAAGATATTTGCAGTCCTATACAGCCCCTGTCAAGGCCATTTAGGTACTTTGTGGTGCTCATCGATGCTTACTCGAAATTGTCGCATGTATGTATATTGTCTACGAGAAACTATGCTTTTGTAAAGCTGATCTCACAGATAATTAAAATTAAGAATAATTTCTCTGATCATCATGTGAAGTCCATCAGAATAGACAATGCTGTAGAATTTATTTCGAAGGCATTTGATGATTATCGCATGACAATGAGAATTAACGATGAGCATTCCATACCACATATCTACACCTAGAATGGACTAGCAGATTTTTGCAGAATTATAATTTACCAATTATATGTTGGGGACACACAGTTCTGCAAGCAACAACTCTCATCAATTTTAGTCCGTCGGCATATAACATCCATCTACCTATGCAACTAGCGCAAGGGTCAGCACCGAAAGTTTCTCATCTTCGCAGATTTGGTTGCAACGTTTATGTACCTATACCACCACCGCAGCGAACTGCAATGGACCCTCTCCGAAAGTTTGGGATATATGTTGGTTATGAGACATCATCCATAATCAGGTATTTGAACCATATGACTGGAGATTTGCATACTGTCCGATTCGCTGATAGTATATTAGATGATGATAGTTTCTCGTCATTAGGGGGAGGAAATAAACCCCTTAATGAAAAATATTAGGAAATAACGTAGCAAACCACGAGAATCCATGCATATGACCCGCGCACTAGTGAAGCAAATAGAGTAGTCCAGAAGACAAGAGAAGCCCGAAGATAATTGAAGTCAAGAAGATAATTGATTTGCAAGCATTAGCGAATCAACTGCCTGACCACTTCAGTGATTTGAAGAGCGTGACCAAGTCGCATGTACCTGCACGCAATGCACCGGAGAGGGTTGAAATACCGAAGAAAGAAAAAGGTAGCTCCAATCCCGTCCTAAGACCTCAAAAAAGGACAAGAACTCTGCCCCCCTTAAATCAGAAGTAATCGGAGACGCCTGGTGAAAAAGGATAATAAAGACTTGACACAACCGATCACTGAAGTTTCCCAGAACTAGAAGGAGAGCCAGTTGAGACCTGGCACCAGTATGGAACCTTAAGAAAAAAGACATACCGGATTTGAACATCCCCATGAAGGGAGACATCAGCTCCAATATGTGCGCACACATCGAAGCTGAAAAACTAAAGGGACTTACCCCGTAATTGAAAGCAACGGTGAGCAAGTAGAAGCATTAGAAGAATTGCCCCATGAAAAAATAACTACAAACTTGGTGACCACGGGAGAATTTATGAATAAGACAACAACCAATGTCGATATTTACTTTGCAAAGAAAATTACCACAATCACCGATCTTGATCCAGAGTCTATATCGTTCGCTGAATATAAGAAAAGATCAGATTGGGAAGATTGGAAGAAAGCGATATAAACTGAATTATTATATCTGAATAAAAGAGAGGTGTTTGGATCTGTAAGCCGTACGCCTCCCCATGTGCACCCCGTAGGGTATAAGTGGGTATTTGTTCGCAAGAGAAATGAAAACAATGAAGTTGTAAGTAAGGCTCATTGCACAAGGTTTCACTCAACATCCCGGAGTTGATTATGAAGAAACCTATTCCCCGATCATGGTGGAACTACTCTTTAGATATTTAATCTCAATGAAAGTAAACTTGAATTTAGAAATAAATTTGATGGATGTGGTAACTGCATACCTTTATGGAAAATTTAGATTCAGACATTTATATGAAGATACCTGAATGTATCCCTGTCCTGATCTAAGACAGAGCAAATAGAAACCTGTACAGTGTGAAACTTAGAAAGTCACTATACAGACTTAAACAATTAGGCAGGATGTGGTATAATCGCTTAAAGCAACTTTCTATGCAAGAAAGGCTACATGAACAATGAGAATTGTCCCTATTTATTTATACGACGATCCCAGAATGGATTTTGTATAATCTCAGTGTATGAAGATGATCAGAATATCATTAGAACCTTGGAAGAAATTAAGAAAGTCAGCTCTTACCTGGAGTCGGAGTTCGAAATGAAAGATTTGGGTAAAACCAAATATTGCCTAGGCTTGCATCTTGAGCATGCCCCTGAAGGGATATTAGTGCATCAGTCAGCCTACACTCAAAAGGTGTTAGAAAGGTTCGGCTTTGAAAAGACATACCCTTCGAAAGTGCCAATGGCCAGGAGATCTTTGCAGCAAGACAAAGATTTGTAAAGACCCAGAGAAGAGAAGGAGGAAGTCCTAAGACCAGAATTCCCATACTTAAGTGCAATAGGAGTACTCATGTATTTAGCAAATTGTATTAGATCGAGCATTACATTTGCCGTGAACCTATTAGCAATGTATAGTGCAGAATCTACTAAAAGACATTGACAGGGAATAAATGACATCTTTCGATACCTCCAAGGAAACAAAGACTTTGGTCTGTCCTACAGAAAGAACCAAGACATGTCTATGAATGGCCATGCAGATGCCGGGTACCTATCGAACCCGCATACAACCAAGTCCCAAACATGCTAAGCATTCCTATGTGATAGAACTGCAATTCCCATGAAAATCGTCTAAGCAAAATCTTGTATCAACTTTGACGAACCACTCGGAGATCAGAGCACTGTATGAGGCCTGACGAGAATGTGTTTGGTTTCGACGGATGATTCATCACATCCAACAGTCGTGTGGATTGAATAACGCACAAACCCCTACTATTATCTATGAGGATAATGCAGCTTGTGTTGCATAAGTGCAGATGAGTTATGTGAAGAGTCATCTCACGAAGCACATCAACCCCAAATTCTTCTTTGCTCATGAATTGCAAAAGATGGATGAAATTAAAGTACTGCATACTAAGTCATGAGAAAATCTAGCAAATTTATTTACTAAGTCACTTACAACATCTAGTTTTGAAAGGTGCATACGTAGAATTGGAATGATGAAACTTAGAGAAGTGTAAAACTCATGGGGAGAATCTTCATGAACTCATTATTGAAACTTAATCACGAAGATCGAGTACCCAAAGAATAAATCTTGGAGATTAAATGAAATTAGGTGGATTGTACTCTTTTTCCCTTGACGAGTTTTTTCTGAAGTTTTTCGACTAAGGTTTTTAATGAGATAATTCATGCAGCATAGTAGAACGTGTTTCATATACTTTTTCTTCAAATTTTTCCCACTGGTTTTTTGTAGGGTTTTGACGAGACATGAACATGACGGATGAGTGTCTAAGGAGGAGTGTTAGAAAACCCTGAATCTAGATCTTGCAGGTCTAGCCTATTATATGCTACTCATCCACCCTGAAGACTATATAAAGAAGGGGACCCCTAACTATTGTACGAGCTTTTGAGAAGAGAAATAAAGAGAAGAATTTCTTATATATCTGTGTTCAATCTACTATTCTATTATTATATATGATTCTACGTTTATCTATAAGATAATTGTCCAGATTAAACTCACGAGCGATGATTTCCAAAGCAAAAAACCACTCCACTAATCCACTTCCACTCCAAATCCCATTCCGGCACTCCCCGAAGGCTCCAACGGTCGAGAGGGGCATTTACGTCTCTACCCACCACCCCACGAGATCTTCCAAAATCGCACAGCCACACCGTTCGAGAAACCACCGAATCCCCCCAATTCCCCACTCGATCCGACCCCAAACCCTCGCCGCCGACGACGCAGCCAAACCCTAGCGCTTCCCGGCCACACCATGCGGCGATACGATGGCGGTGGCGGAGGCGGATTCCACGAGCTGTTCGACTCCGTGCGCCGCTCCATCTCCTTCCGCCCGGGCGCCGCCCTCGACGAGCCCGCCTCCGCCTCCGCCTCCGCCTCCGCATCCGGCGCTGGTGGTTCCCGTGAGCGGTTCAGGGAGCGGATCAGCACCTGCCTCCGCAAATCGAGGGGAATGGGGCTGCTCGGGATGGTATCCAAGAGCCCCTCGCCACCGCGCCTCCTCCTGCCGCCGCCACCGTCGCCGTCGCCGTCGCCGTCGCCGCCACCCGCGGCTGTGTCCTCCGAAGGAAGATACGGCGGTAGAGGGCTGGGAGGAGAGGAGAACCCGCCGATCCGGTGGCGGAAGGGCGACCTCATCGGAAGCGGCGCGTTCGGGCAGGTCTACCTCGGCATGAACCTGGACTCCGGCGAGCTCCTCGCCGTTAAGCAGGTCGGGATGCTTCCGCCACGAAGCTAGTATTTAGAGTTTTTAGCTTGGGGGCGATTTGGTGTGATTTTATCGATCTTCTGTTTGGTTTTTGGTTGCAGGTTTTGATCGCAAGCAGCAGTGCGATGAGGGAGAAGGCCCAAGTGAGTACCTTTGGTCCCATAGCTTGTTTATCTTTACCTTTTTCTTGGCAAATTGCGCAAATCTGATGCTTTTCTTTACTCCGAGGTGCTTATTGTGCAAATATTTTCATTAGGCTCAAAGGGAGCTTGAGGACGAAGTGAAGCTACTCAAGAATCTCTCACACCCCAACATTGTTGTGAGTAGACGCTGCATTGCTACATGTTTTGCTCTTCTTTTTGTGATGGTGTTTGATCTATCTGTGTTCTTTGAGCAGCGATATCTTGGGACGGCGCGGGAGGAAAACTCACTAAATATTCTGCTGGAGTTTGTGCCAGGAGGGTCAATCCAGTCACTCCTCGGGAGGTTCGGATCATTCCCCGAGGCTGTAAGTATTATTTGTTCATTTGTTGTGCTCATTCTGTTACTTTGATGAGTTAATCACTGGAGTGTTTGTGATTCAATGTGTTTAACAGGTCATCAGGAAGTACACTAAACAGCTTTTGCATGGCCTGGAGTATTTGCATTGCAATGGAATTATACACAGGGATATAAAGGCATGTAAATCGGTCTAGTATTAGAATTCTGTGTCCTTGAACACTTTTGTTGCTCTAGCTATAATGTGGGATTCTTGTGATTTTGTCGTATTTCAGGGAGCAAATATACTAGTTGATAACAAAGGATGCATTAAGTTAGCGGATTTTGGGGCATCTAAGCAAGTGGAGAAGTTGGTGGGTAGACAAATTACTTATGTTCAATATTTTTTTGACATGTTAGAGCCAAATGTCTGCATTTGCCTTGTTCTATGATGGCCTGTGTTCATTAATAATATTTGCATAGTGAATTGATCATTAGGGATTGGGATGTGTCCTATTGCAGTCCCTCTACTATGTATTAGGTCTAAACTTAACTTGTACTTCATAATATCAAAAAGTTTACCGTGCATTTTCCTTTTATTCTTAGAATGCTGATGTTTCACTAAAAGGAAAAACGAACTATAGTATAACTCACTGCAGCACTACGTGAGGCAGCTAAAAGGAGGAAAACAGAACGGTTGCCCAACTTGCATTTTTGTTCATCATTGCAAGACAAGATGATCTTTACTGCCCTGTCAGTTGTCTTTCATGTGTTTATGTCCTTCCTTCCCACTACATTTTCAATGCTTGTTTTATGCTAGGCAACCACTGCAAAGACAATGAAAGGAACACCGTATTGGATGGCCCCAGAAGTAATTGTTGGGAGCGGGCATGACTTGTAAGTTAACAAGCTCTTTAATTCTCATCATTGTTGTTAATTGCATATGTTTCCCTTGCTGAGTTTGAGTGAGGCCTCTCTCTCTCTCTCTCCCCCCTCCCTCTGGGACTTATGTTTCCATGCACATGTCCCTTACTATTTTACGCTATGCTTGCTGATAATAATGGCCATTTGAGAACAAAATCTCCAGAAACTACATGCTGTTATTATTTCTTGAACTAATCCTTATTAATCTATCATTGCAGTTCAGCCGATATATGGAGTGTTGGATGCACTGTAATTGAAATGGCAACTGGTAAACCTCCGTGGAATCAGGAAATTCAAGAGGTCTGTTTCAGCATCAGTATACCCTAAGAAAATTACAGCCATTGCTTTCTTAACAATCGTCAATTGTTTTCAGGTTTCTCTTCTGTATTATGTTGGGACAACGAAGTCACACCCACCAATCCCAGAACATCTCTCCTCAGAAGCCAAAGATTTTCTGTTAAAATGCTTACAAAAGTATGATTGTGATCACACATTCGAATTGATGAATGATGACTATGACATCATGGATGATCATGAACCAAGATGCTGTTAAATGGGCCTAAACATGTTTAATTTAATGACAAACACTTGGTATACTCTAGAATTTTCATCCACAAAAAGATTACAGTTCAACTTATACAATCTAATTAAAGAAAATAAGAAATAATTTGTTTCTGTGTTAATTCTATAATCTCTTTGGGTTATCTTATTGGCTATTGCTGAACATAAATACTCGTACGAGCTGCATCTGCAATTGTACATAGAAATAAAACTACCTCCATTCCTCACATAGCTGTTGTCTTTGTGTCTGTGCAGCGAAATTGACTAGTGACCACCAGCATATTTAGAATTATCTAGCATGACCACATTAAAATGACATGTAGATTCCTTGCAAGGTTACTATCATGATATCATACTTGTGCAATTTTCTCACTATGAGATTGTGAGAGTCAAAGGCAACAACTATTTGAGAATGAAATGTGGCACGTCTTATTAGCATGATAACTCTATATTTGTGGTAGGCTGGTAGCCCAGTGTTCAGTTGAGTTTTTGGCTAAAGTGGCACTGTTGACAGTCATAATAGCAAATCTAGCCCCCTCTCGACGTCAATGGAAAAAATGGCACCACAGAGCTGCCGTCGCTCGCCACATTGCCAAGTTCGGTCCTCAGGGGCCGGACCTCGCTCGTCTGTGCCCTAGGGGGCCAGACGCCTCCCCTGCACACCACGTGGCTAGTTTGGGCCCCTGGAGGCCGGACCTAACTCGTCCGTGCCCATGGGGCACGACGGATCCTTGCCGTGGCCCTAGGGTCCGGACTCCCCCCGCCCTAGGGTGTTTTATGATTTCAAGTGAACCTCGGGTGTTTTATGATTTCATGTGAACCTTGGGTGTTTTATGATTTCATGTGAATTCTGACAAACTATGTACGTGCGTTGCAGTCGTCTCCGGGACGGATGTACTCCGACAATACGCACATAATGTATACAAATATAGTACAACATAACCGCACATCCTGGATACATACGCACATAATGTATACAATGTAATTACACGGGCTACAATATGGCTCATTCGGTTGAGCTACTCTCTGCTCGTTGCGTTTGCGTCTGCGTGCGCACCCTGATCTTGCGTTGAGCATGTCCCGTGGGATAAGTGAATCTATTCGGAGAGCGTGTATCGGTTCGGAAAACGTACGGAGACCATTGAGTGGGCGAAGGTGCTTCAACAACCTGACTCTAGACAAGCTAAGTCTGTCCGACATCAATGTCGTCCAGCTGAGTCATGCCAAACTGGCTACCACCTGCCATCATATCCGTAATGAACGAATCAAGAAATCCGCCCCGGAGCCACGACCCCTATGTATGATGTATGAACGGCCCTCGGTGCGGAGGAGCTCTGGCCTTGACCGTACGATGTACCAGCGACCCCAGGTGACACGGAGCTCTGGCCTTGGTACGGTACTCCATACTGGTCAAGGTTCTGTTGAGCGTAGACTAGGGCTGGGCGCCCTAGGTGGTACGCTCCAAATCCTGGTGCCGTGCAGTCCTCCCTGGTAGTAGCTGGGATGACCACATCCTCATCAGTTGATTCGTTGTCACCCCTATGCCCAATTGAAGGCTGCAAGATGGAATGATGTTAGGCGAAATCAATAATCAGGACCTAAGCTGAACACCACTTACCTCCCCAATGTGCAGTGCGGATGACCTACGGGGAGCATTTCGACGGCCGCCAGTCTGAGTAGGCTGTGCGTACGTTGATCGCTGCAGTGATGCATCCCGACGGACATTCGTCTAGAAGATGACATGATGTTAGCACAATCTAAGGCATAATAAATAGGAATAAGTCCATTTTACACCCCTGAACTTCAGCGAGAGTCCAAAAAACACCCTGAACTACAAAACCGTTCAGTTTACACCCTCGAACTGCCAATACTAGATCAAGTTACACCCTACGCTGGTTTCATTGGTGGTTTTGGACATGTTGGCAGCCACGTCACTGGTTTTGGATGACGTGGCGTCCAAGTGTACCTATTTGGTTGATGTGGCGTCCACGCTGTCCTCTCTCCACTCATCCATTTCTTTCCCCGGCGCCTCCTCTCCCATCACCGGCCCCCTTTCCATCCACTCCCAATCCGTCCAATCCCACCTCCCACCCATCTCATGGTGTGGCGGCCAGAAATGGCGTGATCGGCCGCTGTTCGATCCAGCCTCTCCGCGGCGGCGACCCGGAGCTCCGCCGACCTCTCCATCGCCTTCGCCTCCGGCCTGCCTCAGCCTCTCGTACCCCCCACGACACCACCTCCCCCCGCCTCTCTCGTCCGAAGCCGGCTTGACGCCCTCGGCTCACATGTGCTTCTTCTCTCCGCCGAAGTTCAACCTCCTCTCCATGAGCTTGGCTTACCGCCTTCTTCCTCCTCCTCAAGCCCCGCCGGCGACTTCTCACTCTCCCACACCTCCCATTATCCTCACGCCCGTGGGTCGGGAGGTCTCCGACGGTGATGGCGATGGCCTGAGCACGAGCTCGGCTACAAGGCGTTCTCGATTAGCGGAATGGGCTCATGGCGGGACGCCGCCATGGCGAGAGGAGCGATGGGGTCGGCGCGTTGTTATCCAGGATGCGGCTCACGACGAGGAGCGCTCACGCGCAAGGCGGCGAGCTCGCGGTTCAACTGGCCGCCGCCGCCGGAAGCCGCAGCCGCGCCGCCGACGACCGCAATGACGCGCGCGTGCCCATCTGCAAGATGCCGCTGCTGGTCATGAACAAGATCTCCATCGAGCAGTCTCCACGCGCCGACGCGGACAAGAAGGGCGGCAAAACACAGACCTCGGTGCTGGTCATCGCCGCTGCGGATGCATCGGATGGCGCGGGGCACGGCGGCGGCGAGGGGTTCTCGCTGGTGAGGTGGTAGCTGGAGGTGTTGAACACAGAGAGCAGGATGCTGTGTCGCGCCGTGGAGGACCTACGCGCTGAGATCGGGAGCGGCAGGGCCGCATCCATGGCTGCCGGAGGCGAGGCCAGGAGAAATGGGGAGAAGAGTCTGGCCAAAGAAGAAGCACGTGGACGCCACATCAACCAAATAGGTACACGTGGACGCCACATCATCCAAAACCAGTGACGTGGCTGCCAACACGTCCAAAACCGCCAATGAAACCAGCGCAGGGTGTAACTTAATTTGGTATTGGCAGTTCGAGGGTGCAAACTAAACGGTTTTGTAGTTCAGGGTGTTTTTTGGACTCTCGCCAAAGTTCAGGGGTTTAAAATGGACTTATTCCTAATAAAAAATCAGGACGTACAATGAACATAACTTACCTCCCCGATCTGCAGTGCGGATGACCAAAGGGGTGCACTAGGACTCCCGCCAGTCTTACTAGGCCGTGTCGACCTAGCAGGTGAGCACAGTCGGCTCACTCGGTGCGCAGCCTAAAGCACGTCGTCTCTTGACCGACCGCAGCTCATGTTCTTGATGATTTGCTTGGACTCCTCGAAGATGGACTTGAGAGTACTGAGAAGCACTCGAACGGTGTGATCTGGGCTGCGGATGGCGGACCCGGATGCGTGAGATCCGCTGGACCCGGTCGAACTGAAGTGACAACAATAGCTGTTTAGTACCAAACAATAAAATATCATGAATGAAGCGAGCATAGGTTGAGTGTTTTACAATGTTGTCACGTTGCGAAGCGCCGTGTCGATCGAACGAGTGATGGAAGCCTCTCCTAGTGTGTAACCTGCTCCGGACACTGGCGGAGGACGGATGAGTGGTGTGCGACCGTGGTACATGTTAAGAGTGTTGTATATTCTCCATTCTATCTCTCTGTCTCTCTTGTCCCATGTGGCCCATGAGGCCCATGTAACAATGTTTATATATACCCTCAATTAATGAATAAGTTGCACAGTTGTGAATAGCAAAATCCTCTCCAAATGTTAACATGGTATCAGAGCCATAGGGTTAGGGTTAGGAACTAGACCCGGTGTGCACATGGGCGGACTTGGCGATGTGTCGAGCGGCGGCAACTCCGTGGTGCCATTTTTCATTGATGTCGGGAGGGGGCTAGATTTGCTATTATGGCTGTCAACGGTGCCATTTTAGCCAAAAGCTCGTGTTCAGTTAGCCAGGTCATGTGCAACTTGTGTGTTCCATGTAAATTAAAATATAAATTATTTTTATTTCTGTCTGTTGCTATTACCTGATTACAAAATAAGATTAATGAACTCCAGATTCTGGAAATATAACTTGTGCTGGTTGCGTAATACCTACTTCCTTTCTTCCTGGTAATTGTTGCCTGTGAGGTAGTTATGTGTATGCACAGTCCATGTAACACCTGTTGGTAGATGACATTTGTTAGGAATTACCATTGGCAAGTTTTCCTAGGAATGGCCAGAACCAAACTGCACGTTTTTCCTGCATTTGGAAATAGTAATTAGTAAATGTCCCTCCATTGCCTTGACCATCTCCTTTCTGCTTTCAGGGAACCGGAATTGAGATCTGCTGCATCAGACTTATTGCAGGTATGTTTACATTGGATTCTTGCATTATAGCTGGCGGGGGTAGTTCTGTGGTTGCAACAATATGGTATTGAACTTTGCGAAGAGTAACACCTTAAACATTTTCATCCAGCACCCATTTGTTACAGGAGTATTGGAGGATCTTCATCAGCTTAATCATGCTGTGCACAAGGTTGGATTACTATCAGTTTTTTTTTCTTTACCCACTTGTTTGACCTAAAAATGTCAATCTAAACAATAACATACTCACAGGAATCCTCCAGCAACAAGCTTCCTGTGTATGATATGCCAATTGGTGGCTCGTAAGTAACTTCTCTTGTAATCTTGAGCAAGGTAGATTGTCCATTTTCAGTTCGAGACTGAGCAATTTCTTCAACTTGTAGGGGCTTGAATCATTCTAGCAACACATCCACCTTGAATTCTGATAAGTCATCAGACACCAGATCATTATGGGAGCAGCACTGCGGTGATGACGTGTGTCAGTTTGCCGACAAGGATGACTTCCCGATGGTTGGATCAGTAAGAATTTGTGCTTAACTCTTCGTCCATTCTATTTTCATTTGAGCGACTACTCTTGGCTATTGTAGCCATTAAATTTTATCTTGTACAAGCTGCACAAATGCATATTTTGAATTCCCTAAGTGGTTTCCTTATATTTATGTGATGCTTCTGTCAATTTCAGAGCTTCAATCCTATGGCTGAACCATTTGACGATTGGGAAAGCCCAGAAGAACAAAGATCTAGTCAATTAAGGGTGTTTGGTGGATTAGTCAAACATGCAGAAAGTAACATGTCTGAAAATGATTTTACTTTCCCTTGTGAGGGAAGCTGTGAAGGGGGCGATGAAGTTACGGAATCAAAAATAAAGGAATTTCTGGATGAAAAGGTATTTATCATGTTTGACAGTTTGAGGCAGTGCAAATTCAACCCCTATTGTTTCTAGTACTTCATTAGTTCATTACTGTTGTTTCTATGCTTGACAGGCCATAGATCTGAAGAAACTACAGACACCTTTATATGAGTTCTACAACACAGTAAATGCTGGAATTTCTCAAGGAGTTAGTGATGTTTGCCGAGCAAACAATGTAACTAATTCCCAATTGCCCCCTCGAGGAAGGTCACCCCCAAATCCAATTAAGACGGAGGGAGGTGCAGCAATAGAACCAATTTGTGACAATCTGAATAATGCCAGTCCCAAGAGTTGCACTAGGCGTTTCTCAAGAAGCAGTGTGGAGAGTGGTCGAATTTTGAGAGAACTAGCTTCTCCTCAACTCAATAAGTTTGAGGAAAAGGTCCATGGTATTCAAGACAACACTAGGTTTGTTTGAAGCACATTGCTTTGAATGTGAAATTATATACGATAATACCACTATATGAGAGGCACCAACCACCTTACAGTTCTGCAGCAAAAGCTTGAATTCACTTTTCATTACAAAAATGCTTATCTTTTGTTCAATTTAATTAGGCTATTTCACTCCTATGATTTAGCCAGTACGTGCTCTAACAGCTGAATTATTGTTTTTAACAGCATTAGCTTTTCGGAAAGACAAAAGAAGTGGAAAGAAGAATTAGACCAGGAACTTGAGATGGGAAGAGGTAAATGAAAGCTTTGCCAATCTATATTTTACATGAATCTTCCTGTTGCTACCATGATGTTTTGTGCTCATTTCATTTTCTGGATTTGCCGACAGTGATGAGGTTGGGTGGCTATGGTAAAGCGCCATCGCCAAAGAGCCGGGGCTTGACCAGAAAACGGGATCGCCATCCTGTCTATTGAACAGAAAATGAGAATGTCATCCGGCAGGACTAATGGTAACCGACTAACCGCTCATTGTCAAAGATTGGTGGCCATACTAGTACAGTGCACTGCCTCGCCATTCGTGTGACCTGACAAAGCCCTACCTAGCTGCCAAATCCTTTTGGTGACAAGGGTTTGAGGCACTTCCAAGTGGACCGTGGAATGAAGGCTGCCATGGCTGCTGATGCATCACTGATCTGCCCCAGTCGAAACAGCGAGGTGGCAGTTTCCTACAATGTCCAGTCTTATGTATGCGATGCCACATTTTGCGATTTTGGAATCCGTAGTGTGCTATGGTTTATGTTGAGAACGAACTGTTGTATAATTTTTTTTCCTCTTGTTTTTTGTAAGCAAGCATGTAATAAGCCAAGTAATGCAGAGGATAGAGGTTTCCTTATTGATTGCGGATCCATTATTCGTTCCAGCATAATGTTCAACCTTTCAGTTGGAATGCTATGTTCAATGTTATTTTGCACAAACAAGTTTTGTGTTTTTATATTTTATACAAACTTGAGCCAAAAAAAAAATCTCTACGACCGAATTTGTAAACAATTATCAGCACTACGAGACATTCATTTTATGGCTAGAACATGAACATGCAATTCTTCGGCCCTGTAAGGATTGCTGGCCCTGCAAGGAACACATAAATTTTTACGGAATTTAACGCGGAACTGCTCAATTTCAGCAAGAAACGGAAAAATTTCCCGCGGGGCGAACCACAAACACGATAAGACAATAATTATGTTGATATGAATCACTGCATCGTCTGTGAGGCACGGTTTGACAACAAATTTGTGTTCTTTTGCAACAAAGCGATAGTAGCAGTGTGATACAAGTCTCCAAATGGAACGATGCGACAGTTGAGTGTTCCAGTTTTGCCAGGCCGTGGTGTGCCTGTTTTGGTCCTATGGTTTATGCTCAGGAGAATGTTGCCAAGCATGTAATGTATCTTTGGAAGCATGGAAGGTTTCATTGACGATTGATATCCGATTTTATTCGCTTAAGCAAAACAATCTTCATCCTGGCAGTTAGAATGTTATGTTTAGTGTGTGCATTTCTAAACCGGAAAAAAACATTTGTTCGATCATACTGCCATACACTTTATTTTTTCTTGTCAGCAGCTCGGTAGCTGTAATCAAGGGTTAAAAAAACCGCAAAAACTACAAGAAATTTCAAAGTGGGGTTTATATACATTTGCTTCAGTTTTGATAACGTCATTCAGCACTTCAGAGGCTTATGTTCAAGTTACGGCTAAGAGCATGTACACTAGTGTGACGTCAGCTGTACGTAAGTTTTGTCAAGTAGGATACGAGATGATATGGATGAGAGAGAGGGACATAGAGAATTGTATCGTCTCTCATGCAGTAGTTGACTGTAACATAAGAAATAAAACATATTATACATGGAGGAGCTGTCTATAGAGACATATAAAAAGACAACATATTGTAGGAGCTGTTTTTAGCGCTGTCTATAAATGACATAAAATGATACTGTAGACAACAGTTGTATATACTATTGTACATACCCAAAAAACTAAAACAACTGGAAACCTTGAACATCTGCAGCCTGAATGTCTATTATTAATTTATTGTCAACGGGATCACAACATCGAAGAGTGCAAGCACATTAATGAAATGTGAAAAATGCATGTAGAAGCTTTGCAGGGAAGAGTTTGCCATATTATATCTTCGAGTAAATTTCACTTTGCACCACGTAATCTTACCATTGTATCACTTTACACCACTCTTAGCAAATCTTATTACTTTGCAACATATTTTTTTTACCATGTATTACGAGATGCACCATGGACTTGGCTGACTTGAACAACGAGTGATCTGGCTCACATGGGAAACGATGACAGAGATGGAGTCGGCGGGAGCCGGCAACTTGGAAAACGGAATGGGAGTGGAGAGGAGAGGCTAGGGCCTACGGCAACACGACTTGACGGATGCGGTGGCGTGCTCACGGCCATAGGCGGTGGCTGATGTTGGGGAAGAAAGAGGCGGCGACGCTAGAGGAGGAGAGGGAAGAAAGGGGCATGCGCACGAGCATCAACATGCTTAAGGGAACTCACTGGTGCATAAAACGCGAGCAGAGGAGCTCTGTGGTGGGTTGTAGTGACGGCAGCTTGTTGATGCACGAGGCCTCGGGCCGAGCACAAGAGGAGGGAGAGGGTGCCGAGGAGGAGCTCTGGTGCGGGGGAATCGAAGGGGGAAGCACCACAGAGCAAAGATGGACGACGGCGGTGGTTCCGGCTGGTAATGGCGAAGAAGCTCGACTTGGCTCTCCTACGGCAGGATTGGCACAATTAACAAAGGGGAATCGAAGAACATGAGGTGGAACACACCATGACGCAGGTAGCTTGGGGCACAACAATGGCGGCGGCCGGTGTCGAGGAAGAAGGATGAAGTGGCGAGGTTCCGGCCGATAATGGCCAAATCCCTGGTGCATCCTGCAATACAAGGTAAGAAAACATGACGCAAAGTGATAAGATTTGCTAAAGGTGGTGTAAAGTGACACAATGATAAGATTATATGGTGCAAAGTAAAATTTACTATATATCTTCTAATTTGACGCACCGGCTTCCTCCACCTTACTCTGATCCGGGTGAAACTGGTTTTGCACATAGGACATATTGACACCTTTCCCCTAGAAGCCTGAAGTATAACGTGTGTGAGGACCCCAGGAATAGAATATATTCCAAATTAAATAATTACACCTGAAAGCATAATTTTTGACAAGGAATAAACTTAATGCCAGGTTCCCGGATATATGTCTTACAATAGTTCCCAAGATCAAAGACTATTGTACATATATCCTAAACAACATTGTACCATGTCATACAAGGCATACAATATACATAAAACATAATCAAAACTTTACAACAATGATTCGGTTCATAGCGTTGGACCCACCAAAGAAAAAAATAATGTAAGTTTAGCAATGAAACAAGAATATAAACAACAAAAGACCACCAAGTGTGCCCAATGCCCCAAGGCAACTGAGTGGAGGATAGAAATAGCGTCACTCATTAGCGTCGCCCTGATCGGCGCTAACGGGTAGTTCGTACAAATATCCGTCCTCACCTGCAACAAGTGGTTAAAGAACTTGAGTACAAAGGGTACTCGCAAGACTTACACAAAACTACTAAAAGAAAGTGTTGAGCAGCACCTATCCAAAGGAATAGAATTTACGCATTCATACGGCTGACAACAGGAAGGTTGTAATGGCATTAGTTTTGCATAAAGCAATCAGGTTTGCTCCTATACTTACCAAGTTTTACTAAAGCAGTTTTATAAACAAGTTTGGACTTAAAACAGTAAGTAAAAGAGAATTTAATCACAAACAATAATAGAATCAAAGTGGATGTCCACTTTGACCAATTAGCATGCATGAATACCCTTCATGCCGAACTAGTAAATCCATGACATAAAAAAAATGTTTCAAGTCTATACTGAGTTGTCCATCAAAACGAGTGTTGTCCATAACCGTGGACACGGCTATTCGAATAGTTTTAACCCTGCAGGGGTGTACATCTTTACCCACACGACTTAGTCAGCCCGTAAGCCTTCGGATGCCTCCGAATGATGACACACTTCCTTTGGTATGCCAGCTGGGTAAACTACGATTCGGTATTTTTCAGCAAGTTGACATTATTGAGTTGAATCACCTATGTGCGACTAATCCCGCTTAGTATAAACGACAGATAGCGCCTGCTAACCGGGGCACACATGTTGTGTCGGGAAAGCCGATTCAATGAACAGAAATTAAAATTGTGCTCCCTTGCACATATAGAATTGAAATCGGAGCCCTACGAACACGCAAACTTTGCAAATGTCTTCACTCCACCGCCTCAACTCAATAACCTCAGCCCTTACTTAACCAAGCAAATACCACACACGCGTGTGGAAATGCGTAAGGTACTCAAATTGACAGTCAAAGTTCGGTCCTTCGATCCCACAAGACTACCACATTACCCAATCTCGTGCACGAAGGCACCATCACTAGCATCCACTTGTCCAGATCTAAATCAAATTGTTATAAAAAAAATAAATTCACTTTCAGTTTTAACCAAACTGACAAAGAAATCAAAGATAGAAATCAAAAAGGTGTTTTCCAGGTCTGACAAGATAAGCTTGTCAAACACTAATGTTCTACAGACTTGCAAGGCTAAGCAAAAATCTACAGAATACTCTACTAATACCAGATTTCTATCTTAAGCATAAGTGTATAAATTTGATTTAGGATAAACCACAAAGATTGGGTATATAACTAACTAACACACAAAGTACTGATACTTCAAAAATAGCATGCAACAGTTATCACTGTAATTTAAAATACTAAAGTATCAAAATTGGGATCAACATGGTGCAAGAGGATGCTTACCTTGGTGATAAACCACTTGTTCACTCTCAGGTTGATCAGCAATATGCTTACTCATGTCGGTACAATCAGGTCCTAACAGAAAGATAGCAAATGAACATCCAGAAACACTAACAAGTAATAAAATGCTGAAAAGATGCATGATCAAAGTATTAATGTGCAAACTAACAAAATGCTTAAGCTACAAACTAATAATAACCCAGATTAACACTTACTAGCTTTAACCCGACAAGGATTAAAGGCTAAAGCCCTGCTATAGTGTTGTCGGGCTGGTCCGACAACAACAGAACAGCTAGGATTGCGATCTTTGTCGATTTGAACACACAATGAACAAACTAGCGCTCACTTGAGCTACTAGGGTTCACAAGGGAGCTACCTGAGCTTGGATGGTGGTCAGAGAAGCTCTAAAGCTCGCCGGCGATATGCAAGACCGAAAACGACAATAAGGAGTTCACAATGACAAGATGACTTGAGCAAGGAATCAATGAATGAGTGATAGGGATAGGTTACTTAGCTCCATAAGAAGCTCAGACTAGGAGGAATTGAGAAAAATACTCAACTTGCCGGAGTTGGAGGCGAAAGGGGGCAAACTTGACCGAAACAGGAGATTTTCAAAAATTAACCAACCTGCTCGACCAAATATGAAATTAGTTGAGGGGTTTTGCTCCTTAGATCACATGACACGATGTGACACGAAAGAACTAAGAAAAGCTCACCAGAGCGAAGCAAACCTCAACGGCGGCGCTCCGTGTGCGCTCTAGGCGTCCAAACAGCAACCCCGCATTCTTGATCTACACATAATGCCAAAAGTTCCCATTAACAGGATGAACAAGGCATCAAATGAGATAAAAAAAGTGCAAGAACGAGAAGGATACGTTGGAGATGAAGAAGAAATCACTGCGGCATCAATTTGGCCGAGCGTGAGAGCTAGGGTTTATATAGCCATTTCACCGGAGTGAACGAGGGAGCTCATGCGTGGCAACAATGGCAGCAAAATAGTGCCAAGTGTCGATTGCATGCTGCGAAAAACACACCGCAATGCCACCTCGCCGCGATGTGCTCAGAGCTGGCGAAGAAGATGAAGTCCAAACACTGCCATGTGGGCCATGGCTGTCAGTCCCAGCAAAGATGCACAACTGTGAACTCAAACAAAAATTGATCGTCCGATCAAAAATGAACTGCCCAGATTGATTTAGATGTTCGGACGGTCCGAACATCACTTTCAATAAGGACGGTCCGATCGCAATTGAGTGGCCCAAATTGAGTGGGGCGTTCGGATGGTTCGAACGACCCAACTCATAATGACCATGCGATCTAAATCCAACGGTCACTAAAGATGCGTGCTTTGAGTTTCAAACGCAATAAAAGCGGCACCGTTGGATCTGATTTTAACGATAGAGATCAATGGGTTGTTCGGACGGTCCGAACGGCCCAATTGATCCTGGCGCTTGATTTTGAATCCAACGGCTCACAATCAAGGCGCGTTCGGATGGTCTGAACGGCCCAATTGATCCTGGCGGTTGAATTTAAATCTAACGGCTGAGAGAAAAAGGGCGCGTTAAGGTTTTCAAACCAACAATAGGGTGCGGTTGGATTGAACATGGACGGTCCAGATTGCATGGCACGTTTGGACGGTCCGAACGGCCCAATTGATCTGGTCCGTCCGCTACAGATCGAACGGTGGAGGTTGCTTGGGTTGTTTAGATGGTCCGAACAGCCCAGCTGATCTGGTATGTCTGTTTTGAATCAGACGGCTTGCAATCGACTTAGGGTTTGGCTAAGTGCTAAACATGATAGGTCTAGCCCAAATGACACCGGGTTGGACTTAACCAAACCGGTTCAAGCCGCTACAGTGCTAAGAGGCTAGGGCTGTTGACTAGAACCAAAACCAAACTTCAAAAGTTTGACCGGGGTTTTAAAAATACCAAATAAATTTATAAAAATACAAAACTTTTCAGAGAAGCTACTGGGACGATATATGTCCCAGATAAATTTTAAAAACCACTGTTCTCATTTTTAAAATACTTATTTAAATATTTTGACTGAAGAGGTTTAAATAGAGAACATAGATTTTTTAAAAGGTCAAAATAACCTCTAAAAGTTTGATAAAAATATTTTTATTCAAGATAATTTATCTAGTATTTGATAAAAAATACTTCCCCAGTCTTAATACAAGTATTGACTTGCATTCTCTTTTGAAGTTTCAAACAAGGGTTATGACGAGGATATAATAATCCTCATTTTACCTTTTATCTATAATTTTTATTATAGGTAAATATGACGTCATGTGAACCCTGAGTGTACCCCTTAATGTTATGAAGGAAGAACCAAATGGATGGTCGTAAGTTCTTCTACGACCACCCTCATAGTCGTAAGTTATGCTACGACTATCCTATAGTCGTAAGTCTTGCTACGACTACCTCATAGTCGTAGATTCCTCTACGACTAGGTCAGCCACGACCACCTTATAATCAAATGAACCTGCAGACAAGTGGGTCTTATTGATTAAGGGATTCAAACAGTCATCATACGCTGTTATTCTACAGAATAATGGCACGTAATACCCCATTATCTCTGGTATATAGCTATTGAGCGACGTGGAGGAATTAATACACCGGTAATTACTACCAACATGCGCCCGTTACAAGAGGTAATGAGGCGCCGCTTTACCTGGAGTAACTGCCGCTCCTTCACGTACTATAAAAGGCGGCAACTAGAGAAAGGAAGAAGGATCGAGGATCGAGCCATCAGGAATACAAGCACTATCTGTAATAGTCTTAGTTTTTCCCCTGATTGTTCAGTATACACTCAATACCATACACACACAGGAGTAGGGTTGTTATTCTCTCCGGAGAAGGCCCGAACCTGTATAAAAATTCCCGTGTCAATCTCTCTGCATGATTCTATTCTAGGAGACCCCCCGAATCAAACAATCTTTACGTAAGTTCGGTTCTAAAACACCGGCAGGTTAGATTTGGTTCGAGAAAGGAAGTTTTTAAATTGTAACAAGATGCTCAAGTTTTACAAATGACTAGAAATGCTACGAAAAGCACTTAATTACTGTTCATTAAAACTAAGGCTATTACAACGTGCAAGCAGCTGCACGAACAGTTTCTTACAACAAACAAATTCAAACTAAAGATTAGCAAAGGGGCAAGCCAGAAACAAGGCCTCCAAAAACTAGGGCAAAGTTAGGTTCTCACTCTCGGATGACATTCCGAATATTTACTGACAATTCAATTTAATGTCTAGTCTATAGAGACATAATTCATACATTTAATTGAGGCGTAGCTGGTAGTTTGGATCATATGTTGAGTCTAAAGTCATCAACTAGGAGAAGACAACTTTGGATTAGGGGGAGATTGTTGAAAATTAATCTAGACTTGCCAAGTATTAGGGTGTTAAGATCCTGATATAATTAGCATCTGATCAAATTATTTTGTTTCCTTTGTTAGGTTTTCCATCGAAGGGCTTCAATGACGTCGTGTAGCACGACACCACGCTGCCCCACGATGGCTCCCTTCTGGCCTAGCCGCATGGTGCCACCACACATCGAGACTGGCCGTGCCAGGGAGCGCTAGCCTGAGCACCAATTCAAAGTTGTCGCGTCGCCATTGGATCTATGACGCACATGGCCTGCACCATCCGTCGTCGCTGCCACAGAGGGCTCACACTCCTTCGCTACCGCTCCAGGGCGAGCTCCCCTGTGACTCTATGCGCCCCCACCATTGCTACCTCGCTGCTCTGCACGTGCTTATGCTTGGCTCATCGTCAAGCGCCGGCTCAGGCTCTCCCTCTGTCGCATTCCGTCTACGGAAAAGCCTTCTCTCACTCCCCTTGATGCCGTGACTCTTAAGACAACGCCACCTCTCTCGCGTCGTATGACGTTGTGAGGGCTCATCGACAAGCAAGTTGTGGCTGGTAGCGGCGGCGGAAGGCCCAGATCTGGAGTTTGGAGATCGATTTCGAGGTGAAAGCGAGAGTGGAGGAGGACGGGGAGTGGGGAAACTTGGGGAGAGGAGTGGTAGTGGCCTGCGCGCAAAAAAAAAGTGGTAGTGCTTGGCCTGCGTGATGACGATACAAGCATCGAACTAACCGAAATAAACATGATATATCATCTGAGCAAGAAGAGCACGTACACACGTGAAACATGATCATGACATAGAATTAAACATGGTTTATAAGACACATGTTGAATCGGTTGGAGTTTGCACACAATCGAATCGGTGACTACTCGACTTAATTTGCAGGGACGGTGGTCGGAGGCTCCTTCCTTGGCGGGCAGTTGGGCCCATTGGGATCGTACGATCTGCATGACGGTCCAGGGCCCGAGAGCCGGCGATGTCCGCCATGACCGCCTTGCAGCTGAACCCCAAGTTGAAAGTTCTCGCCATGGCTGCCGCCTCGATCATCTCCGGGAGGCCTTGCCGCTGCCACCGTCACCACCGACAAACCGCGACGATCTGAAGGCGACATGGTCGGGGCGATCACGAGGACCAAGACTGCTATCACGTTCATCTTGGCTAGCTGCCGCTGCCGACTTCGTGGTTAATTGGAACGATGAATAGAAACTGATGGATCGTGTATGTGATCGATGTTCGTGTGTATATATAAGCTTGGAGAGGAGCTATTTTGCAAGTTGTAATGTGCAATCCCTCTGAAAATCAGAAATGTATTCATTCACATATGGCGTTAGTTGATCTCTGGAGGGTAATCAATGGCCCATATTAATTGTGAATGGGTTTCCAAAAACTATTGCCGTTGAAAGCTCTCCAAAAATGTTCATCTATATTACGTGCCAAAAACTATTGCACTTAAAAGCTCTCCAAAAATGTTCATCTATATCATGTGACGTGTCGAGGAGTGCAGAAGCATGCATGGACAGCAAAGATTAAATTACTATTTGCCTCCTAGATGCATCTGTATCTAAATACTAATTTTCTCCTTAGATGCATCTGTATCTAAATACTGTTCAACGAAGTCATTGCTGTGTTTTTAATGTTATTTTGTTCAAACCTGGGTAGAAGGTGATGCAGCCCTGTGAAGCGAAATATGGTACAATGTTATGTTCGCTGGAATTAGATCGGTTAATGTGAGTCACGTTTGGCATGGCACCATATATAACTACTTGTGTGAACATACCTTTTGTATGAGAGATTTTGTAGAGTTCTAACCGGTGCTAAAGCGCCTTTGTCAGGTTGGGACTCTTTGTTCTGTGGATGTAGGTAATATAGATGTAACATGTATTTCTAAAGGGATATAAACAAAATGGTAATATGCTGAATCTAACTAAGTGAGGAAAAAGTATTTGACGGTAACGAATTTCGAACAGTTGCACATGCAGGGGAGATCATTCTTTTTTTGTTCGTTTAAGTCTTAATCCTTTTAAGTGTTCAATACTCGCTGCACAATTATAGTCCTATAATTCTCTGTAGCAGCGGTACCTAAAATTTCCTCACCATTGCTATCTGCCTCATGATCATCATCATTACCTACAAGGTTAGCTGCAAGAGCATATTCATCCTCAACATTACTAGCACTTACATAATCACCGTCTTCTGTCGCAATTTACGCTCGCTGACTTGGGCAATCTTTCATGACGTGGCTCATCCCTTTGCAACGGTGGCATACAATCCCCGTCGTACGACCCGTGGAAGCAACCGATGAAGAACTCTGTGCTGGTGCCTACACACGAGTAGATTTTCTCATCTCGGGTGTGCGTGACGGTGGTGGCGGTGCTGCTGAACGCGCCCTACTCATGGAGGGGGCAGCAGATCGAAAAATAGGATGTGGGGCTGTCTTAGCTTGTCTCGGCGTCGGTCTCGATGTAGACCTACTTCCAAAGTTGCTCCTTGTCCTTTGTTGCCTACCCTGCAATTTATTTTCTGCCAAACAAGCAAACTGGAACAACCTATTGATATCATTATACTCTTTGTAATCAACTATGTCCTGAATTTCAAGCCTTAAGCCTCCATAAAAGCAAGCCATCTTGTCTTCCTCATTCTCAACAACATTACAATGCAGCATGCCTATTTATAGTTCTTGATAACATTCATCGACAGATCTATTACCTTGGTCTAAGTGCTGCAATTTCTTACGCATATCACGTTTAAAAGCAGGAGGAACAAATCTAGCACGCATAGCTACCTTCAATCTATCCCATGTATCCGGAGTTAAGCCAGAATTAACTACTTGATTCCACCAAATGATAGCAAAATCTTTAAATTCACTAGTAGTTTGTCTGACTCTATGCACTTCAGGCACTAGACGGGCATTAAATTTTTGTTCAACTATCATCTCCCAATCTAGATAAGTTTTAGCATCATAAACACCCGCAAAGGATGGTATGGTAAATTTAACTTTAGCAAATTGGGTCATCATTAACACGAGCATTGTGGTGCTGAAAGTTATTACCTCCCATATCGTGACGGTTGTGATGTAGGCAGTGTCGTTGACGTGCATCTTGGTAAGCAAAAGCAGCGCCGACATCGCGGTTTCTCCTCTTATTATCATCTCCCACCTCAAAATCTTGGGCTGCACCATGATCATACTTGCGTCCATTGTTAGGTGGTCGATTCACCATTCTTTTAAGGTATGTAGTGAGCACTGCAATACTATCGTTGATTGAGCGCTGTAATGTGGTCGTAGTAGCTTGAAGCTTTCTGTTGATGTCCTCATTAATGTTAGTGTGTTGTTCATCCAAAAGCGTCATGAGCTCTCCCTTTAAAACACACTCTTTCTCATTAGACGAGTCACCTGTCATGGTTAGTAGAAAATAAAAGACAACACAAAGGTATTATCCCTATCAACTACTAGGTGATGGAAGGTGAAATTGTTGGAAATATGCCCTAGAGGCAATCATAGAGATGATTACATTTCATTATGTTCATGACATTGGATAATGTGTTATCTTGTTCCTAGAATAATATTGTTAATATTTATTATCAAGTATGTGACTTGGTTGTGAAACTCTATATTTCTGCAATAATTATTCTTATACGATCCCTGGTCGTAAACATACGAGGACACATATGAATAGACTAGCATATGTATTGGTTGATGACTATGTTTCACGAGTCATAGATATGGAGATATCAAACCAATAATATGGACACATGTTAGAGAACATGATGTTGGATAAGACCCACCTTGAGGCACTATTGAGATTGTTATGAATCTATGTGTCATTAGTTGGTCTCAAGCAATGATGATGTATAATCCTTAGACCTGAGATCGGCATGGTTTCCTACATGTGTAAGAGCACGCTTAGGGGTTGCCAAACGCTACACCGTGAATCGGGTAGTTATAAAGGTAGCTTTGGATATGCTCAAACATGGAGAGGAATGTGACCGGTGGGATATGGGATTTGCCCTCCTAACATAACAAGAGATGTCTCGGCCCTCGTTGTGATCGGATAAAGAAAGTGCATGGCCATGCCACTAGTAGTCGAAGAGTTCGACCACGAAAGTTATCGATACTCGATCGAGAAAGTATTGAATAGTCCATGGATGACACAACATCTCACCGGAGTTCAACCGGACATCGTGAGGCAAAGGGAGTATACACGAGTAGGTCGCTCGGTCGACGAAAGAATGATCGGTCGTATGGAGATACAAGCAAGTCATAGATCGGTCGAACTCGATCACAGAGTGGTCAAAACCAAGTCGTAAGGAGTTACGAGTTGGTCGTAACCACATACTGAACCGGTCAGATATCTGAGATAGAACCCGGTCGTAGGTGATGAAGACCTGGTCGAGATCATATTGCATTTAGGTTCGTCCGATATAATTTGTGTGTATTCGGAATCGATATGTTCGCTAGGAGCCGCCACGACTCGTGGTCGGAAAGGGTTTTCGAGTCACAACCGAACTACACATGAACCTCTGTGGTCACACACTTAACGGGTTGGAACAAACAAATACGAATACGATTTATCAGAACGCGATGTCCGGATAGGATCCGCCACGAGCACTATATAAGGAGGTGCATGAGGCTATTGGGAGATACGCGTGAAACACCACCGAAACCCTAGCCGCCATCTTCCCGAGAGCTCCACCGCGACTTGGTGCCGCACACCGACGCTCGGTTGTTCCTTCCCCGGGCGTGTGGATACCGTGAGAGGCGCTACTACGATTGTTGCGCTTGAGGACGATCCGCGATCTTCACAAGGAACCGAAGACGTTCTTTGGAGGAGACGATCGGCTCGTGAGGACATTGACGATCGATTCGACCACTACATCGACGCTCTTCGTTGGACCGTCGCTCCAACCCTTCTTCCGCTGTTCTGCGCGTCTGGTGGTAACGATCTATGATCATCTACTTGCTTGGCATCCTGGTTCGCGTGGTAGAAATTTTTGTTTGTAGCTATCGTAGCCTACCCCGTGTCCCTACAAAGGGTATCGAGCCTTCCTGCGTAGTTTTTGATCTGGATCGATCGCATATACTTGATATGTGGTAGTAGTAGATTGGATCTATTATTGGTCGATTTTGGTAACCTAGATCGGTTCATATAGATGGAACGACCTAGACCCTAGTCGATAAGATCGACGGTTTCTCGGTGGTAGTAGATGGGTTTACGAGGAGGTATGAGCTATAAGGACCAGATGGTTTATTGCACTTGTCCACCACTGCATCGCATATCACTCCTACGGTCGAATTCGCCATCGGAGTATGCCGCAGTATGTGGTCGTATCAAGGCATTGATCGGATTGGTTCGGAATAGGGCTAATTTGATTAACCCGATGATTTCCAAGGCTCGGATACGTGAATAAGATTCATGTTTTGGAAAAGGTTTCCGAGCGTGCTGCCCTCGACCAGCGAGGGGCGCTGCCCCTTCGAACCCCGCCCGCTAACCGGCTAGCGGGACCGCCGTGCTGGGTATTCGTACCACGCGCTATAGGTAGTGTGTGCTCATGTCATCCGTTAGAATTGGATTCTGTGCATAACTTGTTTTTGCAGGGATTGATGTGAATAGTATGACCCATACTGTTTCATGTATGAGATGCATGTATGCTTGTAATATTCATGACCTGCGTGTCATGTTAATTGCAGCCCAAGGTCGTCTATAATTGTATAACGGCTCAAGCGTGTCGACTTGTGATGCTTCTTTACTCCTTGTGTTTCATTACTAGTGCTATTAGAAATAATGGCTTAGTAGGAGTGCTTGGAGGAGTCCACCACTTGAAGACATGGTGAACAGGATGCATGGCGATGGAGATTACCATGAAGAAGGGTCATGCTATATCACAATGCAATTTGATTGTCTGTGAATGCCTTTACATTCTGTTTCGCTTATTTCTATGCATGTTATTTTGCTTTAATTGCTTTTAACATGATAGAAGTAAAATGCCCTCACTTAATATTAAGTTAAATTGATGCCCTCCCAAATATGCCGCACCATCAAAAGTCATGTATTTTTAATGGTAGGTCTTGCCAAAGCAGAGTGCCATTAACTCTCCTTGACTAGATGGGTTTGTGTCGACACTTACGTCTTGGCATTGGTTCAACTTAACAAGGTTATCATAACGATTGTGGACCTTGGGGCATAAAGGTTGGGTCTTGAAGCATACAGATGTCGCCCAACAACAAGAGTCATATAGTGGATATGATTAGCAAAGGTTGCTTACCGCTTTCACTAGTCTTCTAGCAAAGAAGCCAAAGCTCACTAGTTGATTAATGATTATGGATCTTGAATCATTAAATGTCATAAGAGGGATATGGTGTTTAGTGGGAGTATCTTTATTAAATTGTTTAATAGAAGTTACTTTAATGAACATATGTCTTAGTTTTGCATATATTTTTGTTGTAGATCATGGCACCAATCTACCGTGTACCTACATCCAGCTTTTGCTTTACGCTCGATACTTGAAAAGGAAAAACTTAATGGAACAAATTTTATGGATTGGTCCCAGAACTCGAGAATTGTTCTCGGGCAAGATAAAAGGAACATGTTCTAGAAGAACCAATTCCGATGTGCCTACTGAGTAGTGTCATTCCGCTATTAAAACCGCCTATAAAAGGGCATGTGATGAGTCCCTTGATGTTAGTCTGTCTCATGCTTGCTGCTATGAACTCGCACCTTCGTAAGCGGTTTGAGAACATAGAGGCCTCACGATATGATCGTGGCGCCAAAGGCATGTTTGAGACACAAGCAAGAACCGAGAGATTTGAGATCTCAAAGAACTTGTTTGGATGTAAGCTAGCCGAGGGTGGTTCGGTGAGCCCTCATGTAATCAAAATGGTTGGTTACACACGAGCTTGGAAAAACTTGGTTTTCCACTTAGCCAAGAATTGGCTACAGATTTGATTCTTGCTTCGCTTCACGAAAGCTATGGCCGTTCATTTTGAACTTCCATATGAACAGCTTAGACAAGAATCTCACCGAATCGCATATGATGCTTAAGACAATGAGGGCAAGATTAAGAAATGCAACAATCATGTGATGATGGTGCAAAAGAGTACAAGCTTCAAGAAGAAGGCTAAGACTTGGGTCAAGAAAAGGGCAAGGCTAAAGTTTGGATGAGATCCAAACCGACAAACCTAAACCCAAGACTAAGTCCGCCCGACTCAAGAGAATGAATGCTTTTATTGCAAAGAACTAGGCCAATCGGAAGAGGAACCGCAAGAAATACCGGCCGATCGAGAAAAAGAATGGTGGGACTAAAACTTCCACTACGGTATTAATGTTATAGAAGTTTTTCTTCTCGACTCTTCCGTTAACTCATGGGTATTTGATACTGGATCGGTTGCTCATATTTGCAATTCGATGCGAGTCTAACAAGAAGTAGGATGATTGCAAGGGCGAGATGGATCTTCGCGTCGGGAATAAAGCAAAGGTTGCTTTGCATTAGCCGTCGGGACTATGCCAACGCTTTTGCCTTCGTGATTTATTATGGAATTGAATAATTGTTATTACGCTCCACCATTAGTAGAAACATTATCTCGCCTCATGTTTGATGGCGAGGGTTATAAATTCATTATAGAGAACAATGGTTGTTCTATATTTTTGAATGAAGTGTTTTATGGCTATGCACCTATTTTGAATGGGTTGTTTATTTTAAATCTTGATGATGCATCGGTCTATAATATTAATGCTAAAAGGCTTGACCTAATGAAATAAATTCCACTTTTATTTGGCATTGTCGTTTGGGTCACATAAGTGAGAAACGCATGAAAAAGCTCCATAATGATGGAACTCTAAACTCATTTGATTTAGAATCATTTGAAACATGCGAGTCTTGCACAGTCGGAAAGATGACCAAGACGCCTTTCACCGGTCGAGTGAAAGGGCGCCGCGACCGATTGGAACTCGTACATACCGATATATGTGGACCAATAAGCACGACATACCAGAGGTGGTTTTCATTATTTCATTACTTTCACCGATGACTATAGTAGATATGGTTATATCTACTTAATGAGGCACAAGTCGGAATCCTTTGAAAAGTTCAAGGAGTTTCGAATGAAGTCTGTAATCAACTTGGCAAGACAATCAAATCTTTACGATCCGATCGTGGAGGTGAGTTTTAAGCCATGAGTTTGGTAATCATTTGAAACAATGTGGAATTGTTCCACGTACTTACACCACCCTAAGCACTCCACAATGGAATGGGGTGTCCGAGCGTAATCAGACCTTGTTAGACATGGTTCGATCAATGATGAGCCAATCGGATCTGCCATTGTATTTTTGGGGTTATGCTCTAGAAACTACCGCTTTCATTTTAAATAAGGTACCATCTAAATCAAGAGATAAGACACCATATGAGATGTGGACCGGAAAAGTCCTAGTTTGTCTTTTTCTAAGGATTTGGGGATGTGATGTCTATGTTAAACGCTTGACGCCCGATAAGCTCACACCCAAATCGATAAATGCTTTTTATAGGATATCTTAGGGAAACCAAAGGATATTATTTCTACAACCGAAGAAGACAAAGTCTTTGTTGTCTTAAATGGTGTCTTTTGGAGAAAGAGTTTCTTTCAAAAGGAGTCGATGGGAGAAAGGTGCAACTCAAGAAATTCGGAAACATCTCGAAAGTGTTTCAACTCCTCTCGAACCTCTCTCGATGAACAAATTGTTGTTGAACTCAGAGATAAGGCACCAAATTTAACGAGATCTAAAAGGCCGCGTCAATTGCCTACAAGGTATGGGCATGACGATTATTATTGAATAATGGTGAGCCTAAGACTTATGAGGAAGCGATGATGGATCCGGACTCGAGAAATGGCTTGGAGCCATGAAATCCGAAATAGATTCCATGAGAGAAAATCAGGTTTGGAACCTGGTCAATCCACTTGATGGTGTCAAAACCATTGAGTGCAAATGGATCTATAAGAAAAAGATTGATATGGATGGAAATGTTCACATTCATAAGGCTCGACTAGTCGCAAAAGGTTTTCGACAAGTTCAAGGAGTTGACTACGATGAGACTTTCTCACCAAGAGCGATGCTTAAATCTGTTCGATCATTCTAGCAATTGTTTGCATATTTCGACTATGAGATATGGCAAATGGATGTCAAAACAGCTTTCCTTAATGGAAATCTAGATGAGGATGTGTACATGACACAACCTCAAGGTTTTGTCGATCCAAACAATGCTAGTAAAGTATGCAAACTTCAAAAGTCCATTTATGGATTGAAGCAAGCATCTCGGAGTTAGAATATACGTTTTGATGAGGAGATCAAAAGGTTTGGTTTCAATCAAGAACAAAGAAGAACCTTGTGTTTACATGAAGGTTAGTGGGGCGCACTTGTTATTCTCGATCTTGTATGTAGATGACATACTACTTGGTCGGAATGACATTCCGATGTTAGAATCATTAAATCTTCATTAAGGAAAAGTTTCTCAATGAAAGATTTAGGAGATGCAGCATATATCTTGGGAATAAGGATCTATAGAGATAGATCTAAAAGGCTAATTGGATTAAGCCAAGAAATGTACATAGACAAAGTGTTGAATCGGTTCAACATGCAAAATTCCAAGAGAGGATTCTTGCCCATGGCACATGGCATTAATCTTAGCAAGAATCAGTGTCCTACGACCACTGATGAGCGAGACAAAATGAGTGATATTCCATATGCTTCGGCCATTGGATCTATCATGTACGCCATGATATGTACACGACCAGATGTATCATATGCTCTAAGTGTTACGAGCAGATACCAAGCTGATCCCGGTGAAGGTCACTGGACAGTTGTGAAAAACATTCTTAAGTACTTAAGAAGGACTAAGGATGTGTTCCTAGTTTATGGCGGTGATGAAGAGCTCGTTGTAAATGGTTACACCGATGCAAGCTTTCAAACCGACAAAGATGATTATCGTCGCAAATCTGGTTTTGTATTCATTTTGAATGGAGGAGCAAAGTGAGTCGAAAAGTTCCAAGCAAGAGACGGTTCTTGATTCCACGACAGAGGTCGAGTACATTGCGCTTCAAGTCGCAAAAGAAGGTGTTTGGATAAGGAATTTCATTGCTGAATTGGGAATGGTTCCGAGTGCCTCGAGCCCAATGGATCTCTATTGTGACAATAATGGAGCCATTGCTCAAGCTAAGGAGCCTAGATCCCATCGAAGTCCAAACACATACTCAAAGCGTTATCATCTTATCCGCGAATTGGTGGATAGAGGAGATGTTAAGATATGCAAAGTTCATACGGATTTAAATATTGCCGATCCGCTGACAAAGCCTCTCACACGACCAAAGCATGAGGCACACACAAGAGCTATCGGTATAGATACCTAAAATGATTGACTCTAGTGCAAGTGGGAGATCATTGGAAATATGCCCTAGAGGCAATCATAGAGATGATTACATTTCATTATATTCATGACATTGGATAATGTGTTATCTTGTTCCTAGAATAATATTGTTAATATTTATTATCAAGTATGTGACTTGGTTGTGAAACTCTATATTTACGCAATAATTATTCTTATACGATCCTCGGTCGTAAACATACGAGGACACATATGAATAGACTAGCATATGTATTGGTTGATGACTATGTTTCACGAGTCATAGATATGGAGATATCAAACCAATAATATGGACACATGTTAGAGAACATGATGTTGGATAAGACCCACCTTGAGGCACTATTGAGATTGTTATGAATCTATGTGTCATTAGTTGGTCTCAAGCAATGATGATGTATAATCCTTAGACCTGAGATCAAGATGGTTTCCTACATGTGTAAGAGCACGCTTAGGGGTTGCCAAACGCTACACCGTGAATCGGGTAGTTATAAAGGTAGCTTTGGGTATGCTCAAACATGGAGAGGAATGTGACCGGTCTGATATGGATTTGCCCTCCTAACATAACAGAGAGATGTCTCTGGCCCCTCGTTGTGATCGGATAAAGAAAGTGCATGGCCATGCCACTAGTAGTCGAAGAGTTCGACCACGTAAGTTATCTCGACACTCGACGAGAAAGTTTTGAATACCCATGGATGACACAACATCTCACCGAGTTCAACCGACATCGTGAGGCAAAGGGAGTATACACGAGTAGGTCGCTCGGTCGAATAAAGAATGCATCGGGTCGTATGGAGATACAAGCAAGTCATAGATCGGTCGAACTCGATCACAGAGTGGTCAAAACCAAGTCGTAAGGAGTTACGAGTTGGTCGTGACCACATACGAATCGGTCAGATCTGAGATAGGACCTGGTCGTAGGTGATGAAGACCTGGTCGAGATCATATTGCATTTAGGTTTGTCCGATATAATTTGTGTGTATTCGGAATCGATATGTTCGCTAGGAGCCGCTTCGACTCGTGGTCGGAAGGGTTTCCAGTCACAACCGAACTACACATGAACCTCTGGGTCACACACTTAACGGGTTGGAACAAACAAATACGAATACGATTCAGAACGTGTCCGGATAGGATCCGCCACGAGCACTATATAAGGAGGTGCATGAGGCTATTGGGAGATACGCGTGAAACACCACCAAAACCCTAGCCGCCATCTTCCCGAGAGCTCCACCGCGCGACTTGGTGCCGCACACCGACGCTCGGTTGTTCCTTCCTCGGACGTGTGGATACCGTGAGAGGCGCTACTACGATTGTTGCGCTTTGAGGACGATCCGCGATCTTCACAAGGAACCAAGACGCGTTCTTTGGAGGAGACGATCGGCTCGTGAGGACATTGGACAATCGACTACGACCACTACATCGACGCGCTCTTCGTTGGACCAGACTGCTCCAACCCTTCTTCCGCTGTTCTGCGCGTCTGGTGGTAACGATCTATGATCATCTACTTGCTTGGCATCCTGGTTCGCGTGGTAGAAATTTTTGTTTGTAGCTATCGTAGCCTACCCCGTGTCCCTACAGAAATCACACACTCTCAAGCATCTTACCACACTCTTACAAGTGTTCTTACCAATGCAGCAGGTGGTATAGCCGGTGGCTAGTTCGTGATACCGTGTCGAGCGTGGGTATGATTGCAAGAGGGGACCTGTTCTGATCAAGAGTAGGTAGAGCTCGGAAGGCAAAATATGTAGCAAGGATTAGCAAAGCTGAATAAGGGTCCAAAGTACTTGTCACGGTTGTTGGCCTAAAAAGTGTCCCTAGCCCTAGCACAACGCCGACTGAAACAAGGAACCAAACACAAAGGCAGTAAACCTGATTGCTTCTCTTTTCTTTTTTCTGTCACAAACCGAAACCAATCTTGGTTAGGGTTTGCCGCGGCAGAGACTTTGGCTGTCACGGCAGCACGAGGTGCAGCGGGGCAAGGTGCTGGAGTGCCACGGCGGTAAGGTGCTAGAGTGCTGCAGCAGCTGTGGTGGCAGGGCAAATTGGTGGCCGTGACAGGGATGAGCGGCAGGGCGATTTGGTTGGCGCGGCAAGCGTTTGGTGTCAGCGTGGCAGCGGCGGGTGACGACTAGAGACCAAGAACACGACTCTAAACCAGCAACACGACTTAGACAAAGGACACAAATTCAACAACGCGAATCCAAGAACGGAAATTGCAAAGGCACAAAGGGTGATGGGACAACGGAAGAACACGACGAACAAAATATTTTTGTGGGGCTAATTTTCTGAAGTTTTTAGGACGATGAACAACAACTAATCTAAAAGGGGTAATAATTGTGATTACTTAACGGGTAGCCTTTGCTCTAATACCACCTAATGTGGCTGTGGCCCGATCTTCCGAAAGGTAGTGATATGTCGATTGTGGAGAACACGACGTTGATGATCCAAAGGCTCCGACCAAAACGGATCGAACCCCTCGCAATCACTACACCACTGCTCCGATGGTTATCAACCGTGCCGAATGCAGTTGACCTCGCCAAGAATTTTTGAATCGCTAGCTAGTGTAGCCTATGCGTATCCCTTTAGAACACTAGGACGAAGTCAAAGTATGACTCTGTGAGTTCCTTTGTTTTCTGTACATTTCTGTACGTTGCATGGTCTGCTGAAGGATCTCCGACACCTGCCCTGCAATTTGAACATACCCGGAGTCTCTGCTAGAGCAGGATCTGGGTTATTTAAAATATTATGAACTCATTGTAGGTTCTGAATTGTTACCGAGGGTCTTGAAGGATTCCTGTTGGCAGAAGGTGTTCAATGACTTGAATTTTCTTTCGACCCTCTTACTTGTCCCGTTCAACCCATTATACGTAGTGGGGTAGAAACAAGTGAATTAACCGATTGGCGTCCACCAATTCCATTGCATCCTCCATCTTGGGTTTGTGCTTGAGTGTCTGCACCATTTCCACCAACAGGTGTTGGCAGGTTACGCTGTGAAGGATCGTGCACGATATCTTGATCGGTCTCACCGATTGCGTTAACCTCGTGCCTCCAAGAGCAGCCTCCCGACGAGCTCCCATCGTAACTAAGTGAGAGCCTTTCACTGCTTCGGCAAGGAGCATCCATGACAGGGATCGGTTTGAGATTACCACCTCCAGTGGGTTTTGTGGTGGACTCAGCCTGATCTGACGGATTCCTAATTGTATCCTGAGTTTTATCATCTTCACCTAGCTTTTGGCCAGTGGAAATTTCATTGACACAGTTACTAGGTGTCGGTCGGCCCCTAGAATACCTAGGAGTCGTTGGTGAACATCAGTTGCCCATGACCGTATCGAAAGTACCTTGACCCTCCGATTGCAGTGTTGAGCTTTTGTTGCCAGTTTTGCTAGTCAGAAAAACCTGGCTTGCAGAGGCGTTCGGATATTCCAAATCGGTCGGAACAACCGATTGCTCTGGGAGTGCCACTGATGGGGACGGTGAATCTTCTTCCATCAGGTCGATCTCTTCGGTCTCAGCGAGCGGAGAGCCTGCGACAGAACAGGATGACAACGACATCGCGTTGTGTTCCATAGCGTGGATGTATGCATCCATGTCAAGGTCGGAATAGTCTGCCAAGTCGAACCAGTTGTCCTCATCTAATATCACTGCCATGATCACATAGGCTACAACAGAACAGAAGGAAAGTGAATGAGGATTACTGAGTGAAGAAATCTTCAAGAACTCAGCGCCTTCTTCCCCACGGACTATGCCAGCTGTCGACGATCTTACGAAATAAAATGAGGAAAATGGTTGAGCATTTTTGGAGGAGAATGGGTTGCTCTTTATTGCAATGAACTGGATTTTACAGGGATGCCTTTGACAAGGCAACAAACTAGCCCTAAATACACTGAGTATATTACTTGTTTACTCCTTCGACTTGCTTGTTGTGCTTCAATTGATTGTCTTCTGAATCTTTCTTTGTTGTTCGTCATCCACCCTTAAATACTTAGCGAAGAGGCGCTAGTTACTCCTGGAGAAGGCACCTTTTGGTAACATCGCGTCTGGTTGCACTACTACAAAAGGGGCTATACTGGATGCCTCATCACAGACGGTTCCCTGGAACCATCAGTATTAAATACAATCACAGACGGTTTTGGTTTAGTGCACGTTTGTGTTACTGGCTGCAGTAAAAACCATATATGAAGATGTAATATCATAGACGATTCATGTTTAAAGCTGTCTATGAAATATCACAGACGGGTTTTAAATATAACCTTCTGTGATAATTTTGTATCACAAATAGTTTATGGTTGGAAGTACTTGTGATATGTTCAATGCCGCTTCGGCTCCCGCGTGATGCATCTCTTCGTCTCCCACGCCGACGTTACTTGTTGTTTTATAAGAATGATCAACCGCCACCGTACTCCTCACACATCGCTCTACTCTCAAGCATGAACGAGATCATCCGCCACCGTAATCCTTACACATTGCTCTACTCTCAAGCACAAACAAAATGGCTCCCTACTCTTCTCCCTTGACACCGACATTGATGGCCTACCTGGTCATCCTGTATGAGCACCTCGCCGGCTGTACGCTGGCGGAAGCTGCGGGAGGACACTGTGATAATAGTGTCCTCCCTCCTCCGACGGAGGTTATGCCAGAACACATGACGGCAACCATGAGTCGTCTAGATGACCTCCTCTGCCGTGTCTTCCAGGCGGTCTGCCGTTTTCGGTGAGCTAACCTCGCCATCGGTGTAGTTCTCGAGCAAGTTGTTGCACGTCTGTAGGAGGATTACCGTCGCTTGGAATGCGACATTGAGGCAGCGAGCGACCGAGTTGATCAAGCCGAGACCCCTCAAGCAAGAGAAGAGGGCATATGAGTGCTTTTCTACTTGGCTCCTTAGGAGGAGCTTCTTTGGGCGACTATGGAACGATCGCTGTTGGGACCCAAAAATACAATTCTGGACCCTCTGTGTATAATGCACTAGTCCAGAATCATGCTAGTGCACACAGTGTCAACATAGATGAATATCGATCCACAAAAGATGAAATAATAGAATAAACAAGTAATTTGGATAACAAATAACTGTTGTGATCTTAAGGTCGAGTTTACATTTATTAAGCCTCGCGAGGCTGGCAATGATGAAATAAGCAGCAGTAGAACAAAATGACTCCAGTCGAAACCCATCAATTCGCCACAGGCAACCGATTGGGATGAAGACCTAGCGATCAGCACCTTCGTAGAACTCCTCCTCAAAAGCGGGCGAAGACACCTCCACTAATGTTGATTGATTATAGCAAGCATGAGTACACAACTGTACTCGCAAGTCATACCATAGAATGCAATGTATACATGATGGCTTATTACAAAGGAAATGGCTTATGTGGTTCTTTTGCAGAAATGCAACATTTGCAATTGAATATGAATAATAGATTAAAACATAATTCAAAACAAATAGACAATATTAATTTAACAATTGTTTTCACAAAGAACACAAAGTCTAATGAAATTATTCACACAACCATGTGACTTAGATCACACAGCTCCCTTTCCAAATGTTTTATGAAAATCTACCCCTCGTGTGAAATCCCCGAGCATGTCCATGACCACGGACGCGGCTATTCGAATAGATTTGTTTAACACTCTGCAGAGGTTGTACACTTTACCCACACGATATAACTAGTGTAGCTAGCACCAATCATAACAAAACCTTTCAGAAACTTCATCTCAGACATTGACACTCATTGTGTGTTTTACTGACACTACTAACACTCACAGAGGAAATTAGTCCATTGCACACTGTTGGACAGGGAAGCGACGAACCGTCCCGCAATGTGATCCACCTGGTAGTCCACTCCTCCACCCATCACTAAGCACCTAACCTACAACCTGAGTAGTCAATGCCGAGAATCCATAACTTACTAAGTTAGGCCCGTCCCATACCAGGCATGTGGTTGAACGAAAGGCCCAGTTCAATGGTGCACGAAGTTAAGTCTTTAATTGACCGAGGTAGGACTTCCAATTTCTAACTATGCCACAAAGATTATCATTCCCATTCACAAAGCTCCACCATATCACAAAGTATCCACCACTTGCCTCAGTCTAAATCTTTTCCCACCCTGTTGGTTAAGTGCAATACATGCCATCAACGAGTTATAGCACACAACGCACACAGTTTTATCACAAAGTTCCATAGTCACTTAGTAAAATTCATATTTGCAACTCACATGAAATGATGACTCGTTGCATGGCTAAGCAATCTACTCGTATCTAACCAACCCACGTTGGTGCTATGATAATTCCAACTCAATAATGAACTAATCTAGGGTGGCAAATGATCATGACATAACAATAGACAAGGTGGATATAAATAAATTAGATTAATAACTAAACCCAAAAGCATTTAAATAAATACTTAATTAAAGTAAATGCATTAGTTTGAATCAACGTAATTTTGAAAACTTGCCTTGGATCTGGGTACTGATTCTGATCTGGGTACATTTTATACGACAACTCAGGATAGAGCACAGTCTAGAACAACGGTGTCCACATAAATGCGTTTCATGAGTAGTTCAATACCGCTGGATTGAGCTCCTACTATGGGTTCATAGAGGAGATTTGGGAGCTCGACTACGTACTTTTCAAGATCCCCCTGTTTTGGTGCCATTGGGTCAAACTTCCACAGGGTGTGAGGGTCGAAAAGTACGGCATCACTATTGTGAACCTCGAATGTGTTGGATAGAAATACGAACCATTCGTACTCGCTAAGCAAGTTGTTCAAGTTTTTTATGTAAAGGACCCAGCAAATAAGAACCGCCACGTAGTTCTTCATGGAAAAAGAAGGATTGTCAGAGTTGAGAATGTCGTGGATGAGGAAGAGTACAATCAATTTGATTAGTTGCCTCCTTTCGAAGATGACATCAGGCTCGAGGAAGAACCCAGTAAGGAAGTTAGGTATATGCGTGTCGATCATCGTGAAGGGCTATTTTTCAAACGAAATAGCCAAGTGGAATGATCCCACACGGTGAACACCTATTTTGAAAATTGTTCTATTGTAATTAAGAAACTCGACATGTAATTAAGGAATTATTCCATTGTAATTGATTCACTAATTAAGAAATTATTCCATCTGTGATTGTATCTGCTTTCTTGTTTTCAGAGGGCACGGCTAGCATTTCCTGAGGTTAGCTGAAAAACAGAATATTTTTTAGCAATAGAAGGAACTATCACATGCGGTTTAGTGAAACAAACTGTCTGTGATATATGTAGCACAGACGATTCCTAAGGCGCCAAAATATTTTGCATCCCACACACGCAAAACATTTCGTCTCCCACGCACGCGTCCAAAAATTTCCCCTCACCCACGCTGAGCATCACAGACGATTCCATAATAGAACTGTCTGTGATACTTATGACACACGGTTCTTAAATAGAACTGTCTGTGATATGCTTGTTTATCGCAGATGGTCCTGGAATAGAACCGTGTGTGATATGCTTGCTTATCGCAGACGGTCTTGGAATAGAACCGTTTGACGGTTCTTTACTAGAACCGTCTGTGATATATAACAGCACAGACGGTTCTTTGCTGGAACCATCTGTGATATGCATTTATAAGTAGGGCCTTGCTACGGTTTGAGTCCTTACTCCTTAGAGCTCACTCTACGGTCTGCCTCCCCAGTGCCCTTACTTCCCGTGTTCCTCCCGAGCCTCCTTTCTTCGCACCGTCGTCCTCGCGCCGTCCTCCTCCCCTACGCCCCCGTCATCCCCGAGCCTCCTCTCTCCGCACCGTCATCCCTGCGTCGTACTCCTCCTCTATGCCTCCGTCATCTCCATGCCTCCGCCTCCCCGCACCGGTGTCCTCCCTCTGCGACCCCCGACGACGCCTCCCCCGACCTCGACGACGCCTTGCTCCCCCGACCTCGACTCCCTCTTCGTCCATGCCTCCTGCCAAGATATGAGCTCACCGCTTTGGATTGTGCAAGTAGAAGTTTCAAATTGTGCTGATTTGATTGACTCTAGCACTGGGATATATTGCTTAGTAATGTTGTGGGAGGTACGAGCTCGCCGCTTTGGATTCTCTAATATTGTGTCATGTTATTCATGCTCATTAGATCCCTCTGTTTCATTATGTTGATGCTGTCTGGTCATTTTGCTCCATTCTATTGGTAGCTTCTGTTCACTGTGATTATTGTTCAAGCATTGTTTATATTCTTGTCAATTGAAATATTGTGTAGTTGGTTCAATTGAAATATTGACAGTGAACTCTCAATTGATGATTTATTTTGTTGTAAAGTTCTATTTTTTGAGTATTTTATCCTGATTGATGCAGTATTGATTTGTTGATCTTGTAGTAATATCACTGATTTGTTAATCTTGCAAAATAGCAAGTAAGTGAGATGGCGTCCACATCGTCTTCACTGCCGTAATCGACGTCGCTGGATGCATCTGGATCTTTGAGAAAAGTGGTACCTAAGCGACATGCTAGAGGAATATCGAAAATGACTGTGGACCGAATGACCATCACGACCGTCAGTACCGCTGGGGTCCCTCTGTTTCCCCAGAAAGCAGCGGCAGCATTCCGAGCTACCTGCGGTATACTTGGAAGGGATCGGATCCCCATCACCACATAGAAATAGAACGATCTAACAGCCGTAGAGAAAGCGCAGTTGTGGACTGAAATTACAACGTCGTTCGAGATCCCACTAGAAGTCTTCGAATTCGTGCGACGGCAGGCATTCCTCACGATGGGACACGCTTGGAAGACCTTCAAGAGCAAGCTTGTCATGTAGTACATGAACAAGGATCGACACCCTGCACGAAGTATCGTTTTGTGTCGTCGGATACATGGGGCACCTTTGTGCGGATGAAGACGACGGACGACTTTCAGCAGCAAAGTGTGGCGCACAAGGCTATCCAGGCACAAAACATTCACCTCTATAGACTCGGTACTGCTGGGTACGCGAATAAAATTTAGGGATGGATGAGTGAGGACGATGTGGATATTTAGTCGGAGGTCTCTCCGCCATTTGCCAGGATCACAGACGAGCGCACCCGAAACTGGTTAAGAGGGAGGGCCACAATGACGTCGTCGAGCGCCATCTCTTTCACAAACTTGGCAGATGAGAAAGTGTCCCAACGCCTGGTAAGATATGTCGAACTACCTAGTTGTTAATAAGTCCATAACTTCGTAGGGTCTAAAATAACATGTTGGCCTCTTGTAGAAAACATTGAGTACCCAATCTTCCCAAGGCTCCTTCTAAGCAGTCAGGAAGAAGGATATACTATCCACGGCCCTGGGAAACAAGGAGCACCCGGGTCGCACGCGAGGCCTTGGGGTTTACGTACCTTGGAGATAGGGATTCCCACATGACTCCGAGGCATATATGAGTTGGAAGAGATCCTAGGCTGAGTGCGAGGAACAGTTGAAAGAAGAGATTAGTGCACAATTTCATGGTCAGATAACATCATTGCAGGAACAATTGAATCAACTCATCAACCAGTCACAAGCCGCCCTCGTGATTTTGGGAGCCAGTTCCCCTCAACATCGGAGTAACGTCGTGTCCACGCCTGCACTTTCTGAACTTGGCAACGTCCAATTACCTATCGACGTCATCCAGGTAATGAACATCTCTGGAATGCTCCAAAGATAAACCTGTAGGACATCTTAGCTAATTTTGTATCGTTTTGTAGGTGCCCACGCTCTGTAGGCTCCAAGTGAGGCTGGTTGGGTCTATTTCTATTGAGGCTAGGCGGGGGTGGTGTATCCATGCCAAGAAGGGATGGTGGTGCACGGTGCCTAGCTGGCGTAGGGTTACGCCAAGGTCTAGGTGGGCATGGTACATGATAATTTGATGGCCGTCCCGCTAGAGAAGCGCCCGAACGAAGAGATCATAGCACTAAGGGATGCCTTGTACACTTATGTCTAGTGGCCCAAGAGGGACATCGCCCTTGACCCTGCAGTTCCGCGATCTCCACACGACGACCATGCCTCTTCAACACTATCCTCGATGACTCCACCTCAATCCTCGCTTTAGAAGGCCTCCGTATCGGCTGCCGTGGAGACGACGCCCAAGAAACAAGAAAAGTGTGTCGAGTCGTCTTCCAGGAATACAAATAGCACACGAGGTGCTAAGGCCAAATCGAAGAAGATTAAGGCGCCTCACAAGCTCGAGAAGTTCTCCCTCAAAATAATGTTGGTCTCCGACATAACATCACGCCATGCCGGTTTGGCTTACGGGATTTTGCATGCTGGTACATGAGGTAGACCGACGAGACGAGGGAAGACCGGCATATTGGATTCACCGTCAGCTACATAGATAACCATTTCCTCCACAAGTCGGGCTACTTCGCCATGGGCTTCGAATACTTATTTGATCTATTCAACCTCGACGCCCTCGACGTCTCACTTCTACGATGCTGGACACTGTAAGTGTGTACAATCAAGTTCTACATTCACACAATACCGATAAATGTCATAACTCATTGCTTATGTATAAATACATGATGTAAGAAGCCTTACGATCACGACAACTGGTGGGTTTCCTTGACCTATAGTTGATCTTTGAGCAATGCATCAACCTAGATGCATCCTACGTCAAGAAATACATAACGAAGGGGTTGCTTGCACGCTGCGATAAGGACTACATACTAGTGCCCTACAACTAGGGGTAAGTGCTTCACTACTTGCTATACAAATTTTATTTGTACTTTATACACAACACGAACTTAGGTTTAATGACTATAGCGACATATATGAGTAGCTGACACTGGATCCTTTTAGTCATTGTACCAAAATGGAACAAGGTAATATACCTTGATTCCCTAGTCGAAAAAAACCATGGCTTCACCATTGTGCAAAAAGTACTCGACAGGTATGCTCATTTCCTCCATACGTAACTCTATTGTAGTCTTCCTTCATTTGAAATGGCTGATGATAACTTTTTGGAATCACGCAGGTCGTTTAGCGCATATGTTGTCGTGGGAGGAACACACAAGGAACCAAGCGCCACACTACGACACAGGGCGAAATTTCTGGTACCCGCTACAACACAATAATCCTATATCACACTCGGTAACCTGGCCTCTCGAACTGACTATACCTATATCCTATATCACACTTCTATTTTTGCAGTGCCACCAGCAACTACTACAAGGCAACGTATGTGCATTCTACGTTTGTCGTCATATGCTGGAAATCATGAGTGCTAAGACGAAGGATCCAGAGGTTTGTCAATCAATCTCGCAATAATTATTTCGTAATTATGAATTTAAATATATATGCTTACTACTTTACTCTTGCTAGCGATAGGGCATGACAATCGAGGAAAGTGCCTACCATCTGGACTTACTTGCGGACGTTCGAGGACTGCTCGCCGCCTTCATCACGGGGGAGATCATTCACCGGAGTGAAAAGTTTCACCCCGGCGACACTGATTTATTGTAATTCACTTTGAGTTGTAATTCAAATCACTTTGTAATTGATACTGAGTTTTTAAATCACTTTAAGTTGTTCTATATCAAATCAATTGTGATATATCTATTTTCTGCTTGCTTGTTTTTAGAGGGCATGGTTAGCATTACCTAAGGCTAGCCGAAAAACCAAAATATTTAGATATAGAAGGAACTATCACAGATGGTTTTGCGGAATAAACCGTTCATGAATGCATACTATCGTAGACTACTACTACAAAAAACCATCTGTGAATGCATACTATCATAGACGGCTACCACAAAAAACCGTTTGTGATATATAGGATATCGCAAACGGTTATTTTTATTAACCGCCTGTGAGATGTATCCAATCACAGATGGCTACCACCAACAACCGTCTGTGATATTTTGGAAATCACAGACAGCTATTTTTGCTAGCCGTCTATGATATATATACAATCACAGACAGCTACTACTAACAACCGTCTGTGATATGTATCCAATCACAGACGGCTACTACTAACACCCGTCTGTAATACGTATCCAAGCACAGACGGCTACCACCACCAACCATCTATGATATGTCGGATATCACAGATGGCTGCTACCAAAAACCGTTTGTATTTATGATATCACAGACGGTTATTTTTACTAACTATCTATGTTATGTATGTAATCACAAACGGTTGGTACATATAACTGTCTGTGATAGTTGGTCTTCACAGACGGTTTATACCAGAAAACCGTTTGTGTTTTTACTTATCACAAACGGCTCCAAAATCGTCTGTGATAACCGCCTGTTATCATAGATAAACAAATTCAGATGGTTCAGAAACCGTCTGTGAAGACGGTTTAGAACCGTCTGTGATGACCCTTTCTGTAGTAGTGTCGGGGAAGCAATTATTGTCATCAGATCGCCGGTTAGTGTTAGCAGTGGACGAACATGGGTTAAAACTATATAGTAGTTATTGTTAGTGACTTAGGGCTAAAAAGCGTCGTGTGGTTTGGAGCAAATAAGGCACATGTTCTATTCATCACACGAAAGGGATATACTTGGGATTAGATCCAAGTACTAGTTCAAAGATTCTTTGAGCAGTTAACTGGTCGGGCAATAGGTATAGGGTCTCTCCGACCAGGGTACTCGTAGAGCAACCTCTGGGATTCTCACGACTACAGAGGTCATTAACCATGGGATTACGACCACAAGGACTATGTAGTCTTTAATTAAATGTTAAAATAACATTTAGGAATTTAAGGAGAAACATAGAATCCTAGTATCCATTGCATGCCGCACATCGTCCTTCAATTTTCCACGTATGTGAGCAAGCTAGACGTATCGTGTAACCAATCAGAATTTTTAACCGAAATGACGAGTTTTCGTTTGGTTTTTGTAGAAATGGTAGTCGCCAATTGGTACTTGCAAAAATAGTCCCTGCCGCCTTTGTTGCCATGTGGCGGTCATCCACTGACTACCACACCTACCTCACACTCATTTGTCATTGCGGTGAGTTGTTTTTTGTTTTTTCCCCAAAAAAAGCCCATGCGGTAAGTTATATATATATATATTAAAAATCCGCGACCTCCCCTTTTGTCGTTTTGCCGCGACCTCCCCTTGGGCCGCGACCTCCTTTTTTGTCGTTTAGCCACGACCTCCCCTTGGTTACGTGACATCCCTTGGGTCACGACCATCTCTTTGGTCACGACCTCCTCTTTTGTCGTTTTGTCATGACCACCCCTTGGTCCAGACCTCCCCTTGGTCACGTGCACCCCTTGGCCACGTGCGCCCTTTAGGTCACGACCTCTTGGTCACGACCTTCCCTTTGTTTTGACCACCCTTTCGAGTGTTGACTAGCCCCACCTATCAGCCTTGCTCATCTTCTTCTCCCGCTCATCGCGGCGTTGCTCTCGCCGGAGACCTCGCCGCTCTCGTCGAAGACCTCGCGCATTAAATGCCGCTGTATCTCATTAAATGTTCCCACCTCTGCAGTACCCGTTGTCCCCGGGTAGCTGTCTACGCACGTTCGTGCCATGCTCTGTCCTATCGCCACCTACCCTTGATCTCATATACTTCAGAGTTTCTCAGCTGCTCTTCCCGATCTCCCTGGCTGTAAAAGCCTGAGCAACCCTCTTTTATCTCCTTTAGCCTTCCCCAACTTTCTTGCTCTGCTCAGGACCTCCTCCTCAGGACCTCCTTCGACCTCTCCCTCTCAGTTGGACCTCCTTCCGAGAGCCGTTTTAATTCTGTATTTTTCTTTTGGTTCTTATTTGGTAGTTTTGGTTTTATTTGGATTCGTGTATTTATTTGGCTCTTTTCGCACGTGTAGATTCCGACTTCGCGAAAGAGCTCTTGGACCCGGTGATCTCTACCAAGGAATCTCAGCCCTTCATCGAAGGCAAGTCGCAGCCCTTTGATCATGTTGTTCCCAGTTTGCAAAATTATGTTGTTTTATACCAACATGCATGGCTATTTGTATAAAAATGGTTTGGGAATTAGCTAAACACCTACTCGTCAGTATGACTCCTTGAATACTTGTGTTCGACATGTTGACATGTACCTTTGGACACCATAGGTGGGTACTCTTAGTTGGACCTCTTTGAGATACCAACATGGGTGCATATATTGCTTAGACCTGCTTTAGTTATGCGATGTCTCTCGATCACATGATTCAATGATAATAACTTGACTTAATGACATATGGAATTGTGGTGCGATACCACCGATGTGCAACTGTGGTGCGAAATCACAGTTGTGTCATCTGTGGTGCGATGCTGCTGTTAATAAAATTTGTTGTGCCATGACCAAGGTGGTCATTTGGCGGGGTTGAACCGAAAATGATTTTTGCTCGGGCAAGTGGTCAGTGGCAAATGCGGGATGCGCGAAGCACAGTACGAGAAGTACTTGGGTGCGGGAAGCACTTAGGTGTGTGAAGCACATGGGATGAGGTAGTCTCGCCTGAGCAACAACTAAGGACTTAACCTTGTAAGCCAATGATCTGGGCCATACTGTGCAACCACAAGTCCAGGATGGGGTGGACCTGGCCAACTAATTAGCGATGTTTTGATTTGGTTCTGTTGTGGTTGTTGAATTGGCGCAAGAGGGGGTTAGGAATAGCGAAACCTTAGCGGGCAGAACCAGGTCAGAACAGAGCTTTGTAAAGACCTTGTCACGTGCTCTAGACTACTTACCAAAGGTAGTGAGTAGGGGCATTGACGGATGTCCAACCAACTAGAGAATTCGTGTCTTGTGGGTAAAGCTGTACAACATCTGCAGAGGGTAAAACTATTCGAATAGTCGTGTCCCCGGTTACGGACATGCCTGGTGATTTCACGCAAGGTGTAGATTTTTCTCAAAAGGTGGTCCTGGTTGGTTCCGAGTGGTTTGGGTCGTGAGCTGGGTGCTCACGAGTGGTTTGGGAAGTGGACAGGGTGGTCATGAGCTGTTCTCAAAGAAAACTTGCTTAATTATGTATTATTCTTTCAACTTGTGCTTTGCAATCTACTTACTGTATTTCAAGTCAATATTGCTTTCTGCAAACTAACCATAAAGACCTCCTTGTCAAGCCTTGCATGAATAATATTTGCATATATTTCCCCTACGGCTTGCTGAGTACATTCAAAAGTACTCACGGCTTTGTGCCCTCTGATTGATCAACAGCTGAAGACCTCCCAAGGACCTCCGACCTCTTCGAAGAGGAGGTCATCGAAGACCAGGCGTGCTAGGACGTCCTCCACTCGATTGCCTGTGGGCAGGTCGTGTGGCTTCCGCGTGCGTTTTTGTGTTCCGCTGTGTTGTAGCCCCGCGTGGCACTTCTGTAAAAAGCTTGACCATAAGGTCTTTTGCTATTATTATTGTTAATTTGTCAGCTTCTTCTATAGTTTCTTGTATGGCTGTGATCACATCATTGTTGAAATGTGCGGACTAGCTGCTGATCATGGGACTAGTCCGGAATGCACAAGAGGTTCCAGGGGTTGTTACCCAGGGCATGACAACCTTACACTTCATAAAGAACAACCCGCTGCTCTTGTGGCTAACAACTCCATTGGGGGAAAAGATGGAGTCTGAGAAGTGGTATCGTTCAAATCGCATGAGTCTTATGATCATGAGGCGTGCTATTCCGGAAGTTTTTCGGGATAACACATCAGAACAGACCACTATAGCTAAATGTTTCCTTGATAGTCTTGAGCAAAGGTTTTCCAAAAATGAAAAGGCTGAAACAAGTACGCTTTTGGCAAAACTTATCTCAATGAAGTATAAAGGTAAAGGAAACATAAGGGGGTACGTTATGGAAATGTCTCATCTTGTTTCAAAATTAAAGGCACTCAAGTTAGAGCTATCTGAGGATTTGCTTGTGTATTTAATTTTGTTATCTATTCCTGCACACTTTAATCAATTCAAGGTGAGCTATAACTATCCAAAGGACAAATGGTCCCTTAATGAGCTCATCTCCTATTATGTGCAAGAGGAGAATAGATCACTACTACAGAAAGGGTCATCACAGACGGTTCTAAACCGTCATCACAGACGGTTTCTGAACCGTTTGACTTTATGTATCTGTGATAACAGGCGGTTATTACAGGCGGTTTTTGAGCCATCTGTGATAAGCAACAACACAGACGGTTTTCTGGTATAAACCGTTTGTGAAGACCAACTATCACAGACGGTTATATGTACCAACTGTCTGTGATTAGATACATAACACAGACGGTTAGTAAAAATAACTGTCTATGATATCATAAATATCACAAATGGTTTTTGGTAGTAGCCGTCTGTGTTATCCGACATATCACAAACAGTTTTTGATAGTAGCCGTCAGACGGTTGTAGGTGGTAGCCATCTGTGATTGAATACATATTACAGACGGGTGGTGTTAGTAGTAGTCGTCTGTGATTGTATATATATCACAGACGGTTGTTAGTAGTAGCCGTCTGTGATTGTATATATATCGCAGACGGTTAGTAAAAACAATCGTCTGTGATTTCCTACATATCACAGATGGTTTGTTGGTGGTAGCCGTCTGTGATAATATGCATTCACAGACGATTTTTTGGTTTTTCGGCTAGCCTCAGGTAATGCTAGCCATGCCCTCTGAAAACAAGCAAGCAGAAAACAAATATATCATAATTGATTTGATATATAACAACTCAAAGTGATTTCAAAACTCAATATCAATTACAAAGTGATTTGAGTTACAACTCAAAGTGAATTACAATAAATCGGTGTCGCCGGGGTGAAACTCTCTATTCTGGTGAATGATCTCCCCCGTGATGAAGTTGGCGAGCTGTCCTCGAACGTCCACGAGTAAGTCCAGAAGTTAGGCACTTTCTTCGATTGTCATGCCCTGACGCTAGCAAGAGTAAAGTAGTAAGCATATATATTTAAATTCATAATTATATAGTATTGACTGACAAACCTCTGGATCCTTCGTCTTAGCACTCATGATTTCAAGCATACGATGACACATGTAGAATGCACATACGTTGCCTTGTAGTAGTTGCTGGTTGCACTACAAAAATAGAAGTGTGATATAAGATATATGTATAGTCAGTTCGAGAGGCCAGGTTACGAAGTGTGATATAAGATTATTGTTCTGTAGCGGGTACCAAAAATTTAGTCCTGTGTCGCAGTGTAGCGCTCCGTTCCTTGTGTGTCCCTCCCCCGGCAACCTAGGTGCTAAACGGCCTACGTGATTCCAAAAAGTTATCCTCGGACATTTCAAACGAAGGAAGACTACAATAGAGTTATATATGGAGGAAATGAGCATACCTGTCGAGTAATTTTTGCACAATGGTGAAGTCGTAGTTTTTGTCGACTAGGGAATCAAGGTATATTACCTTATTCCACTTTGGTACAATGACTAAAAGGATCCAATGGTACCTATGAGTATGTCGCTATAGTCATTAAACCTAAGTTCGTGTTGCGTATAAATAACAAGTGAAATTTGTATAGCAAGTAGTAAAGCACTTACCCCTGGTTGTAGGGCACCAGTATGCAGTCCTTGTCGCGGTGAGTAAGCAATCCCCTCATTATGTACTTCTCGACGTAGGATGCGTCTTTGGTGATGCTTTTCTCAGAGATCCACTGTGGGTCGAGGAAACCCACCGGTTGTCATGATCACCGGGCTTCTTGCATCATGTATCTATACATAAGCAATGAGTTATGATATTTATTGGTATTGTGTGAATGTAGAACTTGATTGTACACATTTATAGTATCCAGCATCGTAGAAGTGAGGCGTCGAGGGTGCCGAGGTTGAATAGATCAAATAAGTCTTCGAAGCCCACGATGAAGTAGCCCGCCTTGTGGAGGAAATGGTTCTCCATGTAGCTAATGGTAAATCTAGTAGGCCGGTCTTCCCTCGCCTCGTCGGTCTACCGCATGTACCAGGGGTGCAAAGTCCCGCAAGCCAAACCAGCATGGCGTAATATTGTGTTGGAGACCAACAACATTCCGAGGGAGTACGTGCCGGGCTTATGAGGTGCCTTAATCTTCTTCGATTTGGCTTTAGCGCCTCGCGTGCTATTTGTCTTCGTGGAAGACGACTTGATACGTTTTTCTTGTTTCCTAGAGGCCTTCTGAAGTGGGGGTTGAGGTGGAGTCATCGAGGGTATTGTTGGAGAGGCATGGTCGTCGTGTGGAGATCGCGGCACTATAGGGTCAAGGGTAATGTCCTTCTTGGGCCACTGGATATAAGTGTGCAAGGCATCCCCTAGTGTTATGATCTCTTCGTTCGGGCGCTTGTCCAGCTGAAAGCATCTAGGCCACTAAAAATGGTTTTGGTAATTAATGATAATATGTGAATATGGGATTAACGTGTTTATTGAGTATTTACAAGGTTAAGTCCCATTGGTGAGTTTCATGACTTGAAGATGCATGCTAAAGGACAACATGAAGATCTACATGGCTCAAAGACAAGGTACAAGTAGTCTAGGATCCTTTTGTGTTTTACCGGTCTTAGGAGAGATGGTTGGAAGACCGGATTATAGGTTAAATGCCGTACCATTAAGAGGGGTCATGACTAGTAGCTTGATAGCATGTTCTTGTGTCATTTGGATCAATTTAGGATCATGCATGCATTTGAATTTGAATTTGGAAAGTCATCTGTGCAATTGACAGCACAATCGGTAGTACCGGAGTTTACAGGGCGGAATTACCGCTTTGCGGTATGACCGCGTATCCTTCAGCGGTACTACCATGTGTTGTTCGGACCGTCCAAAAATGACCTGATCGTGTGGTTTAAACGTGCGGTCCGAACGGCCCAATGAATCTGGGCCGTCCATGTATGTAGTCTGATCAGACTATGGTTCTCTGGACGCTCAGTGGTGCGACCGGCTAGTGGTGCAGTACTACCATAGTCCGGTCGTTCCGAATTTTATTTGGCGGTATCTAATTTTCAGAAAGACCCTTTTTGGAGCTCTTGTGCTCCCTTGGCAAACGGTAGTACTGGGTGTTTCATGGCGGAACTACGGCTTTGCGGTATGACCGCGTTTCCTTTGGCGGAACTACCGTGTGTCGTTCGGACCATTCGAAAGTTCAAGATCGTGTGGTTTAAACGTGCGGTCCGAACGGCCCATTGCATCTGAGCCATCCACATGGCTAGCTTGGTTGGGTAAGATGTTTCAAGTCTATAAAGCGGTAGTACCGGAGCTTTAGTGGTGGAACTACCGCTCCACGGTTGTTCCATTTTCTAGATGGTGGTACGTAATTTCTAGAGAAGCACCCTTTTCGGTTGAGATTGAAAACCCTGCGAACGGTAGTACCTCTCCAATGTGCGGTACGACCGGCCCGGTATGACCGCATGATAGTTGGTGGTAGTACCGCGCCGCATTTAAAATGGCTATGTCAGAGGAAGTTAATGCTCCTGTTGTAGCCGTTACAGAGCGGTTGGTGGAATGCAGTAGTACCGTATTTCGCTGGAATGTTGGGATTTCTCTCATAACGGTTGGATTTGGTTGTGGGGTTTATAAATACCCCTCCACCTGCTCAAAGACAAAGAGCAACACTTCATTTAACATCTTTAGAGCCTTGTGCATCCTCTCAACACCTACAAAACACTTGTGCATTCATTGTGAGGTGGTTGAGTTCATTCAAGTGCATTCACTCATTCTAGTTGATCCATTTGCACTTGAGTGCCGTCAAGCGAAGATCATTGGTTTATTACTCTTGGGGTTTTGCCAAACTCCTAGACGGCTTGATGGTGATCGCATGGTGATCTCTTCAAGAAGATTGTGAAGAGGCCCGGTGCCAAGATTGTGAGTGGCTTGGAGTTCACCATCTCTAGAGCGGATGAAGAACTACTGATAGTGATCGAGGGAAGGCTTAATTCGTGGAGCCGGCTTGATTTGTTCAAGCTTCCTCAATGTGGATTAGTGAAGACCGGCAAGTCTTCGATACCACGAGAAAAACTTCATTGTCTCATTTGTGGTTATTTCTTGTCTTTACTATTTCCGCATTTACATTTCTAGCTTATATCTTGTGTTGATTTGCTTAGCTAGAATTGTATCTAGTTTAGATTTAGTTTATAATTGACTTAAATTGTTAATTAGTCAAAAAGTTTAAAAATCTCCTATTCACCCCCTCTAGTCAGTTATCCTTGATCGTACACCAGCGAGGCGGCCATCAAATTATCATGTACCATATCCACCTGGACCTTGGCGTAACCCTGCGCCAGCTGGGCACCGTGTACCACTATCCCTTCCTGGCATGGATACCCCCCCCCCCCCCCCCCGCTCAGCCTCAACATAAATGGACTCAACCAGCCTTACTTGGTGCCTGCAGGGCGTGGGCACCTACAAAATGATACACAATTAGCTAAGGCGTTCTACAGGTCTATCTTTCGAGCATTCCAGAGATGTACATTACCTGGATGACGTCAATAGGTAATTGGACGTCGCCAAGTTCAGAAAGTGCAGGCGTGGACACGATGCTACTCCGATGTTGTGGGGGACTGGCTCCCAAAATCACGTGGGCGGCTTGCGACTGGTTGATGAGTTGATTTATTTGTTCCTGCAATGATGTTATCTGTCCTTGAAATTATGCACTAATATCCTCTTTCAACTGTTCCTCACGTTAGGCCTTGGATATCTTCCTGACTCCTATACGCCCTGGAGTCGTGTGGGAATCCATACCTCCAAAGTACATAAACCCCAAGGCCTCGCGTGTGACCGGGTGCTCCTTGTTTCGTAGGGACGTGGATAGTATATCCTTCTCCCTTACTGCTATCACAGACCGTTCTTAAAACAAACCATCTGTGATACGTAACACAGACGGTTTTAAATAACCATCGTCTGTGATAATCATAGGCCTCACACGGTTCTTGTGAAGAACCTTCACAAACGGTTCTTGTTAAGAACCGTCTGTGATAAGTATCACAGATGGTTCTTAACAAGAACCATCTGTGACATTCCGAGACCTCATCGACGGCCTCTGAATTATCACAGAAGGTATTTATTCTAACCCGTCTGTAATACATATCACAGACGGTTCTTAAAAATAACTGTCTGTGATATACGCCATTAAATATCAGGTCGTCCCCTCAGATCTAGATCTATCTGAAGTGAGAAATGTCTCTGATATATAAGTGTCGTAGCATAAAAAGGCTAGATAGTGGGTACGGAGTACCCTCCGTACCCTTTGTCTTGGGAGAAGGACCAGAGGGAGAACCAGAGACATATGTATGTGTTGCATTGTGTGTGTGAAAGGAGGAATGAGCCTCCTCCTTGTACAAGCCCTTGGGGCTCTATTTATAGGAGGGCAAGAAGGGACATTTGCCTTCTTGCCCTCACAATGGTAAGAGAGAGGGGGTATTTAGGTACATTTAACTAAATACGCTATACAAATTAGGTTTATACATGTATGGTATCCCCGACGGCCCACCAGTATTCCTGACGACCTTTGGGTATGGGGCAACCCTTAGTGCCCTGCTATGACAACTCCCTCGTCTGTGTGGTCTGAGGTCGCAAGGACAGGTCCCGTGGTCCCGAGGGGCGAGCGGACTCAATCCTGTCGTCCCCGGCCCCTCAGGAGTCGGGATACCCCGGGAGGCACAGGTGAACTGACGAAGGGGCCCTGGAGCCAGCCGAAGGCGGAGCACAGAGGGTGCTCCAGAGGCGGCTAGTGGTGGGGCGCCGAGGGTGTGCCGGAGAAAGATCCACGTCGGGGCCGCCTCGCCGAGGCTACATCCTCGAGGCAGGCGGTGAGCAGTAGAGAGCCCATGGGGGCGAAGTTGATGCGGAGCCGCCATGCCGAGGCATGGCCCTCGAGGCGGGTGGCGTGTCGGGGCCGCCCCGTCGAGGCTACAACCTAGAGGCGGGCGGTGAGTAGCTGTAGAGACTGTGTGGGTGAAGTTGATGTAGAGCCACCATGCCGAGGCATGGCCCTCGAGGCGAGCGGTGAACAGCGGTGGAGCTCGTGGAGGCGAAGTTGACGCGGAGCCATCACGCCGAGGCATGGCCCTCGAGGCGGGAGGCGCATCGGGGCCGCCCCGCCGAGGCTACAGCCTCGAGGCGGGCGGTGAGCGGCGGCAGAGCCTGTGTGGGCGAAGTCGACGCGGGCACCATGCCAAGGTATGGCCCTCGAGGTGGGCAGCACGTCAGGGCCGCCTCGCTGAGGCTACAGCTAGCCTCGAGGTGGGCGGTGAGCGGTGGCAGAGCCCATATGGGCGAAGTCGACGCAGAGCCACCACGCCGAGGCATGGCCCTCGAGGCGGGCGGCGCGTCAGGGCCGCCCTACCGAGGCGATAGATGTGAGGCGGGCGGCGCGTCGTGGCTATCATCACTACCTTCGTATTTGATTACTTCCTCGGTGTCATTGTTTGTGATGGTCCTACTGGGGGCCTGGTACCGTCCCCCCCTTCGACTGCGCTCAGTGGGTTGTGCTCACGACTAGAGTGGCATGGAGGGTTGATGCTCGTTTGCTTAAGGAGGCGATTGCTTATTATGATCACGTTTGGGCTTTCTTGCGGAGCTCAAGCTAGCGAGGGGGAGGAGAAGCCGAGAACGCCATCCCCAACTTTTTTTGATTGGGCTCGCTTGTGGAGCCCAAAGCTAACGAGGGGGAGAAGAAGCCGAGAACGCTGTCCCCCAACTTTTTTTTGATTGGGCTCGCCTGCGAATCCCAAAGCTAGCGAGGGAGAGGCGAAGTCGAGAACGCCGTCCCCCAACTTTTTTTGATTGGGCTCCCATGCGGAGCCCAAAGCTAGCGAGGGAGAGGCGAAGTCGAGAACACCGTCCCCCAGCTTTTTTTTGATTGGGCTCGCTTGCGGAGCCCAAAGCTAACGAGGGGGAGGCGAAGCCGAGAACGCCATCCCCTAACTTTTTTTTGATTGGGCTCGCTGGCAGAGCCCAAAGCTAGCAAGGGGGAGGCGAAGCCGAGAACACTGTCCCCCAACCTTTTTTGATTGGGCTCGCTGGCGGAGACCAAAGCAAGCGAGGGGGAGGCGAAGCCGACAATGCTGTCCCCTAACTTTTTTGATTGGGCTCGTTTGTGGAGCCCAAAGCTAGCGAGGGGGAGACGAAGCCGAGGACGCCGTCCCCCAACTCTTCCTTTTGATTGGGCTCACTGGCGGAGCCCAAAGCTAGCGAGGGGGAGGCGAAGCCGAGTACGCCGTCCCCCAACATTTTTTTTGATTGGGCTCGCTTGCGGATCCCAAAGCTAGCGAGGGGGGGCGGCCGAGAACGCCTCCCCAAAATTTTTTTGATTGGGCTTGCTTGCGGAGACCAAATCTAGCGAGGGGGAGGCAAAGCCGAGAACGCCATCCCCCAACTTTTTTTGATTGGGCAGGCTTGCGAAGCCCAAAGCTAGCGAGGGGGAGGCGAAGCCGAGAACGTCGTCCCCCAACTTTTTTGATTGGGCTCGCTTCTGAAGCCCAAAGCTAGCGAGGGAGAGGTGAAGCCGAGAACGTCGTCCCCCACCTTTTTTTCACTGGGCTCGCTTGCGGAGCCCAAAGCTAGCGAGGGGGAGGCGAAGCCGAGAACGTCATTCCCCAAGTCTTTTTTTATTGGGCTCGCTTGCGGAGCCCAAAGCTAGCGAGGGGGATGCAAAGTCGAGAATGTCGTCCCCCAACTTTTTTTGATTGGGCTCGCTGGCAGAGCCCAAAGCTAACGAGGGGGAGGCGAATCCGAGAACGCCGTCCCTCAACTTTTTTTTTGATTGGGCTTGCATGCAGAGCCCAAAGCTAGCAGAGGGGAGGCGAAGCCGAGAACGCCGTCCCCTAAATTTTTTGATTGGGGTCGCGTCCGGAGCCCAAAGCTAGTGAGGGGGAGGTGAAGCTGAGGACGCCGTCCCCTAACTTTTTTGATTGGGCTCGCTGGCAGAGCCCAAAGCTAGCGAGGGGGAGGCAAAGCCGAGGACGCCGTCCCCTAACTCTTCTTTTTGATTGGGCTCGCTGGCGGAGCCCAAAGCTAGTGAGGGGGAGGCGAAGCCGAGAACGCCGTCCCCCAATATTTTTTTGATTGGGCTCGCTTGCGGAGCCCAAAGCTAGCGAGAGGGAGGCGAAGCCGAGAACGCCGTCCCCCAATATTTTTTTTGATAGGGCTCGCTTGCGGAGCCCAAAGCTAGCGAGGGGGAGGCGAAACCGAGGACGCCGTCCCCCAACTTTTTTTGAATGGGCTCGCTTGTGAAGCCCAAAGCTAGCGAGGGGGAGGCTAAGCCGAGAACGTCGTCCCCCAACTTTTTTTGATTGGGCTCGTTTGTGGAGCCCAAAGCTAGCGAGGGAGAGGTGAAGCCGAGAACGCCGTCCCCCAACTTTTTTTGATTGGGCTCGCTTGCGGAGCCAAGCTAGCGAGGGGGGGCGGCCGAGAACACCGCTCCCAAGTCTTTTTACTAGGCTCGCTTATGAGCCCAAAGCTAGCGAGGGGAGGCGGCCGAGAACGCCGGCCCCCAACTTTTTTTTTGATTGGGCTGCCAGCAGAGCCCAAAGCTAGCGACGGGGAGGGGCGGCCGAGAACGCCGCCCCCAACTTTTTGATTGGGCTGCATGCGAGCCAAAGCTAGCGAGGGGAGGCGGCCGATAACGCCGCCCCTAACTTTTTTGATTGGGCTCGCTTGCGGAGCCCAAAGCTAGCGAGGGGAGGTGAAGCCGAGGACGCCGTCCCCAACTCTTTTTTTTTGACTGGGCTCACTTGCGGAGCCCAAAGCTAGCGAGGGGCAGGTGAAGCCGAGAACGCCGTCCCCAAACATTTTTTTGATTGGGCCCGCTTGCGGAGCCCAAAGCTAGCGAGGGGGGGGGGGGCGAAGCTAAGAACATCGTCCCCCAATATTGTTTTTGATTGGGCTCGCTTGCGGAGCTTAAATCTAGAGCCTAAAGCTAGCGAGGGGGAGGCGAAGCCGAGAACGCCGTCCCCCAACATTTTTTGATTTGGCTCGCTGGTATAGCCCAAAGCTAGCGAGGGGGAGGCGAAGCCGAGAACCCATCCCCTAACTTTTTTGATTGGGCTCGCTTGCGGAGCCCAAAGCTAGCGAGGGGGAGGTGAAGCCGAGGACGCCGTCCCCGAACTCTTTTTTTTGATTGGGCTCGCTTGCAGAGCCCAAAGCTAGCGAGGAGGAGGCGAAGCCGAGAACGCTGTCCCCCAACATTTGTTTGATTGGGCTCGCTTGCGGAGCCGAAAGCTAGCGAGGGGGAGGCGAATCCGAGAACACCGTCCCCCAACATTTTTTTGATTGGGCTCGCTTGCGGAGCCCAAAGCTAGCAAGGGGGAGGCGAAGTCGAGAACACCGTCCCCCAACTTTTTTTGATTGGGCTCGCTTGCGAAGCCCAAAGCTAGTGAGGGGGAGGCGAAGTTGAGAACGCTGTCCCCCAACTTTTTTGATTGGGCTCGATTGCGGAGCCCAAAGCTAGCGAGGTGGAGGCGAAGCTGAGAATACCGTCCCACAACTTTTTTTGGTTGGGCTCGCTTGCGGAGCCCAAAGCTAGCGAGGGGGAGGCGAAGCTGAGAACGCCGTCCCCCAACTTTTTTTTTGATCGGGGTCGCTTGCAGAGCCCAAAGCTAGCGAGGGGGAGGCGAAGCCGAAAACGCCGTCCCCCAACTTTTTTTTTGATTGGGCTCTCCTGCGGAGCCAAAAGCTAGCGAGGGGGAGGCGAAGCCGAGAACGCCGTCCCCCAAGTTTTTTGATTGGGCTCACTTGTGGAGCCCAAAGCTAGCGAGGGGGAGGCGAAGCCGAGAACGCCGTCCCCTAACTTTTTTGATTTGGTTCGCTTGGAGAGCCCAAAGCTAGTGAGGGGGAGGCGAAGCCGAGAACGCCGTCCCCCGACTTTTTTTGATTGGGCTCGCTCGTGGAGTCCAAAGCTAGCAAGGGGGAGGCGAAGCTGAGGACGCTGTCCCTCAAAAATTTTTTTTGATTGGGCTCAGTTGCGGAGCCCAAAGCTAGCGAGGGGGAGGCGAAGCCTAGAACGCCGTCCCCTAACTTTTTTTTGATTGGGCTCGCTTGCGGAGCCCAAAGCTAACGAGGGGGAGGTGAAGCAGAGAACGCCGTCCCCCAACTCTTTTTGATTGGGCTTGCTTGCGGAGCCCAAAGCTAGCGAGGGGGAGGCGAAGCCGAGAACGGCTTTCCGTAAGTCTTTTTTTATTGGGCTCGCTTGCGGAGCCGAAAGCTAGCGTGGGGGAGGCGATGCCGAGAATGCCGTCCCCCAACTTTTTTTTGATTGGGCTCGCTTGTGAAGCCCAAAGCTAGCAAGGGGTTGGCGAAGCCGAGAACGCCGTCCCCCAACTTTTTTTTGATTGGGCTCGCTTGCGGAGCCCAAAGCTAGTGAGGGGGAATCTAAGCCGAGGATGCTGTCCCCCAACTTTTTTGATTGGTCTCGCTTGCGGAGCTCAAAGCTAGCGCGGGGGAGGCGAAGCCGAGGACGCCGTCCCCCAACTCTTTTTGATTGGGCTCGCTTGTGGAGCCTAAAGCTAGCGAGGGGGAGGCAAAGCCGACGACGCCGTCACCCAACTCTTTTTTTTTATTGGGCTCGCTTGCGGAGCCGAAAGCTAGCGAGGGGGAGGCGAAGCCGAGAACGCCGTCCCCCAACTTTTTTTTGATTGTGCTCGCTTGCGCAGCCCAAAGCTAGCGAGGGGGAGGCGAAGCTGAGAACGTCGTCCCCCAACCTTTTTTGATAGCAAGGGGGAGGCGAAGCCGAGAACGCCATCCCCCAACTTTTTTTTTGATTGGGCTCGGTTGCAGAGCCCAAAGCTAGCGAGGGGCAGGCGAAGCCGAGGACGCCGTCCCCCAACTTTTTTTTGATTGGGCTCGCTTGCGGAGCCCAAAGCTAGCGAGGGGGAGGCGAAGCTGATGACGCGGTCTTCCAACTTTTTTTGATTGGGCTCGCTTGCGGAGCCCAAAGCTAGCGAGGCGAAGCTGATGATGCCGTCCCCCTACTTTTTTTTGATTGGGCTCGCTTGCAGAGCCCAAAGCTAGCGAGGAGGAGGCGAAGCCGAGAATGCCGTCCCCCAACTTTTTTTGATTGGGCGCGCTAGTAGGGCCCAAAGCTAGCCAGGGGGAGGCGAAGCCAAGAACACCGTCCCCCGTAAATATGTTTTTTGGTTTTTGACACCCGAAGGAATAAGAGTGTTGGTGCTTGATTCGAGAGGTGCCCTCGTCGAGACGAGGTCTTATATACGTGGCGACTAGGGTCCTCGCACGCCTGAGTGTGACGTGAAACATCTCTCCGCTGAGGTGAGGGCCTCGAGACGGGCGGTGAGCAGCGGTAGAGTCCGTGTGGGCGAAGTCGACGTGGGGCTGCCAGACCGAGGCGATGTGAAAAACGACTCCGCCAAGGAGGGGTCCTCGAGGCGGGAGACTCCCTAGTCGCCGAGGCGGGGCCTCTGGAATGACTAGGGTTGCGCGTTTGAGCGCGATGTGAAAAATATCTCCGCCAAGGAGGGGTCCTCGAGGCGAGAGACTCCCTAGTCGCTGAGGCGGGGCCTTCGGAATGATGGGTTGTGCGTTTGAGCGCGATGTGAAAAATGTCTTCACCAAGGAGGGGTCCTCGATGCGGGACACTCCCTAGTCGCCGAGGCGGGGCCTCCGGAACGACTAGTGTTGCGCGTTTGAGCGCGATGTGGATAATGTCTCCGCCAAGGAGGGGCCCTCGAGGCGGGAGACTCCCTTGTCACCGAGGAGGGGCCTCCGGAACGACTAGGGTTACGCGTTTGAGCGTGATGTGAAAAATGTCTCCGTCGAGGAGGGTTCCTCGAGGTGGAAGACTCCCTAGTCGCCGAGGCGGGGCCTCCGGAACGACTAGGGTTGCGCATTTGAGCGCGATGTGAAAAATGTCTCTGCCAAGGAGAGGTCCTCGAGGTGAGAGACTCCCTAGTCACCGAGGCGGGGCCTCTGGAATGACTAGGGTTGCGCGTTTGAGCGTGATGTGAAAAATGTCTCTGCCGAGGAGAGGTCCTCAAGGCGGAAGACTCCCTAGTCGCTGAAGCGGGGCCTCTGGAACGACTGGGTCTTTACGGGATTTTTTTTATACTTCACCCACGGGGGTGAGTTAGTGTGCACCGGGGCTCGGAGCCATGCGCGCCGTCTTGTTTATACACTTCACACCCCGGAGGGTGAGTTAGTGTGCACCGGGGCTCAGAGCCATGTGCGGCGTCTTGTTTATACAATTCACACCCCGGAGGGTGAGTTAGTGTGCACCGGGGCTCGGAGCCATGCACGGCGTCTTGTTTATACACTTCGCACCCCGGAGGGTGAGTTAGTGTGCACCGGGGCTCGGAGCCATGCGCGGCGTCTTGTTTATACACTCGTGCCTGCGGAGGGCATCAGTGTGCGCCAGAGCTCGGGGCCATGCGCGGCGTCTTATTTATACACTTCACACTCTGGAGGGTGAGTTAGTGTGCATCGGGACTCAGAGCCATGCGCGGCATCTTGTTTGTACACTTCACACCCCGGATGGTGAGTTAGTGTGCACCGATGCTGGGGCCATGCGTGGCGTCTTTGTTGCCACGGTGATAGGCTTATTGATGTTGCCATCCTTGTGGGCTTTTGCTGCACACTCCGGAGAGTGAGCTAGCGTGCGCCGGGGCTCAGGGCCATGCGCGGCGTTTTTTTTTCAAAGATGAAGGTGTCGAAGCCCCTTCTTGGACGAGGCACACTTTGCATCTGGGCCGAAGCCCTTCCTTGCTCGGCTTTCTTTTTCGTTCAAAGCCTCGTAAATATCTGGGCCGAAGCCCATATTTGACCGAAGGCCACCCTCTTGAGGCGATGAGGTCCTCCGCGCGAGGTTGGCTTCACGGTGGCCCACGGTGGCTGTGCTTCGGCTTTTTTTTTCCAGGAAATGGTTGCCTTTTATTTGAGTGGGGCAAAGGCCTTTTTGTTTGAGCATACAAAAAGCCATATGCTACTAGTGTCGACCGGCGAGGCGGTGAGGGCCATAAGGGGCCCCTCAGGTGAGGCGAGGCAGGCACGAGGGCTCTCCGGAGGCGGGTGCCGGGGTGGTGGCGGCCTCGAGGCAGCTCGGGCATGAGGCGGAGGTGGCCCGCGAGGGGCCTCGAGCCGGCGAGGCAGGCACCATGAGGGGCGGGCATGAGGCGGAGGCGGAGGCGGCCCGAGGGTTCTCCAGCGATGGCTGTTGGGGTGGTGGCGGCCTTGAGGGGTAGCATGGGCGTGAGGCGGAGGTGGCCCGCGAGACGCTCCTCGGGCGCGAGGTGGAGGCGGCCCGCGAGGGGCTCCTCGGGCGCGAGACGGAGGCAGCCCAAGGGTTCTCCGGCGATGGCTGTTGGGTTGGTGGTGGCCTCAAGGCGAAGTGCTTTGCACGCTCCGGAGCTGCGCCGAATGCGGACGAGGTGGCGTTGAGGTGGAGGAGCTCGGGGCTGAGGCGGAGACGGCCTGCGAGGCGCTCCTCGGGCGTGAGGCGGAGGTGGCCCGCGAGGGGCTCCTCGGGCGTGAGGCAGAGGCGGCCCGAGGGTTCTCCGGCGATGGCTGTCAAGGTGGTGGTGGCCTCGGCGCAGTGCCAGTTCTCGAGCCCCGCCGAATGCGGACGAGGCGGCGCCGAGGTGGAGGAGCTCTTGGCTGAGGTGGTGCCGTTGGAGGTTAACGAGGCTGGGGGGCACACCTGAGGGGGCCAAGTCGTTGCCGAAGGGGCCTCTGACAGGTGTCTCGTTGCCGAAGTGCGCACGAAGGGGTGCGTTCGGGCTGGGACTGGTATGGGGTTGGTTTCTTCTGCTAATGGTGGGATAATTATGGCCGGCATGGGAGGGGCCTTGATCGTGTGTTTTTTTTTTGGCGAAGGTGCCGATGGGGGCTTCTACTGTGTTTTTGCTTTGGCCTATGGTGCTGATGGGGGGATGGGGGGCTTCGGCCATGTTTTTTTTTGCTTTGGTCGAAGGTGCTGATGGGGGGATGGGGGGCTTCGGCCATGTTTTTGCTTTGGCCGAAGGTGCTGATGGGGGGATGGGGGGCTTCGGCCAAAGGTGAGGATATCTTCACGGCTCCTCTCATGTAGCTTCTTGTTCGATCCGCACGGACGACGCCAACTGTCGTAGCATAAAAAGGCTAGACAGTGGGTACGGAGTACCCTCCGTACCCTTTGTCTTGGGAGAAGCATCAGAGGGAGAAGCCAAAGACATATGTATGTGTTACATTGTGTGTATGAATGGAGGAATGAGCCTCCTCCTTGTACAAGCCCTTGGGGCTCTATTTATAGGAGGACAAGAAGGGACATTTACCTTATTACCCTCACAATGTTGGGAGAGAGAGGGTATTTAGGTACATTTACCTAAATACGCTATACAAATTAGGTCTACACATGTATGGTATCCCCGACGGCCCACTGGTATTCCTGACAACCTTAGGGCGCAGGGCACCCCTTAGTGCCCCGCTACGACAATAAGCGACTGCTTTGAAGGAGGCGGTCGACTCTGGGGCGCGTTTGGTGAAAGAAATATTGTAGATTTTCAAGTGTGCTTGTATTTATATTTGTTCTTGGTGATCTAATGTTAGTATTCCTTTGTATCTGATGCGACTGCTTTGAAGAAGATGGCGAGTACGGCTAAGAAAGCAACAAAGCCCATCATGAAGGATATATGATCTTTTTTTCGGTTGTCGTCCACGCAGCATGAGGTGATGCAACAATAGCCACGGCCTACTTCATCGAAGCTAACACACTCTCTTGGCAAACATGCTTCTTGAACTCGCAGGGGCTGGCCATACCGTGATTGTATTCATTTGCATTCTCTGGCTGGTCGGTATGACCAGCCCCTGCGAGTTCAAGAAGCTTGGCTGCCAGGAGAGTGTGTGTTCGATGAGGTTGGTCGTGGCTACTGTCTCATCCTCCTCATGTTGTGTGGACGACCAAAAAAATCATGCTTTGTGGTAGGCTTGGTTGCTTTCTTAGCGTACTCGCCGTCTTCTTCAAAGCAGCCGTGTTTATCAGAGACGGTTCTTGTTAAAAACCGTCTGTGATACACATCACAGACAGTTCTAATTAACAATCGTCTGTGATAAATAAACATCATAGACGGTTATTTTTGCTAACCGTCTTTGATAATTATATATCACAGACTGTTGTAGTTTATAACCGTCTGTGATACATATCACAGACGGTTTATTCTACTAAACCGCCTGTGATAGTTCTATAGCCAAAAAAAATATTCGCACACCAGCATAAGTAGGGCCAATTCTGAGCTTTCTCATCTTCTTCTAGTAATTGAGCTCAGCTCTTTCTCATTCTAGTCTCACCTCACCTCATCTCCTCCTCTTGAGTGAGGGCCATATGTCTGAAGCGTTGAGCTCACTGAATCAGAGGGCCCTAGTGGTAGCCACTACTAGGCGGGTGGATTGCCCTAACTGCCGTGTGCAAGCAAATGTGTTCTATGCCAACATCGAGGGAAATACTGGTCGGGTTTTTTACAAATGTCCTTATTTCTCAGTAAGTAAACTTGAGTTTGATTTCTTACGGTTTGGATGTTTCTCCAGTAGCTATGAAATGTGTATGATGTTTTGGTGTTTGTACGGTTCTGTAGGCTGGAGGATGTCAATATTTCCAGTGGGCAAACACCAAGGACAGAAAAAGGGAGCGCAGCAATACAGGGCAAAGGATGGTTCTGGGCTGGAGCAGATAATGGAAGTTGTGCTGGAGAAGAGGCTAAACATGCTGGAGTTGAAGATGCAGCGCATTCTGGACCATATCAAGTGGCTGGAGAAGATTGTGTGTACGTGTGTATCATTGTTGTAATTTATGGCATATTTGTGAAGTAGTTGGTTTCCTGTAGTAGTATGCAAAATATCACAGACGGTTCCAACCACAAACCATTTGTGATACATATCACAGATGGTTATATTTAAAAAACCGTTTGTGAAATATGTATTATCACAGACAATTCTTATTAATAAACGTCTGTGATAATTATATATCACAGACGGTTTTTTCCACTAAACCGCCTGTGATAGTGTTCAACATAGACAATTACTTAACTTTAAACTGTATTTTTTATATCATTTTTTGGATTTACATATGGCCAAACAGTGTGGCCAGTTGCTTCTTACAAAATTTTTTAAAAAAGTAGAAATAATAAAAGATCAAGTTTTTCTAGTGGCCCAAGTAGCCTGCTATCTCCGTTATCAAACCTTTGTAGGCGACGTCATCGGCATCGGAGGATTTAGGATCAGTGCAGGTAGCCTAAAACACTTCCAACCGTTGACGTGATCGTTCCATACTCGCTCAAAGAAGCTCCTCCTGAGAAGCCAAGTAGAAAAGTGCCCATAGGCCCTCTTCTCTTGCTTGAGAGGTTTCGGCTTGGTCGACTCGGTCGCTCGCCGCTCGATGTCGCATTCCAAGTGACGGTAATCCTCATGCAGACGTGCAACCTCTTGCTCGAGGACTACACTGATGGCGAGGTTAGCTCGCTGAGGCAGAGGAGGTTGTGTAGACGGCACAACATTGCCATCACGTGTCCCGGCATAACCTCCGCCGGAGGAGGGAGGACACTGTAAACACAGTGTGCTTCCGCAGCTTTCGCTAGCGTACGGTCGGCGAGGTGCTCGTATAGGATAGCCAGGTAGGCCATCAATGCCGGTGTCAGAAGAGTGGAGAACCATTTTGTTTGTGCTTGAGAGTAGAGCGATGTGTGAGGAGTACGGTGGCAGATGATCTCATTTGTGCTTGATAGTAGAGCGATGTGTGAGGAGTACGGTAGTGGATGATCATTCTTATAAAACATGCAAGGAGTAACGTCGACGCGGGAGACGAAGAGACACATTGTGCGAGAGGCGAAGCGGCATTGAACATATCACAGACACTTCCGACCACAAATCGTCTGTAATACAAAATTATGACAGACGGTTCTTGTTAAGAACCGTTTGTGAATTATCACAGACGGTTATATTTAAAACCCGTCTGTGATATTTATTAATATCACAAACGGTTCTTTACAAGAACCATTTGTGATATTTCACAGACGGTTTTAAACATAAACTGTTTGTGATAATAATAAATATCACAGACGGGTTTTAAATATAACCATTTGTGATAACTTCACGGACGGTTTTAAACATGACCGTCTGTGATATTACATCTTCACAGACAGTTTTTACCACAGCTAGTAACACAGACGTGCGCTAAACCAAAACCACATGTGATTGTCTTTAATACGGACAGTTCCGGGAAACCATCTGTGATGAGGCGTCCAAGATAGCCCCTAAAGTGCTCATTTGGTTATGACCCCTAAAGTCAAGAATAACAAGAGGAAGAGCAAAGAAGCTGCAAGTGTGCCATCTATAAAGAAGAAATATAATAAACAAGGACCTGAATTGGCTTCTTTCTTTTGTAAGAATGCTGGTCACGTAAAGAATGATTGTACCAAATATCATTCTTGGCATGCTAAGAAAGGTACAATTCTTGCTATGGTTAGCTCTGAGATTAACTTAACTTTTGTACCTGAACACACTTGGTGGTTAGACTCCGGTGCAACATCTAACATCAGTGTGTCCATGCAAGGTTACTTGAACTGCCGAAAGCTAAGTGTTGTTGAAAGATTCATTTATGTAGGCAATGGCAAGAAGGTGGAAGTTGAGGCTATAGGCACATTTAGGTTGCTGTTAAAGATAGGATACTACCTGAATTTGAAAGAGACTTATATTGTACCGTCTTTTAGGCGGAATTTGGTTTCTACTCCTGTATTGGACAAATCAAGTTATAATTGTTCTTTCGGAAATGGTTTATTTAGTCTTTTTCAGAACTCCAATCAAGTTGGCACCGATTCTTTAATTTGGCATGACAACCTGTATTTCCATGATACTATTCACTTATAAAATGAAGTCCTGCATACGGTTTCTCGTGGTATAAAGAGAAAATTTACAAATGAGAAATCAAGTTCCTTGTGGTATAAGCGTTTAGGTCATATCTCCATGCAAAGAATTAAGAGGCTTGTGTTAGAAGAAATTTTAGATCCCCTGGATTTCACAGATTTCAACATTTGTGTTAATTGTATTAAGGGGAAACAAACAAACATAAGGAAGTTAAGTGCTAATAGAGTTTCAGATATCTTAGAACTGATACATACGGATATCTACGGCCCATTCCCTGCGGCTTCTTGGAATGGCCAAAGGTATTTTATCACGTTCATAGACGACTTGTCGCGATATGGTCATATTTATCTTATTCATGAGAAGTCACAGTCCCTAGATATATTCAAAAAATTTAAGGCTGAGGTGAAACCAACTTGACAAAAGAATTAAGGCCGTTCGATCTGATCGTGGTAGCGAATACTATGGCAGAAATGACGGATCAGGTGAACAACGTCCTGGACATTTTGCTAAATTACTAGAGGAATGCAGAATCGTCCCTCAGTATACCATGTTGGGATCTCCTAGCATGAACAGTGTTGCTGCGAGGCAAAATAGCACTCTTAAGGATATGGTGAGGAGTATGATTAGTCACTCTACCTTACCAGAGTCTCTCTAGGGAGAAGCATTACAAATTGCAGCTTATTTACTCAACAGAGTATCAACTAAGGTGACTAACAAAACCCCGTACGAACAATTGACAGACAAAAAGCCTAGCATCAGGCATGTACGTACATGGGGATGTCCATCCGACGCACGACCGTACAAGCCTAATGAGAGAAAATTGGACTCAAGAATTGTTAGTAGTTATTTTGTTAGTTATTATAAATGATCAAGGGGTTATAAATTCTATGATCCCACTACTACGATAATTTTGTAAACGGGAAATGCCCGGTTCTTTGAGGATGTTGATTTGGGGGGGGGGGTTATGGTTAGGAACATTAATTTTGAAGAAGTTTCTGAAAGGGATTTATTTCCTCTTCCTTTGGTTATTCCTAATAATGATCGGGACCAGGTTAATTTACTTGATATTATTGAGAAAAATGCAAATCAAAATAATGTCTATGAGGTTCCTCCACAAAATGATGTTCCTACATAAGAACAAACTCATTGTGATGACCTCTCTCGGGTATTCAAGGAAAATGCTCCCAGGGGAGCACTTTGAGGTCCGGAAGGACCATAAATTTTTTTTTGCAACCGGTACTACCGGTAGTACCGCACGGCATACCCAGGGAGGAGGTCCGGCCTCTGTGTACTGAGCCAGTCCCAGGAGAACCGATGCTAGCTCACACAGAACACTTAGGTATAATCACAAGCATAGGGCCAAATAATAGATGAAGCAGACAAATTAAACCTTGCATTAAACAAGACCTTATGGTCAAAGCTTGCTTACAGAAGTTAGCCAACTTGGGCTTACAAAACCGACAAAAGGAGAACCTTTACAGCAAAAACACAAAACACTTCCAAGCCATCCGGCAAGCCCACAGGCTGTCGAGTGGAGGACGTCCTAGGCAGCCGGGTTGTCAAAGTACTCCTCGAAGAGGTCTGAGCATCCCTGCACTGGTTCATCTTTGACCACTTCTTTAACACAGGGCTTAAAGCCATGAGTACTTTGAATGCACCTAGCAAATCGCAGGGAGCAATTATGCAAGTAATATTCATGCATTGGCTTATCAATGAGAGGTGTAGGGTTAGTTGCAAAAAGTAAAGTTTGACAGTAAATAACATGTATAGATTGAAAAGCCCACATTGAAACAATAATACATAAGTACATTTGCTTGAAAAGAGGGGGAGTGAGCACCAACTCACTTCCCAAGCCACTTGGGGGAGGTCTGACCGCACCCACGACCAGGGCCTCTCCCAAGACCACTCTAGAGTACCCACTCCAGAGCTCCCAAGACCACTTGGGGGAGGTCTGGTCGCACCCACGACCAGGACCTCTCCCAAGACCACTCTGGAGTACCCACTCTAGAGCTCCCAAAGACCTCCCTAGGGCTCTAAGATCTCCTCTGAGCACCCACTCAAGAGCTCATTGGACAACCCTAGGGTTCACAAGACCTCCATGGCTAACCATAGACATCACGAGCACTCGGAGCCACCCAGAATACTCGCCGATATCCACAATCAACCCTGGACCACAAGTTTTAGCAAAGTCTACCCCTTGCACCATTTTCACCGGGCAATGTCCATGACCAAGGACTTGGCTATTCGAATAGATTGATACTCTGCAGAGGTGTACAACTTTACCCACAATTCACGACCTCTCTAGCGGGTCGGGTTCCCGTCGGAACCCTTGCTCACTTCCGAAGGTGAGCAGTCTAGAGAGCGTGACAAGGCCTTTACAAAGCTCTGTCGTGACCTGACCTGCCCGCTAAGGTTTCGCCGTCCTAAAAAGGAACCTGGCCCCTCTTGCGCCATGCAAATCAGCACGCACCACCACAACAGAAACATGTCACAACATTACTAATTATTTAGCCCAGACCACCCCCATAAAGTGATCTTGTGGTTGCACTCAAAGGCCCAGATCAACAGAACACAAAGTTAAGTCCTTAATGCTGCTTAGGCAAGACTTCCACAACCCAAAGTGCACAGCACCCACTACTCACTTCCTGCCTTCTTGCCCAAGCATAAAACAATTTTGTGATTAACCCTGCCAAAAGACCACCCAGTCTTGGCACAACCAAATTTTAACAAAGTGGCCTTGCACCATAATCAACACAACTTATGGCATCCCACCATAGTTGCTTAATCAGTGGCACCAACCACAGGTTCCATAGTTCAATTAGTCAAGATTATTATTGAAGAAGCATGATCCACAAGACCCACGGTTCTAAAAGCAGGACTAAGCATAAACCTACGGCCCCAGGTTGGCAATATCAAAAGATGCCAACTAAATAACCCAATCTAGGTGTCCAAGGTGAACATGACAACATGTCCAGCACAAACTTCAAGGATGGCATATTATCAAGTGGGGAAATAACTACTGCCCAAATATTTCTTATGAAAGTAGCCATGCATGATAAGGTAAAACAAAATACGTTTAAAAGTTCAGCTCAATATGATCAAGGAGTTTGCGACTTGCCTTCGTTAAGCAGTGGTGAGCCTTCAAAAGAAACTGCTGGGTCCAAGAACTCCTCCTCAAACTCGGGATCTACACGTTCGCCAAAGAACCAAATAAGCAAACCAGCTCCAAGCAAAGAACTTAAAAGAAGACTTAAAAAGAGCTTAAACAAACTCAAACAAAAACCAAGAAGCAAGAGGTCCTGGCTGAGAGGGGAGGTCCAACCCGAAAGAGGGTGGTCCTTGCAAAGGGATCCGCAGGAACCAACAGGGAGGCCTTCTTGGCGATGCAGAGGTGATGGAGTAGCCTCAAAGAACTCCTTGGTGTGGTCTCGAGCAAGGAGAAAACCAGACGGGAGCAAGGAAGTTGGAAATGAGCAAAAAGGTGACAAAGGGAGGCATGCCCAGGCTATTTATAGCCGAAGCTGGCAGAGAAATAACAAGGGGCTTGAGCAAAACGTGTCAATGATCAGTGGTAGCTAGGACAAGGTTAGGACAGGGTAGGTCACCAAAAGAATAAAACAAAGTACCCCAGATGTGACTGTATTTAATGTGGTAGGACAGCCATTAAATGCGCACAAAGTTTTGAGGCAGGAGAATTGAGAAGAGTGAGCAAGGCTGACAAGTGGGGCCAGTCAAACTCAAAAGAACAGATCAGTCAAAGGATTGGTCTCAGCCGCAAGGGAGGTCTTTGCAAAAGACCAGGGGTCCTGACCCCTAAGGGGAGGTCCTGACGGTCGGATCAAATCAAGGGGAGGTCGGGACGGTTAAGATCTCCAAAGGGGAGGTCCTAATGGTCAGATCTAACAAAGGGGAGGTGAGCGATAGCGAGATAAGGAGCGGGAGAAGTGGGAGCCATTGGATTTCAATCGAACGGCCCAAAGTGATTGGGTCGTTCGGACCATCCAGAGCTAACGCTAGATCTCAGCCCTTGAACTGGATCGGACGATCCAAAATGGTTAGGACGTTCGGACCGGCCGAACGTCTCTGCAGATCGGACCGTCCAGCAAAGATCTGAGGGCTCAGATAGGGTGGGACGTTCGGACCATCCGAACGTCTCAACAAGATCAAACCGTCCAATGCAAATCGAACAGTACACAAGCGATAGAGGTCTGGATCAAGCGGAAGGCTCAAACGGACGCGAGGGAGGTCCAAGCAAGCGAGGAGGAGGTCCTAAAGGACACAGGGAGGTCTTGAAGGACACGGGGAGGTCCAAATAAGTGAGGAGGAGGTCCTAAAGGACACAGGGAGGTCCAAATAAGTGAGGAGGAGGTCCTAAAGGACACAGGGAGGTCCAAATAAGTGAGGAGGAGGTCCTAAAGGACACAGGGAGGTCCTGAAGGACACAGGGAGAGATCTGGGCACAAGGAGTGTCTAAGCAAGGGAGAGGTCCAGAAGGGGGAATTCAACCCAAAGTTTAGATTTCAGAGATCAAGGATATTTGAAACACAAACCCAAGCAGGGAACCACTCGGGGTGGTTGTGACCCAAAGAGGGAGGTCAACCAAAGGTAGATTCAAACAGAGATGGAGGTCTAAACCTTAAAGAGATTCAAACCAACAAAGGAAATCTAGATTAAAAGAGAAGGAAAGATCCAAGCTCAGAGGAGGTCCAAAGAATCTCCAAGGAGGTCCTATGAGCACAGAGGAGGTCCAGAGGACTTAGAAGAGGTCCTATGAACACAGAGGAGGCCCAACGGACTAAAACGAAGGGCACACAGAGCACACAAAGGAAAGAGAGCTAAAACCAGAGAGCACCGGAGAACCTCAAAAGGACCAAGAACACAAACCAAAAGACTTAGTTGATGTTTGGTTAGGTCAAGTTAAACTCCCAAATTTCCAAAATCCCAAGTTAAGCTTGAGCATGCGAATAAACCAAATAGTTCCTTTTTAGCTTTGAAAACGGCAAGAACTCTTAGGAAAATCGGGACGTTACACTCATCAACCTCAAGAATCAGTGCCATTAAGGAGATCCACTATAGAAAGAAGAAGTGCAATCTCTAATGATTACATTATCTTTCTTCAGAAAAATGAGGCTTGTAATGAAATTTTGGGAGAAGATCCTATCAATCTCCAAAAGGCCCTACAAAGCCCAAATTTAGTTAATTGGATCAATACCATGAATAAAGAGTTAAAATCCATGAAGGACAATGATGTTTGGGATCTTGTCCCATTGCTAGAAAGAAAGAAACCCATTGATTGCAAATGGATATTTAAGACCAAACAGGATTGGAAAGGCAATGTGGAAAGATATAAGGCTCGTCTTGTTGCAAAAGGATATACTAAAAAAAGCATAGACTATAAAGAAACTTTCTCTTCGGTTTCTTTGAAAAACCTTTTTAGGGTCAATATGGCACTTGTGGCACATTTGATCTTGAGCTTCATCAAATGGATGTAAAAACAGCGTTTCTAAATAGAAACATTAATGAAACGATTTATATGGAGCAACCAGAAAACTTTGTTGTTGGTGACCCGAAGCAAATGGTATATAAATTAAAGAAATCCATCTATGGGCTCAAACAGGCTTCTCGGCAATAGTACCACAAATTTCATGAAGTTATTATCTCATTTAGTTTTGAGGTAAATACAGTTAAGGATTGTGTGTATCATAAATTAAGTGGGAGTAAATTCATATTTTTGGTTCTGTATGTTGATGACATTTCACTTGCATGTACCGATATAAGTCTGTTGCATGAAACCAAGGGTTTTCTCGCTAAAAATTTTGAGATGAAGGATCTTGGTGATAATTCTTTTGTATTAGGAATTCAAATATACCAAGATCGCTCTCAATGTATACTTGGATTATCACAAAAGAACTATATCGATAAGGTATTGCAAAGATTTGGCATGCAGAACTGTAAACCTTTAGATACCCCTCTGGCCAAAGGTGAAAAATTCAGTCTTAGTCAATGTCCCAAGAATGATTTTGAGGCTAAGAAAATGCAAAGCATCCCCTATTCATCTTTGATAGGGAGCTTGATGTATGCTCAAGTTTGCACTAGACCATATATAGCATATATTATTGGAATGCTAAGCAGGTATTTAAGCAATCTAGGATTGAATCATTGGGTCGCAGCAAAACGGGTGTTGCGGTATTTGCAAAAGACGAAGGATTTCATGCTCACATATAGGAAGTCGGATCAGTTGGAGATCATTAGGTATTCTGATTTTGATTTTGCTAGTTGCCAAGATACTCACAAATCCACTTTAGGTTACATTATCTACTTGGTGGAGGTGTGGTTTCTTGGAAAAGTGCTAAACAGTCACTCGTTACCCCATCCACAATGATAGCTGAGTATGTTGCTGGCTATGAGGCTTCAAATCATAGGATATGGTTGCAAAATTTTGTCACAGGGCTGCAAATTTTGGATCAAGTCGATAGACCGCTAAAGTTATATTGTGACAACAAGTCTGCAGTTATGTATTCTAATAACAACAGGAGCTCATCAAAGTCTAAGCATATAGACATCAAGTTTCTAGTTGTGAAAGAAAGAATTCAGAGTAGTAAATTATCAATTGAGCATATAGGTACAGACTCCATGATTGTGGATCCGTTCACTAAAGGGTTGACACCTAAAGTGTTCAATGATCATGTTGCTCGTATGGGTGTGGTTTCACCTGAGGAATTCAGTTCTAGTGGGAGTTTGTAATTTCTTTTATGCTCATGTGATGATACCAATTTGGTGTAAAGACCTTCAGTTATACTCTCTAGAGAAATAAAATTTATGTTCTTTTACTCTGAATTCATATCATCTCATTTGGTTCTGAGAAAATGTTTTGATCTCATAAGGAATAAAGTTGGACCAATTGGAAATAGGCATGTTATGATCACATCACATGTAATTTCCATGCTACACATCCATATTTGATCCATGTCGTTCTTTTATGTTGACATATGTGACCATTGATGGGTTGAGTTACTCTTTAAAGTGACAAAGACCGCTTTAATCCTATGTTGATATAATTTATAGACCGGATTGGTTTAAAGATGTTCATGACATAGATAGCATTTTTGGAGCTCATAAAGTTTTTATGTATTTACTCATTTAGTCCAAGTGGAAGATTGTTGGATTATTTTCCTATTATGTGGACCTACACGAGTTTAATACATATTAGCTATCTATAATTGGTTGGCTCAAATATGTAAAGTGATCAAATAAAATATTTATTAAGAGACTGAGTATCTATTAAGGAAAATATGGACTTAGATTTTAAATCTGTATAGAGACCTAATTGAAATATATCTCTAATTATGGGACATGATAGGATTCTAATACTAAAGGCTATAAATAAGGGTCAGATCCTCTCAGCAGGATAACTCATGCCATATCATCTATCCCCATCTGTAGTTGGAGAATTTGGCTTACCTTTTGCTGGGAAAGACCAAACCCTAGGTAGACAGATCAATAGTTTTGTCTACTGCTTAAGATCAATTCCACATTGATCAATGGTGTCATCAGGCATGCTTTCACATTTACAGATCATTTCGGGTGTTGCAATAACCGCATATGAGATCTGTTAATATCTAACATAGCACATGTTTCGCTTTTCCCGTGGAACCCACCGCATAATAAAAAACAATTCCTCTCTCAGCTACCCCGCATCTGCATATCGCTCTCCCTCTCTCTCTGGTATCTCTCCTTCTCGCGCATCTCTCCCTTCCTCCCATGGTAGCAAGGGCGCCGCCACTGATTCCACAAGCTCCAGCCATCCTCTTCGCCATCGATGGGTCCTACCGCCTCCTCTCCATCTCCTCTCGCAGATCCCCACACTAAATCGTGTCGTCGCCGCTTAAATCGAACCTGCTGTCAAATCCTAGCCGCGGTGGCGGGACTCCATCCGGTGGCTGCTGTTGGACTTAATCTTGACAACTTAATGCAGTAGTGGACAAGTGGTAATACAGTGTATCATGCATTAGTTGAGTTAGTGGGCTGCATAGAGTTAAGTGGACAGGTTATTAGGAGATAGTGGCGTGAGTTAGTGCGTGAGTTACATGCAGGTGATTTACTAGTGTGTAATGTTGGAAGTTTTCTTAGTGGATAGGTTATTAGGAGATAGTGGTGTGAGTTACATGTAGGTGATTTACTAGTGTGTGATTTAGTTTGTGGCAGCCACGTCCGGGTATGCTTATATAAGGTCTTGTAATCAGTTTGTATTTGTTGAGCCAAACAGAAAAAAGAGAAGAATAGAAAGAGAAAAGTAGCACTAGGCAGTTGCAATGCTACGCAAAAATTTTCTATGTGTTCTTCCTCTCCGTGAGTTTGTCTCCCTCATCCGTGAAAGTGTGCGTCCACGGGTAGAATTTCCAACAATTGGTATCAGAGCGAGGTTCAACGTGAGGTGATGTTACCCGGCTAGTGATGGCTCGCCGGGCAGCGGCGGTGCGGCACACGATGGGCGCGGCGTTGCCAGGTAGCGGTGGCGCACGGTGGGCTCGGCCTCGACGACGACGCTGGCGAAGCAGCGCGAATTCATGAGCGGCGCGGAGCAAGCAGCAGCAACAACGAAGCATGCATGCATGTGCACAAGGTGCAGCTGAGCACCTTCGCGAGGGTAGTGGCATTCCGATCTACATAGGCGCGGCCGATCGGGAACGGATGCGTGGAGCAAAGCGCCAAAAGCGCAACAGCGGTGCGTGTGCAGTCTTGCGGTACCTTGAGCGCTTGCCCGCCAGCGCAGCACGGAGCACGTGTAGCGACGCGGTGTGCATAGGCGAGCGGGCGTACGCGGGTGTACGGCTGGTTGTAGTGTCTGTACATCACATCTGGTAGCTGCCGTGAGGTATTGTGGAGGATAAAGAATGAGAGCACATGAAAAGCTCCGGGCCTGCCGAGTGCCAAAAGCTATATGTGTGCTCATGACATTCTTCTGTTTCCTCCACTGTGAATTAGTTGAGTGCGTGTCCAAGAGCTTAGTAGTACAAGAGAATAGAAGTGTGTCCTCTCCATGTACTCCCGTCTAGCTGTTGTACATGTGTGTATTCTCGTGTTAGTTGTGCCCATGAGAAAGCGTGAGTTCTTGTAGGTGTGTCCAAGAACTCACTAATGTAAGCTCCGGTCCGAGTCTCCGTCGCCGATGATACTGGTGAAAGACAATCGGAGTTGAGGTAGAAGCAAAAGACGCCGGCAAGTTGTGTCACCGGCGGTATGGTCAGCAAGAAGAAGGCAAAACTCCTTGGAGATGCGTGAAGAGATCGGACTTCGGCTTGTGAAGTAAGTGATGTCAAGATTAGGGGAGAAATTGTTGGACTTAATCTTGACAACTTCATGCAGTAGTGGACAAGTGGTAATACAGTATATCATGCATTAGTTGAGTTAGTGGGCTGCATAGAGTTAAGTGGACAGGTTATTAGGAGATAGTGGCGTGAGTTAGTGCGTGAATTACATGCAGGTGATTTACTAGTGCGTAATATTGGAAGTTTTCTTAGTGGACAGGTTATTAGGAGATAGTGGCGTGAGTTAGTGCGTGAGTTACATGTAGGTGATTTACTAGTGTGTGAGTTAGTTTGTGGCAGCCATGTCTGGGTGTGTTTATATAAGGTCTTGTAATCGGTTTGTATTTGTTGAGCCAAACAGAAAAGAGAGAAGAATAGAAAGAGAAAAGTAGCACTAGGTAGTTGTAATGCTACGCAAAAAATCTTTTATGTGTTCTTCCTCTCTGTGAGTTTGTCTCCCTCATCCGTGAAAGTGTGCGTCCACGGGTAGAATTTCCAACAGCATCGCACCTCAAGCGGCGGCGACGAGCACAAACGGCAACCTCCGTGCTCGACCCGGTGACTTCGAGCTCGATCATGGTGAGCCGGTGGCGACGACAACCTCGGCTCCCTGCACTGCTGCTCCCTCCGCCGATTCGTCTCCCACGTCATCTCCGTCTAGATCTGAAAGGCCACAATGGCATCAGCAACAACGGAAGGGCGGCGGCTGACAACAAGCACCCGTGCGGCGATGAATCTGGAGGTCGTCGGCTGATAGGCAGGACCGCAAATTTTTTTATTTTCTTGGCACCGGTGCATCGACATGCACCGGAGTTAGGAATCTTCCCTCTATCACCGTCCTCTCTAATGGCGTGCTCCGACGCCAACACTCTCTCTCCTTTTTTTAGCACCGGTTAAGGCGCACGCTATGGATGGCCTTAGCTAGCCAGGTAGAAAGAACACGTGTGAAGGGGCCGTCCGACCCAACTATTAGGATGTCCTCAAACAGACCGTTTGAGCCCAAATCTGTTATGTGTATTGGAGACCGTGAATAGCTAAGGTCATGTACAATGGTATAGACAACTGATATTTATAGTATATCTCTATGCCATTTATATACAACACTCCTATAATGGGTTGTGTCTCTATTGACAACTCTTTCATATATAATGTGTCTTGTTTCTCGTGTTACAGTCGACTACTACATAAGAAACAACTTAATTCTCTATGCTCTCTCTCTCATCCATGTCATCTAATATTCTACATGACAAGTCTTACAGACAGCTGAGGTTACATTACTGTACATATTCTAAATGGCACATAGGGTGAGCATGTAACGCCATTGCAACATATCCGAATCCATTCTTCTGTACACAATTACCACTGTTTAAGGTCGTCTTTCAAATTACACAAATGATTACAAGCTTCTAATTAATCAAACACGCACGCTAGCTAGGGCTACCATTCTCTATCTCAGCTAGCTATATCCATGAATCCATCCCTTTCTGCACTCACGCTACCACTAGTGCTACTGCACCACCAAAGAACACCCATTACGTACAACTCCAGTCCAAATCCAGCTTCTCCGCTACTAGCCACTACAGACGACACACACACCACCTCATAGCTTAGCTCCCTTCTCTACTCACCGCGTCACCGGTCAGACACACACACATCTATATTAGAGGGATCAGCAGGCAATGGCGGCGAAGTGACGTACGTCGACGGTGGTGGGCCCCATGGGGACGCCGGCCGACGACGTCGCGTACCTCCTCTGCGCCGAGGACGCCTCCGGGGCCTTCCAGCTGGAGACCGCCGAGGCCGTGGCCTCAACGACGTCGATGGCGTCGACGGCACCGGCGGGTAGTAGCGTTGATGCCGACGGCGACGGCGCCGGGATGTTGGCCGGCGAAGAGGCGGCCGACTCCGGCGAGGAGTCCATCGCGGAGTTCCTCGGCGACGAGGCCGAGCACTCGCCGCGGCCCGACTACCCCGGCCGCCTCAGGTCCCGGTCCGTCGACCCGGCCGCCCGTGCCGAGTCCGTCGCATGGATCCTAAAGGTCGCTTACTCCCTCATGTTTGAACCTCAATCTCTTGTCCCGGATTTTTCCTACGATATGCGTTGTTGTACTCCTACTCATTCTAAAAAAAAAACATGACAGCACAATACAAAACGCAAATTGCAGCTCCATAATTCATATATTCATACGAGCTAGTACCTAGGGCGGATTCAACCACAGCTCAAGCATCAGCCTATGCCGATTAATTGTTCTTGATTAATTGGCTCGTATTTTAATAATTTTAAATAAATTTTTTTGTGCATTTGATCTAGACGTCGGGCCAGCTCGCCACTGCTACTACTGCTTTTTAGCAAGATACGATGCAGCACGTACATGTTGTTTGTAGCAGTTAGTTATAGGCTTAGAGCTAGCTAGCAATATATACTGCAGGACTGCAGGTTGCCAGAGTTAACACTGCAGAGAGCTAGGTACTAGCTACTAGCTAGTATATTGCAGCAAGTTAGTAGTGTACTAGCATACATGCACGTAGCTAGGTGTGGCTTAATGTTCGCTAAATATATGTTTTTGCAGGTGCGAGGGTACTACGGTTTCCTTCCGCTGACGGCCTACCTCGCCGTGAGGTACATGGACCGCTTCCTCTCCCTACACCGTCTCCCGGTACGTGCCTACATAAGCTAGCTAGCCTCTCCGTTCAATCCGTACATGCGTGGAATACATACACACATACACTGATCGATACGCATATCGAGCTCTCGTGCATGTATACGTGCATGTATGTATGTCCACTGTATCAGCGCCCAGCGTCATATCTTTTCATGCATGCATGCCCTCTCAGCAGTCTGACCAATGACTATTCAATAAATATCGAGACTGATAGCATTACTGTTTATGACGGCGGACTCGGAATTAAAATTTAGGTTGAACAGAATGAACCAAAGTATTATCCGATAACAAAGTAAAACATACATTATACACGTTGCAATAACAGTAAATAGAGCATATAACACTAAATGGAACTCAAAACTATAATCTGCATCATATGAACATATAAAGACAGGTAAAATATAGAAAATATACCTCATCAATGGCGTTTACATAACAATTTGCCACCAAAATGCTAAGTTATTGAACATACTAGTAGCAACCTATCAAAAGTAGATGGATAGCTAGTGAGTATTCAGATTAATTCATCATAAATCATAGAAGTTATTGAACATTGACAAACAGAAATACGTACCACTAAAGCGCTAATTACGTCTAGGAGGTCGAGGCAATTTTATTCTCCGAGATTTCATGCCTTGAAATCATTTCGTAATTCTATCACGATCAAGTCCTTTAAATATCTCACACTCGATGTAGCACACAAGTAATCAATCAATCACAATCCAATGGAATTTTAATACTTTCTTCAATTGCCCTTGCAGCCTTTAAGCCTTGCTTAGTTTCTTACCTTTGCCTTTGGACTTGGACTTGGCATTTTGAGTAGGAGCCATCCCGATTTCTGGCCGCTGGCCCCGGCCACCCACCTCGCCTCCTCTCCTCCTGTCTGCAGCCTCCAATTCCCCTTGCCAACGTCGTGCCGCTCAGAGCCCGCGCCCTCTCCACCGGTGTGCAACGGCCCCGGCCACCCACCTTGCCTCCTCTCCGTTGTCCGTAGGCCGCAACGTTGCTTGCCGGCGCCCATGCCTCAGCGTCGGCTCGCCACTCCCCCCCCCCCTCTCCACTAGATCGTGTTGGCCGTCGGGAGCTGCGCTCCTCTCAACCGAGTAGCCGATGGCCGGCGCCACCACGCTGGTGTGCCCATGCCGTGTGCCGCCTTAGCTTTGTGTCGCCCGCCCGCCCACCTCTGCCTCCAATTCCCCATGTCTAAGGTTGGAATTTGGGGGAGACTAGGGAGTGTGGATTCTTGACTTGTGGGTTGTGGGCTCGTGGCATGGTGTGGGTTGGCAAGTGAGCTTGGGCCAGTGGCTTGGTGTGGCCGTGTGGGCTGGCACCGCCTGTAGGCCGTCGACACAACAGACGAGCTCGGTGCCGGTGTCCATGGTGAAGGCCGAAGGGGGAAGGGGGTATCGGCATTCAACCTTGCCTGATTGCTGGGTCTACCCCTGACTGTTTAGATATATATTTCTTGGAGAAGAAATTAAATTCTTTTGGTGGTCTCGCATATGGGTCGACTTACCCATACCCATATCCTCCTGTTGAAATTCGCTTTGGCCTCCTACCCGCCAGGCACTTGGCATGGTTATCCAAAAGTGGCCGATAATCAACTGGTTGGAGCCGTCGGTCATACAGCGGCATACCCAAATATTTGCAGGGGAACGGTTGTACTGTGCACTGAAATTAACGCTGATGTTTTTGGACATCTATGTCTTGCAGCAAATCGGGTGTAGTCCAGAGCGATCACTGAATCTTCCACTTTTCCACCCGAGACATGAACCAACGTACTACTCCGTATATGCCCTTTTGGCCCTGCGCGCACTTGGCTTAATTTAGTGCATGCTTTGTGCGTGGTGGTCGAAAAGGTGGAGCAGAGCTTAATTATCGATCATTAATATTGCGCTTTGCTCACTTATATTGTCCTCTACGCACGGGCGGATCCAAATAAAGCTTCATGGATGCACAATACATTCGGTTCAATATCGTTTTATCTTATCAAAATTTACATACGCATAGACGTACATTTACTCCACATATATGTCGTGACATGTATGGTGACACCTGATCAATTTCGTTCTAGATCCGCCACCGCCTCTACGTACCACTAAGCAAGGTTTACGTTATGCAACTACCAAAAGAAAAAAAACCCAGAAAACAGAAAACAATTTAGACCGTTGATTCTTGATTCAATATAGCTTATAGCTAGGCCCCGCGAAACTAAAAATAATCTTGTGTCACTCCGCACCACGTCATATATATGATGTATTTTTCCCTTGGTCTAATTTTGGACTTCTTTGGCTTTCATTTCTATTTATGCTTTGAATGTAAATAGCCTTTTCTTTTGTTAAAATTAAAGACAAAGAACTCGCTTTCAGAGCAATTGTAATTTACAATAACTATTAGTAAAAAAATATGACTTTATATATTTTATCAATGCTTGGAAGTCACGAGGTCCATTTATATTACTTGCAATCTACTCGCTCTAGCCACAAAAGAGTGACGCTTTTGACTTTTCAAAGTCAATAAGATGCTACTTTGCCCACTAAATTCTCTTAGCATATAATTGAAAAAAATTGTAAAAGTGCAATATTATGAAAGTGTTTTTTTATGACAAATTCACTAGTAGAATTTGCATATATACAAACCATACATTTTAAACAATTTATTTGGTCAAAATTAATAATATTTGACTGGACCACTCTTTTGTTACCAGAGAGAGTAATGAAAGAGCTTATATTTTTTTTAAAGTAATTAAAAAGTACGTAGAAATAAAAGCCATATGCAAAGCTATAAAGATAGTAGGACACATACAATCAATTGGCGATAAACCTAGCAATCAAATGCTTGTAAGTACTGTCGTACTATCTGAAACATATATAACTTTGACATTCTTGCGTGCTACCGATCTTAAATGCTTTGGAAATAGAACGGTGCATAACGTTAGAAAGCGATCTTTACCGTCCGAATAAAAAATCTCAGGTCTAGACCAATACATATATTATTTTTCACCACAGTAAACACAGCCGCAGCAAATATTTCCTTTAGAAGCAAACGCTTACGTGCTTGCGATCATGTGGAGATCCATATCCATGAAATCTCCATAGTACGCTAGTACAAGGTGGTCCATGCAATGGCACACACTTCATTTCAAGATTAAAGGTGCCCAGACCATGCAATGATGCAATTGATGCATCTTGTTCATACATCATAACTCCTCGTGACACTGGAGATAGGTAGCCAGCTAGCTGGTGGTCAAGAACTGCAAGAACATAGTACACACCCCATGTCCTTGATTTGTGGATCCTTGCTCGCTCCAGCCTTTAATGCAGTACTTTGTGGTTTTATGTGATCGGCTGCAGGGAAATGGATTGGCAATGCAGCTGCTTGCGGTCACCTGCCTCTCCCTGGCTGCCAAGATGGAGGAAACCCTAGTGCCATCCATCCTGGACCTACAGGTAATTTTAATCAACCGCACAATTGCGTCGATATTTCAATATATCTCGTAATCTCCCTCGGAAGAAAACTGCATAGATCTTAAAAATCTTCTTAATTTAGATAGTCCTCAAACTTTACTTTAGGATCTGTCGGTTTTCTTTCCCGGTGAGTGTTCTCGAAGTACTTCCCTTACAAAATAAGTTCTGACGATAAGTAGTACATGTACATTGTACATTGACAGATAGACGGCACAAGGTTCATATTCGAGTCGCGAACGATTTGTCGGATGGAGCTTCTAGTCCTGAACGCACTCGACTGGAGGCTCCGATCGATCACGCCCTTCACTTTCATGTACTTCTTCGCATACAAGGTCGATTCGACGGGGAAGCACACGAGAGACCTGGTTGATCGAGCCACTCAAGCAACATTAGCTGCAACACATGGTATTGCAATACACACTCTACAGCTACATCAAGCATGTGCTACATGTTGTTTCAGTTTAAAATAAGCTGCAAAAGTAAATGCCACAGATATCGAGTTCTTGGATCACTGCCCATCATCGATCGCGGCAGCAGCAGTGCTACGCGCCTCCAGTGAGATCGGGTCACCTGCATCCATTGATCCAGGAACTGTGGCTAGTTGGTGCATTGGTCTTGATGAGGTATATATGTTTGCAGAGGTTTCAGGTTCAGTCAGGAGGCTCATGATCATGACCAGATGGGGATCGATGTAGTGCATTCATAACGTTGTCTCTTGTTCCTGTAGGGAGCTATCAGCAGGTGCTATCAGCTAATGCAGCAATTGATAATTAGCAATGTACAGAGAGAATCAACAGTGAGGACGACGACGACAACGACGACAACAACAACTACTGTGAGCTCAGAGGTGGTTGTATCCTCTAATTCCTCTTCCTTCCCTCCCCCATCAAAGAGGAGGAAGCGGTCACCAGACACATGACATAAGTTGAGGCCATGGTTAATTCTTCACATGCGGTTTTCAGATTATTCTGCCTATAGGAGTCTTAGTTTAATTAACAGGGTCTATCTTTTCTGAGTTGTACTGTTCATGCATTTTCCCCATTTCTACCCTTCTCTTAAGTTCTTTACACCTTGGGGTGGGGGCTTTTGCAGATAGCCCTACTGATAGTGTCATGATATAGTGGCTGTAGATTCTTCACTGCCAGTCTGTGAGGAGAAATGAGAGAGAGAGAGAGAGAGATTTGTGCTTGTACCAATGCGTGGAGTAGAACCTACTGTCATTCAGGGAATACATGGTTTGTTGAGAGCATGAGGCCTTTGGAAAGGGCACTGGAGTGAGCTAAAAATGAGCTGGTCATGCACAAAGTCAAGGCTAGGCAGATTAGTAGGCCCCTACTCCTTGCCAACATCTGTTCATATTCATGAGGGAGAGTTTGTTTGCTCTTGATTGATGTGTCTTTATTTTCCTTGGTGCATGTATTATGAAGTGAGTCCAAAGGGGCCCTGATGCCACTGGGAGGCACATGCCCTAGTCAGTGTGAGCTTTGGGGGTGAAATATTTGTCCATCCCCAGGCTCCTTGTGTCCAAAGCATGATCAGGCCTTTGGGGGGCTTTGCCATTTGTTCCCATCCGTATGAATTATTTTCATTAATAAGAATGGTACATGTCATTTAATTTGTTTCAGAAGAGCGTCCTTTCCGATCGAGGTATTGTCATTGAAGATTCTACCGTTGAAATTTCCTTGAAATGTACAAGAATAATTTGATGGTGTTGAATGGACTCCTCTATGAATCTCTAAATACCAGACGACTAACTACATGTCATCTTTGTCATTTCGCACTACGAATGTTCGTGTGCATGTGAAATTCACGTGAAACCAAATGACGGAATGGGAAAAAATGGACAAAATAATATAATTGTCTACTTTTTAGATAATGGAAGAGAATACTCTCTCCCGGCCTCTGCATCAACGATGTACACAACCCAAATTATTTAAGCAAGTTAAGTGACAAAACAAACAGAGAAAAACCAGCTTGCAACCTTACAACTGAAAGACACTTGAAAAAACAACCCCACACATAGCAAAATCTTAGACAATCTCAACTATTGCAAATCCTATGACTAAGCCTCCACCCACGAAACTTGAGGATTTGCTTCGTCACAAACTCCAATCTTTGGCTCCCTTCCAACATAGTCTCCTTCTGGTTTGTTTTCTGCAGTACAGCCCATGCATTCAGCCAGGATCCACTCAATAAGATAATCTGCAACGGATTAGTTAAATTTTTGTTGTCAAAAACAATATCATTTCGACATAACCATATAGACCAACATAAGGCACTAACCCCCACCATGAGTTGTGACTTTAGCAATTTAGGAATTCCATCTAACCAATTCCCATAATTATCTACTAGAGAGAAAGTAGCTTGCCATACATTGTAGGACCTATATACTACTAGTACTCGGCACAAAAAGGTACCTGTTACCTAACAACAATGCAAATTAGACAGTATAAATGTTTATCTGGGCACTAACGAATCCCATACGGCCAACTCAATTAGACATGTTCCAACATTTTCGTTATTTGCAATGGTAAATATTATTTGCCTCTTGTAATCATTGTAAGTGAATAACACAGAGCAAGAAACATGGCTGGTCTGCCACATCTCTTGTGCCTTCTTTTCAGCTCTTCAGTGTGGTTGCAACGAAGGATCAAAAAGCCGTTTCCGGGGGAGATCGATTCTGTTCGCTGGCCGGGAACGGTAACCAACCGGTTACCAGAATTTCTAGGAGAAATCCGGACAAATTTCGTTTGAATTTGATTAAAAATCAGCCAAAAATCAAAAATTAGAATTTGAACTGATCAAACCGGAAAAAACTGAACGGGTTTTACCTTCCTGGACTGACTAGGTTTTTCTTCCCTGGTTGTAACAATGGAGGATGCAGCAATAAACTAACAAGCTGGGGCTGACATGACATGATCCAAGGCAGCCAAGCAGGGAATCATAAGACCACAGTATTGACATGACATGTTACTGTAGGGCATGCATTGCATTTGCCCTAATGGAGACAAACAAGGTCATGGGCTCATGGCCATGGAAGCCCCACACCACAGAGATTCAGATTTGCAATCTTTTTTTTGGACAGGTGCAGTAACACTTGCTATAACAGTGAACACATTTACTCACATACGAATGCGTGTCTGAGTAGGAATTTTGTGAGATCGTAGATTTATTCCCGGTCTCCGTATTTCTAGGCGTGTACTAAGGGCATCTCCAATAGTTAGAGACAACCTTATCTCTAATATATGCTACATCATCTTTAGAGACAACATCTCTAATAGATAGTCTCTAGCACACTCTCCAACATTTATATTTTATAATTTTCCTTTGAAACGGGTCTATATGTCAACTAGAGTAGATTAATGTATCATGTCTTGTTTCACATGCACGACAGTCTCTTCAAGAAAAGATGACATGTGCTCTCTCTCCTCACCCTCTCTCCTCCACGTAGGATTTTGTTGACGTGACATAGCTAAGAGACGATAATAAATACACTATTGGAGATGCCCTAAGGAGGCGAACTCATGTGCGTGTGCGTGTGCGTGTGCGTCTACTTTATAATCGCAAAAACAAAACGCATACAACATTAGTTTGTTTCATCTTGCTCTGATTTGATGTTTACATGGCGATCAGTGTTGCATCCTTAACACCCCCATAATTAACTTAATAAATAGGGTTATCACTAGCTTTAATTTGCACACTAAAGCAACACTATGATGATCTGTCTCAACATAACATTTGGCATGCATGACAAAACACAGCACAAAACAGCGGTGACAAACTGGTTCTTTGCACAGGGATCAAACAACCGGATTTCAACATGAGTTTATGATCTTGGACAAAAAGAAGGAGAAATCTTTAGAAGTAAAATGAGGAGACTTTACATGCTTTTGGGGAGGGAAAACATATTTCCTCTTGTGTATCACTTGCCATCAAGCAGCTAGCCCTTATCAGAAAAACAAGGACATTATGCCATCAATTTACATATCCAGTTTTAACTATTTAACACAAACACTTCACTTTACTGATGTACCACTGCACTCAAAAATCTTACACGGATGGATGAACCTTTTGGAATCCCTATAGCCCTAGAAGCCAAGGAGAAAATGAACTAGTCAGCCAGTAGTGTTTGAGATTCAGATATTGCAAAAGGAGGTGGTCGTGCACCAAGATTAAAGCACCCCACCTTTTTCTTTGGTCCTACGTACTACCATGCCACCTTAAAGCTTAATCAGGTTCAGGTCGCTTGTGAGTTGTGAGAAGCATCAGGCTGCCAGCCACGAGCTGGAGGCGCTGTTGCAGTGGTGGTGGTGGCCGTGTAGGACCCCGGCGGGCCGGCCGCCGACGGGTCAAAAGTTGACATGATGGCAGAATGTTTGGAGCGGGGCGGTGTTCTTTTGCGCGCGTGGCTGCGCCGGTGCCCCCCATGTCGATCTGCAGCTTTGTCCAATTAATATGCGTGATTTGCATGGAGAGCTTTTTCTTTTCAGGATTAATGTGTGCTTGATGTAAGATACTACTATCAATTATGTTAAGAGTACCAGCTGTGCATATAGCACTAGTATAGTAACAGAAGATTAGAGTGCTACTAGTAGTAGGGAAGAATTGAAGGGCCAGTCCCGGTTAGCTATTCGCGTCAAGCGGGCACGAATGTTGTTGTCTTAATCTTGTGGAAGTATATCGCGTCCATCTTTCCTCTATATATCGCGGACGACCTGACACTGAACAGAGATAAATAAAGATGAAAGAAAGGCCGCTTGCTCTTGTGACGCAGCTCAACCAGCTCTTTATCACTATAAATTTTTAATTTAGTACAGCAACGACCCGGACATGTCCATCCATGGCCAGTAGATCACAGTCTTGCGGACCATCTGATGGGCTCTCCGGCGACGCGCGTATCACTATCAAGGCATCAAGCATTTCTTGATCGATGCTGTAGTAAGAAGATATCATATATGTCGGATTTTCTTTTAATAATAATCTATTTTTTATTCGGAATTACACAAATAATACTACTTTTTTTCTTTGACAGAAATAATCCATTGTCGCTCCACGGCCAGACGACTCGGACCTGTCAACACGTGTCGCTCAACCATCGGACGACAGGTCCAAGTCGTCTGTCAGTAGAGCGATTTTATTTATTAATATTATTATTAAATTAACCGGATAGAAATAATTGCGGGGCAATAAATGAGATTTTGTTGTAGGTATTACATTTATCAAATCTTACTTGTAGGTTATTATTTTATTTTTTTGGAAATAAAGGGTAGACAAGGTTGGTTGGTCCGTTTGTGATTTTCGTATATTTTGAAAGGTATGGAATCTCGTAGACTCACAATAACATTTTTTTATCATCGTATGTTATTGTAGTGCGTTAATTTTTTGAAGAATTTTGTAAGGGCGTTTGAGGTGACAATAATTTGTAAGTATAAAGATAAGTGATATTACGATGTGCGAGAGAATTCGTACACGACGGAGAACTTGGGATAAAAGGGGAAACGATAACAACAAGCATGCGTTTAAGGAATAAAAAATACATGGGACAGATGCACGTAAAGGGTTGGACTACTGCGTGGAACGTGGCCATTTGCCCTTGTGGCCCAGATCAGTGTTGTACTCCTCACCTTGCTCTTTAGCTTTTACCGCAATGGCCCTCTTCTGCACCCTCTCTGCCTCGCGTCGCCTGTCATGCTCGCGCTCCTGCTCGTCGTGCAGCCTCTCCCGCCTCTTATTCTCCTCCATCTCGGCCTGCAGCTCTTCGAGACGCCTTTCATGGCCCTCGCAATCCTCCCTGGCTCAGCTCTTCCGTGTCAGCAGCATCCACATATCGTAGGGGTGAATCTTGTCGTCGATCCACTGGCTGAAGTCGTATAGGCGCGACAAAGACTGCAGTGGGAAGAGAGACGTGGTTACATTGTAACGGGAAGCAAAAAAGTGGTGTGGACTTCAATGCGATTTTATTACCGGCTGCCTGTGGCTTTGCATGTCAAACTTGCGGTTGGGGTAGTCCGCGCAGTAGTTTTGGCAGCACCAATAGCGCTGCCTAATGGTCCACTCGTCGGTTGATTTGACGCACTTGCAGGTGTCCCAGCACTAGCAAAGGGGTGGCTCCACCCCCGTCGGGGGCCCTTCTAGAGGGCGTTCAGCGGGCATAGGAGTGGGGTGTGGATCGACCCCGAATCGTTGTGCATACTGAAAGGCAACCTCCTTAGATCGACGACCTCTAGAAGTGGGTGGTGAGTGTAAGGCTACTGATTAAACGCCCTATGGCGAGCGGTGGTTTCCTAGGGAGATACCCAGTCCTTCAAAACCTCGCGGATGTTCTCCTACTCCTTCTCCTTGTCCATGTTATGTAGGTAGTGTTGTTGGTGTAGAGTTCCTGGCCGAGTAGCGTTGTATTTATAGCGGGAGCGGACGTAGCTGTTGCGTCTCCATTGCGATGAGGCACAGAGTAGTCACGTCCTGCTGCTTTGCAGAGAGTAGTCATGTCCCGCTTTGCAGAGAGTGGTCACATCTTACTGCTTTGCAGAGAGTAGTCATATCCTACTTTGCAGAGAGTGGCCACGTCCTGTTTTACAGAGAGAAGTTATGTCCTACTTTTGCAGAGAGTAGTCACGTTCTACTTTGTAGAGCGAGGTCACGTCATGCTTTGCAGACATAGGTCACGACGACAGATTGACACTTGGAATGAAGTTAAAATTTGCAATTACCATAAAAATTAGTTCCACAATGTGTACAACAAGCAAAGTACTAACTAAAGTAAAAGTTACAACATGCTAGCATTTATAATCTTACTACCGCTATACACACAACAAGAAGTGGTGCTGCACTTCACGCCGGTTTTCCTACGTGTTGGCAGGCGCCTTGCAACGTCTCGCAGTGTGGCCTTCCTAGCGGTAGCAGCCACAACATCTACCCGCCGCTGCAGCTTCCCCTTCGTCCATATCGTTCCTAATGCGACGGCTCTGCCGACAGCCCTTCCCACCCTTCAACATGTCAAGATCCGGAATCCAAGTCCGTTGTTCCATATCCAACGTGGCAAAGTTGCCCACAACCCTGAAGCCTCTTAGCTCGCTGCACCACTCCTGCAGCACCCTCTCCTTCATGAAGTACTCCGACATGAAGTTCGATGGGTCCATGTTGATGGTCCCGCATGCAGCGAGGACATGAGAGCATGGCTTGTGAAGGAGCTGGCTTGTTAAATGTGTAGCTAGGTTCATTGACATGATCTCCAAGGCACACCTCGTGCGTAACAAGAGAGCAAGCCGTCCCAAATCCGGCTCTGTCCCGAAGGAGCACATTGAAACGATGCTCTGTATTGCCCATCACGAAGACCGTGTGCAACTGACCCTTCTCGATCTTGGCCTACATGTACGCTGTAATCTTCGAGCAGTACGGTGTATGTAGGTTCGCTGCATGAATTACCGTATTTGCATGCCTTTCCCTAAAATATCCGATTGTACTTTGCAGAACGCCTTCCACGATGGCGATAAGGGGCTGAGCACGGAGGTCCCTAAGAACCCAGTTGTATACCTCCGCAAGATTAGTGGTCATTATGTCATACTTTGCACCGTATGTGTCATGCAGCAAGGACCACTTCTCCAATGGCTCGGCCTCAATCCAATGGGATAAGTACTTGATGTCCCTCGAGGTCCTCCATGTCACACGGGGTGGGTCAAGCTCCCACAGTGGTAGGAGACGTTTGGGTTGGGCCGCCCCAGGAATGGGTAGACGCTTGTTCCTCTCGATGATGTGCTTCCTAGTGTGCTCCTCCAACATCTCCCATAATGTATCAAATTTGCGCCGCTGGTTCTGCATAGCCAGTCTCTTGAACAGCTTCATTAACGGTTACTGCGGGAATTGCTTGAAGAAGTTGGCCCCAGATGGCGAATGCACCATTTGTTCCTCATGTTTGGCCAAGGGAATATCTCATCAGGGTCTTGCTGAAGTTTTCTGATGGCCTTCATCATCCCGGGATGTAGATCATAGATTATATAGACACAGGACGTGCCCTAACTACTCCAACCTTCAGATGTTGAAGGAATCACAACTAGCTGTCGAAATTCTCACTTTCGATAAATGCGATGGCTAAGGGTAAAATTTGATTGTTGCCATCAACATCAATTGCTGTCAGGATCTGGCCCTTGTATTTTCTAGTTAGAAACGTCCTGTCGACTGAGATCACGTGCAACATGTGCCTGAAATCATCAATGCAGGCACCGAAGGCTAAGAAGGCCATCTGCAATACCATGAAACCTAGCGGCAATCTTCTGGATGGCTTGTCCTTCACAGCAATGTATGTGCCTAGGGTCCGGTCCTGTAGCACCTGGAGCATACGAGGAAGGTTGTCGTAAACCGCCTTGAAAGAACCGAACCTCCTTTCCAAAGCCTTTTCTTTTGCACGCCATGCCTTCCGTAGCTAATCTTGTACTTGAATTTCTACTCGATAGCCACTATGATGTGCTTGGCCTACAGGTCCTTCTTCACTTTCTGTCCATACATGAGATTGGCTATGAAGGTGTTGTTAGGTTACGATGCTTCGGCAAAACACTACTGAGCACGCAAGAGTATGCCTCCACCTTGAAGACGATCCAGTGAGTCCGTACTTGGGTCTATGTGCGTGCACACGCCAAGGACATCCACCTTGCTCGTAGACAATGGTGTACTGGTCCTGGCTGGATTTGAGAACCCGAAACATCCGTTGCATGGACAAGGCCCACGGCTTAATGGAATCCTGCAGTGATCCTTTGTCGGCAAACATTGCATGAAGCCGAACCTCCGTACCATGGTACTCCCATGGTGATTCATGCTTGTCGCACACCGTAAAACCCTCAACGTCCACTGCATTCCAATCCTGCAAGATGGGACCTTCGTCCTCATCGGAAGAGTCATCGTCACCCTCTTCTAAAGCTTCCTCCGCCGCCCTGGCCGTCAAGTCATTGATCTCCATCTGACGCACTATTTTGTTGTCCACATTCTCCCCTGCATCCGCCTGTGCAGTGGGCTCAGCGTGTGGTGCACGATCTTCCTCATGAACCTCCGCAACATGGGCTATCGCGTCCTCTTCTGCCTCCGCAACATTGATTGTCACGTCCTCTTCTGCCTCTGCAACATCGGCCACCACGTTCTTTTCATGAACTACGCGCTGCACGCCTGAGCTACTCCCACCAACCCGACGATAACCATCGACAGGGCCTTCGGTGACTTCCTTCAGACATGCTTGCACGAGTAGCATGCACTCGTAGCCACGGCGCCAGCAGCCTTGCAGAAAACACTTCCATGCAACTGTGTGCATCAGTCTAGTCAACTCCCACCGAATGTGCGTGGCTGACCAACTCTAAAGGTCATGTAAGACGACACTGCACACCTCGGGGTCCAAGGAGAAGCTGCCAGTGAGCCAACGTAGGACAACTCTGATTCGATCATTCTCCACGTCCGGCTATACCATACTGACTTGCGGAAAACCACTCAGGTCAACACCATATAGACCTTCATGAACCGTACCAACACCGTAATGAACTTTTAATCTTGTGGGCTCCGACATGACTGAGTTATCACTGCAAATATTTTGAACATTGCAACCAATGATTTGTCAACATACATTCACCAAATATGTGCTAAACCAACAAGTAGCTACACGTTGCCTACATTCGGACGGGAACAAGAACAGATAAGACTATTACCTTCACGCGAAGACCTTCTCTTCTTATCAACGAGCTTCCTTCTTTTCTCTCTCTTACCTCCCGTGCTCCTCTGCTTCCCCCTCTCCCTACTTTCTCCTCCTCTTCACTTCCCCTCTCCTTCTCTTCTCCTCGCCTTAGTTGCTCTTGTTCTCTCCCGAGAGAAATGGCGAAAGAGACAATGAGGAGGTTAGGTCTGGCTTTCTATACAATCATCTAGTCGCTCAATCGTTAGATGACTTGGTAGCAAGTGGTGGCCCACAGGTTGTGTGACACATCGACTAGTCGCTCAACCGTTGGACGAATTGGTAGCAAGTAATGGCCGAACGGTTGAGCGACACGTCGACTAGTCACTCAACTGTTGGACGACTTAGCAGCAAGTAATGGCCCAACGGTTGAGCAACACGTCAACGATTGGTAAGTAGTACGGTAAGTTATATTACAATGCATGAGGGAATGCATACACAACCATGTCATAGTAGCTACAAAGCAAAATGCGTAAACAACTAATACAAGTACACAAAGCATAACGAAGACCCCCTACTGGCCACCTGCTACACCACCCGCAACACCTCCTTCATCATCGCCACGTCCCACCCCTGGTCCGCGCTCACCCGTACGACCCCGCTTCGGCTTCGGCTTCCTCAGTGCGGGGTGTTGTGGCTGGGGGCCTGACAGGGAGAGGCGGTCAGGAGCCCTGCTGACCCGTGCTCCCAAAGCCTCGGGGGTCAACTCCACCTGTGTATGCGTGCCCAATGGGGGACCACTGAGCTGCGACCAGGTAAGAACCTCGATAGGTGCGGGGTGAGGTGCTCCCCTCAACTCCCCCGGGCCGTCCGCAAAGAAGGCGTCCATGTCCTGCTAGTCCTGCTAGGTGTCCACTTGTGGGGAGAGGTCAACTCCCTGGTGGAGCGCGAAACCTGTAGGACAAATATTATTTAGTCTTGCAATATATTGACGCTCACATACCTGAGGAGAGGAAACGTACCTTCGTCGTGGGCCATGGCGTGTGACCAAGGGTCATACCCGCCATACTGGCCATACATGTTAGGGAAGAACGGATACTACCCTGGCGTTGTCGGGTAGGGGTCCAAGAACGACGGTGGTGGCGGTGCGTAGTCACGTGCCCACCCGGACCCTCCGTCTTGGCCCAGCGGTGGCGGGGGTGGGTAGCCACATGCCCAGCCTAACCCTCCGGACTGCTTAGGTGTTAGTGGGGCACATGGACGTGCCCCTCTGGAGCCTCCTGACTGGCCTGCAGGACATGTCGGCCTCAGCGTTTGCGTCGACGTGGCCACCTCTTGGACCGTCCTGCACGACGTTAGGGTCACGGCATGCCTTGCCCCACTGTAGACCTAACGGGCAAACTGCTGCAACTCGTCGCGCGTCACCTCCGCACCGTGGGTGACCTTGTCAAGGATCGAATAGGAGTCCCTCGCCAACCCGACATTGATGTCCGTCAGCAAGGAGTACATGAAAGTGTCAAACTTGTAATTGAGGTAACTGTACTCAGATATTTTGAAACACAATGGTACATACCGCGAGGTGCATGTTTCGTGCGAAGTGTACATGGTACGCGTTGGTCGGTGCTGATACATGAACGGGGAGGGGGTTCGATGACACGCACCAGCATGGTGCGTGTCTACGGAGTGTACTAGCGTAGGTATTCGTCCTACGCGCTGTGGTCGTACGGGGCGCCCTCTTGCATGTAGTCCTGGAGAGCATCTGCCCACTGCACTAGCCACGGCTCCATCTTTGCTAGCCACTGTGTCCTGCAGCCACCCCTCCTACTGTGCCTACAAAACATACCACTGCAATTAGAAGTCGTCATAACAGAACTGGCAAAAAATATACGAACATGTGTTGTGTATAATTCACATGTGGGCCGAGTCGGGCACCCGCGTCCCGACAGGAACTAGAACAACCTACCAGAGGCCCAACTAGCATATCACCCTGTGCACCACGTAGTCCTCGACGAACACATCGAAGATGAGCTTCTTTCGCGTCGGCCAGTATGCCCGGTCGCGCCAGCATAGTGAGGACAGCCTTGCGGGAGCATAGTCCTACATCTCCTGATCAGAGTACGGCTCCCAGCGCACGTTGTCAGTGGTGAGGCAGTCGAGCTGCTCCATGAAGTGCTCGTACACACGTGTGACCTACACGTGTGCATACTGTGCCTGTGAGCCGGAACAGTGGTTATAAAGGATGACCTATAATACGACTAAAGTAAAGATAGAGGAGAGTACGTACTCGCCTACGGCACCAAAGGGACCCTACGGTCGACCAGTCCACCACGCCCTCGTGGTACATGTCTGCGTGGTACGGACTGGAGTCCAGTAGCATGGGCTGTCCGAGGGAGAAGCGCCCGAATGACCATAGCTGCAGCAGGAGGGGGCAGCCTGTGAGGATAGAGGATGGCTTCGTCCTCCAGCACGCCTCGCACATGCCGCAGTACGTCGCGGCAAGTACGGCTGATCCCTAGCTGATCTGCAGCTCCTCCCCATCGGTGATGGCCCTCGCGTACCCCATGAGGCGAGCGTCGATGGAGTCACTGTGGCTGCTGGTAAACAGTACCTAGCCGAAGAGCCACAGCAAGTACGTCTCGAGGTGCCGCGACACCTGGTAGTCAGTAGGCTCTAGGACCATCCGCTCGACCTATGCACAAATGAATAATTAGTAAGCCCTTCATATGGCAAGGATAGTGCGCGCATCACTTAACATAGAAAATAGGTAGCATACATACCCGGAACTGCGAAAGCCACCGCAGGGGTAGGCCATGCCGTTGTCGCGCCTGGAAGTCTTAGTACGTTGGCTCGGCCTCGGCCAGAAAAACCCCCTGAAACCTGCCCAGCAGGTTGTCACGCCAGTCGGCAGGCGTGTCCGGCAGAGAGGCAACGGCTCCCCACTACTACAAAATAGGCTATAGTAGACGCCCCATCACAGACGGTTCCTTTGGAACCGTCTGTGTTGGGTCACCGATCCGGGCATGGGGTGGCGCGGAACAACTATCACAGACGGTATTTTTAGAACCGCTCGTGATAGTCACTATCACGAGCGGTTGAGAAATAGAACCGCTCAGGAATTATCCTGACGGTTCTATTCACAAACCGCTCGTGATAATCTTCAATCACGCAGCGGTTTTACGTTACAACCGCTCGTGATACTTTGTTATCATAGACGGTTCTTATTTAGAACCGCTCGTGAGATCCTCTCGCCACGCTGCGTCAGGTCCACCGCCGCAGCGATGCCGCCTCGCCATCGCCGCAGCAGGGAGTAACCCGCCCCCCCCGGCGGCTCCCTGATCAACATACCTCCACACTTCAAGCCGATGGGATGAGGATCTAGCTCTTACTATGGGCAAATAGATATTGTAACTTCTCCTCCAAACTTTTTTAAAATTTTGGAATTTTCATATATATATAGCCAAACAACGTGCGTGGCGATAGCTTACAAAAGATTAAAAAACTAGAAACCTATCTAGTGGTGGAGGTAGGTCGCTATCTCCGCCTTCAACACTTCGTGGCGGCGGCATCTTGGGCGACGGTTTAAGATCGAACGAATCTGAAATACGTCCACTCACGACGCGCTTGCTCGAGTGTGTCCCAAGACCCTGATTGTTGAACCAAGTTGAAGAGAGCCCATAGGCTCTCTTCTCTTGAGGGTCTCGGCCAGTCGACTCGATCGCTTCTTTGCCTCGATTAAGCAGTCCAAGTGACGACAAGCCTCCTGGAGACGTGCAACTTCGTTTTGGAGGACCACGTCGACGACACGGTAAACTCGCCGAAAGTGGGAGATCACCCGGAAGACACGGCGGAGGAGAGTGTCAAGACGGCGGAAGGTGGCCGTCACCCGCTCCGGCAAATTCTCGGACAGAGGAGTGAAGACATTGTTGCAATAGTGTTCTTCCGCAGCACGACTCAACGTATAGCGAGAGAGGTGCGCGTACAGTGCGTGTACAGAAGAGGAGGCAGCCATTTCTGTTTTTGTGGAGAAAGGGGATCAAGGAGGTTGTGTGAAATACATTGTAGAAGGGGATACATCTATATATAGAACAATTTCTAAAGCGGAACGGAGACAAAGAGATATTTGGGGAGTCAGGCGGCGTTGGAAAATGAAGAGATGAAGCCGCTACGTGTGATCGTGAGACGAAGAGACACACGCAGAAAAATGAAGACGAAGAGACACGCGGAAAATGAAGAGAGTTGTCACGAGCGGTTCCGTTGTATAACCGTCAGGAAAAGAATCACTGAGCGGTTCTATTTAAAACCGCTCGTGATACGTTCATATCACGACGGTTGTAGTTAAAACCGTCAGGATTATCCTGACACGTTCTTTTATAGAACCGTCAGTGATATTATCACGCATTTGCGGTTCTCGTTATAAACCGTCTGTGATATACTTTTTATAAGGCGGAAACGCTAGGGTTTTTCTCTCACTTGTCACTTCCTCTCCGCGCCCTTAGGCTCTCGCTCGATCGCCTCCTCTAGGGTTTAGGGCTCGCCAGTAGTTTTCACCGCCGACTACGACCTCGGCCGCCGCCCCAACCTCGGCGCCCGACCTCGGTGCCGCCGCCCCGACCTCGGCGCCTGACCTCGGTGCTGCCGCCCCGACCACGGCTCCCCGTTCACCTCCTCGGCCGTAAGCCCCGCGCCGCCATCCTCCTCCCTCTGCACCGGCCTTCTCCCTCAGACCGGCCTTCTCCCCTGGCTGTCCTCCTCCCTCTCAGACCGCCTTCTCCCAGCGCCGTCCTCCTCCCGTGTCGGCCTCCTCCTTGCACCGTGAGTTCTTATGCGCATCCTCTCTGTGAGTATTGCTCCTCTGTGGCGCTTCGGCTTTGTTGATCGATGGGCTTTGTTGACATGCTCGTGATGAACTATGTCTTATAATGAGATTGAATGTGATAGTTAGTTCATACTTGAGCTCTATTGTATTACTTACTCTTGTCAATATGATCTCTTGTTAATTGGTTACTTTCGGTTGAGCTCATCGCTCATTGCAAATTGATCGGTGGGCTTTGTTGACATGCTCGTGATGAACTCGTCTTATAATGAGATTGAATGTGATAGTTAGTTCATACTTGAGCTCTATTGTATTACTTGCTACTATCAATATGATGTATTGTTAATTGGTTACTTTCGGTTGAAAGCTAGTTATTCGATTCTTCATGTTCGATTACATTGAGAGTATTCGGTTTTCGTTGGTAATCTAATGACTAGTTTGTGATTCTTCTAGTAGTCTGTATGAGCTCATTCAACTTTTCATTTGTCATCTTGATCTCTGTAGTCAACCTCTGTTTGATCGAAGTTTAATCTGTTTTAGCTTAACAGCTGAGATCGTTTGACGAGTTAAGCAAAGTATTGTTTAGAGCTCATAGTTTGAATTTATATTATCATATTCATTTAATGAAGAGTATAGACAATAGGATTGAGATGGCAAAGACTTGTTCTTTAGCTACTCTCCTTCGAGAGCACATAATATCATCAATCAATATGTTGGAATAGTGTCTGTGCCTCGTTAATCTCTAGACCTTTTATTGGTCGAGAATTTAATCAGCGGTTCTTATTAAGAACCGTCAGTGATTCCTTTGCATTTCCTTAGAGAAGCTGGTGGATTAAGGAGTGTTAAATTCTTTAGAAATTATGCTTTAATGCTAATTAATTTTGTTGGGATTAATTCTGAAATTTTGCTAAAACTGCATTTTTTACAACAATCCAAAAAGAAAGTTTTACTTGATTCTATTTTGTTTCTATGTTGGGATTAAACCTTTGCTTAGCATTTCCTTCGTCGATCATTTTACTTGATTCTAGTTCTATGTCTTCATTAAAGGCTAGTCTTCTATACATGAAGCATTAAACCTTTGCTTAGCATTTTCTTCGTCGATCCTGACACACTTGAGTGTACCTTTGCTTCGTGCCAATCCTCCACGGCACGAAGCAAATGGTACACTCCAGTGTGTCGAGCTCGATGAAGTAGGCTCGGGCAAAGATTTGTATCACTAGTTTCTATCTATACAAAGATCATAAGAGAGGCTGGTGGATTAAGGAGTGTTAGAATAGAAGCTGGTGGATTAAGGAGTGTTAGGAATGTTAGTAGTCTGTATGAGCTCATTCAACTTTTCATTTGCCATCTTGATCTCTATAGTCAACCTCTGTACTTCTTCCTGAGATTAATTGTTTCATATTTATGCTGGAATTATTTATGATTATTTGCTATGTCTATTTTACTTGATTCTATTTTGTTTCTATGTCTTCATTAAAGGCTAGTCTTCTGCACATGATGCATTAAACCTTTGCTTCGTTGATTAAGGAGTGTTAGGAGTATTAGAATAGGAGCAGGGAGGTGGCGAGCCCTACAGGATTAAACCTTTGCTTAGCATTTCCTTCGTCGATCCTGACACACTTGAGTGTACCTTTGTTTTATGCCAGTCCTCCACGGCATAAAACAAATGGCACACTCCAGTGTGTCAGGGTCGATGAAGAGTATAGACAATAAGATTGAGATGGCAAAGACTTGTTCTTTAGCTACTCTCCTTCTGAGAGCACATAATAGGAGCAGGGAGGCGGCGAGCCCTACAGGATTAAACCTTTGCTTAGCATTTTCTTCGTCGATCCTGACACACTTGAGTGTACCTTTGCTTCGTGCCAATCCTCCACAAAGACGAAGCAAATGGTACACTCCAAGGGTGTCGAGCTCGATGAAGTAGGCTCGAGCAAAGATTTGTATCACTAGTTTCTATCTATACAAAGATCATAAGAGAGGCCGGTGGATTAAGGAGTGTTAGAATAGAAGCCGTGGATTAAGGAGTGTTAGGAATGTTAGTAGTCTGTATGAGCTCATTCAACTTTTCATTTGCCATCTTGATCTCTATAGTCAACCTCTGTATTTCTTCCCGAGATTAATTGTTTCATATTTATGTTGGAATTATTTATGATTATTTGCTATGTCTATTTTACTTGATTCTATTTTGTTTCTATGTCTTCATTAAAGGCTAGTCTTCTGCACATGATGCATTAAACCTTTGCTTCGTTGATTAAGGAGTGTTAGGAGTGTTAGAATAGGAGCAGGGAGGCGGCGAGCCCTACAGGATTAAACCTTTGCTTAGCATTTCCTTCGTCGATCCTGACACACTTGAGTGTACCTTTGTTTCATGCCAGTCCTCCACGGCATGAAACAAATGGCACACTCCAGTGTGTCGGCCTCGATGAAGTAGGCTTCCTTAGAGAAGCTAGTGGATTAAGGAATGTTAGTACTCTGTATGAGCTCATTCAACTTTTCATTTGCCATCTTGATCTCTATAGTCAACCTCTGTACTTCTTCCTGAGATTAATTGTTTCATATTTATGCTGGAATTATTTATGATTATTTGCTAATATTGCACATGTTGAGCATATTATTAAGTTTCAATGTATATGTTAATTTGGGACACTTGCAATCCATTTTATTGCATATGTAACTTATATAGATAGCAAGTAAGCGAGATGGCAGAGACATCGTCTTCGCCGCCGTCACCGACGCCGCAGATGGAAGAGGCGCCGACGAGGCCGCCGTCACCGTCGATTTATAATGACACGGAAGCGAGATGGCAGAGGACAATCGAAAATGCCTACGGGCCGATCGGTCATCACGGGTCGGTGACTTTGGGGTCCTCTCGAGTCCCAAGAGATCGTGGCGAGATTCCGGACCATCTACGGGATACTTGCAAGGAACGGGTCCTCATCACCACACCAACGTGGAAGGACTGACGAAAGAAGCGAAAGCGCGGCGTGGGACAGAACTTTCGGAGAAGTTCACTATTCGAAGCACATGTGGCACGCGTCGGCGACGGACGGCGATGCTCACGATGGGTAAATCGTGGAGGACCTTCAAGAGCATTCTTGTCACGGCACGTGAACACGGGTCAAACGCCCTTCGCGCAGTACAAATTCTTGACGCGGGAAGCATGGGACACCTTTGTGGCTATGAAAACGACGGCCGAATTTAAGGAGCAAAGTGCGGCGCACAAAGCTCTCCAGACACGAAACACTCACCCGCCAGACTTCGGCACCGGCTGGTGCAGCGGGTAAATCTGAGGAATGGGCGGCGGAGAAGGAGAACCCGTTTCGATGTCACGCACCGTGTTCCCTAAGTTGGTTAAAAGCGAGGGCACAAGTCTCGTCTTGAGCAAAGATCTCCTTCACAAACCCGCGGAGACCGGAAGTGTCCCAACGTGTGGTAAATATGTCGAACTACTAAGTTGTTAATAAGTCCATCACTTCATAGTGCCTATAATAACATGATGACCTCTTGCGGCGTGACTTGATCGCCCAAGCTTCCCAAGGCTCCTTCCATGCGAGCGAGGAGAATGATATACTATCTACGGCCTTGGGAAACAAGGAGCACCCGGTCGCACGTGAGGCTTTGGGGTTAACGTGCCTTGGAGTCATGGATTCGCGGACGACTCTCGCGTATAGGACTAGGAAGAGATCCAAGGCGAAACGACAACCGGTTGGTACAGATGATTACTAACCAATTTCAAGTAGAGATGGCAAGATTGCGAGTCAAATGGATATACTCATGAGCCACGGTGATGCAAGCCGCCCGCTAATTCGGAGGCGGTCCTCCTCGGCGTCGGAGTAGCGTCGCGTCAAGCATAATTGTGAACATGACGACGTCCGATTACCGATAGACGACATCAAGGTAACGTACATCTATGGATGCACCAAAGATAGACCTATAGGACGCCTTAGCTAATTGCGTATCATTTTGTAGGAGCCGACGCCAGTAAGCTCCAAGTGAGGATGGATGAGTCCTTTGTATTGAGGTCACGCGAGGATGGTGTATCCATACGAGGAAGAGCGGTCAACCACGGTGCCCACCGGGCGCCGCAGTTACGCCAGGTCCGTGGATATGGTACATGTCAATTTCCGAGCCGTCCCGTGAAGATTTGCCCGAACGAAGAGATCACAACACTAGGGATGCTGTCCTCTCTTTTATCCAATGGCCCAAGAAGGACATCGCCTCGACCCAAAGATGCCGCGATCCGACACGACCATTCCTCTCCAACGGGACCCTCGATGACTCCACCTCATGTTTCGCCTCATAAGGCCACCTCTTCGATTCCCGTGGAGAAGACGCCGAAGGAACAGCAAAAGCGTGCCGCCGTATCCGTTCCCGAGTCATCTCACAAGAAGACGCTGCCAATCGCTAAGGCCAAATCGAAATCCACAAACGTTAAGCGCCTCCCAAGTCCGGGAAGTCCGCGATACCCGGGAACTACATCATCGGAAAACCATTGTGCTCCGATGCAGTATTAATGCACGCTGGATATGCTTGTCAGGCTTTGCATGCCTAGTACTTGGCGAAGACCCAAAAGAAGGGGTGCGATACTGGAATCACCGTCAGATACGAGGATAAGCATTTCTTCAACGGGACGAGGTACTTCGTCGTGGGCTTCAATGACTTATTTCAACTATTCAACCTCGTTGGCCTCGACGTCTCGCTTCTACGATGTTGGACACTGTAAGTGCATACAATCAAGTTCTACATTCATGTAATACCAATAAATATCACAACTCATTGCTTATGTATAGATACATCTTTGAAAAATGTCCGGAATGGAAAGAACCAAGGATTTCCTCGACCCACATGTGGTATCGTTGCAAACCATCCAACAAGACTCCTCCTTCGCCGAGAAATACATAACGAGGTCATTGCTTCGTCGATTTAACATGAAGTACATAGTGGTGCCCTACAACCGGGGTAAATGTTACTACTTGCTATACAAATTTCATTTGTACTTTATACGCAAAGACAAACTTAGGTTTAATGACTATAGCGACATACATGAGTAGGTACCATCGATCCTTTTAGTTATTATACCCAAGAGGAACCATGTGATATACCTTGATTCCCTAAACCGCAACAAGCACGACTTCAGCACTCTAAGAGGAATACTCGAGAGGTATGCTCATTTCCTCCTTACATAACTCTATTGTAGTCTTCATTCGTTTGAAATGGCCGAGGATAACCTTTTCGAATCATATAGGTCGTTCATCAATTATGTTGCCAACAAAGGAATATACAATGGAAAGAGCGTCCAACTAACACACAGGATGGATTTTCCGGTACGCGCTACAACACTATAATCCTATATCATACTTCATAATAACGCGTCTCGAACTGACTATACCTATATATGTAATTCTATTTTTTGCAGTGCCGCCAGCAAAAAGATGATGAGTTATGTGCAATCTACGCTCGCTATCATATGCGACTAATCCTTCTGACTAGGAAGAAGGATCTTGAGGTTTGTCAATCTCGAAATAATTATTTCCTAATTATAAATTTAAATATATATATCTTACCACTTTACTCTTGCTAGTGGCAGGCCTTGAATTTACAATGTGATTCACTCGTTGGAAGAGATCAAGGACATTCGAGGAAGCTCTGCGCCTTTATCAATACAGAAATCATTAACGACAACGGAGAGTTTCACTCCGTCGCCAACCCAGAGCATCACCCCACTAAAACCTCTCAACGCAAACAATTGTAATCTAGTTGTAACTATAGCGACAATACTTGAACAAATGCGGATCTTTTGTAATTTATTTTGAGTAATGATCACTTTGAGTTGTCATGGCTCCTTGAATCTGCTTTTTGTGAATGCTTGAATCATTTTCGTGAATGCTTGTTTTCAGAGGGCATGGCTAGCAATTCTGAGGCTAGCCAGAAAACACCAAATTGTGGGCGAAGTGCGAGCTATCACGAGCGGTTTTACGTTAAAACCGTCAGTGAAGTCAAGTATCACGACGGTTTGAACGAAAACCGTGCGTGATAGGAGAATATCACGAGCGGTTCTAAATAAAACCGCTCGTGATAGGAGAATATCACGAGCGGTTCTACAAAAAGCCGCTCGTGATATTCTCCTATCACGACGGTTTTATTTAGAACCGCTCGTGATATTCTCCTATCACGACGGTTTTCGCTCAAACCGCTCGTGATACTTGACTTCACGACGGTTTTTAATAAAACCGCTCGTGATATTTCGTATCACGACGGTTTTGTACCGTCTGTGATAATATCCTGTTATCACAGACCAACAAACATAGACGGTTCGGAAACCGTCTGTGATGACGGTTCCGAACCGTCTGTGATGTCGGTTCCTGTAGTAGTGCCCGCAATAGGCAGGCCGAGCAGCAACGTGACATCTTACAAAGTGGGGGCCATCTCCCCTAATGGGAGGTGGAAGGTGTGCGTCTCGGGCCGCCACCAGTCCACTAGGGCTGTCAGCAGTGACCGGTCGAACAGGAACCGTTGTGACCGCTCTAGACCGACCTGGACCTCCCTGTCGTCCTCGACCGGAGCACCATCCTCATCAGTGGCCTCCACCTTCCGCGCGAGAGGTAGAAGGCCAGCATCGCTCAGCTTACAAAGCACGAAGAAGTAAGTACATAGCGGACATATGATACAAAGAAATGACATAGTTTGCAAACAAACTTGTCTATCTAGTTTCTAAGCCCGTCGGGGTGTCCGCGTACCGACCACCACCCAAGTCAGTCGCCTCGCCCCCAGCCTCAGCATGCAAGGCACGACGGCTGGCACGGTGTTGTGCGTCGACGCGCTAGTCCAGCAGGTCAAAACGCTAGTCCAAACCACCAAGGTCGTGAGCCATACCTACAAATAAATGTTAGGAGTGACTACACAATTTTTAAAGAAATGTTCACACATATTATTAACTTATTTACCAATGTGAGCAATTGTTATCAACAACACTCCATAAAATTAAGTTGTTTTCACAACTAAAATACTACAGCAATTAGTTCATTCAGAAAAAAGTGCAACTAAATACATATAAACATTACGTATCACGTGAATACAATATTTATAATGTCTGGTTTACCCAACGCTAACATGCGTTTAATCGATAATTGCTTAATTGTCTAATCTTTACCATTACTGTTGCACCCCCAAACACAAATTTTCTAGATCTATGTTTTAATTTCTTATATCGAGTTCATGGTATATTTATAATGCAAATTAGGAATGATGCGTCACATAAAATATACTTCCTCCGGTCATAAATGAGTAATGTTTTGGTCATCGACGTGGTCCCAAAACATGATTTGGACCACAAAATTTTATTGTAATATACTTATAAAACTTAATAAAATCATTAAAAAATTCTGAAACTATTTGTTTGAGACAAATCTATACATATTAGAAAGTTTGGTTGCACATATCACAAAATGTTGCTCTTTTGTAACAGGAGTAGATACCAATCTAATTTAAAGTTGACAAAGATGTAGTTTTTCTTGTCAACGGTAGACATATAATTTTCTTTTGTATTTTCTAAACATGTGTTTCTATATTTTGAAAAGCATGTTATGTTATTTGCAAAAAAGCAATAGTTATATTCCAATTTTCTGCCTAGAAGGAAATGATGTGAACCCGTGCATGGGCCCTGATCTGGGAATCAAGCCTCAGCTGTCTATTTTAACAATCTATTTTGACGAGTTGCATAAAACCTAGGAGCAATTTGGATACAAAGTATTTTTGAGTTTGGATAGAATATCATGGTCTCTAGAAAATACCGTAGTATCAAATACAAGGAGGTGTTTGGGTACAATAAATATTGTAGTTTTATAAACCATAGTACGACACTACACATCTACGCATCTAAAGATTTTAGAAGCTAACCTACAACTATTTCATTTGCTAACAGTATGTCACTACACATGATGTTGGTTGCTAACCTACCATGGTTTCCAAAGTTAATCTATAAACTAATGCAGAGACTCACCGAAGTCGATGCGAAGACCCTCTCTTCCCCCCCCCTCTCCCTCTCCCTCTCCTCTCTTTCTCTTTCTCTCCCTCTCCTCTCTTTCTCTCCCACTCTTCTCTTTCCCTTCCTTTTCCTCGCGCCTCCTCCCTCTACTCTGCGAAGAAATAGCGAAATGCGAGCGCCGGGCACGCGCGCGTGGCATATAAGCCACCTTGTCGCTGCATGGTTGGACGACTTGGCCCTGTCGTCCAACGGTTGAGCGACAGGGGTTCAAGTCGCTCACCCGTTCATCTACTTGGAGCCGAAGCGTCTAGTCGCTCAATAGTTGAACAACTTGGACACCTGTCGCTCAACTATTCGGCGACAGGGCCAAGTCGCCCAACCATGCGGCGTCAAGTGATTATTTCAATCAAAACTAAAAAAAAGTATTATTTGTGTAATTCTGAATAAAAAAAATAGATTATTAGAAAAAAAATCATATCCAGTCTCCAGCTCAATCATCAGAGCATTCAAACGCACCCAAAAACTGTTTGACCGTGTTAGTGACTAGAATTGGGTGAATAGGGGCCTACTTTTTTCTTTACTATAATTTTACTCACTTTTCACTCCAATAACTATATGAAGCCATGAAGAACAAGGTCTTAAAATCATAGCGGAAAACCACTAGAACACAAGAACACAAAATCACAAGAAAGAGAGCAAGAACATGAGAGAACTCATCTTTGCATGAATTAATTGGATTGATATTGTGGGGTTGAAGGTTTACAGCCACTCCACCATAGAGGACAAAATCTCACTCATAAGCACCTAATCCCACTAATTTTATATCAGTGCATCTCTCAAACCCTAGCCTCTTCTATTCTCTACACTTTCCCCAATTCTCATATTAGGGTTTCTAGGCTTGGTTGGGTGGTTGTGCAAATCCTGCACCACTCCTTGTATAGTAAAGGTTGGGTCTAGAGAGAAAACCCTAATGGACACCCATTAAGCCCACACACAAACAAGTCTCATACTCATGCACGCTTTTCAAAGCAGATGACGATCAGGTGCTCCTGAATCCATCTCTTTGTGATCTTATCCTCCTCGTGACCTAAACCACTTCTCCTTTGCGCCATCATGCGTCGCGATTTCGCTAAGGTCATCAACCAGGTATTTAGGTGAACATACCAAAATACCCCTTCTCGATCCTTGCATCATTGACCGAGTTCAATCTCGTGAAGCAATCACATGTTTCGCCACGTGTAGATTCATCAATGACTTTTCTCATGCCAACAAGTCTCTCCTATCCAGCTCCCACTGGATCGCCTCAACACTTGCACTGGCTCAAGCCACTTGATGTAACTTGTTGCATCAAACTTCCCATTCTTGTCCATTTTGCGCCTTGCTCGAGACCAACAACTTCACCCGATATCCATGATCATTCTAGACCTTGATTTCACTTGACCAACTCCCGATCATCCTCGTCGTTGACCATAGTTGACTCCAAGTTTCTCTGCACAACAATAGATCAGGAAATCGATTTTGGGCACAAGTTCTTCACAACTTGACCATTATTAGCCAAAACATGCATCATACAACACATACATACTAATTCCATTACTTTTGGTCAATTCTCAAAATTTAGGACAGCTCATTGCACTGAAATCATCTTGATCGGTTCGCTAGCCATTGACCGGTCTGACTGCGCACTCCCGGTGGCAGGGGACCGGTTTGGCCACCATGGATTGGCCGGTTAGACCACTTCTCAAAGCCAGAAAACACCTATCTTTGGACTTTACAGTTAATCTCTATCTAGTTTAGCATCCGGTCTCCATTTTGAATGGTACCTAATACAAATACATTCTCAAACACTTCTACACAAGTGTTTGGTACCCCTATTCTCCAAACCTGCACCTCCATCACCTGACTGGTCAGTTCATCCCCTATGGCCGGTCAGATCGCTGGTGCCTGACAGCAGGACAATTTTTTTGGAAAACTCATAGTTCACTCTCCAAACTGCTACCCCACGGTTACTGCCTTTCGTTCAGCCTTAGCTCGTTTCTTCTGTTACCTGCATGTCACGAAAGAAAAAGCTAGCCTGTCCTCCATGGCTGTGGCCTTGCGGGGCAAAAGACGAGAGCGAGAAAAGAGAGCAGAGCTTTCCCTGAACGACCAAAAGAAACGTAGCATCGATGATGGGGACTTGCACTTATGCACTAGCTCTTATGCTGCAGAAGAAAGAACCAAAAATTCAGAGTGAGTAGTGATGACGATCTACGGTCTTCGTTTATCGTCCTGCCGAATTGCCGATCTATCAGAGCCGATGTGAACATCCTATGATTAGATTTCTGTCTTAGGACTTAGGGTAGGCGTGCATCGACACGAGGTGTCGGCAAGATAAAGATGTTACAATGATGAGCTCAGCTCCTCCAACGTGGCTCCAGGTAGCTACAGGTTGCTGCAAGAAAGGAGGACAGGAGGAGCAATCAGGTGCACTCCACTCTGTCCACAGTCCATACACTGTCACTCACTCACTCACTGTTGTGGCTCTGCATCTTGGGATCTCAACTCTCAAAGTCTCAAGAGGCCATGCATCAGCAGTTAACCAGATCCTGCCATTCCATCTAGCCATGCATGTTCACTAGGCCCTGGGCCTCTGAAGAAAGGTTGCAATTGATGCACAGTTGCAGTGGGCATACATTCCATTTTGAAGGCATGAGGCTCTCCTGTGTGCTGATGCCAATCTGGGTTTGATAAACAGGAACAGCAGACTCTCCTGTGCTGGATGCTGATGCCAAATCTGGGTCTGAATTATGTACAGGAACAGTCACTTCCAAGATTTGTTGTTAGATCTGCTAAAGGAAGAGATTATATGCTAACTGATCCTATCCCCTTTAAGGAACAACACATGGAAAACATGATCTACCTATGGTTGGCACTCTTCTCTCATCTAGAATTGCCAGAAAATATTTTTTTAGAAAAAAAAAATCCCTGAGAAAAGTACAGGACCAGTGCATGCTCGTATCCACGTCGATCAAATTTTATCTGAAGCTAACCGGTGAGTAGTACAACTGGTGCAGTGGTGTGGTGTCACGGTACCGTCCATATCTGTTAGGCCCATTTCGGCCATCCCACAAACTTTTTTTAACCAAGAAGTAACAGTACACCGGGATAGCTAGGCCTGACAGCCTGATAGTTTTAAGAAATTTGTCAATTTTTTTTAAAGAAACTATAAAAATAGGCCTCGTATGTAAGCCCAGAAGTTATATAGGCTGGAGCCCTTTGACTTGCAGCCCAGAAGTTGCTCTGGTTGAATTTTCTGAGAGAAATCTTCTGGACTCTTAAAATGTTTTTAAAAAATGCACCAACTTTGAAGCAGCTAAGGGGTGATTTGTGGCTTGATTTGCACATATAGGTTGCTAAAAATGTTTAACTACCCTTAAATTTCTTCTATTCATCTTCTGAAAGAGAATTGCGGTATTCTTTTTTGTTATTTTGAAAAATGATGTACATTCCCAATTGGATGATAACTGCCACTAAGGATCAAAGAACCGTTACCGGACAAAATCCCGTTCGGAGCCCAGTAACGGTTCCCAGCCGGTTACCGGAAATACCGGTGAAAAACCGGATGAAATTCATAAAACAAATTTTGAATTCAATTTTTTGGAGACCGGTAACCGGTCCGTTTACCGGACGGTAACCGGAAAAACTAGTTGGAAAAACTGGTAAAACCTGAAAAACCGGAAAACAGAGAAAATGGGTAATTAACAATTGTAGAGTGTTTAATGAAGTAGCAATCCTCCAAGAGTTGAATGGATGAATGAATGTTAATGTGTTAGTAGGTTAGATCTTTGCTTGAATGAATGTTAGTGCTAGTGTGGTAATGAATTAGGTTTGATCTACCTCTTGATTGAATGAATGAATGAGAGTGCTAGTGTGGCAAAGGTAGCAATTTGTGTTGTAGGTTAGAGCTTATCTCAGGAGGTAAGTCAAATGGTTGATGTTTGCCATGGTCTTCCTTATTTCCTTAAGTTTTATCCGTGATGCTACAAACATTTCTGTTGGCACAAGGACATGAATGCCGTTGATAATATTAGTGATTCCATTGTAGCAGTAAACATGATGTCAGATAGTTAAATGCATTGTTCCATGATTTCCATGTCATACTTACATATTTGCATTTTCCGAAGGTACTTTCTTTGTTTCCATTTTCCGATAAACATATACAATAACACCTTTAGATTGTCATTTATATTGTAGGAAAGTACTATATTATAGTTGCTATGCATGATGTTGACATGGCCGACCCGCGTGACGCTATTGCAATGGTTTTGGTAGCATGACGATAGGATAGGCGAAAGATCAAAATAAGGAGCTGCAAGCATCCAGTTGATCCAAAGCATAAAAAAACAACCAAGTGAAAGATAACAAGTGAAAAAAACATATTTCAATATGTAATCTAGCACAAAAAGATCTAAACCAACCTAAGAATGGCATTATGCAGTCAAAAATTCAAATTTAAGTTTTAAAATTTTCGGCCGGTTTTTTTTTGTCAGGGACCAGCTGGTAAATTCGATAACCAGCCGGTTTTTCTATCCCTGACTGCCACAATGCAAATTATCAATCTGGAGGCGATGATATTGGATAAGATTTTCCTCTGGTATATCACTCACCTCTTTCCTTTTGTTTGTGATATCCGCTTACTTTGCACTAACAACAGTTTTCATGACTCATCAAGTCAACCCATATATTCTTGGAAATCATCATACCAAACCTCTAATCTTCTTTGAAGCCTCATGTAAACAACTTTTTATTAACCACTTGTCACTATGATAATATATTTTCTTGAGTCAACGTTTCATCGGTCACTTTATATGTATGCCAACATCTCCAGCTAAAACATGACACTATGACAGTGATGACTGATGAAAATGTTTAAATTTGAGAAATAGATGTAGCAATCCATCATCTTTGTATTATGTTCTTCAGCTCACATTGTGGCTGGTTACCTTTCAAAAATACATAAACAGTTTAGTTTTAGTTGAGAGTTTGTCAGTGCAATGTTCAGAAACTTGACTTACTAATGATTACTGAAAAGACTGTCCATTTTGGTGCCTATTGAGTTTGTTCTCTGGCCTCTACCTCATACACTGCTTGTTGGGAGGCAATAATAGTTTCTTGACTTCCTCTATGCACCAATAACATCTGAAAAGGGTTGTCAAAGAGCATCTTTGCTCTGAACCTGAGAAGCAGATCCATATCATAACCACTGATATGGTCTACTATTCCAGCTAGCCAACCATTCCACATTCTGAAAGTCCAGAACAATGGTCTTGAGACAATCAGTGGCGGAACCAAAACTAAATCTTAGCTAGGGCGGCATGTACCAAGCCCCAAGCCGCCTTAGCACTGTAAGACTTGCCACCGCCACCGCTTCGCTGGACACCGTGCCCGCAATTCCGCATCTCCGCACCCGCAGTTGTTCTGCATCTCTACTCCACCGCTCACCACTTGCTATTCGCTAGGTGGTTAGCATCTTTTAAGTCATATACAAATAGTTAATTTCTACTTGTAGTGACTACTGATTATTTTCTATGACCAATTATCACACGTGCACACTTGGCGCAATGACAATTTGGCATATCATTGATCAGATAGTCTGCATTATCTATATTTTAAGACTAGCACATAAATCAAGAATGAGTCAATAAAACATGCAAATTCGACACAAACCACACCAAGAGAGATTCTACTAAACGCAAGCCACACCTGCTCAGCTTCTTCGCTAGTCGCTGCTATGGCCTACGCTTTCTACTCTCGGCTGCTTCACGCTGTCCTACGCCCCCTGCTAGTCTTGGCTGCCGCAGCATCGATGCCTCACCTCACCGACTTGCCACTCTAGTTGTCACCCGCCGGCCGCTTCTACTAGGGTTAGGAGGTGGAGGAGGAGGCATGAGGCCGTGAGAGGAATGGAAGTCAGACTCGATGTCTCGATCAGTGGTGTGATGATTGCTTCCTCTAGTCAATACTTCTACTAGGCCGGCCAGTCTGGGCCCAAATCAACAAAGGGATGCATCGTCCTGTTCTTCGTCTACCTCGGCTCAGCATGCTCGCCGGTGGCCGGTGGATGCTGAGGGGGGTGTCCGGCCGAATGAGAGCTGGGGCGGCCGCCTAACCTTGCCACATGGGACGGTCCGCCCCTGGAGACAATTATATATCTCCTTTGATGAAATTCAATCTGAAACCAGGATGTACATACATGTATTATGCCGCCCTAGTTAAGTACTGTATATTGCCCATTTTCAACATTGATCTTGAAATGTGCCGGCCTAATCATGAACTGTCTTGAGCTGTTGCCTGTTGGAGTATGTGATGCTACGTGCAATGTATTATCAGAGCACGGTACCATTTTATATTACATTTTTCAAGAATGTCGTCACTACATAAACAAATTTGTATGTATATACCTAGTCAAATTATTGTTGATTGTGTGCCCATCATTTGGCCATTATTTGATCGGAGACCTAACTATATTCTTTGTATAGGAGCGGCCAATTACTAGTATAAATTTTAAATTTCTGTAATAAATTTTAAATACAAAAATGGCAAATTTGTAGGGTTCGCACTTATACTGAAAAGTGAAAAAAAAATACTAATACTGAAAAGTGAAACTTAAGATGAATTCTGCTCAGTCTTTCTCCTTTCCCTGATTCCTGCACCAGCTAGATTTGCTGGTCAGAAAAGTTCAGACTTTGCTGAGCCATGATTCATTTCTTTGCCTTTTCATCACACAAACATACTATGACACCGCCTTTTAGGCTTTTAGCCATAGCATCATTGCTTAACATGCATGAACTGCTACAGCCATGCGCCCATGCGTGTCAATAATATATTGCCATGATTCCATCCGAATAATCGATTAATGCAGCAAGCGCAGCAATTACCAGCTGCACAAATCATACGAAAAACACATCAGGAAACATAATCCTTTACCCAAAAAGAAAAATTAATCCGCAGAATTGCTTTTGTTTATTCTGCCCTGTGCTTGCTAGCTCCTCACAGTTCACACCACATGATCCATCACCTGTCGCCCTGGCCTCTTTGTCAGCTAGGTGCAGTCGTCTGGATCTGGATCTCTTCAGAAGAATCACTCCTTTTTATTTTCCAAGTTCAGTGCAGTTCTTCCAAAATGCCATCTCTTGTACAGTTCTTCACTGCAGAACAATACAAATCTGAAATCCCTAATAGAGGCCAATACCACGACGTCCACTTGGCACTACTAACCCATCATTTACTGTGGGATTTCAGATTTTTTTTACAGTGCTACAGTGTTGTACATTAGGTCCTTAATCTAATTGCACGGTTGCCGGAGGTACCCGGTTCCTGTGCGGTTGGTAGTCTAACAGCAACCCGATGCAGGCCCTCGAACCGCCAAATCAACGTACCAGATCCATACAGTGGCACCGTGCGACGGTGCTGCATCGCGTGAGATTCGAGAGCAATGCATGGTACTGTAGCACCGCGAAGTTTCCGGTTTTCGCTGTGCTGTAGACACGCGCACAGAGGATTGACCCTTTTCCAAAACCACACGGATTCAAACAGCACAAAAGACGGTGGATTTGACTTGTGTTCGAACCAGTAGTACCAAGCTACTAATAATAGTACTGTGCTCTTGCAATTCGCAAGCTACCTCACTGTTTCACTTTTCCAACTGCAGGGAGCAACTCGTGCTATCTTATTGCTCCTCCTCTCCCTAATGTACATTTATATCTCCAAACCTCCTATATTAATTCAAGTATAAAGCGTTGGCCGTCAGCTCGCCGATTCAGAGATGCTCTGCAACGACGGCCGCCAGTGCCGGCCTCTGCCACCACCGCCGGCGCTGCTCCGGTGCCGGTCTTTCTCCGGGCGCTTCCGGTCCTGAACCAAGAAGAGGGACACGTCACACGTATCGACAGATCAGCGATTGCTGATGGTATGGATCACAACTCGATCGGGGGAGAAGTTGAGAAAGGAGCGAGCGAGCAATCACCTGGTGATCGGTGGGCTGCCTCTGCTCTTCGTTGGCCGCCGCGGAAGCGTCGCCCTTCGGGGGTTGCCGCCGCCGGTGCTGCGGGTGCTTCTGGTCGATCACCTCCTCGCACCTCCGCATCTTCTCCTGCTTCCTCGCCTGCAGCACCTTGGTCACCTCTGCGCGCACGGACAGAGGTAGCCACAGATTAATCGCCATGTATGAGAGGAAATTAACCGGCCAAGAAACAGAGGAATCCAATCCAAGAACCGTCTTTGATTGATGGATGCTGGATACAAACCTTGGGAGGTGATGAGGCGGTAGACCTGCCCGAGGAGCAGCGTGTCCTTGGGCTTGAGGAGCTTGACCTTGGTGATCTTGGCGCCTTCTCCTCCGGCGGCCGCCGCGGCGGCGGCGACGGCTGGGTCAGGCTTGGCGTCGCCGCCGCAGCCACCGGAAACGCCGAGGACGACGAGCGCGACGTAGTGCCCCGGGTTGCTGCGCATGACGTCCGCCGCGGTGGCCGGCCAGTAGAGGCGCTCGACCTTGCCGCCCGGGTGTTGGATCACCACGGCCACCGCCTCCGCCGCCTGGCAGTTGCCCATCGCCGGACTCGCCGCGCTCCTTGTACAGCCGCAATAGCCTCGCCGGTGGCTTAATCAATCCGCACCTTAAGGCAATGGCTGCGCGAATTCTTGCGAGGCTGCAGCTTCTGCTCGCGTTTGGGTTCTGGAAAGGACGGGGGTGGTGGTGGTGGTTATATGGAGCTAGCGAGAGGGAGAAGCGCGAGAGCCGAGGCCTGAGAGGAGGGAGTTATTACGAAGGTGGATAACCATTTTTTTCAATGGATTTGCTAATTTTTGGTTGCTAGAAATTTTTTTGTCCATAAGTCGCCTTACAGTTGTACAGTGCTAAGTCTAAAATTGCAGTACCAAGTGATGTACAATTTTAGCATAACTTTACTGTAACTTTTAGTTCTATTTGTTTTTGTATTTTTTGTATTTGTTTTTTATTTGTAGGGTTATAGGGTTCACTTAGATTTACTTTTGTCTAGTTCTGAATTTTTTTTATATTTTTTTGTATTTTTCTTGTAATACTTTTATCTATTTTAGAAAGAGACAGTCTGATCTATAGAATATTGATCCAACGATAATAAAATATGACTGATAAATAAAGAAATTTCAATCACCTATGCTATAGGCGTTCTCTTTTTTTAATCCACTTTTGGACGTAATGGTTGGTTGTTGCGAGGTGATAATGGAAGGATTCAACGTGTTGGTATTTTATTTTAGGAGATGTAAAAAAACAGTAGACATGGCCGCCCGGATGTGACAGTACCAGCCCAGTACAACAGTTTATAGACTTTGTGCTTGTCTTTTTATCCAGGCAAGTTGTGAGACATGCCATATGTCGCCAATTACGGGGTTGAAATTGTATCAACTGTTTGTGTGATAGAGAATGGTAATTGGGTAATGCCAAGGATCTTGCGTCCGATTAGGACGCTTTTTATCGGACGCGTTTGTAGTTCTGTTAGTTTAGTTGATATATGCTGACGAAAATACTTGTCGAAAACAACTTTGCCTGTGCTGTGCGTTCCTATGTGTAAGGCTTTGTAACAACTGCCAGAACAAAGGAATACTTTGCTATGAACTTTTTTTATTAATTAACTTTTTTTAATTCTTATTTTAAAGTTAACCTTCGGCACACTTTATTTTCAAATCTGACTCTTTTGATCACGCCACTATCTATGGCGTGACAAAACAACGCTATCATGCTACAGGATAAGTCCGCAAAATAGCACTTTTGGTCACACCGCTGGTTGTGGCGTGACCAAACAACACTGTCACGCCACCATCCATGGCGTGACAAAAGCATGCCCCAGTGTGACAGCATTGTTTTGTCACGCCATGGGTGGTGGCGTGACCAAAGGGGTCAGATTTGGAAATAAAGTACGGTGGGGTTAACTTTAAAATAAAATTTTAAAAAAGTTATTTAATAATAATAAAATCCTTAGCCATGCACGTTTTGCTTTCAGCAGGCAACCAAATAAAAGGTGCGTGTCTTTTGCTCCGTAATGAATGCTCTTCCCATGTAGCTTACAAGGAGTATATATGGTGCCACCGTCTACGACTCCTCTGGGGGCGAGGAGGACGAGCGCGCCGCATGCGGGAGGTCATCGACATCGACGTGAGGGCCACCTTGACATCGCTGGCGCCTCCGAAGCGCATGGCGCCGGTTCTAATGTTGTTTATAAATAGTTATCCTCTATTGTTTCTGCTGATGTTGCGGTCCGTTGAAAACAATATTGCGGCCTGTTGAAAACAATGCTGCATACTATTCTTTGGAATGTTGCATCTGTAGAAAAAAAGTGTTGCATCTGTAGAAAAAAATATTGCATACTGTTCACGGTGATGTTGCAATTTTTTTCAACGCATTTTTTTTTCCAAATGCTTTGTTTTTTTTTATTTTTGATGTTGCAATCATTTGTCCGATGATGTTGCAACCGTTGTTCGGGGATGTTGCAAGTGTTGCACTGTAGAAAAAAATGTTGCACACTGTTCACGGTGATGTTGCAATTTTTTTCAACTGGTTTTTTTTTCAGGTGCTTTGTTTTTTGATTTGTGATGTTGCAACAGTTATCCGAAGATGTTGCAACCATTGTCTTACGATGTTGCAACCGTTATCCGGAGATGTTGCAAGTGTTGCATCTGTAGAAAAAATGTTACATATGTAGAAAAAAAATGTTGCACACTGCAATGTTGCAATTTTTTCCAACGCGTTTTTTGATTTGAGGTTATGGACATGGCCCAATCCTTGTTACTGTACGGCAAAGGGAGAGGGCGAGGATATGGGATGGAACATGTAGCGGATTCATGGCCACGGAAGAAAACGGCCCCCTCCATCTGGAAACGCCAGATTACCCAGGAGACGGTTTGCCTTCCTCCTACTCCAGTGAGTCTACGTCCACAGCCTCAAATCCTCTACGTCCATAGCCTCAAATCCTAAACCAAATCACGTAGCAGTAGCAGAGATGAGATAGTTGGCTGTCGACCTGAATCCATGGCGCCATGCACAACCCCCTCCTCCCTGCGCCGCCTCCTCGTCTCGTTCCAATCCCCGCCTCCTCTCACCTGTCGTCGCGGCAAGGGCATGCGCCTTCGGGTTCGGTGCTGCGCAACGGACGACGAGGAGGCTGGGGCCCGGTGCGGGGAACAAGTGAAGGCGATGGTGGAGGAGATGGCGCCCAGCTGCGACCTCGTCACGCTCGCCGCCTGCCTCGTCGGCCTCCTCACCGGTGTCTCCATCGCCTTCTTCAACCTCTCGGTAAGTAGCCGCTCGCCAACTTGGCTCTATTTTGATTCGGGGTTTGGAATTCAGGAATTGCTCTTGCAACTGCTGGTTGACCCACGCGCATTTGACGTCCCCGAGCGTCCGATCCTAGCCCCCAAATCGGACATCCGAGTGCTAGTATCACCCATGGTAATTATGTGACACTTATATTGTTTCCATGGAAACGTGTTATTTCTAGTATGTACAATTTTAGGATGCATACTTTTTGACGGTTTTGGATACAACTTAAGCTGTTTCTTAAGAATATCTCTACGGTTTTTTGTATAAGCGGAGAATTTGAGGCAGGTTTCAGGTGTCATGAGATTTATGGAAAAGCCCTCAAATATTACCACTTTTGTAGAGTTGACAACTGGAGAGAGGCTGAACACGTGTAGGGAATAGGAGTATTGCACAAACTTATCAATATCATTTTGGTACCAGCCGGTATGTACCGTTTCGTCACATAAACCAATAAAAAGCAGCCATGCATTCCGTACCGGCCATACCGGTTTGATATCGGTCAATACCGACCATACCGGCTTCAATACCAGACAATAGCGTCCATATGGACAGAATTGATAATACCGTATATTGTATTTATTGAACTACAAGTTATATTTTATCCTACTACTATGTATTAGGAGTAACTAGTAGGGTGGCCCGCGTATTTATGCGGCTAGATTTATTTTGCAGTCTGTGTAAATGCTCAAGAATATATTTATGTATCTTGTAGGATATTTAGAATATCACTGGAGCTTGTCATCGCGGTCCTTGACTCCTTCAACTCTGGACTTTCTCTTTAATGGATCTAGCGAGAAGCATGAAATTATCCTTGTTGAACGGCTAAGGTAAGCAGCATGATATTGTCCGCATCTCCGTCGTCGTCGTCGTCGCCTTGACTCTTCGCTTCCCTAGTGGGTCAACGTCTTCTTGCAGGACAGATCGATACCATTACATTTTTTCATGGTGTTATCGTGCTACCTTCATTATAACTTTTGTTTTTATTTAAAATTTTAGTTACTTTTTATTAGAGTTTGTATACAAATCAAGTTGCTAATTTTATTTATTCTAAATTTTAGTTATTTAAGGATTTTACTTTGGAATTCGTATGGAAATGGAATTGCAAATTTTCCATTGTATTTTTATTCCAAATTCCAGTTATTTACTGATTTTACCTTGGAATTTTATGCAAATCAAATTGCTAATTTTATTTTTTTATTGTGAATTTCAGTTACTTCGAGGTTGGATTTTGTATACAAATCTAATTAGCAATTTTGTTAAATTTTTATTCTAAAATATAATTATTTAGATATTTTACTTAGGAATTCATATGAAAATCAAATTGCTAATTTTATTTTATATTTAATTCCGAATTTCAGTTTTATTGTACTTGATACAGACTCCTTTTTTAAATCTAGACCGTTATAATATGGACCAACCATGATCAATTTTGTAGTTCTTTTCATTTTTCCTCTGATTAATGTGAGAATTTCTAGCCCTTATGACGAATGTGGTGGCTTCTTTTGTGTCTACTCAGACATCATTCATGCTATCATCGTTATAAATTTATTTTTATTTAATATTTTAGTTATTTTTATTGGAGTTTGTATACAAATCAAATTGCTAAATTTATTTAATTTATTATGGATTTTAGTAATTTAGGATTTACTTTGGAATTGGTAAGGAAATCAAATTTCAATATTTTCTTTTAGTTTTTTCTTTATGAATTTTAGTTTTTTTAATTTGTGTACAAATCCATTTGCTAATTTTTCTTTAATTTTTATTCTAAATTATAGTTATTTAGGATTTTACTTTGGAATTAGTATTGAAATCAATTTGCTAATGTTATTTTTATTCCAAATTTTAGTTATTTTTGGTTGGATTTCGTATACAAATGTAATTGTCAATCATTGTGTAATTTTATTCCAAATAATAATTATTGAATTCATATTGAAATCAAATTGCTAATTTTATTTCAGTTTTTATTCCTAATTTCAATTTTTTGTTGGATTTAGTATACAAATTTAATTGCCAATTTTTTAATTTTGAATTATAATTATTTAGGGACATTACTTTGGAATTTGTATGGAAATTAAATTGTTGATTTTATTTTTTATTTCGAATTTCAGTTTTATTATACTTGATATGGACTCTTTTACTTAGGAATTCGTATGAAAATCAACTGTTAATTTTATTTTATTTTTTATTCTGAATTTCCGTTACTTGACATGGACTCCTTCTCTTCCCTCCGCGCCAGCCGCCGGCGCCACCCCTCCCTCCCTCTTCCTCTCCTCCCCTCCCTTGTCGCCACGCCCGTGCACCCCGAGCCCGCTGAGCCACCTTGCCTTCTCCTCCCTCCCTCCCGTCCCGAGCATCGGTGCCGCCATCTCCTCCCTCCGTGTCAGCCGCCAGCGCCGTCCCACCCTCCTCCTCCTCTCCTCCCCTCCCTACCTCATCGCAGCGCCTGTACGCCCCACCACTGCCGCCTTGACACCCACGCGGGCCGATGGGCCATCTTTGTCCATGTGCGTGGTTCTGACCAAGCACGACACGAGCCTTCGTGCCAGGCCGGCATGACCCATGAACAGTGTGGACCGTGCCGTACTTAGGCTGGGCCAACAATGTCGTGCCTCGGGCTAGCACGGCCTATCTGGCCATCACTACAACAAAGCATTTTCATATATATAGCTTTTCTTTCTTTTTTTTCTTTTGTTTACCAACTTAAAGTACAAAGCTTTGTTTTCTAATCAAAGACTCGTATTTTTTTAGGATGTAATCAAGGGGCTCGTCATTGCACTAGCGAGAGACCGTGCCGCTGGGGCACATCATTACGGGGCATCTGGGCAAGGAGGGAGCGGCATGGCCACGTGGTGGCACGAGTAAGGGCATCGTGGTCTGGGGGCACGGATTCGGCTGCTTCGTCCCCTAGGGATGCGGACACGCCTTGTCTGGGCCCCAGGGGCGCGACAGTGTCAATGTGGCGGCACGGGGGCATTCGCCCCCCCCCCCCGAGGAGCTATGGAGAACGCATCCGGGCACGGGGGGAGCGGATTTGGACACGTGTCGGTTATCGGCACGTCCGTTATGCCATTTTTGACATTACGTCACGTCGACAACCAATTTTGTTAATAACGACGACAACTATGCTATTTAGGCAAAAACTCAATGGGCTCCAACGTGGACTGAATTTTCTTTGCAATAGCCTTAAGTTAGATTTATCTATGTGATAAATTTTCTAATTACAGCTATATTAGACTTTATATCATGCAGCCTATCAACTCCAACGTGGACTGCATCAGCATTCGTATAGATGCAACCAGAGTTTCATTTCCTGGCATTAACCTAAGTAACACTAGACTGCATCAGCATTCCTGTAGAGAAAGCAATGTGTCTAGAAAACGTGGAATGTTGGAAGACAGCGAAGGTGCTACTGGCTTGAAGAGACTTCTATATGACAATCTTTGTTTATTTATCAGTTTAATGGTGAATGATGTTCTTTAATAATGTACAATATGTTGCTTTCTGCAGACGTGCAAGGCACATTAGGGTTTGCAATGAAGTTGCAATGTACGTTTTCATACATATAACCCGATCAAATAGGATACTCTTTGTTTATTTATCGATTTAATGTGGATGATATTCTTTAATACTGTATTGTATGACAGGCTAGATAAGGTTGTGTATGAACCAACTAAGGGAAATACGTGGTATGCGGATCATATAACGATATATCGTAACCTCCGACTCGTGTGCGTTTCAAAGGCTACTGTACATCGTTATATGATATGCACGCCACACATTTCCCTCAATTGGTTCATGCGCAATGTTATCTAGTCTGTGGTACAATACAATATTAAAGAATATCATCCATAGAAAACTAATAAATTAACAAAGAGCGTCCTATAGCATAAAAAATAGGTGTGTGCAACTAGTCTCTGCGGCAATCTCTTTTCTTGCTGAGCTCACCTCTTCACATAGTAGCATCTTCGATGCATGTTCAGGGCGCAAAATATGACCATTATCCTATAGCATAAAAAATAGGCATGTTAGAATATTACAGTAGTGATGAGAAATAGGGAATTTTGAAGCACGATTGATTTCTGATTCTAAGTTCATAACAGTATGAACTAAGAAGACTTCAAAAGATCACCTCTGACTTGATAGATGCAAATGATTCGATTGTATTACCTGACTGATTCTAAATGAATGGCAGAAAGCACATTCATCTTCAAATAAGTTGACTGGTATTTACAGTCACTTCAAGTCAGTAGCACCTTCGTTGTCTTCCTACGACATAACAAAAATGTAGGAAGGATGTCAGTGCACCGTATAGTGAAGAACGTAGCAAGGATGCAAATTATGCATAACTCGTACAAGTTTCGTTGTACATAAGAAAACAAGGCTGAGAAAACATTATATTACGACACCGAATAACGACCAGACGAGCTCAGTCTGTTGGGACAATCCTTTGTTGAGTGCCCAGGGGTCTTGTATATCCTGCACTTACTTGTGCGGCTAATACTGGTACATTGGCTGGTATGCAAGTGATAGATTATATATGTGTAATTAGATACAACTAATTACAACTAATTACTTACCACTAAACTAATTAACAAAGACTAAATTAACTAATTACGACTAAACTAACTAATTGCAACTAATTAATTACCACTACATAAATTATGAGTAGTTTATTCGCACTAATTTAATATGCGGGACTGATAACCATACAGATCTGGAGTTGACGGTCCCGATCAACAGGCCACACTAGAAAGCTCACTCGCGAATGGATTTGACAGGTTGATCTGAGCCGTCCAATCCATCACCCATTCATCATGATCAGAACGCCCCTACACCTAGGGTTTCATGAGACATGTGCAGGTCCATAATGTCACCAACATGGAGCATGCCATCAGTGATGATAAAAAACCCTTGACACATGACCCAAAAGAGAAATTGTTGCTTAGTGCACAACTTGATCATCATGATAATCATCATCAACTACATCTAAAAAAAATCATCATCAACTAAGGACTTTTTTTGTTTGACTTTAGATGCAAATCTGCAAATATTTTGAACCACACCCAAATAATTAACCATTTTTGTTCTAGCAAAAAAAGATGCACTAATGTACTTCAAGTGCTCATCTTGCTTCATATTATGTGAGGAGTAGATCATGCCTTGGTCCAAAGACATCCATGTTTTTTAAAATCATTCCAAGTAAGGTTGGGTAGTCAACAAAATGTAGTTTAGGGCAGCATTTTCAATTTCATAGCCATGGATGAGCTTAACCACTGTACTTAATATATCATTTGTGGTAACTACTACCTTGTAATATGTAGCACCAGCTCTCTTTTTTAGTCAGGAGCTCATTTTGGTCACTCATAAACATGACTATAGTGCTGCACTAGACAATTATATATAGAGGAAGTCTGGTGCTGGGTTAAGTCAAGTACACCATTACCTACTCATTGAGGTTTGTTTCCCACCATCACAATTTCGCATGCACCAAAAAGCAGTGGCCTGCTAAAAAATGGAGACTATGGTATGCAAGTAAATACTAATGTATTTGCATGTGAATGTAGCTCGGCTTCGTGGATGTTAAAAGTTCAATTGTAAATTGTAATGGATCATATGTTACTATATCCTTTATTATATAAAATTCCTCCAAGGCAAACATTCGTTGTGAAGCATGTGAAACAAGGGCATTTAGATAGCACTATACTTTTGAAGTGATTGTGGAACAAAGTTCGATTCCATCACAAGAAATTCTCAGAGAACAATCAAAAGAAATAACAGAAAAGTTGGGACAAAAGAGGAGTGCCTATGTACTGCAAGAAGAAACTGCGTGGATCTCACATATTCTACTCGTTTATATTTGTGAGCGTGTTTGCTTGAAGCCAAAGTTTGCAACACTTTGCCACAATTTGTTTAGACGAGTTTGACTAGGTTAGTCTGGTGTTTGGTTGCTATTCATGGTTTAAGCATGATAAACTTCTTTTCAACCAGGTGACTGGGTCTCACGTGTCATAGATACAGTCATACAGACGTTGTGGCAAGATTCTCCTAGACAAATCTGACTGTAGGGTCGCTCTTCTCGGCACAAGTTTAGCAAATTAACAAAAATGTTTGCTGAAACGGATTCTGTGTATTAGCACATGCTAATGCATAGCAGCACAGTGACATATATTAGGGCATTGGCTTCACCGTACCATCCTCCGAAATGAACGATCTATATCGAGAGCTACAGTACCAAAGTACACAGCAAAATCAGTACAATATTTTTGCTGCAGTAAACACGTACTCAAACACGGTGTTGAGTACGGTGTTCTCTACGGTAACAAAAGAGAATTCGGATCCTTAGCAAACATACGTATTCTTGGGGTGTGAACCAAATAGATCCTATCTCTCTTAGTGCTTGTGGACGCATCAGGTATATATCTCTTAACAAATTAAAGAAAGGCTAAGGATGCATCGCGTGCAACAAAAAAAAACGAATAGTGTATCTGTGTAGCTCTGTCCAGTCGTGTGCTCTCTGCTTCTCTTGCTCCCAAGCAGTCTTAGAGGAGTCAAAATTCGTCTGCGTGCTTGGTTCTCCACGCACCGAATCGAAATAAAATGCCGTGAAGTTTCACGTGGCCATGTGCATCTCTTGCTCGTTTTGGGGAACGGCAGTACGAACTCGATCTTGCCGTAACTAAGATCCTAATTATATTCACTGCTATGCTTTAGAACAGCGTGCCATGCACAACTTCTGTCACCTCTGTTTGATTTGCTTAGTTTACTGTCATTCAAAAATGCAGCATGAAAAGTGCTATGATAGGATATATATGTTGGCCACACCTTTTCTTTCGCCCAAAATTTTAGAAAATGTCAAGTATGAGACTATTGTCCACTTTTACTCAACAGCTTAAGCTTTTGATGGAAGTATAAAACTTAATATGACACTAGAGTTAAGATATCCTGAGTTTGCAATTTTAAAGAAACATAATTGCATCTTACTTTCAAGCTATCCAGATGGCTATAAGCTAGGACTCAAAGTCTTACTTCAGAGTTCAGGCACCATGAGACAATCCAAAACTAATCATACCCATCCTGGTGTGCCAAAAGGCTCCAATGGACAGGCTTAAAAAGGGTTAGTGACAATGCACACCTAATCCTAGCATTTGTCTTGCATTATACAACTTTATTGGGATCATTGGTACTAGTGATATTTAAATCAGTAGGTGCCATGTAGTTAGTAGTGTGATGCCGGCTCATCTTAGTGTGGCTAAACACAAGTTGGTTGCTGCTGTCGTAGTTGCCCCCATCACATTCTCTCTTTCCTTTTTTTTTCTTCTTTCCTCTCTTGCTTGTGCCTATCTACTTACTGGAAAGGGATGCAAAATGGAATAAGGATTTTGCGTCTTGGCCATAAATTCCTTAGGCCTATCAATGTCTCCTCGTGACTATGTACTTGACACAAATCTCCGGAATATGTTGTTGTAGTTGACGAGTCCAATTGCAAGATTCCCCTTCTAATTATTGGATAGATAGACATTGCAGAGATTAATGGGAAGCCATGCATTGGCTCAAGACAATAACGAGGTCTAAAGTGACATTGCCACAGAACAATCAAGCCTTAACACGGTAGGAGGAAGAGAAACCAAACTTATCTCATTTCAGTGAAAACGACAGAATTCCAAATCATAGGATAACCATACAAATACACAATCAATGGAACCTTACTAAACTTGTTGAGAAATTTTAGAGATGAAGGAAAAATGAGTAAATTTGCGTACCAATGTAATTGTGCCGATGATGAGTCTGTCCGCAATGGCATTTCACAATATAATGATTATTGTAATAGTACGGAGCAAATTTACTCATGTTTAAATGCACTTGCAAATGAAATTTCTGCTCCACCCGAAACAATTTTGGGAAGTAGGACCTAATTTTCAAAATTGAAAGAGATGAGACCGAATCGAGACAATATTGGAGGAAACGGTGCCTGGGTTTCAAAATTTGAAACGAGTGAGATTTGGCTATGATATTTCCAAAAAGAGTATAACCAACGTCGATAATTTCTCAAGAATGTACAGAGCAAAGATGACATGATATGAGATAGCCTTAGAGCAGAATTTGAACTAGTCTAGATCCCATCATGCATGAGCAATTGAGCAAACAAGATTGCTCTGCCCTGACACACACTAGAAGGCAAGGCAAGAGCATCGGCTCTGACGCACCAGAAGAAGCTCTCCACGAATTGCAGACCATGGAGGGTTCACATTGACTCCTCCCAATCCAATCCAGCCATGACCAGTTAATTAATCGCATCTGCTAGCCGGTTATGGCACAACCGGCCGCCATGCACAGAATACTCTGAGCAGCCGATATGTTAATATAACTATTAAACTTTTTTGGTATGTTCCTGATGACAACAGTGTGCATGGCTGCAACCCAACAAGCACCAATGGACACAGGAATCTTCTTGTGTTTGGCTGGCCTTTGTCCCATTAGAGGACATGGATCCTACCTAAGTGCAGATTGCCTCATGGACTGCCCTCCCCAGAGGGAAATGGCAGGGGGCAGGCAAGAGACAGACAGCATGACACTGGGTTGAGCCTGAAGAAAAGGTTGGGTTTTGGAGAGCATGCATGAGAAGTGTTATGGGCAAGAAAACAAGGATTGATTGGTAAATTAAATAATTATTGAAAGAGCTGAAATGCAATGCCATCAGTTGTTGACAAGGATTGATTGGTAAGCAACTTGTTGTTTGAAATTGCAAGGTGTCTTTGTTTGTTGTAGTTTTTTGTGCCAAAAGTTTTGCCACAAGGTGTGGCATGTTGCAGCCTTTTCTTTCCGCACCTGATGAGTAGATAAAATACTGCTGGGCCAACTTACCGACTACTGCTGCTCCTTTTTTTTTCTCTTTTGTTGGGATGCATTGCGACTTTGCGAGCGTGAGTCATCGCTCTGCCTCCTATTCGTGTGTTGGAACGATGATTCAAAGGAATCAATCGTCTGGAGTAAAAAAATGGGAGGGACTCCTGTCACTGTCAGGATACGCTTCCTGCTGTTTTGCTGTCTTGCGTCTCGACGTGCTCTAGGAGTTGCCAAGAAGGTCCCAACGAATATCAGATCTGCTCCCAGACTTTGTTCAGGATTTGATTATCAATCAATCGCTGCAGAAACTTGTGTGTTAAGGTATATATAACTCCACAAATCTTGTTCTGATATAAGCTAACCCTCCAATTGCCACAAGCAATTGCGTCCTGACAACTAAGCAAGCGCAACCTCTCTCCCTGCTTTTTTTTCCCTGATGCCAGAATTAGCTTTGTGCAGAAATTATCTGTCTAGCGACTGTAGTGAGGTAGTATACCGATGTGGATCAGCTGCAGTCATAACAACAGATGCACTGCAGAGTGGAGACTATCCGATGGAGCTATATATAGTTGTTCAAATTAACGCGAAAGACCGAACGAAAACCATCTTCTCCTGTCTTGCACCGTGCTCTCGCTCTGGATCGGGGATTCTTAGGCCGACGTCCTGGATCGATGCATGTCCATACGATTGCTCCAGTGCACCTTGTAAGACGTCCTAGATATAGGCGCAAGGACGATGGGCAATCACTTCTGAAGGCCCGTTTGGAACGAACGAATTTCGTAGGAGTTTCACTTTCACGGGAACCGTTCAATTGCCATAGAAACTAAGAAAAATTTACACGTTCTATTGGGGTGATTTTTCCCGTGCAATGAGTAATGGCGGATTTGCAAGCCTTTTGGATCGTGATCGGTCACCAGGAGAGAGGAGGATTGCTCCGTGGGGATTGCTGCTGGGCTGGGCTGGGCCGCGGATTACAATCACTTGCCGCTGAGCTGAGGATTGCTCCGTCGGGATCGCAGTTCACAATCAGAATTCAAGTTAGGATCCAAAGTCCAAACCCAGCTCCAGGCAGATTTTGGGGCATCTATATATGTTACACTACAATATCCCTCCTTGGGCAGAGCAACCTTCAGATCAGATCAGAGTTTGTGAGATACGGCACAAACTTGCACGGTATCAAAAACGAAGTAGATAAATATTAAAGAGAGAACCAAAATAACGGCGACAAAGCAATCACGATAAGAGAGAAAGATTTGGCGAAGCCAACTGTAAATTGCTTAAGCACAACCTCAAAAAAGTACAATAGATTGTCGCTCTCACAACCCTCTCGAACCTTTTAAGACCATCGGATTTTTGTCCTATACAAGAATCTAGTGCTAAATAATAACATAGCCTCTAAGGCCATGTACAATGTGCCAAAATAACCGGTGCTAGTTTTCAAAACTGCCTCCAAGTACCGATGATAACCATTGCAAAGGTGGGTGCTAGCTTCTTTTTTCCAGGAACCGTTGCACCTTCTTGCTCCGGTGCTAGCTTATGGGAAAAGAATATGAGCCCACTTGTAATTGAAATAGAGAGGAAGTGTGGTGTGAGAAAAAGATGTGATATTTTATTTAATTGTGGGTCCCATCTTGGAGAGAGAAGTTGCTAAACACTGCAGGAGAGAAACAAATCTAGCACCTATGTGACGTGACAGCGAGGTGGCGAATCTAGCACCGCTCACATTGTGCATGGCCTAATCCTCTCGTGCCCCTATTTTGGATGAGTTCCTCTTGCTTGGCTTGCTTCTCAGGTTATGTCCACCAATAGAGGGACGGCGTCTACCCCTCGGGCGGGTGTTGCGGCGAATGCTCGGTTGGGATGTTGTGGTAGGGGTTGCTGCTACGGGGGGTGTCATTGGGGGGAGGTGGCCTCCTGGCATGCTCCCTTTGTTCTTCCTGGGCCACATACCCCCTTTGCATTTCGTGGATCTCCTCCCAGTGCTTGTCTATCTAAGCGAGATTGTGTTGAAGTCTAGATACAGGATAACCCGGCGTGGAAGGGGTGGTACTTATATGTCGAGCCGGCGCTGCGTACGCAGCTGAATTGTTATTCGGTTGAAGGAAATTCGCGTCCGCGAGGCAGCGGCCCTGAGGAGACTCGTCGGGTCACGTCGCTGTGCAAAGCTGACTATCACGTCAATCGGGGGGCATACGGGTGCACCGCTATCTCAATGGACGGCCACCCAATCGGGAAGTGCTCCCAACTCCACAGCTGCAGAAGCACGTAGCAGAGGGCCAGGCTGGGGGTACCACTGGTGTCGCGCCGCAAAGCGTCACACAACCCTCGGTATGTGACGCAAAGGACGACTGACCCCCAGCTATACTAAAGCATCGGCCCAGCCCCTGCGTCAACCAGCGACTCGGCGAGGTGGACGTAGCTAGGGTAGCACCAATCGCCCTATGTGGTTGGAAACAGGACTCAACCAAAGAGCCGAAGAAGGTAAGCTATGAGGTGCATCCTAATGACCTCGTCAGGTGCACCCTGCGGGTAATCATCGAACTACCTCAGCCAAATCCGGGGGACACCACATGCACCCACCGGGAGAGGTTGGCCGAACCGCTGCTCCAGCATGGCCTTCCAATGCACCGACGAAGGGCTCGGAACAAGCGGCTCACCCCGGATCAGGAGACCGGTTAAGAGCGAGACGTTCTGTAGGGTGACCGTTATCTCACCCCACCGAAAGTGAAAGGTGTGCGTCTCGGGCCTCCACCTGTCAACAAGTGCGGACAGCAGGCTGGTGTCTAGGAGGAACCAGCGTCCGAGGGACACCAGCCTCGCAAGGGGCAACAAGATCGTGCCGGGAGGATCGGGGCGTAGCGACTGGCCCAGCCGGCTCGAGAATCCCTCCCATCCGGGTTTGTAAGGGCAACGGGCCATCGGTGTCACCGGCAATCCACAGCTTGCATCGGTAGTCCTCATCGTAAAAATGTTCGAGAAGCACTGGTAGAGACATGGCTTGCAACACATGAAATAGACGGAATATTAGTGAGAAGATTGATAATGACCATAAAATAACTAGCACTAAATAATTAGCTACAAGAATTACTAGCAGTCAATAGCTAATTTACGAACGATCAAGTCTGTGGCCAAAAAATTGGCTTCTTGGTAGATTGCTAAACCTAGCAAACCTAACTACTTAAGTACACTTCTTGGTAAATTGATAATCCTAGCAAACCTAACATCTAACTACTTAAGTATGTAGTTAATAAATAATTTACGAAGAAAACAAAATCGACGGAGATAAAAATTACCTGCTAAATTAGCTTATAATGATGGCGATTAATAATGCTAAAATGTCCCCAAAAATATAATAAACATAGAGAGCAAGTGAAAGAGAGAGCAAGTGAAAGAGCGAGCGAAAGAGAGAGCGACTGCAAAATGAAATCGCGCTCGTGGCTCGCTAATTTATAGCTGGGAGGGAAGGAGGTTTTAATTTGCATGTGGCAGACAAGATTACAATGAATAGATTGAGGAGATGGGATGACAAGATGGAGGAGACAAAAAATGACGTGTGACAAAGAATTTTGCTTTCAGTGGAAAAGAAAAGCACATAGAGAAGGGATGTTTGCCTGCACAACACAGTACACGTTTATGATAATGCGACAAAAATCTGAAACAAATAAAATTATGAAAAATTTACACAAGCAAGTACACAGTGTTAAAAGGCTCGACGTAAAATTTCATATTTTTTTGAAGTCGTTTGCTATATTTTAAAATTCAAACAGAAACCGCCAGAACCAGCTTTAAACCCTAACCCTAACCCTAACCTAAAACAAGGGGGACACGTGGCGGCTCGAGGGCGCTACCCCACAGCAGCCGTGCGGCAGCGCCACTGCATGGCGGCCGTGTGGCAACGGTGTGTGGCGGTAGGAGAAGCACTGCCACATGGTGGCCATGCGAACAGTGGTGGAGCCAGGATTTTGATGATGGAGTGCGAACTTAAGACACATCCGTTCCAACACAAGTTCAAATGACATAGTACATAAGTTCAAATGTGTCAAATTACATTTTCGCACTATAACCAACATCACAAAATATTTTAGAAAATTACAACTTGATACGCCATTCCTTCATGCTTTGAAAGCGATTGATGACAGCATCATCACTAACTTGTAGGAAAAAACATTCACGCTCAATGTACGTAACTAAGCAATCATTCAAGTATTGTTCACCCATTCTATTTCTTAGCTTGTTCTTCACATGATTCATTGCCAAAAATACCCTCTCTACACTTGCAGTAGCCACAGGAAGGATCAATACCAATTTGAGCAGCAAATAAATAAGTTTATAGCAATCATGCTTTTTATCTCAACAAGTTTAATAGAGAGCTCACTGAGATTCTTCACTTCTCGAAACATTGTATCTTGATGCATGTCAGTGATAAACATATTAAGTTGCAAAGAAAGTTGGATCAAATCTATGTTGGAGAAATCTTTAGGATAAAACTTAGCAAGTTTAAGAACTTTATCCTTGTCATATGAAGCAAATGAATCAGCGGGATGCAAAGATGCCATGCAAATAAGTAGCTCTGTATTAACTTGATCAAACCTGTCATAAGAAGCAAATGTATTAGTAGGAAGCAAAGATGCGTTGGCCGAATACTCTTTGTCTTGCTTTCTCTATTTGAGCACAGAGTTGAAGAAGAAGAGATCTTCTGTGCCTTTTCAGCTTTAGCAGAATGAGCACTCCATAAAGATGTTTTATCTTTATTCTTCTTCATATTTTAGTGCTTTACAAAACTACATTTACAACAGAACAACATTTGACCATAAGTCCATAACTATGAACTAAGCTCTAAATTTTAAGAATTAGCCCTTGGTAACGATACAAGTAAAAAAATCAAGACCCATTTTGACCCACAAACTAGACAATAAGAAAATCATAGAAAGTTCCAAACACAAGGAACCAAATCACTAAGTAGTAAGCAACCACATGAATCCAGAATCAAGAAGGGACCCATGAGGCCATGAGGATCGATTGCTTCTTGATTCTTGTGTCTGTGCTAGGCAAACAGGTAGCAAGGGGTATAAGGAAAGGAACGCGGAGATCAAGCCAACACTAGACCTTGAGGCCTTGTTTGGCAAAGCAGGGAACGGCCGGGATTGGAAGCTTTTCCATGGGGATCATCCCAGCGGGGGAACTTTTCCTGGTCAGCTCCGTTTTCGCGCTTGGACGAGTCCCGGGATCGGGAATTCCCCGCCCATTCCAATCCGTTCCACGGGGTTACCCTTCCACGCCTCGCCCGTGAGTTTCTTCCCCGTCGCCTCGCTCGTGACTCCGTGAGACGCACACGAGTCGTAGCTCCTCCAGACGGCACCGCCTCCCCCCTTCTCCCCCTTGACTCCGGTGACGCGGAGCCCGCCGCCATCACCGCCTCTTCCTCCTCCTCCAGTTAGTCTTCTCATCTTCCTCCTCCTCCTATGATTTCTAGGGTTTCTCATAGATCCAGTTAGCTCTACCAGTTTCTCGCAGATCCGACTGGGGAGAGAGAGGAGAACTCCGAACCGGAGGCGAAGGAGCTTCACGTGGCTACAGAGGAGGGTGGATAACTCTCAGAACTGGGCCAAGATCCGGAGCTGCCTCCAGGACGGCAAGGTCTGCTAGAAGCTCGGGGACAAGAAGGAGATGCTGAGCCAGTTCGTCAACAACAACCTCTCCCCGATCTAGGTGAAATGACTCCTTTGCTCTTCTCGTTCTAAATATCTCTATGGCTTGTTAAATTACTACTAGAAGAGGTTTAATCCTTGCAATTTTGGGGCGGTTAGTGTGGAGATTTTAGGGTTATTTTTTCCTTTGTTTGCTGAATTTCGATTGGTTAGGCTCTCATCATATTCTTTCCGGATTTCGTGTGTTTTGTGGAGGAATTGGAGCCCATTTTTCTGTTCTTGATTGGTTAGGCTCCCAAGAACAAGCTGATCGGCCTAAACAAAGAAAAGAAGCAGAGAGAGGTATATAGCTAGATCTCATGCATCATGCTCATGTAAATGATGAGAGCATTTTTATTTCTTTTGTTACTGAGAGGTGGCAAATGGGGTTTCATTGTATTATTTTCAAAGGAAATTTGTTGTTGACTGGACATGGCAAATTCTTTTTCCTAGGACACATTTCTTTATGAGGCCTAAGCCTACCATTTGAATGACAAAAGTTCATTAATATAAGTGCATAATTTGACATTCATACAAAAATTGGCATTCATGTATAGAACTTGGAAGGTAAATATTATGTTGTGTGCTAACTTTTTGATGAACCTAATTCTCTGTTATTTCACAGAGATAATTTGTTTGTGATGACATACAAATAGGCAAGTGTTTCCTTGTTTTTCTGTACTGTAGATGGCTAGCTCAGTAGTTAAATTGATAGATTCTCAATGTATCTATGTTTAGTTTACCTACTATTTGGCAACCATACATGTTTGTACCATTCTTTGTGTGAGCTGACTCTGCACGCAGTCCTGTTTCTTTGCCCTACATGGTTACATATTTTGTTTACCTCACTGGCTGGTGCTGCCTTGCAGATCTTGTCAAATTGAAGGTTCTTAACTTAGGGTTCAACCACATTACAGATGCCTGCTTGGTTCATCTAAAAGGTGAAGACTCTTCATTATTTATCTTTAATAATGTTTAAACATTCTAGAATTGAATTCCTCACACTTTAATCTAAGCAACAAGTGTATTGCGTATTTTATGGTAAAGCATTATTGTGCAAAATTTTATAAAACCTAATCATTGTCATTCATGAAAATAACTGGTATTTTCTGAATAAATCAGTATTTTTTTTCATGCACAAATAATTCTAATAACATGAAAACAGATGCATGCTAGATAAGGCTTATTCCAGAATGTTGCACTTTTGGCATGCCATTATGTTCATTTGCTAAATATAAGTACAGTATCAAGTGGGCACCCGTTTCTTGTGTTGGCCCTTCTAGAAATACATCAGAACTGTGGCATCAGTATAATACATGGAGATGTTGTGTTTGATGGGTAGGTGGAGAGATGCCTTTCATAAATAACAAGGGGACTGGCTGGGCATGCCCTTCTTCCTTTGTTGCATACTACCATAAATCTCCCCATCTAGTATCTACTACTCCTACTACTAGATATGTCATGTGTGTTATAGCTTGTTTGCTAAAAACTACATTGTTTATTTATTTCAAATCATTAGTAGTTTAATATTTGTGTTTAGTGGCCAAATGGATTCGAGAAGGGTGCTTCGAACTAAAAGGAGGAGGGAAGAGGATGACGACATGATGTTCGTTGTTTTGCCAACTTTATATCTATTGTTTGCTAGTGCACAAAGTGAAAAAAAAACCAAGGCATGCATCTAGACTACCTGGCAGGGAGCGGCTTAAGGAAATCTTAGAAGATGGATTGTAGAGTTGCATTCCGTATGGAGCCAGTGGTCTTTAGGACAATTGCAAATTATCTTAGAGAGCAAAAACTATTGAAAGACAGTAGAGGTGTTAGTGTTGAGAAGAAACTTGGATTTTTCATGTTCATGCTCTCCCATAATGCAAGCTTTCAAGATTTACAATTTGAATTCAAGCATAGCGGGGAAACAATTCATCATCATCTTAAGCAGGTTTTCAATACAATTCCTACTCTCACCTATAAATTTGTCAAGCTTCCTAATGCTGATCAAACTCATTGGAAGATTAGATCGGGTCCTCGCTTCTTCCCCTACTTTAAGGTGCATAATTTGACATTCATGTATAAAGTAATATTTGGTTCACAAAAAATAAAAACTCATGTATATATTCTTTGCCTTGCAGAATTGTATTGGTGCTATCGATGGTACCCATATTCCTATTACTATAAGTGGAAAGAATGCTGCTCCGTACAGGAATAGAAAGGGTACATTGAGTCAAAACATCATGGTAGTTTGTGATTTTGACTTGAACTTCACTTTTATCTCATGTGGCTTGGAGGGATCTACCACAGCTGCTAGAGTCCTTAGGTCTACTCTGAGTAGTGGTTTTCAAGTACCGGAAGGTAAATTTTTTCTTGTCGATGGTGGTTATGCTAACACACCATCGTTCCTTGCACCTTACCGTGGTGTTCGATATCACCTGAAGGAGTTTGGATGTGGTCACCGTGGACCAAGAGACTACAAGGAGTTATTTAATCATCGTCACGCAAGCTTGCGAAATCACGTAGAAAGGGCTTTAGAAGTTCTAAAGAAGTGCTTCCCCATCCTCAAAGTAGGCACATTCCATCGTATAAAGAACCAAGTGAAGATTCCAGCAACTGCGACAGTTTTCCATAATATGATCCGAATGCTTGATGGCGATGAGTGGTGGTTGGATAACCAGCCTAGTAATATACCATCCGAAAAGTTTGTCGATCTTCCAGGAGGTGACAATGAATACCAGAGCGATGTGGATTCACTTAGTAATAAAATGGATCATGGAAATAATATTAGAGATATAATTGCAAAGAAGATGTGGGAAGATTATGTTCGTAATCAGCCATAGTAGCAAAACAATGTTTTGTTTCCTAATGGGATGTAATTAAGTTGGATGTATTTGTTTTATTTGCACCCAATTTTTCATTTGACTAATTTGTAGTTATGTTGGATGTTTGAATGGAAAAACAGTTCTTTGTTTATTTATTTAAATAAATTCAATCAGATATTACTTTACAGTCATAATGTTTGCAAGGGGATCTCCAAAATTCAATTTGTTGCAAGCTAGTAATGCACAGAAGAAAGCATCACCAAAGGGAACAGCACCAAGAAGTATTACTTTATAGTTTATGCAATTATGCTTATAATTGAGCCTACTTTCTTATTACTTTGATCTAATTTTGCCTACAGTGGATAAGTCTAGAGCCTCGTGGAATCCTGGGTTAGAAAAGGCTTTAGTTGATCTGCTCCATGAGCTCAAAAACCTTCTTACAGAGGCAACAACAGATGGTCGAGTGAAGCATGGAATAAGATTGTCAAAGAATTTCGTGAGAAGCATCCATATGTGAATTTGAAAAAGCAACAAATACAAGATAAAGAAAAGCAGCTGAAAAGGGACTATAAGATGATCAAAGATGCAAGAAAACAGAGTGGTGCGTCTTGGGATGACAATCGTTGCATGATAGTTGTTGATCCACTGATTTGGGCCAACATCATCACGGTAATATATTTGCACCAATTTTTTGCCGTTCACTATTAAATTTGTGTCACTACTAGAGAAAACCTCATCACAGACGGTTCAGAACCGTCATCACAGACGGTTTTCTGAACCGTCTGTAATTGTGCATCTGTGATGACATTTGTCATCACAGTCGGTTTTCCAACCGTTTGTGAAAAAGCTATCACAGACGGTTCGGAAGTAGAACCGTCTGTGATAGTATATTTTCACAGACGGTTCTGAACAAGAACCGTCTGTGATAGTAATTATCACAGACGGTTCTTGTTCAGAACCGTCATGTGATAGTTTTTTCTACTGCAAAAAAATACTAAATGTATAGAACACTATCACAGAAGCTCATCTACGGTGTCTTAGACTGAATCATGGATTCATGGATACACTCATACACTCATATACAACAGATCAAGCTCATATACCCAAGCCACTCATACACATACACTCATACACTCATATACAACAGAAGCTCATATAGCCAAGCCTCCCAAACATGGATTCATGAATACACATACAGTCATACACTCATACACAACAGAAGCTTGGTGTCGGAGGACTGGAGGAGGTCGGCGTCGACGTCGGAGGAGGACTGGAGGAGGTCGGCGTTGGAGGAGGACTAGAGGAGGTTGGCATCGGCATCGGCGTTGGCGTCGACTCTCAGTTGTTGGGGAGAAGTAGCAGGAGGCCGGGAGCTGCGGGACTGCGGGAGCGAGCAAGGGAGGACCAGAGGAGCAGCGACCAGCCGGAGCTCGGAGGAGGACTGCGGAAGCAAGGGAGGGCTGAGCCCGGAGGAGGAGGACTATCGGAGGTTAGGGACTGCGAGAGGAGGTTGGGGACTGTGGGAGAAGGAGGACCGGCTATAATATATAAGGACTCCTGCTACTCCCATGCACGTGTTCAAAATTTTCGAACTCTCGCATTGTGAATCACATATCACAGACGGCTCGTATCACCAACCGTCTGTGATGAGGTACTTATCACAGACGGTTCATAATACTAACTGTCTGTAATAGTATCACAGACGGTTCGTGATACAAACCGTCTGTGACGAGGTACTTATCACAGACGGTTCGTAATAGGAATCGTCTGTAATACTATCACAAACGGTTCGTGATATAAACCGTCTGTGATAATTAGTATCACAGACGGTTCATGATACGAACCGTCTGTGAAGGACAACACAGACGGTTCTAAAGGAACTGTCTGTGATGAGGCGTCTAGTATGACTAATGTCATAATTAATTATCTCATTTTGTACATTCTGCAGTCATATCCTAGAGCTAAGAAGTTCCGCAGTAAACCTTTCCCTCTGTTCGATGCTTTGGGAGATCTATATGATGGTAAACTTTCTTGCGAAACATATTTCATTTAGCTTAAACTAAGAAATTCCGTATTAGTGAACTTTAACTTTCTTGCATAGAACAAACAGTTGAGGGTAGCATGAACTTCATATCTCTTGAGCCATCACAACATGTTATTCTCACACAAGTAGACAATGTTGATGATTATGTTGAAACTGAGAACCTTTTTCGGGACTCGCATTATGATGATTGCAATGACATGAGTTCACCAAGTCAACACACGGTGAGTGCAATACAGCATGAACTTCATCAAAGGCAGAGTAATGCTACCTCAGGAGATAAAGCGGAAAAGGTTATGAAGAAGACTAATACTAACTCAAGAGATAAAGGAGAAAAGGCTGCGAAAAAGTGCAAGCAAGATGGGAATGTAGCTGATGTGATGGGAAGGTACTTAGAGATAAGAACAAAGCAAGCCGAGGAGGAGGCTTCAGAGCTAGCCAGGGAACGAGCTGAGAAAGTCAAAGCCTTTGGTGTATTCAAGGATGCTCAACATAGAAAGATTTTCATTAGTGCGAAACTTGTTACTCGTCTCATGTGGTTGAGAAGTGCGATGGTATGTGGATAACTTGTTTCTTCCATCCTATGTTTGCGGTTTCTTATTTCCATTTGTGCTTATTGTCATTTTCATATATTAACAGGATCTGTAAGCTTGAGGTCAACAAAGATCATTTTCATCTATTAGCTGGTAAGGGTTGTTTCTAGCATTATATGCATTATAATACTCAGTAATTTCATACTCTTAATTAGCAAAGTGCACTAAAAAAACTACAAGTAATGGTAGTAGTACTAGAGAACACTCACATTAGACAGTATATTGTGAGTGTATGACAAGAAACAAAGAGTTTATCTTCTTGTTCATCAGTGATCTGAGGAAGGTTTTCTTGGCCACTTCATTGTTGTTTCAGTGACTACAAGGTAAGGTTTAGTTAATTTGTTGTTTGGTTTTTTGTGAAGTGTAGTGATCTTGGCTCCAAGCAGTACCTTAATACGTTGGTTTTGTGTTGCTCTTGACAGTTCTTGAAGGAAGGAGCAAGTATTGTAAGGTTCTTGCAACGGGAGCAACGGGTTCTTTTAATTTCTCCTCCAAGATTTTGTTGGTTAGGGATGGGAGGAAGTAATAGTTTACTGCCCAGATCTTTGTGAGAGATTTGGATGCCATTTTGCACATTGTTTTCTGGTAACCAGTAGCTTTCTCAAGCAGCTTTGCTCATCCTTTTTTCTTCTTTGCTCCTTACATCCAAACCTTTGGATGTTAGTATCCATCTAATCTCTTTTTACCTTCTACATAAGTCTCTTGATCTAGTACTCATGTATGTGTTCTTGATGAAGAAAGGGAAAGGAGCATTACTAACATGATGCATGCCATTTAGCATTTACTAAGAACTATTTTTTTGGATATAGCAGTGTCTTTATCATCAGATAATTAATTATGTTAAGTGATTCTAAATTCTGGTTTTAATATTGCATATAGTTGTTCGAATCGCTGCTTTTGGACAAAAGCTATATCCATCTGGACATCAACTGGTGATGCTGATTATGCTTGGATAGTTGGGGCTTACTTCCATTGTGCTGGAGGTTTCGAATATTATCTTTTCTGTTATTATAGCATAGTCTATAGGGCAATCATTTACATGAGAAGTCAGTACCTGGTCAGTACTCAGTTGTTTCATCAACTTAGTATAGGAAATGGTATTGGAACTCTAGATATGTTACTTGTGATTATTTACATCATTAGCTAAGTCACTTGATACTTTTATTATTGCACTCCAGATATGTTACTTGTGATTATTTATATCATTAGCTTGTGCCAGTAATGGTTGTGCTTGTCCATTGATTCTGTTATCTTACAAAATTCTTCTTCAGGAAAACATTGAATGCAAAGCTTGATGATCCGCTGATTGAAGGGGAGTTCCTGAATTGAAATTAGATGAGCAATCTTTTTTTGTATGAGACTATTTGTAATATGAAATACTTTTATCTTGTGATGATATCGGACAGTGGACATGCACATTGTCATGTATTGCAAGGACAGTGGACATCTTTTTTGTATGAGACTGTAGAAAATCTCTCTGCTATCTTTTTTTTTGATAGAAGGGACGAAGCCCCAATTTCCATTAATAGAAACAGTTATACAAAGTCCAAGAGATGTAACAAAGAACGAAAAACAACAAGGACATAGCCAACAACTTTTATCCTACTAACGTAAGATTTAACAATCTATTACAAAATCAAACAAACACATAACTTGTCGCGAGAAAAATACCATAGCAACACTTAAAGCATTTGAACCGTCTAATTCAAACTAGAGATATAATGAAATAAGTGCAAAGACAATCATCAAAACGTCGACTTTTTTATCCAAGGTGACCATCTTCTTCTCGCCCCAAAAACTTCCATCGCCACTTGATTCAACATTTTAGCGCCCTGGACCAATAGATCTTGATCTACCTCCTTCTGCATTTTGGCCCAAAGCTCAATGAAACGACAAATATCAAAAATTACATGAACAGGTTCCGAAGGCCACTGATGTTTGAAACAAGCTGTATTACAAAATTTCTAAATGCTCCAAATAACAGCAGCTATGCCAATCAAAATCAGCTTTCTTGTTCTCTTAGCAAACCCTCCAATCCAGTTCCTCCAATCCAGTTGGTTATCAACTGATGGATGTCCACAGGAGTACAAGTCAAGGCAAAAGCACAGCCAACAACATTCCAAATGAACCTCGCTAAGGGACAACCCAGAAAAAGATGATTGATGTTCTCATTCAATCCACAGAAAACACAATTTATATCCCCTGACCAACCTCGATGATACAAATTGTCTTTAGTCAGAATTCTTTTTTTGAGCACTAACCATATGAAGATTTTAATCCTCAAAGGTAACTTTAATCCCCAAATGAAATAAAAAGGAAAAAAGAAAATGCTGATTTCTTAAAGCAAGATAAAAAGACTTAACAGAAAATACACCAGATTTCGACCAAAGACAAACCAACTTATCGTTCTCCGATCTTAGTCTAACCTCACTACAATCACTTACTAAAACCCGCCACAATACTAAGTTGTCTCCCAATAAGGTTCTACGAAACTTGATAGAAGTCAAACCTTTAGAAAAAACAACTGCAACTGTGACTTGTTTATGGTAAACAAGGTTGAAGAGTCTAGCATATTTCACAGTAAAAGGAACATCACCTAACCATAAATTTTCCCAGAACCGAGTTCTAGCACCATCACCCAACTTTCTTTTGCAACAAGAGAGGAAAACATCTTTTACATCCATTAAACCTTTTCCAAAAGCAAGAATCTCCAACCTTGGCAGATATCTGTGACAAGGTTTTTTTGTTCAAGTACTTTTTCCTAATGATGTCCTGCCAAAGACCCTCCCCATTTTCTAACCTCCAAAGCCATTTGCCTAAAAGAGCCAAATTCATGGATTTCAAATCAAGTACTCCCAAACCTCCTTGAGATTTGGGTAAACATACCATTGGCCAACTAACCAAATGATATTTTTTTTGTGCCCACATCAGAACCCCAAAGGAAACGCGACCTAAACCTATCCATCTTTCTCCCAACTCCCACAGGCAATTTATAAAAAGACAGCATGTAAAGAGGCAAACTACTTAAAGGAGAATTTATCAGCACTAAACGACCTCCTAAAGTTAGCATTTTACCTTGCCAACCCCTCAATTTATTCTCAAACTTGTCCTCGACAGGTTTCCAATCTAGATTACTCACCCTTTTTCTATCTACAGGGATCCCAAGATATTTGAGAGGAAGCTATAGATGCTGCTTAGCGATGAACTTTGTGTCTTAGCCAATTTATCATATAAATTCCACTTCTGGATTTATTATATTGCATCTAATTCATTCTGCAGCAATTTGTTTGAAATAGCAGTTGATGTGGCTTTGTGTTCACTGCTCGAAAACATTGACCGTCCATTAATTTTGTATTGCTTAAGTAGCGAGTTATGCAAGATCTTTTCATATACATGTATTCTGATTAATAATTTAGAATCATGTATTCTGATTAATAATTTTTATGATTTTTTTTCAAATTTTTTGCACTTTTTATTTATTTATTTATTGAATTTTCTCGAATGTTTGTGAAAATTTTCTATTTTTTCGAATTTTCTGGTTTGGTTTTCGAAATTTTCATGAATTGTTCCAATTTTTTTTTTGTTTTTGGAATTTTCTATATTCTTTTTTTTTTTGCTTTCAGATTTTTTAATATATGCAATCCCTACCAATCCAAGCATTTGTCCAAACAAATCAAGGGATTTGATCCAAGGTGGGAGGGGATTGGGTGGAGGGGGATCAACCTAATCCCCCCTTGAATTGTTTCTCTCATGGATAGATTTTCCCACTAACCAAACAAGGCCTGAAGGAGTCAAGGAGGGGAGCGGACGGACGGGCGGTCCTTAGGGTCGAGACTCAAGGGGCCCAACCGGCCACCGACGTGTCGAGGCGAGGCCGAGATCGTCGACGCAAAAGCCAGAAGTGGCGCCAGAGCGCCGTGATGCGCTGATGTCGCGATAAGCTGCTGGCTGTGGGCAGTGGCGGAGCCAGGAATTTAGCAATGGGGGTGCACACTTTAAGATTGAAAAAAATCTTGTACGATACATATGTAATTTCAAAAGTCAAACACAATTACACAAAAGAGTTCGAAATTAGTTAACAATGCAATACAAATAGTTCAAATAAAATCTTACATAAATAAAAGAGTCTTAAATAGCTAATGAAAATCACAATACCACACGACGCGATCTCATTCCTTGGAAGCACTTGATTATATCATCATCACTAATCTTCGAGAAGATATCTCACTCTATAAAAGTGACTAAACAATCATTCAATACTTAATTGCTCATACTATTTCTCAACTTGTTCTTCACAAGATTCATCGTCGAAAATATTCTTTCAACGCTCGCCGTTGCCACCGGTAGGAGCAATACCAATTTGAGAAGCAAGCACACCAACCTATAAATACCATGCTTTCTTGTTTCAATAAGCTTAGTAGAAAGCTCACCGAGATTCTTTAGGCCCTTAAATTTATCATCGCTTCGCATATCATCAATGAAGTTATCAAGTTGGAAAGAAAATCTCATTAAATCCGTGCTTGAAAAATCATTGGGATAAAAGTTGACAAGGCTAAGCACTTTGTCCCTATCATAAGAAGCAAATGGATTCAGAGAATTTAAAGCGGACATGCAAACAAGCAACTCCATATTAGCCTTGTCAAACTGATTGTCAAGCTCTTAGAGAACATTATCAATGATGTCAAGATACACTTCTCTTCTAAAATGATCACCATTTGTTTGTTTTGGGTAAAAACGTGATGATCTTCCATAAGGCACATGTCTACCATCCGGCTTAGGAACTTTGATGTCATATTTAGTGCAAAATGATGTTACCTTTTCTTTAAGAAATTCTTCTCACCCATCATACCTCATTCGTTGCATTCTGTCATTAGCCAAATTAACAAGTGCTATAGTATTAATAATATCTTGGTCTCTCTTTTGCAAAGACTGAGACAACTCATCTGTGTATCTAAGTATGACAAGCATCAAGTATGCATTGAAAACAAAGTCAAATGACTTAAAGGCTCCCACCATAGCATGTATTTTTGGCCAATCGTGAGGGGTCTTTTCCAAGCTATATGAGTACTTTGCGGATTGTTGAATATATACCAATAATATGCAAAATAGTTCTATAATGAGAACCCCAAAGAGTGTCACTGGGCCTAGCTAACCCCATCTCTTGATTTAATCTCCGTCCATTTTCTATCTCACTCAATTCTAATACTTTCAAAACTTCTTGGGTTGAATTGCTGAAATTTGGCCAATGCAAATACCAATTACTCATACATATATATAGTTCAAAAAAATTACACAAATTTTTGGGGGTGCCTGTGCACCACAGGCACCCCCTGCCGCCGCCCATGGCTGTGGCTGCAACGCTATGCCCTTGCACTCATGCGCTGCTGCCAGAGTGCTTGGATGGGCAGATGGCACTTAAGCCTGACGTCTCCTTGACTAGTTGACTTGGGTTTAATTCTTATATTCTGTTGGGCCTAATGCTAAATGTGCTGTCAGGAGTTGAGGAGTATGTATGATAATATGTGTAGTGTATACTTTATGTATTAAGAGGGTATATATCAGATTTTTATGCAAAATTTTTAGGGGTGCAACTGTACCCTTATATATTTACTGTAGCTCCGCCGCGGACATAGGCTAAATTTGCATAAAATAAAATAAAAAATATACACCTATTTTTATATATACAGTATGAAAACGTGACAATACCACCGAAAATTCTGCGATTCGCGTGGATAGACCCAGTGGTGGCGAAGCCTGGCTCAAGACCGACGCAGACCGGCCCACATTGCCTTTGCATTCCATCGTCCGCTCCCCCGTAGCGAGCAACCTCAAGCAACATTGAGTGATGTCCTAATATATAGCTCGTCGTCCATTAGAAAATGTGTTCCACACTGAGGGTTTCTGTGTAACCATTCCTGTATACAACACATGAATAATTGAGTACTCAATGTCTCAAGGCAGGAGTGCTTTGAGAAGTAACCACCAAAAGATACGAACAAAACGATCGCTAATCAATGATATACTACCAAACACGTTATGTGGCTCATATCCTAATCAACTAAGACTCGGAGAAGTGTGGTATCAAGATTCCTATATAAATCATAATAGGATTAAAATTTCTACTTCCTTTTGTAGAAGAACTAGGGACGCTGTATGAAGCCATAAAGGGTAGTCGAGGAGAATACAAGCCACAAACTAATTCATCCAAAGAAACAGATGCACAAGAGATTAGAGGCTAGGTTACTTTTTTAGAACTAGATTATTGTATAGAGTGAGGATCCGAGAGTCCTAAAAAGTTCGATAGGGTTGTGAGATAGCGATAACCCCTTGTACTTGTTTGAGGTTATGCTTAGGAAATTTGTGATCTGATTCATCATATTTTTCTCTCCCGTTGTAATTATTTTGTGGCTGTTATTTGGTTCTTTACGAGATTTATCTATTTTATTCCTGGTATCGTATATGCTTTGCTGCACATAAAACGTATCAGAGTATAACAGAACACATGAGCAACGTGCCACATTGATGATCCTCCTTTGACACCAAAGCCTGAGCCGACATTACAAGAAGAAAAAATCGTAGCAGAAGCCCCTGATCTCCGTATTGAACCAAAATGCAACAAGACATGCCAAATTAGTCTCTAATCAGTTAAGTTCACCCCGGATGTATAAAGTCACGAGGAGCGGTCATAGAGAACACAAGTCACAAATTAACTCATTTAAAATAAGAGGTGCACAATAGAATTAGATGCTAGGTTAATCTTTAGCACTAGATATTTGTATAAAGAAAGATTCCGAGTTATAAGAGAGCTGTAACTATTTTGAGATTGTGCTTAAAAAATTTGTGGTCCGCTTAATCAAAATTATTTAGTTCTCTACGAGATTCATCTACTTCGTTCTTGGTATCGTATATGCTTGTATCGTTTCTCACAACTGTAATCTGATCTAGAGATTGCTGCGCATAAGAAAGGTATCGTAGTAGAGCAACATGCCACAGTACTGATGATTCTCCTTTGGCACCAAAGGCTGAGCCGACATTACAAGAAAAAAAATCGTAGCAGAATCCCCTGATCTCCCTATTGAAGCAAAATGCAACAAGACATGCCAAATTAGCCTCCAATCAGTCAAGTTCACCCCTGGATGTACAAAACCATCGAACCAAACCAACATCGAGACTGGCCATAACATGTCGTTCAAATAGAAACCACCCGTTCCGCCATTAGCAGTTGGAACAGGCCAAAAAACTGCTACCAAGACGGCTATTTGGGTGTCTGCAGATCAGACGGAAGGGAAGAATTTGTTCAGGTTAAAAGGCAGAGAATAGAACTCCTCGCTCCTGGTGTCCGTCTTGAAGCTCCTGAACCTGTCCCACCAGTGGTAGCCCCTGTCCCTTCTCACCGCGTTGTCACGCCTGTGGATGGTGTTGTCCAGGAAGTATGCCACAAGCCCAGCAACGAACGGCTTCGACGAGAACGGCACGTTTATCATATCGTTGAACTGTCGAAAACAATGAACAGAACTCTATCAGTGACCCGCACAGGGTTTCGCTGTAAAGGAAAAATACCAGAGACTGAAGGATTTCTTCCACGTACCCAGCGAGCACCAGTGTGCACCGGGCCATAACCCGCAACGGATGTATACTCGTTGAAGTACTGAGGAACTGATAATCCCATGAAGAAAGAGAACCCCACAATGAACTTGGTCCTGAAGCTGTTGAGATTGCAGAACTGAAGGAAGCTGAGACCACATGCACCTGCAAATGGAAGCGTTAATAAAACTGGAAACCATAATGCATGACAAGCGCTGGAAATTATCAAATGAACCCTATTGAAGGATGACTGGACTTACCAATATATGCAAAGAAAATGCAGTACAGAGCAGCAAATATTGGCAATGGAATTGACGCGAAAATTGCTCCAAATTTCCCTGGTTTAGCAAAATAAATATGATCATCGTAACAAAGTACATAAGAAAAAATGGTATAAATGTGAAAAAGAAAAGGCACATGTTCCACAGCACCTGAACCATGTAATACACTAAAGCAAGTATATAATGGATGTGAAAATACAATCACATTATCAAAACTATGCAACAAATATTCTAATTGCTGTGAGGACTAGATGTCAGTGTGCCCTCAGTCAAGTTTGCTTTGTGCAAATATACTCTTTGGGAAACTTATACACCAAAAGTTACAAACATGGAACATTACCGAGAATAGAGAAGAAAATCATGAAGCCAGCAGATATTTGCACTACTCTCCGGCTGCCAACATGTGTCAAGGCTAGTAAACCAGCATTTTCGCTGCAAAGATCAAAATATGAATACTTAGAGACCAACTGAAAGAAAAGAAGCAACCCCAGTAACCAAGGGCTCGGTTTCAAAAGAAAAAAGCAATCAAAGGTTGCTGGTTTCACTATATGGTAACATCACACTTACACTGACACTGCAGTTCCATTGGCTGTCCCGAAAAATGCACCCAGTAAGGTACCAATACCCTGCAGATGATATCCAATATTGATCATCAAAAACTAGTGATAAAAGAAAATGATGTTTCTGGTGTAAAGATGTATAATAATTGACTTATTTACCTGCCAACCAATGCCCCGACCAAGAACCGAGGGAGGTATCATAGTTGCACTTGCATATCTTGATACAGCAATGAAGGTCCCAGTTGACTGAAAGGTAGCATATTGCTAGTTAGATTGTTTATTATAACTGACTACCAGCAACTCACATTATTTTTGTAGTTTTTGTAGGTAAGCAGTGCAGACAAACCTCTACAAGAGCAACAAATGAGGCCATCATCATCGCAAAAGATTCACCGGCATCAAATGTTGGAGCTCCCCATTGAAAAGGAAACGGGACTCTTATCCTACAACATTTTTTCAGCACTTTTATAATGAATTTTATCAAAACAAGGGTCCACACAAAAAGCGATGTGATCCTAATGAATTGCTTACCAAGGAGCTCCACTTATAAGTCCAGAGCGGTCAACACGACAATGCACTTGTGTCTTCTGTCGGGCATTCTTGTATGCGCCACTAGCAGTGAGGATGTATGCATACAGCCACACAATAGTGATGGTGAAAATTACAGCAAACCGGTCGAACACAGGCTTTGCCACATGTACAACATGAGGTAAATACTGTAGAAAGGACAAATACAATTAGTACGTGACCATCAGCAACAATGGATACTTGTGTGTAAAGGCATAACAACAGATGCTAGTACCTGAGAAAATATGAGCAGTAGAATGATTTCTGGGAGCCCAATTTCAACACACTTAGCAACCTGTAGGCACGACAATACTACAATCAGTCTTCCAATGAGGTAGGGAACAACAAAGATAAAAAAAAAATCATGTGACAGCCTCATCAGAATAATCTCTACAATAAATGTATAGAGATAACTCTTACGCCTGGAAAACCAAGCTCATAGAGACCAAATCCAGCAAGTGATATCAGTGGAGCAGCAGACAATGGACTTAGCAATCTGCGAAAGGAGCGAGTAATAGTCAAACCACAAACTGAAATGATACAATATGCAATGGCAGTCAAACCAGCAAACTGAAATACTAAAACAGTACAATGTACAAGCACAAGTTCAAAAGGAGGACCATGATACCTACCTAACTACATTGCGCCAGAGGCCACTAAAACCAAGTATGATCTGAATTGTCGATGCAATGATGAGAGCGCCTTGTGTTCCTCGCATGGTCCGCAAGAATTTCTTCACAGCAGTTAACAAAACTTTGTTAACTTCACAAGGGAATCCCACAGAGCCAGTGACAACACCAATATGTAGTGAGCTGTTTGGAACTACCTCATGAGGGTCTGCTTCATTGCTGTAACGGCCGGCCAAGATGATTGAAATGGTCGGCGCAACAACGGTGTAGGATCCACCCATCACAGCCGGAAGACGAGTCCCAAAGAACGATTGGAACAAGGTGTTTATGCCGGCGACAAACAGCAACGTCTGAATCACCCGAGCCTTCTCATCCTGACAGAAAGACAATGAAGTGTAATCACAGTTCAGAAGTTTGGCATGCATAGACCATCCCAAATCTAGCTCACATCTTAAGACTTTTTTTTATACATTTTCACATGCATACGTTAAGCAAGTGAAGGCAACCAAGATTCAGAACATGCAGTGGTTTTCAGGTGATCAGGGGCTCACATTTCCTCCTCCCATCTGGGGAACAAGAGCACTCGGTATGATGACAGATGTGCCCAGCATCACAAGGTAGTGTTGGAATCCAAGTATGATGGCCTCAGCTGCAAATAAGAGATCAATTCATCAATAGGTTAGGCGATAGCCACCGATGCGAAGTGATTAGAAGTTAGAATCAATCAAAGAATCACACCCCCATTCCACACAACGACAGCGGAAAACAACAACCGGGAGAATCTACACGGCAAGAACATAAATGCCAAAGTACAAAGAACAATCCCAACATTGAAACCAAAAGGTCATTAGTGATTGGTGAGAGAAAGAGACGTACGCCAAGGTGGTGGGCTTGTGATGCAGTAGGACACGCTGGGCAGCTGGTCCTTCACCGGGTGCGGGTGCAGCTCCTCCTGCTTCGGCGGCGGCGCCGCCCCTCCTCCGGCCATCCTCTCCTCCCCTTCTCTTCTCCTCCCAAGAAACCAAACTCTTCACCTCACCACACTGATTCACTCCACTCCACTCAAAAAGAAGAACAAGAAAGAAAAAGAAATGCAAGAACCAAGAACAAGCAGTCCAAGAAGCAGAGTACACTGGAGCAAAGCCAGAGAGCAAGAAGACTAGCGATTCTTTGCGTGCAAAGAGGACCAAGAACCAAGGACCCAAAGAAGAAAGGAACAACCGCTACAAGAAAAGGCGCAAGGAAGCGAAGGAAAGGGAATGCCGCGGGTGCGCTGCTGCTTCTTGCTCCTCCCTTTTTCTCGCTGCTCTCTTCTTTCTTATCCCCCCACACTGGAGTGGAGCAGCACTCGCAACTACTTGCTAGTGAGCTCGAAGGAATCCACAGTCCACGCAAAAGAGCCTTCACAGTTCACACACAGAAGAGGAGAGGAGAGCCTCTTTGTATCCATTCCTCCCCGCTATCTTTTCTCGTCTACTGATTTTTTTTTTAGTCATGGGATTGGAGTTCACCTTTGCGTCGTCGCCACCCCCCACGACAATGTGCTCTGCTCTTCCCAAAGAGAAATCTTTTGCACCGTAAAGGAGATGGCAGAGGCCAGAGAGAGAACTTTTCGTCCAGCTGCAGTGCAAAGCTTTTCTGCTTTGGTCGCTGCTCTGCTTTTCTGCGCCAATGGAGGAGGGAGGGAGGCAGGGTTGTGTCATGTGTGGACTGTGGATTTCTGCTTCGGCTCATGTGACGCGCCATGGGCAAAAATGGTCGTGCAAGATTGTGCTTGCTCGGCCTCTGCATGTTCGTACTGTCATCGAAATGAACCATTGCGTGCACGTTTTGGGTTTTTTTTATAATACATTTTTAATAGAATTACATAAATAAATACTCGTTTAAAAAATTTACAAAATGGGCTTCTATCGTCGTTCAAAATGACGAACTGACTTTGTCGCTATTTGAAATAGCGAGAGACCCCACGGCTTCCTGTCGCCATTTGGAACGACGACAAAATCTCTTCTATAAAAGGACAAAAAAAGGGGGTCAAAAATCACTTTTTAATTCGAAAAAAGAGAAAGGGAGAAGGGAAGGGAGATGAGGAGAGGAGCTAGTGAAGTGATGTCTGTCTATAGGCCGTAGCGGAGGAGGGTAGAGAGAGAAGCAGATCTGGTCGCCCACCTTGCAGTTAATTTTTTTGTAACTTCATATTAAATTTCGAAACCCTGGTAAGGTAGCAAATAAAACTAGAGGTCTATAATTGAATGGATTAGATAGTTTTAGATATATAGTTATATAGTGGAGTTTGTTGTAGTACATCTTTATATGTGTGTATAGTATAGTTTTAGATATGTTATTAATCGTATAGATCTTTTTATGGTATAGTAATTGAATGGATTATATAGTTTTAGATATATGGTTATGTAGTGTAGTATGTTGTAGTACATCATTTTAGGTGTGTATAGTTTAATTTTAGATATGTGATTAATCGTATAGATCTTTTTTATGGTGCAGAACGTAGATATGTCGGATGTAGCCAATTTAAAAATTTACTACTGATAAAGAATAGATCTAGAGGGTTCCGAGGGGGGTTGGTTTGTGTTATTTCCAATTGGTGACCGTGAGCCTCACAAAACCAGAGTAGCGTACATGGGGCGCTATGATGCGGTGGTTGTATTACACATTTGAGTTGGACCATGCTCTGCACGATTTAAAATTAAGTTGCGTTGCCACCCGAGCACCATAGCGCATACATTGGGAGTTAGTGCAGTTGAAAGGAACGAGGTCATGACAGTCATACTTAAGCATCACGAGGGATCGTAGGTCAGATTTAGTCATTCTGACCCAGGCAAATGTTAAACCTCCGCCTGCATATGCGGCTAAACAAGGGGTTGTTGGTGGTGATGCCAAAGAAGTTGGGGACTCCAACCACAGCGCGGCACACACAACGGCCGAAGGTCAGGGAGTTCCTGTTTCGCTGATGAAGACGGGGGGTCAAAGAAGCTCATTTGAATCGAGAAGCTAGTGGGATTGCAGACGAAGATGAAGAGATCGAAGACTTAGTCGAAAGGATGGCGATCGAAGATCGAAACTATGAGACATTGTCGGAAGATGAAGGTTCAAATGACGAGGATGGTAAGGAATAGCAGACGGCTCCATCTGAGTGGAACACGTACCAATTCGACAACCTCGTCATGGACAAACGATCACGTGTACCTTGGGAGTACCACCAGAACGAGGTTAGGCAAGGAGCAATGTACAAATACAAGGAGGCAGTGCAAGAAGCTGTGAAATTATGGGCCTTGTCGATGTGGAGGACATTCACGGTAGTGAAGTCGAACCCCAGATGCTACGACGTGAAGTACGAGATAGCGGAATGCCCTTGGCGAGTGCACGCGTTCCAGCCTAAGTGGGATACCTATTGGAAATGCGCTATAGTAATCCCCCACACATGTGTCGTATATGAATCAATGCAATCCCACAAGAACCTATCATAATGCTTCATTGCGAATGTCATGTACGACGAGATCATGGATAACCTGGATTTTGAGCCACGATCCATCATTCGGGCCATAGAGTCAAGGTTCTAATACACAATCAGTTGTGCTGAGGCATGGAGGGTACAGCAAAAGCATTGGAAACAAAGTTCAGTGCATTCGAGGACTCGTACAGTCGTACCACAACCTGCTCAATCAACTCCGAGTCATAGGAGAGGAATCCCGGTACTCATATTGACATTAAGTATTCCACGCATTTGCGATATGCCAAGAAGAGGGTACTGAAGTGGGCTTTCTTCGCCTTTGGTGCATGTATCAATGCATTCCGGTAATACCGTCTGATCTTGTGCGAGGATAGCACGTTCCTGACTGGGAAGTACAAGGGACTGATACTTACTGCAGTTGTGACGAATGGGAACAACAAGGTTCTTCCCGTGGCATTTGCATCCATCGAAAGCGAGAACACGTACAACTGGTGGTATCTAAGGAACGTGAAGATTTCTGTTGTACAGTCCTGTTCCAACGTATCCGTCATACATGACTGGCATGCCGACATGTTGAGTGCAATAACTCAGGTACAACAAGGGGAACATGAGCCAGTTCCATGGGTGGATCTGCATAGTATGTGGTGTATGAGTCACATGGGTGCAAACTTTTATAAGCAGTTTCACAATAAGGATTTGATAAATCTTTTCAAGTGATTGTGCAACCAGAACCAACACAGAAAGTTCAATGTACACCGAAAACTTCTAGATGACCGGACGAGGACACATAGAAGGGGGGTAGCTGTCGAACGCAAGAGTAGAAGGATCCCGTATTCTCTGTGTTTTTCACACTAGTCCAAGAACAGCTAGTGTACACAATTCAACAAAAATGATAGCAAGTACATATCACGCATTTTATCCATACTATCAGAGTTTTATTACAAAAGGGCACGAAGCCAAAATAAAAGTACAGCAGAAACATAAAGTAGTAGTAGTAGGCCACACGATACGTCATAGGCAATCATCTGGGAGCGCAGCCTAGCCGTCCAAGTCCTCACTAGCCACGTAATACTCCTCCTCTGATCAACAATTTATTAAGCAAGGTGAGTACGAAACGTACTCCACAAGTTACACCTAATAACAGGATATAACGCATGAAGGTATGACAAAAGGTAGCTTATATGGCTAAGTTTGCGTAAAATGACATTTTTAGTTTAAATATCCACTACTACAAAACAGGCTATAGTAGACGCCCCATCACAGACGGTTCCTTTGGAACCGTCTGTGTTGGGTCAGTCCGGACCTGCGGGTGGCGCGGGCCGACTATCACAGACGGTATTTTTAGAACCGCTCGCGTGATAGTCATCTATCACAGACGGTTCATTAATAGAACCGTATGTGAATTATCACAAACGGTTCTATTCACAAACCGTCTGTGATAATCCAGCCAATCATAGACGGTTCTCAATAAGAACCATCAGGATAATACGAGCGGTTACGAATAAGAACCGCTGCAGGATAATTAGTTATCACAGACAGTTCTAATTAAGAACCGTTTGTGATATCCTGCTATCCCTCTGCCGCACTGCCGCTCTGGAGGCCCTGTGTCACAGACGGTTCTTTAATAGACGGTTCTATTAAAAAACCGTCTGTGATAGGTGCTATCACAGACGGTTCTTAACAAGAACTGTCTCTGATTGTTGGGCGGGAAACGAAAATTTAAACATAATGGGCGAGCTACCGAAACTCGCTTTATATAACCTCCATCTCCTCCTCTGCAGTCTCTCCTCCTCACAGCTCATACCTCCATCTCCTCCTCTGTCGTTTCTCCTCCTCACATCTTGCGCCCCGGCCTCCGCCGAGCTTATCGCCGGCGGCCTCCTCCAACTCGTCCCGGCGTCATCGTCACCGACCTCATCCGAACCATCACCCCTGGCCTCCTCCACCTCGCCCCGACCTCGTCGTCACTGGCCTCCCACGACCTCGTCGCCTTCGGCCTCCTCCACTTCGTCGCCCCGGCCTCCCACGACCTCACTCTCTCTACTCTCCCCCTTTGCTTTGTGATGTGGATTACTGAGTTGATGCTATTGTGATGTGGGTGATGCTACTGTGATGTGTGTAGTTCATGTTGAGTTCTTTGGTTTGGGCAAAAATATAGATGGTAGATCGCGCACCGTTCGGTAAAATCATCATAACTTTTGCATACGAACTCCGATTGCAACGTTCTTTGGCTCGTTGGAAAGCTAATGAAAAGCTCAATCCGAAAATCCATAAGTCAAGGTTAGATTCTCTTCGCGAGGTCTCGAAAAAGTGAAAACCCCAAAAAAGGTCGTTTAGGGCCTCTAAACGGCCTCTGAAGTTTTAGCAGTCGTTTTCGGTTTTTTTTTGCCACAGAAAAGGCTATCACAGACGGTTCTGAACAAGAACCATCTGTGAAAATGTCATCACAGACGGTTTGTAAATTAAATCGTTGGTGATATTCTCGGATCACAGACGGTTTTTGATGAAAACCGCTCGTGATAATAGCCTTCACAGACGGTTTCAACAAAAACCGCTCAGGATAGTCTTGTATCACGACGGTTTTGAACCGTCAGGATAACTACTGTTATCACAGACCAACAAATATAGACGGTTCAGAAACCGTCTGTGATGACGGTTCCGAACCGTCTGTGATGAGGCTTCCTGTAGTAGTGATCATTACTAAATTTCAAGGCAATTATTATATATCTAAAAATTGGTTTTTAAATTTTCAATTGTCATTTTGAGTGTAGGATAAACCTCCATATAAAATCGGTGTAGGAATAACCCCCTTAACACCGGCTGTCTCCAGAGGCGGGCGCAGGATTTGGACCATGGGTATTCAAAATTACAGATGGCAAGAAAAAAATTTGACAACCTAAATTATAGTTTTATAACACGTAATTAAGTGGCAAGATCATTGATTAATAAAATTGATCACAACTTGAAATTGTCCGGCTACTAATGATCAACATATCAAAGTGGCAACATATGAAATAAATAGAGGATAAAACAACAAAATGGTAACAAAGCTTACAACTTACAAGTTCTGAGGACAACTTTCCGATCCTTAATGCTTTGAAAATGAGCGATGATGTCCTTATCCTTAGCTTGCATGAAGAATTCCCTTTCAATCAATGTGACCAAACAACCATTCAAATATTTCTGCCCCATCTTGCTTCTTCTCTTGTTCTTTATCAAATTCATTATAGAAAAGACCCTCTCAACACCAGCAGTTGCAACAGGGAGAACAAGCACCAATTTGAGAAGTTTATAAACAATTTCATGCCGAGCAACCTTTCCTTGTTTAACTAGCATCATAGACAACTCTGCTAGACTTCTCAAATTTTTGAAGTTTTCATCATTTCTGACATCATTGATATAGTGGTGCAACTGAAAACGAAGCTGGTTCATTTCTTCAAATTCAAAGTCATGTGGATAGAACCCAACAAGCTTAACCAAGTTCTCAACATTAAAAGCAGCAAATGAATTGGATGGATTGAATGATGCCATGCATCTAAGTAGCTCTGTGTTTACCTCATCAAACCTATTATTAAGCTCTTGAACTGGCGCCTGCTCTGCCTGTGAGGCCGTGGCGAGTGGGAGCTGGGAGGCCGAGTGGGCCGAGACGCCGAATGGGCCGCTGGTGACTGGTGAGCCTGTGGGCCGAGTGAGCCTGTGAGGCCGTGGCGAGAGGGATCTTCATTTTTTTTTGCCAGAATACACTATACATATGATATACCTAGAATACACTATATATATATATATATGAATTTGTTTTGCAAAAATAATGGGTATTCAACTGAATACCATTGAATACAAGTGGGCCCGCCTCTGGCTGTCTCCCAATTTCCCATTTGAATAAACTATCCAAAAATATGGTGTTAAATCATTTTTAAATCAAAATCCAAAATCTAACTTTGAGTGGATTTGCTTAGCATGTCCATGACCATGGATACGGCTATTCGAATAGTTTTCTACTCTGCAGAGTTTGTACAACTTTACCCACAAGAGATAGTCTGCTTAATATGTCGGCCAAGACACGCTTCTGTAGGCGTGTGACTGAGCGACTATCACAAAGCCTTTACCCTACACTATTTCAACGTAGTTATGCCTGCTAAGGTTTCATTACCGTAGGTTTCATACCAAATGGTAACCCCCTCTTGCGCCTATGTGGGGTACTACAAGTATGTTTTCACAACACCCACACCTCAAAATGACACAACCACGATGAAATATTATAGTTTAGTTAGCCAGGCCTGTCCCATTCCAGACTTATGGTAGTACGGTGGAGCTTAGCAAAAAGCGGATCTCATACTGGTCCTTATTTAACTGGGCAATTTCCAACTAACCCATGGGCCTCAACCATTCGTTAAATTAATCTCGTGTATAAACTTGGACCCACCATCTTTCCAAATTAGCATAGTCTAAATCAGTTTTTAATTTATTTTGTTTCACAAATTATTTGCAAATTTCTATGGCAAAACAATGCCAGAGACTCATTTTTAAACTAAGTTGAATATTTGGCTAAATTCCTAAATTAAACATTTTTGGTCTAAGCATGTCTTTGCATAACATTTTTTTCCAAATATTCCTAGTTCATATTATTGCATCAACTAGGCTTTATCTAAGGTGACAAATATATTCAATTCAATGTTAATGTTGGCCATACAAAGGATTTAGGCAAAACTATAAATTTAAAATAGCAGTTTAAATTAAACCGGATATAAATAAGCATGCAGTAATAATTTTAAATAGAATTTATATAATTTAAAATATTGGGATCAAACATGATCAAAGAATATAACTTACCTTGCTCAAATTGTTGTTGATCAGACTCGTTGAAGAATTCTAGCTCTCCCAAGTCGTCGAAGTCTATACGCGAAAATAAACCAAATTTAAATAAAACCCAAATGAACTCCCAATTATATAATTTTAGTTTACTTATCTAGATTATAATTGTAGATGAATTTATAAATTTGAATCATTGTAATCGGAGCTCGTATGAAGGAGAACGAGTCCTCGGAAGTTTGAATTCTAAAGAAATTACCCTATATCCAATTTTCCAAATTTAATGAATTATTTTTCTAAAGAAAAATCTAAATATTGTGCAAGCATGGCGTTAGCAGCTGATTTTCATTTTTGGATGAATTATTTTTCTACGAGAAAACCCTAAACAGACACTGACAAGTGGTCCCACGGTCCATAGACCAGGTCCACGAAAGTGCACTGGTCCACAGTGGACCAGGCGCGTGAAACAGTATCGCTTGCCCACACAAGAAGCCACGTAAACGTGCATGTGGGCGCTGACGGGGCAAATGAGCTAATGTGGCGTACACGTGGCTGCGAAGTGGCACCACGTGGCGCCTACGTCACTCCGGCGAGTGGTGGTGCTTGGAACCAAAATGGTCGCCAGCGTTCTATGCTACGGCGATGGATGTGTGTGTGCGCAGAAGAACAAGGAGGAGATGCTAGACTTAATGCGCACGTTTGTGGCGACGGGACGTGAAGGGTTCGCCGGCGGCGAGGAAGAAAGGCAACGGTGCGGTTCGGGCTCCGGCGGCGTAGGAGTTCTGGTGGTCCTCGGGCGGCGAGAGCGTGTGCACAATGTTGCCGGAGACCAACGGATGACAGTGCAATTGGTGACGGCGCACCTCGGGGACGCCGACGAGGAACTCCAAAATCCGGTGACGAGAGAGGGATAGAGGGGCTAGGACTACGGTGGTGAGATGAGTGAGGGACAGTGGTGCTGATGCTCCCTTTTATGGTGTGAGGGGATGGCCGAGGCGGTGAGAACGTGCGCGGGCGTTACCTCGCCAACGGCGGAAGTGGCCATTAAGGCGATTAGCAACGGATGAATGAAGGCAAAAGATGTGCAGATCGTGGACGTTAATGTGCACGATCGCGAGTGGTAATGGTCGTCTTTATGCATGGGAATGACGAAAATGGCGACGGCGCTAGCACGGGCACGAGGAAGAAGAAGGGAAGGTGGGAGATGACAGGTGGGGCCGGGCGGCCAGTGAGTGAGAGAGAGAGAGAGTGGTTGACGGGGTGGGCCCGCATGTCAGCGAGGGGAAGAGAGAAAGCGAGTGCGAGTGGGCTAGGCGTTGGGAAAAGGAAATGGGTTGGAGAGATTCAGCCCAAAGCCAAAATCCGGATTTTTGATTATTTTTTATTTAGAGAAATTGCAAGAATTCAATTAGGCTTTTAGAAAATAGCAAATAGTGTTAAAAAATTCTAGAAAAATTCCCAAAAATTCTATAAATTATTTTGAACTTAAATAAAATATTTCCAACTCAAAATTGGTATTTATATTTGCAAATAATTTAATTTGCCTTTAAAACTAAATAGGGAAAAACTTTAAAAATGAAAAAAAAATTCAAGGAAATCAATTAAAATTTTATTTTTAACATAAATGGATTTTTGGGATGTTACAGTAGTGAAGAAGCCCACCACAAGTGCTAAAAATCTTGTCAAATACTTGCCCTAATTACCCACAAATGGTCTTGGTGTGACGAGGATGACCGGTAGACAAGTGAAATGCTTCTTAGACTAGATTGAGCACGAGCCTAAGGTGAAGTGGTGATTGATACATGACAAGGATGGTGCTTGGTATGGTGTCATGACAACGAATCTAGTTGAGGTGTACAACTGGGTCATGCGCGGCGCGAGATGCCTCCCTTTGGTTGGTATTTTGGAGGCAGCTCTACGTGGTATCACAAAATACTTTGTTGACTGAAGCAACACAGTGTCGATCTTCACGGCAAATGACAGAGTATTGTACTCTGCCATGATCACCAAGTACATGGAGGAGAAGATCAAGAAGGGTGGGATGCACATGGCATTCAAGATGAGCACAAGAGAGCTTCGTTTCGAGGTACTTTGCAAGGAGAGAGGACGTCGAGGGATGAACCGTGAGAGGATCATCCACGAGTGTACGCTTGGCCTCACTTGTTGCATCTGCACTTGCAATAAGCCACTTCTTCAGCATCGGTCGTGCTCACATGTGAAGGATCTAGACCCGCCATTATATGTTAATGGAGTTTTGGTGATTAATGACAAATCTAAATTGCAAGACTAACATTTCCATTGTTATATATAATGCTTAGTCTCATTTGGATATAAAGGTGAAAATCAAATAGGTATGCTTTCGACATCATAATTCTTATATCTTGTGGCATTCCTCGGATCCAAAATATAGGTTAAACTCCACCAAAAGGTTAATTTGAATATGTGCATATGATCCCATTACACATTTGTGTATGCACACATTTAGGGGGAGTTCATTCTATATTTTGTGGTTTCATTAGTAATGATCCATATTATTCTCTTTCCACATAATCAAGGATCCTTACTTTGAAACATGTCCCTGAATATATTTAACTTGTGTAGTTGATATATTCATATGAGTATATAAGACTTATGTAGTCTAAGTATACTTATATGTGAGTATAACATAACTTGTGTAGTTCATGTGCACTCACATATCCTTGAATATATTTAACTTGTGTAGTTAATATATTCATGTGTGTATATGAGACTTGTGTGTTCATATATCCTTTGAGTATATACAACTTATGTAGTAGTCATATACTCATACCATTCTATATTCAATTACTTGCAATTGAAGTGGTTATCATAAATTACCAATTTGGGAAAGATTGTGGTATCTTGTCCCAACCATTATGAGTTAATGGTATGGTGTGGTAAATAATGATAATCATATCGTTAGAACTAACATTTTCTGTGAGTTGGATGAAACAGGTTATGTTCCATGAGGTTGTCAGTTTGGGATGACATCATGTGTTGATGGTCATCAAGTCAAGAGCTTGGTGTAAATGATGTATCATGTGTTGATGCGCATCAAGTTCAAGATGAAGGAAATCATCATGTGTCGATGATGTTCATGAAGAGAAGATATGATCATGTGTTGATGAAGTCAAGAGAAGCTTCATCATGTGTTGATGAAGGGCAAGCAAAGGATGTCATCATGTGTTGATGAGCATCAAGTCAAGAACTCGGAGTTGAAGCAAGGATGTGCGTCATCAAGCTTCAAGAAGATGCTAAAGGCAAAGGTATGGCTAGCTAGGGCTAAGGATGTGTTCTTAGTCTTTTACCGGTCTCGGTGTTTGGATGGGAGACCGGATTGCTAGTATAGGTCGCCGTACTATTAAGAGGGGTCTTTGACTAGTAGCTTGAGTTAGTCATGTGTTGATAGCTCATTGTGTTTGCTCTAGCTCACCTTAACATGTTGCCAATATTTACAAATGTGTTTTGCAAATAGGTGTGGCTCATGGATATTCATTGAAGCATGTGACTTAGTTTGTGAATGTGTTTTGCAAATGGTTTAAGTCCATGTACCTTATTCCTTGTGGTATTGATTCTAAAAGTTGGCAAATGTGCTTTGCAACTTGTTGAGAATCATGCCTTGAACTTGTGTTTGCATCTCGTATCTTTTTGGCAAATGTGTTTTGCAAAATTGAGTTGAAACATATGCAAACTTTGCTTTCTGTTGAAAATCGGTAGTACCGGCATGTGTTGCGCGGAACTACCTCTGTGCGGTATGACTGGTGGTTCCTTGGCGGAACTACCGCACTTGTTGAGCATGTGTTGCTCTGAAGTGGTGCAGTTGTACCGGCATGGATATCGCGGAACCACCGTGGTAAGGTAGTTCCGGCTCAGTGTGTGCGGTACTACTGCACGTCGGTAGGTCCGGCATGCTGGAACGGTATGGAAATTCCAGTAGCGTTGCATTTTGGTCTTGGCTCGCTCTGGAGAAGAGCGGTAGTACCGGCACTTTGTGCGCGGTACGACCGGATCGCGGAACTACCGTTCATATGTTGACGGTACGTAAATTCCAGTACCAGTGTAATCTGGTCCTTAGCCGATTTTGAGCATGTGTTGCTCTCTTTGGCTAAGTGGTAGTACTGCAATATGTTGGGCGGAACTACCGGTGAAAGGAACGACCACGTATGTGTTGGCGGCAGTTCCGGATCTCTTTACAACGGCTAGTTTTATAGCTGTTACTATGTGTGCGGTAGTACCAGCCGTTGAACGGCGGTACTACCGATTGTCCCGTTTTTTTTGGGACTTTGCTTCCAACGGCTAGTTTGGTTGTGTGGGCTATAAATACCCACCTTGGTCATGTGTGGAAGGTTGCTGGTTGGATGAGAAACATATCCAAGTGTTGTGGCTGTGTGCTAGACACTCTTTGAGCTAAGAGCAAGCCCTCTCTACTCTAGTGTGCATGTGTTGCACTTAGTGAGTGATTGAGAGCAAGCCCTAAGTGCATGTGTTGCCTTAGGTTGTGGATTTTGTATCCATAGAGCATTGACACTTGATTGGTTCAAGTGAGCGTTGGAGACTTGTTACTCTTGGTGTTTGCCGACACCTAGACGGCGTGGTGGCGTCGTTGCACCGGTGAGCTTCTCAAAGAAGATTGTGAGAAGACCTGGGCGGTTTGTGAGTGGTGTGGTGCTCGCCATCTCTGGAGTGGAGGAAAGAGCAACCCTAGTGGAGCGAGGTGTTTGGTTGGACTTACCTCGGAGGAAGGCTTAATTCGTGGAGCCGGCCCAATTGGCTTGGGTTTCCCTCAACATGGATTAGGGGAGACTGGCAAGTCTCCGATCACCACGGGAAAACATCGCCGTGTCATTGTGGTTTGATTACTTGTGCTTTACATTGTGCAATTTATATACCTTGTAGTAAATTGCTTATTCATTGTGTATGATTGCATTAGTTCTTTGTGCTTTTCACCATTGCTAGAATTGAATTGCTCAAGTCATACGCTAAATAGTTATATTCTTCAATAGACTTGAATTGTTGGTGCACTTAGTTGAACCTAGTTAGTTTAGGCCTTAATTGTGCAAAACTGTATTTGTGTTAGCTTCCGCATTAGAAATTGGTTTTAGCCAAAGAAGTTTTTAAAACGCCTATTCACCCCCCCCCTCTAGTCGGCCTCCTCGATCTTACAACATGTGATATCTGCATGCTTGACGTTGGCACAACAATCTGGCCAATACCTTCCTAAATATTTCACCAAGGAAGAGGTGATGCTAACTTGGAGTGCATAGTTGTATGTCTATGGCGTGGTTGGCCATTTCACTGGTCATCCTACTAGGGAGCAGCAGATATGGGCTGTCGACATTGATAGGCTGAAGGGAACGATTGATAGTCGGTAGAGACAGTGTATAAGGATTGACATAGATGTATCAGAAGCTGGACGTCATACGAAGAAGTGCTCTATTTGTAGGGAGTCTATGCATACACTCAAGTATTGTCATGCGAGAAATGAACAACATGAAGGAGAGGTCGGCAATCTGGAAGACACCGTGGGGACTTCACCAGACCGCCCCACTCGAGGCGGGCACCATGGAGGTCGACATGGTGGATGTGGAGGTGGCGACCACTAGGATGGTTTACCTATTTTAATTATGTTGTGATGAATGTTTTGCTTACTACCATTGTGATTTATTGAACAACGCTTGTACTCAATATGTGTCAGTAGCGGACATGCAAGTGTGTCCTATTTAGTTATGTTGTCTGATGTAGTGATGTTATGTCAGGATCAAATAATTATGTGTATTATCGCTAATTACAAAGTTTGTTCACAATATGCTTAATATTGTTTCTTATTATTTTCTCCTTCTATTTCTTATTGTTAATAATGTAAGCATTGACTTTTTTGTTTCCGTTTATGATATGCTTAATATTGTTTCATGTTGTTTTCTATTTCTGTTTCTTATATTAATAATGTAAGCATTGACTTTTCTGTTTCGTTTTATTTCAGGGATGGCGTCCATAGGAGCTTCCACAGTGGCCCTACGAGTTACTGGATCCGGCCGTTGACACGAGCCACCATAGCTTCCTTAGCACTATCCAGCTCGAACCTGGTGAGGCACCCACGGAGCTTGGCTCGTTGTGCCTGCGCGCGCCCATAAGGGCATGGAGGGTCTACCCACGTTGGATTCCCATGTACGTGTAGTTCCGGCCTTTATATACTCAATTTCAATCCGACTAGTTTGGTTGTACTCACGTATCTTGTTAATCATTTCGACACATGTTGCGAGCATTTGGCCTTCTTCCTCGTGTGAGGATGGTGGAGATGATATGGGAGGACGACCAAGACAATCGTATGTCTAGGCGTTTTCCGTACGGCCAGTGCCTGCTAACTGCGTTGGTGGACCGTTGGAGGCCAGAGATGCACACATTCCACCTTCCGTGCGGGGAGATGGCTCCTATACTGCAGGACATGTCGTACCTCACAGGTTTGCCTTGCGTAGGCTTTCCACTGGCTACGCACGACGTCGCTCCGACGTGGCACACAGACTTCCTCGCAGGGTTCCAGGGTGTTCTGCCGCAATGCGCCGCATACAGAGAGTTCACTAGTATGCACATGCCTACGGTAAGATGGCTCTGTCAGTTCTACGTAAGTACCCATATCTCTGGTTTTTGCGCTTCAATTTTTTTGTTGAACTTAATAATGAGTCGTTGTCATTTACAACCAAAGCATATGGTCTCTGATGCTCCCAACTACACAATGAGGAGGCACTTCGATGCCTACTTGTTGTGGCTCTTCGGGTGGGTCATGTTCTGCGGGTCCCACGGTGACAACGACGACAAGCACATGATCAGGTACACACAGGAGTTGGCGAACATGGAGTTGGAGGAGATCTAGCAGTACGTTTGGGCCCCGGTAGTGTTGTGTGCGACGTGCCGTGCCCTCTACGACGCTTGCTGGAGGGTTGGCGATAGCCCCATACTCTCAGGATGCCTACTCCTAATGCAGCTGTGGTCGTTCGAGTGCTTCTAGGTCGGACGACCACAACTATAGTTCGCAGCGTACTCCATCGCCCTTTACGCCGCCGCCGCCGACGTGGACAGCCCGACCAAGGGTACGGTGTGGTGTCACCGACAGGTAAGTTTTTCGTATCGTTCGTCCTTTCTCGGCTTTGTTTGCACTGCATGTGCTGAGGTGTGTGTGTTGTTTTCCTCCACAGGTCACGTTCACTCCAGTCAATACGCATGCGTCGTACCCAAACTACGTGGTGATGTTCGACCAGCTGACGAACGACCGTGTCATCTAGACACCGTACACTGCCGAGAGGGTCATGCCTACTGGCTCACGCGGTGTCACTTGGTACACGATGTGTTTAGTGGAGGCCTACTCCATCCATCGAGTCATGAGGCAATTCGGACTTCGACAGGAAGTCCCAGTGCCCTGGGGGAGCCGTTGCCACCGAATGTCCACGTGTAAGTTCAACTTGAATATAATATTTTCATCGTGTTCCATGTATACTAACATTTTTGTCGTGTTGTTTTCCGCAGGCACACTAGAAAGGGTTTAGCAAGTAGCACATCCTGGGCTCAACGCATGAATCCTTGGGTGGCGCAATGGGGACATGCCTTGGAGGACGTAGTCTAGGAGGCTGCTCCATACGACCGGGGGACGTATGACGACTACATCGAGTGTACAACACTCAGACGAGAGTTCGTTGTGTCCGGGTCATGGAGGACCCACTGCCACACGCCGCCAGGATGACCGACACATACCCCATGCAGTCGGACTCTACATTCCATCGCGCAACACATACTGAACGGTCCACAATGTTTATTTACTTCTCCTATTTTAGGGTACTAACTTGTTCTTCGTGCCAAACAGAGCATTGTGACAAGGAAGGTGTACACGGAGGCGACCTTCATTCTATTATGGATCCGGGACCGCATCGACATGATGGCACACGAGCTCAGACATGTCATGCTCTAGATCAAGGATGTCGTGAGGCGTGCCATCGAACTGACGTTGTGTCAGAGGTCGATAGACATGTTGGATGCACCATCATGTGCGGATAGAGTACATGGACGGGGGGTGAGCCACAGTGCATCACACCTAACGCCCACGATGATGGATCCGCACCCAGACTATCCAGGAAGATCCTCGTGGCACCGTGTCAGCAGTACCCCTAAACAGTTCGTAGGTACACCTGTAACAGTCACGTGACCTTGTTCCTTTTACATCGAGTTTGTACTAACGCCAAGTTGTTCGAACTGGGCCACAGTTCCATGCGTTCACGAGACAGGAGCTTACGGAGACATCTATTCCGATGCAACAACCAGGTTGGTTATTGCTCCCACTTCATGTATCATTTTAGTAGTTGCATTACATTTAAATGCATATCTTACTGTTTGACAGGGCATCAACAGGGTTGGGTCAAAGAGTTGCCCGCGCAGGATGGGATACAGGTCTCGGACTATGACATTGAGGACTGGCGGGTCCTGCTAGACAATGGTGGGCCTTCGTAGGCTGAGGGCACTTCGAGCTAGGTCTCTGTTGGGGCTTCACAGCTCCATGGTGCGCTTGGACCGACCCAACCGACGCAGCAGGGATACGCGACACCCGCGAAGGTTACTTGCTCCTCTAGGCAAGTTCGGGCTCCAGACCCTATTGGACTGAGGAGGCGACTAGAAAGGGGGGCTGAATAGGGACCACACAATCGACGACGTCTTTTATTTTTTATTTTTTTGCATTAAGGAGTTTAATATTCTTTCACTCAAATAGCTATATGGAGCTATCAAGACCAGACAAAAATATTTAAAGAAAAACAAGGCAACAAGAAGATCAACAATACTATGCAAAGTCCCCACTGACCGGTCAGACCGGATGAATAGTGTGATTAGACAGATGAACAGTAAAATTAGCACATAAACTGAATTTCAACATGATTTCAAAATCACAAATTGAACTAACTTTTGATCCACGACTTCGTACTTCATGAAACTTGAAACACACCTTCTATAGGATGCTAGGAACATTTTCCAATCAAAGATCTTGAAGATCATTGCCAAAGTTCCGACCTTTTTCTGTTTGAGTGAAAGTTGCACCAAAACCGGGCTAAATACAAAAACAATGATTGAGAGAAGCTCGTGGGAGGAATCAATCCAAGATGGCTAAGGATGGTTTCCCACATGCCGTAGTACCCTCAATCACAATAAGAATTAAGCCAAAAGCCCTCTAGAGCAAAAACCCCCCAAATCACCATTTCTTTCACCAAACCGGGCAAACTCAAGAACTTGCAATAGAAAGTACTTAGATAGACGAGATCTGATCTACAAGAGATATACCCACCACTTACATCTCCTGGTACGAAAAAAGATCAAGTAGGGAGGAAGGGACACCAAAAACCAAGCCAAATCAAGAAATCAATACTTGAGCATATGAGAGGAAGGCTTGGTTGAACTTGGAGAGTTGATATCTTCATGGAGATGAATGTTTATAGCCACTCCCTTGGGAGGACAAACCCACTAGGGAAGCACACACACAAGTGCTCTCATATCTCTCAATACATCTCCTAATTCCTAGCCTCTTCTACTTTCCTGTCCTAGCCCTAAAACACAAATTAGAGTTTCCTAGGCTCAAGGCTTAGAGGTTAGGTCTAATAAGAAAACCCTAACGAGCACCCATTAAGACTACATACAAATGGGTTTCACTCACGCACGCTTCTCAAAGCGACGTCTTCGTCTTTAGCTCCATTACGTCAAATCCATCATGCTTTGCCATCCATGGAGTATACTTTACCTAATCCACTTAGGCCACTGTGGTGGTTTCACACACCACCACTTTTTTTGTATTTGGCAATTTACCAAAATGCCCCTCTACCGATCTTTTCCAATTTCTTCACAGCGAAGCATCGCCCATGCTTCGCTATCATCCATGTGCCCCTAATGGCTTCCTGCCAAGCCTCTCATTCGTCTGGATCCCACCGAACCGTCCTCGCTTGCAACCGGGCCCACGTCACTTGGCGCACCACATGTCTCGTCACGCACCACGATCGCACCCAGCTTCCTTGATCATTCTGGACCTCAGCTCCTTCCTAAGCCTAGTCCTGGTCTACCTCATCGTTGCCCGTCATGTCCATAATCGGTAGCTCCTACTCCAGTTCCTTGTCTTATGAGCCTATAACCACTTACTAGCCTCGGTCATCTTCCGGTGGCACCTTGATCGTTCTGGACCTCAATTCTCCTAACCTCCTAACCTAGTCCCAATCCCTTCCGCCTCACCATGACCTCGCTCCAGCGTCCTATTACCATCACCAATAAGCAAACCGTCGTGTGGCATTACACGATACACAAAATCACCAATTAACACAATCGATGAGTCACGAACACATATCTTCAAAGCTTCACCCCCGAAAGCATCACTTGACATCAAAAGGTTTTTGCTCAAACTTTGCCTTCAATGGTTCTTGTCCATCTTGCACATTACTTGAGTCCAACCATCTCACCTGGCATCTATGAACGTCTTAGACCTTAGTTCTCCTAACAAGGGCCCAGTACAAGGCTGCCTTCGGGACTGGCCGCCCCGTCTGATCCGTATTTTTTTCTGATTCGAAAAAGGTTATAAGATCGAGGAGGCTGACTAAAGGGGGGCGAATAGGTGGTTTTCAAAATTATTTGGCTAAAACCGAAGTTTTATACGAAATTGTAAATCAATTCGGTTTTGTATAATTTAAAAACTAAATCAGCTAGTCTTGACTAAGTGCACCAACAAGCTAAGACTAAGATAAGAATTGCAATCCTAGGTAGACAAACAAGCAATTTAATTCTACAAATGTAAAATACAAGAAAGTAAAGCTCAAGAAAGCAAACCACAAGAACACGTGAACCTTTTATCGTGCTGATCGAAAACTTGCTGGTTTCCACTAATCCACGTTGAGGTAAGCCCAAACGAATTTGACTGGCTTAACAAATTAAGCCTACACCTCGAATTCACTTGGGGTTGCTCTTCCTCCACTACGGAGATGGCGAGCACCAAACCACTCACAACAGCCCAGGTCTTGTTAGAGCCTTCTTTGAGAAGATCACTGGCGCAACTCCTCCAAGCCGTCTAGGTGTCGATAAACACCAAGAGTAACAAGTCGGAGACGCTCACTTGAATGAATAAAGTGTCTAAGCTCAATGGATACTAAATACAATAACTAATGCAACACATGCACTAGGATTTTGCTCTCTAAGCTTACTAAGTGCAACACATGCACAAAAGAGAGGAGAGGGCTTGCTTTTTGCTCAAGGGAAATGAAAATGGCACCAGCACTCTCCCACAACCGGCTACAAGGGCTATTTATACATCCACACAAGAAAACTAGCCATTGGAGGAGAATCTATAGAAAAATAGGGATTTCCGATCTAGCCGCCAACCAATGGCCAGTCAGACAGCCGTAGCTCCAACGGCTATAAAAACTAATCGTTGGACGCTCATCCGGACTGACCTCCCTCACAGGGGCCGATCAGACTGGACCAAGGCCAGTCAGACCGCTCCACAGAGGAGTCAAGCTAAGAGGGGAAACATCCCTCTCTGGAAAAAGCAAACCTAGGTGACTGATCGTGTGGCTGTTCAAACCAGCCAACACATTACGGTCTGACCGATTGCCCTCCAATCAGTCTGGTCAGAAATGGAGGTAAGACCGCCAGGTCAAATGGACCAGCACTTAGCCCGGTCAGGCCTCTCAAGGGTCGGTCAGATCGCCCTACGCCAGCGGTCAGACCGCAAGGGACTTAGAAGGCATAAAAGAGATTTTTGCAATCCACTTCAATTCAATTTACAAAACACATTTGCCACTTGGTGCGCGATGCAAACCAGGGATGAAAGCAAGATTCTCAACAAGTTGCAAAACACATTTGACGACCTTTTAGAATCATGCCATAAAGGAATTAGGTACATGGACTTAAACCATTTGCAAAACACATTCACAAACTAAAGTCACATGCTATAAGGATTATGCATAAGCCTCAACTATTTGCAGAATACATTCTCAAATATCGGCAACATATCAAAGAGAGCTAGAGCAAGCACTAGGAGCTATCAATACATGACACACTCAAGCTATCTGTCAAGACCCCTCTTAATAGTACGACAACCTATTCTAGCAATCTGGTCTCCACATCAAACACCGAGACCCGTAGAAGACTAGGTACACATCATTAGCCTATACTAGTTATACCTTTGCCTTGAGCATCCATCTTGGAGTGATCACTTGATGATGAACATCTTCACTCCAAGTCTAGGATCTTGACTTGAACATCATCAACACATGGTGATCTTCTTAACTTCATGATCTTGTCTTGATATTGATCAACAGATGATGACATCCTAAGTCTTTATGATCATGGGACTCAACCTGTTTGACTAACTCATGGAATATATTAGTCCACGTAACGATTGTCATTAATTACTAAAATACTCCATTAACTAGTAATGGCGTGTCTAGATTCTTCAAAGGAACACATCTATCCAAGGTGTAGACCGTGTTGATGATTTGCGCATGTTGTCGTTTGTATCGTATAAGTAGTAGGACAAACAAATGCATGAAACCAACCCTCTGCGCCATGTAATTCACACCTACATTACGTAGTCTTACTGTTGCAATTGAAATCTCATCTTTTAAATTTAATTCCAAAATTATTCTCTATTTAATATTCCATTATCTTTTCTGAAATAAATCGGTTGCACAAACACTACAATCGTAACAACAACGCGTGTAAGGGATTTATCCACCCAATCAACAAACTCCAACTTCTTTAAGCACTACAAGATATTACCAAATAACTTATTAAAATCCTGTAAAATTTGAATCTGTATTCTATCAAAATATAAATATAATTTTATTTCATTTTTCTGCCAAAAAAATTTCATGTCCTGTCGCCATATGATCTAGTGACATGAACGTGTCGCCATTTTGTTTGGCGATAGGAATGTGTCGCCATTTTGTATGGTGTCAGAAACGTGTCGCCAATTCAAATGTCGATTTCTGTCTCTATCGCCATTCCAAATGGCAACGGAGACATCTAATACTATTTGGTTGGCAACAGGGATCTTGTCACCAATCGAAATGGCGATAGGGAATGTCACCATTTCAAACGGCGACGGAAGGTCATTTTTATAATTTTATTAAATGGATATTTATTTCTGTAATTCTATTAAAAAAATATACTATAAAAAATGCGGTTGGGGCTCTTCACGTGTAACTGATTGTTTGAGGATCTTCGAGCTGAAACTATTTGCAATGTGAGAATTTTATATACTTTCTATGGAAGTTGTGTAATTCCTTGCAAGATTTTATGCTTCTCTTCTTTTCTTTGCACAATAGTCACATGTAGGTATGCAACCACATGCTACAACCATACAAAAGCTTGGTAGGAATTTTATAGGAATAAGTCCATATTACACCCTTGAACTTTGGTCCAAGTCCTAAAAACCCCCTAAACTTTAATACCATTTGGTTTACACCCTCGAACTGCCAATACCAGATCACCCAACCCCCTCGGGCCGAAACCACCCGGTTTATCGCCTACGTGGCATCACGGCCCACAGGTCAGACACAAATCAGATAAAGAGAGAGAGAGAGAGAGTGCTTGATTCCTCCCCCAAATCTCTCTTCCTTTCCACTCTCTCCTGGCGATGTTGCCTCTTCACCCGGCCGCCTCCGGGTTCAGCCCATGCTGCTCACCGACTCCGACTCCTCCTCGCGTCCATGCGTGCCTCCCCGTGCGGCTCAGCCCCAGCCCGCCTCTTCTTGGCTTGCCTCCGGCCCGGCTCCCTAGCCGTCGGCCTTGCGCCGTGCCGCCTCCTGCTCACGCCTGACCGCCCTCAGGCACCCAGCCCGACTCCCTCGCCCCGGCTTGCTTGCTTGTGCTCATTTGTCGGTCTAGCGCTGCCTTCGGCTTGCCAATCCTCCCACCTGCAGTCGCCTCCGGCCGGCTTGACCTCTGGCCGCTGGCGCCTTGGCCCGGCCTGCCGCCTCCTCCGGCTCCTTCTAGCCCTGGCTCGGTTTGCTACTTAGGTGCATCCTCACCTTAATCTCTCCCTCTACTCCTCTCCATATTGCTATGTGATGTGATGAACTGAGAGATACTGCTATGGATGGCTCCCGCCTCTCGGTGATAGCTAGTTGTTAGTGTTCTGTGAGCCGGAGTGCAGCCCGCAGGTGCTTCAGGTACGGGGCAGCATGAAGAAGCCAATGTTCACCTGCATGTTCGGCTACCGCAGCAACATCGACCTACGTAGATCGTTGGTGTAGCCAGAGCGGGAGGCGGTGGGGGAGGAGCGAAAGGGGTGGTCAGTAACGGGCCTATCGGGCTCCCCCATGGCGCTAGCCTTGATGGTGACACCGTTCGTGGCATCGTCGGGGACGGATCAACGGTGCAGCAAGCCAACGGAGGATGCGGCGGCGTTCGTGGACCTGAGCATACACGTCATGAGTATGCCACATCTGCGGAACATGTACATGTGGATGTCACGTCATCCAAAACCGGGGTGGTTTAGGAAGAGGGGGTGATTTGCTCCAGTTTCAATAATTGAGGGTTGTAAAGTGGACAGTTTTGTAGTTGAAGGTGTTTTTTGGACTCGGGCCATAATTCAAGGGTGTAAAGTGGACTTATTCCAATTTTATATAGTACAGATACCATGGATTTTCTACGTATATCCCTTGTTCAAAACAGGGGCTTAGCATGAAATATCTGCAAGAGATTTGTTTCTCGATTTTTTCCTCAAAAGACTTGTACAGTGCAAATTTGATCCTTTTTATTAAGACAAAGAGAGAAACCTCTAAAAGTGATATATTTGAAATGTAATAATTTTACAGGAATTTCAAAGGAAACAATTATATCTCCGCATAAAATTCCTACTCCTATATTTCAATAAGGCTATATGGCATATTTTAACCCATGATTATAAAATCATTAAACACATGAGCAAAGAACTAGATGTGGTCAAACTATAATACTTGTGTGCAACGATTTTTTAAATAATTGTTTTTAATAGAAGTACATAAATAAATATTAATTTAATAAAATTACAGAAATGGGCTTTTGCCGTCGTTTCAAATGGTGAAGTGACAGAATCCCTGTTGCTAACCAAATAGTATTAAATGTCTCTATAGCCTTTGGAATGACGACAGAGATGTAAGTCGCCATTTGAATTGGCGTTCATGTCGCTATTCCAAATGGAAACATGACCTTTTCTTGCAAAAAAAAGAGAGAATAAATTAGCGTTAAATAGAAATATAAAATTAAGTACTTACATTGTTCATAATAATAAACATGGTCAAAAAGTAATAAGAAACAATATTAAGCATATTGCAAACAAACTTTGTAATTAGTGGTAGTACATAGGTTGCACATAATTATTCGACGCACGACATTACATCACTACATCGGTCAACATAACTAAATCGGACATACATCATTACATACTTGTTTGACAAATCACAATGGTAGTAAGCAAAATATTCATCACAACATAATTAAAATAGGTAAACCATCCCCGTGGCCGCCACCTCCACATCCGCCATATCGACCTCCACGATGCCCGCCTCGAGTGAAGTGGTCGGGTATGGTCCCCATGGCGCCTTCCAGACTGCCGATCTCTCCTTCATGCTATTCATTTCTCGTATGACAATACTTGAATATATGCCTAGACTCCCTGCAAATAAAGCACTTCTTCGTACAACGTCCGACTTCTGATTCGTACATGTTGTTTCTGATACACTGTCTCTGCTAATGACCAACCGTTCCCTTCAGCCTACAATGTCGACGGCCCATATCTGCTACTCCCTGGTAGGATGGCTGATGAAATGGCCAACCACACCGCAGCCATACAACTCTCCACTCCAAGTTAGCATCACATCTTCATTGGTGAATTATTTAGAAAGGTGTTGGTCAGGATGCTGTGATAATGTGGAACATGCGGCTATCACATGTGAGCATAGCCTATGCCGAAGAAGTGGCTTATTGCAAGTGTATATGTAATGAGCATGGCCAAGCGTACACTCGTGGATGATCCTCTCACAGTTCGTCCCTCGACGTCCTTTCTCCTTGTAAAGTACCTCGAAACGAAACTACCTTGTGCCCATCTTGAATGCCATGTGCATCCCACCCTTTTTACTCTTCTCCTCCATGTACTTGGTGACCACGACAGAGTACAATACTTTGTCATTTGCTAAGGAGAGCAACACGATGTTACTTCGGTCAACAAAGTATTTTGTGGTACCACGCAGAACTGCCTCTAAAATACCAACCAAAGGGAGGCACCTCGCACCATGCATGACCCAGTTGTATATCTCAGCTAGATTTGTTGTTATGACACCATACCGAGCACCATCCTTGTCATGTAGCAATAACCACTCACTACTACAAAAAGGCTAATACTGGACGCCTCATCACAGACAGTTGACCGAAACCGTCGGTATTACATTCCATCACGACGGTTTTGGTTTAGAGACGCTCAGGCATCGGGTCGCGCTAAAAACCGCTCGTGAAGAGGTAATATCACGCGGTTCATGTTGAAGACCGTCAGGAAGTATCACGCACGGTTCTTGTTCGTAACCGCTCGTGATATTAATCAAGATATCACAAACGGTTTTAAACACAACCGTCAGGAGGTATCACGCACGGTTACAACAAGAACCGCTCTGTGATATTAATTAGTATCACGAGCGGTTCTTAAAATAACCGCTCTGTGATAATATCGCTCCAAAGATGAGTTTCTTCATCGCCGGCGCGCTCGTTAAATCGCCAATCCGCTTCGGCTCCCGATGCGTCTCTTCATCGCATCGATCCGCTTCGGCTCCCGATCGTCTCTTCGCCTCACGCCCGAATTTATTCCTTGTTTTATAAAAGGATCATCCGCCATCCAAGATGATCATCCCCACATACTTATAAAAAAGTAAATGGTCGCCTCTTCCTTGTCGCCGCAGATCGATGGCCTTCCCGCCGCCTTGTCTGAGCACCTCTCTCGGTGTACGTTGAACTGTCTTTGCGGAAGAACACCGCTTGATCAACAGTGTCTTCACCTCTCTGCCAAGAGAATTTGTCGAGCAGTGACGCCACCTTCCGCCGCCTTGACATCCTCTTCCGCCGTGTCTTCCGGGTGATCTCCCACTTCGGCGAAGTTTACGCGTCATCGACATAGTCCTCCAAAACGACGCTGCACGCCTCTGTGAGGCTTGCCGTCACTTGACTGTGGAATCGAGGCGGCAAAGCGCATCGAAGTCGACTGTGCCGAGACCCTCAAGCAAGGGAAGAGAGCCTATGGGCTCAATTCTTCTTGGTTCAACGACCGAGGGTCTTCGGAGACACTTTCGAGAAGCGCCAACAGTGGGCGATTTCGAAGCTTCGTCACGATGATCGAGAATCCGTCCGATGCCGACACACTGCCGCTTATGAAGTATTGCGATGGAGATAGCACCTACCTTCGCCACTAGAAAAACCTTGTTTAATTATAGGTTTACGCTTTTTTAATATAAACATGTAATTTCTTCATGTCATGTAATTGTATATATATACTTGAGAAAAACCATTTCACGCATAGCCCATTATGGAACCGTCGATATAGATATCATATCGAGACGGTTCCATAATGGAACCGTCTGTGATATGTCTTCATATCACGCATTTGCTCTATTATGGAACCGTCGTGATATTATCACCGACGGTTCCATAATAGAACCGCTCTCGATAAGTCTCTTTATAAGTAGGAGCTAGCCCACTTTGCCGCTAGGGTTTGCACTCTAACTCGCCACTCCCAAATGCCTTACTCTCGTCCGTTCCTCCCGTCCGCCGACGCCGCTTATTCTTCCCGTCGCCGACGGTTGTGGCATACGGTGACACTGCAAAAGTCACCATTCTGCTAGGGTTTGCGCCCACCCTAACTCCGTTCCCCTCCCCACCTCGACGCCGCCTCGACCCTGCTGCGCCTGCTAGGGCCCCGCCGGCTTTGCTTTCCCCATCCTTCGTCTATTCTCCTCTAGATCTGTTAGCTTAATGTCTTTTGTTGAGTTTGATTTTTATGCATGAACCTTAAGTTGTGTCCTGATGTTTGTGTGATTTATGCAAGGTAAAGGAAATGGATGAGGGTTGTGCTGGTGGTGGGGTCGCCACCGTGGTTGCGCTGTACTAAGGTCCCTCTCTGTCTCTACCCCCTTGCTCTGTGATGAAAATGGCTAGCTAGTGCTCATGATGGATGCCGAGGGCTACTACTTGTGTGGTGGGTTTGGACACCCTTGGTCTTGTTCTCTTGTCGATGAACCGCTCAATGATGTTAATAGTCTTATGCTGAAATTGAATTGATAATTAGTTCATATTAATAGTCCTCTTGCTCGTGATGTAATGATGTAAATAGTCTTATGTCAAATTGAATTGATAATTAGTTCATATTAATAGTCCTCTTGTGTGTGTGATGTAATGATGTCAATAGTCTTATGCTGAAATTGAATTGATAATTAGTTCATATTAATAGTCCCTTGCTCGTGATGTAATGATGTAAATAGTCCTATGCTGAAATTGAATTGATAATTAGTTCATATTAATAGTCCTCTTGCCGTGTGATGTAATGATGTCAATAGTCTTATGCTGAAATTGAATTGATAATTAGTTCATATTAATAGTCCCCTTGCTCTGTGATGTAATGGTGTCAATAGTATTATGCTGAAATTGAATTGATAATTAGTTCATATTAATAGTCCCCTTGTTCATGCCGGTCAAGTTCTCCTACCTCTTGCACTGTGCACGCCCTACCATTCCATTCATAATCTCTTCTCTATAAATTCTCCAGCGGTGGTTTGCTTGTGCCATTAAAACCGGCATCATATATATATTATATATATATTATTAAGTGATCCTCGACCACTTTAGGAAATTAGTCCACATGACATGAGAAGAATGAGATAGTATCCACGGGCAATCTCATTGAGCCCTTGTAAGTTTAAAAGTATGGATGCAAAGAGAGTGGTGGGACATCCAATTACAGATTGGGCGTCGCTATGTTCGAGAAAGTGGCGTTGATCGCAACTTCTCCGGTGGGAAGTGGCATCATGTATTAGCAACCAACAATTCTTGAGCATGTAATTGTCTTTAAAGCCAACAAGAACACCAAGCAACAAGTTGAGAATTCTTTTGAAATATGAGAATGGTTGCTTAGTGTTCTTGTTGGGTTTAAAGACGATTACATACTCAAGAATGGATAGTTGCTAATACATGATGCCACTTCCCACGGAGTACTCACAAGATCAACGACACTTTTCAACATAGCGACGCCCAATCCAGAAATTAGATGTCCTAACGCCTCCTTGCATCCATACTTTTTATACTTGCAAGGGCTCAATGAGGTTGCCCGTGGCTACCGCCTCATCCTTCTCATGTTATGCGTGACGATCCCCAAAGTGGCCGAGAGATCACGAACAATATATATGTAATATATATATGATGCCGATTTAATGGTACAAGCACCAACGCTGGGCCTTTATAGAGAAAGTCATCACAGACGGTTCCCACCACAAACCGTCGTGATATGTGCTTATCACAGACGGTTTGTGGTCAAACCGCTCGTGATATGTGCTTATCACAGACGGTTTGTGGATGAAACCGTATGTGATATTACTTATCGCAGACGGTTTGAACCACAAACCATCGGTGAAAGTATACATCACAGACGGTTCAAAACCGTCTGTGATGACCTCATGTCATCACTGATCCATAAACTCAGACGGCTCACGAAACCGTCTGTGATGACGTTTTTGAACCGTCTGTGAAAGCCTTTTCTGTAGTAGTGACTTCATCTTAGATTCGCGCTCTATCTAGTCTGAGAAGCATTTCACATGCCTGCTAATCTTCTTTGTCACACCGAGACCATATGTGGTTAATTGGGGGCAAGGACTCGAGGAGATTTTCAGTGCTTGTGGTAGGCTTCTTCGTTGCCTCCCTTCTATGCATCCTCGTCCACTCACCTAGAGTTTCCTAGGCTACATCAAACTTTTTGTGTTGGTTCTAGTTGCACAATTGCTTGAAAAGATTTATTAAGTCCTTGTTGTGAAACTGCTTATAAAAGTTTACACCCATGTGTCTCATGCACCACCTATTCTGCAGATCCAGCCATAGAAGTGGCTCGTGTTTCACTTGTTGTAGCTGAGTTATTGCACTCAACAGGGCGGCAAGCCGGTCATGTGTGATGCATACATTGGGACAGCTCTATACAACATAAATCTTCATGTTCCTTAGATACCACAACCAAATGTCCGTGTTCTCGATTTTGACAAATGCAAACGCCACAGGAAGAACCTAGTTGTTCCCGTTCATCGCAATTGCAGTATCTGTCCCTTGTATTTCCTAGTCAGGAACGTGTCATCCACGCGCAAGATCGGACAGCAATGCCGGAATGCATTGATGCATGCACCAAAGGCGACGAAAGCTCGCTTCAGTACCCTCTTCCTGGTGAATCGCGGATGCGTGGAATATTGAATGTCAACATGAGTATCGGGATTCCTCTCCTGTATGACTCAGAGTTGATCAGGCAAGTTGTGGTATGAGTCCTCGAACATACCGAACCTTTCTTCTAATGCTTCTGCTTTGTCCTCTATGTCTTAGCATAACTGATTGTGTACTGGAACTTTGACTCTATTGCCCGAATGATGGATCGTGGCTCGAAATCCAGGCTATCCACGATCTCGCCGTACATGACATTCACAATGAAGCATGATGACAGGTTCTTGTGGGATTGCTTTGATTCAGATATGACACATGTGTGAGGGATTGCTACAGAGCATTTCCAATAGGTGTCTCACTTAGGTTGGAATGCATGCACTCACCAAGGTCATTCCGGTATCTTGCACTTCAGGTCGTTGCACTTGGGGTTCGACTTTACTACCGTGAATGTTCGCCGCAGCGACAAGATCCAAAATTTCACAGCTTCTTTCACAACCTCCTTGCATTTGTACATGGCTCTTTACCTCACATCGTTCTGGTGGAACTCCCACGGTACACGGGATCCTTTGTCCCCGACGAGGTTGTAGAATTGGCATGTGTTCCACTCAGATGGAATCGTCTGTTGTTCCCCACCATCCTCGTCATCCGAACCTTCATAAGGATATACTACAATATACTACACTACATAACCATACATCTGAAACTATCTAATTCATTCAATTACAAAAAAAACTACCTGCAAGGTGAGCGATCAGACAGACATCGCTTCGCTAGCTCCTCCCTCTCCTCTCCTCCTCTTTCTTCCCTCCTCTCTTTCTCTTTTTTCGGATTAAAAGTGAGTTTTGTCTGAATTTCTAGGCCTTTTGGTTATGTCGTCATTCCAAATGACAACAAAAAGTTGTGGGATCTCCGTCGCCATTTGGAATGATGATTTGCCTAAAATCGACATTCCAAATGGAAACATAGGCATTTATTGTCAATCCAAATGGTGACAGAGCCATTTTGCCATTTGAAATGTCGACGTAGGCCTATTTTTTAATTTTGTCAAGTGAACATTTATTTCTATAATTCTATTAAAATATATATTATTTTAAAAAAAATCTGCGGGCAACTATGCAGGGCATGTGATAGAGCATTACTGCAAACCTTAATATAGGAACACGGAATCTATTCTCTTGGGACATGATAGGGTGCCCACTGATGAGCTGGCCCTACAAGCCACTGTAAAGAAAACATGCAGAATCTTACTTAACACAAGCTACACGCGTACAACTACCCCTACCCCAAATCTTGGCTTAGCATAAGCCTACATAGTAGTACAGTATGTACTATCTGCAAGGACTATTCTTGTCAGCAGGTTTGGTAAAAGCATCTTGGCTTTAACACAAGGCAAGGAATAATTTAAGTGTACGGTCGGTCAACAGGGAGTATGAATGTAGGCGTACCTGTTCTCATTTTCTTCGCATCGATGTCTGGTCTTTAACCGTGTAAGTCCAACTGTTTGTGTCATCAGAGAGTGCATATGTGGAAGCACACCAACACACCATCAATGGAATCACACAACAGTGGAGGAAAACGACGAGTGCTTTCGCCAGATCTCACACGCACAGCACAGGCAGCGGTTTTGGCGTCCACTGCAGCGGCCTACCATTTACAGCTCTTTACACCCAAATGACCCAAGGTCGATGGAACAGTAGGACCATTCAACATTCGTAGGAACCACGAGGGAATCCTGAATCTAAGAACGCAGCAATAGCAAAAGAAACGCGGGATTGAAATGTGATGGTTTATTAAATCCCACATGAATGGTTTAAAAGAGGTGTTTGGATGTTTCATAGGAAAATACATGAATTTTGATATTAGATGTTACTTGATTAAAGAGAGAGTGGAGAGAGAGAGAATGCATTGGACTTCTCAAAGGAAAAATAACATAAGGCTTGAGCTCATGTTTATTTTCTTATACAACTGGGGTATAGGAATGCATTCTAGGGTGGATCTAGACTTCAGGCTAGGTAGGCTATAGCTTGAGCTCTAAAAAAAAAAATTAGTGGATTTTATATATATATAGACCCAACTAATAGATTTACAGTGCCTAGCCTAAGGCCTAGCCTCCCACGATCCCTCCCACCCCATGGCCCATCACCTACCGACCCAGCCCACTCGACATCTCCCCCACGCCTCCAAAGCCCCTGCCCCAGGAAACCTAATCATCAACTAATCCACGCGACCACGCCCGCTTCATCCGCCACCGTTGCACTCCACAACTCCTCGACCGCCGTCACGCCCGTCCCTCCCTTGCATTCCATAGGAATTTGACAGCTCTATTACTATGTTCCAAACAACCCTCATAGGGAAAAAAATCATAAGGATTATAATCCTCCAAAATTCCTATGAAATTCCTTCAATCTAAAGACGCCCTAAAATGTGGGCATCTCGAGTGCAAACTTGTTTTTAGATAATAGAAGAGGAAATCTCTCCCGGCCTCTGCATCAAGGATACACACAACCAATTTTATTAAAGAGTTTAAAGTACCAAAGTAATCAAAGTTGCTAAAAGTGGCTTGAAGCCTTACAAGCAAACAGCGACTGAAAATTAAACTCAATCATTACAAATCTGGTGACTAAACCGCTACCCATGAATGCTTAAAATTTGCTTCGCCACTACTTCCAGCCTGTCGCTTCCGACCAACATGGACTCCTTCTAGACTGGTTTCTGCAAATTTGCTCAAGCCCTTAGCTAGTGCCTACTCAAAATGATAACCTGCAGGGGATTAGTGACAATTGTTTTGTCAAAAACAACATCATTCCGACATAACCAGATAGACCAACATGAGGCACTTGCTCCCACTAGGAGTTGTGACTTTAAAACTTTTGGAATAACGGCTAGCTAATTCCTAAACATGTTTGTTATACTCACAAGAGGAGATAAATTAAATGCACACTAAACAGCCCACCATGCAAGACGTGCAAAGGGGCATTCCATAAAAAGATGTTGAATTGTTTCCTCATTGATACAAAAAAACAACACTTTTTGCTTCCCCTCTAATTTCTTTTAAGAAGATTGTCTTTAGTCAAAACCACCCCTCTTTTGAGATACCATAGGAAAATTTTCACTTTTAATGGAATTTTAATTTGCCAAAAAAAAGTTCCTAATGGAGACTTGAGAACTTCCAATTAGTGCCGCATAGAAAGACTGTACTGAAAAAAGTCCAGACTAATTCAAATTCCACCTAAAAACATCTTTTTGAGATATCATATATAAATTAGCAATTCTCAAAATTAACTCATTCCACGCGTGTAACTTAGGCCCAATAATAGGTCTTCGAAACGAAACATTTAAAGGAGCCGTTCTCAGAATATTTGCTACTGTATCATCATTTCTCCTTACCACATTATAAAGGAGTGGATATTAACTTTTCAGTGGAGAGTATCCTAACCAAATATCTTCCCAAAACCTAGTTTGCATTCTATTTTTAACCTAGAATGAACCAAAATGAAAAAACTGATCTTTGATTTTCATTAAACCTAACCAAAAATGGGAAGTTCCAAGCTTACTAACTATATGCGAAAGACACTTTCCACCCAAATATTTTCTTTTTAACATAGATTACCATACTCCTTCTTCATTAAGTAACCTAAACAACCATTTTCCTCGTAAACTTTTGTGTTTTGTGTCTAAGTTCTAAATGCCTAGACCGCCCTACTCTTTGGGTGAACACGCTAAACTCCATTTAGCAAGCCTATATTTTCATTTATGAATGTCGCTCTACCAGTAAAATCGAGAGAGATAAAAATCCAATCTTTTGAGAACCACCCAAGGAACCTCAAAAAAGGATAACATATACATTGGTAGACTGCTAAGCACCAAGTTAATAAGTACTAATCGTCCGCCAACAGAAATATTTTTTTCTTTCCAACTACTAAGCTTCTTTTCAACTCTATCCTCAATCCCTTTCCAATCACAATTCCTTAATTTTCTTAAGTGAATTAGAATACCTAAGTATCTGAAAGGAAATACACCTACTTCACAACCAAATAACTGAGCATATTGATATTCAACCTCTTTGGCAGTATCAAAACAAAAATTCTCGCTCTTGTGGAAATTAATCTTTAAATCTGATAATTGTTCAAAGACACACAGAATAAGCTTGAGATTTTTTGCTTGTTCTAAATCATTATTCAAGAAGAGGATAGTGTCATCAGCATACTGTAATATTGACAACCCATCATCAATCAAGTGGGGAACTACTCCCGATAAAAGATCTTCTTCTTTAGCTCTAGAGATAATGATGGCAAGCATATCCACAACAATATTAAAAAGAATTGGGGACATAGGATCATCTTGCCTAAGACCCTTTTGAGTTTGAAAATTATCCAAGATCATCATTGAATTTTATTCCAACACTCCCTCCCTTAACGAGACTTTCCACCCAAGAACACCATTTAGCTGAAAAGCCTTTCATTATCAAAGTTTGAAGTAAAAATGGTCATTTTACTTTGTCGTAAGCTTTCTCAAAATCGATCTTGAATACTATTTCATCCAAATTTTGTTTATGTGGCTCATGGATTATTTCATGAAGGATAACAATTCCATCAAGAATAAATATCCCCTGCATGAACGCCGAATGGGATGATCTAACAACCTTTTGAACAACACCAATAATTTTATTAGTAGCCACTTTAGTAAAAACTTTAAAACTAACATTTACTAGACAAATAGGCCTATACTATTGTATTTGCTTAGCATCTGTTTGTTTGGGAAGCAGTGTAATGATCCCAAATTCAAGCTAAAAATAGGCATTGAATAAGAGTGAAACTCATGAAACATAGCCATCATGTCATTTTTAATGACTTTCCAAAACACCTGATAGAACTCAGTTGGGAAGCCATCTGGCCCAAGTGCTTTGTTATGTTCTATTTGAAAGATAGTTTCTTTCACCTCCTTCTTCATGAAAGGTTCTATAAGGAAGTTATTTTTAGCCTCCGACACTTGAGGTATATCACTCCTAAAAGTATCAATCATGGATAAATGATTAACTTTAGATGGTCCAAATAGATCTTCATAATAATTGGTGATATACTTTTTGAATTGCACATCACCCCGAACTGTCCCGTCCTCTTATTTGAGCTGAAAAATTCTTTGTCTTCTATGCTTACCATTCGCAATCAAATGATAATACCGTGTATTTATATCTCTCTCCAAAAGAAATTTCGCTTTGGACCTTTGGTACCATTTAATTTTCTCTTCTCTTAACTAATGTGCCAATCTCTCATTAGCAAATTTTTTAAGAGAAATGTCTTCATCGGATAATCTCAAAAGCTTAGTTTTTTTTATCTAAATGATCAATAATCAAGTTGAGTTTTTGCTTTTCCTTTTTATACATCCCACTGCAATATTTAGCCCAACCTCGAAGATACTGTCTAAGAGATCTAACTTTACATTGCCAAATTTGTAAGGCAGACTACCCTATAATTTCCTTAATTTCCTTTTTCCACACATTAACCACCATCTCCCTAAACCCTTCCCTACACAACCAGCCTAATTCAAATTTAAATAAAGGCTGACTCCTTTATAAGAGGCCTCTCTCGTATTTAAAAGCAACGGTGTGTAATCAGACAAAGACCTTTCAAGAGTATTGACTGTGACCAAAGGTAATTTATGTTCCGAGACTGTAATCATTAAAACTCCATCCAGCTTTTCAAAGGTTGGATTATCTAACGAATTGGTCCAAGTAAATTGTCTCACAGATAAATCTATTTCCCTTAAATCCAAATTATTAATTACGGCATTAAACAAAAAAGGCCATCTGTACGCGAAGTTATCATTGTTTTTTTTTTTGCTTGCATGCCTAATAATATTAAAATCATCCCCAACTAAAGTGAGAAGTGAATCTTTCCTACAGGCACGAACAGGTTCATTAAGCAATTTCTCCTTGAATTGGGTTTGAGCTGCACTGTAAAAAACCACAAGAATCCATTGGAAGTCACACTCTCTATTTTTTAGGTGAAACTTTACATAAAAATTACCAACATCAATAGAACCAATATCAAAAACCCAGGAATCCAGCCCTAAAAGGATGCCCCCGGACCGAACTTGTGGCGGGGAACAATGCCACAGAAATTCCCGCCCACCACAAATATGATTAAGATTAGACACAGAAAAATTCTTTTTACCAGTTTCAAGTATGGCCACAAAATCTAAATACTGCTCATTGACTACTTCATAAATGTAGCGATGTTTAGCCAAGTCTCCCAGACCTCTGCTATTCCAATAAAGGTCTTTCTTTTAAACTTTAATTTGATTGGTCTATTATGAGAATATTTTCCTTTTGACCTCCTTTTATTTGCTACCAATATAAAATTAGAGTGGTCGTCCTCCAACAAATCATCATCTAAATCATTACAAAAATGATTAAGGGTTGAGATATCGTTGTAATCCATATTCTCATCCACCAAATCCTCAACATCTACAATTTCTTTTTTTTAATCGTCCTAATTCAAGATCCTTAATATTTTTAATAGAACTAGCGATCTCAGCATTATCATCTCCTAATGAAATGCCAATGCTAGCAACTTTTTTAATAACTTGCTCATCAGAAAAAGACAGAAATAAAATTTTCTTACCAGACTTACTTGCATCAAGTTCGAGATTACAAACTCTAGCTCGCCGCGCAGTCTTCTGGACTGAGTCTTCATCATTGGATTTCTGCATCTTGATGTATTCACTCTGCCTAGGCTCCACCAGTTCAACCGAACTTCGAAAGTCCACCTTGCTGTTTACTGGAACCAAATTGATAAGCCCTGAATCCTCCGCTTCCACTCCTCTGTTAGCTACAGAATTAGCCAGCTAAGGAAGTATCACATCAGTCTCCACTTCAACCGAACCCGCTGTGATCACTCCTCTATTATTCGCCTTGGTCGCATGCGAGACAATGCCACCATCAACCAAAAGAACGTCTCTCTGAACCACATTAGATGAGATAACGTCCCGCCCCTTGGTATTTTCCTCAGCAGCAGCCAGCTTTGTCTTAACCCCGAGATTAGCATCCTCCATAAAGGAGTCACTTGCCCATCACCTTTTGTTGCACCCTTCGGCTTGGATATTAAACTGACCATGTTAGCCATAGAACTCTGTCACTGCATGCTCAAAACAAATGCACAATTATCTTGTGCAACATTCTCACCCTCCTTTCTAACCGCCCTTGGTGTAACCCAAACAGTGTCCGATGCTAGCAGTCCTAAAGAAGACCTCATATTAATTGAGGTAGACTGTCTCTCATGGTTCTCAGGAGCATTTGATGTGAGATCCGAGTTATTCTTCATTCTCTTAGCATCTCTATCTTCCATCTCGACATCTTTGCCTCTGTTCGATTTATCATCCCCCTCATGATCCTTTGTCTGCTGAGAACCTTCGTCAACACTGTCCATCGCATCATTTTCAACTTTTAAGAAAATATCATAGACATATTCATCAACCACAATCTCAACACTAAAAGGTATGACATCTATGTCCAGGACTCCAACCAGCATGCGAACCAAAATTTTCTTACGAACCTTTTCCATGTCCACTCTCATTGCTATGCTAATGATCGACCCGATAGCACAAAGGCTTAGAAAGTCCCAAATTTCAAAAGACACTCCTAACACTTGAACCCATACCTTCTGAAATTGGTATTTAGGTGTGGGTTTCGAAATCAGTGTTTCAAACACGAAAAATTTGCAGAACTTTTTGCAAGATGGTTGGCTAGGATCTAACTGAAAAATGATACGAGGCTAGAAGCCGGAGAATGCTATGGGTGACCTTGGCCACCAAACCTCAAGAAATTTATATGGTGCAAGAAGTAGTATTATTATCACACACCAAGAGCTGTGCTTCAATTGGCTGTGGCATTGTGGTTGTGGCAAATGGGTGGTTTGTGTTAGGAAACTTGGGCTTGGGCCTTGCAGGCCTGGCCAATGGTAGGCTCCTCATCCACCTGTAGTCTATATATATGAGGGGACTGACCCCCAATCATTGTATGTAACTTTGAGCAGAAGAGGAATAAAGAGAAAGAAAGAAGTCCCCCATATCTCTATGTTCAATCTACTTTCTATACTTGCATTAGTGTGTGTGATTCTCCTATGAGTTGCCGATCGGACTGGACTCGTCAACGATGGTTTCTCAACACGTTATCAGCACGACTACACTCCACGAATTGAAAAGGTAATCGTCGAAGCGTCATCGCAGATTGAATCATTTTTCTAGATCGCTTTCAATTCCGTAAATTTGGCTTTCTAGATTATTTTATACAGTGCAAATCTGTTCTAATCTACCGCTAGCTGACTTGAAGTCGCCAGCCAAGCTAATCGGTAGATTGCATGAAAGAGTAAATGATGATTGCATTGTAGATCGGATGAACAGTAAAAGAAAAGAAAAAAAGGAGATGATTGGACACACGACCACGCCGCCGCGCCACCGCGTCACCCGTGAGCACTGTAGGCCCAAAACCGTGTTGCTCTGCGTAGGGTAGGAAATGAGCCGAGCCAGGCTCACTTGAGCTCATTTCAACAGTAGGCGCGGCTCGATTCATTTCGAGCACGAGCCGGGTGAGTGGCTCGGTTCAGCTCGAAAGACAGCTTGAGCTGGCTCACGAGCCCTCGTGAGCCAGGGATAGGAGAGGATGCCTTCGAGTCTTAGATGTCCTAGAATCTCAAGAACACACAAAATGACAGTTCAGTATGGAATCTCATATGTTGAGTCTAACAAATCTAGCACATACTTGAATGACAAGAACGCACAAAATGACAGTTCAGTAAGGAAATTTCAACTTGCAAAGTGTTGAATTTAACTAAGAACAAACTAGTAAAACGTCTTTCAAGCACATCAGATGATCAGAATAGCTCCAATTCAAATGAACACACATATGTCAAGCACATCAAGAAAGCATCCGGGTCGACAGTCATGTAAGAAGCGATCATCGGAGGAACGAGGCCAGTCGGCGTCCTCGACGAGGTGGCACTATAGCTCCTCCCTCCTCTCCCACCGCTTGTCACCAGCAGCCCCCACCGGAGAGTATGTCCCTGTCGCCGCTAACGACATCGCCTATGGGAGTCGCATGGAGGAGTGGGGGGAGCATGGGGCGGCGACGCGGAGGCACGGGGGAAGCACGAGAGAAGCGACATGGTGGACGGGGCGAGGGGGAGGCGGCGGGTGGAGCTGGGCAAGCGGGTCGAGGGGTGGAGGAGGCGAGGCGGGCGGGGCGAGGGGAAGGCGGTGGGAGACAGTGAGCGGGGCTGGAGGTGGAGAAGTTGAGGCGGGCAGGGCGAGGGGGAGGCGACGGGAGTTTGGGGGCAGGAGGAGGCGAGGCAGGTGAGGCCGGAGGTGGAGATGGGTGAGCGGGGCGGGGGAGAGGGGGAGGCGGCGGGTGGAGCTGGGTGAGTGGGGCGAGGGGTGGAGAAGGCGAGGCGAGCGGGGCGAGGCCACGATGGGGAGGTGGTGGGAGTTTCGGGGGAGGAGGAGGCCATGGGGGGCAAAGGAAGGAAAAGGATAAGGTAGAGCGAAGGGGATAAGGGATAAGGCACTCAAGCAGAGCTAGGAGCCGAAGGGACAAGGGATAAGGCAGTTTGGGAATGAGCGGCTCGCGAGCCGGCTCGAGCTCGGCTCGAAAGTCTTGCGAGCCAAAAGCTGGGCTTGGCTTGGCTTGAAATTTCATGAGCCTAAGCTGAGCCAGCTCGAGCCTGGTCCAAGCTGAGCTGCCTCGCGAGCCTCGAGCTATTTTTCCAGCCCTAGCTCCGCGCGCCCACTCCGTCTGTCTAAAGCCGCACGGCGCGCATGGCCGCCACACCCCTCGCCGTCCCCGCACGGTCGTGCCGCTCCTTGCCAGTCCCGCATGGGCGTACCCCGCCGCTGCTAGCCCCGCATGGCCATGTCGCCACGCTGTCGGCCCTGTCGAGACCCAAAAATGCAATTCTTGACCATCTGAGTATAACGCATTAGTCCAAGATCACGCTAGTGCACATAGTATGAACATAGGTGAATATTGATCCACACAAGACGAATAATAGAATAAACAAGTAATTTGGATAATAAATAACTATTGTGACCTTAAGGCTGAGTTTACATTTATTAAGCCTCGCAGGGTTGACAATAATGAAATAAGCAGCAGAACGAAATAAACTTCAGTAGGAACCCATCGATTCGCCATAACCAACCGACTAGGATCAAGACCTAGCGCTCAGCACCTTCGTAGAGCTCCTCCTCAAAAGCAGGTGAAAACTCCTCCACTTCTGTTGATTGATTATAATAAGCATGAGTACATAACCGTACTTGCAAGTCATACCACAAAATGCAATGTATGCATAATGGCTTATTCCAAAGGAATGGTTTCTGTGGTTTGTGGATATCATGGGGATATTCTCATGATCTTAGGATGATGAGACAATTGGCAATAGCTTTGAAGTTTTGTCGAAAGTGTTGTTTTCAGCAAAGTGTCAGGAGAATCGGTAGTACCGGCGTTTAAAGCGCGGTACGACCGTAGAACGGTACGACTGCAAGTTCAATGGCGGTAGTACCGGAGTGCGGTTGTACCAATTAATATATGGTGGTAGGTTAATTCCAGAGAAGATGTTTTGTGGAATTCTGGTCTTCATTGAGAAGCGGACGCGACCATGATTATTGGAGCGGTATGACCGCAAGATCTTGAGTAATCTACCGGTAACATGGCGGTTGTACCGATTGTATTGAGAATGTCGATCTATTTGGAGAATTGGTTTTGGGTTAGGTCAAGTTCATGGGCTTCAATGCATATGTATTGCATGATGTATGTTTTCACTAACGTGGGTCAAGTTGTGAAGAACTTGTTCCCAGAATCGATTTCTTTGTCTATTGTTGTGTAGGACGCTTGGAGGTCAACGACAGTCAACGGCGAGGATGATCGGGACTAAGCTTGGAGAGCTGAGGTTCAGAACGATCGAGGATGCCGGATGAGGTCAATGGACTCAAGCATGGCGCAAAATGGACAAAGGTGACCGAACAGGCGCTTCGATTACAACGAGTTGGTTCAAGTCGAAGGGGGTGCAAGTGCCATGGTGGTTTGGCGGGAGCCGACGGGAGAGACTTGCCGACATGATAAGAGCCGTTGATCAACCTACACGCGGCAAAGCAAAGTAGTGCTTCACCAAGATTGGACTTGGTCTTCGGAGAAAGATCAAGAAGGGGTATTTTGGTAATTTCACCAAATACCGCCTTTGTGACCTTGGACTAAACCACGGCGCAAGACGGTGCGTGGAGAAGCAGTTTAGGTCAAGAGAAGATGAAGACGACGCTTTAAGATGCGTGCGTGTGTCCCGTTTGTGTTGGGCCTTAACGGGAGCCCATTAGGGTTAACTCTTCTAGAAGCTAAGCCTCACTATAAATAGGAGGGGGTGCTGTCAAACAGCCCCCAAGCACTTCATTTTCAAAACCCTAATTTGTCTTAGGGCTTAGAAAGGAAAAGAGAGGCTTAGGGTTCTAGGGAGTGGATTGATTATGTGCTCCTTGGTTGAGCTTTGTCCTCCAGGATGGAGTGGCTGTAAACATCCATCAAACTCGAATAAATCCAAGCAAGTTTTCCCTAAGATGAGTTTATTCATGTTCTTGCTCTCTTCTTGTTGATTTTGGGTCTTTTGATGTATTATTTGTTTTCCCTCGAGTACTTGCTATGATCTAGCTTGCTGTGATATGTGGGTGTGCATCTAAGATCATCTTGATCATTCTTTACCCACAAGCAAGGTTTAGATCATGTTTAGGTTTGTTACTCGGTTTTGAAACCTTCTTCACTCAAATTGCAAAAGGTTGGAACTTTGACGTGGATATAGTCAATCTTTGATTAGAATAGGTTCCTAACCTCCTAGAGAAGACATGGTTCAAGTTTCATGGAGTTTAGTTGGGTGAATCAAAAGTTATATCATTTTTGGACTTTGTTTTCAAACTGTCGGGTTGAACTCTAGGATAATCGGTCGTACCGCTCATTTACTTGTGGTTGTACCGATTATCGGTAGTACCGCGATTTGTACGCCAGTCGTACCACTCATTTGCATGCGGTCGTACCAATTTTTGGTTTTTTAGCACATCATCTCTGTTCTTTGACTGCTATGTTTTGGGGTTGATTAGGAGTCAACATAAGTCGTCTACTATGCTTATTGATTGATCTTCATAGCTCTCATAGCTATTGGAGTAAAATATGAATTAAATCCAATCTAAGCAAAAAATTTATAGAGCTCCTATTCACCCCCCCCTCTAGTCGTCTTTCCGGTCCTACAAGTGGTATCAGAGCCCGGTTAGCTCTTTTCATAAATCTTAACCAGTCTTTGGAGCCATGGCGACTAACAGGTATTCCACCAAACTACCTGTGTTTGATGGAGTCGATTTTGCTTACTGGAAGGCTCGCATGCATGCCTACATCGAGGCTCAAGGGCACGCAATTTGTCTTAAAGTCAAAAATCCTCATGTTGTGCTAGCCAATGATGATGTGTTCACTCCAGATGTTGAGGCTAATAGCAAGGATCAAAACTTCTTGATTCAAGGACTTAGTCGATCTGAGTTTGAGCGTGTCGCTCATTTGAGGTCTGCTCACGAGATCTGGAAGTCCATCTGTGATTACCATGAGGGATCTACTGCGATCAAGGAAGTGAGACAGAACCAGCTTAAGAAAGAATACTCAAAGATCGAACAAAGGCCTGGTGAATCTTTGGATGAGTTGTGGGAAAGGTTTTCCAAAATCCTTCATGATCTTCGTGCTGTGGATCTTGTGTTCACTGAGTCTGAGAATGCACGTCAGCTTTTGGGTGCTCTTGATGTGAAGGTCTGGGGGATAAAGATCACTTCCATCAATGACAACACTATCATGAGTGAGCTCTACTCGAGGTTGAAGACGCATGAGATTGACTTCATCTCGCGTCTCCCCAAGACAGAGTCGATGGCATTAGTGGTCGACCCATCTAAGGGTAGCTCTTCTGATTCTTTGGATTTTGACTCATCTGGTTTTTCATTGTCCGTTTTGCACTCTTTGAGCGATGAGCAGCTAGAGAAGCTACCTGAGGATGTTTTAGCCCTCCTATCCATAAAATTGAATAGCGCTACAAAAGAATTACTGAAATTTGATGCTAGTCGCACTTGCTCTCATTGTGAGGATAATAAGATTAAAATGAAAGAAATGACTGAAATGGTTCTTCATTCTAAATCTGCATCATGTGAAAATTGCCTTAAACTTACAATGGAGAATGAAGCTCTAAACAAGACTCTAGAGGAGAAAGCTAAAATTGAATAATCCATGTCCATGACTGCATCCAAGAAAGTTATTGATTCTGCTTCTTGTGCTTTTTGTACTGAAGTTGGGATAAATTTAGATGAGATATAAGAGGCGTTTAGAGTCAAATTCAAAGAGCAAGTGAGTAGGATTGAGAATGCTTCTTGTGTGTCTTGTGAGGCTTTAAGGGTTGAGGTAGCTCTTGTTAAAGAAAAGCTTGCTAGGACAATCAAGTCAAATAGTTGTCACCTGTAAGGACCTAGCCAAAGAAAATGATTACCTCAAAACGACCCTTGAGAGATTTTCTAGTGGGAAGAAGAACCTCAACATGATCCTCGACCAATCTAAGGTGAGTGTGAAGAAAAGTGGCCTAGGATTTAATTCCCTAGAACATTCCAAAAACCATCCACCTAAGATTGTGAGAGCTGTTGAGAGTGGTATGTTTGAGGTAGAACCTTCTGAGCCATCTAAGGTAGTTTTTAGATCTGTAGGTTTTGCTCAAACTCCTTCTAGCAAGACAAGTGCTTCTACTTCAACAGGTCAAACCCCTCAAAAAGTCAAGTACCATTGCACTTTCTGCAAGAAGGATGGCCACATCGTTGAGTTCTGCTTCCGTAGAGTCAAGATTGAGAGGAAGGAGAAAATGAGTGCTTTGAGGCCCATTAGAGGAGTTCCTTCACCTGCTATAGTCTCTAGAGCCAGGCAGCCTGTCGTTCATGCTAGACATAAGCCTAGGTTTGTAGATGACTTCTTTGACTCCTTTGGTGGCTCTAGGCAGCATTTTGGTTTAGGGTATCGTGAGGGGAGACCGCAGGTAGCATCTAGACAGGGGGAGTAACGACCTTTTGGTAGGTCGATTCGAAGAGGTCTAGGTGTTTCATGTGTGCGTTCTTATGATTTTTCTCCTAACCATTTTATTGCTGCCTCTATTGCTTTGCCTAAGCATCGTGTGACTCAGTACTGGATTCCCAAGTCTTTTATCACTAACCCCAGTACTGAGGCACAGATGTTTCTTGTTCGTGCTCTGTAGGTCCGTTGTGCGAGGAAGGAGGACATATGGCTTGTTGACTCCGGGTGTTCTCGACACATGACTAGAGATTCTAGATGGTTCTCCTCCCTCACACGTGCATCCGGTAATGAATTGATTACATTTGGGGATGCTTCTACTGGGACCGTGACTGCCAAGGGCACAGTGCGCGTCAACAACAAGTTCATGCTTAAGGACGTCGCTTTGGAAAGTAAGCTGATGTATAATTTGCTATCTGTTTCTCAGCTTCTTGATGAGGGTCTGGAAGTAAGGTTCAAGAGCGGTGAGTGTAGAGTTCTAGACTCCTCGGGTGAGCGTGTCTTTGGGATCTCTAGGTTTGAGAAGATCTTTTGTGCTGATTTCAATGTCTCCTCTGCTTCCAGTCCTAGATGTCTTGTGGCTTCTGATTCTCATGATCTAGTTTTGTGGCATCGTAGACTTGGACACATAGGTTTTGACCATTTGACCAGAATCAGTAGCAAGGATTTGATTAGAGGTCTGCCTAAGCTAAAGCCTGTTAGAGACCTTGTGTGCACTCCCTGTGGACATGGTAAGATGGTCTCTGCTTCTCATCCACCTCTTACTTTAGTGATGACTGATGGACCTAGTAAGCTCTTGCACTTACTTCTGAGATGGTTGGAGAGCCTGCTTCTACTTCTCCAGTTTTAGCTAAGCAGCCTCCTCCTACCTTCACCGACGATGTGAGTGGCTCTGCTCCTACCTCCACAACTCATGAGGTAGAGGCCACTTCTACACCAGGACATCCTCTTCACATTCAGCGACAGCATCCATCTGAGCAGATGATTGGGGATATTCATGAGCAAGTCACTCGCTCCAGGTTTATTTCTCCAGATTCTCATGCACATTCTGCTTTTGTCGCATCTTTTGAACCCCGAGATGTCACCCATACTTTATCTAATTCCTCTTGGGTCAATGCCATGCAAGAAGAGCTTGAAAATTTTGAAAGAAACAAAGTCTAAACCTTAGTTGAACCTCCACCTAATCATAATGTAATTGGAACAAAATGAGTTTTCAAAAATAAGCAAAGTGAGGATGGGTTGGTAGTTCGTAATAAGGCTAGGCTTGTAGCTCAAGATTCCCAGGTAGAAGGCTTAGACTTTGAGGAGACATTTGCTCCTGTAGCTAGATTAGAAGCCATTCATATTTTGCTAGCATTCGCGGCATCTAAGGGCTTTAAGCTTTATCAAATGGATGTCAAGAGTGCTTTCCTTAATGGCTTCATAGAAGAAGAGGTCTTTGTCAAGCAACCCCCTGGTTTTGAAAAATCCCAAGTTCCCAAACCATGTGTTTAAACTCTCCAAAGCCTTGTATGGATTGAAGCAAGCCCCTAGAGCTTGGTATGATATGCTTAAGAGTTTCTTACTTAAAAATGATTTCAAAATGGGAATGGTAGATAAAACCTTGTTCACTCTCAAACATGGCAGTAATTTCTTACTGGTTCAGATTTATGTGGCTGACATCATATTCGGTGGTTCTTCTCATGCTTTGGTGTTCAGATTTTCAGATTATATAAGCAGGGAATTCGAGATGAGTACGATGGGCGAGCTGACCTTCTTCCTTGGTCTTCAAGTCAAGCAACTGAAAGAAGGCACCTTCATTCATCAAAGCAAGTACACAAAGGACCTTCTTGGTAACCGACATGGGAAGCGAGAGGCCAATGTCTACTCCCATTGTCACATCCACCGTCTTTGGACCACGATGAGGATGGAGAGCTCGTGGACCGTATGAGTACCGCAGAGATGATTGGCTCTCTTCTCTACCTCACGGCATCGAGGCCGACATACAGCTTTCTTTGTGTGTGCATGCGCTCGATTCGAGCTTCCCTCGTGCCTCACATCGTCAAGCAGTGCGTCGCATCTTTAGGTACCTTCAGGACACTCTTGATTTTGGACTTTGGTATTCTTCTGATTCTGCTCTCTCTATTCGGGCTTTTTCTGATGCTGATTTTGAGGGGTGTAGAGTCGATAGGAAGAGTACTTCTGGCACTTGTCATTTCTTAGGCACATCTCTTATCTCTTGGTTATCTAGGAAACAGTCCTCAGTTGCACAGTCCACTGCCGAGGCTGAGTATGTAGCTGTAGCCAGTGGTTACTCTCAGGTTCTCTGGATCTTGTCTACTCTGCGGAATTATGGGTTATTTTTTTGATAGTGTTCCTCTTTTCTGTGATAACACTAGTGCCATAAACATTGCCAAAAACCCATTGCAACACTTTAGGACCAAGCACATTGACATTCGATATCATTTACTTAGAGACCATGTAGAGAAGGGTGATGTTGTGCTTCATTTTGTAGAGTTTGAGCAGCAAGTTGCGGATATTTTCACTAAGACTCTTGATTCTTCTCATTTTTCTTCTTTGCGGGGAGAGTTGGGGGTTATTAGTCCTATTGGCCTGTTTTGAGGGGGAGTTTGATCTTTTGCATTCATTGTATCATATTGCATTTTAAATCAGCAACTTGCATTGTAATATAAAATCACGGAGCTTTGTTTATTATCCTTGTGTTACATGATTTCACTCTTTATACCTTGCCATGTCTTGTGCTATTTTGCTAGGTTTATCATGTCTTTCCATGTGTACCTTAGCTTTTGCCATGCTAGCTTTTTTAAATTTGAAAAACTTGAATTAACACATGACTTGTTGGATCTTGTGACTAGTTTTGCCATAGTGATCTTCTCATGATTCATGCCATGTCAAATAGGCTAAGTTGAGTCTGGAATCTAATTTGAGTTTTAGGTTGAGCTATACTATTTCCTAAGTCAAGCAAATGAAAAATGATCTTTTCTGCGCGAAAAAACTGATCTCACCAATTCTTTCTCATGAGACGGCTTGCCATTGCACTAGGCATGAACTCAGGGGGAGTTTTGGATGACCTAGACCACTCTTTTAAGCTTCTCGCTTGGGATGGTCACGGCAAGGCTTGAGATCTAGCACTTAGCTAAAAACAAAACAATTTGTCAAAAATTGGTTGAAGCTTAGGAGGCAGTTGTGGATGGCTCCTAGTCCAGGACTTAATTTTAGCAAATGTTAAATGTGCTAAATTTCACAGTGCTTGATCAAATTGATTCAACATTGAACTCATAATGCTCTCATTGGCTCAATTTTAGCTTCTTGGTTCCATTTAGTTTATTGACATGGCTTGACTCATTTTTGGATACCTTTGGCTAAACTATGATCTTGCCCTCCTTAACATGCTAAACTTTCATTTAATCACAGATTATTGCTCTTTTGGCTTTAGCTTTGCTATATATGATTTGCCATGATTCACAATAGCTTCTTCACATAATATGGCTTGGTGTAATACTTGCACAGTCCTCTTGAATAATTTTCATGGCTCCCTGTGTTAAAAATGAATTAATTGCTGCCATTCCATGTCATTCATGCTCTATCTTCGCTTATGCACCTTGCTGAATCTATTGTCAAAGGGGGAAAAAATGAAGAGGGAGAGAATGAATTTTTTTTATGAGGATATGTTGATCATAGTGAGGGGGAGCATCTCATATGCATTTTTGCAATCTTATTGCCATTTCTGAATTTGAATTGCAATTCTTGCAACCTCACAGTGATCAAAGGTCAGTTTGAATAATTGTTCTTTCATATGGACCTTAAGTGAGACTTTTGACTCTTCTCTGGATATTTGAAGCTTTCGTGTCTTTTTCTGCCTTATCTCCTTGCCGATACTTTTCTGAAGCCAACTTGGTCATTTCCATTGCTTTCTCTTGTATTTGGACCAAGTTGTGCCTTTGCGCGAAAACATTGAGTTTTTCTTTCGCAAACCTCAAAACTTATATTTTTTGGAAATTACCAATGTGTTCATCAAGGAGGAGATTGTGGATATCATGGGGATATTCTCATGATCTTAGGATGATGATACAATTGGCAATAGCTTTGAATTTTTGTCGAAAGTGTTGTTTTCAGCAAAGTGTCAGGAGAATCGGTAGTACCAGCGTTTAAAGCGCTAAGACGATGATGAATCTGACCATAAGTTCAATAGCGGTAGTACCGGAGTGCAGTTGTACCGATTAATATATGGCGGTAGGTTAATTCCAGAGAAGATGTTTTGTGGAATTCTGGTCTTCATTGAGAAGCGGTACGACCGCAGTTATTGGAGTGGTATGACCGCAGTGTGGTAGTACCGCTGGTAACATGGCAGTTGTACCGATTGTATTGAGAATGTCGATCTATTTGGAGAATTGGTTTTGGGTTAGGTCAAGTTCATGGGCTTCAATGCATATATATTGCATGATGCATGTTTTCACTAACGTGGGTCAAGTTGTGAAGAACTTGTTCCCGGAATCGATTTCTTTGTCTATTGTTGTGCAAGACGCTTGGAGGTCAACGGCGAGGATGATTGGGACTAAGCTTGGAGAGCTGAGTTTTCCCTAAGATGAGTTTATTCATGTTCTTGCTCTCTTCTTGTTGATTTTGAGTCTTTTGATGTCTTGTTGGTTTTCCCTCGAGTACTTGCTGTGACATGTGGGTGTGCATCTAAGATCATCTTGATCATTCTTTACCCACGATCAAGGTTTAGATCATGTTTAGGTTTGTTACTCGGTTTTGAAACCTTCTTCACTCAAATTGCAAAAGGTTAGAACTTTGACGTAGATCTAGTCAATCTTTGATTAGAATAGGTTCCTAACCTCCTAGAGAAGACATGGTTCAAGTTTCATGGAGTTTAGTCGGGTGAATCAAAAGTTATATCATTTTTGGTCTTCGTTTTCAAACTGTCGGGTTGAAGTCCAGGATAATTGGTCGTACCGCTCATTTACCTACGGTTGTACCAATTATCGGTAGTATCGCGGTTTGTACACCGGTCATACTGATGTTCGGTCGTACCACTCATTTGCCTGCGGTCGTACCAATTTTTGGTTTTTCAGCATATCATATGTGTTCTTTGACTGCTGTGTTTTGGGGTTGATTAGGAGTCAACATAAGCCTTCCACTATGCTTATTGATTGATCTTCATAGCTATCATAGATATTGGAGTAAAATATGAATTGAATCAAATCTAAGCGAAAAATTTATAGAGCTCCTATTCACCCCCCCTCTAGTCGCCTTTCCGGTCCTACATGGTTCTTTTTGCAGAAATATAACATTTGCAATTGAATACGAATAATAGATTAAAACATAATTCAAAACAAATAGATAATATTAATTTAACAATTGTTTTCACAAAGGACACAAAGTCTAATCAAATTATTCACACAGCCATATGACTTAGATCACACAGCTCCATTCCCAAGTGTTTTATGAAAATCTAACCCTCGTGTGAAATCCCCGAGCATGTCTATGACCTCAACCGCGGCTATTCGAATAGATTTGTTTAACACTCTGCAGAGGTTGTACACTTTACCCACACGATATAACCAGTGTAGCTAGCACCAATCATATCAAAACGTTTCAGGAACTTCATCTTAAGCATTGATACTCCTGATGTGTTTTGCTGACAGTACTAATACCCACAGAGGAAATTAGTCCATCGCACACCGTTGGACAGGGAAGCGGCGAACCGTCCCACGATGTGAGTCGCCACAGAGATAGAAACACACCTCCACCCTGACACAGAGCCTAACCTACAACCTGAGTAGTCAAAGTCGAGAATCCATTACTTAATAAGTTAGGCCCGTCCCATACCAAGCATGTGGTCGTACTGTTGTCGCTTAGTTCAATATCGCACAAAGTTAAGTCCTTAATTAACCAAGGCAAGACTTCCAATTTCTAACTATACAATCATTCTTTTTAAATCCCATGCACTGAGCTCCACCATATCACAAAGTTTCCACCACTTGCCTCAGTCTAAATCTTTTCCCACCCTGTTGGTTAAGTGCAACATATGCCATTAATGAGTAATAGCACACACGGTTTTATCGTAAAGTTCCATAATCACTTAGTTAAATTCATATTTGTAACTCACATGACATGATAACTCATTGCATGGCTAAGCAATCTACTTGTATCTAACCAACCCACGTTGGTGCTACGATAATACCAACTAAACTATAACCAACCTAGGGTGACAAAATTATGACATAACAATAGATAAGGTGGATATAAACAATTTGGATTAATAACTAAACCCAAAAACATTTAAATAAATACTTAAAGTAAATGCATTAAATTGAATTAAAGAAAATTTGAAAACTGGGTTCAACATGATCAAAGGTACAACTTGTCTTGAAATAGGTCTGGGTATAGGTCCTAATCTTGATGCACTCCTCCTTCTTCAAAATTCCCCGAATAATCAACATCTACTTGCAAACGAAGCAAACAAATAAAATAAATAAATAACAGAGATAAGCAAAACTCCAAAAATTAAATAAAAATCTTATATAAATAGATCTCGAATTTATATGAATTTAGAAATTTGAATGGGCTCAATTGGAGTTCGGATGAATAAGATATGGCCTTTGGAAGATCTAATCTAAAGAAAATACTCAAAATTGGAATTTTTGGAATATCCAAATTATTTTTCTATTGAAGAACCGGATTATGACGCATGTTGACGTCAGCCCTGGAATTTCCAAATTAAAATAAATCTGAAGAAAAGACTGTGAGGCTGACAGTGGGACCCATGGTCTATAGACCAGGTCCACGCAAGGATCTATTGGTCTACAGGCTCAGGGGTCTACGGAACAGTGCATCTGACATGGGGGTCCCACATGGCAGTGGCTCTGTGCACCGTGGAACAGATCTATCTGGGGTTTAGATCTAGGGTTTGGCTGGTTGTGTCACGACGCAGCGACGTGGCGCCGACTCGGCAGCATACACGCAGCGAGATGTAAGTCTTCGGGTGATGTAGTCAGTGGCGTGGGCGACCACGAGCTCAATGACGGCAAAGCTCTGGCAACCCAAGGGTACGGCGATTGACGATGTTGTAGCGGCAGTGGAAGTGTGTATCTAGACGAGTGCGACACGGGGGGGGGGGAGGGGGACTGGTGACGCGATTAGATCTCGCCGGCGGTGACTACAGCGACGGCGGCAACACGGTAAGCGGCGGAGCGGTGCGGCTCAACGTGGTGACAGCATTCCAGGGACTCTCTGGCGAAGATGGCGCGCACATCACGTAGGACGTGGCACGGCGATGTCGACTGTGTACTTGATGACGGTAGGGGCTCACCGACGGCGGTGGAATCGTCGAAGAACCGAGGCAGCAGTGCTAGGGTTCCAACTCCGATTCCGGCGGCTAGGTTTGAATCTAGGGTTTCTGGCTTTGGGAAAAAGGTGGCGGAGGCTAAGGCGATCCTCGTGACACGAGTGCGGGGCTTTAAATAGGGTCGGATGAATAGAGTCCGCGATGGGGCGCGCACAACAAAATCGGAATCAGGTGTGGATCGGGATGATGAACAGTAATCGGGGTGGGTCTTATGCCACCATGCGTCAGCGACGTAGGTTCAGGCAAAAACGAGAGGCAAATGACAAAGGTGAGACTGACTAGTGGGGCCAACACAGTGTGGCCAAGGAAAAGAGAGAGAGGAGAGACTAACAGGTAGGGACCACCTGTCAGCGAGGCACGGCGTGGGTGCAGGCATGTTGGCCACACAGTGCCGGGCCGGAAATGGAATAGGGCTAGGTTTTGGCCCATTAGCTTCTCTGAGATTTTAATTAGGTTTTCTATTTTAGAAAATAGCAGAAAATGCAAATGGCAATTAGAAAAATAGCAAATGAACTCGAAAAAAATTCTAGAAACATCTAGAAAATATATCTAAGCACATAGAATCCAAATAAAATAGTTTTGACAATTATTCATGTTGACATTATTCATATTAAATTGTGTTTGATACTGAAAGTTCATATTAAGCTTTAATTAAAATTCAAATAAAACTCAAGGGTGAATTTTCCAGCTACTAACTAGTCAAAAGCTTTTTAAAGCTTAGAAACATTGGGATGTTACAGCCTTCAGACGCAGGCGCACTGCACCGCCTCGATCACCAAGACGACCCTCGCGTCGCCTGAAGCCGCCTCCGCCAACCTCTGACACCCGCCACCACGCCGACCAGCCCTCAGACAAGCACACGCCGCTCGACACGACGGCGCGCGCCGCTTCGACCTCGTATGGGTCTTGGTTGCTCGGCCCCGCATGGGCGCGCCACCATTGACCCCTGCTTGTCACCGCGCCGCCCTCCGGCCACCGGCCATATCCGCAGCGCCACCGTCTCCCGTGCAAAGCCCACGCGCCGCTGCCTTGTGAATTGGGGTAGGGGGAACCCTAACCCCCTCACCCACCTTTGACTAGGCCAAATGGGCCGTTGGGGCGTGACCCGAAACCGAAAAAAGGGGGCCCGACCAAGAAATCCGGGAGAGAAAGAAAAAAAAGGAAAATCCTGGAATTTTGCAAAAAGGACCTCGGGTTTTCTAAAATGGCACAATTTTTTTCTCAGAAATGAAAATTAGCGCTTTAGCCCTTGGAAAATGGAGAATTCACCGAAAATTCATATTCCAGTAGAAAAGGGCCTCGGGAATTCAATTTTGGACCGTTTTGAGCTTTTGAAGTATGTTTAACTTTGTTATTTTTATTTCTATACAATTATATATTGTATTTACTGTTTTGATTATTTGTGATTGTTTATATTACTTTTAATCATTGAAAATAACAGTCCTATACATTGTATTTAATCATTTGAAGGATGAAATCCCTGTATTCCTGGACCGTATCCAGGGAGACATTTGCGGTCCTATACAGCCCCTGTCAGGGCCATTTAGATATTTTATGGTGCTCATCAATGCTTCCTCGAAATGGTCGCACATATGTTTATTGTCTACGAGAAATCATGCTTTTGCAAAGCTAATCTCGTAGATAATTAAAATTAAAAATAATTTCCCTGATCATCATGTGAAGTCCATCAGAATGGACAACGCTGGAGAATTTACTTCGAAGGCATTTCATGATTATTGCATGGCAATGGGAATTAACATTGAGCATTCCGTACCGCATGTCCACACACAGAATGGACTAGTAGAGACATTAATTAAAAGAAACATTTGCTCAATAACATTACAATGATGTATAAATTAGAAAATAACATCCAATGTGAGGATGACGGGTGGGTCATGGGGCCACATGTCAATAACACATTGATGTTATTTTTCAACTCGTGGTATGTGTGTAGTGTTACTGAGCAAATTGCCCCTTAATTAAAAGGATTAAATTTGTTGCTCGACCGCTTTTGCGGAATTATAATTTATCAACTACATGTTGGGGACACACAGTCCTGTACGCAGTAACTCTCATCAACTTTAGACCATCGGCATATAACATCCATTTACCTATGTAACTAGCGCAAGGGTCAGCATTGAAAATGTCTCATCTTCGCAAATTTGGGTGCAAAGTTTATGTACCTATACCCCCACCACAGCGTACTGCAATGGGCTCTCTCCAAAAGTCTGGGATATACATTGGTTATGAGACATCATCCATAATCAGGTATTTGGACCATATGACGAGAGATTTGCATAATGCCCGATTCGCTGATAGTATATTTGATGATAATAGTTTCCTGTCATTAGGGGTGAAAATCAACCCCTTGATGAAAAATATCAGGAAATAACGTGGCAAGCCACGGGAATCCATGCACTTGACCCGCGTACTAGTGAAGTAAATAGAGAAGTCCAGAAGATAATTGATTTGCAAGCATTAGCGAATCAACTGCCTGACCACTTTAGTGATTTGAAGAGCGTGGCCAAGTCGCATGTGTCTGCACGCAATGCACCGGAGAGGGTTGAAATACCAAATAAAATTGAATGTATCCCTAATCCCATCCAGAGGCCTCAGAATAAAAGGACGAGAACTCCGGTCTCTTGAATCCCAAGTAGCTGGGGACGCCTGGTGATATAGGATTTGAAGGACTTGACACAGCCGATCACCGAAATTCCCTAGAACCAAAAGGGGAGCTAGTTAAGACCTAAAACCAGTATGGAACTTTCAGGAAAAGGCATACCGCATTTGAACATCCCCATGGAGGAAGAAACCAGAACGAATGTGTGCGAACACATCGGAGTTGAAAAACTAAAGGGACTTGCCCTGTAATTGGAAGTAGCGGTGAGCAAGTAGAAGCATTAGAAGAATCACCCTATGAAGAAATAGCTATAAACTATCCATGAGAGAATCTATGAATAGGACAACAATCAATGTCTACATTTACTTTGCGAAGAAAATTATCACAATCATCGATTATAATCCAGAGCCTACATCGCTTGCTGAATGTAAGAAAAGATCAGATTGGGAAGATTGGAAGAAGGAAATAGAAATAGAATTATTATCTCTGAATAAAAGAGAGGTGTTTGGGCCTGTAAGTCGCACGCCTCCCCATGTGCACCTCATAGTGTACAAGTGGGTATTTGTTCGAAAGAGAAGTGAAAATAATGAAGTTGTAAGATATAAAGCAATGCTTCTTGCACAAGGTTTCACTCAACGTCCAGGAGTTGATTATGAAGAAACATATTCCCCGGTTATGGGCGGAACTACCTTTAGGTATTTAATCTCAATGGCAGTGAACTTGAATTTAGAAATAAAAATTGATGGATGTGGTAACGACATACCTTTATGGAAACTTAGATTCATACATTTATATGAAGTTACCTGAAGGTATCCTTGTCCTGAATCAAGATAGAGCAAATAGAAATCTGTACAGTGTGAAACTCATAAAATCACTGTACGGAGTTAAGCAATCATGCAAGATGTGGTATAATCTCTTAAGCGACTTTCTATGCAAGAAAGACTACACAAACAATGATGATTGTCCCTGTGTATTTATACGATGATCCCAAGATGGATTTTGTATAATCTCAGTGTATGTAGATGATCTGAATATCATCAGAATCTTGGAAGATATTAAGAAAGCAAGTTCTTACCTAGAGTCAGAGTTCGAAATGAAAGATTTGGGTAAAACCAAATATTGTCTAGGCTTGCAGCTTAAGCATGTCCCTGAAGGGATATTAGTGCATCCGTCAACCTACACTCAAAAGGTGTTAGAAATGTTCGGCTTTGAAAAGGCATACCCTTCGAAAGTGTCAATGGTCGGGTGATCTTTGCAGCAAGACAAGGATATGTACAGACCTAAAGAAGAGGAGGAGAAAGTCTTGGGACCAGAATTCCTGTACTTAAGTGCAATAGGAGCACTTATTTACTTAGCAAACTGTACTAGACTGGACATTGCATTTACCGTAAACCTATTAGCAAGGTATAGTGCAGAACCTACCTAAAGGCATTGGCAGAGAATAAGGACATCTTCCGATACCTCCAAGGAAGTAAAGACCTTTGTTTATTCTGCAGAAAGAACCAAGACCTGACTATGACTGGCTATGCAGATGCCGGGTACCTGTCGGACCCGCATACAGCCAAGTCGCAAATAAGTTATGTATTTCTATGTGGTGGAACTGCAATTTCATAGAAATCGTCTAAGCAGAGTTTTGTATCAATTTCGACGAATCACTCAGAAATCTTAGCACTGCACGAGCCCTCACGAGAATATACTTGGCTTCGGCGGATGATTCGCCACATTCAGCAATCATGTGGATTGAATACCACGCCAACTCCTACTATTATCTATGAAGATAATGCAGTTTGTGTTGCATAAGTACAGATAGGTTATGTGAACAGTCATCTCATAAAGCATATCAATCCCAAATTCTTCTATGCACATGAATTGCAAAGGATGGATGGAATTAAAGTAGTACATACTAAGTCATGTGAAAATCTTGTAGATTTATTCACTAAGTCACTTACAACATCTAGTTTTGAAAGGTGTATACGTGGAATTGGAATGATGAGACTTAGAGAAATGCATAACTCAGGGGGAGAATCTTCACGAACTTATTATTGAAACTTGATCATGAAGATCGAGTACCCAAAGAATAAACCCTAGAGATTAAATGAAATTAGGTGGATTATACTCTTTTTCCCTTGAAGAGTTTTCCTGAAATTTCTCGGCTAAGATTTTTAATGAGGCAATTCGTGCAGCGTAACAGAACGTGTATCATGTTAGAAATCTGGGCCTTGCAAGCCTGACCCATGGTGGACTCCTCATCCACCTGTAGCCTATATATAAAAGGGGATCACTAATTATTGTACGTATTTTTGAGGAGAAGAGAATAAAAAGAAAGAGAGAAGCGCCATATCTCTATATTCAACCTGCTTTCTATACTTGCATTATTGTCTCGTCAGCCACCGGTTTCTCAACAGTTTGTTTCGATTCTAGTAATGCACTCTCTCATAAATGCTTGGCTTCAAATTCTTATTCTTGTCTCTCTCTTGGCAGTTCGGTCAACTGAATGATTCGGGTTCATGACATGTGTACTTAAAACACCCAATGGCATGTGCATCATGGATTTTTCTTTCGCTGAGAAATTTATTCCGAGCTTACCTTGACCGCCCAATTTCACATTAGATGAACTAAACATTGTAGCATAGAAACAACAAGATATGCATATGTGCCGGCAGAAGATGCAAATCGGCAACGGGCGTAAAAACATCTCATTGCATATGATTTTCAGTGCAAGAAAGGGCTTTCTTTCTTTTCGACTATTGACTATTGCGACAGATTACCTGAAACTCACATAGAGTACTGTAGTAACATTTCTTTGCAAAGGCAGAGCAGAGCAGCGTTATCTGCGACTAATCTTATCATTCGTAACCCATCTGCGTCCATCGAGTGCTCTACGTTGGGAAGATGCGTAGTAATTTTATCAAGTGGCACGGCTTTTGAGGCGGGAATACAGAGATGGAGGGAAAAGGTTGGGATCCCTCTCGGCCAGCGTGCCCCCTGGGACAAAAGCCTCGTAAAATCGATCGCTTCACGGTTCAGGCTGGCTCAGGAATCCAACGCGCGAGTACATGGCAAATTGATGCTAGTACGAGTGTGCAGCAGGGCTCAAAGGTACTGGTACTATGAATTTTTTTTATTAAATAATTTTTTTTAACTTTTATTTTAAAGTTAACCTCCGGCGCACTTTATTTTTAAAAATAACCCATTTGGTCACACCACCACCCATGGCGTGACCAAACAACACTATCACGCCAAATTTCGTTTACGGGCAAACTCTTGTCACGCCATGGGTGGTGGCGTGACAGTGTTGTTTGGTCACGCCATGGGTGGTGGCGTGACCAAAAGGGTTTTTTTTGCGAACTTATCCTATAACGTGACAAGAGTTTGCTCTAACGTGACAGTGTTGTTTGGTCACGTCATGGGTGGTGGCGTGATCAAAGAGGTTATTTTTAAAAATAAAATGCGCCGGAGGTTAACTTTAAAATAAAAGTTAAAAAAAGATTATTTAATAAAAAAGTTCTGGTACTATCTATAATTTCTGATGTCATTTTTACAGCTTACAGGTTCCGTTTGAGACGGAGAAATTATGCAAGAAAATGTATTGGAATTATACTGGTTTTCACGAAATCCTCATTTACAAAACATGTCTATTCTGTTGTTCACCGGAATAAATTATTTAGATAAAAATAGCGTGAGCTAAACATGACTCACCTTTTCTAAAGCCAAAACAAAGAAAATCTAAATCCTAAAAATCGTTGTTTTTGTCACTTCCTTCCCTACATTAACACATTTAAAGACATTTTGCCGTCCACATACGCCCCCTCTCTCTCACCATCTTGAGTTTTTGGCTTAAATGCCACTGTTTACACGCGAAATAGCAAATCTAGCACTCTTCGGATATCAAAGCAAAAAATGACACCGTAGACTCATAGGCAGGTGACGTGCGTCCTCGTCTGTGCCATGGGTGCGCGGACCCCCTCTTCCCCTCTCTTGGAGAGGGGACTTCCGACATGTGTCCTAATTAAACGATTAGCAAGGATTAATTAAACTTGCGTAATTAATTAATTAACTAGCAGTACGAAGGAAGTACCCACCGTGGTGTGCACGAGGATTAATTAATTAAACCCGGTAATTAATTATACGGTGGGGTTAATTACACGGTGATGGTTAATTAATTATGACTAAATAATTACACAGTGAGAGTTAATTAATTAGTCGTAATTATTTATTTGTAATTATTTAGTCATAATTAATTAGTTGTAATTAATTGGCCATAATTATTTAGTTGTAATTAATTAGTCATAATCAATTTAGCCGTGGTTAATTAGACGTAATTAATTTAGTCATAACTAATTATTCATAATTAATTAGTCGTAGTTAGTTAGTCGTAATTAATTAGTCGTAATTAGTTAGTCCTAACTATTTAGTCATAATCAATTTAATCGTAATTAATTAGTAGTATAAAGTAAGTCCCCTCGCTTGGCTGTGGACGAGGGAAGTCCCCTCTCTAGGAGAGGGGACGTGGGGGTCTGCGCACCCGTGGCATGGACGATGACACATATCGCCTGCCAGCTAGTTCACGGTACTATTTTTGGCTTTGATCTCCGGATGAGGCTAGATTTGCTATTTTCGCGTGCAAACAGTGTCATTTAAGCCAAAAACTCCCTCGTCTTCACCGGTACCCTCCCACTCTCTTCACCGTAGCATTACTGTTTGGTGATGGCATCATCTTACCAAATGAGTGCCATTTGGCAAGAGAAGCAGAGATTATGACTATTTTAGCCGAAATTCAAGAGCTAATTTCTTTGTTCTCATCATTTGATTTAGGTCATGTAAGAAGGAATGCAAACTTGGCTATGTATTTTTGTGCCATGCAAGCTACACATAAGATTAGATGTATCTGATTGAATCGTACTCTTGAGTTCTTGCTATAAGCCTTGCAGCATGATTGTAGCCATGTTAAATATTGAAGAGAATTGTTCTTGATCCAAAAAAGTGCCATTTGGCCGACGATGTGTCACGATCTGATAACATAAATTCACAAGAAAACTATAAAACGGTAGGTAAAAAAAGTTATGGTGTTATTAATAAATCAAAATTGGCTTTGACTTTTAGGGGAGTTTTAGATTTATAAAAGAAAATCCAATGTTTCGGTCTTCTTTCTTTCTTGTATTTTTTACAAAGTTTTCTTCCCCTCCCAAGAATGACCTTAAGGTTGAGTTTGGCTTGAAAACTAAAGGCAACGGCAAAATGAACTTAGGTCTAGAAAAATGAATTCGACTTGAGTTTAGGGCTGGCCCACGGAAATGAAACTAGACCTGACCAAATCTCAGGCTAAGAAAGAAAAAAAAAATCATAATTTATTTCAGTCCAGCTTATGCTACTCAGGCCCAACCCGATAAGGTAATAAGGCCATATACAATGTTGCTTTAAACCGGTGCTAGAAGTGGAGAGAGTACTTACGAATCGGTGCTAGCAGATTGCAGCAATCGGTGCTAGAAAAAACATGTTGGAACCGGTGCATCTACTTGCACAGATGCCTAGAAAATTCATACGACCCAGATGTAAGTGAAATAGGGAGGGAGAGAATGTGTGGTAGAGAGAATAAGGTGTTGAACATTGTAGAAGAAAAATAAACCTAGTCCCAGGGTCCGAATGAGCCCTTGGTTAGCCCAGCCCAAGCCCGGCCTATCTCGCAGCATATCCAGTATATTATCCTCTCATTCCTCAAGACTGAAGAACGTTTTGGTTCGATGAAAGGAACGTACGTACTTGGTCTCGTGAATGATGAGCCCATGAGCAGGGGCAGGGGTGCCTTTTTGCTTTCATATGCAGATGGCATTTGCAGATTTGCAGTGCAGGATCCTCCTGATCCGTATTGTAGTCTTGCTGTCCGTGTTAACAGAGCTCTTTTGGCTTGGCTTGCCACTGATGTGCGCCTTTAATGCCCAGTGTCCGTATGTATTTGTCTCAACCGCTGTGCAAGGCGTAAAACAACGTATCTGACATGTTCTCCAAATTTCTTTTGCGACGAAATGGAGGACCTAGCGATGGACAGTCTCTTGCTAAGCCCACGTACATTTTCTTGTTGCGCTGTCCCTTCTGCAACTTAACTAACCAGCAAATGGATCTTTTCGGTGCTTTGCATTAGCGTCACGGTCCGATAAAAAAAGTAAATGTCTAGATTAATAGCTACGGTGCTTTTCGGTACAATATTTTTTTAAACTTTGGTACAGCAGCACTATCGAGCACTGTTCACATTATTTATAAATACTGTTTATACAGTGATGCTCCCTGCCTTTGTGTTGCCGTTGCCTGTGGCCCTTTCTCCCTATTACCTTATCGACCATTGCTACTTTGTTGTTACTCACGTCTCATATGTCTCGTTGCCTTACCGCCATCAAGGTTGCCCGTTCTCCATGCTCTTTACTATCACTCATCGGCATCAATTATGCGGTGCACCGACTATACATCTTTTTGTCCATGATGGTACATCGTCAAAGAGAAGTGGCTGAAAATAGGGCAAAGATGCTTTGTTTCTTTTACACCACACCATGGCATGATGGACGAAAAGATGGGCAGGAGGGCGTTGTGCTGCCGCTGCTCCCACCGATGCCGAGGCGATGGGGCGTCGGTGAAGCGATTGGACGGCGCTAGGGGTGGGCGTGGGTCAGCCTGCTCTAATGGATCGCCGATCTAAACCCAAAATTGTAGTTAGATGGGTCAAACCAAATGTGAGACCCGAAAAGGGAGCTGAGTGAGTCGAGAACCTATCGATCCTTACGGTCGAGTGGATCGACCTTGCCTCCATGTTCCCAGGCACCTACCTCGTTCGGTCATTCCCATGCGTCGTCACTGCCGCCACTTGATTTGCCGCCTACGCACCGTCGCCTCCATCTCCACCCTGACGCACTGCCGCCTCCATCTCCACCCCGACGCTATGCCGCCTCCATCCCTACGAGCCCCTGTCGTTGCCTTGATCCTCCACCCCGACACGCCATGACCTCGTGCCATAAAGCGGGCGAGCCAAGATGTTGTTGTAGCCGAACAACGAGTGAGGAAGAGGGTGGTTGGCTAGCGGTGGGGGCAATTTTGATGGTTCGTAGTGTGTGGGGAGGAGGTAGGCAGCTACGGCGGTGGTGGCACGATGAACGAGGAGACCATATTCAAGAAGCAGTAGGGGTTGAAGTAGTATATTTGTTGTCAGTAGGAAGGGCTCCGACGACGAGGTCTCCCGCGATGCCGATTTCCCTTGTTAGCATTACCCATTTTGAATTTTGTCCTTTAAGGTGTTGTGATTTGGTTTCTCTGTTGATGAAAATGAGTATGTATCTCTGCGTATTTCACAATCAGCAAAGAAAAAAAAAGGATCGATCCATATGAACCAATGGGTCATTGGTTCCCTCCATCTATTTCAAATGGGTCAATTGGGAAATTTTTGTTCTTGTTGCTGAAAATATGTGCAATGTTGGTTTTGCCATAGGACATTTGACCATTTCGTTTATGCCACTCTTCCGTCAGTGCACATTCTGTTTCTGCCACTCCATCCAAATTCCCATCAAGTCAACATGTTTGACTGTTAAGAAAAATACAAAATATCATAAAAATACCCAAAAAAAAAAGAAAACTACCAAAAAATATAGCAACATTTAAGGATAGCTTATGAACATTTTTTTGCTTTTTTAAATACACTAAGAAAATTTCTCAAAAAAATTATAATATGGAAAATGTTTTAATCTTCGTCAACTTTTATAGAACATTACTAAATTATTCCCGGAGTAAAACTTTTGTACGATTTTAAATTTTTTGTTCAAAAGTGGTCCATGAAGTTTCTATATTTTTTTCTGGTATTTTCGTTGATTTATTTTCAATTTTTGTACTTTTCTTGATGCTCAAACATGTTGACCTGACGAAAAATTGGATGGAGTGGCAGAAACGAAATACTCACTAACGGAAGAGTGATATAAATGAAATAGTCAAATTTCCGATGATAAAACCAATATTACATATATTCTCAGTGGCATGAATAAAATTTTCCCAGTATAATTTGATTCGCACGGGACGGGCACTCCAACCGGCAGACGTCGCCTTTTCCTTGCCATCTTTGCTTTTTAACGACGGTGCAGGAGGAGGAGCATCCTTTTTTATGTTGGGTATATGGGACCTGCCTGACAACTTTTGGCTTTTGCTCCTGGCCATATATAGGCACATGATCGAGCCACTTTGTTTCGGGTCCTCAAAGATCGAATCAATCATTCAGATTTGAGGTCAAACAAAGCCTCCATCCATGGGTGATGGGACTATGGGCCCGAGCCGAGTAGCGCAATCGCAGTGGACGGCGGATGCACCCAAGCTCGTGCTCGGCGACATCAATTTGTTCAATTTTCTCCCCTAGCAGATGACCACCCAGCTTATTCACTTGTAAACAGCTTAGACCACCATTCGCCGCACGTACAAGTGATGAAGTGAACGATGGAACGACTGGGCACAAGCTCACAGCTCAGCTTTCAAAAAGTTCTATACAGCTCTCCGTTTTCGTTGAGAAAGAAAAGGACAGATGCGCGATGAAACTATCTGAACTGGGCCGGCCCGTGCTCCATTTACCTCTTCAGCCCACGGAGGTGGTTTCTGCTTGCCAATGCACGCGACATCCACCAGGCTACAACCCAACGTGAGGCCACCTATTGCGGGCCACGCAATCCTTGTGCCCAAGCAACTAGTGGTCTTTTCCTCTCTTTTTTTTTTCTTTCATTTTTCATTTAGTCGCAGCGTAATTTTCCCCTCGTGTCATTTTTCTCCACCATTGTTTATTATTATTATTTTGTTCAACTAATTGCCTTGATTTGTTCCACTAATATTTTCCATTTATTCCATTGATAGACTATGAATTGTTCCAGAGGCAGGTTTCCACTAATAATTTTATTCCTCCGTACGATGAAATGTTCGAACATTGTCGACAAACTGTTGGAACGTTGAAACCAAATACGTAGAACATTGGTCATCCCCCTTACAACTTAATATATGAAACACCGCGATGAACTGTTGAAATATCGTCGATGAACTGTCGGAACATTGAAACCAAACATATGGGACATTGACTATTCCACGTTAGAACTTAATGCGTGGAACACCATCAATAAAACTTTTGAAACATCGAAACCAAACATGTGGCACATTTTATTTTACCTACCGTAACATCAACACCTACTCGGTTCATTCCATATACCCAATTCAAAAGATACGCACTAGAACATTATCCATGAACTGCTGGAACATTACGAAGTTGATTTCGGGAATAATTATGTGTTGTCCCTTAAAACCCCAATACCCTTTATTTATAGTATCAAGAATTACAATCCGACTCTAACACAACCCTTCATTAGACTCTAATACTAACTCACCAACACTCCCTCTCAAGATGGGTCGAAGATATCAATTATGCCCATCTTGTTACATATTGTAGCACTCTCGTTAGGACCTAACCTTTTAGTGAAACAGTCAGCCAACTGTTCACCAGACTTAACATACTCCAACTTTAGCATCTTTCCATTGACCTTCTTCTTGATGAAGAACCTATCAATCTCAACATGCTTGGTACGTTCATGCTACATCAGATTGTTAGTAATGTTGATTGCAAATTTATTGTCGCAATGTTGATTGCAGATTTATTGTCACAATGCAACACCAATGGGTTATTCTTCCATACCTGAAGACCAGATAATAAACTCTCCATCCATATCATTTCACTCACGCTCAACACCATCGCTCTGTACTCTGCCTCTGTAGTAGACCGAGCCACAATCTCCTGCTTCTTGCTCCTCCATAACACAAGGTTATCTCTTCTCTACCTCTGTAGTAGACCGAGCCACAATCTCCTGCTTCTTGCTCCTCCATAACACAAGTTTATCTCCCACAAAGATACAGTATCCAAAGGTAGATCTCCTGTTATCCACGCTACTCGCCCAATCAGCATCGTAATACCCTTCCACATTCAGGTGCATATTCTTTCCAAACCAAAGGCCTTTCCCATGACTACTCTTCAAATACTGTATGATTCGATAGACATCATCTATGTGTCCTAATCTGGGATCATGCATATATCGACTCACCACAGTCACTGTATATGAAATATCAGGTCTTGTATGACACAAATAGATGAGACGCTCGATAAGCCTTTGCTAAACCTCCTTGTCAATTGGATCTCCCGACTCAGAATATAGCTTGTGATTCCTATCAATAGGTGAAGCAATAGGGTGACATCCAAGTATACCTGTTTCAGCCAATAGGTCAAGAACATACTTCCTCTGGGAGAGAGCTATACCCTTTGAATAATGAGCAATCTCAATCCCAAGAAAATATAGAAGAGTTCCAAGATCTTTCACCTCAAATACCTCTCCCAATCTGCTCTTGAAAGACTTGATTTCCTCGGTATCATCTCCAATGATCACAATATCAACAACATAGACTGCTATTGGTATGTGATCCTCTATGCCTATAAAATATAGTATGATCTCCATTGCACTAAGAATAGCCCATACTATAGACTGCACGTCTGAATCTATCAAACCACGCCCTCGGAGACTACTTCAGACCGTATAAAGACTTTTTGAGTTCACACACCTTTCCATCAATCTGCTTTTTTTCAAAGTCTAGAGGAATCTCCATGTATACCTTCTCTTGTAAATCACTATGTAGAAAAACATTCTTCATGTCCAACTGATGTAGGAGTCATCAAAAGTTAGTTGCACAGGAGATCAACATTCTTACCATACTCATCTTCACCACCAGTGCAAAGGGCTCATCATAGTCTGTCCCATATGTTTGACTATATCCTTTTGCAACCAACATTGCCTTGTCTCTCTCTATCTTGCCTTTAGGAGTTTGCTTAATTGTAAACACATATTTGCATCCCACTGCCCTCTTTCCTGCTGGAAGTGGAGCAAGATCTCTTGTCTTGTTCTTTTGAAATGTACTAAGCTCCACTTTCATAGCATCCTTCCACTTAGGATCCAGCTTAGCACCTCGCTAATCCTTTCAAACATGCACTTTCTAAAGAGATGCAATGTATGCTTTATATGCAGGTGAGATATGTGAATATAAGATAAAATTTACAGTGTCAAACATGCACTTTCTAAAGAGATGCAGGTAGGATCCAGCTTAGCACCTCGCTAATCCTTTCAAACATGCACTTTCTAAAGAGATGCAATGTATGCTTTATATGCAGGTGAGAATGTGAATATAAGATAAAATTTGCAGTGTCATGCTTAAAGCCATACCGTATTGGAGGCTTTTCGACATTAGCTCTAGTTTCTCTATGTTGTGTAAGTAGTAACTTTAGATGGGAGTGATTAGAGGGAACATTACCACTCGTCCCAAGAGAAGACAAGGAACTTGATGGAGAGAGACCCGAGGTGAGATTTGTGACTGGATCAACTCAAAAGGCAAGTTGTTCAGACTACCATACTTTCACCTCTTATATACCACTTAAATCGCATGATGATACCTCTTTATCTATTGGAGCATACTCCAATAATGATTATAACATACTCCAAAGTGAATTCCATGAAAAATTTCGTTAAAGTCCACTTTTTATAGAAAAATTTGTGTATATACTTCTTTTATATATGAAAAGGGTATATAGCAAAAAATAAAGAACTCCAATGAATTTTTTATAATCAAGTCGCGTTGGAGTATCTTATAATTGGTATTTAAGTATATTGAAAATGATAAAGAAGTGTAATACGTTAGTTTAAGTGGTATATTGGAAGTGGGAGTATCTAAGTCGGTCAACCGTGGAACAACTTAGACTAGTTGCCCAACGGTTGAGCGACAGATGATTATTTCTGTAAAATAAAAAAAAGTATTATTACTGTATTTCAAAATTAAAACTAGATTTTTTTTTTAAAAAAATCTCTTAACCCTAACTCGTCGTTCCCGCCGGCCCTAATACGTTCGTCGTCGCCGCCCATCTATGATCTGTGCACATCTTCCTAACGCAGCTTCAACCAATCAATCCTGCCGTTAATTGTCTCATCTCTCATGGCCTTGTCGGCCTTGGTGCCCACGGGCCACGGCGGCCGCCCGCCCTCGGCGGTGTTGTTCATTTGCTCCGGCACGCGAATGCATTCGCACATCTGGAAGTTCACAGCGGCCGAAAGAACGTTTCATAATTAAGATGACTCTCTCTTTTGGAGCAATGCACTCCTCGATGATCTTTAGTGTTTTGGTCGTAGATGTTCCCCTGCTTGTGCTGCATGCGTGTGATGCTTCGACGTTGGATGTCCGCCATTAATCGTCTCGAATTTGTTTACAGCCGTGTAGAAAATGTAGAAAAGGTAGCATTAGGGTTCGACGGTTTTAAATCCATTTTACTCCCTTAATCTTTCCAAAAAGTCCGCTTAACACCCTAAACTACAAAACCGATTTTTTAACCCCCCAATCTTTCAAAACCGAATTAGAATACAACATAAGGTGATTTGGCATGGTGGTTTCGCAGACGTGGAACCAAATCAGCCTGGTTTTGCCATGTTGGCAGCCACGTCAATATATTTTTGCCACCATATACTACTCTCTTCTGGTCCACTCCCCTCCTGTGATCCGCCTCTTGGCGTTGCCACTGTCACCCCTCTCAGCGCTACCTCCTTTTTCCGTTGTCTTCTGTCTCTCCCTCGCATCTTCGCCCTCCATCACCTCCCCGCCCACTCGCTACTACCCTCTTGTCGCCGCCTCTCTTCCTTACCTCCAGATGTCGCTGCCTCTCTCCCTTCCCTCTGGCCACTGCCGGATTTGAGCCATGGTCACGCGGCTCGGCAGATGGTGGATCTGGGAGGCGGGGCGACACTCGTCAACGGCGGGAGGCGGCGCTGGGGATACGAGGAAGGAGCAAGAGGTGGCGGTACGGGAAGACGGCGGAGTGTACCGAGGAGAAGCAAGAGCCGCCTCCTTCTCACACTACCGCCACCACGTCCATCCCCGTGGCACCCCTCAGTCTCCCCCACGGCGCCCACCTCCTCCATGAGGCGTCGCCGCCTTCATATGCCTGCTTCGCCCCCACCCCTTTTAGACGTCGTCGTCGCCTCCTTTTTGTGCCGCTCCCACCTCCTACATGAGCCACCTCGCTCACTCGCCTATTGCTGGAGGTCCGCCCGGCCCAAGCATTTCTCGTTGGCCTTCACCACCTCCTCCATGGATGGCTAGCGACAGCCCGGACTTTTTCCCCAACTACAGCTCCATAGCCGACATGAGCATGGGAGATGGTGCCCGCCGAGCCTAACATGGGCCTGAGCTGTGGGGGACTACGGCGACCATGACACGGTGGAGTGTTGTGTCGGTGTCGATTGCGGTGTCGTGCAGCAGATGCCGATGACGACAGTCGGTTCTGCCTACCTACTTGGTGTCCGGTTCATACAAGAGAAGAGAGATTTTCCTTTTTTTTTTATTATTATTGTTGATTAGGATGACACCTCGCAAATTTAGTGACATAAGCGCTAACATGGCAAAACCACTGTCATATCAGCGAAACCACCAAGCTAAACCACCTAAAGGTGTAAATTATCCTGATTTTAAAAGATTGGGATTGGGGGTGGGGGGGGGGGAGGGGTGTTTAAATAACCAGTTTTGTAGTTCCGATGGTTAAGTTGACTTTTTCAATAGTTCGCGGAAGTAAAATGGGCTTATTCCGTTTATCTTATTCTCTTTTTTCTATTTTGATAGGTAGATGAAATTACCTATATAACCACCAATCCTACCTATCTTTAAGTTAATACATTCCCCACAATTTAAGTACCTTCCCACGAGTACCTTTCATTCATTGTGGATCGTCAGATTAGAACTAATAGACGGTTGCGGTACCTCCCAAGCACTATAGAAAGCCTCCTTTTCTTAGCCTTCTTAACTGTAAGAGTGGTATTAGATTTAGCACAGCCCCAAAAATGTCAGCCCTGGTTAAATAGGTAATACGAACCTAAAAAGGAGACCCAGTAAACACAAGCACACAAGCGGCTCCAACATCGAACACACATACATAGGTGGCCGTAAAGAAAATTTCAACCTAAACTTATGAGAAACCAGAAATATCGAAGAGGTCACTACAGCATGAGTGAAGTCATCCGAAGACCGTCACACAAGATTTTTTTTATTTTTTTATTTTTTAACAAGGGAAAACCTAGCTTTTTATAGAAAGCAATATAAGGTTCTTATAAAGATAAAAAAACCCATAACACTGGGAACACCAGCTTACAATACCAAATAAAGTTCAAGAACACAAAGACAAAACAACTCAAACTAAGCTATTACAGGAAGACGATCAGAAATATCCAAAGTACAGAAGCTCTTAATCTAGTCTTCATCTGTCGACAAAAAACAGTTCATCTTCTCTTTATCACCTTTTTTGATGAGAACACTCCATTGCTGCTAACAAGACAGAAATTTGAAAATCGCTTTTATTGGTTGCTTAGAAAAATTCTTATCAAACGCCGTTATGTTCCTAAATTTCCAAAGATTCCAAGCCGAAACTGTAAAACTAAACAGAAGAAGATTATAATCATTAGCTCTCCTCTTCTTCAACCAATTCATTTGAAAATCATCTAAAGATCTTGATATACGCTCCCAACTTAGCACCTCTTTTATACAAAACAAAAAAAAAATCACAGAGGATATTTACAATATATAAATCAAAAGCACGATCAAAACATTGCAGAAGTAGATTCCAAGTCATCTCCAATAAATTTTGCGGTTTAAGCTCCTTCAGACTGAGCTCGCCCCACGACATTTCCAGAGGAACTTCAACGAAGATGAAGACACTCCACGAACCCATAACACCTCGGGTCACTGCAAAGTGAATATTCTACAACGGCAGCAAACAGAGCAAAATCTACATCCATCCAACTATCCAAGAGGTAACGTCTAAAAAAGCATAGATCATATTGTGACCAGAAAGCTCATGACAGATCCCCTAATTGTCAGGGTAAGTATTACAGCATCATACACACCCGCCAGAATGTCAAATTGCATGAGCTCCTCGCACATAGGAGTACGGAATAGGGAATACCACATTACCACCACTCTACCCATAATGACAATACGAAATTAGCAGATACAATTAATCATAATTTAGGAGTTGTAGAAAGCAGCAAATCCTCAACAGTCAACAAAAACTTTTATCTGTTGGGATCAGCCATAATCATCAACAAAGAGTCAGCCCTTCCAGTTTCGAGCCTTTTTTTTAATTTTATTTTCTAATCTATTTTTAAAAAAATATTTGAAAGATAATATCTTCCTAACTTTATTTCTAATTCCGACCCCTTTGACCACGTCATGACCCGTGATGTGACCAAACTGTGATGTCACATCACCGACCGTGGTGTAGCCAAACCTGCTACGATAACCCTCTGAGCCAACACGCGTCCGTTTTTGGACTAAGTTCTGTCACGCCAAGAGAAGTGGCATTACAACACTCGTTTGCCACGCCAAGATCTGTGACGTGATAACGTGCTTTTGCCACACCATATGTTGTGGCGTGGCCAAAAGGGTTAGAATTGGAAATAAAGTTAGGGGATGCTATCTTTAAGATATTTAAAAAATGGATTAAATAATAAAAAAAGTTCTGTAGTTCCTCGCCCATCTTCATATTACGAGAGGTATATAAACAATAGAAGAGCCAAAGCAGAGGGTGAATACCTCAACTACGCAGCCGCATCACCTCCACACCCTCAGCATTGTAGCGGGTATGGTGATGGTTGCATTGGTGCCCAAAGCCCCCACATCCATCAATATAGAACCCCTCTCACTATGTGATCCCTTCACAGGCGAAGGCCCCTTCACCTGACTACCAGCGCAAACGAGCAGGACGATGTTAGGAATAAGGGTGCAACTTGGACTCGTACGTTCGATTAAATCAATCTTCCCGTATGCTTGTGTTTTTCCATGCCTTTTTCTCTAGTTTCCCTATCCGTCATCTGCATCTTAGTATGGTCATGGAACACATGACGCCAGCATGCTTTGTCATTCTCTCTCTCCTAGCTCAGCACCGTCGATTCTGTCACGACCAGGGCTCCCAGGACCACCCAAGAGGTCCTTCAAGGCCACCCGAAAGGTCAAGACCACCCTGGAGGTCCTTCAAGACCACCTGGAGGTCCCTCAGGACCACCTGTGAGATCCCACAGGGCTACCCGGAAGTCTATCAGGACCATCCGAGATTGTCCAGCAAGACCACTCAGAGGTCCTTCAAGACCACCAGGAGGTTCGAGAGAGGCCGTGAGGCCTAGGATCACCCCAAGTTCACGACCAAACCCATAGGAGGTCATGGGACTAGGGATGACCCAAGGATCTCTGTGTATTTGAGCTAGTCCTAAGATCAACTGCTAGCCCACACAGTAACAAGATTGGGTCCTGGGCAATCTAGTAATGAAGTCCATGCCCACTTACTCCCACTTCCACTCGGGAATAGGCAAGGGTTGCAAAAATCCCGCTGGTCTTTGGTGTTCGGTTTTGACTCTTTGGCATCTATCACACTGAGCAACAAATTTAGCAATTTCTTGTTTTGTACTAACCCACCAGTACTTCTCCTTGAGGTCTTGGTACATCTTGGTATTGCCCAGATGAATGGAGTAAGGTGATCCATGAGCTTCTTTTAAGATAAGTTGCTTGATCTCTTGATGATCTGGCACACAAATACGGCTGCCAAACCACACTATCCCATGCTCATCTTTGGAGAAACCTGGGGCTTTACTTCTTCTCATGTTCTTCTTAATCTCTTGAATGTCTTCATCTTCTCCTTGAAGTTCTCTGATCTGATCTTGAATTGTTGGGTGAACCTCCAGAGTGTTCACACAACCTTGGTTCACAATCTCTAAGTTAAGATGTCTTAGCTCTTCATACAATTGTGGCTGCTGCTCTTGCACCATCATAGTATTACAATACCCTTTTCGACTTAGGGCATCTACCACCACATTGACTTTACCTGAGTGATAATGAATTCCAAAGTCATAGTCCTTAATCAATTCTAGCCATCTTCTTTGCTTGAGGTTAAGTTCTGATTGAGTGAAAATATACTTCAAGCTCTTGTGGTCTGTGTATATCTCACAATGATTACCGATGAGGTAATGTCGCCAAATCTTTAAGGCATGCACAATTGCAGCCAATTCCAGATCATGGATTGGGTAGTTCTCTTCATGAGGTCTCAGTTGCCGAGATGCATATGCCACAACCCTTCCTTCTTGCATCAGCACACATCCAAGACCTTGGTGAGAGGCATCACAGAATACCTCAAAGTCCTTATGGATGTCTGGTAGGACCAACACAGGGGCTGTCACAAGCCTTTCCTTTAACTCTTGAAAGCTTTGCTCACAAGTTTCAGTCCATTCAAACCTCTTCTTCTTCTTTAAAAGATGAGTGAGAGGTCTTGCAATCTTAGAAAAACCTTCAATAAACCTTTTGTAATAGCCAGCCAGTCCAAGAAAGCTTCTCACTTCAGTCACAAATTTGGGTGGCCTCCACTCCAACACAGCTTCAACTTTGGAAGGATCCACTGCCACTCCTTGTGCCGACACAATGTGACCAAGAAAAGCTACTTGGCTTAACCAAAATTCACATTTACTAAACTTGGCATAGAGCTGCTGCTCCCTGAGCCTTCCCAAAACAGCCCTAAGGTGGCCTTCATGCTCTTTCTTATTCTTGGAGTAGATGAGAATATCATCAATAAACACAACTACAAACTTATCTAGGAATTCCATGAATACTTTGTTCATCATATTCATGAAATAGGCTGGTGCATTTGTCAACCCAAATGACATCATAGTGAACTCATATAGCCCATACCTTATTGTAAAGGCAGTCTTGGGAATATCCTCTGGTCTAATCTTCAATTGATGATAACCAGATCTTAAATCAATTTTGGAGAAAACACTTGCTCCTTTTAGCTGGTCAAAGAGGTCATCTATCCTGAGCAATGGATACTTGTTCTTAATGGTGACCTCATTGAGTGATCTGTAGTCCACACACATTCTCAAACTGTTGTCTTTCTTCTTAACAAACAGCACTGGTGCTCCCCACGGTGAAGAGCTTGGTTGAATGGATCCTTTGTCTTTCAACTCCTTGATCTGTTTCTTCAACTCTACCAACTCATTGGTTGGCATCCTGTATGGTCTCTTTGATATAGGGGCAGTCCCTAGGACTAGATCAATTAGGAATACAATGTCTCTATCTGGTGGCATACTAGGCAACTCCCCAGGGAACACTTCTAAGTATTCTCTGACAACTGGGAGGTTTTCTAGCTTCACCTCCTTCACACTGGTCAGGAGAGGCCTTACGGTAGGGGAGGTCTTGGGCCTAAATTCCACTTGAACTCCTTGATCGTTGGTGAGTGAGATGGACTTGCTGGCACAATCTATCTAACCTTGATTCCTGGCTAGCCAATCCATTGCAAGAATCACATCCAATCCTTGGGAATGCAAAACTATCAAGTCTGCATGAAATGGTACTCCAGCGATCTCTAATGTAAGGTTTGGGCATAAGGAACTAGTCCTCATTTTTGAGCCCGGAGCATGAATTAGCATAGGGCTAACTAAAGGAGATATAGATAACCCACACTTCCCCACAAACTTGCTTGAAACAAAAGAATGAGAAGCTCCCGAATCAAATAAAACCAAGGCTGGTACAGAATTGACAAGGAACGTACCAAGGACCACGTCTGGTGCGGCTTGTGCCTCCTCCGCCGTGATATGGGTGACACGTCCCTTTGCGTATTGCACCCTTGGCTTCACGCTTGATGCACTGCCCGGTGTTGGAGCTCCTTGACTTGTTCGGCCTGAGGCAGAGGCTTGCTGCTTCTTAGGACACTTATTGGCATAGTGCCCCACCTCATTTCAATAGAAACAAATCACACCAGCAGTGGAGGTCGTGGGTGACTTCTTCTGGAGTTGGCTCCCAGGGGAGGCCTTGTGGAAGCTGGAGCTGCTTGGGCACTGAGCTAGCACAGGAGTCTTGGAGGAAGGGGTCTGGGAGCTCCTGCGGTGAGAGGTTTGGAACTGGGAGGTCCTGGGCTTGGGAAAACCTCCAGGATTGAAACTCTGAGCTGCCTTTTTCCTCTTACGGTTTTCCATCTCCAAGTGTTTGCCCTCTTGTCGGATGGCCTTGCTTACAAGCTGCTGGAAGTCTGAGTGGTCTTGGGCAATAAGAAGAACCGAAATCTCATCATTGAGCCCCTCCAAGAAGCGCTCCTGCTTGGCTTCATTCGAAGCAACATCTTCGGGAGCATACCGGGCCAATTGGTTAAACTTGTGCAAATATTCATTGACAGTGCGGCTGCCCTGTCGCAAAGAACGAAATTCTTTCCACTTTAAGGCCATCATGCCCGATGGAATGTGTGCACGGCGAAATGCCTGCACAAACTCATCCCATATGATGGTTTGAGCATCAGTATGGGACTGGCTGAAGTTGTCCCACCACTGAGAGGCTGGTCCACAGAGCTGGTGGGAGGCAAATAAGACCCTCTCATGATCTGAACACTGAACTATGTCCAATTTTCTGCCCACTGTCCTGAGCCAATTATCGGCTTCCATAGGCTCGGTGCTACTAGAAAAGGTTGGAGGGTGCAACCTCATGAACTCTGTGATGTTGGCCCTTGGGGGAGGTGGAGCCGGGGCTTGTGGCTGAGCTGCTGCTGCGGCTTGCACTGACTGGGTGTTGGCAATTGATTGAGAGAGTAGGTTAATTAGTTGGGCTTGGTTGGCCATCATGTGAGCCCAGCTAGACCCTTCAGCTGGAGGAGGTGGTGGCTGCAAAGTTAGGTTCTCTAGCACATTCTCAACTCCTCTGTGCTGATTACTTGAGTTGCTACTGCCATTACGGGTGGTCACCATCTTGCTCAAGCTCTAGAGGCTGAAAAAAGGAAAGAAAAGACTAAGGGGGACAGGCAAAACAACCCACCCAACACAGCAACCAACACAAAAACCTTTTCAAATACAATAATAGCTATATATCGTTCTACTCGATACTTACTGCTTTGGGGGAGGTCTTGAACACCAGAGCCTATCCGAGAGACCACTTATAGAACTTCCAAGGGTAAGGGGATCCAATTGACTTTATAAAACGGTGGAAAGAAAGAAAGTAGGGTAAGATTAGATTAAGATAAGAAGGAATTCCAGAAGAGAGATAAGAACAGAAAGATGACCCAGATAAGAAGAGAACTAGTTATTCTTCTTTATTACATAACATAAGTTTTGAAATTCTATGGCCATTCTATTAGGTTGCGGCCTACAATCAGGATGCTCTGATACCACTTCTTGTCACGACCAGGGCTCCTAGGACCACCCAGGAGGTCCTTCAAGGCCACCCGAGAGGTCAAGACCACCCTGAAGGTCCTTCAAGACCACCCAAGAGGTCCAGACCACCCAAAGGTCCCTTAGGACCACCTATGAGATCCCACAGGGCCACCCGGAAGTCTATTAGGACCACCCGAGATTGTCCAGCAAGACCACTCAAAGGTCCTTCAAGACCACTAGGAGGTCCGAGAGAGGCCGTGAGGCCTAGGATCACCCCAAGTTCACGACCAAACCCGTAGGAGGTCATGGGACTAGGGATGACCCTAGGACCTCTGTGTATTTGAGCTAGTTCCAAGATCAGCTGCTAGCCCACACAGTAACAAAAGTGGTGACATCCACAACGCAAACTTTATTAACAAAATATCAACAGAGTAGCTTACAAAAGTGATCTTGGGCCGAACATAAAATACAATGGAACAAAAAGAGCGGCAGTCCATCAGCTCGCCACAGGCAACTGACTGGAGAGCGCAACCTAGTCATTTTGGTCCTCCTCCTCACTGTCGATGTCTTCTTCTGCTCAAAGATTACATCAAGCAAGAGTGAGCACAACAACTGTGCTCGCAAGTCACACCCGTGGAGTAACAGATTTTAATGCATGCATGGGTATTTCAAAGGAGGTCTTATAGGGTTAATTTGCACAAAGCCAAATTTCTTTTAAATACTCATACTAAGTTCCAAGGCAGTTACACTTATAATTAAAATTCATTTTCCAAAAATTCAATTTTATAATAGGATAACTTTCATCAGCAAGTGGATTCAGGATACCCTCCTATCACAAGGCTCCCCGCCCAAACCCACAGGATAGAAATCCCAAAACCATTTCACCAAACCTTTTGAAAACAAAATTGAAGTCTAACTTTGAGTGGCTTTGCTAGCATGTCCATGACCATGGCGAGAAGGCGGCGAAGGAGGCTCCGGTGGAGTTCTCGACGACGAAGCTTCAACACAATGCAACTGGCCAAGAGCAAAAGGAATAAGCGTGGAAAAAGGCGATGATGATGAGCTAAATAGGCTATTCTCAAAGGCATAAGTGTCCAAGTTAGGTAGAGATGGGGCAGGATACGACCCATCAGATGAGAGTGGATTAAGTCAAAGTATGCTGTGAACGGAGGATACCAGGAAAGAAATCAAGGTGCCACATAAGTGACCGCATTTAATGTGACATAACAGACATTAAATGCACAAGGTACTTATGTGGCGGAGAAAGATAAAGGTGAGCAAGACTGGCAAGTGGGACCGGTCAAACTTGGGGAATAGTCTGGTCAAAGAGGAGTGGTCACGTCCCATGGAGAGGTCGTGACTAAAGAGGGAGGTCGTGACCCGCAGGGGAGGTCTTGACTACAAAGGTGGTCTTTGCAAAAAGACCAAGACGGGTGGTCTTTACAGAAAGGCCACAGAGGGTGGTCTTTGCAAAAGACCACTGGGGAGGTTCATTGAACAAGGAGGTCCTACGAGGTCATAGGAGGTCTGAAAGGCTAAGATGTCCTAAGGACTAGATGCAATCCAAAGAGGTCTTGACGATCAAGATACAATCAAGGGAGCTCTTGATGGTCGGAATGAAATCAGGGTAGGTCCAAACGCAGAGGATATCTGGACACGAGGGGAGGTCCAAACACGAAGGAGGTCTGGACACAAGGGGAGGTCCAAACACTAAGGGGAGGTCTGGACATAGAGGGCGGGACGGCTCCAGAACCTGCACAACTCAATGAAGACCAATCTTTTGATTAGTTGAAGTTTGTCTGAGTCATTTAAAGCTATTTTAAAATCTCATGTTAAGCTTTGAACTCTCATCAAAACCAAAGGGTTCTATTTTATTTTGGAAATTCGAAAAGGCTTAGAAAATCAGGGTGTTACAGTTTCTTTCTTTCTCTCACCACCCCCGGCCTCGGCCTCCACGTGCTCAGCTCATCTGTCCAGCCCCGGCTGGCCCTAGGTTGGTTTGTCCTGGCCACATGTGCTTGCTGGGTTTCATGTGGGGCCCAAGTGCCAGACACGATCAAGAAAAATAAGAAAAGGTGGGAGAGAAAACGAGAACCGTATAAAGATGATACGTACAACGGTTGCAACATCTCTAGACAACGGTTGCAACATTCTATGACAATGGTTGCAACATCTCCGAACAATGGTTGCAATATTTTAGGATAATGGTTGCAACATCCCCAGATAACACTTGCAACATCCTAGGACAACGGTTGCAACATCCCCCGGACAACACTTGCAATATCCTAGGACAACGGTTGCAACATCCCCGGACAACAGTTGCAATATCGTAGGACAATGGTTGCAACATCCCCAGACAATGGTTGCAACATCCTAGGACAATGGTTGCAACATCCCTGGACAACGGTTGCAACATCCCTAGACAATAGTTGCAACATCTTCGGACAATAGCTACAACATCCCCGGACAATGGTTGCAACATCACAAATCAAAACAAAGCATTTGGGAATGCTCTGCCGTTGCGCGTGAAGAGCTTCCACAAGGGCGCGCTCCTCGGGTCATCCTCGACGACGACGCCGTCAAAGGGGAGCGGTTGGCCACGCAAGCGGGGCAGGAGGAAGAACTCGACGAGCTCGGCGTCGCTGGGCTGGAACTTGAACCTGGGCGAGAGCGCTAGGATCTCCGCCTCCTCCATGGTCCTTGCAGAGAGAGACAGAGAGAGAGAGAGAGAGAGAGAGAGAGAGAGAGAGTGCCTGCGTAGGTTTGTGTGGCAATTTTTGATGCCCGTGGTGTGCACTGTGCAGTACGCACTTATATTTGCTAGAGAATTGATGGAGCGAGCATTCATTTACTAGGCACCGTCCAGACCGTCCGGACGTACGTGTCGCATCAATTCCCTAGGAATAATCAAGATTGTTAGTAGGTGCGTGAGTTAGTGCATGCGTGAGTTAGTGTTTTGCATTAGTTCTGTGTTAGTGGATTAGTGGGTCATTATCATGGTGCATTAGTTGTTTGCATGCATTAGTTCAGCCGTGAAGTTTTGTTGCATGTAGTTGATTGAGTATGCGTGAGTCTTTATATTGTTGATGTATGTTTCTATTCTGAGTGAGGGAATAACAGAGAGAAGAAAAGTAGCACTAGGCTAAGGACAGGTCGGCGAGGCGAGGTGCTACTCGTTGTACCACAACTAGTTCGAGTCGATGCACGAGAGTGACATCATATGGAATCCGTGGTATCCACAATTTGTGCGCATGGTAGTGCCGCACGGACTATCCGTGCAATGCATCCAGGACATACGACTGTGGATGACAGACTGCCACCGGGTGTTCGCACATATGGTGGAGCCTTACACGCTGCAGCACGTAATGCGATAGTTTGGTGCGCACCATGTCGTGCCCCCCCGGCCCGGCAAGCTCCTACCGCGAGCCGTACACCTGTGAGTCAAACTTCATCTGAGTAATATTTACAGTTCTTATGTCTTCTTTTCTAACATCAATCCTTCTAGAAATACAGGAAATCGAGGGCGGGTGGGCATATTCAGGACTGATGTCCGATCTAGCAGGAGTGGACTACGACATGGACAGAGAGGGCGCACTTGGATGTCTTGCGTGACCCGCGTCCGTACGACCTTGATACGTACGGTGCGTATATAGAGTGGTACGTGCCACGGACGTACGCAAGACTCAATTTCCTCCATCGGAGCGCCCAGAGTTGGTGACAGCGGAGACGCACTAGCAAAGCCTCCGCCGCGAGTACGATCGTTATAGCGCTTCGCGATGCGACGACACCGTAAGACACTTACAACCTCTGGTCATTTCATCGACGACATTCGTACTCTTCGTTAATGAACCTGTTACGTATGTCACTACAGTTGGAGTGGACGCAGCGCATCCATCGCGCATTGGAGACCGCCATTCGCAACCCAGACACAACATCGGCGGGATATACAATTTTTTTGAAGCACATCTCGACGGAGATGAAGAAGATGATAAAGAACTTGAGCTGCAGTCGTTCGGCGGACGACGTCCTGCGCATCGGGCACAAAGTGGGGGGCTGTGCTCATCCACTAGGTCACCACGACCTAGCAAGTCTGGTTGGCGTCGTAGTGTTCCCCGTCGGTCATCCGCAGCCCAAAGCATCGGGGAGGTAAGTTATGCACAAATATATGTTCTATTTTTTGGTTATGACTAACGTTCTGCTAACATCATGTCGTTCTTCCACCGCAGGTCTGTCGGGATAAATCACTTCTACCGTCTGCGTTTGGTACACAGACTAGCGCTCCCCGTCGGTCATCTGCACTGCTCATTCGGGAGGTACGAGATCCTCAGTTCACATCCAGAGTGTTTATTTGTACTGACATCATTCTGTCTTGTAGCCTTCATGTTACCATGGGGGTGACGGCTAGTTCACGTCGATTGGTGATGAGGATGCGGGCCTCCCAGCTCCTAGCAGGGAGCAGTTCAGGCCGTCAAGGTCAGGGTTTGGACCATGGCAGGCAGGGTTTGGAACGTACGCAGGGTAGAGCTCCTCCGAGTTCGCTGCCCCACCGTACGTCCAAGGCCAGAGCTCATCCGGGTGGGTTGCCACACCGTACGTCTAAGGCCGGAGCTCATCCGCCCAACCGAAGTTGTAGGCATCGTACCCTGGGAGTGAATTTTTCGAGTCCGTTGCTCATGACTTCTTCAGAAGGTGTCCCCCAGGTCAGCATGCATCATTAGGATGATATGTACGCTTACCAGACTCTGCTGGCCCAGACTCAACTGACTGATTCACCTCTGCCCACTCAACGGTCTTCGTACCCCCTCAGAACCGACACGCAACCTCCAGACCGGCTTACATATCCCATGGGACATGTTCAGCGCAAAAACAAGGCTGCGCACGTGCATGCAGCCGCAGTAGGCAAAGAGAAGTGGCTCAGACGAGTGAGCCATATTGTATGCCGTGTTATGCGATTATGTTTTGGGATATTTGTATTCATATTTTGTTTTGCTATATTTGTAGGCGTATTTTGGTTGTTATGTGTGTACTCCTGCGCTATATTGTATATCGACAACTCCAATGGAGTTGCAATACAGTTTTTTTTTTCATACATTCAAAGTCACATGAAATCATGAAACCCTAATTTCCGAAACCTAAAATCCAAATTTTCGTGACCTAAATCCTAAATTTCTGAGACAATCCCAGAACACATATAAAATTGTCAAAACATTACACAATCAAGTCCACTGCGTGAGGAGCATTAAAAAAATTCATAATTTTTGAAGCTCATTTTCCACATTTACAAATTCGTACAAATAGTACATTTATATGAAATAGCGAGAAAAATTCTAAAAAAATAAATCTATAGCAAATTTACACAAGTAAGTGCACTGTGTCGGGAGGCTCTACGTAAAATTCCATAATCTTTTGAACTCATCTGCTATATTTTAAAATTCCTACGAATAGGGCGGAAACCCGTTTAAACCATAACCTAAACCCTAATTTCGGCTTTAACAATAAAGGGGGACAAGTGGCGGGCTGTGGGGCATCACCGCACGACGGTCGTGTGGCAACGCCACCACACGGCGGCTGTGCGGCAAGGCGCACGGTTATTTTTGCAAAAAAAAAAAAAATTCCTGAGACCGCTATTCCTGTAAATATGGTGCGAAAAGTTGTTAATACAGTCAAAATTTCAAGATTTGTGTAGATGAAGAGGGAAAAGTATGAATACTCGGTATTCCGTATTGTATCTCCTAAGCAACTTGATATTAGAGTGAACATTCTGTAGCAAGCCAGAACTAAAGCAAGACAACATCTAGAGTGTTAAACTTTCCATTCTAACAGCTTCATCACTTCCGCGCGTCTTCATCACTTCCGCGCGTCAATGAGTTCGAGGGAAACATAGGCCGTTGCCATGACTGGACTAGCATACAAATACTAGAGAAAATGAATACGGCCCATAGCGCCACCTGACCGTCCAACTGAAAACAACTTAGACAAGACGCCAAGCTAACATGGAAAGGAGGACCGAGCGTTACCTCGTGTGGTTTGCTGCGCCATTGTGCCAGCAGTCCAGCATGTGCTCGTCTCACCAAAATCTATTTAGGTGGATTTAGAAATAGTATACACATATACGGGTATGTTCAGTGGTCAAAATATATACCCGTGCTCCATAGAGGTTAGCTCCTGCTCTAGATTAAAACGTGTGTTAAGGACGTATCCAGATGTGTATGGACGTGTATGTGGTGTGTGTACGTGAATGCGTCCGATGTGTACTCTAGAAAAAAGCTAACATGGAAAGGAAATGAAGTGACACTTAGCACAGGTCGATTCACTCTTTTTCTCTGTCGGTGACGGCGTAGGAGCTTGTAGACATGTGCGGACCCAGGATGGCTGGGTGGGGGTTAATTTCAGTTTTTGTAGAGTAGTCTAATGTCTGATTATCTATACCTTTGTTCAGCCTAGTAGAGAAGTTCTGATAGTTCACTTATGTCCTGCTATTTTTTTGATTTGGTACGCCCTCAATATGTTTTCCGGCTTAAGCACCGGAGCTATAAAAAAAACTAATACAGAATCGATCATGACCTGATACAGAACTATAAAAAAATTCGTATCAATTTAAATAAAATAAATAATTTTAAAGAGGTGTCTTTACTAGTACTATAAATGACTCAGTTGCAAACAAAATAAATTATTTGTTTTTTCGAATCGATTTTTTTCTCAACTGAAAATTCTTTCGAATCCTCATTTCGTTTTTTTTTGTTAAGTTAGGTGTTACCCTTCGGAGAGCATGTCACGCTCGTCACAGATGTTAAGAAACTGGGCTCAGGCCGGTAGCCCTGGGCCCACGTTGGTATCCTTATCTATCTAGTAGCCTATATAAAGGAGGGGGGCTTTCAACCATTGTACACTTTTTACAGAAGAGCAATAAAGAGAAGTCAGAAGTCCCCTCATATCTCTATGTTCAATCTATTATTCTGTTCTTCTGTTCTTGAATTGTTCTTACGATTGTAAGTTTGTCTACGAGGTAATCGCTCGGACTGGACTCGCTAGTGACGGTTCCACAATATGTTATCAGCACGATCGACTCTCCTCGGATCAAAAGGTAATCGTCGAAAAACGACACTCGTAGATCGAATCGTTTTTTTCTAGATTGCTTTCTATTATGCAAATTTGGCTTTTTAGATTGTAACCTACGGTGCAAATCTGCTCTAATTTGCCACAAACCGACTTGAAGTCGTCGGCACAATATCGATCGGTAGATTGCATGGAAAAGTGGATGTCGATTGTACCGTAGATTGAAAGTTGCAAATTCGTTCTAACCCACCGCAAGCAGACTTGAAGTCGCCGACCAAACCGATCGGTGGTTGCATAAAAGAACAGATGTTGATTGCATTACATCGCATTGCATGAACAGTACACACAAAAAAATCGCTTGGCCCGAAGCCGTCGGCCACTCCACCGGCCTAGAGCCACGACGCCACCGAACCTTGTATGGTCGCTGGCCTCCCGCTCGCCAACGCTGGAGCCCCGCATGGTTGCCGTTTTCGCGCCGCTCGAGAAAGAAAAAAAAGAAAAGGGGAGGGGGAGGTGGCTCCGGTGCCGGACCACCATGGCGCATGCATACACCAGCGCGCTTGAAGCCGCAATCTCCCGCACGGGCGCCGCCACAGATCACCGCCATCGCCGCGCCACCACTCTGCCAGAGCTCCTCCGCGCGCGCCGAGCCCTGCGCCAAGCATTGCGCCATAGTGCCAGTGCTTTTCGCCGCCCTATGGCCGCACCGCCACAGCGTGACTGTCCCGCCTCGTGGCGCCAGTCGCGCCATTGCTCGCTCACAGACCGCATGCATAGAGCGCAATTGCCGTCTTGAAACGCGTGCCCGCGTGTGCCACAGCCAACTCTCGGCTGCCCTCCGTGCCCCGCGCTACGTGTCACCGCACCAGCCGTGCAGCCCGGTCACCTCTGTAGCCTCGAAGTGCCCCCACTGCCCCGACCCTCCTCGTGGCACACCGCCGCGCCTTCAAGATCGCCGAGTCATGTCGCATGCGATTGAAGCCCGATCGTAGCCTCCTCACATCTTGGCGCCACCGCCTTTGGGACTCGGTGCTAGGGGAAACTCTAGCACTGGTTTAGTAGGCCACCGGTCGGGTAGTGTGGGCCGAAAGAAAAAAAAAGGGGCCAGGCTATTTGAATTCTAATTGGGAAAAAGAAAACGAAATAAAACTAAATTTTGCAAAAAGGACCATCGGAATTCTGAAAATTACGATAAAATTTTTGCGAATAATTTTTTTTTGCGGAAAACCCTTTGGAGGTTCTGAAAATTACGAGAAAATTTTCCCAGAACTGAAATTTCACGATTTAACCCCCTGAAATTGCAGAATTAATCGAAAATTCATTTTCCAGCAGAAAAAGGGCATCGGGAATTCAATTTTTACATTTGAAGGATGTTTAACTTTATTATTGTTATTTCTGTGCAATTTATTTATTGTATTTATTGTTTTGATTATCTGTAATTGTTTATATTGCTTTTAATCAATGGAAATAGTAGTAAATCATGAAAAATACATAGAAAAATACAGGAACATTATGAGAATCTTTGCAACCATTTTATTTAAATTACCAGCAGTAGTTTTATGAACTCTTTGCATGAATATGCAGATGACTGGCATTGCAGACCGGGAGTTCGAAGAGTTGGCCCAGCATGGCCAGAATTACTTGACTTGGGCATCAGATGTCGAGATTGTACTTGTAGCCAAGAAGCTCCGTGCTGCTATCGGACTTGGCACCTCAAAGGATGTCACTCCAACTGCTGAGTTATATGATCAGGCACTTCATTTTCTCAGACACCATCTCTACCTAACGCTCAAGAATGAGTATATGGTGGAAAAGAACGCACTAGCTTTATGGACCACCCTAAAGAAGCGATTCGAGAAGTTGAAGTACATCATCCTTCCTCGTGCAGAGCAGGTATGGAACTGACTACGTTTTGCCGACTACAAGACCGTGGGAGAGTACAACTCTACTTTGCACAGAATTTGTACCAATCTTTAGCTCTATGGTAAGGCAATCACGGATGATGAGAAGATTGAGAAAACCCTCTCTACCTTTCATCCGAATGCGGTGCAATCCGGACACAACTACCGTCAAGATGGCTACAAGGAGTATGCCGAACTGATTGACATCATGCAAGTCGCGGAAGCTCAAGATGAGGTTCTAAGAAAGAACTGCATCTCACAGCTGCCTAGTAGCAAAGTTGGCCATGAAGTGAACGCTAGCAGCTACAAGGTGAGGAAGCCTCACTCAAAGGAAAGAGGCAAGAAGGGTAAGGTCATGGGTCACAAGACTAAGTAGAATGCTCAAGCCAAGAAGGGCGAACAAAAGAAGCGTGATGAGAAGCCCTATGGTCAGCAGGACCAAAGTTGCTACAAATGTGGCACATGGGGACATTGGTCACATGTTTGCCATAAACCGCATCACGTGATTGATGCTTTCAAGGCTAAGAAGAAAGGCAAAGGACAGCATGAGGCACACCTCGCCATTGCAGGCATAGAGGATCCACAATCATTGGTTGCACCCATGGATATGGACATCCTAGAAGCAGCCCCCATCACACCTTCTTTGGACATCGCAGTGGCAACAGCTATAGTTGCCGAAGAAGAGAAGATGGACATGGAGCAGATTCAGGCAGAAGTTTCTTCATACTTCACTGATTCGATCTAGTGCACACATTGCACTTAGATTTTTATAGTCATTTGCAGTTTATGGTTGTGATAGAACATTGAATTATTGAATAATGGTTGTAAGCTCTAGAATAAAAAAGCATTAAATTCTTATGATGAGTCATGCAAGACTTTTTCCGTATTAATAATAGCAAGTTATGTTCTGTTTTGGAGTATTCTATTTAGGTGTGGATTGCTTCCTACCCCATATTAATAAATACTTTATATATCAGAATGCGTGTGACATCCTATGGAGAAAGTGTGCTTAGCAGATAGCGGCACAACGAATACCATACTGAGAGAGACAAAAATTTTCTAGTCGATCAACAAGAATGCTAGTAGTCTTACGATAATCGTAGGAAGTGATACTTGTATAATAGGCTCAGGAAGAGCCACAATTATACTCCCAATGGGTACAACATTGGTCATCGAAGAAGCCTTATTGTACCTAGAATCGACTAGAACTCTCTTAAGCTTTAAAGATATTCACGCTAACGGTCTCCATGTAGAGACTGAAGAAAAGTATGGTAAAGAATACCTGCTCATTACAAAGCATGAAAAAAATAAAAAAGGTATTAGAACGACTTCCTTCATATGAATCTGGGCTATACTACACTAACATTAAGGCACCTGCAGCCTATACTGTCCTGAAAACCACATTTAGAAGCTCTGAACTTTTCTATCTCTGGTATGATAGATTAGGCCACCTCGGTCTTAGGATGATAAGAAATATAATTACCAATTCTCAGGGGCATAATATCAATGTAAATAATTTTCTAAATTAAGAAGATTTTGTGTGCCTAGCATGTTTCACCGGGAAATTAAGTACTAGACCTTTTGCTATGAAAGTAAAGGATGAAGTCCCTGCATTCTTGGAACGAAACCAGGGAGACATTTGTAGTCCTATACAGCCCTTGTCAGGGCCATTTGGGTACTTTATGGTGCTCATCAATGCTTCCTCGAAATGGTCACATGTATATTTATTGTCTACGAGAAACCACGCTTTTGCAAAGCTGATCTCGCAGATAATTAAAATTAAGAATAATTTCCCTGATCACCATGTGAAGTCCATCAGAATGGACAACGCTGGATAATTTACTTCAAAGGCATTTGATAATTATTGCATGGCAATGGGAATTACCGTTGAGTATTCTGTACTGCATGTCTACACCCAGAACAAACTAGCAGATGTATTAATTAAAAGAATTAAATTTATTGCGAGACCGCTTTTGCAGAATTGTAATTTACCAACTACATGTTGGGGACACGCAGTCCTGCACGCAGGAACTCTCATCAATTTTAGACCGTTGGCATATAACATCTATTCACCTATGCAACTAGCGCAAGGGTCAGCATAAAAAATCTCTCATCTTTGCAGGTTTGTTTGCAAGGTTTATGTACCTATACCACTACCACAGCGAACTGCAATGGGACCCCTTCGAAAGTCTAGGATATACGTTGGTTATGAGACAACATCTATAATTAGGTATCTGGACCCTATGACAAGAGATTTGCATATAGCCCGCTTCGCTGATAGTATATCTGATGATGATAGTTTCCTGTCATTAGGGGGAGAAAATCAACCTCTTGTTGAAAAATGTTAGGAAATAACGTGGCAAGTCTTGGGAATCCATGCACATGACCTGCACACTAGTGAAGCAAATAGAGAAGTTAAGAAGATAATTGATTTGCAAGTATTAGCGAATTGACTACCTGACCACTTTAGTGATTTGAAGAGCGTGACAAAGTCGCATGTGCCTGCACGCAATGCACCGGAGAGGGTTGAAATACCAAAAAAAAATTTGAAGGTATCCCTAATCTCGTCTAGAGGCCTCAGAATAAAAGGACGAGAACTCCGACCCCTCGAATCCCAAGTAACCAGGTACGCCTGGCAAAAAAGGATAAGAAGAACTTGACACAGCCGGTCACTGAAGTTCTCTAGAATCAGAAGGAGAGCCAGTTGAGTGCTGACACCAGTATGGAATCTTTAGTAAAAGGCATACCGGATTTGAATATTCCCACGAAGGGAAACATCAGTATGGATGTGTGCACACACATCGGAGCTAAAAAACGAAAGGGACTTGCCCCCGCAATTGGAAGCAGCGTTGAGCGAGTAGAAACATTAGAAGAATTGCCCCATGAAGATATAGCTATAAATTATGTGACCATGGGAGAATCTATGAATAGAACAACATCCAATGTTGATATTTATTTTGCAAAGAAAATTGCCACAATCATCGATCTTGATCTAGAGCCTGCATCGCTCGCTGAATGTAAGAAAAGACCAGATTGGAAAGATTGGAAGAAGGTAATAGAAGCAGAATTATTATCTCTGAATGAAAGAGAGGTGTTTGGGCCTTTAAGCCGCACGTCTCCCCATGTGCACCCCGTAGGGCATAAGTAGGTATTTGTTCAAAAGAGAAATGAAAACAATGAAGTTGTAAGACATAAAGCAAGGCTTGTTGCACAAGGTTTCACTCAACGACCAGGAGTTGATTATGAAAAAACCTATTCCCTGGTCATAGGCGGAACTATCTTCAGATATTTAATATCAATGGCAGTAAACCTGAATTTAGAAATGAAATTGATGGATGTGGTAACTGCATATCTTTATGAAAACTTGGATTTGGATATTTACATGAAGGTACCTGAAGGTATCCTTGTCCCAATCCAAGACAGAGCAAATAGAAATATATATAGTGTGCAACTTAGAAAGTTACTGTATAGACTGAGGCAATTAGATAGAATGTGGTATAATCGCTTAAGCGACTTTCTTTGCAAGAAAGGCTACACGAACAATGAGAATTGTCCCTGTGTATTTATATGACGATCCCAGGATGGATTTTGTATAATCTCAGTATATACAAATAATCTGAATATCATCGGAACCCTGGAAGATATTAAGAAAGCAAGCTCTTATCTGGAGTCGGAGTTCGAAATGAAAGATTTGGGTAAAACTAAATATTGCCTAGGCTTGCAGCTTGAGCATACCCCTGAAGCAATTTTAGTACACCAGTCAACTTACTCTCAGAAAGTGTTAGAAAGGTTCGGCTTCGAAAAGGCATACCCTTTGAAAGTACCGATGGTCGGGAGATCCTTGCAGCAAGACAAGGACCCGTACAGACCTAAAGAAGAGGGGGAGGAAGTCCTGGGACCGAAATTCTCATACTTGAGCATAGTAGGAGCACTTATGTATCTAGCAAACTATACTAGACCGGACATTGCATTTGTAGTGAACCTGTTAGCAAGGTATAGTGCAGAACCTACCAAAAGGCATTGGAAGGGAATAAAGGACATCTTCCGATACCTCCAAGGCAGCAAAGATCTTGGACTGTTCTACAGAAAGAACCAAAACCTAATTATGACTGGCTATGCAGATGTCGGGTATCTGTCAGATCTGCATACAGCTAAGTCGCAAACAGGCTATGTATTCCTATATGGTGGAACTGCAATTTCATGGAAATCGTCTAAACAAAGTCTTGTATCAACTTCGAAATTATAGTGCTGTACGAGGCCTCACGAGAATGTTCTTGGCTTTGACAAATGATTCACCACATCCAGCAATCATGTGGATTAAATACCGCGCAAACCCCCACTATTATCTATGAAGATAATACAGCTTGTGTTGCACAAGTGCAGATGTGTTATGTGAAGAGTCTACTCACAAAGCATATCAACCCCAAATTCTTCTATGCTCATGAATTGCAAAAGATAGACAAAATTAAAGTACTGCATACTAAGTCATGTAAAAATCTTGCAGATTTATTCACTAAGTCACTTCCAACATCTAGATTTGAAAGATGCATATGCAGAATTGGAATGATGAGACTTAGAGAAGTGTAGAGTTCAGGGGGAGAACCTTCATGAACTCTTTATTAAAGCTTGATCACGAAGATCGAGTACCCAAAGAATAAATCCTGGAGATTAAATGAAATTAGGTGGATTGTACTCTTTTTCCCTTGGCGAGTTTTTCTTGAAGTTTCTCGGCTAAGGTTTTTAATGAGGCAATTCGTGTAGCACAGTTGTAACAACCCAAAGTTATGTTACCAATTTTAAATTAATAAAATATTATTTTATTGGATTTGATGAGTTTTAAAAGAGTTTTAATGCTTTTCCTTAATTTCCTGTATATTTAAATGTCAAAAATATAATTTATTGAGTTTTCTGGGTTTTTATTGATTTAAAGTTAAAAAGGAAAATTAAATTATTTTCTCAAGCTTTCTGAATTTTCTGGAATTTTAAAGCCTTTTCCTATTTATGTTAAAGCCAAAATAATTTATTTACAAAAATTAAATACCAATTTTAAGTTGAAAATATTTTATTTAAGTCCAAATTGTCTCAGGAGATTTCTGTGAATTTTTCCATTTTTTTGGACCTTATTTGTTACTTTCTAGAATCCTAAGTGAATTGTTTTACTTTCTGAAATTGATAAAACAATCAAAATTCATATTTGAAATACAGCCGAATTTCCTTCAGTCAATCCACTGTTTTCGCATCGGTGGTCCAACTCGCCCGGCCAGCTCCTTCTTGCACCGGCCCATGCCTTTTCCTCTCGTACCGCCTTCCTCTCACTACGAGTGCACCCACTGCGAGTGTGCCCTACCAGCAGACTTTTGCTGCGACGCCATGCACACCGCCACGAAGCTCCTTGCCCATGTCGTCGCTGCTCTCGCTCCCTCCGCCGGCCACCTACAAAAGGGAAGCACCGAGTCAGCCTCATCTTCCTTTTGGCCTCCCCTCCATTCCTCTCTTCTGCTTAAATCAAGGAAGAACCACAATGCAAGCTCAAGCCGCACGCAGCGCTCACTCGGCCGCAAATGGCTCCCTCACTGTTCTGATCATGCCGACTAAGTCCAGCCACCCTCGGCCGCATCACACAGTGCCCCTTCACCTCGCCATCAATACGCCCTACTCAATCGAGGGATTTCCCCATCGGAGCCCGTCGCAAGGTCATCTTCCCCAGTTTCGGCCTAAAGTGCCACCCACACCGTCGCACGCTACTCGTTGATTCCCGCTGCAATCCTTCATGGCTCAAGCACTGCCTCGGCTCCCTCTACCTCCCCCTACCACCCATTGGAGCTCTCCCTCTCCCCAACGCTGCCGCCACGACATTCCCTTCGCGCCACCGTGGGCTCTCGTCGTTCGGTCGCCACAGCCGCCCTTGGCCCCCTTCGTCCGTGGTGGTGAGTTCCCCAAGCCCCACTACAGCTCATGCGCGCCTCCGTTCCATTCCCCTCCCACTCCGGTGCTGGCACCTCTTATCACCTCCACGGCCGACCGTCATGTGCCACCTCTCGGCCGCCGCCGTCCATCAACCACCGCGACGTCGCTCCCACTGGAACCACCATGACTCCATGGTTCCATTTTTGCCCACACTCAGCCACCGCCATCGCATCCTCAGCCGCCACCACCGCCGCCTCCGCTGGTGCTGCTCTCATGTGAAAACCTGCATAATTAAGTTAAACTAAACAACAGTAATATGTAATTAACGTTAATTAAAAATCCATCAACAGTGATCAACGCATAATTAACACGCATGATTGTATAAATTTTTGCTATCAACAATTTAAAACAACAAAGAATATACAAAAAGTTTCAACCTCCAAGATTTTATAACAGTCTGTTTACAAAGCAGAATTAAAATATTACAAACCAAATTCTCATTACAAAATTTATTTTACAACCTAATAATGGATACAGGATTAATTTTACAAAACAATTACAATGTTAACTACAAAAGAAAATTAAATTACACATCATGTAGTTGCATTCATCTCATTGAATCCTTTCTTGCCATCTCATTCCGTCATCTTTCGCCTCTCCGTCCCATGCAGCCAAAAAGCTTAGAAAATAGTTAGCCAAACAAAAAGAAGGCAATAATAGCTAGTTAGAAGGGAGAGAGGTTGCCGTCAGGATTTTCCGAAGTACAATAGGATTGCCATATCAACCTAGGTCAACCGGTCCCTCGATCACCAAAGGTACCCTAACCAACTTGAGTTAGTCGGCTCCTTTAGTAATCAAGATATCCAGATCAACTAGAGTCAATAGGCACCATTTACTTCCAGAGGTCTCCTCATCCGGCATCAGTAGAATCCAACACCCACCTTTTGCATTACCGCAATCGCAGTGTAATCCCACAAGGCACATCCCATTAAATCCTACCCTCAGCCGGAGCATCATAGGGTCCCACAAGCCCATATTTCACATTCCATTAAACCCCACCCTCAGCCAAGCATCATCGGGTATACCGAAACCAGCATGCCACAAGAGAGCGAACATAAACCCACATGTAGCATTCTCGTCATTCCATCCCAGCCGAAGGCAACACAAACCCATTCAACAATGCATCCACATCTAGCAATCAATGGACCAACAGGTCCTTGTCCCAATAGTGTTATGAGAGGGCAATAGAGTTAAGGCAAGGGGCATAGTGGTCACCATCATGTCGCAAGAAAGCCAGCCAAGATACATCCCTCTAATAAGCCTCAATTCTCACCAGCAGCATATAAGTACTCTTATTCAAAGCCACTACCAAGCAAAGGCTTTAGCATAGCACCACCAAAGCAAATGCACAAGCAGCCCATAAGAGTTCACAGAGCCAAACGGCATCACTCATTCTTATCACCAATGCCTCCCCAGGAGCTCAAGCATGCGTCACAAGTGAGCACAAGAGATAAAATGAGGCACAAGGATGAAGAAAGACCCAGAGATAGAAAGACCCAGAGATAGGATCATGGTAATAAAAAGAATAGGAAATGGTAAAAAGGAATATGCACAGTGCTGAGGGATAAGGGCATGGTAAAATGGAACAGTAGAGTGGTAACTAGGGCACTGCACAGTTAAAAGATAACCCAGAGCACAGACTGCATGTACAGGAAGGAGATAGCACAGGAAGGAGATAGCACAGAGTGCAGAATAGGGATAAGCCAACAGTCACAGAGAAAGGATAATCTAGCCGAAGCCCTCCCCAGCGATGCATCCCCCTAAAAAGGCTCCCTTCCCTTCTTTCTTCACAAAACTGCATACAAACACAGCCCAAGCCTAGCAACCGAAGGCATCCCTCACATGCCACTCCCTACACATAAACCATATCCACTTCACAAGCCTCACAGAACCAACACATCCAACCATCTCTCAAACCCAGTCGAAGACAGGAAGGCACAAGCATTCCACTGCCATCCACAGGATCAAGCCACAAGACATCAAGGCAACCCGGAGGTGAAGCAAGCTCAGCACCCCCGTCATCACAGCTTGCAAGCCCCAACCCACAAAGGAGAAGAGGAGAGCACCAGCTCGAAGCCGGCGCTACCATCCTCTTCCCCATCCCAGAATCCAACAAGAGGTAACTCAGATATGCCCCAGTTTGCTACACCTACACATCATCCACATCTAGATCATCTCACAATAGTAACATCCGACAGCTCCCAGTTCATCACATCACAGAGCAGTATAGGGGAGAGAGTAGAGGAAAGGAGGTAGGGGAGGTAGTACCTCAGTGCAACCAGCCAAGCCACCACCAACAATTCTCTTAAGCATAATCATCTAGCAGCCGAACCACCATCACCAAGCATGTGCATCAACCATGCATCTAAAGCCAACAAGTAAAAATGAATCAATCCATTTTGAAGAACATCAGTAAGCATAAGTAAATGAAGCAACTAAATCATGTAATCCTGTTTAAACAGAGTGAGGGTTAGGAGAGGAAGGGAACCGAGCCGGGCTAGGGCGAGTCGCAGGGTAGCAGCGGCGGCCGTAGGCCAGGCCGCAGAGAGAGAGAGAGCCGAGGCGGCGGCTCCATGGTGAAGGAGGAGTGGAGCTAGCGGCGGCGACTCGTAGGCGGGCTGGGGGAGCCAGAGAAGGGCAGCTAGATCAGAGAAGAGGAGAGGCCGGGAGGCGGGCCGAGTGGCGGCGTTGGCCCTAGGCCATGCCGGACTAGAGAGAGAGAGGAGGCCGTAGGGAGAGGCGGTGGCATCAGGCGGAGCCGACCGGGAGCAAGGGAGGCGGCACCAGGCTGGGGAGAGCCACGGGTGCCATCGCCGGGTGGAGGCGGTGCTGGCACCAGAGCGACGCAGGGGCACGCAACACGGGCCAGGGAGCGGCGACACCGTGCCGGTCGAGAGGAGGCGGCCGGGTAGGAGCCGAAGGAGGCGGCGACTTCATGGAGGGAGAGAGGAGGAGGTGAAATAAGAAATGGGGATTAGGGAGTTGAGGAGATAAGAGCCCTGGGTAGTGTCGGCTGAATTGAATGGGTAGGTGGAGTGTGGCCGGTTGAAGAAGAATAGGAAGGAGGGGTAGATTAGGAAGAAAATGAGTGGGGTTAGAAGTTGGGTTTGAGAATTAAGTTTAAAATGTTAGCTGTTGAGCATTTCAGCGCTAGACTAATAATTTGACACGTTAGCAATTGTTTAGACAGATTAGAATAGTCAAGATCTTTAACTTTATGTTTATTTAGAAAGCTGAAGTTTTACTTCCGTGCTTAAATAAAATCCAATAGAAGTTTGTGCGCAAATAAAACTTGTTAGACTTACTAGTATGTGATTATGTGTAGTTTTCTCTTCGTGCAATTAACGTCAATATCAACCATCCTAACCCTAGAACCGGTATTCTAGAACGACCATAGTTGGGGAGTGCTAACTTAACGGGGTTTCGAAGCTGTTATTAAATTAAAATCCACTAATGAAAAGGATCATCTGACTAATATGCACTGCACATAGTCGCACATATTACTGCTAAGTATTTAATTATGTATTTATTATTTCGCACCGTTGTATAAATTGCAGCGGGTGAACCAACCGGAATAGCTAATATCGATTTCATCGATGACGATCTTTCCTATAGTTCCGCAGGCAAGCTACTCCCTTAATCATTAACATAGCTATATTAAATGTAAACCCTATATTGCTCTATTCTATATGTATTGCATCAAAACTATTTTCTCAAAACTAAATTGGATTGGAATGAAATTGGGAAAAATAAGAAACGAGATGAAAGAAATGAATAAATGAAAGCTAATAGGTTGGTAAAAGGGGGGCCCGGGCCGGGGAATACGGAGGCGACAATAATGATAAGGTAAGAGGTGGGACCCCTTTACCTATGGTTAAAATATAAGGACCATCAAAACTCTTACTCGGTCAGGGGCCGTAATTCAGTATCAACTATTTTCCCGTTTCGGTGGGCAGAAAATGCTACCCTGTTACGTAATTACGTTCTCCACAACGGGTAGCAAGGTGGAGTGTTGGGTATTGGGCCGATCCGACCCAACCAACATTACCGGAAACTCGGTGGATGACGGAGGTCACGTCTCTGGACACCGGCGGAAAGTAATGTGTGGAGAATTAATCATGTAAATGGAAAACATTCTGTATTCTGAACTCGAACCTGCATTAAAGGAAATGCAGGGAACCCGGTTCATTTAGAGCTCAGAATTACTATGGGTAAAGTGGTACAAGCCTGCGCAGTGCTATGCAAAATCATGAATTCATGCCAGTCTCCTGGATTGGGGTTTACGGGAACCGCCGGGGGTCTATCTTCTCTCCGAGTAATTTAGTAGTCTCTTCAGAAGTAAAATTGCAACATAAGTTTTAAATGGCTATTTTCAGAATAAGAGATGAGGTAGGAATTTTGATAAGGACGAAAGTTAGAGTCATCAGATGCATTTTAGCTATTAATGTCTGCTGAGTACACTATAGTATTCACTCTTGCTATCTCTCCCCTTTGCTTAGATCCAAATCCGGCCGGAATTATCCCGAGTGGGATGAGGAGCTTGCAGGTACCAGTGCAACCGTAGAAGAGGAAAGCACTGATTATGAGGATCAGGGCAAGATGGACGCCATCTTTGACTCGTGGGACGAATAGGCGATCATTACATCAGTGCAAGCGAGAGAAGCAGAGAAGCTTCCTTTTGTAGTTGTGTAATACTTGTAATAAGAACTATAGTCTTATGTGGCTATTTCTGTAATAAAGATGTACAGTTTGTATCTTATTGTTCTGCTGCGTAACTCTAATAAATGGCTTACTATTCATTGGAGCAGTGTTCTACCGGGCAAACGAATAGTAATCCGTGTGCCTAAGTGTGATTACCCTTGGGGTAATGACACGGGGCGTCGCATCTCACCACCGAGCCACCCTGCTTTCCCTCGACTCAGCTCCCTCTGTGCATGTATGATTACAGGGCCCGTTGAATCAGAGTTGTTAGTAAGTGTCTAGTTAACATTTGCACAGTTAGATGGTTAGTTCAATCTAATTGTTAGAGTTCCTAATTAGCATACATATCAAATTGCACTAGTATGTTGTTAAGTTAATTAGTGTGTAGTCAGAAGTTATTTAGTCAAAGGATTAGTACGTATGGTCAAAGTACTTAGTGGGTTAATTAGATTTATAAGGTTGATAGCCCTCTGATTGGTATGAAAACTAAACTCAGTCATTAGATTATTAACTAAATGTTAGTATGACAACACCATTGAATTGTAGGAGCAAGAATCAGATGGATCACATTGATATATAGGTCTAACTGAATGGCAGTGAGTAGGATGAAGTAGCTTTTGAATGTTTCTAATTATTCAAAGGCATAGATGGTTAGTAGTAGGGGTAGATTGGTTAGTATTAAACAAGGATGAGTAGAAAGATCAAACTAAATGACATAGTAAATTAAGATAATTAGTTGTCCTTGTATAAGGATGTTAGTAGGTTAATTAGTTAGTTAACCTTAGTGTATGAGTGTGCCACTATCAATTTGCGACCACGAATATTAGATGCGCACACAATCACCATCAAAGTCTGTCGAAAGAGAAGAGCATATAAGAGGATTGATTTTGACTGTATGATCATCGTGGTTGTATACATAGAATGCCTCTATAGAATACTTGTGAGTACTAGTGGACTGTTAAGGAAGACAACATCACCTAGGTTCTAGGTATCATCTGCCCTTCATGATCCGAAAGCATATCTGAGAGTATTACCTAACCAGGTAATCTCTCCTATCTAGGTAACCAGTGAGGAATGTTCATGTGAACATTCTCTCTCTCTCTCTCTCTCTCTCTCTCTCTCTCTCTCCCTGTTAGATTTATCTACTTTTGTCTGTAGTATTTCCTTCATCAGCTTACTAGATTGTACTTTCGTCTGCAGTATTCCTTTCATCTACTCCCTTTGGATATACTTCATTTGAAGAATTGCCCTCATCAACTCCACTAGGTATAATTAGTTTCATCTGGAATACTCCCGTCTTTCAAGATGTTGTTCGATATGTTTATTTTCGTCCGAAGTGTTTTATTTATTTGAATTTGGTTTGTTTTCGCGTATAGACTTCGACGACTTCGCGAAAACCTGAATTATTTGAAGAATCAGATTCCGACGCCGTTTAAGAACAACAGCTAAATAAGCAAGACAACTTACATCCTTTGATCATATTTGAATCCCAGTATTTTAAATTATTTAAATTCTGTTTTAAACTATTATTGCATGAGTATTTATATTCAAGTAATTTAAATTCTCGTTTTAATATTTATAGTGATTCCCAATTTCCTTGTATGTCCGATAATTATCAAGAGAGGTGGTATAGAGAATCTTTTCGAATACAAATATAATCTGAAGTTAGAATTTGATGGGGTTTGGATAATAAGAGTAGACTATTGATAGTTGTTTGATAATAAAGGAAGATTCTTGATGGATATTAGATTAATGAATGTTGAACTACGTAAATAGGTAATTGTTGATATTGGACTATTAATGATGTGGATTATAGAAATACATAATTGTTGGATATTAAATTAAAGAATTTGATTATTGTTGAGATTGAATTATAGGAATATATTATTAGGCATCGGATTGTTGGGGATGGAATTATAGGATTGCATAATTAATAAATATGGCATTGTAGATATACATTATGGATGGATATTGAATTATAGAATCACATGATTATTATATATTGGATTATATGAATACATGATGATAGGATTAGCCAATCATGATGTTAAACTTTGGTGGATTAGTTGAATCAAGCAATATGTATAAAACTTTATGGAATTAGTGGGAAGAATTGGTTATATTGGATTATTGGATTATATTAATGTTGGATTGTAGGAGTAGATTGTTGTTGGATATTGAACTATAGGACTAAATGATTATTGGACTATAGCCTTACATGACTGTTGGATAATAGGTATAAATGACTGTTGGATAATAGAGATATATTATTATCGGATGTTGGATTGTAGAAGTAGAATATTGTTGGAGAATAGATGGACAATGTTGGATTATAGAGATAGATGATTTATGGATATTGGATTACTGAAAGTTGGATTTTAGGAATACAATATTGGAGGTTGACCTACTGACCTTGAAATTGACAATTCTTGAACATTAATCCATCATACCGTGTCGCCCTAGATAAAACTCTTGTTAATGCAATAGTGTTAACAAGATTCTCTTGATTGAAAAACTTTATGCTTAGTCATGCTTAGGCCAAAAATATTGAATTAGAGGGAATTTAGCCAAATGTTCAAATCTGATTTAATTATGCCTGTGATATTGGTTTACCATAGGACTTTTGCAAATGATTTTCGAAAAGCAAAACAAAATAAAAAATGGTTTGGACTTGGGCAAAATAGATGTTTGGTGGGTGCAGGTTTATGCACGGGCTCAATCCGGGCATGGGTTGAGACCCAGGGGTTCTTTTGGAAAGTTGCCCGAGTCAGTTAAGGACCGGTCTTTGAGCGTATTTTGCTAACTCCTACCGTACTACCACACGTCCAGAGTGGGGAGGATCTGGCTAACTAATTTGCAATGTTTCGCTGTGGTCGTGCCATCCGGTTGCATGGGTGTCTTTTATGACCTACTTTTATATATTCCCACATGGCGCAAGAGGGGGCTTGATCTGGCGGATGGTTTAGTCCAAAGGAGGCGAAACCTTAGCGAGGCGGGACTACGGTGGGATGGCGCTTTGTAAAGGCCTTGTCACGTGTTCTAGACTGCTTATCTAAGGTAGCGAGCAGTGGTATCGACGGATGCCAAACAAACTAGAGAAGTCGTGTCGTTTGGGTAAAGTTGTACACCTCTGCAGAGTGTAAAACTATTCGAATAGCTGTGTCCATGGTCATGGACATGCTAGCAAAGCCACTCTAAGTTAGATTTTGGTTTTGTTTTCAAAAGACCTGTTATATGGTTTTGGATTTCTATCCAATTGGAAAATTGGGCGGGTGCCATGTGATAGGAGGGTATCCTTCACCACTCTTGTGTGAATGTTATCTGACTATAAACCCGAGAATTTAGAAAATAAATTTTTGTTATAGAATATGTCTTGGAACTTAGTACAAGTATTTAAAGAAAAACATCACTTTATGCAAAATAAACCCTATAAGCCATCCTTTGTTATACTCTTATGCATTATAATTTGTTATTGGGTGTAACTTGCGGAGTACATTCATTTGTACTCACCTTGCTTAATAAATTATTGATTAAAGGAAAAGGACTTCGCGACTGTTGAAGATCTCGACGACTAGGCCGCTACCCTAGTCGATTGTCTGTGGCAGATTAGCTGGGCTCTACTACTTTTTTTTCGACTTCCGCTATGTTCATCATTGTTGGCTCGTAAGCCTTTCTGGTAATAAAACTCTATTTATTATATTTAATAAATGGGTGATATGGATTGTTATCATTTTGTTTAACTGTGTACTCTAGCTACTGATCATGGGACTAGAGTGGAATACATAGAGGATTTGGGAGAGTTAATCCCAGGTCCTTACAACAGTAGAACATATTTATGTATTCTTTCTCCAATTTTTTTCCACTGAATTTTTATGGAGTTTTAATGAGGCATGAACATGACAGATGAGTGCCCAAGGGAGAGTGTTAAGAAACTGGGACCAGGCCGGCAGTCCTAGGCCCACATTGGCCTCCTCATCCATCTAGTAGCTTATATAAAGGAGGGGGACCCTCAACCATTGTACACCTTTTACAGAAGAGCAATAAAGAGAAGCCAGAAGTCCCCTCATATCTCTGTGTTCAATCTACTATTCTGTTCTTATGTTCTTGCATTATTCTTACGATTCTGAGTTTGTCTATGAGGTAATCGTTTAGACTGGACTCGCCAACGACGGTTCCTCAACAACAGAGACTCAAGTGCTGATCCTGATGCTCGCCCAAAAAGCTCCTCCGAACGCATGGAGAGGGACCCTCTGTATTGGCGCTCTTAGTGCATAGATGCTATGATGCACGGGAATTAGGAACTTTCGATCGAAAGTAAAGTCTGAGATCAATTGCTACAGTGCTTTCGCTGTATCGATTTCTCAACTATTGCCACAATGATTTGCTACAGTACTACGTTAGAGTACTGTTTACCTAACGTGAAGCACTGTTCACGCAAAGTCCTCTACTTTTACTATAGAGGATCTGGATCCTGAAACCCATACATAGGTAGGTACAAACAGGATCAATTCTCCTGTCACCTCATCACATCCCCAACCAATTGGGCAACACCCCTCCGGTGTGATCAATACTTATTAATTCCATTTCGGTACCGGCCGGAATGGCCAGAACATGCCATACCAGCACTTAAACTGGCACACCGTAGCCTCAATCCCGCACTGGCCTCAATACCGGTCAATACCGGCCATTCCGGCCCATTCCGGCATTTTGGTCATTCCGGTGCTGGTCAAAAATTCAAAATTGATGTGACTACTTCTTTGAATCAGCTCGAAAGGCCGAGTCTAATATTACTCCTTTGGTAAGTGAAATTATACTAGACTAGTATGCTAGACTATGGTAAAATGTATGAAATTATGAACTTATGTTGTATTATTTAACTACGCATTTACCTTTGTATTTATGAAGTAATTGAACTATGTGTTATTTTTATTCTATTATTATGTATTTATAGTGAGATTCCAAGTGAAATTATGTGTGCATATAATTACATATATATTTATAAATAAATAAATATTATTATATTAAAATCCGGAATGGTACGCCGGAATGGAACGGTACCAGCGTATTCCATACTAAGAGGCTAACCGGAATGACATCCGGAATTGAATTGATAATTATGGTATGATCCCAGTGTCTCAGCTTATTAAACTTACCTCGCAGGCTCAAACCATGGGCCACAGACCTTTTTTTTTGTTGAAAGGGTACAACCGTACAAGCACAAACAACGCACTAAACGCACACTCTACTCACACCACACTCACGTCACCACATATGTGTGCGTCTCCTACACACACTGATATTTTTTTACCAAGACACTTGGCCTCGCAGAGCGCGAACACGTGTTTTTCTACTGAATACCCAATCGAACGTGAGTGGACTGGGGTGCATGATGACACCCCTACCAACCGAGCAACCTCAGTTTGAGTTTTTGACTAAAATAACATTGTTGACATACAGAATAGCAAATCTAACCTCCTATACACAACAAAGACAAAAATAGCGTTGTGGAGTCACGACACCTAGCCTCGTCACACCCTAGAAGTTGACAACGCCTCGTCTATGCCCTAGGGATCGGAGCCGTCTTGTCCGTGCCCCCGGGGCGGTCCCTCTTCCTCTAGCATGTGTAGTGCACGGCCGCCAGGTTACATGGTTATAAAATTCTATCTCACCGACACACACAAATACATCTCCAGCCCAAAGTTCACCTGATAAAAAAAGGGGTCTTCTTTCACTGCTTTCTTGGAGCAATTCCACGTGGCAGTCAACTTCTTCAATCCTATTTAGCCACCTCCAATTAACTACATTTTTCTTACGTAATCGGCAGTCTATGTATAAAACCTGGTTAGGGCACGTATAATAGTACAGACAACTGCTGTCTATAGTAACTCTCTATGTCACCTCTAGATAACACTAAAGACAACTCATACAATGATACAGACAGCTGCTGTCTTTTTAGTTGTCTTTATAGAACACATAATCATTTAATGCTTTTCTTGTTTCTGGTGCTATAGTCGACTACAAGATTGTAGACAGTATATTTCTTTCTCTTCATTCTTTTTTATCCACGTCAGTAAAAATCATACGTGACAATGATTATAGATGGCTGACATAAGCCTATTACACGTGCTCTCACGAAACACACCAACGTTCTTTAGTTTATTATCACTGTGACACTGAGATTTTCCAGTTTGGTAGGCCACTATCATGCTTCATCCGTACCAACCTCCATATACTCTTGAACATAATATTTTACATGTTTATAAGCATAAGTATTGTGGTAATTATAATTTTCACGTAAAAGATGCAAAAATATTCGATTCTAGCTTTTATCATACAACTGTGCCACTGCGTGGCACACGCACGCAGGTGACCGAGTTCAAGTGCGGCATCACCGTCGTCGGGTGTACCTTCGACCACCGTGTCTGCGACGCCTACTCCTACACAAAATGTTCCTCGTCGCGTGGGCGGAGGCTGCCCAGGGCAGCTCCGCTAGCCCCATCCTTTCACCGCTCTTCGTCCCTGTCAGCTGCGTGCCGGCAGTGCACCGCCAGCCACGGCGGCCACCGCTTTCAACCGTATTTACCGCATGGCCGCCGCTGACGTCGCCGCGCTGCAGGCCTCGGCTGGGCCCGGGCGCACGAAGCTGGAGACGTTCACAGCCCACATGTGGCAGCTCCACGCTAGGGTGACCTCCCCGCGTCAACGGTTGTGTTGCGTGGGTGTGGTCGCGGACGGGCGCACTCGCCTGTTCCCGGACAGCGCCATGAAGACCTACTTCGGCAACGTGCTGACCATACCATACGGTGTCACATGCACCACCGACCTGCGTCGCTGCGTGACCAGGCCCCTGGGACACGGACGAGGAGGTCCGCCCCAGGGCACGGACGAGCCGGCTCTGGCCTTCAGGGGCTTGTCCGCTGCGCCCCCTAGAGCGCGAACGAGATCAGATGTCGTGTCCTTACGGCTCCACGATGCCATTTATATCTTTGATGCGTGAAAAAGAAGACTAGATTTGCCCATCGTCAATAATATTAATTTAGCAAAAAAACCTCCCTCAGTGTTCTCATGGGTCACGATCCTTGAATAGTGATAGGCTGGTGGCATATCCCTGTCTCTTGTGGCCTCGTTCACTCCCCGACTCCGGTAACGATCATTGTGCCTCACAACATTAATTGCGGTGTTATCCCTTTCAGTTTCGGATCGGGTGCGTCTGGTCCAGATGATAAGAGTCGTGGCGCATAATGACATGGTATTATGGTTAGAAGGCAACTGGCAGTATGGACTATGGACAGTTCGGCCATTCGCAGAAGCTTAGCGTGCCGTTGCATTGAAAGAAAACAGTAAACAACCCTGTTGAAAATATGTTCTAGAGGCAATAATAGAGATGATTATATTTCGTTATATTCATAACATTGGATAATATGTTATTTTGTTCCTAGAATAATATTGTTAATATTTATTATCAAATATGTGACTTGACTGTAAAACTCTATATTTCTGCGATAATTATTCTTAAACGTTCCCTAGTAGGAAACATATGAGAATATATATGAATAGACTAACATATGTATTGATTGATGACTATGCTTCACAGGTATAGATATGGAGATATCAAACCAATAATATGGACACATATTAGAGAACATGATGTTGGATAAGACCCACCTTGAGACACTGTTGAGATTGTTATGATTTCGTGTGTCATGAGTTGGTCTCAAGCAATGATGATGTGTAATCCTTAGACCTGAGATCAGCATGGTTTCCTACATGTGTAATAGCACTCTTAGGGGTTGCCAAACGCTACTCGTAACTGGGTAATTATAAAGGTAGCTTTCGAGTATACTATGAAACGTGCGGAGGGATATGACTGGTCGGATATAAGATTTGCCTCTCCTAACATAACAAGAGAGATGTCTCTGGGCCCCTCGTTGTGATCAGATAAAAAGAGTGCATGGCCATGTCACTATTGGTCGAAGTGTCGATCACATGAAGTTATTCGACACTTGGTCGAGAAAGTATTGAACATTCCATGGATGACAAATTATCTCACCTGGAGTTCATCCAGATGTCGTGAGACAAAGAGAGAATACACAAACAGGTCGTTCAGTTTGACAAGACACGAGCAGGTCGTAGACTGATCGAAACTGGTCGTAGACTGGTTGTATGGAGATATAAGCTAGTCGTAGACTGGTCAGAGCTGGTCGTAGAACTAGTCGAAGCTAGCCGAAAACTGGTCGTATGGAGATACGAGCAGTTTGTATACTGGTCAAACGTAATCACCAACTGGTCGTAAAGAGTTACAAACTGGTCGTAATTAAGTACTAACTGGTCGTAACTAAGTATGAACTGGTCGTGACTAAGTATAAGCTGGTCGTAAGTGATAAGGATCTGGTTTTAGATCATATTGCATTAAGGTTCGTCTGATATATTCTATGTGTATTCATCAATCGTTATGTGCTGCTAGGTACCGCTGACGAGTCGTGGTCGAAAAAGAGTTTCCGAGTCACAACCAATTACACATGAACCTATAGGATCACACACTTAAAAGGCTATGATTTGATTTGAATGATGATCTGAATTCTTGTAGGCCATGAGTTCTTGATGGGCCTCAAGTTCAAGACTCATTACGGATGCCTATATATAGAGAGACGGTGGTATAGGGAAAGATAATCCTTTTTGAGGAATTTCTAGAACCCTAATAGCCACGCCTTCCTAAACCACACCGTAGGCACTAGCATTCCAGCGTGTGGTGTCCCTGCCCCGTACGTGTGGATACCTTACAGGTGTTGTTGCAAAGCATTAGCACTAGGACGATCCGCAACTCGTGACGATCATCAGAGCATGAGGAGTTGACGTGCGGCAAGTACGACTACGACTGCATCAACTCGTTACATTGACTCTACTTTCGTTACGAGTCGGTATGTCTAGTGGTGATCTTGTGATCTATTATTAGCGAAAGCTCTTTGGTTGTGCCGTAAAATTTTTGTGTTGAGCTATCTAGCCTACTGGTAACGCAACAGAGAGAGGTGTTACAACAATGCGGTGCTTAGCTCAAGCTACCCGCCAACTTAAGAACTCCGAAGATACATTTCAAGCATTCTAAGCATTTTACCTGCAATATTTAAACTGAGGATATGAGAAGAAATCATCAACTGTACTACATTCATGTGATATATTTCAAGCCATAATAATTACGTGGGCTAAAGAATCCAGTTTTAAGGGAAATCGAGGAACATGGCCCTCTTTGGTCCTAATAATCCTCCGCCACAACCCTAGAGTTTTTGGTTTAATTAATACTGTTTTGCGACGAAATAACAAAACTAAACCTCTTCGGAGCAAAAGTACAAAAATGGCCTGCCACGTGCCGGTGGTAACTACACGTGCCACGTGCAGGGGATCTGTGCAGTGGATGCACGGCAAGGGATATATGTCGTCTACCAGCGTCTCCGTGATGTTATTTTTGTCAATTCGTTCGTAAAACTATTTTTACTATTCTAACAGGAACAATGACATTTAAACCAGAAACTCACAAACCTACCGATGATCTTAAATACGCTGCGCACACTGATATCGTAAAACCAACTCTACAATGGAAGTTTGGTGACTTCAGTGACACGATTTTTTTTTAAAAAAGTATTATTTTAAAAGATATTTACAAAAATAAATAGCCGTCCCAAAAAATTACAAAAATAACTCCCTATCGCTAGTTCAACTAGCGACAGTTGACCCTCTGTCGCCGGTTCAGCTACCTATCACCAGTTCAACTGGCGACAAGAAGTGAACAGTCTTACTGTCGTCAGTTGAACTAGTGATAGGATGCCATTTATAAAATCCCCAAAAAATTCCTCCAAAACTTATTTTAATTCCAGAAAAAAAACAAAAGAGAGGAGGAGAGGGAGAGAAGAAAGGTAGCAAAGCTCTGCTAGTTCGTTGCGGAGGAGAGAGATTTGACAGATCATCAGATCCGGTCGGCCGGCCATCATGCACGTGTGTGTGTGTGTGTATATATATATTGCAACTTTGTATATTATGTCAAATTATGTAGAATTAAGTAGAATAACGCGTAGAATTTAGTAGATTAGATAATTGTAGTCAAATTATATACTACATTATTTGAGTTGTGTATAGTGTAATTCGTCGTACACATGTTATGAATGTTACAGCAGTTGAACGATTTAGGATAAATCAGCAGAAAGGATAAATCGGCAGAAATAGGAAGACGCATATTAGAAATATGTAAAAAAATAATCCTAGCTTTATTTAGCTTCCCATTTGTGCGTGGTAATTATATTGTTAATGTCGAAAATTAATTTTAAACTACGAAACTAGGAAAATAGGAAGAACTTTATTTATTGTTTATATTTGCACTTGGAAAATATTTAAAAATATCCTCTAAATTGGAAGACCCTATTACAAATCTGTTTAAATTGTTTAGTAGCCTGAATTTGGTTTACATTTTGTGTGGTAATTATTTTGTTAATGCTGAAAGTTATTTTTAAAGTAGGAATTTTGGTTTTCGTATATATTTTGTAGTGTTTCAATGCATGCACTTAATTTATAGGTATGGCGGATGCATGCCACTGCGAGTTGCTTGACCCGGTGATTGACGTGTATCACCGTAGCCGCCTCAGTACCATGCTCCTCCCGGAGGGCAAGGCACCGATTGAGCTTGGCGCGTTGCGGTTGCGCACGCCCATCAGGGCATGGAGGCTGCACTCAGACTGGGTTCTGAGGTACGTGCAGTTCTGACCTTCATGCAGTCAATCGTGGTTTGATTACTTTGTGTGCAGTTACGTTTGTTCTTAATCGTTTCGACGCAGGTTGAGAGCGGCAGGCCTCCTTCTACTAGCGAGGATGGTGGAGACGACGAGGGAGGATGACCAAGACCGTAGTCCTGGTCATATGTCTAAGCGTTTTCCATACAACCGGGCCTTGCTAACGGTGCTGGTTGACCGCTAAAAGCTAGAGACGTACACGTTCCACTTTTCGTGCGGGGAGATGGTGCCGACCCTTCAGGATGTCTCCTTCTTGACTGGGTTACCCTGCACTGGCTTTCCTATGGCGGTGTACGACATCCCGGCCATGTGGCGCACGGACCTCTTAGCTAGGTTCCACAATGTGCTGTCGCCGGGAACCAAGTACACGGAGTTCAACAGCTCGCATGGGCCGACATTGAGGTGGATCTGCAAGTTCTATGTAAGTCTTTGTAACTATTGTCCTCTCACATCAATTCATATGTGAACCTTGCTGACGTGTATATGTCTTCTTGTATCCCGAGCGTATGGCGGAGAACGTAGGGGACGACATTGTTAGGAGGCACTTCGAGGCCTACCTGCTGCAGCTGTTTGGGGGGGGGGGTCATGTTACTTGGGGTCCCATGGCGACAGCGTCGACAAGCACTATGTCCGGTACACACATGAGCTAGCGGACTTGTCGGTAGACGAGATCCAGCCCTACGTCTGGGGTTCGGCCGTACTGTGTGTGATGTACCGCGCACTGTGCGATGCGTGCCACCGTGTCCAGGATAGCTCCATCCTCTTTTGATTTCCACTACTTCTGCAGCTGTGGTCCTTCGAGCGCTTCTAGGTCGGACGACCACAACTGGACTTGGGAGCGTACGCGGTTAGCTTTTATGCCCAGGACGACGACGTGGGCCGGCCGACCATGGGCACAGTGTGGTGCCGCCGACTAGTTAGTTTCATGATCATATATTATTTTTCGTATTGTAATCACAAATTCGTGTGCTAAGTTTGCGGTATTCTATTGCACAGGTCACCTACATGCCGATCACTTCGCAGGGGTCCTACCCGAAGTACGTTGCGATGTTCGATCAGCTGACCGATGACCGCGTCATCTGGACACCGTAAACTCAGGAGAGGGTGAACGCGCACACACCCGAAGGACTGTCGAGCCTGTGCACGCGAGAATATGTGCATCGGTACACGCGGAGGGCCTTGGTGCATGATGTCTTCATGGAGGAGTACCAGGTGCAGCGGGTCATGCACCAGTTCGGTCTGCGACAGGAGGTCCTAACCCCTTAGAGGGGACATGGGTGTCGGCGCATGTCCATGCGTAAGTTCATGCTTTACTTCTTTCGTACAATGTGCGTTATGTGCCGACCAAATAATTGTCTTGCTGTCCACAGGTACACTAGAAGGGGAGTACGTGGCACGATGTCCTGGTTGGACAAGATGTCCTCTTGGGTTGAGGCTTCGAGTGGTGCGTACGACGACCTCAACCAGTGTACAGATGCTGCCTATGACCCCAAGACATACGAGGAGTACATGGAGTGGTACGCTAGTCGGACGAGGCTTCGTTGCATCCGGGTCGTGGTCGATCCACCACGACACGAGGCTGCGACATCTGACACATACCCCACCCAATCGGACTTCGCTTTCCACCGCTCCGTATGTATTCAACGGTCCTTAATTCATATTTAATTTGCCAGATTTAGGTTTACAACTTGTTCATTACTTGCGCAAGTGGATTGATCTAGAGATCCACCCACACGACTAATGGACTCTCGACTGCGAGGAGTGGGATGCCAATAGGGACCGCGAGAGGAGGGAGGAGGAGCACCGCACCAAAGATCACAACCAACGTATCCAGCGGGAGACACAGGCCCATCTCGAGGCGTGCAGGCACCGGGAGCGCGAGGCTCGCGAGAAGGAGTGCGAGAAAAAGAGGGAAATAGCGGCCGAGGCCAAGGCGGCAGGTGAGGAGTACAACACCGAGTTCACAAGGAAGGGCAAATGGCCCCGGTCCGCATAGTAGTCCGACCCTCTTCGTCCATATGTCCCATGTATTTCTAATTCCCTAAAGGCATGCGTGTAACATCCTTGGTTCGTTAGCCTGCGTGCCATGTAACCCCTCTTGTCGGATCAACTGTCGTGTTATTATCGTTGCGCCATTTCTCTAATATTGTGCACCGTGTGTGAATTCTCTAACACATCGCAATATAATTTACCTTCCTACTTATGAATCATTAATATCTCAATCGTCCTCACAAAATTCTCTAACGCATCGCAATATAACTTACCTTCTAGCTGGCGCATCGCTAATATATTTCGTACCGTTCAGAATCTACGAAAATCACAAACACACCAACCAGCATAGGGTCCTCTTGCTATTTCAACTGGCGATATCTCCCTGTCGCCTGTTGAAATGGCAACAGGTAGCGATTGCCAGTTGAAACGACGACATGTAACAGTCACCAGTTCAAATGGCGACAGGGAAGTGTGACTCTATAAAGACCTCTTGAAACCCTAAAATTTGGCACAGGACTAACTTTTATTCAGAAAAAAGAGAAGGAGAGAAGAGGGAGGAGTAGAGGGGAGGAGAGAAGCTAGCGAAGCGCTGCCCGTCCGGTTGCCCACCTCTGGGGTAATTGTTTTAACCAAATGGATTACATAGTTTTAGATGTACGGTTACGTTGTGCAGTACATTTTACATAATACTTTTCAATGGGTAGTCTAGTTTTAGATATGTGGTTAATCATGAAAATGTGCGTCAAATATGTCCGACATCACCAATTTCAAAATTTACTATGGTCAAGGGACTATTATGGAGAGTCCCGAGGGGATTGATTTGCGTTATTTCCAATCGACGACCGTGCCCCTACCAAGACTAGAGCAGCGTACATGGGGCGCTGTGATGCGGTGGTTGTTCCACACATTCCAAGTGGACCATGATGTGTACGATCTAAGATTGAGTTGCCTTGCCCCGCGGGTAGCACAACCCACGTATTGGAAGTTAGTGCAGCTGAAGGGAACAAATTCATGGCAGTCATATGCACGCACGGTGAGGGAGGGGGTGGAAATTGGTCCTTCTGGCCCAGGCATATGCCAAACCTACTCCTCCATCTGTGGCTGAACAAGAAGGAGGGCTAACACCGAAGAAGAAGTTAGGGACTCCAGCCACAGCGCGGCACACACAATGGTTGAAGCTCCCGGAGTTGCTGATGCTGTCGATGAAGACCCTGCGGAAGTTGCTCCTTCGATTAGGCAAGCTAGTGGTCTTGCTAACGAGGGTAAGGAGGTGGAAGCCGTAGTGCAAAGAATGGATCTCAAAGACCGGGACTACATGACATTGTCTGAAGATGAAGGTTCCGACGACGAGGATGATGTGGAACAACAGGTGGTTCCATCCGAGTGGAACACATACGAGTTTAGCAACCTCGTCGTCAACGAAGGTTAGGCAAGGAGCTTTGTACAAATGCAAGGAGGCCGTGCAAGAGGCGGTTAAATTCTGGGCCTTGTCGTTGCGGCGCACATTCACAATCGTCAAGTCTACCCCAGGATGCTACGACGTGAAGTGCGGCATAGAGAAATGCCCTTGGCGAGTACATGCATTTCAACCTAAGTGGGACACCTACTAGAAGTGTCTATAGTGGTCCCTCACACATGCGTCATTTCTGAGTCAGTGCTGTCCCACCGAAACCTGTCATCCTGGGGAACCTGTTCAAGTGGCTATGCAACCAGAACCAGCAGCAGAAGTTCGAAGCACTCTGTAACATTTTGGATGAGTGGACCAAGACGCACAAAAGGGAGGCGGCGAGAAAGGCCGCCCCAAGCGCTGATCAGGCCCCCGAAGCATTGCCACAGCTACCTACAGATGCTCTCAGATTGACGAGGAGGACGGGGGCACAGGTGAAATACTTCTCAGGCTGGATTGAGCACGAGCCCAAGGAGAAGTGGTCGTTGCTACATGACAGGGGTGGTACTCGATATGGTCTCATGACAACCAATCTAGCCGAGGTGTACAATTGGGTCATACACGGCGCAAGGTGCCTCCATTTGGTTGGTATTGTGGAGGCCATTCTGTGCGGTACGACGAACTACTTTGTTGACAGAAGCAACAACGCGTCACTCGTCATGGCAAATGATAGAGTACTCTACTCCACCATGATCACCAAGTACATGGAGGAGAAGAGCAAGAAGGGTGAGATGCATCGGGCATTCATGATAGGCACAAGGGAGCTTCACTTCAAGATAATGTGTAGGGATAAAGGACGCCGCATGACGAACCGCAAGAGGCTCACCCACGAGTGCACGCTATGCCGCGATAGTTGCATATGCACTTGCAACAAGTCCCTTATTCTGCATAGGCCCTGCTCCCATGTCATGGCCACATGTTCGACGGTGGCGCAGCATCCTGGCCAGTACCCCTTTGACTATTTCACCAAGGAGGTGGTGATGCAGACCTGGAGTGGGGAGATGTATGGTTACGCTGTGGTTGGCCATCTCACTGGCCATCCAACCTGGGAGCAACTAATCTGGGCCACGGACATTAATTGATTCAAGGGAAAGGTTGCTCGATGACAGGTATGGCGCATCAGGAACGACATGGACGAAGCAGAAGTTGAACGTCGTACGAAGAATTGATCCATTTGCAGGGAGTCTGGGCACACTTTCAAGAAATGGCCCACGGGAAATCCTCAGGACGAAGGAGACATCGGCACTCCGGATGTCGCCGCGGGGACCTCATCTGGTCGCCCGACTAGAGGCAGTCTACATGGGGGATGTTGATGTCGCAACCACGAGGATGCACGGACAGTAGTAATATGATATTGCCAATGTTCTAAATTTTCATTTTGATATGAAACAAATTAAGTATTATGACGTTTTGCTTAATGTTATGTAATATCAGTGTGATTTGTCATAGTTTTGATAGTAATGACAAATTCACATTTGTTTTCTTACATAATATGTAGTGTATGTACATGACCAATGTTATGAAAGAGGTCATTTCTCCAAAGTTCTCCACCGTGTATAAATTCCTAGGTGCATCGCAATATCATTTACCTTCCTACTTACAAATCATTGACACCTCAATCGTTCAAACAAAATTCTTCAGAAATTCACAGCACTAGAACAACATACGACGATCACAAAATGTTATTACGAGTCTAACATATTTTGTACTGTTGAAAATCTATAAAAATCACAAACAGACCAATCAATCTAGGGTTTTAGGTAGCTGTCGCCATTTCAACTAGCGACTGGTAGCTATCGTTAGTTGAACTGGAGACAAGTACCTAGACCAGCAACAGGGGGCAAGAGGGTCCTTGTCACAAGTTCAACTGGCGACAAGTGCCTGTCGCCAATTAAACTGGCAACTGGGGGTCATTTTTGTAATTTTTTGGGGCGGCAATTTATTTTTGTACATATCTTTTCAAATAATATTATTTAACAAAATTCTCAGTAACACATACAAGTAGTAGGATTTTATCATGTTGCAAATATCTAACGGCGTCATATCACGGACAAGAACAGCTACGCTACAGCTTATCCATTGATGACTTGTGGAGTAATTGGCAGTATTATCAAGTTTTCGTCGCGTATTTACGGATTTGGTCAGGAACAATTTTTTTTTTGTTGCAAAAATAGCCTCTATTCGCACGGCCGCCACGTCGCTGTCACACGGCTGACACGTGTTTTTTCTTTTAAAAAACACTTGCCGGAGTTTTTTATTTTTTTTATTTTAAAAAAACATTCACCGCGACGATCGCCGTCTTGTAAATAAGATAGCGGAATGCCTTTGCAAACCACCGTCGATAGCCACTGTAGAAATTTTTTCCTTTTCCTTTTTTTTTGTAAAAAACATTTAAATATATCTTTTATAAAATTTTAAATATATCGAATTAGCTCCAAAAATTATAATTTTTTTGTGGAGCCTCTGACACAGTGTACTTACTTTTATAATTTGTTTAAAATTTTATCAGTTACGAATGTTTCTAAAAATTCCTACAAATAATATACTTAAATGAATTTTTGAGACAAATTCAGAACGGATAAAATTTTAACAAAATTATGCAAGTAAGTACATTGTGTTATGAGGCTTTACAAAAACTTTCATAATTTTTGGAGCTTATTTAATATATTTAAAAATTCATACAAAAAATATATTTAAATGATGTTTTTAAAAAGAAAAAAAATTGCTACAGTAGCAGTTGCATAGCGGCCGTGCGACGAGTGTTTTTTTAGAAAAAAAATAAAAAAATTTCGGCAAGAAACACGTGGCGACCGGTGGCACGTTGCCGTACAGCAACGCCACGTGGTGCCCGAGGAAAGGCGTATGCGGCGATTTTTGTAAAAAAAAAAATTCGAGGATGCCGTGCGGCAACGCCACGTGGCGCCCGATGAAGGGCGTATGCGGCTATTTTTTTAAATTTTTTTTTTGAAGATGGCTAGTTTTGTAAATACGAGTTTAAAAGATGACAATACCGCAAAAATTTCTGACTTGTGTAGCTAATAATTAGTCAGCTACTAGCCAACTACGTCCCACAGAGAGATTCAATTGAAGCGTCACAATTCAGAAGACGAGGAATTGAAGAAAGCCATGGGCTCCAGTGAAGGCGCAGAGCAGCAGTTGATGGAGATCACCAAGGTCGACCTCCGCGGGCTGGAACTCGGCGGGCCGGGGTGGGAGGAAGCCCGGGCCGCGGTGACCGCGTCCATGGTGGCGCACGGCTGCGTCGTCGTCGCGCACGAGGCGCTCGGCCCGGAGCTCCGTCAGGCGCTGTTCGGCCGCGCCGTGCCGGAGATGTTCGCGCTCCCGGTCGAGGCCAAGCAGCGGAACGTCTCCACCGTGGGGGGGCCGTTCAGGGGCTACATCTCGAACCTCCCCGGCATGGCCTGGGAAAGCCTGCGCGTCAGAGAGGCCACCGACGCCGGCCGCGTCCGCGACTTCGCCAACCTCCTCTGGCCGCAGGGCAACCCCGCCTTCTGGTAATTAAGACCACCAATTCTCGACCATTTCTTACCATCACTGCGCTATTGTTATGTGTACTAGCTTGATTCTTGACATGGAGCTTTCTCATGGTATCCGTCCATCGACACAGTTCTTTTATGCGTACTATCTTGATTCTTGACATGGAGCTTTCTCATGGTATCCATCCAGCGACACAGTTGTGTCGTTTGCTAAGAACATGCTTAAACTGGAGCGGACAGTGGAGAAGATGGTCCTGGAGGGCCTCGGCGTCCAGGAGGAGCACATCGACGCGCACCTCGACGGCCTCAATTACGGCATCCGGCTGTCGCGCTACGGTGTACCGCCGGACACGGAGACCAGCCTGTCCATGCCGGCGCACCGCGACGACACCATGATCACCACGATCGTGCAGCACGAGGTGGAAGGCCTTGAGGTGCAGGCCAAGGACGGCAGCTGGCTCGCCATGCCACCTGAGCCGGACACGTTCACCTTCGTGGCCGGCGAGCTGTTCACAGTAATTAAGAGTCACACCCTTACTTTCCATTGTTGATCCAATGCACGCGTGCGGCGCGTCTCTCCGCTCTCCAGTCCTCACGACGCATTAATGCCACCGTCGCAGGTCGTGACCAATGGAAGGGTGCCGCCGTGCCTCCACCGTGTTATTACGCCGAGCAACCGCGAGCGCTTCGCGGTGCTTTTCCTCTCCAGGCCGAAGGACTGCGCCGTGTTGAGCGCGATGGACGAGCTCGTCGACGGAGACCACCCTCTAATGTACAATCCCTGCAAGAACGACGAATACATCATGTTCCGTCACTCGGAGGAAGGGCGCAAATTCAGCGAGCCATTGAAGGCTTTCTGCGGTGTCCACAAGGATGAATGAATTCACGGAATGATCATTTGATCACAGTTCGCGAGTCAGATTACAAATCCATTCTAAAGTCGCCGTTGCTACTGAATTACTCGAATAGCTAGCTCCATGTCTTTCCCGATTCCTATAATAAATCTTGTTTGTGCGCAATATTGTGGCAATGTAGGGAATGCTCTTTAAAAGAAATTATGGAGGATTTACCGCTATGTATGGGTGTATTTGAGAATTTTCTGTCTCGGTGTCTCACTGACACGTGGATCATGGAGCTACATGTCAGTGACATATATATAGATAAATGCTCAAATGAATTTATCTCATAATGGCAAATCCTTAAATCCAATCTCCTCTCGTGCAAATGCTCAATTGGGTGAAAATATGCAAATAAAAGCTAGATTTTGTCTTTTAACAATAACATCAAATGGCCGAAATAGATAAACTATAATTAGGGTCCACTAAAAGCTAGATTTTATCTTTTTTATTATATAACTAGCATAATTTTCCGCGCAATTGTGCGACTAGATATTGCCACATATTATGTTTGTTATATAACTCTAATAACTTTCGAAAAATATAGTTGTATTTGCTATAAAATTATAACATTTGTAATATCTATACATATTTAATCTACACCATTATAATCAGACCTCGCCAAAATAAGTGGTGTAAATATTCTCGTTTTCTCTCGGTTAATTAAAGAATTTCTGGGATTTTTTTTATTTAAGTACATATTTAAACTACAACATTATAATTAGGCCCCACCAAAATAAGTGGTGTATATCTTGTCTTTTCTCTCTCGATTAATCAGAGAATTTCTGCATTTTTCTGATTTAAGGTTATTGTGAGATTTTTTAGACCTCGAAAGCAAATGAGGTTTCTTAAATATTACTAGTTGTTGGTAATATATAAGGGCCTATTTGGTAGGGCTTCGCTTCTTATTTTTCAGCTCTCAACTCCTGATTCTCAGAGGATCCGCCCCGTTGAGAATCTGGAGCTGGATAATGAAAGTGTTTGGTAGAAGGCCGACTCTGAAAACTCCGAAAGTTGAGATTTGAGGTAAAAAGACCATGTTACCCCTATTTTTAACACCTGAGTCTATTTGTATCACACTCTTTTTTATTTGTACAAAACTTTTTTTTATTTGTACACAAAATTCGGATATTTCTTTATAATTTTCCTAGGATTGATTCTATTTGAATGTGAAACCCTATTCAGATACACCAGTTCATGTTCAAAACATTATCCTTTCAGATACAAATACTCGAAGATCGACACTAGTACTCATAGATCACATGGCTACAAAAAAGTATTAGCATTCATCCCAAAATGATCAGGTGCTTGATTATTGCTGAGTTGGCTCATTCATCCATCAATTACAAGAACAAAGCCACGAGTTCATCTCACAATTGATACAAGAATTCGTCTCACAATTGATACAGAAGCACACATATTCATTCAGTTAACTACATTCTTACAAATCAACTATGATATCTCATTCAAATGAGCTACACGCTTCACTTGGTCTTGCATATTACAGTCTCAATCCATGCACAAGCACAAACCATATACACTACTGTTGGCACCATGAAGCATATCTATCCTGAGTCTTTTAGGAACACCATTGTTGTCCTATCAACATGCAAACACACCTTGTCAACAAACATACATGTCTAATAGTGAAAATTCAGCACGGTAGTGAGCTCACCATTACAAATTTGTTCATCCATCGAGGAGCATAGAATTTATTGACTGCTAGAGCATTATATCCATACATCAGTGGTGAAATCCAATAACCCTAGATCCACCAGTTTGGGATGAATGCTATTAACAGTGGAGGGGTAGTAGCAGCATCTCTACCTCTTGATAGATGTAACATCCCAATTTTCGGGCCTTTTAAAAAAAATTAAAATAAGAATGACCATTTGATTTTTATTGGATTGTTAAAGCTTAAATTGAAACTTCCAAAAATAAAAACATTTTAAATAATTAAATCAAACTTTAAATAAATTCAAAATGAGTTTATTGGAATTTCCACAATTCTTTTACTATTTCCTTGGAGTTCAATTTAAATTATTTCCTTTTATATTTTTCCCAAAAAAATTTCTCGGTTGTAAAATTTAATTTAAATTAATTATTTTAAAAGCGAGGATTTATTTTGGAGTTTTTGCATTTGATTGAATTTATTAAAGCGTACGTTGAATTTCAAGAGAAAAACATTTTAAATAATTAAAATAAACTTCAAATAAATCTAAAAGTATTTTATTTGGTCTATTCAAGTTCCAAAGTATTTTATAAAATTTTATTGAAATTTTTAGATTTATTTTGATTTTTCGGATTTTCTTTCTTTCTTTTATTTTCTCTCTCTTCCTTGTTTCATGTTCTTTGGTCATCTTCCCGATTGCTGCCTTTTGCTCCTTCTCTCCTCCCGTCAGCACGTCGTGTGCACGTTGCTCCACCTGCAGCCCCATCCCATGCCCTGGCCTCCCATCCCGCATGCCACCTCCCGTACCTCGTGCCCTCACCATAATGCCGCCATGCCCTGCTGCACGTTGCCCCTCCTTTTCCCCCATGCTACTGCGCTATTGCGCTTGCTGCCATTGCCAGCACTCCCATGCAGCTCCCTCTCCCCTCCTCCTCTATATAAACCAGGAGCTCCTCCCCTCCTCCCTTCTTGCCCTCCTTCCCTGTCCCTCCCTCTCTTCTTCCTCCCCCCAACTCCACCGAAGCCTCTTCAGCAGCAGCAAACTCCATTTTTATTCTCCAGTCCAACTGTGAGCCGCCCTCCCTCTAGTTCCCTCTCCCGTCATCCATTCTCCGCGTCAACCGCATCACAGTGAGCCCCTCGGCTTCCTCCTCCACCCCTCCGAATTCACCCTTCTCTCTCGCTTTCTTTTCTCTGCAATCGAAGTTTTTCCGCCGCCGGCCAAAGCCCCGTCTTCCTCGCATTCCACCGCCGTCGTTGATCTCCCGACGGCATCATCTACACCATTGGATTTTCCTTACGACATTATACGCCATGCTCCCCGTGCCTTCGTCGGCGCATCACCGGAGCACCGTCGCTTCCTTGTGCCGGAAACTCCCCGACACCGTTTTGCGCGCTGCCGCCGCGCCAGACCTCCGTCGGTGATGCCACCACCACCATTGGGTCTGTCTAGCTCCCAGGATTCCATTTTGCTAGTTCTCCGGCTCCTCCTCCCTTTCCCTCGCCGGTGCCATCATTTTTGCCCGAGCCTGCACTGTTCATGTCTGCATTTTCTCTCTCCACTGATTTTCTATATTTCATACGAAATCCGATTCGGTCGATTCTTGGTTTTAAATTCTTATAAATTCAGCCTCTTTCTATTGCTACTAATTTTGTAATTTTTGGATTTTGTTTGGATTTGTTGTATTTATTTGGCTCTTTTCGCACGTGTAGATTCCGGCTTCCCTGAGGAATTCTTGGAACCGTCTGCCGAAGCATAACAAGCCTTCAACGGAGGCAAGTTGTAGACCTTTGATCTTGTTGAACCCATTTTATAAAATTAAATTGTTTTATATCAATATGCATTGCTAGTTTTATAATAATAGTTTTGGGAATAGTTAAATACCTACTTGATAGTATGACTCCTTGAATAATTGTGAATGATATGTTGACATGTACCCTTGGACACCATAGATTGGGTAATTTTAGTTGTACAATATTGTAATACCAACATGAGTGCGTATTATGCTTAGTCATGCTTTAGTTATGCAATGGTCTCACGATCACATGATTCAATGATGGTAAATTTGACTTAATGATATATGGAATTATGGTGCGATACCATTGTTGTGCAACTATGGTGCGAGGTCACACTTGTGTCAATTGTGGTGCGATGCCGCTGATATTAAAATTTGTTGTGCCATGGCAAGGGTTGTCATTTGGCCGGGTTGAACGAAAATGATTTATGCCTGGGTGAATGGTCGGATAGTAAAGGAGGAATGCACGAAGTACATTGCGCAAAGCAAAGTGCGCGAAGCAAAGTGTGCAGAGTACATGGGTTGAGGTAGTCTCGCTTGAGCAACCACTAAGGACTTAACTTTGTGCGCCATTGATTTAGGCCATAGCATACAACCACAAGTCTATTTATGGGGTGGACCTGGCCGACTAATTAGCAATATTTTGGTTCGGTTCTGTTAAGGGTTGATAAGCGGCGCAAGAGGGGGTCCAGAATGGCGAAACCTTAGCGAGCAGAACTGAGTCAAAACAGAACTTTGTAAAAGCCTTGCGTTAGTCTCTCCTTGATTCACATGTCTAAGGAAACGTGTGTTTTTATCAAGATGATTATCTCTTGTGGGTCAAGCTGTATAACCTCGGCAGCGTGTTAAAAACTATTCGAATAGCCGTGTCCCCGGTTATGGACAATACCTGGTGATTTCACACGAGGGGTAGATTTTCATAAAAATGCTGGAATGGTTTGGTTGGGAAGTGATCATGAGATCAAGAGAGTTAGTTATCCTAACAAGGAGAACATGGCTTTGGTGACTGATCCTATTAAAAGAACTTCTGATGATTCTTCTGAGTCTTCCTCTGGATTTTCACTTGCCTAATTATCTGCAATCCATGAAGAGGAACTTGAGAGTATTCCTGAGGCTGAGTTAGCCGTTCTAGCCAAAAAATTCACACAGGCCTATAACAATGTGAGAAACAAGAAGAGAGGTGGCCCTATGACATGCTATGAGTGTGGAGAGCTCTACCATATCCGGGCGAACTGCCCCAAGCTAAAAGGGAAGGGCAACCACAAGGAGGAGAAGGCAGCTTGGAGAAAGCCTTAAGGGAACAAATCCAAGTTTGATGCTGCTAAGTTCCTAAAGGCCGCTCACTGGGTCCTTGCCACTTAGACTCCGAGAGCGAGGAGGACAAGGAGGAGGAGCTCCCTCAAGACAAGAAGAAAGGGAAGGCAAAAGACTTCACTGGCATGTGCTTCATGGCCAACTCTATCAACATTGATGACATCGATGAGGTACCTCCATCATATGAAGTCCTCTTTGCTAGATGTGATACCATCTTTGAGCAACTTCTTAGCCAGGATAAGGCGTTAGAGTTCACCATGGCTAGGAATAAGGACTTAGAATCACAAGTTGATAATCTCACACTAGAACTTGTGAATGCTAAGAATCTTGATGCTGATGAATGTTCATCCTGCCATGCTTTACACTCTGAACTTGCTAAATTACAAAATACTCATGATGTTGCCTTGCACAACTAGAAAATGCTAGGACTGAGTTTATTGAAGTTAAATCTACTCCATGTGAAAAATGCTTAGAATCTAGGAAGTTGGTCGCTTCTGATAAGGATGGGTCTAGCACTTGGTCTTTCTGCTTAGAATGTGAACATGAAGTAAAAGATATATTAGAAGCAGTTAGAGCTAAGTATGCCAAGCTTAAAGACAAAATTGATTCTGCTCCTTGTGCTTCATGTGAAGCCCTTAAGATTGAAGTTGCTATTCATAAGGAGAAGCATGCTAGAGCCATCAAGGCCAAAACTTGTGAATCATGTTTTAACCTTGGAAAAGATAATGCTTATCTTAAGGATACATTAGAAAAATTCTCTAAGGGTAAGAAACAGTTAAACATGATTCTTGACAATTCAAAAACTCCTTATAAGAAGTAAGGGTTGGGATACAACTTTACCCAAGACAAGTCCAAGCCAAATGTTATTCAAGTCTTGGAAAATGGCTTAGTTGAGTTCAAAACCCAACCTGCAAAAACCATTTTCAAATCTGTAAGTTTTGCCCAACCATCTTTTGAGCCAAAAGGTGCTTCTTCTAGTGGTACCAAGTACCATTGCACCTATTGCAAGAAGGATGGTCATTTTCTTGAGTTCTGTTGGTGTAGGTTGAAAAATACTAGGAGAAATCTTGCTATAATTTTATCTCATCAACCTAGAGCTTTCATGAGATATGGTCACCTAGAAAAAAAAGAAACCTGGACTAGGGTTTGTTTCACAAGCTCATCATCATCATATTCCTAGACAGGATGCATCTCATGTTCGTATAACCGTTTCTCATGATAGAACCTCAAGTAGGATCAAGGATAGCAATTCTGCTTTGTATACTACTTGCAGACGTGTGTCTCAGTACTAGGTTCCCAAGTCATGTTTAACTAACCCCAGTATTGAGACACATCGATCTTTTGTGCCTTGATTTTCAGGATCGCAGTGGAAGGGGGAAGAACACATGGTTCGTCGACCCCGGCTGTTCACATCACATGACCGGACATTCAAGATAGTTCACCTCCTTCACACGGTCGACGGATGATGACTTCATCACCTTTAGAGATGATACACAAGGACGAATTGAAGGAATAGGATCGATTAGGGTGAACGACAAATTCATCCTGAAGGACGTCGCACTTGTGGACAAGCTAGGGTACAACTTGCTTTCTATCTTGCAGCTTCTTGATGATGGCTATGAGACTAGATTTAAGAAAAATGCTTGTTATGTGCTTGATTCAACTGATGAGCTTGTTTTTGGGATTTCTAGAGTTGGTAGGATCTTTGGAGCTGACTTTTTTGAATCTCTTACTAGATCTCTCAAGTGTTTAATTGCATCTTCTTCTGAGTTCTGGCTTTGGCACCGTCGTTTGGGGCACATTGGTTTTGATCATCTGACGCGAGTTAGTAGCCTTAATCTCATGAGAGGTTTGCCCAAACTCAAAGCCATCAAGGATGCTGTATGTGCGCCCTGTAGGCATGGCAAGCAAGTTGCCGCCTCACACCCTTCATTGACTATGGTCATGACTGACGGACCAGGGCAGTTGCTTCACATGGATACTGTTGGTCCTGCTAGGGTTCGGTCAGTCGGTGGCAAATGGTATATTCTTGTCATAGTTGATGATTTTTCAAGATACTATTGGGTGTTTTTTCTTGCTTTGAAGGATGAAGTTTTTGATCATTTTCATAATTTGTGCTTCGCTTGGCTTCTGAACTCCTCGGTGCCCTGAGAGCGATTCGTCGTGACAATGGCACGGAGTTCAAGAATGCCTCATTTGCCTCTTTCTGTGCTGAGCATGGTATTGAGTATCAGTTCTCTTCTCCACATGCTCCCCAACAAAATGGCATGGTGGAAAGGAAGAACATAACCTTAGTCGAGATGGCTAGGACGATGCTAGATGAGTATAGCACTCCGAGGAGGTTCTGGGCTGAAGCTATTGCTACAGCTTGTCATATTGCCAATCGTGTCTTCTTGAGACCGTCTTTGGGTAAGACATCTTATGAGCTTCAGTTTGATGGAAAACCCTCTATATCTCATTTTTGAGTTTTTGGAGCCACGTGTTTCATTCTCAAGACAGGAAACCTAGATAAATTTGAGTCCAGAACTTCTAATGGTTTATTTCTGGGTTATCCTGCACATTCGAGGGGTTTTCAGGTTTTTAATGTTGAGACTAACATTTTTCAGGAGACATGTAATGTCACCTTTGATGAGACTAGCCCTAGAGCTAGATCAGATGTTTCAGGTGACAAACAGGCGACAGAGAGCATCTTTATAGAGGAAGATGGTGATGAAGTCGATGATGCTTTTCCACCTGTTGTTGATGCCCCTGTCCCAGCTCAAGAACCTGCTTCGAATACTTCACCTTCAGTTGAGGCCCCTGTTGCATCTTCATCATCAGCAGTACCTACAGAGGTCGAAGAGATGCTATCTCTCCCATGCGCTCCAATTCACATTCAGAGGTGTCACCCTCCGGATTAGATGATTGGTCATCTTCATGAGCGAGTCACTCGCTCCAAATATCACGATCCGACTCTCTACTCCCATTCTGCATTTGTTGCTTCTTTCGAACCCCGCGATATATCACATGTTTTATCTGATTCTAGCTGGGTTAATGCCATGCATGAGGAGTTAGAGAACTTTGAGAGGAACAAGGTCTAGAACCTAGTAGAGCCTCCTAGTGGTCATAATGTGATAGGAACCTGTTGGGTGTTCAAAAACAAACAAAGTGAGGATGGTTCTGTAATTTCCCTCTTGAGTTTTAGTATTTCAATTCTTGCTCAATATCATGTCTAGTTCTTTAACTTGTTGGAATTATCATGCTTTCACATGTGTAGCTTAGTCTTTGCTTAATGAGCTAAAACTTTAAGACAACTTGAACTAAAAATTGCAATTTGTGGATCTTTCAACTAGTTGCACAATTAGTGATCCTTTTGTGACATTGGCCCTGTCAAAATTGCTTTGTTAGCTCTTGAATCTAGGATTGAACATTTCTTGAGCTTCTTGTTCCTTTATGAATCTAAAACTGCTCTTGTGCAAAATTTTAAAAAAAAAAATCAAATTTCAAGATTCTCATGTGGTTAAATTGTGCCAAACTACTCTCACGAGACTACATGTCAAAGACATGAACTTGGAGATAGTTTGATGATCCAGACGATCTCATGGGGACTGCTTGTCAAAATTGACATAAACCTCAAGATTTGTTGCCCTGGTTGAAGTTTATGTAGAGTTTGTGGATGGCTCCTAGTCCAGGATCTTCTTCACTAAGATAGACCTTTAATCAACTTCAATATTCATTGCAAATAAAAAACTGCTGTAAAAATTGGGTGATTAAGGTTCTTTGAGCAAAATGATTCGATTTAGGACTTTTTGTCTCTAGGATGGTCGTTGTTAGCTTCTTGATCTCACATTGACATTCTAACATGGATATTATCACTTTAGGATCCCTGTTGATGAACTTGCTAATTTTGAAACATTGCTTGAACTGTTACAATTCATCGTTTTATCTTGAGCCTTCTAGCTTAGCTTTGATATATATGTCTTAGCATGATCTTGCTAGCGCCTTTAGGCTTGATGTGTATTGAGTAATAGTAGAAATGCTAGCTTGTTCTTTTGGGTAATCTCCAAAGCTTCTTGTACTAAAAATTAAAAATTAAAAAATGAAGCCACTCCATTGCATCTCTTGCATGCTCTTTCTTATGCTTTTTCCTTATTTCTGCATTTGTCATCTCTGGATGAGAACAAGGCGTGACTTCTTGATGACTCCATTGTCAAAGGGGGAGAAGATATAGCTAAAATGTAAAAAGGGGGAGTTATTTGCAGAACAAGGGAGAAAAATGAAATTTGTTGAAAAATTGTGATCATAGTGAGGGGGGGTATCTAATTTACATTCTTATGATCTTATTGTCATTTCTGAACTTGAATTGCAATTCTTGGAACCTCATAATGATCAAAGGTCAAATTGAACAATTGTTCTTTCATATGGACCTTAAGTGAGATTTTTGTCTCTTCTTTGGAAATTGAAGCTTTCTTACTTTCTTTTGTCTTATCTCACTTGCCTAGGCTAATATGAAGCCAACTTGGTCATTTCCATTACGTTCCCTTGCTCTTGGACCAAATTGCGCTTTTGCGCGAAAACGTTGAGTTTTTCTATTTACAAACCTCAAAGTTTTATTTTTGAGAAATTGCCAATCTGTTCATCAAGGGGGAGATTGTGGATATCATGAGGATATGCTCATGATCTTATGATGATGATACAATTGGCAATGGCGTTGAAGGTTTGTCGAAACACGCGTTTTCGGCAAAGTTTCAGGAATATCGGTATGACCAATTTTGTTCTGAGTGTCAGCCAACCTGGTGGAAATAGTTTTTCGTTAGGTCAAGTTCATGGGTTTCAGTGCATATGTGTTGCATGATGCATGTTTTGACTAACGTAGGTCAAGTTGCGAAGAACTTGTTCCCGGAATTGATTTCTTGGTCTATTGTTGTGCAGGAAGCTTGGAGGTCAACGACGGTCAACGGCGAGGATGATCAGGACTAGGCTTGGAGAGCTGAGGTTCAGAACGATTGAGGATACCGGGTGAAGTCAATGGACTCAAGCATGGCGCTAAATGGACAAGGATGACCGAACGGGAAGTTCGGTGCGACAAGTTGCATCAAGCGGCGCGGAGGTCGGTGCAAGTGCCATGGTAGTTTCGGTGGGAGCCGGATGGGAGAGACTTGCCGATATAGAGAGAGCCGTTGATCAACCTACACGTGGCGAAGCATGGGATTGCTTCATGAAGATTGGACTCGGTATTTGGATAATGATCGAGAAGGGGAATTTTGGTAAGTTCACCTAAATACCGCCTTGATGACTTTTTGCTAACCCGCAGCGCAAGACGACGCAAGGAGAAGCAGTTTAGGTCAAAAGAAGATGAAGAAGGTGCTTTGAAATACGTGCGTAAGTGAAACTCGTTTGTGTGTGGGCTTAACGGGTGCCGATTAGGGTTTACTCTCTTAACCTTTTCTCCGGTATAAATAGGGGAGGTTGCTAGTTGTGCACCTCTCTAATCCTCATATCTAAAACCCTAATTTGTGTTTTAGGGTTAGGAGAGAAAACTGGAGAGGTTAGCGTTCTAGAGAGTTGGATTGATTGTGTGCTCAAAGGTTGAGTCTTTGTCTTCCATGGTGGAGTGATTGTAAACCAACTTCAATCTCCAATCAATCAAAGCAAGATTCTTCAAGATAACTCTCTCTTTGTTCTTGCTCTCTCTATTTTGGTGATTTTGGGTTTTTAGTGATTCCTTGGTTTTCCTTTGGTTTCTTGTGGTGATCTTACTTGCTGTGATATGTGGGAATACATCTAAGATCATCCTTTACCCACGAGCAAGCTTTTAGATCAAAGTTTGATTTTGGCTCGGTTTTGAAGCAACCTTCACTCAAATGGAAAAAGTTTAGAACTTTGGCAATGATCTTCATGATCCTTGGTTGGAATAGGTTCCTGACATCTTAGAGAGGGTATGTTTCAAGTTTCATGAAGTTTGGAGTTGTGGATCAAAAGTTATGCCAATTTTTTATTTCGTTTTCACGCTGATTTTCCTATTCATCGCTTGATTTTACTGTTCATCCGGTAGTACCGCACCGTTCATGCCGGTAGTTCCGATTTTCGGTACTACCAGCACTGTTCATCAGGACTATTCATAGTTACTATTCTTCAGCGCGTTTTTGTGCTTTTGGTTGTTGCGCTTGGGGGTTTGAATTGGATACAATACAAGCCTTCTACTATGCTTACGTATTGATCTTCGTAGCTCTCATAGCTATTGGAGTCAAAATTATGTTGAATCCGATCAAAACGAAAAATAGATAGTGCTCCTATTCACCCCCTCCCTCTAGTCACCGTTTCAGTCCAACACAAAGTGCCAGTGGTCCTTAACTAGCCGACCGAATAAAAGTAATACAAGCATCAGCTTAACAAAATCATTAAAATCATTTATGGAAATGAGATATGAATCATGCCCAAAAGAGTAGTTTGCACTGAAGATTAACACCGAAATGTGGTAGAGCTGCACTATGTATGCTAATTCTAAATTGCGACGGTGGCAATGGGGATGAAATGGACGCTTACGAGGCAATGAGCATGGCAAAGACGCCGAGCAACTGGAGCTTCTAGCGGCAGATGGCGTTGGTGGAGATGAATCAGTTGATGTAGGAGACGGTGAGGTAGAGTTTGTCGAAGACGAGCTTGTACTCCACGGCGACCTTGATAAGCCAGTTGACGAGGATGGCCCGCATATTGGCTGTAACGTCCACCTGCACCGTCTCGATTTAGTCAGCTGCCGGTCGCCGCTTCGCCTCCACCTGCGCGCGCCCACACCTTGTCAGAATCTTGCAATGGAAATGCCAAAGAGGTTAGAAACAATGTGGCCAAGAACAAAAGGTGCGCACGTACCTCCATGGAGCGGGGGTAGGAGTAGATGTCATAGGCGTATAGCGCGTAGAACTACAGGTCCTCATCCTCATCGACGGGGTCGAGCGCCAGTGTTGGCACGAGTTTCTTGGGCCTAAGGTGCGGCTGCAGCACGGCTGCTCCTCCTACGACTCCAAGTGGTGGCGGGAGGCAGACGGTGGTGGAGGGGAGTCGGAGCCGGAGCAGGAAGCAGAAGCGGAGGAGGAGTTGAGCATGGGCGATAGCAGGCGGTTAGGGGTGGCGACGGCTACTAGGGTTAGGGGCAAGGGGATGTCGGCCGGCGGAGAGGGGATTGCGGACGGTGGAGAGGTAATTCTGGGCAGCGGCGACGAGATTCCAGGCGAACGCGAGGTCATACGGGCCGGCGTGGAGGCATTCTGTTCAGTGGCGGATGAGGATTTATGAGAGGTGTGTTCAGAGTTAATAAAATATTATTTAAGAAAAAAATAAAAGTTTATGCTAGCAAAAAAAAATTCTGTATTAGAAATAACACCACAAAGAATTCAGATAAATTACAAAATAATTAAGAAACAAATGTTGAATTGAGAATTTGGGATTTCGGATCGAGAATTGAGGAATGGAGAATTGGGGATGTGCATGTACTGCTATTGACGTTTACAGCCTAACCCATCGTCCTATGAATTTGTAGTTTGCATGTTTGATTGGTCACATGAATTTGTATAACTTGAGAAGTTGAGATCATCAATAAATTATATAGGCATATCTAGATGTATTTATATTTATATTGCTGAAGTATGTCACCATCCTTTGCTACAGGCTGGTAAACTAACTTAAATCTAGAGTTATCTATTAGTCTTATACTCTCAGCTGAGCTGAAAGTTTAGTTACTTTTGCCGAAAATGGTCTAGACATTCCATTATCTGCTACAATTAGCTTGTTATTGCTTATAATCTTCCTATCCAATGAGAACTCCACATGGATTCTTAAAAGTTTTCAAAGTATAATATGTTTATACAAGATTAAATTTCATGAGGGCAATCTAATGCTTCATTTTTGTGTCAGCCAATAATGTAATATTCTGAATTACTCTGTACATTTTTCAAAGCTCTAAGATCTACAATTCACATAAATACAAGATCCATCAACCACAATTCATTTTTCAAACCGGTTTGGCCATTTGGGAATTAGGGATTTAGGATTGGATACCTCACCTCGGTGGCTCAGTCCTCACTCCTCAGGATCCATGCTCGGGGGTCGGGGTTCGCCGGCTAGATCGCTCGGTCACCCAGATGGTCACGCCCACGCGCTTTGCCCCGGCACCGTCGCCGGCCAGCCCCATTTGCGGCTTACCCTAGTCGCTAGCTTCGATCCATCGCCAGACTTCCTCCGTTGCGCCACCCGCTCGGAGTTGGAGCCTCGATCCTCGGAGGAACGCGTGGCGTGCCTTGCCCCACCGACCAGCCCACCCTGCTGGCCGCTATGCTTGGAGCAGGAGAGCAAGCCGTGGCAGCGCTGCATCGCTCCTCCCCTTCTCTCGGCCTCCCCTTCTCCTAGGCCGCCACAGCCCGCAACCACCAACTGTCGCAGCATTGCGGCCTGCCACCGCCGCCGCAAGCCCGCAAGGTGCAAGGACAAGGCTGTCTGCGTGTGTGTTTCTTTGAGAGAGAGATGTGAGATCGAGAGAAAGAGAGATCGAGTTAGGGTTTGCCAACAAATAGGCCTTAAGATATTGGGCCGAGTCATTGTGGGGGAAGGCTGGAACAGAGGCCAAATGTGGAATGCCTTGGCTTTGGTGGGCTGTGCGAGTGTCGAGTGGGTTGCGAGTGAGGTGCCAACGGAATGGGCCTTTGAGGACATTACATGTTGATTTAACCTAATTTTTAGTATATAGATGTATTAAACCTCATATATATTGAATTTTTGCCCAAAAAAAATTGGGTGTTCAGTTGAACACCCTTGAACCCAGCTGGGACCACCCCTGATTTTGTTGCTGGTGCCGCTAGGCCTTGTGGCGCCGTGAGAGGGGAGATGAGTGGGAGAAGGGGGAATGCGCGATTGGAGGGGTTGAACTGGGCTTTATATCCAGTGGCAAAAGAGTGTAAATACACCTCAACTTGAGGGGCAATTTTTTAAGGGAGCACCTGATTCTTGTGGGTTGCTACTTTTGGCTTGCTCTTAGTTTTGTACAGAGAACCCACTCCGCTCCTCCCCTAATCTTGATTCTAAAAAACTCAGAGCTAAGATGTTTGGCTGGGCTCCTGCAACTCCGGTTGAGAATCCAGAAGTAGAAGCCCTACCAAATAGGCCCTAGATATATAGATAGATGTTGCCTAGAGCCTTCCCGTTTTGTTAGCGACTACTTCTTGTTGCAACAATCACTATGCAAGTGCAATGAGGACTCAGAAAGTAGCAAGACGAAATTACGAGCACATGACAAGCAAGCTAGATTGATAGAAGAAAAGTGCTATGTCACCTCCATTTACCGCTCTTTTCTTCGGTGCCTCATGTTGTTGCCTCTGCAGTTTTGCCTGGCTGGTGATTAGTAATTCCTACACACAAGAACAAATAGTACCAAAACACGCGACTAGCATAATATAAGTTGTACAGAAATTTATATTTACATGACATGACTAATATTTACAAGAACAAATATCTACTCGCGGACCCTTTTGGGGCATACCGCACGTGTGGCTCCTAGCCTCGTCTGGGGCAATTGCGGGCACCAGTATGAGTAGATCAAAGGCTCAGGCGGTCGAGGCACCTTACCGGCACAAGTAGCCTGAGGGGATGTCGCGAGAGGGTGTTACATCGGCTAGCTCGCTCTGGGTGCACCGTGCAGCTGTGAAGCCCCACAAAGACCTAGCTGCTCTCGCTGTGCGAAGGCCCATCGCCACACTGCTCGAACTCGAAGTCCCCAAAGCGTGACTCCTCGTGCGACACTACCTCCTCGTCCTAAAGGGGTGTACGAGCTGTGAAACAGTACGTTATGCATGTAAATATGGCGAAAATGATGAAATAGTATGTTGTGTATGCAAACAAGATAGACATACCTCGTCGCACGAAGCTAGCGGACCGCTCCACGTAGGCATACCTTGTCACACGAAGGTAGTGGACCACTCCGCGTACTCCTGCCCCGTGTACGGGTGGATCTCAGGACCTGTCAGAGAAAATCATCGTTAGTAACTAGTGGAATTTGAAATAAACAATCATACGTGAGTGTTTCATGCTGACCTGCAAACTGTGCTGAGGTACTCCCAGCATGGTACCACGAGGACCCACACGCCACGTCTGATTGAGGAGCCGTGGGGCGTGACATATCGTGGCTCACCCCCCGTCCACGCACAGGTGGGTCCACCACCTCCCTCGGCCTACATGAAAGCATCTAGGCCTCTAAAAATGTTTTTGGTAATTAATATCAACAATATGTTATGAGACTAATATGTGTGTTAAGATGTTTTAAAAGTTTAGTTCCAGAGTTTGAATGATCACATGAAAAAGTCAATGCAAAGATGGTAAAAGATCGACATGGCTTAAAGTATAGATATTGTATAGCCTAAGGATCATTTTATAGTTTTTACCAGTCTTGGTGTTTGGAGAAAAGACCAGATTTATAGGCTAGATGTCGTACTATAAAAGGGGATCATGGCTAGTAGCTTGAAAGTTTATTTTGTGCCATTTTGATCAACCAAGAGTTATGCATTGCAATTAGAATAGCTTCTGGGAACTATTCAGTAAAAATCAGTATGACCGCTTTTGATGAGCGGTATTACCATAGGTCGGTAGTACCAGATTCTAGTTGGCGGTATGTTTTTTTTCCAGGGAGCATGTTTTGGGGTTTTTGTTCTCTCTTGGAAATCGGTATGACCGCACTTCTTATGCGATACTACCGCAAGACAGTTGTACCAATCTTTACTTAGCGATATGTATTTTCCAGAGAGCGTTTTTTTGGAAGTTTTCTTTTTTCCAAAGACGGTATGACCTCATTTCTTGCGCGATACTACCGGAGTACGGTAGTATCATTTTTTTACTTGGCGGTACGTTATTTCCAAAGAGGGTGTTTTTCTTGATTCTTTAACCTTTGAAAATTGGTAGTTCCGATCTAGTCGAGCGGTACTACTGCGTTGTGGTAGTACTGGACCTTGTGTGTGCGGTACTATCGTAGGGGTGGCCCACCGGCCCCTACGACCAAGCAAACACCCCCACCCCTCTCCTCCGAAGGTCGCCGAAGGGGCCCGAGGGGGTCCGAAGGTCACCGAAGCGGCCCGAAAGGGTCCGAAGGATAGCCGAAGCACTACAACTCCTAGGGTGGCCAAGGCCCTTCGGACTGGGGGCATTCTATACCCTTCGAAGGGCCATAGTACTGCTGGACCGAGCATGCCAATTGGGTGGACCAGAACCAGGGAGGTCCACTGTGAGCCGAGGGCTACACGTAGGGGTAGAAAAAGTCCCTACAACCCCTACTAGTATAGGGCCATGTTAGGGTAGATCTGTAATCTTATGTACCCTATAAAAGGCTATAAATAGCCACCTCCCCTATGTAGAAAAGGGACCAGAGCTGACAACCAATCCCCTCTCCGAGGATGCCCCGATCCCTCGCGTAGACACCGGGGGTCCCCTTTCTTCTATTGTCTGGTCGTTTTTTCTACGACAGTTAGCATCGTCAGTGGGGATCGGCAGGGAAGCTACAAAGCCCAACTCCGAAACACTAGCATGGCCCCTCAAAAGAGGGCCAAGCCCAAGGTCTCAACAGCCGCGACAGCCGTGGGCCCTAGCACCCTGAGGGCCAAGCTAAGCAGAACCTCTGCGGCAGCGGCGCCTCCCGCCCAGGCCGTGGTGGAGGAGGTGAATAACTCCACGCATAGAGATATCATCAGGAGCGACACCCCACCTGTCGAGGCATCCCTCCCTGGAAGCCACCCGATGGGCCCACCGCCTAGGGCAACAGATGTGAGCCAAGAGTCATACGAAGCCCTCCTGTGAGAACTGGAGGACCTTCACTGAGAGATATTAGGTCTCCGACATCCGGCGGAGATAGCCCTCGCAGCCCTGCTTCGGCCCTTGCCAACCACCAGAGCGAAGGCCGCCCCTTATCGTACCTCCTGTCTCGCTGCTCTGAGGGGGACCCTAAATCCCCATTGAGCACTGGGTTGGAGACAGCCCGCTGGCCATAAGGCTTCAAGATGCTGGAGGTCACGCCCTTCGAGGGGTGCACGGACCCTTCGGAGTTCCTCCGGGTGTACGAGATTGCTATCGAGGCTGCCGGAGGAGACGACACTACGAAGACAAAAAGTGTCACCCTCGCCCTCAAGGGCATGGCGCTAACATGGTTCTTCACCGTCCCTCCCCACTCCATATATGTGTGGGAGCAATTGCAGGACCTCATTACATAACAATTTGGAAACTACGGAGTCAAGGGCGCGGGCACACTGTTCATGATAAAGTAGGCCCCAATGAATCCCTCTGCATCTTCTTCAAAAAAATTACAGAGGTAAATTGTCAAGTGAAGGGTGTCAACGAAACCATCATTATAAACGCAGCCACATGCGGGCTCTAGAAGGGCCCCTCAGAGGAAAAGGCGGCCCGCAAGCCTATCTAGCGATGTGAGCTCTTGACAAGATGAAAAAGTGCGCCAAAGTGAGGAAGATATCACTCGGAGAGGCACAGCACCCGCTGCCCCAACATCGACCCCAAGCGCACCATCCACGAAAGAAGGACCGCGGTCGCCACTGTCGAGGCACCCGCTAAGTCGCGAGCCAACGACTACCGACAAAAGTGCCAGAGCGTCTATCACGTAGATGGTGGCCCACCCCCTGAGGGAGGGAGGCGTGGAGGCCGTGGCCACGGCCGAGGGCGCGTACGCAATGGCGGCCGATAGCCTGACAACCGCGCTGGCACCGAAGGCCCCTCGCCATTTTATGATCTCCACGACGAAGGATCACACATGACCAGCGAGTGCCGCACCATTGCGGTCATGTGGGACAAGGGAGGGGTGGGCAACCAACTGCCCACCCTACCACCGAGACCCCGCATAGAAGGAGGCCGCAGGGAGCACCAGCAAATGATCATAAATATGATCGCCGGAGGATCCTCGCTTGGCATGGCATCAAAAAGACAATGCCGCGCGTGCGCCCGACAGATTCACCACCTCGCAACATACCTTGTATCCAGCCCACCTCGCTAAGTCGAGATACCAATCACCTTCGGCCCCGAGGATGCCTAGGGTGTGTATTTCCCACACCAAGACCATGTCGTCATCTCCAACAGCATCGCAGATTTCGAGGTCAGACGCGTCCTCGTCGACAGAGGAAGCTCGGTGGACCTCCTATTCGCGGATGCCTTCGACAAGATGATGATCCCCCTGAGATTGCTTATCACCCTCAGGCTACCCCTAATAGGCTTCGGGGGAAGGCCCATGATGGCCCTAGGCCAGATTGACATGGTCGTCACCTTCGCCGATGACTTCGTATCTCGAACTGAGGTCGTCATGTTTGACGTCATTTAAATGCCCTACCAATACAATGCCATCCTCGGCCGGGCCACTCTCAACACCATTGACGCGATAGTACACCACAATTACCTGTGCATGAAGATTCCCGCATCAGAGGGTGTAGTCACGGTGGGGGGGGGAGGCCAGGACATCGCAAGGCACACAGAGCTAGTGGCACTCTCACTAGCCCGACACGTCCACACTATCGGGGCGAAGAAGAGGGACCAAACAAGCCCCCCCTCCCTCAGCGAAATGGGTGCTGAAGCCCAAACCAGAGGGACAGCTCCAAAGAGTCCCCCTGCAGGAGGCTTCCTTGGAGAAAACGGTGGCCCTCGGCGCAGAGCTCTCAGCGGAAGCTTGCGAAGCCATTCTCAAAGTGCTCCGCAGCAATGTGGATGTCTTCGTGTGGGGACCAGAGGACATCTCTGGGGTAGCTCGGGGGACCATCAAACATCACTTGGTGATCCGAAGCGATGCACCCTCAAAGAAACAAAAATTGCGGCGCATGTCGGCGGAGCGACTGGAAGCCGCAAAGAAAGAGATTGTCAAACAAATCAAGGCGGGCGTCATCCGTGAGATCAAACACTCCAAATGGCTGACCAAACCCGTCTTGGAACAAAAAAGCACCGGCAAATGGCGCATGTGCATCGACTTCACTGACCTCAACAACACATCACTAAAGGACGATTTCCCCTTGCCCCGAATCAACTAGCTGGTGGATGCCACCTCGGGCTATGAGCTCATGAGCATCCTGGACATCTACTTTGGGTATCATCAGATATTCATGGTCAAGGAGGATGAGCCAAAAACTGCCTTCATCACCCCCATCGGCACCTACTGCTTCACCCTATGCCCTTCAGACTCAAAAATGCGGGTGCCACTTTCACCCGGCTCATCACGAAGGTGTTGGCAGGCATACGTCGATGACATAGTGGTAAAAAGCAGGTTGGTGGGCTCCCACGCAGAGGACTTGTGAGAAACCTTTGCCAACCTCTGGACGGAGAGGATCAAGCTCAACCCCCCAAAAAAGTGCGCTTTTGGGGTAAAGGCGGGCAAGCTCCTAGGATTCCTCTTATCCCAGAGGGGCATTGAAGCCAATCCCGAGAAGATCATTGCCATCTAGGAGATGGACCCCCCCAGCAGCGCCCAGGAGGTACAAAGGTTGACGGGGCACCTCGCAACCCTTAGTCACTTCTTCTCCCGCTCTGCGGAGCAGGTCTTGCCCTTCTTCAGGACCCTCCGAGGAATGGAGCCATTCCGATGGACAGACGACTGTTAGAAGGCATTCCAAGAGCTCAAGCAATATCTCGCCCAACTACCAAGCCTGGCTAGCCTGAAGTAAGAGGCAGACGTCCTGCTATACCTCGCCGCCACTTCGTCGGCAGTGAGCGTAGTCCTTGTCCAAGAGAACAATGGCCAATGCCCAGTATACTATATCCCGAAGGCCCTTTAGGGGGCCAAGATCCGATGCACGAAACTCGAAAAGCTGGTGTATGCCCTACTCATGGCCTCGCGTAATCTCTGACACTACTTCTTGGCGCATGCCATCATGGTCCTAACGTCTTACCCGCTAGCATTGATGCTACGAAACAAAGATGCCTCGGGCCAAATAGGCAAGTGGCCAGCCGAGCTGGTGCCCTTCAACATCACCTTCACGGCACGAACCACCATCAAATCGTAGGCCCTAGCAGACTTTGTGGCCGAGTAGACCCCACGTATTGAAGAACAGCCACCAGGCAAAATCGAGGCCCTGTGGATAATGTACACCGACGGATCTTGGTGCACCGCCAGAGCCGGCGTGGTGGCCATTTTGGTGCACACCGATGCCCTCCGCAGGTACTAGTGTATAAACAGACACCGCACATGGCCTCCGGCCCCAGTGCACGGCAGTGCCCCCCGTGGGCATGAGTGTATGGGAGACGGTGCGAGGCTTCGCCTCCCCTCGTAGAAAAAAAGTTAGGGCGCCCCCGAAGCCCTATCTAAAAAAATATGAGGGACGGCGCAAGGCTTCGCCCCCCCTCCCACCGTCGCAAAAAAAAGTTAGGGCTCCCCCGGAGCCTTATCTAAAAAAGTATGGGGGACGGCACGGGATTTGCCTGTCCCCCCTCACAAAAAAAAAGAGATTTAGGGCTCCCCAGAGCCGTATCTAAAAAAGTATAGGGGACGATGAGGCTTCGCCTCCCCCTCGCAAAAAAACAACAGAGTTATGGCTCCTTGGAGCCCTATCTAAAAAAGTATGGGGGACGGCGCGAGGCTTCGCCTCCCCCTCGCAAAGAAAAAGTTAGGGCTCCCCCGGAGCCCTATCTAAAAATGTATGGGGGATGGCGCGAGGCTTCTGTCGATGTCTGGGACTCTCTTCACAGAACGGACAAATAAGAATATAAAGAAAAATAGATATTGCTATCTATTCGCCAACGGACTCGAAACAGTGATGTATATTACAAAGAGTATGCTCTGATTATAGGAAGAATGATTGTGAATAAATGTGGATCAGGGTCTGGATTACAAAGGCACGTAGACCGGGTTCTTATAGTCTATAAAACATCGGCAGTTTGTTGCAGTGGTGCCTTCTTGCGCCAATGGTTGCTTCTCTTCAAGCCAATAGTCGCGTCGCTTCGTGATGACCGTTATATATCTCTGAATATTACAGCCAATATTTTCTCTCCATGTGTAGTTATTATTAACCACATGTGGGTAAGAGGTCCTGGAGAAACCTATAGAGGAGGTCCAACCGGACGTCCGCAAGAGGTTTTGAGAATGGTTAAAGAAAAAGGCTTTCATGCCCACTTTCTGAACGCTTAATTGATCTTGGGCCCAAAAAGCTAATTTGGGCCTAGTAAAAAACCTAGCTTATTTATAAATAAGCACATAAAGATATACTCGCATAATTGACTAGTCAACAATCATCGTCAGCTAGCCCCTCAACTTCAAGTGAAAATAACTTACTTGAAGATGTTTTTGACTAGAACTAGACTTGGTTAAGAAGATAGTTTTACTTGAGTTGTGAATAACTATATTCCTTAAGAAGCAGGAGCGTCATCCGTATATATTTATGAAAGCAACTCCCGAAGGGACGATTACGCTTTAGTTTTCAGTGATTTATTAGGAACAAACTCTAATAAAATCTTACCTGTTAAACTTTCGTCTGGTTCATTTAATTATACCGCAAGTTACTGGTCTATAAATAACCACCAGAATGGCAAAAATAAGAAACATTCCGTTAGAGACTTCCATCAAATTTCTATCATCAAAGCTTCTCATGAGTACGAACTCATATTGCTTTGGTATTTCTCTTCCTATGATTGAAGCATACAACAAACAACATCCATGGACCAAATTGACTTTTCGACCACCTTTATTTTAAGGTGGTTGAACAGTCAGTTTGCTCTTGGATTAAAGTCTTCAAGGGATTGGTAAGGAAAAAATCCTGATGATCAAGTGAATACTTTTTGGAGCGCATGCCGAAACAATTTCTATGTTGAGCGGTTTTGTACCTTTCCACCCACGATGGTTACAGGATGAAGATAACTTTGAAAAAAGAGAAAAAACTTTTCAGCTACTTTTTCTTACACATCTCTGACGTGTGGAACAACCTCCTTGACCGGACATGAGTTGTCATGTCACCATTAGTCGAGGTGTAGTTGTTACACTTTAGAAGCAGTGGGTTTTAAATGTACCAAGGGTTTATATATGGATCTTTTACCTCTCCTTAGGCACGTTTTTACCCCAGTCATTTTCACTTTCCTCCTCGCAAAAAAAATTTAGGGCTCCCCCAGACCCTTATCTAGAAAAGTATGGGGGACGGCGCAAACCTTTGCCCCCTCCCCCTCGCAAAAAAAAGAGTTAGGGCTCTCGTGGAGCCCTATCTAAAAAAAGTATGGGGGACGGCGTAAGACTTCACCTCCCCCTCGCAAAAAAAAAAGAGTTAGGTCTCCCCCGGAGCCCAATCTAAAAAAGTATGGAGGACGGCGTGAGGTTTCGCCTCCCTCTCGCAGAAAAAAGTTAGGTCTCCCCCAGAGCCCTATCTAAAAAAGTATGGGTGACGGCATGAGGCTTCTCCCCCCCTAGCAAAAAAAAAAGAGCTAGGGCTCCCTTGGAGCCCTATCTAAAAAAGTATGGGAGCCAAAACTAGCAAGGATCGTACATTATTCATTACAAGCTCAACATGCACGGCATAGAAGGGCCAAAGAGCATGGCCCGTACAATAAAAATATGTTACAAATACGCTCAGCCCCGCAACATACGAGATACAACATGACCACATCAAGGGTCTATGGCACAAAATCCCATGGCTCCGTGCGCAGCGCCCATTTAAGCAGCTCCTCGTCAGATGGCTAGGTAGCCATGAACTTCAAATACTCCCTCTCCGCGGCCTAATCGTCGGACGGGTTGGATGAACTTGTTGACGAAGCCTCCGATACAGCGGGCGGGGGCAAAGGTCCCTCGGGCGTAGTCGCAACCCCCCTGCGCTCCCAGAAATCCCATATCTCATCACGCATCCTCGCAGCCCTCCGTGCACGGAGGCGGAAAAACTTTTTCATAGAGCCATCCGGGTTCGCCTTCTTCCAACGGTGCCACTTGGCATCATGACATATGATGCCCCGGTAACACACCTTTAGAGACCAAATCGAGAGAAGCCCGAGCTTGCCCTTCGAACCGCGTGAGGGGGCGGAGACCTTTCTTGACCACCGCCCCGAAGGGCAAGGCCCTCTCCCAGCAGTACAGCAGAAGAAGGGCTTCTCGTCCTGCGTAATCACAGCCAAAGAACATAAACACAAGGCACGATAAAACACGAGGCACGCATTCAGGAGCAGCTAGCTTCACAGAAAAAAAAAACCTTTCATTCAAAAGTCAGAGGCTACAAAAATGAGCCGCCTCTCGCCATGACCCCTTCGGTAAGTTAGACCTAAGGAAGAAAAGAAGAAGCCGAAGAGAAACAATAGCAGAGGGACAACCACAAAAGCTAAGCATCTAAAAGGTTCTAAAGTTTAGGCCGCTACAAGCGAGCGGAGGGTCACACCTTCTTATCATCGGTGGCTCTCCGCTCGACCACCCCCGGACCCTCCGCTTGAGCCTTCCCCTTCGCCTGAGCCTTCTGGGCTTGGACCGCCTGGAGGGACTCCATCGCGGCGCCATGACCGCACATGCCCCAGAAGTCGTGAAGGAGGGGGCGCTGCTAACTTTCTGGGTATGACGGTACACGGCGACAGCCTCTTCAGCAATCACCACGGCCACGGAGCGGGTGGCGAGGACGTCTATATGGGCTCAACTGGCCTTGTCTAGCGAAGCATGGGTAGTCATGCAAGCAACCTTCGCGCAGAGGTCCCCGTACGCATGGGCCGCCGGCAGACACACTGCCCCAGCATGCCGAAGGCTCCCGAAGGTGACGTCCATCTCCGCCGAGCTGTGATGTGTCGGGGGGAGGCAGAGCGCCAAGCTCTGACACAGCAGCCTCAACAGATTCCATTGCCTCCCACGACCGGCGCGGCGAGTTCGGCAGCTCTGCTGGCGCGGTCTGTTCGCCAAACCTTTGCACAGGCGTCCGAGCGCCCGCACATTGCCTTGAAGACCGGTGCGCTCCTCCTCAAGCCCCACCACCCGGGCCTCCAGGGTTTTCACCTTATCGACGAGAGCATCGCGCTCAGCACTCAAATCCTCGCTCCGAGCATGATCCACGTCAACGCGCTTTTGGATTTCAGCGAAGCCTTGCGAAACATCTGCATTGAGCGCTTGCGATAGCATCAGGGTCTGCGCGAGCAACAAAACATCAAGAAAAAAATGACATGCACAAGTATGTAGAGGAGAAGTTCGAACCTTCGTGACGTTAGCCTCAACAGACTAAAACATCTCCTGTAGGGACATCCTCTGGAAGAGTTCCCACACATCGGAGGCGACGAACCGAGCAACCCCCTCGCAGACCTCCACAGCACCGGTGCTAACCTTAAAAGTCAACAGGGCAGAGCGAGCCCACGTCAACAAAACCCAAGGTAGCCAGGGCAACGAAAGTTGGTGGGACTACCTCGGAGCTTTTCGAGCAGGCCTCATCTTCTGCGGGCTGAACCTCCATGTCGCTCGCGGCTGCAACAAAAATATTAGGTTAGGCCGACGCGACCGATCCAAACACGGTAGGCTGCGGCACATACTAGCTCGCACCGACGGAGTACGAGGGACATTGCCAGCATCCCCTTTGACATCCTCGGCGTAAACCCGTGATAGGTTACTACCATCCTACGACTCCTCGCTCGGTAGGGTCGCTATCATAAACAAGCCTACCACTGCACTAGCCCCCGTCGGGGCATGCCCCAGCGCCTTCGGCGCTGCGTCCTCCGTGGGGGGGGGTACCTTGGCTGCCTAATGAAGGGCTGTTGGACAGGGAGCTCTCTGCCCGCTCCGAGGGTCCTCGTGCCACTCGCTAGACCGACCTTGTAGCCACTTCCTCCCTACTAAGGGATGGGTCGCCTGCGCCACCACCGCCAATAGCGCGCAACAGCGTCACCGCGATTGGCCCCATGCCGTCACCACCGGGCACGTGGGTGTGTTTCCTTTTTCCCTCGTCCGAGTCGGGGCACTCCACGAGATGGATCGACGCGGCCACATACGCCTGGCTCAAACGAGCCTCTCTTACAACCAAACGGCGCTTCACGTGCTCCTCGCCTGTGTATGGGCCCAGAAGCTGCTCAGCGACCTGCGCGGCTTTGGTTAGAGGCACCACTAGCAAGAGTCCGGCGGATCGTGGATCCCTTTTCACATCTCGTTTTTGGCATAGCTTGCAAGAAGCTATGGGAACTCGTCTTGCTTTCAAAGACGGCATTTCACCCCCAACCGATGGTCGGGCCGAGAGGGTCAACCAAGTTTTGGAAGACATGCTTCGTGCTTGTGTCCTTTCATATGGGAAGCATTGGGAGAAATGCTTGCCATTCGCCGAAGTTTTCTTATAACAACGACTTCGGGCCGGTCTCGGCATGGCACCATTTGAGGCCTTATGCGGAAAAAGTGTAGAACCCGTTGAGCTGGTCGAGACGGTGAAAGACCTCTCTTTGGCTGGACTCAATCAATGAGGCCGGCGCCAAGTCCGGCTTATTCGTGAGCATTTGCGCCTGACTCAATCGAGCAAAAGAGCTATGCGGATCGCCGTCGGCGTGAGTTGCGTTTTGAGCCTAATGACTTTGTTTATCTCAAAGTCTCTCCTTTGAAGGGCCATCAACGTTTGGCGTCAAGGGCAAGTTGGCTCCTCGATATGTCGGTCCCTACCGCGTTATCGAGAAGAAGGAGCTGTTGCCTACAAGTTGGAGTTGCGGTGCACTTGAGGGGTACATGATGTTTTCCATGTGTCCCGGCTTAAGAAGTGCCTCCGTGTTCCAAGCGAGGAAGCTCCGTTGGAAACCCTCGATGTCGGGAAGATTTGACCTATCGCGAGCACCTGTTCGCATACTCGATGAGTCGAGCGAAGGACAAGGAATAAGACCATCAAGTTCCTTAAAGTTCGATTGGTCGAACCATTACGAGGATGAGGCCACTTGGGAAAGAGAAGATGCGTCTGCGTCGCGGACTATCCATCTTTCTTTTAAAGTGAGCCAAATCTCGGGGACGAGATTTTTGTAAGGGGAGATTTTGTAACATCCCAACTGTATAATTAGGGTTATTCAAGTATAATTATATGTGTAGAAATTAAAACTTTTCTCACATCTTGAAAACCCCTAATCTCTTGTGTAATTCTGGTCCAAGAGTTGTGTAATCCAAAAACACAAAGCTCTTGTTGACCAAAAGTCAAATTTATTTTTCCAATTGTCTAAATCTGGTGTCAAACATTTGGAAATATTTTTCCTTGGTCCTAAAGTTGATGTGGGACCCCTCTGAAAAATATCACAAGTTGTAAAACTAGTTTGATAAATTTTGGAGGTAAAACAATCCTTTAAACAACCTTAATGAATTTTCTGAGAAAAATGCATTGCATAATAACCTCTGGAAATTTTATGTCAGGTTAATCTCATTGTCAACAAGCTCCTGTAAAAATTTCATGAATTTTGGAGTTGAATTGCTATCCCAAACAATTTTGCAAAGTCTCAGCTGTTAGAAATCAAACTTAAAACTTGGCACTATTCCTTGGGCTGAGCCGTATTCAAACCCGGTCAAGCCCAACCCCATCTGACCTCCTCTCCACCTTGATCAAGTCGCAGCCGTTGGATTTACATCCAACCGCCACGACCTCCTCCGCGGTCAACACCGCAAAGACCTCCTCACCTCACCAGGTCATAACCGTTGGATCAAAGATCCACGGTCATGACCTCCCCTGTGTGTTAAATCTCAAAGACCTCCCACCTTATTGAGGTCATTGCCCTTAGATTTAAATCTAAAGGCCATGACCTCCCTTGTGTGTTGCGCAAGCTCAAGACCTCCTTTGCGCCACGTGCGAGGCTCAGGACCTCCCCTGTCTTGATCAACACCGTTGGATTAAAATCCAAAGGTCTTGACCTCCCTCGCATTTCACGCAAAGCCTCAGACCTCCCTTTGGTTGTGCGCCCTTGGATTTAAATCCTAAGGCCATGACCTCCCCTCATGTTCTTAAGCCCATGTGCGGTTAAGACCTCACAGGGAGGTCCGCACGTTGGATGGAGATCAACGCTTTGGACCTCTGTCCCATTTTCCCACGTCGCTTACACATTAAGAAATCGGAGGCCCACGACCTCCCCATCCTTGATCGTGTGGTGGGACCTCCTCCCGATCCTTTGGCGTAGCGGTTCAAAATTGTCATCCGATGGTTAGGACCTCCCCTGGTCTTATCCAGCGGTCAAAATGACCTCCCTGTTCTTCTCCTTCCTTGGTCACGCATGCGTGTTCTGGCGAGGAGTTAATGCACACACCCTTGTGTCAACTTTACATCTTGTCCAATGCCTAGGCCGTGCCATGGGCTAAGCTCACCATGAGCTTAGCCCGGTGGTCCATGACCTCCTTGCCCTTAGGATAAAACCACCCCCACGGTTTCCACGGCTTCCTTTACGCCATTGTTCCTTGCTCGCACCCACATCTTGTGAGCTCTAAACCACCAAAGTTTCCTTGGCGCCATTCTTTGGAGCTTGAAGCCCCTCGGTGGGCAAGGGTTGCTGGAGATTTCTTCTCCCTCTCCTTGCTTCCATTTGTGCCTTCCCTCTGGGACCAAGACCTAACTTGTTTTGGTTTGGGCATTTACAGAGGTGGACAAAGGGGATCTTGGAGCTGGAGCTGTAGCCGTGGAACAACCTCATCTTCTCCAACTCCGGTCTTCGCCTTCCTCCACTTCCCCAGCACCTTAGGACCTCTAGGTACTTCCTGTTAGTCCCTTAGCTGCTGGCACTCGCTGAATGATGTCGCGGAGCTTTTCTTGGCGCATGCTTGAATGTCGCGCGGAGCTCTATTTTGCATTTCGGTTTTGGCCGTGCTGGCTTTCATTTTGCCCTCTCCGGCTCGCCGGCGTTCAAGGCCGTCGCCGCCGTTGAGAGGAGGTCCGTTGGGGGCACATGGTTATTGCGGACCCAATGGTACCATTGGATGTCGCCGGCAAGGTCTACATCGCCGGCGAGAACCAAATCCTTGAGCTCGGGTCTTTGTCGGACGTCCGGCCGTGCGTGGTCGTTTTAGGACGAGATCCGCCGTGTTTAATCGGTCATCAATTGCTCAATCTACGCAATCATTGGTTGTGTCTTGATGTCCTTAAATCCGCCCTTTATCGCGCATAATTAAGGCCTCCAGTAGCGAACCTCCAGTGTCAGCGCGCATTAAACTCTTGTCGAAACGCGTGTGTGCGCGCAAGCACGCGTGGTCGTGAGATCTGGGGCGTCCATAACCTCCTCAGGAGATCTGGGCGTCAAGACCTCCCCTTCTTGCGATCGTGGCCGTCCGGACCTCCACGGAAGTGCAGCGGCGTCTTGATCTCTGCGTAGGACCTCCTCGAGGTCATCTCACCGTTGAGGACCTCCCCTTTAGATCTGGTCGTCCGGACCTCCCCTCATCGTTGTGGTCGTTGGATTCTCCATCTCGGCCACGACCTCTCCTCACCTCGCGCATGTGCGTTACTAGGAGGTCCAGGACCTCTGGACCTCATGGCGCGTGTGTGCGTTACCTCTGGGAGGTCGAGCCGTTAGATCTATGATCATGGCTCACGTCCTCCCATGCCTTTGTGATTTGTAGAAATTCGGTGAACTCTTAATTATAAACTAAAAATGGTATGAACTTTAGAATTGCATATCTTTTTCAATTTAAATCCAAATAGAGTCATTCAAATTGTGTTAGCTCTGTCTTGGACTTGACTTTAATCTAAAAATGATTGTAAGTCGAGTTCAGCTCGAGAACACAGATTTGCCCTAGATTTTAAAACCAACTTTAAATATACACTTAAATCAATGCTTAACTTATAAAATACATAACTAATGCTATGTAGATCATTTTTGGGTGAGACCAACTTTGTTGGTTTCCTCTATTAATGAACTCACTGTGAACATTAGTTTTGAGCTTGTTGCTATTAGGAAAATGAGGACTTGTGCATTATAATTTTGTTCAAGTTCTTGTTTTTGAAAATTTGTAGAGAGTGCATAATAGCTCCAAATGAGGTGAACTCAATTGTGTTATTCATCTCATGAGGTGCTGGTTTTACAGTAAAAATTTCAGCTTCACTTCTGTTCTAGAAAATGTTGCCTCTTAATTAAATTAGTGAATAGTGCAGTTTGGTATTTTAGGGGCTGAGCAGAATTGTTTTGCTCATAACTTTTGCATTGAGAATCCAAATCAATTGGTTCTTGTTGCAAAATTCCCTAAAAATCACCCTCTTGCTGCTGTAGAAAATTCAGAGTGTTTGGAGTTCGTTTGCTATGCTCTCTTTGTCGTTTCGTCGTTCTTATCGTTGGTTTTCGTCTTTTCCGTTAGGCTTCGACATTTGTGGTGATCCCGAGAGTGACCCTCTGCCACAACTTGGCCAGCAACAACAAGGCAAGCAGTTTGATCATTTCCATCATTGTCCCATTACTTTAAAGCTTAGTATATTGTTTTACTTCTATGTATGCATGCTACTTTGGGTTAAATGTCGCTAGCAATCCTATAGTTGCATAATCTGTAGGAATTGCTTATCCTCTACTACCATGAGCCTAGGTTATTTTGCTGTGGTTTGAGCTCGTTGGATGAGCTCTTATCACTTAGTAGTTTCGATTTAATTGCTTAGACATGCTTAGTAACGATAGAAATGGGCGATCATCGACTTAGTCGATGGTCTTGATCACTCAAAACTGATTATTACTCCTATATGTCCAGCACTTGTGCTTTGATTAATTTGTAAAATCAAAAACTGAAAATAAAAGATTGATTTAGACTTGGGCATATTGGATGGATGGGCGGTTTTGGAATGTGGTGGTATGCTGGGTCCCTAAGGACCGAGTACTTGGGTCACTAAGCCAAGCAATTTTGCGTGCTAACCACACGAGGGCATATGGAACCCTCTTGACTAAGTACTTTAGGCGGTGTTAATTGGGGTCGCTTGGTTGGTGTGTTTTAAAGATAAAATGTGTGTGTGATGTGGGAGGGAGCATTAGCTTCGGGTAGGTTGTGTGATGTCTCCTTCTCCCGTGGGTTGTGCGACTTCGAAATTAGCATTGTCCATTGGAAATGTCTCGTAGGACTTAGCCGTCTTTGGCATACCAAAGGTAGTGTGCCTAAAGAAAAGCGATCTGGCGTGTGGGTACATTGGTACACCCCTGCAGGGTTAAAACTATTCGAATAGCCTCGTCCTAGGTTATGGACATGCTTGGTAAGGTCGTTCAAGACTAGACTACAACCTTTAATTAAAACTTGACATGGTTGGTATGAACGGGGAGTTCATGCTATTGTTGTGGTGACTTGGGTTAGTCACTTCTAGGTTGTTCTTGTTGTTGTTATCATGTTATTTATCTCGTTGTTATTTCAACAATTAAAAATGCTTTGTCAAATTGCCTTCAATCTACTATGTTATTGCAAATGAAACTTGCTTTATGCTAAAATGAGTCCAAAGCCTCATCCACTTAAATAAAGCTTGCATGTAGCTATTTATAGTTCTGTTATCTCACACGTAAGTCTTGCGGAGTACTTTATGTACTCATCTGCCCGTGGTTGTGGCATTTTGTGGCTTTTGTTGCAGAGGAAGAAGGAGAGCTCCAAGAGCCTCTCTTTTGTGCTACGTGTTGCGGACTTCTTGACGACTAGCTTGGCGGTCGGTCGGATGCCTAGGGGTTAAGGCACCTTGATTGGCTTTGTGTTATAGCCATCTTTATGGCACTTTTGCTTCCGCTGTTATTCTTAGTAGTTCTTGTTGTTATTTGGCCAAAAGGCCCCTCTTTTGTAATAACCTATTCCGTATTAATATTAACTTCTGGTTTGTTGCTTATGTTCTATGTGTTGTATGGGATTGATACATTCTTTTGTTGTGAGGTATGTATACTGCATTCTAGGGAGTATACATCTCTCGAGACTGGGTTTATTTGGTTGATAATACTAGGGTCAATTGGATGACTAAGTATTATGAGCTTAATAAATCCGGGTGCTCACAACTACGGCAAGACGCCATCTGGATGCCTCGCCTCGTCTTCTTGACGAACGGGTCCATGACCTCTTTAATCTCCTATCTCGTCATGCTAAAGTGCTCCCCGAGCATCATACGACATATGGAGGTCGCCAACTCATGCATCTCCCATTGTAGATCGGCTTGTACCCATAATTAACAAGTTAGAAACTGAAAACTTGCGAAGCAAATAAGATGTATAGACCATTCAATACGTACCACGCGATGGAATGCGAAGTCCGGTTGGGTGTGGTACGTGTCGGGTGTCGCGGCCTCGTATCGTGGTGGGTCGTCCCCAACCCTAATGCAGCGAACCCTCGTCTGACTAGAGTACCACTCGATGTACTCCTCGTACGTCCCGGGCGTTGTAGGGAGCATCCTCCAGGATGATGTCCTCCAAGGTGTGGAGCTAGCCCTGTACCTAAGGGAGCATCATGTCTGCCCAGGAAGTCGTAGTAGGTACTCCCTTCCTAGTGTACCTATGGAAGGCAAAATAATCCTTTCGTAGATACGCAAGGCAAATGGTACGACAGAAATAAAACATGAACTTACACATGGACGTTCGGCGCCAACCGCTGCTCCAGGGGACTGGGGCCTCCTGTCGCAGACCGAACTAGTGCATCACCTGGTGCACGTGGTACTCCTCCACGAAGACATCGTGCACCAAGATCCTCCATGTATACCAGTACGTGTGGTCTCGCATGCACAGGCTCGACAGGCCTTGGGGTGCGCACAAGTACACCCAGTCGGGAGTGTACGGTGTCCAGATGAGGTGGTCATCCATCAACTGATCGAACATCGCAACATAGTCCGGGTAGGACGTGTGCGTTGTGATTGGAGTGAAGGTGACCAATGAAATAGAACAATGAAAACTTAGCACAAGAAATAGAATTACGTTACGAAAAATAATAAATGTTAAGAAAACTTACCCGTCGGCGACACCACACCGTACCCATGGTCGGCCGGTCCACATCGTCGTCGTCGGTGTACATGGTGGCAGTGTAGGCTCCTAGGTCTAGCTACGGTCCTCCGATCTGGAAACGCTTGAAGGACACAGTTGAAGAAGCAGTAGGCATCCAGAGAGGATGGAGTTGTCCCGACCTTGGTGGGACACATCACACAGTGTGTGCTACGTCGCGCACAACACTATCGGGCCCCAGACATACGGTTGGATCTCCTCTACCTCCAAGTCCGCTAGTTTGCGTGTGTACCAGATCATGTGCTTGTTGACGCTGTCGCTGTGGGACTATAGGAACATCACCCTCCCGAATAGCCACATCATGTAGGCCTCGAAGTGCTCCCTCACCGTGTACTTGGTGCATCCTCTGTTATATGCTCCAGCTACAAGAAGACAGAGACACATAACTAAGTTGCACAAAGCAATTGAAACGAAAGGACAATAGTTATAAAAACTTACGTAGGACAGGCAGTTCCACTCTAGCGATGCTTCATGGGTGCTGCTAAACTCCCTATAGCCGATGTTGGGCGGTAGCACCCCTTAGAACCTCACGAGGAACACCGTGCACCACATGGTAGGGACATCGTGCCCCACTAGGGGGAAGCCCACGCAGGGCAACCCTGTTAGGAAGATCACGTCCTGAAGCGTCGGTGCCATTTACCCACACGGAAGGTGGAGCATGTGCGTCTCTGACCTCCACCGGTCAACCAGTGCCATCAGGAGGCACCGGTCATACGAAAAGTGCCTCGACGTATGAGTACCGCTCGCATGGTCCTGCTCGTCCTCCCACGTCACCTCCACCATCCTCGCTAGTGGAAGGAGGCCTGCCGCTCTCAACCTACGTCGAAAGGATTAAGAACAAATGTGAGTCTACCCAAAGTATTCAATCTGCAATTGAGTACACGAAGGTTGGAACTATACATACCTCGGAACCCAATGTGGGTCCAACCTCCATACCCTCATGGGCGTGCGTAGTGGGTCCACCCTCCATGCCCTCATAGGCGTGCGCAATCGTAACGCACCAAGCTCAACCGCCACCTCGTCCTCCTTGGGAGGATGGTACTAAGGTAGCTACGGTGATGCGCATTAATGGCTGGGTCAAGCAACTCGTACGGCAATTGTGCAACATCTCCTGTGTCCTCCATACCTGAAAATTCAGTGCATACATTGTAAATATTATGAAACATATACAAAAAGTAATAAAAAGCGACATATCTAATTAATTCAATTATTGCACGATTAGCGACACAGAGGAAACTGATCTGCACACAACGGTATCAACATATAAATTTTTAGAGGTATCTTGTCGTGTACAGATGGAAAGTAAAATTAAGTTCACAATATTTTAATTAACGTCTACATTCCCTATTTAGCTACTCTAGAATTTTCATATAATTTTTATTGGTACCTTGCTATTTTCCTTGTTTGCAAATTATTTACCGTGCACGAATGGAAACCAAAATTAAGTTGGGATACATACCCTGTTTAGCTATTCTGTAATTTTTATAGATTTTTAATTGGCATCTTGCTACTTTCCTTGTTTAAAAAGTATCTCCAGTATTTATAAAATATTTATCGTGTACAAATGGAAAAAAATTAAGTTCACAATATTTTAATTCAGCTCTACATACCAAAATTAAGTTGTGATTATTTTGATTAAGCTCTACATACCCTATTTAGCTACTCTGCAATATTTACCGTGTAAAAAGGAAAACCTACAAAGTTTTCTTAGTATTTGTGCGGATTTATTCTAAATCTTTCGAGTACTGCAAAATAAATAATATCTATATGATGAACTAAACTATATACAGCTAAAATGATGTACTACATCAAACAACAATACAGCTAAAATTATCTAATCCATTGAATTATATGTCGTTATTTTTATTTGCTAACCTATAAGGTTTTGAATTTATGTACAAAGTTGCAAGAACATTTATCTGCAAAATGAGTGACCAGATCTGCTGTTCTTCCTCTCTCTCCTTTGCTAGGAACCGACAGGCCTTCGGTACGTCTCTTCTCCCCTCTCCTCCTCTCTCTTCTCTGTCTCTCTCTCTCTTCTCTTTTTTCTGGAATTAAAATGACTTTGCCCCCGAATTTTGTGGTATATATAGCCAATTCCTGCCATCATTTTAACTGGCGATTTGCACACTCTTCAATGCAAATCGCCATTTGAAATAGCGACAGGCAGATGGAACGGCGACTGACAGTAAATAGGTTTCTGTCGTCATTTGAAATGACGACAGGAGCCTCCAGGTCAAATGGTGACATACACCTATTTTTGTAATAAAAGAAATCGACTAATTTTTTGTAATTATCTCTTAAACTAATATTAATTTTTTTATAAAAAAAATCTTCAATCAAGGATATTCAGGCTTTCAGGTGCTAGTTAGCTAAGTGTCAGGGTGCAATCAAGGAATATTCAGGCTTTTCAGTTAGCTAGTTAATTGCTTCCAGGTGCTTCTGATGGAAGGTCTGGACTTGAGATGAACCGTACCATCTATCCTTGATACCAATTTATTTCTTGAAAGTATTCTGACCTGGCAGACTTAATGGATTGCATATATACGTCTTCAGGAAGATCATACTTCTGAAATTCATCTATCCTTGATACCTTGATACCAATTCCTCTGCTAAAGCTTTTCTACCATGGCCTAAGTTAAAGTTGATCAATATATCATTTGTATGGTCAGGGACCTATTGAAATGCTCTAATAGCATCAGCAAAAGCACATTCAGCACTACCCACATTTCTACTCTCGAGTCTATGGCGGCCCAGTCCACTGAATGTCCAGCCTCTTTTCTTAAGAATCGCAGACATTTTTGCTGAGTGCACAGGACATGAAAACATGGCTCCCTGGCTGCACCATAGCAGTGAATAGTACAACATAAATTGCATTCGATATCTGTTGCCTCGTGAGGCATATGATATTTCTTACAAAGCTGATACTAGAATTCCATGACAAATCATACACCGAAAACAGCCTTCTAGGGCAGAACTAGAATTGAAATCATACATGACTGTTATAGTCACAAACACACTCAATACTATTACAGTTCACCGCTACATTGCACGTTACAGTCCATAAACATATTCAATTGCCAATCTTCGCAATCAAAATTCCTAGAAACAAAATTAGAAAAGCAACAAGAACCATTTTAAACCTCTCATCTGCAGCCGCCGATTTTAGAATTGACTTGTTAATCTGGTCCAATGACTTGTTTATTTCAGCTAAATATGCAAATACATGGTCGTCAACCTGGCAAACTATTGGATCTGTTTGTTGTGCATTGTTGAACTTCACACGGCATTCTTCTATTTTCTTCGATTCCATGAAATGCAACCCAACTAGATGGATCTCGTATTGATCTTTCCACATGAAAGTATCGCTACCGCTGGAATATTTCTGCGCCAAAATGAAGCACCAATTTTCAGAAATCAAATTAACAATTCTATAACCACCGATCAATAAAAAAATCACTATCAAATGAACGGAAATTTCCTTACACTATCGTTGTTAGGCCATTTGTAGTAATCTTTTTCTGGATTCTTCGAGCTCGCAGACACTACCCAAATTATCTTCACATCACATTTTGGGCATGGCACAAGTGGTAGCCCCCCACTAGGCCCCGACACTGACAACTCGGACTGTGCTTTCTTCTTCTCTATGGGTGGCAACTCGTGGCTCTTCGGAAGATAGGCTGATCAAGATCATTTAGTGCACAAAATCAGATGGCAGTACATTAATATAACAAACAGCCATTTGTGACTCGCAAAAATTGGCAAGTTTACGATAGATCAAGTATTGTCAACTGTCAAGCCGCAATATCAGTTTGCGACTTTAAATTCACATCAACTGTCCAGTGCAAGACAATTCAAAACACCATATAATTAGGAAGGAAAATCGATGTGTAAATAAGACATTAAATTCACATGCACCACAATATCAACATGGACACATTATGCAATAATAAATAAGAATCATACTTAAAAAGGTATTCACTGCTTACAAGAGTCACCAAATTCAAGAATTCACAGTATCAAATTGAGTCGAAGGAGCAGGACACAGTACCACAGTATCACATTATCAGACTTTCAGTTTGCTACAGAGAACATGACGGCAATGCCTATGCAGCTAGATGCTCTATGCAACTTAACCAAAATAACAAAAACAGGGCTGAGTGTCTACTGTTAAGTGCTATACAATTCAAAAGACCATAGAATTAGGCAGAAAATTCGAAGTGTAAATAAGACATTAAATTCACATTCACCACAAATATCAACATGGACACATTATGCAATAATAAATAAGAATCATACTAAAAAAGTATTAACTGCTTACACGAATCACCAAATTCGAGAATTCAGACATTATGCAATAAGAAATAAGAAATTGATGCCACCCTTGATCTTGAGTCGAAGGAGCAGGGGTAGGAGCGTGGCAGGAGAGGGTCTCAAGGGGGTGCTGGGCAGAGGGGGTGTGGCGACTAGGGAGGCGCACGGCACAGAGCAGGGGGCGGTGATTGGGCCTCGGCACGGCACAGAGGGGGCAACGACTGGGGATGGGCTCGGCATGGCGCAGGGGGTGGCAGCACGGCACTAGGGGGCTTTGAAACCCTAGCACGGGGTCACGGGGAACAGAAGAGGGGAGCGCGGGGGCAAAATGAGAGTTTTTCATTCCGACCGGGGGTGGTCGCAAAAGTGCATTAAGTGGGAGGTGGGGATCTGGCTCACTTGATCTCGGCCTCGGATTTCATGTTGGATGGCCCAGATCGGCTATGTCTATATGTCCACCAAAGAGCCCATGTGCATGAGATGTGTTGTCCTCATTAGGTACCTTTCATACTATATATGTCACATGTTGCTGGTCTTGTTGGTCCTTATGGTGTCTTGGCAGGAGTTCCAGGCTTGGGACTCCTCTCCCGGTGTTGGTGTCTCCCCTTCTAGGGCCAGTGGTTAGTGTTTGCCGTGTCTCTCCTTCGGGGGGACAATGTTGTTTTTTCTTCTTCTGAAATGAACGGCAGAGCTCCCGCCCTTGGTTTCAAAAAAAGACTTCTATATTTTTTTTCTATTATTGATTCGCATTGCACTAAGCAATGGAGGCATCACATGATCGCATCGCGTTCACAGGGCAAAGCCATGGAATCCAGTGAGGAACAAGCGGAGTAGAAGAACATGGGGATCACAAAGGTCGACCTCCGTGGGCTTGAGCCCGGCGAGCTACGGTGGGACGAAGCTCGGGTCGCGATGGCTGCGTCCATGGTGGCACACGGCTACGTCATCGTCATGCACGATGCCCTTGGCCCGGAGCTCTTCGTGCTCCCACTCGAGTCCAAGCAGCGGAGCCTCTCCGGCACACCCACGTACTCTGGGCGGGGTTTTGATACTAGTTTTTATTATTTACCGAGGGTCACTGGTATAACTGATTTTGCCGATTATCGGAAAATTCCGGCCACATTCGACCGAAATTTTCAAATCAAAATTTGAATTTTTCAAAGTTAAAATGGAAAGGAGTTAAATTTATCTTATATTCGACAAAATTCAAGCAAATCCTTTTTTTTTGCCGGTTTGGTCTTTTACCTGTACCCGGTAGAACCGATTTTGGGTTTTCGACCGGTCATCAAAACCCTGACTCCAGTTATTTGGTTTGAGGCCCATAAAGGCTGAGGAGAACATCTGTCGCCGAGGCCACCGATCCTCTAGGAGGCGGCTTCTTTGCGAGTGTCCCATACTTTGCCGAGTGCTTTTATCGGGCACTTTCGGCAAAGAGGCTATTCTTAGAGTGCGGATAGAAAGAACTTGGCAAACATCGGCACTTTCGGTAAAGAGATGGTTTCTTAGAGTGCGAGAGCACTCGACAAAAATTACACTCGGCAAAGAGATGGTTTGCTTAGAGTGTAGGGCACTTCGACAAACCGGAACACTTTCGACAAAGGGCACCACAGTTAGCGGTAGGCGGACCGCCGTTAACCCTTTGCTTGAGAGTGTCTTCTCGGACACTTTCGGCAAAGGCTCCTTTGAGAGTGTCTTCTCTGACACTTTCGGCAAAGAGCTCCTTCTTAGAGTGTCATTCCCTGAACACTCGGCAAACCATATTTTTTTCCACTTTTGACCTCCAAACTTTTCTGCGGTCCTCATACAATACACAGTACTCCATGTTCCAATGTGGCACATTTCTCGGACTTTTCTATATTTCTTTAATTTATTTCAATTAATTGAATTTTCTTGGATAATTCAAATTATAAGCTGCTAGTCATTGAATAATGAAAAAAAATGAATGGAAAAATGATATTCATGTTATTTAGTATAATGTGATCGTAACCGAGGAGCAGACCACCAATTTGAACATCTTGTTCACGAAACATGACCACGAACTTGCGGTCGAGTTGTTTTTAAATTGTATAAAAAGCAAGCGAAGTCGAAAATCATGAAACTTGGGAAGATGTCATGATATCATATGTGGAGGCTGTGATAAAAATTTGAGAAGGTTTAGCGCAAGTTGTCACGTCACGATGCTTGCAAACCTTAGAAAAGCGAAGAATACATGACAACTTCTTGGAGATTCTTGGTTTGCAAGCATTATGCGTGACAACTTGAAACAAATTTTATCTGCATCTGAAAGTGAAAATTTAGCAAAACTCTTCAAAGAAAGGAAAAAAAGTTGAAAAGGCCTCTTTTGAGAATGTCGAGGGCTGCGAAAAGGCCTCTCTTGACAAGGCTCATGAAGACACTCGGCAAACAATTTTAAATTTTTTTAAAAAACCCTCTTTGCCGAGTGCGGATCGGGGCACTCGGCAAAGATTAACTTCCATGCCCAATGGCCCACACACCCACCACCGCGCCCTTGCCGCCAGCCTCAGTGCCGCCCGCCCCGCCGCTTGCGCTCAGCGCCCGCCGCCCGCCAGCCGCCCGCCATGCCGCCTCCTCCAGCGCCGCCGCCAGCCGCGCCGCCCGCGCCGCCCCGCCCGCCCCCCTTGCCCGCCCCGCCGCGCGCCGCCATCCTCTCCTACGGGATCGAGACCAACCTCACGCCCAAGCTCCAGTTCCTCGTCGGTGAGCTAATTTTTCGCTTCTTAATTCTTATGAGCCTCAGTTGTGAGATCTGCTGATTGTTTGGATCAATAATGTGGCACTTGAATTAGAACCCTAATTAGTATAATGTTCCCCCGATTAGTATAATTAGTACAATTGAAGAGAATCTCATGAATATAACAAAATTGTAAAATTTTCCATTTAGCTCTTCTATTTTCCAATTCTACATTATGCTGTAAGTTAAGTTGTTCTTATGTGTTCTAGTTAAGAATCTTTTGTTTGCTGATTTGGGAATAGTGGCTCTGGAATACCTATGGATGATCTTTAACACCTAGAGACATTTTTCTACAAGCTCAGTTTTTTCTTGCATATTTTGGATTATACAGGTGCTTTTGATATCCTTTCTCAAACTTAGAAATAGCATTTCTCATTTGCATAGAGTTCTTCTTTGTACACATATCGTTTGTTTTGTTCATTGATACTCCCATTTTAAGTAATTTACCCTTGGGGAAATATCTTGATTTACTATCATTTGTTGTATTATTCTAGAATGACCAATCTACATTTGAGAAGTTCATTTGTACTGCTAATTAATCTTTGTTTCTTTGGAGAATGTAAATATCCGCTAACTTTTTTGGGTACATGCAGCGACAATCGGTACACTAAGCGATCTTGGGTTTCTTTGGTTCAGAGAATTTTACAGAATCTTCTCGTGTTATCGGTCTGATTTCTTCTTCTTTTTTTTTTTGGCGAGAGCATCTTTGTATATAGCGAAATTCTAGATGTAGGAACTATTAGTGAGAATTTGGATAAAACTTTGGATTTTAAGTTTTCAGCGGTGTTACTAGTAGTTCTTGGTAGTAGTAGTGGTAGAAAGCTTGATGGTGGTAGTCTAAGTAGTCGTAGGAGTGGTTTTCTTGCGAGTTTTGGAAACCTCACGTGCGAGGAAGTCTTGCCGAAATTTTGTATTGACAGTTTTATGTTTCTTTTTTTGCGAGAGAAGAGCCACGGGCGGGCGCCGAGTACCTCAGCGACCCGATCGCCTTCCTCGCCCGGCTAGTCAGCACTGCACGCGTCGCCTCGCCACGGCCCGCTTAGCGACTCCACGCCACCTAGGTATATCCCCTCTTTCCGTATCATGGTCGTAGATCCGTAACCCGATTAAGCGTCTCCGTTCGAAAGAGATACGGTTGGAAATATCGAGATATTTCCATATCTAAAACCGTATCTGTTTGAATTGTCCACGTTTTTGGACAGCCAGCGGATGCGTAGGTGGGGTTAGTTTCCATGAGTGCTGCTCCGATCCGAGAGCGAGTTTGGCATCATCTCCTGTTGTTCTCCGGATACACACTCTCCTGGCGGGGCGTGTATTTGGAGAACGGCGGGGAATCTTCTTAAATTCTGTCTCGAATAAAATAAGCATGAAACTAACCTCATCTGGATCTCGCGATGAGATTAGGACCTATCCTCACCTATTAGATAGTAGGAGCGTCGTGTAGATGCAATTGATGTTTATATTACTCGCGCTATATATGTTAGAGGATGGAGGACCGTGAGTGGATGTACACGGGCAGCGCAAGTCGGTCAGTCACCAATGAATGGATCGACAAGACCGATGCTTTCTTGGAGCGGGCATTTGGCGTGGGCGCTAAAGGAGCGAGTAAAATTTCTTTGTCCTGCGGCAAATGTGCAAGCAGGAAAAGACAAGCGAAGAAGGTCATGGGGAACATCTTTGGAAGAATGGATTCTGGCGGACTATACCGGTGGGTCTACCATGGTGAAGCCGTCGTATGAGAGAGGAGGTGGTGAGACCAGCGTCGAGGATTATGATCTTGATCTTGGGTAGCAAACATGTTAAATGACTATCACGAGCCTGATTCGCGAAGGGCGTGCGGAGGAGGAGCGAGGCAACCGCAAAGGCGTTCTCGACATGTTTGCAGCGCACGAAACCCCTTCACGGCGGACAAAGGTTTCTCAAGCTGGATGCCATTGGACGCATAATGGCGTTAAAGTCGATATAACTGAGTCGAGGCGCCGATGGTATGTTGGCGATTATTGGCGGCTTTGCTTAGGTCACCTACGCCAAAGAGCATGCGAGTCACGAAACTCGCCGTGCACTTAAGATGCCGTATGGCGGATACATGCTTGCAGAAGAAGTGCGTCCTATTTAGGAGCGAATATGTGGAAGCAAAATCTTGTCCAAAGTGTAAATCATCTAGGTTCTGGAGGTAGATTACGGTGATGGCGGAAGAAGCGACTTGACATTCCGTGACAATCCTCGGCACCTTCCATTCATCTGAGGATCCAGCGGCTATACATGACCGAGGAATCCGCAAAAGCAGATGACATGGCACAAAATGGCAAGCGATACAATCTGACGGATGGTACATGCATCCGATGGTGAAGCATGGACCCACTTTGATGGCATTCATCATGAGAAAGCTAAAGAGGCTCGTAATGTGCGTGTTGTCTTGGCAGCAGATGGGTTCAATCCTTATGGAATGATGGCTGCCCCATACACATGTTGGCCCGTGTTCGTTATCCCCCTCAATCTCCCCCCCGGCGTATGCTTTCAACGACAGAACGTATTCTTGTCGTTGATAATTCTGAACACCCGGGAATAATATGGGTGTGTTCATGGAGCTGTGATTGATGAATTGGTCCGTGCTTGGGAGGAAGGGGTATGGACATCTGATCAGAGCTACAAAGAAAAACTTCAAAATGCATGTTTGGTACCACTACTCTCTGCATGACTTCCTAGCGTATGGGATATTCTGCGCCTGGTGTGTTCACGGGAAGTTCCCATGCCCAGTATGCAAGGAAGGTCTGAGGTTCATTTGGTTGCAGAAGGGTGGCAAGTATTCATCGTTCGACAAACATCGGCAATTCCTCCCTCTTGACCATGCATTCAAACGAGACATCAAGAACTTTACGAAAGGTGTCGTAGTGATGCAGACCACACCACCGATAATGGTTGGTGCAGCGGTTCGTGAGCAGATAGATGGTCTCGTGGTCAATCCGGAAGGTGGTTTTGTGGGATATGGTGAGCAACATATGTGGACTCATAAGTCGGGCTTGACTCGGCTCCCTATTTTGATGACCTTCTCCTTCCACACAACATTGATGTAATGCACTGCTTGAAAAGAATGTTGCCGAGGCACTTTGGGCAACAATCATGGACATTCTTGACAAGTCAAGGACAACGTTAAGGCTAGAGTGGATCCGCAGCGATATGCGATAGACCAAACCAACATATGAAGCCTCCTAGCGCGGCAAGACATGGAGAAGGCCTAAGGCTGATTTTGTCTTGAGCAAGCCCGAAGGAGGAAGTACTAGAATGGATCGAGACGTTAATGTTCCACGATGGGTATCAATTAATCGAGGAGGGAGTGAACTTATCTACTATGCGAGTCTTAGGGATGAAGAGTCATGACTACCACATATGGATTGGCGGCTTCTTCGGCGATGGTTCGAGGCTATGTCCTGAGCATGTCGGCTAGTCTTTGGCGAGTTGAGCTATTTCTTTCACCACTTTGTGCCAAGGAGTTATCTCGGACCGTGATTCTTGACTTGGAAAGAATGGCTTTGTGTTGCTCTGTAAGTTGGAGAAGATCTTTCCACGGCTTCTTCAATCCGATCAAACATTTGATTTTGCACCTCCGTCTGAGGCACGAATGGGGGCCGTCTTGGCCGTTGGTGCTATCAATCGAGAGATGTCTAAAGGTTCTTGAAAGAAATGTAGAAATAAATGCAAAATCGAGGCTTCCATTGCGAGAGGCATACATTACGGAGGAGGTGGCGAACTTCACAACAACATACTATGGTAACAACCTCCCTAGCGTGCATAATCCACCCCTCGTTACAATCTTTGGCGAAAATGAATCGAACCTCGGCCTTTTAGAGGGCAACTCGGAAGCGCAAGTGCATCGACCCCCAAGACCTTGAATCATGAAGAGTGGCGCCATATCATGCTATCGTGTTGACCAACCTTGGCGAAGTGGCACCGTACATGCGATAAGTTCTCAACGAACTTGTTAAATCTGCCGTCACTATTCGCATCCAACCCCTTGTTTCTCGTTAGTGCAGAATTTCTTCATGAATTAAGGCGTCAATCAAGGGATCCTACCCCGGCCAGTAGATACCCTTCTTAGGCAGAGTGCGGAAATGGAATGCCGATTTCATTTCTTGGTTCAAGCGGAAGGTACCGTCAATTTAGCTCGTACTTAGTTTGACATTCCAAGTTACTCGTGCGTCGCGAATAATATAACGATGTATCTGCTTGAGCTTGCGGGGCGGAGGATCGTCTATGTGTGCCGAGTTGAGACAGGTTGCGATGGCTTTGCCTATAGGGTCGAGTCATTTTCGGTTATGGCGTGAATGGATATCGCTTTCGCACAACAAGCTCTGAGCGAGTCATTGTCGAAGAACCACAAGTTCGGAGTTTTCGCCGGCGTTGATGAGTCGAGTATTATGGAAGAATTGAAGAAATATCTGAACTCAAGTTTCATGGTTCCAAACCTTTTAATCCGTTATATTCAAATGCCATTGGTTTGATCTGAAGTAACGAGGCGGACATATTCTAATCTTGGGCTAGTCGAAATTGACGGATTCCGTCTTACCAGAGGCGATGTCTATATTGTGGCCCTAACGAGCCACGCAAGTTAATATCTCCCATATGCGTGTCAAACCATAAGGCATCTTAAGGGTTGGGATATTGTGCCTGAGGTATCGCCACACGGTAAAGTGCATGTCCCCAAGCGATGAAGATTACAACAGACCCAAACACATATGACGGAGAGTTCTTTCAAGAAGAGGACTAGAAGGGAGGTTTGAGATAGACTTAGCAAAGCGATCGGAATGGAAGTAGACAATGAAAGCGGTTATTGAAGAGGGCGCTGGAGATGAGGTGCAAAATGTGAAGGACTTACAAATGCTTGGCGATTACATTTAGACAATGACAATGACAACATTGCTCATTAGGATAGTGTTGATTATTTCGACATGATTGATAGTGATGATGAGACTTATGATCCAGCTAATCCGATCATGAAGATTATTTCTAATACATGTAATACTATGTTATTTTGTAATTACGTTTTGTTTATTTTGCATCTCTTTCTAAGTACTTCTTGTTTATCTGTGCTTATTGGTTTACTCTTTTTAATTGCGGTGATTGAACAAAGATGGTGGGCGGTGGGATGAGAAGCTAACGTCCTTGTACCGAAGGACAAGGACCGCCGAACCGGGGAGAGTAGGAGGAGGAGCAGCGCAGAGGGAGTCGTCGCTTGCCGCCCGTCGCGTGAGAGGAGGAGGAGGAGGAGTGTGCCCAGAGGACGCCGAGGAGGTGCAGGAGGAGGGCCTTGCAGGAGGGCGAGACGAGGAGGCGAGGAGAAGCAGCAGGAGGACGACGAGGAGGAGGCGGCAGCAGGGGTTCCGCTTCCTCTAGTTCGCCGGCGTCTACTTGCGAGGTCCCGAGCCTCCTCGGCGACCGATACCTCGTGAGAGGCGCCTCGTGATTCGACCCGAGGGGAAAAGTAAGTAACTTTAGATGTTATCACTACTTTATATGATATGTTGAAAATCAAAATAGAAATTAATAATTTTCTTAATCACTTGGGCGAGGCCGGGCGATTGTGGCGAGTGGAGGTGCTCACACACGCCAAGTCAATGGCATCCTCGGTCTTCTATGCAAGGAGCACTTCCTGGCTTTGGTTGAGTCGCCGGAGTGACGGGGGCGGCCTACTCGTTTGACCACTCGCGCCGCCCGATCTTGCAGATCGGGCCTGAGGTATTCAACAACAAAGGCGGAGCGGGTGAAGCAAGAGTTGTGGGTAAGTCTTCCTCGCACTACATTGCTCAATACATCGTATTCATTGGACATTCTTGAAATAATGAATGGATACATCGTGTTTGTATCAGGATTTCTTTAGATGCCGGGCGGACATGAGGCGAGGCGGATCACGGTGGCTACCAAATCTTTGCAAAAACTTCGTCGGGGACATGCATTACGGGCGCGCATCCGGCCGTCGTAACTTACCACAGGACCGTCTTTGGAGCGAAGGTCACCAAAGGGGCGCAAGAACCATGACGACACAGGACCAATACTGCGGTAAATCTGAGAACATTATCTGATTCCTTTTGAGATTAAGTAGGCTTAATTTCATCTTCGATATGTCATGTACTTGATGGCACGTAGATGATTCCTTATTGGTGCGCCGCGCATCCCGATCTTTGAGAGCAGATGGTGCACAAGTGGTGCTCCGCGAGTGGAGGAGACGCACAACTTGTGCCGGGCGGCGTTTGATGATGCAGTGTAGCACACCATCAAGGTAGCCGCAACCTCGGCGGATCTGTGAGAAACATGGATCTGCTGAATTCATTTATTTATTCTAACGCTCAATTCGCATGATTTCTAATCATCTTCTTTGTTTTTCTCGCGATCGGCGTCACATGGTGGCCACCTTGCTCCATCTTCAAGGCATTTGCTATGGCCCACAAGGGCAAAGCGACGTCCGCGTCGACTACAACCGGGAGGACGGGCTCGAGCGTCTGACAAATGCGACCGCCCACAACCGCCTTAGTGAGTACACATCGATGGCAAGGGAGGTCCATGGGCGAGTGCGATCCGAGCACCGAGGACCTTGATGGAGAAGTCGTCATGAGGGTGGGAGGAGGCAAGAAGCATGGGCGATCTTGGATTGGCGACAGCGCCAATCGACTCGGCCGCTTCTCCCGATCTCTCCCAGTTCGAGCAAGCGGCCGAGCACGAGCCCGACCATCTGACCTCGGCGGGACACTTCACACCACCGGGTGGAGGCACTCGAGGTTATTCTGGTTTATTAAATGCGTTCATTGGTTTTTTCATACCTTTCCTTTGCATTATTGTAACATTGGGGTGAATATATTGTAGGCCCAATTTGGAACAAGAGAGGAGGATCTGGGAGCGGATCTTGGCGAAGATGGAGAAAATGGAGAGGGTGGAGGCGGCGGGAGGCCGAGCAGCGGAGGATGGCGGAGATTCTTGATACATGCAAAGTCTTGGCGCCGCTTCGGTGTAGCTCCACCACCTTAGCTATTCGCTCCACCTCCACCTCCTCACTATTCTACTCTGTGAGTATAAATATTTTAGTTTGTATGTTCATGCTTACGGTCAAACCTAGTGGAGTATGAAAGTTTTATTCATGTATGGTATATATTTATCTTGTCTCACACATGCAATCTCTTCTCCTTTGTGCAGAATCAATCGGCGGGATCGAGCGATCCTCATGCTTCGATGAATCCTTCACCAAATCAGTCTCATTGGCCATCTTGGTGATACTACTTGTGGTTGTTAATGGTACTTCTATTTGCAATTATGGTTGTAGATGATGGAGCACTTGGATTACTTGTGAAGTTATTTGTGATATATTGTGAGACATGTGGCGTTTGTGATATATATGTGGTGTTAAGTGATATATATGTGCTTTGTTGATGATATATATGTGATGTTGATGATGTTTGTTATATATATATCTTACATTTTGTTTGGATGGGATGTAAAAAACAAATAAAAAAAGGTTGTTTTCAGTCACTTTGCCGAGTGCAATGGCCATGACACTCGGCAAAGTGACCATTGCTTTGCCGAGTGCAAAGGCCATTGCACTCGGCAAACATCACAGATTTGCCGAGTGCCACGGGCCAGGTACTCGGCAAAGATGGCCTGTTTGCCGAGTGTCCTCCCGGTTGCACTTGGCACAGACGCCACCTTTGCCGAGTGTTTGATTCACTGGCACTCGGCAAAGCGGAGACCTTTGCCGAGTGCTTGACCTTGACACTCGGCAAAGACGTCGTCACGGTGGCGCTCGCCGTCACGGCGACTTTTCTTTGCCGAGTGTTAGATTAGCACTCGGCAAAGGGGTCTTTGCCGATAAACTGTTTACCGAGCGCCCTTTGCCGAGTGTAGCACTCGGCAAAGCCTTTGCCGAGTGTATATCGGTCTGTGCTGAGTGCCTGAGGCACTCGGCAAAGAAGCTGTCTCCGGTTGTGGATCCCTGCCGCGTCCGCGACTATGCCGACCTCTTTGGCCCGAGGGCAATCAAGCCTTCTGGTAGGACAAATTATTGATCATTTCTCTTCTTTGCACGGTGTTTCACGTATGTTCTTGTCGATGTGGAGGTATACTTTTTCTGTGTGTCCAGTGACACGATAGGGGAGTTTGCCATGAACATGGTGAAGCTGGAGCGGACGGTAGAGAGGATGACCCTGGAGACCCTCGGCGTCCGGGAGGAGCACGTCGACTCGCACCTGGAGTTGCTCGTCTACGGCGCGCGGCTGTCGCCCTACTGGTCGCCGCTGGACACGGTGACCGGAGTGTCCATGCACGCACACCGCGACTGCAGCGCGACGACGGTGATCGTGCAGATCGAACGACGTCGAGGCCTCGAGGTGCAGGCCAGCGACGGGAGCTGGCTCGCCGTGCCCCTGAGCCGGACGTCCTCACCGTTGTCGTCGGCGATCTACTCACGGTAAAATCTCCATCCGTTAATTCCTTGCCTTCCCTCCGAAGGTTAGAAAGACGAGGCGATGTCCAAGAGGCTATGAATGTCAATATGTCATTGCAGGCCGTGACGAACGGGAGGGTGCCGCCCTGCGTGCACCGTGTCAGGACGCCGACAAACAACGAGCTGTACTCGGTGCTGTTCAGGTCCGTGCCGAAGGCCGGCAGCGTGCTCCGCGCGCTTGACGAGCTCGTCGACGACGAACACCCTCTACTGTACGGTCGCTGCAGCCTCGGCGAGTACATGAAGTTCCGGTTCTCGGAGGAAGGGCGCAAATGTGATGATCCATCGAAGGCATTCTGTATTTCTGCGGAGTCGAGAAAGACGAGCAAATGAAAAGATTGTAAATCATCAGTCGTCGATCCCCAGTCAAGCTTAAATTCGTCATTTTTTTAATGTTGTTTTCAGACGAAATGGGCGGCATTTTATTACTCCCTGGGGTCACAAAAAAGTGAATAATATTAACCAATGTTTCTTGGGCGCAACTACGACTCGAACGTACGGTGGGAGGCCACCGTATGGTAAGCAGTAACATTTTTTCCAATAGGCCGCAAGATTTTTTTCGACGGATTGCAACATTTTTCCACCGGGTCGCAAGATTTTTTTCACCCGTTGCTACAATTTTTTTTCAACATCGCAACATGGAGGGGGGGTGGAATGAGACGAGCCTCGCATCTGGATTGACGGGGCGAGCCATCGGAGGAGTGCAGAGCAGCCGAAGGGGAGGAGGGAACAACGCTTGGGAGGAGGTAGGGACGGCAGTGGCGGGGCGGCACTTGGGGTAGTAGCGGGGTCGGCGTCAGTCACAGCCTCTACTACCTCACGTCATGGGGAACTAGTGCGTCGTCCAGTTGGGCATCCCCACCGCCATCCACCGCCTCGGTGGTGCCGCCTCACTGCCGGACTTGCTCGCCGCGCTGTCCCTCCCCCAGTCAAAGCTGTCAATCCTCCGCCGCCTCAAGAGGCCCCTGGTCACACCGGACATCTACGCAGCTGACGGCAACGACTTCGAGGTGGAGCACTGCAGCCTCACCCCGCTGTCCCTGCATCCTCGTGGGTGTGTTGTGGTTCATGATATCAGAGGGAGAAGTTGAGAACGACAGAGAGGGGAAGGAAGGTGAGGGAATGTGAATGAATGGTGGTGCCGACATAGAATAGCTAGAAAAGATAAGTGCGGGTAGGTGGGGTCATTAAGGCGAGTGGGTGAGGTGAGCGTCCTGGCGTGTCTCTTGATCAGACGTTCGGCACAAAGTGTTTCCCTTGTTTCTTACAAAGGATGATCAGTGTGTGTACTACTTTATAGATTAAATTAACTGATCGTTACAAATTAGGATTTCCTTGTCGAAGTGTCTAGGGGTTATGATTTTTTTTTGTTACAGAGTACACGAATTTTAACCTATTGGATATAGATCCAAAGGATCTCATCCCTTCCCACCAAGGTTTTCGCTACCAATTTTTTTTAACGGGGCCAGTTTGGTCGAAAATCAGAAAATTTTGGCCAATTTCAGCCGAAATTTTCAAAACAAAAATTGAATTTTTCGGATTGTAAATTTAAAATGATCAAATTCAAGCAAATTCGATCAAACCGGTTTTTTGGGGGGGGAGTGGTTTGGATTCCTACCGGGGGGCCGGTAAGACCGGTATGGCGATTTTAAATCAAAATCGAACCACCTTCCATAAATGATATATATTCCCCTCCTCCCATCCCCTAACCTAGCCACCGCCGCCGCCAGCGCCAACTGCCAAACAAAAGGTGAAGGGATACGGGTAGGCTACACTAGCTGGTAATTCAAAAATTATACCACGGAAACCAGTAAACCATGCAAGTAACAGATCATAGATCGTTACCACTAGACGCGCAGTGCAGCGGAAGAAGACTTGGAGAAGCCTGATCCAACGTTGAGCGCGTCGATGTAGTGGTCGTAGTTGATCGTCCAATGTCCTCGTCGTCGATCATCTACTCCAGCAACCAATCGCGTTCCTTGCGAAGTCGTGGATCGTGCTCAAGCACAACAGCAACCGCAGTAGCGCCTCTATGGTATCCACACGTCCAGAGATGGAACATCGTACGCCGATGTGCTAGCACCAACTCGCACGGCAGGGCTCTCTCGAGAAGATGGTTTCGGTGGAGCAACTCACATTGCATGTTTGTCTCATATCTTATATATCCCAACAGCCTCATGCATCTCCTTATATAGAGCCCATGATGGATCCTATCCAAACATGTTTGTTCCAACCCGTTGAGTGTGTGACCCTGTAGGTTCATGCATAATCGGTTGTGACTCAAACTTTTTTTTTCGACCACTAGTCGTTAGCGGTTGCTAGCAGGACATAATGATTCCTAAATACACATAAATTATATCGGATGAACCTTAATGCAATATGATCTACGAGTATGTCCTTATCACTTATGACCATCTCGTATCCCTATACGACCAGTTCATATTTAGTCATCACCAGTTTGAAACTCCTTACGACCAGTTCACGATCAGTTAGTGATTATGTTCGACCAGTCTACGACTAGCTCGTATTTCTATACAACTAGTCTGTATCTGATCGAACTGAATGACCTACTCGTGTATTCTCCCTTTGCCTCACGATATCTAGTTGAACTCTAGGTGAGATAATATGTCATCCATGGACTGTTCAATACTTTCTCGATAAAGTGTGGGATAACATCATGTGGTCGTCTCTTCGACCACTAGTGGCATGTCAATACACTTTCTTTATCCGACCACATCGAGGGGCCGAGAGATATTTCTCCTGTTATGTTAGGAGAGGCAAATCTCATATCCGACCAGTCACATCCCTCCATATGTTTCGTAGCATACCTGAAAGCTACCTTTATAACTACCCAGTTATGGAGTAGCGTTTGAAAACCCAAAAGTGTACTATTACACATGTAGAAAACCATGCTATTTTTTGTGCACATTGATGAGATTTGTTGAATACGCTACTTTAAAGTGTTGTAGCGAAGCGTCCCATCGGCCTTGCGGGTACTAATTGCATCTGCCTAATGTAAGCGTGGATGTTCCTAAATTTTTGGCTTAAATGGGACCGTTGACATCCTCAATAGCAAATATAGCACTCTCCCGACATCAAAAGCAAAAATGGCACCATGGTGCTTCCGCCGCTTGACACGTCATCGAGTTCAGTCCCTAGGGGGCCAGACACCTCCGCTACGCGCTGTGTGGCTAGCCCGTGCCCCTGGGGGATGGAGCTAACTTGTCCATTGCCCTAGGGCCGAACTTGCCCCCGGCCCCCCGGCCGTTGGGTGTTTTATGATTTCATGTGAAATTTTTTTTATAGCAGGGCGCATGATTTCATGTGACAATACGCACATAATGTATACAAATACATAAGCACATAGGCCGTGTATGGAACGGCTTCGGTTTTGGATTTTCATTTGAAAAAGCCGAAAGTTGTTTCAAACACCTAGCTTTTCTCCCCCGCTTTTCCTCGGCGACCGCATTACAACGCCAGGTTTGAATCCGAAAGTCATGGGGGAGCTTTTATGACTTCTCATGACCTCTATTTCACATTTGCCCCTGAAGTTGGGGGTAATTACCAGTCGTTTGCCATTCGACAGAACCCCTCTCCTCCCCCACACCACCCGCCCAAAACCCTAGCCCTTCCCCCGCGCCCGCTCCTCCTCCCTCCCCGGCGCCCATCTCCCTCCTCCCTCCCCCGTCACCCATCTCCTCCCTCCTCCTCCCGCGCCCGTGCCATCGCATCCTCCTCCCGCGTTGCCGCCCCGCCGCTTCCTCCTCCCTCCTGCCCCACCCAGATCTGGATGTCGCCGCTCTCCTCCCGAATTTTTGGCCTAAATAGCATTGTTGGTGTCGTTATTAACAAAACTAGTCATTTACGCGCCGTAATGCTAAAACCGGCACAACAATCGTAAATGCAAACTGCTGACGAGGACACGTGCTTCTCATCTCAACATTCATACACTCCCTAAGGTTGGATAGCTTGCCAAACAAAAAATTGTCTACACATGTCGTACACATTGAGAACACATGGAGCAAAATGGCAGGTGGCATACATGAACAGTGCAAAAGCATGTGCATGTGAGCGTACATGCCCAGTTGCGCTCTCCAACTCTTCTCATCTTTTCGACATCTTTATGTCTCCCCTCTCCATAGTGCAAAAGCTTGCGGAGGTGGTACCGTGGAATAGGGCCACAGACATGACGCTTGTCCAGGTGCCAACGACGCAGACGCCCTTGTTCGGGTGCTAGGGGTGTAGACGCGGTTCATCCGGGCGCCAGGAGCACAGCACCGATGACATGGTACCACGCCATGAAATCCAGACATGAGAGAAATGGATGTGGAGATCCGTTGTGTCATTTTTTACATTACAGCTCGTCGACAAATCCTCTCCTCCCTCCCCCCGAAAGCACCAGGCTGCTTCTAATTTCTAAACCCTTTCTGGCGTTCCCCTCCCAATCGGAGTCGGACAACCGCACCACTCACCGGCGACGCGAGCAACGCATCGGCGATGGCTGGGGGCCACAGGCCACGGGCAGAGGCAGCCGATGTCTCTGGCGATTTCGGCCTCGACGGTGCTGCCGCAGCAGCGACAGAGGCAGCTCCAACACCACCCGGCGTGGTCGGCAATCGCCGATCTCTTCACCCTATACCTCGGTGTGAGCGCCTCTCCCTTCCCCAATCTCTCACCGTTTGCACTTGTGAACGCTAGTTCTGACACTTGTTGGTCGTGGCTTGCAGATGAACTCGAAGCAGCGAGCCGAGGACTCAACTAGGGAGACCTCGTAAGTTGCTTTCCCTCCCATGGACTTTAAATTGGGGATTTTTTGTGGAGTTCACTCCGCGCGAATTGGATTGGATGAGTATATAACATAGTATGTTGTGGTTTAAGGTCGTATGGTAGGTTGTGTTATGATTATTGTGTGTACATTGAAAAGACTCAATGGATAATATATATAGGGTACAAAGGAACATAAGTCTAAACCCTAATACAATAAGAAATACCATAAATACCCTTATATCCTTAACACCCCCCCCTCAAATGTAAGGCGTATGCAATAACATTGCACTTGGAAAGGGTTGACACTAAAATTATGAAAAATCCAAAGTTCGAATCTTGATAATGTCGTCGTAGCATGCAGCTCTTAGAAAATATGCCGATAAAAGATCTCCTCCCGTCCGAGGTTGTGCGACAGCCCATAAAGCACAAGGTGCGGGAGCAAAATCGACCGCGACAACATAACGAAGAAGATGATGAAACCGACAAAAATAGAGAAAATTGTCAAATCAAGCTGAATAGGAATAGATAGGAGCATGGCGACGCAGATCAAAGCCCAAGACGGCGGCGGCGCAGTGCACAAGAAGCGCAATAAAGACGTAGTGCACAAGAAGCGCAATAGAGACGCAGTACACAAGAAGCACAATAGAGATGCAGTGCACAACAAGCGCGGTGGCCTTAAAAGCTTGGGGCAACGGATCTGCAGCGGCTCGAAGAAAAGAGCAGCGGTTGCTGCTATGAAAAAAAAATCCTATGCTTTTATGACTAACAATAAATTTGTGGACTTGTATGACTTAGACGAACTCAACGATTGAATAATACAGATTTGGATGGACGCAACAGAAGAAACGACAAATATAAAAAGACTAGAGCTAACTAGTAGAGGATACTAGCATAACTAGCAGTCGTGTAACCGTGCCATCCCAACCACAACGAATCCCAATCGGGACAATATCAAACCGAGCCATCCCAACCACAACCAATCCCAATCGGGACAATATCAAACCGAGCCATCCCAACCAGATCTCCTCCGAGAAGAAGTTTGACTAGATCGGATCTGGGGAGGCGAGTCTGGACCGAGCTCAGCAATCCACCACCACACACACGTACTACAGAGGCAAAGGCACGCGCTGCAATCTCCATCCAGAGCCTTCCATCCCAATCGAGCACCTCTGCAATGGCCGACAAGGCGAAGGGCAACGCGGAGTTCTCGGCAGGCCGCTTCGAGGAGGCGGCGCGGCACTTCACCGACACCATCGCGCTTGTGCCTGACAACCACACCCTCTACTCCAACTGCTCCGCAGCCTATGCCTCGCTCCACTGCTATCAGGAGGCGGTGGCCGGCTTCGGTCCGGAGGCGGCCCGAGTAGGGGATGACGCCTGCGCATTGCCGGGGGTGTCGGATGGAAGGAGATGTGGCGAGCAGAGGACTTAGATTGAGGACGACCGCGAGCGAGGCAACCGGTCTGCGGCAGCGCGGATCTGAGACGAAGCCCCCATAAGCAGAGGTGGCGGCGAGTGCGGGTGGAGAAGCCCAAGAGGCCCGGTGGCGGCGGGATCTGGCACAGTGACGACGCAAGGAGTAGCTGGGCTCGGGTGCCGAAGAAGAAGACGCCGAAGAACATGCCGAAGAAGACACCGAAGAACATGCCGAAGAAGACCCGACGCCCGAGGCGGCTCGATCCGGGGCCAACAGCAGCTGCGTCGGAGGCGCATGAAGCAGAGGCACTCTTCGACCGAGAACGAAGCCCACGCGCACACATGCCAAGATGAGCAGACGAGGCGGATGCCGCTTCAGCTGGAGAGCGACGGCGGCGTCCGGGAGCGACGGCTGAGCGACGGTGGCGGGTGGAGAGGATGAACTTGCGGCTACGATGAGAGGCCGCCCCTGGGAGGAAAATCGGCCCTCTGGGGGGCAGCGGCAGCGGAGAACAAGGAGAGCCTAGAGGCGACAGAGGCTAGAGTAAGCTCTAAACCTAACTCGGCTCTAACCTAACTCGGCTCTGATACATGTTATGAATATTGTGTATATATTAAAGAGCCTCAATGGTCAATATATATAGGATACAAAGGGACATAAGTCTAAACCCTAATACAATAGAAAATACCATAAATACCCTTATATTCTTAGCAGGTTCGGCCAGATTATTTTTGTTGGTCGCGTTATTTTTCACTGCGCTGTGCATGAATTGAGCGTTTGAAGGTGATGATTTCTGCAATGTTCTGAGAAATTGTGCTGAAATTTTGGAACTAGATCATGCTACTTAATTACGTGTTTTGTTCATTGCGATCTAGTATTTGTTCTGTATTTTGACCACGTAAGTCGATTTAGTAACCTTGTTCAGAATTGTAATGTACTGTGGAGATTGAATTATTCAGGAACAAGCTGCAGAAGAGAGTAACTGCTCTGAACAGAGACCTGCCTCCCCGAGATGAGCAGTTCATTTCGGATTTTGAGCAGTTGCGTATGTAGTTTCCAGTAAGCAGAAGCATTACACAAGTATTCTTCATCACAGGATGAGAAGTTGAGAGCAGAAGGAATTAATAATTTGATTTGCATGTTTCTTTAGGACCAGGAGCAGTTGCAGGCAGTCACGGAGTCAGTTCTCACCTCATTCGTCCTGCAATGCAGTAGCCACGCTCCACAATCTGAGTTCATGCTCTTTGCTACACGGTGCCTGTGCGCTCGAGACCACCTTAGATGGGACAGCCTCCTTCCATCTCTACTTAATGCCGTTTCCTCTTCTGAGGCACCAATGGGTCAAGGGGGTTCTGTGACTGTTGGTGGCCCTGTAACGTCTTCTTCGTCGGCTGTTGCAGTGCCAAATGCTCCAAACTTTCACCCTTCAAATCCTACGTCTCCTTTGTCAGCAATTAACACTATAGGATCCCCTACTCAATCTGGTATCGACCAACCTGTAGGTGCAAATGTGTCACCCATCAAGGCAGCTGAATTCTCCAGTCCTGGGCAGCTCGGTACGGCTGCAAGAGGTGACCAGCGCAGGGAGCAGAAATTAGCTATCTGCATCACTTATCCTGTAGGATTATTTTAGCTGGGCTGGAGTCCAATTCGAAGCCAGCTACCCACGCTGTGATATTCCAGCGTATGGTTAATTGGCTGGTTAATTGGGACCAGAGACCGCATGGTGTGGATGAAGCCGATACAATGCAAATTTTCAGTAAGAGAAAAGTAAGAATTCTCTGAATCTGGGCATTGTCTTTTATTATTCTTTCACATCCTCAACTAATGTCAATTCTACCGTATTTGATAATCATTCTCCCTGATTTCACTTGCAGAGACTTGCTTTTGGTGCTCGTAGGAACAAGTATGTTTTTGAGGATTAGTTCTTTTTGTTGCCATCTTCCAACCCTGAAGAGAACTAGAAACATTTTTCTCATAATCTTTCATATTCCATTCTTTTCCTGTAAAAATAGCATGTATTACTGATGGCATCTTGAGAAACATCAATGTACTCCTCTTATGTACAATATCAGCAATTTGATTGCCTCCTTAAAGTTATTGCAATATCCTGAATCGTTTGCAGTTCATGTGTTATATTTATCACCCTTATGATCTCTATTTTTTTAAACTCATCCTTGTGATCTCTATTAGCGGATATCCAACCGTACCTTGACTACAAGTTTAGCAAAAGTTGCATTTTGCATGCTCCATCTTCCATGTAAACATCAGTTCATGATACATCTATGCACCTATGCATAAGATTGAACTCATTTTTTTTCTTGTTAGTTGCTAGAACTTTTTGTCTTGCCTACTTATTGTAATTAGTTCATGATACATCTATGCAGTTCATGTGTTTTTTATAATAATTATTTCTTGTAATTAGTTATGTAATAATTATTTATTGTATTTATTTATGTAATAATTGTTTGTTGCAATAATTGTAGTTAATTACGTTAATTATCATTAATTGCATTAATTGTCGTTAAATGTGATCAATTGCATTAATTGCGGTAGTCGTCGTTAATTATTGTAGTCATCATTAATTGTAGTCAATTGTGGTAGATGTCGGTAATTGCGGTAATTGGAGCGTTAATTGTCGTCAATTGCGTTAGTTTGTTGTCAATTGTGTTAGTTTGTCGTTAATTATCGTCAATTGTCGTTAAATGCTATCAATTGCGTTTATTGCCGTTAAACGGCATCAAATAAGCCATTACTTACCTCATGGGCATTTCAGACATTTTTCATCTCAGAAGCTGCAACCAGCCTAACTAAAAGCCAAACAGTAAAATACCAAACCTCTTATTTCAATTGCTTCAAATTTCTGACAAATCGAAAGCCGCTTTTCAGAAAAGGTGGAGCCGTGCCAAACATACCCATAATGTATACAATGTAATTACACACGAGCTACAATATGACTCACTCGTTTGAGCCACTCTCTGCTCGCTCCGTATGTGTGCGTATGTGTCCTGGTTTTGTGTTGAGCATGTCACATGAGGTACGTGAACCGGTCCGGAGAGCGCGTCTCTGTTTGGAGAATGTACGGGGACCGTTGAGTAGGCGGAGGTGCTTCACCAAGCTGACTCTAGCCAAGCTGAGTCTATCCAACATTAATATCGTCCAGCTGAGTCATGCCAAACAGGCTATCACCTGCCATCATATCTATAATAATGACTGCATGAATCAGCCCCCGTAGCCACGGCCCCTAAGTACAATGTATGAACGGCCCTCGGTGCGGACGAGCTCTTGTCTTGATCATATAATGTACCAGTGACCTCGGGTGAAATGGAGCTCTGACCTTGGTACGGTACTTCATACTGGTCAAGGTTCTGTTTAGCGTAGATTAGAGGGTGGGCGCCCTGGGTGGTACGCTCCAAACCTCGGTGTTGTGTAGTCCTCCCTGGTAGTAGCTGGGATGGTCGCATCCTCATTAGTTGATTTGTCATCACCCCCACGCCCAACTAAAGGCTACAAGATGGAATGATGTTAGGCGAAATCAATAATCAAGACCTAAGCTGGGCATCACATACATCCCCGATGTGCGGTGCAGATGACCTACGGGGAGCGCTAGGACAGCCGCCAATCTAAGTAGGTCGTGCAGACATTGATCGCAGCAGTGATGCATCCCGACAGACGTACGCTGGAGGACGGCTTGATGTTTGCACAACCTAAGGCATAATAGATCACGACATAAATTGAACATAATTTACCTCCCTGATCTGCAATGCGGATGACCGACAGGGTGCACTAGGACGCCCACTAGTCTCACTAGGCCATGCCAACCTAGGAGGTGAGCACAATCGGTCCACTCAGTGCGCAGCCTGAAGCACGCTGTCTCTCGACTGACCGCATCTCATGTTCTTGATGATTTGTTTGTACTCCTCGAAGATGGACTTGAGAGTCCTGAGAAGCCTTGGAACGGTGTGATCTATGCTGTGAATGGTGGACCCGGATGCACATGAGATCCGCTGGACCCGGTCGAACTATAGTGATAGACAATAGTTGTTCAGTACCAAACAGTAAAAATATTGTGAATGAAGCGAGCATAGGTTATGAGTGTTTTATAGTGTTGTCATGCCACGAAGCGTTGTATCGATCGAACGAGTGATGAAGCCTCTCCTGGTGTGTAACTGCTCCGGAAGCTTTGGCGGAGGACGAGTGAATCTGGTTCATGATAGGTCGATAGTGGTACATACCACTCGATGTACTCATGATAAGTCTGAACATCATACCGCCATTGCTCCTGTACAACCTCAATGTGCGCCATCTCTGTTCAAGCCGTAGTCCTTTGATGTTGGATTGCCTACCAGTTCTCAAAATGTCGGTCCATCCTCGATTGCCTGCATTCGAGAATGATTTATATGAGAAGAGCAGATGTAGGTATTGACCATAAACATTAGTCGGATGGAGTTGCACTCATAAGTGGACAAATCGCTAGAGCATCCTCCCATCGGGAGGGGGCACAACCTGGTAAAGATTGAACTGTCACATTACACGCTGCAGCGCGTAAGGTTCCACCATATGGGAAAAAAATAAGTGGCAGGTTGTCGCCCATAATACGGTGTCATGTGTGCATTACACGGACAATCCGTGCGGCGCTACCGTGTTCACGAAATGTGCACTCCTTGGAGACCATATGCTATTGTCATTGTGCAACGTCTCGAACTCATTGTGAAATACAGGGTAGCACCTCGCCAGTCTGTCTCTGGCCCAGCATAACTTGACAGTAGTCCACCAAGTGCACATAGTGGACCCGTCTACCGGGTCGTGAAACTTGGCGTACAGGTGCGCCTCATTCCAGAAGGTGGGCCGCCCAACAGGGAAGTGCTCCCAACTCCACAACTGCATCAACACATAGCAGACGGCAATGATCGGTTTCACATCGATGCTGCACTGCGAAGCGTCACACAACCCTATGTATGTGGCGCAAAGGACGACTGATCCGAAGTTGTAATGTGGCATCTCCCCTGGTTTGGTGATGTGGACGAAGCTCGGGTATACCCAATCATCCTGTGTGGTGGGAAACAAAGCCCAACCGAAAAGATACAAAAGGTATGTGATGAGGTGCATCCTAACAACCTCGTCTAGTGCATCCGCAGGGCATCGACTGAAATTCCTAAGCCATGTCCAAGGGACACCACGGATCCTATCTGGCATAGCTAGGCTGAACTGATGCGCCAAGCGGGCCTTCCAATATGCCGGTGGACGAGGTGGAACAAGTGCGTCTCCTGTGATTAGTAGACTAGTCAAGAAGGGAACATCCTTGAGAGTGATCATCGTCTCTCCCCACCGAAAGTAGAAGGTGTGCGTCTCGGGTCTCTATCTGTCAACAAGTGCTGACATGAGACTCCCGTCCAGGGTGAAGTAGCGGCCGACGTGGAGCATCCTCGCAAAGGGCAACAAGTCGGTGTCCTGAAGGTGATGAGGACACCCCTGCAACTAGCACATCTTCCTCGTCAGTACTGCTCAAGATGATTCTAGTGCTCTAAAACAACCATTGGGGCCGATTACACGAGCAAGGGCTAAATTAATTAACCAACAGGTGAACTCACTCTTAAATGATTTTAATCTTACTAATGAGAATATATAACTGCCTAATAGTTCCATGTTTTGTTTGTGCAGTTATACACATATAGAAGCATGCGAGACTGAGAACAATGGAGCAAGAAGCATTGAACAAAATCTTTGGTAGCTGCAGTATAGAGGTTCGGTTGTGATTGTGCCATGCGAGGTCTACATGCATGCATGTGTGTTGCGTGAGGAGCACTTGAGCCAGAAAGCAAGCCAGGAAGCATCTACATTAACGTGGGATCAATTCCAGTCTGAATTAATGTGGGCCTTAGTTCTGGACTTTAGTCCGATTGGTTCTCTTTAATTTATTTGGAATTTCCTTTTGGTTTTGTGCACAACTTTGTTAAGTACGAGATCCTTATTTGATTGAGCAGCCAGCGTATGGATTGGAGTCCTTGTACAAGCCGGTAGGTGTTTTGAGTTGGACTATGAGTTGTAGTCGTGCCTGTGTGCACATATATAAGGCCAAGGGGTGCGCCCCATGTACGGTAGACCATGACGAAAAGTCAATCTATTATTTGAGAGAGAGATATACGCTTGTTCTTCCTAGGGTTTGACATACAGTTACAACCTAGAGGGGAATTGGGCGTTCTTAACCCCGTTGTTCTTGTGATTCCTTGTGTTTTGTAGGAGTAGCGACACATCTACTTTGTTTGGTCAGGTAGACGGGATCACGAGCGTGTGGTTAGGCGAATTCTTTTGTCGCAGGTTGCTGTTTTGACAGTGGTTGGCGCCATCGGTTCGTTAGGTTGCACAGATCCAAAGTTATCATCGATCCTACATCGTGAAGATCGAGTATCCCCTGTATCATCTTGGTATCAGAGCGCGGTTGCCATGGTAGGATCAATTTACCCCTAGTTAGATTTATTTTTCTATCCTATACACAAAAAGCCAAAACAAAAAATTACAAACCCTAGTTTCAATCTGTTATTTCTTGTGAGTTTTGTTAGGTTTTAATCCATTAAATTTTTTGTTTAGTGCTGATCTTAGAGTTTTCTTTGCGTTGCTTAATCGTTGTGTCCAATTAAAAAAAAACCTCCATCTATTGTCGCGGCGCAATGAAGTAATTCGCCACAACAAGCATCGCTTCTGATTACGAAATTGCTACAAAGCAGCACGACACGCAACAACTCATCTATAGTCGCCATCGGGCACTACAAGATGCCGACGCCCAAAACCAATTGCGTGTTTCTCTAGTCGCACGACATCACTGGAAAAAAAAAGAACTTTGCGCGTGCAGCTATGGTGCCACGAATTGGATTGCTACAGTACCACGATTGTTACTGTACGCGGCTACAATACCGTGCGCAAAAAAAATCCCTTCGCGTATATCTTTTGTGAGCCAATTCAATTCTTTACGAATACTTTGCTCTTATTCGAGACTAGCTATTTGATTTGCTCTACGGCTGCTCCTTTACACTTTGCACACATCTGAATTGTTTTTTTTTCATAGCCAAAAATAGGGTTTTAAGTGCTGCTCTTGTGACAGTTGGTCTGTAAAAAAAAAAGAAAAAATACGGAAAAAGAATTTAGAGAGAGAGAGAGAGAACAACAAAATTGCTTGGCCGGTCACTACTGTGAGCACACCCTATCATTGACAGAAATTTTAAATTGTGTTGTTTCATCGTTTTGAGCAATCTTGTGCCCTATTTTATCTCATTGAGCAATTAGCTAGCATCTCTCCATAAATTGTGCAGTATGAGCTAGTTGTTCATCACTTATATTTTTATATATTAGCTCATTCCTTTGATTGCACTAAGTTATATCATCTTTGCGTGTGAGTTGCTTCGTTCTTCGCTTATATCATAAGATCAGCAACTAGGCATTGAATTCTAGTTTGGATTGTTACCTAGCTTTACAATATCTAGAATTTCAGATTGCATAGGTAAATACTTTTCCCTCCAAGCTCCACAAATAAGCCATTGTTTGACAATGCTAGTACAATTGAATTCACTTAATCTATCACCTTGTGTTGTCTACCGTCACCAAGGTGCGTGCAGCTCTTTAATTCCATCAAGGACGCATAAGAACTTCGGTTGGTAAGAGAAGGTGAGGTTGAGTGATTTCCACAAATAAAAACTTCAACATCCATATATATAGTTTTTTCTTTGTTGTTTGCACTAACCATGTCAGGAAAAGAAGGAGAACCAACATATTTTGCACAAGCTGACCTTGAGAAGCTCACAAATGATTTCAACACTCAGTTGAATGACAACATGAGTGTCTTAAGGAGGGAGATACTAGAGGAGCTTCGCAAAGAGCGGGGCCTAGTTGGTGTACATGAAGAAGGCGTTGAGCTTGACGAGACCAATGAGGAGAGGGCTGCATGATTCGCTAGAGAAGCTCAAGCGGGTCGAGCCGCTGCCAACGCGATTCGACCACCCTTTCCCAGGTGTGGGGGAGGTGTTTTGGGCACTGACCATGGCCAAGGGAGAGGTCGTGGCCATGGACGTGGCGGTGCTGCCCACATTGAGGACTTCGGCGACGACATTTGGTTACACCGCAATGATAACTATCAACGCCATGGCCGTCGTCATGATGAGCAGCATGTGGAGGAAAAATTTGGGAAGCTCAAGTTCAATATTCCCAAATTTGAAGGCGCTTCCGATCCAGATGATATCTCACATGGGAGCTCAAGGTAGACAAGACATTTTGGATGCACAATTATTTGGAAGAGAAGAAACTACACATGGTGTCACTTGAATTTGATGGCTATGCGTTGATTTGGTGGGAGTAAGTATTGAACTAAAGAGAAGATAATGGAGAACCACCAATTGCATCATGGGCTGAAATGCGGCAAGAGCTGAGAGCACGTTTTTTCCTAACACTTATAAACGTGATCTTTTTGATAAATTACAGAATTTGAGACAGGGAGGTCGCTCGATGGAGGAATACTATAAGGAGATGGAGTAAGCTATGATTACGGCACATGTGCACGAAGATGAAGAACAAACCCTTGCGTGTTTTCTATTTGGTCTAAATAAAAACATTAAACGCATAGTGCAATATTAGCTCTACAATACTGTTGTTGATTTGGTGCATCAAGCGACAAAGGTGGAGAAGCGGTTACTAGAAGATGTAAAACTAGCACCAAGGACAACATCTTTCAACTTGAAAGCTCCATCATCCTCATCTAATGCCACCAAAGCACGCTTCAATTTAGGACGAGGTACATCTTCAGCTAGTACTAGTTCAAATACTAATACTCGTTCTTCCTCGATTGCAAAATCAGCACCTACATCAGTGAGAAGAAGGTGGTTCCATCCCTACATCTTCAGTTGATGCTACAACAAAGAGTAGAGAAATTCAATACTTCAAGTGTTTGGGGTGTGGGCACATAGCTAGGGAGTGTCCCAACAACCGAGTTATGCTTGTTGCAGAAGATGGAGAGTATGGATCCGCAAGTGAAGATGAGGTTGAGCACAATCATGAAAAGGAGAGATATGAAAATGCATCGGATGACAGTGATGGGATTGATGTGTTAAGTTATGAAACGGGAGAGGCACTATTAGTCACTAAAAATTTGAGCATGCTTGCACAAGAAGAAGATGCACATCCGCAATGATTCAACTTATTTCAAACACAAGACAAGGTAAACAACAAGGTAATCAAACTTATTATTGATGAAAGTAGTTGTCATAACTTGGCTAGCATTGAATTGTGTGAGAAGCTTGGTTTAAAGATGCTGAAACATCCACGTCCATATCATGTGCAATGGTTTAGCGAATGTGGGGATGTAAATGTTCAGTTTGTGGTGCATGTTACTGTCAAGATTGGTGATTTGAGGACACCGTTGAGTGTGATGTGGTGCCTATAACCGTATGTCATTTGCTGTTGGGAAGGCCATGACAATATGATAGAAGTGTGCGACATGATGGTCGTTCCAATAGATATGCTTTTAAGTGGAAGGGGGAAGACAAAAGAGCTTAATCCAATGACTCCTAGTCAAATACATGCTGAATTTCAGCAAAAGAAGCTTGCTGAAAATGAGAGTAAAAAGAAATAAAAGAGTGATTTTCACACATCGGTGAGTGAGAGCCACAAACCAAATATGAGAGAAAAAAAGTAAGAGTGACGGAGGGTTGGTTATGTTAGCCACAAAATCAGATTTGAGAGATGTGAGTAATAACCCATCAAAGATGCACTTTGTGCTTGTGTACAAAGATGCAACTATTTTGCTTTCAACTAACGACTTAACCTCTCTTCCTAGTGGTGTTTCCTCTCTTTTGCAGGCATTTGAGGATGTGTTTTCGGAGGAGATACCAGTGGGACTTCCGCCATTGTGCGGAATAGAGCATCAAATTGATCTATCTTCCGGCGCATCACTTTCAAACCGTCCACCATAACGTACCAATCCAGAGGAGACCAAAGAAATTCAGCGCCAAGTGCAAGGGCTACTTGAGAAAGGGTATGTACACGAAAGTCTTAGTTCTTGCGTTGTTCCTATAATTCTTGTTCCTAAGAAAGATGGTACATGGAGAATGTGCGTTTATTGTCATGCCATTAACAATATCACTGTTAGGTATCGTCATCCTATTCCTAGGTTAGATAATATGCTAGATAAACTTAGTGGTGTTGTTATATTCTCCAAAATTGATTTGAGGAGTGGATACCATCAGATTAGGATAAAACTTGGTGATGAATAGAAGACTGCTTTTAAGACTAAATTTGGATTGCATAAATAGTTAGTCATGCCTTTTGGTTTATCTAATGCGCCTAGTACATTCATGTGATTGATGAATCATGTTTTAAGAGCATTCATTGGTAAATTTGTTGTGGTATACTTTGATGATATTTTGATCTATAGCAAAACGATGGATGAACACATTGATCATACTAGACAAGTACTAGAAGTGCTTAGAAATGAGAAACTATATGCAAATCTTGATAAATACACTTTTTGTACTGATAAAGTTGTGTTCTTAGGCTATGTTGTTTCTGGTCAAGGCATTGAGGTAGATGAATCTAAAACTGAAGCAATTAAGAATTGGCCTACCCTTGTGAATGTTAGTCAAATCAGAAGCCTTCATGGTCTTGGTGGTTTTTATCATCGTTTTGTTAAAGATTTTAGTACCATTGATACTCCATTAAATGAGTTAACTAAAAAAGGTGTTGTGTTTGAATGGGGTGCACCACAAGAAAAAGCTTTTCAAGAGCTAAAGAAACGTTTAATTGAAGCATCATTACTTGTTTTGCCTGATTTCACTAAGACTTTTGAAATTGAATATGATGCTAGTGGAATAGGTATTGGTGGTGTTTTGATGCAAGAAAGAAAACCCATAGCATACTTTAGTGAGAAACTAGGAGGTGTTCAATTGAACTATCCTGTGACTAGGAGGTGTTAAATTGAACTATCCTGTGTATGATAAAGAATTGTATGCGTTGGTATGTATGCTTGAAACTTGGCAACATTATCTTTGGCCTAGAAAATTTGTTATCCACTCTGATCATAAAGCTTTGAAATATTTGAAAAGCCAAGCTAAATTGAACCGTAGACATGCTAAGTGGGTAAAATTCATTGAAACTTTCCCATATGTTGTTAAATACAAGAAAGAAAAAGAGAATGTGGTAGCTGATGCTTTATCTAGAAAGCATATGCTTTTAACTCAATTGGAAGTAAAGGTACCCAGATTAGAGAGTTTGAAAGATTTATATACTTCTAATCATGAATTTTCAAAACCATATTCTAAATGCAAAGATGGGAAAGGATGGGACAAGTTTCATGTTCATGATGGGTTCTTATTTCGTGCTAACAAATTATGTGTTCCAGATTCGTCCATGCGTTTGCTTTTATTACAGGAATCTCATCCAGGTAGATTGATGGGACACTTTGGGAGAGAAAAGACCTTCATGATGCTAAGCGATCACTTTTATTGGTCTAAAATGAGGTGTGATGTCGAAAGGTTTGTACAACGATGTGTGACATGCCACAAAGCGAAATCTAAACTTAATTCACATGGTTTATATACCCCACTTCCTGTTCCTAGTGTACCTTGGGAGGATATTAGTATGTACTTTGTTTTAGGACTGCCTAGGACTAAGAGGGGAAGGGATTCAGTTTTTGTAGTTGTGGATAGGTTCTCTAAAATGGCACATTTTATTCCCTGTCACAAAAGCGATGATGCGTCGCATGTAGCTGACTTATTTTTCAGGAAAATTGTAAGATTGCATGGCATGCCAAAGACAATTGTTTCAGATCATGACGTCAAGTTCATGAACTACTTTTGGAAGACTTTGTGGGTCAAGCTTGGGACAAAGTTGTTATTCTCAACAACTTGTCACCCACAAACGGAGGTGGTGAATAGAACATTTTCAATGCTACTACGAACAATGATAAAGAAGAATCTAAATGAGTGGGAGGATTATTTACCGCATGTGGAGTTTGCATACAACAGGGCGGTACACTCTACTACTCAAATGTGCCCGTTCGAGGTGGTGTATGGTTTCAAACCAATCACACCACTTGATTTATTACCACTTCTGCTACATGAACATGCTAATATGGAGGCGTCAAAGCGTGCTGAATATGTGAAGCAAATTCATGTCAAGACTAAACAAGAAATTGAAAATAAGACACGTTACTATGCTGAGAAGGTGAACAAGTCAAGAAAGAAGATGATATTTGAACCGGGTGACTTAGTTTGGGTGCATCTATGCAAAGAACGCTTTCTAGACAAACTTAAGTCCAAGTTGATGCCTCGAGGAGATGGTCCATTCAAAGTACTTGAGAAGATCAATGACAATGCATATAAGATAGAGCTTCCGGACGATGATTATGTTGTGAGTTCTACATTCAATGTTGCTGATTTATCACCATTCTTTGGACCGGAAGAATTAGAGTCGAGGACAACTCCTTTTCAAGAGGGGAAGGATGATGAGGACACCCCTACAACTAGCACATCTTCCTCGTCAAGTGGTACTGCTCAAGATGATTCTAGTGCTCTAAAACAACCATTGGGGCCGATTACACGAGCAAGGGCTAAATTAATTAACCAACAGGTGAAGTCGCTCTTAAATTATTTTAATCTTACTAATGAGAATATGTCACTGCATAATAGTTCCATGTTTTGTTTGTGCAGTTATACACATATAGAAGCATGCGAGACCGAGAACAATGGAGCAAGAAGCATTGAACAAAATCTTTGGTAGCTGCAGTATAGAGGTTCGGTTGCGGTTGTGTCATGCGAGGTCTACATGCATGCATGATGCATGCATGTGTGTTGCGTGAGGAGCACTTGAGCCAGAAAGCAAGCCACGAAGCATCTACATTAACGTGGGATCAATTCCAGTCCGAATTAATGTGGGCCTTACTTCTGGACTTTAGTCCGATTGGTTCTCTTTAATTTATTTGGAATTTCCTTTTGGTTTTGTGCACAATTTTGTTAAGTACGAGATCCTTATTTGATTGAGCAGTTAGCGTATGGGTTGGAGTCCTTGTGCAAGCCGGTAGGTGTTTTAAGTTGGACTATGAGTTGTGGCCGTGCCTATGCGCACATTGTGACGACCCAACCAGAGGCCTCACCCGAGAGGTCCTCCAAGACCTCCTGAGAGTCCATCAGACCACCCAGAGGTCCCAGGACCTCTCAGGCGATCCCAAGCTTTCTAGGAGGTCCAGCCAGACCTCCGAGAAGTCCAGGGAACTAACCCGAGGAGGTCTTGAGACTCAAGACCTCCCCAAGAGCCACGATCAGACCTGTGGGAGGTCCAGAGACCAACTCGAGGAGGTCATGGGACTTGGAGAAGTCCTAACCCTTCTGTGATCCGAACCAGTCCCAATGATCAATGGCTGGTTCACACAGCAAACATGAGTGGTAACATACATCCACGAGATACTTTATTAATAGCAAAAGAGTTGATTACAAGGTTGCTTACAAGCCAAAATAACAAAGCAAAATACACAGCGGAAGCAAAACCAAGTCCATCTAATACACCACAGGTAATTGGCTGGAGGGCGCAGCCTAATTGATCTGGTCCTCATCATCATCAAAGAGGTCTTCTCCTGCGCAATTCATCAATCAAGCAAGAATGAGCACACCAACCGTGCTCGCAAGTTACACCCGTCAAATAACAGAATGACATGCATAATGGATATCAACGGAAAGGCATAATATGGTTGATTTGCGTAAAGCCAAGTTTCTTTCAAATACATATACTAAGTTCTAAGGCAGTTATACAATAACTAAAATTCATTTACCAAATTCCATTTTTTAGTTGGATAGCATTCATCATCAAATGGTGAAAGATACCCTCCTATCACAAGGCGCCCTGCCCAACCCATAGGATAGAAATCCCAAAACCAGTTTGTCAAAGCCTTTTGAAAACAAAACCAAGTCTAACTTTGAGTAGTGTTTTGCCAGCACGTCCATGACCATGGACACGGCTATTCGAATAGTTTTCACTCTGCAGAGGTTGTACACTTTACCCACATGACATGATTTCTCTAGTTTGTCCCAAGATTCGTCAATGCCACCTCTCCTTCCAAGGTAAGAGGTCTAGAGCTCATGACAAGGCCTTTACAATGCATTATTCCACCATAGTCCCTCCTCGCTAAGATTTCGCCTCCATTAGATACAAATCCGCAGGATCGGGGCCCCCTCTTGCGCCGGTGGGAAACATAGGTTATGAAAGACCATAGGCCATAGAAGACCTCCCACACATCCAAGTGGAACAACTGTGGTAGAACTTTGCAAATTAGTTGGCCAGGTCCCACGCCCCATTCTGGAGACATGTGGTTGTACGGTGAGGCATAGCCCATTATAGGCCTAGCAAAGGATCGCTCAAAGGCCGGTCCTCAATTGACTTGGGCGACCACCACAAACCCCTGGACCTCAACCTTACCCAGGATTGAGTCCGTGCATAAACATTGCACCAGCCAAGCAAACCACTTCGCCCAAGTCCAAATCCATTTTCCTTTCATTTGCTTTTCAAAAGCATTTAGAAGCTTCCATGACAACCCAATGCCATGGCTTAAAACCTTTAAACAGCAGTTGGTCATGTTGGTAAAATTTCCTCAAATCAAATACTTTTGGTCTAAGCAAGACTAAGCATAAGATTTCACAATTGCTCCTGGTTCACACTATTGTATCAACCAGATTTTATCTAGGGTAACAACAGGTTTGGTTCAATTTCAATGTTGGCCATACAAAGGAGATAGGCATAGCTATGAGTTTAAAGACAGGTATTGAAATAACTTAGTAAAGTAAGCATGTATTAACATTTAAAATGGAACATATATAGGGTGAAATAATGGGTGCAATATGATCAAGAGTGTAACTTGCCTTGCTCAAAGGCCTGGATGTCTTCTTCTTCGGAGAGCTCTTGCTCCTTAGTGCCTTCAAAATCTACACGAGAAAACCAAAACAAACTCAACACAAGGCTCAAATAAGATCCACAGAAACTTTAATGAAACTCCAGATTAAAACCAATAGAGAGGCTAGGTCAGTTTGGAGGAGGTTCAAAGAGCTTGCTGGAGGAGGTCCGAAGCTCAAGGGAGGAGGTCCAAGAGCTGCTGGAGGAGGCAAGAGTGTAGAAATGAGCAAAAGGGTAAAGAAGAAGGGCTGCCCAAACCTATATAGCTGGAGCCATTGAGATTTCCCAAGGTACACATGTTCAAGAGTTGGTGAAAAGGACAATGAAAGCAGGCAAGGGATGTGACAAAAGAATAGCACGGGTGCTGCAAAAAGGTAGAAGTATTTAATGCGATACAATAGGCATTAAATGTGGGCAGACTCCCATGCGCAAAGGACACAGTCAAAGGTTAAAGAAAGAGGAGTGTGACTGCCAAATGGGGCCAGTCAAAGCGTCAGGGCAGGTCCTACGGACAGGAGGTCCAAAGGACACAACAAGGGGGAGGTCCTGACGGTTAGATCAAATCAAGGGGAGGTCTGAACGGTTAAGATCTTCAAAGGGAAGGTCTTAACGGCTAGATCTAATAAAGAGGAGGTCTGGACGGTTAAGATCTCCACAGGGGAGGTCTTAACGGCCAGATCTTACAAAGAGGAGGTCTGGACGGTTAAGATCTCCAAAGGGAGGTCTTAACACCAGATCTCACAAAGGGAGGTCTGGACGGTTAAGATCTCCAAAGGGAGGTCTTAACGGCCAGATCTCACAAAGGAAGGTCCAAATGAGCGAGTGGGGGGTCCTAAAGGACATAGGGAGGTCTGAAGGACGTGGGAGGTCCAATTGAACAAAAAGGAGGTCCTAGAGGACATTGATACCGTGAGTTAGGGGCGGTAATACCGAGTTGGCAGAGAAGGGAACTTCTAGAGAGAGTTATATGGATCAAAGCAAAGAGGAAGTCCACACGAACACAGAGGGGTTCGAGGGAGTGTAGAAGGAACTCAAATGAACCCAGGGAAGGATTAGGCCTGGGGAGGTTTAGACCAGAACAGGACCAAAAAGGGAGGTTTGGACCAAGGGAGGTCCAAGCACTTGGGAGGTCTAGACCTAAGGAGGTCTGGTCCAGAGAAGAACGTAGCAAGCTTAGATGGGGAGGAATCACCAAAGCTCCAACAAACCAAAAGAGAGTTTTTAGTTGAAGTTTGGTTTAGTCAATTTGAAGTCCATTCTGAAATTCTCAAGTTAAGCTTTGAATTCTCATCAAAACAAAATAGTTCTTTTTATTTTGAAAATTCAAAAAGGCTCTGAAAATCAGGGTGTTACACACATATATAAGGCCGAAGTGCGCCCATGTACAGCGGAACCATGAAAAAAATCAATCTATTATTTGAGAGAGCTATCGCTTGTTCTTCCTAGGGTTTGACATACAGTTGCAACCAAGAGGGTAATTGGGCGTACTCAACCTTGTTGTTCTTATGATTCCTTGTGTTTTGTAAGAGCAGCGACACATCTACTTTGTGTGGTGGGGTGAAGCGGGATCACGAGCGTGTGGTTGGTAATTTCTTTTGTCGCAGAGTTGTTGTTTTGACAATGGTTGGCGACATTGGTTCATCAGGTTGCATGGATCCAAAGTTATCATCGATCCTACATCGTAAAGATCGAGCATCCCCCCGTATCAGAAGGAGTGCGACGTAGCAAGGGTCAAGCTCCCAGTAATACTTCTCCGACCTAAGCACGAGTGGTGGAGGGCCATCCCCGGTGATCCACAACTTGCTACGGTGGTGTTCATCGTAGAATGGTTCAAGTAACTCCGGTAGTGCATGGCTTGCAAGAGATGAAATGTCAAGTCAGTTCAGAACAAATAGAATGCCAAAATACATGTAAAGGAAACATCAAAACGAAATGAAGTACAGAAAGACACAAATATTACAACATTATTTGTGAACAAAAAATGATGGCAAAATTAAGTACGACTAAGTTAATTAATACCAAATTAAGTACGACAAATTAACTATGACTAATTTAATTACGATTAAATAAGCGCCATAAATTTAAATACGACTAACTAATTATGATTAATTAACTATGACTAATTAAATATGACTAATTAATTACAAATAATTAACTACGACTAAATTAATTACAACAAACAAATTACGACTAATTTATTGCGACTAAATTACTCAGGACTAAATTAATTACTACTAATTAACTATAACTAATTAACTATGACTAATTAATTATGACTAAATTAATTATTACTAATTAACTATAACTAAATTAATTATGACTAATTATTATGACAAATTTATTACGAATAATTAATTAGGACTAATTAATTAGTCGAGTTTACTGAATAATTAATTAGGACTAAGTAATTAGGACTAATTAACTACGACTAATTAATTACGACTAAATTATTTGGACCAAGTAATTATGATTAAATTATTTTAGCACTAATTACACAGTTAATAAACATAATGCATAGGAGAAAAAATTACCTCTTCTTGATGTTGAACTTTTTGTACTATTACGACCTCTAAGCATCGCTCTAAACACTCCTTAATCATCATTGAAATCGGAACTCGCTCGCTCTCTCTCTCTCTCTCTCTCTCTCTCTCTCTCTCTCCATAGAGCAAGAATGAGAATGAGAGCGAGAGCGACGCCAGGTTTTATAGCCATGCGAATGAATAATTTCCACCAACCGCGAAGCGACAGGAGGGAATCGAATTCCCCCCGCGGGCTTTTCTGCATGCGGGGGAGGCTTTGCATGCATGCGGGACATGAATAACGTTCCGGTGTAACACAATGGGATAGAGGGAATCAATTCCCTCCCCACGCGGGCGCGCACACGGTGCAGAGGGACACTGTGCCCCAAGGGCACTGAGCAGGCTAAGACCATGCCCTAGGGCAACGGACAAGCTAGTACGTGCCCCAGGGGCACGGACGAGCTAGCTCCGGCTCCTCGGGGCATGGACAAGCCATGTGGCGCGCGGAGGAGGTGTTCGGCCCCCTGGGGCATGGGTGAGACAGGTTTGGCCCCTTAGGGACCAGACTTGGAGATATGTCAAGTAGCGGAAGCTCTGCAGTGTTATTTTTTTTACTTTTGGTGTCAAGAAGGGACTATATTTGCTATCAAGGATGTCAGTACTGTTATTTTAGAAGGAAAAAAAATCGATGTTCCTGAACTTCTTTCATTATCCAACCTTACGTATGAAATCTTCCATTACACTGTAAGCACAGTATGCATATTCTAAAAAATTAACACTAAAATGAAATTTCAGTCACTCCACTAACACAAACAAAGTAGCACTATTTCCTGTTGCAAATATAAAACTCAACGGCGTCACATGATGAACAGCTACACTACAGCTCATCCGCTGACTTCTACAGCTTAGCTACCGCATCCCGCAAAGCAAGATCCAACAGAAGCATCACGATCCAAAGCCATGGGCTCCGACGAAGGCGCGCCGCAGCAGCTGATGGAGATCGCCAAGGTCGACCTCCGCGGGCTGGAGTCCGGTGGGCCGGGGTGGGAGGAAGCACGGGCCGCGGTGACCGCGTCCATGGTGGCGCACGGCTGCGCCGTCGTCGCGCACGACGCGCTCGGCCCGGAGCTCCGGCAGGCTCTGTTCGGCCGCGCCATGCCGGAGATCTTCGCCCTCCCGCTCGAGGCCAAGCAGCGGAACGTGTCTATCTGGGGGCCGTTCAGCGGCTACATCGGGAACGTCCCCGGCATGGCCCTCGAGAGCCTGCGCGTCGGAGAGGCCACCGACGCCGGCCGCGTCCGCGACTTCGCCGACGTTCTCTGGCCGCAGGGCAACCCCGCCTTCTGGTAATTAAGACCACCGGTTTTGACATGCTGTTCTTGCGCATCCATTTTGACTTGGAGCTTTCTCATGGTGTCCGTCCACGTTCAGTGACACGGTCGTGTCGTTTGCCAAGACCATGCTGAAGCTGGAGCGGACAGTGGAGAAGATGATCCTGGAGGGCCTCGGCGTCCAGGAGGAGCACATCGACTCGCACCTCGACACGCTCACCTACGGCGTCCGGCTGTCGCGCTACGGAGTGCCGCCGGACACGGAGACCAGCATGTCCATGCAGGCGCACCGCGACCTCAGCACGATCACCGCCATCGTGCAGCACGAGGTGGAGGGTCTCGAGGTGCAGTCCAAGGACGGGAGCTGGCTCGCCGTGCCGCCTGAGCCGGACACGGTCACCTTCGTGGCCGGCGAAATGTTCACAGTAATTAAGAGTCGCACCTCTTACTTTCCAATTCCATTGTTGTCGACTGCACGCGACGCGCGCCTCTCCGATTCTCACGCCGCAGCAATATGTCACCGTCGCAGGTCGCGACGAACGGAAGGGTGCCGCCGTGCCTCCACCGCGTCAGGACGCCGAGCAACCGCGAGCGCTTCTCTGTGCTGTTCGGCTGCCGGCCGAAGGGCGGCACCGTGGTGACTGCGATAGACGAGCTCGTCGACGGCGACCACCCTCCGATGTACAATCCCTGCAACACCGACGAATACGCCAGGTTACGATACTCGGAGGAATGGCGCAAATTCAGCGACCCGTTGAGGTCTTTCTGCGGTGCCGACAAGGACGAATGACCCCATGGAATGATCAGTTGATCACGCAGCTCGTCTTTCCCAATTGATTCATGTAAATCTTTTTTGTGCGTGACATTGTGGCAATGTAGAGAACTAATGGTCCCCCAGAAGGTCAAAGACTGTTGTATTTTGTCCCAGAGCTTTGCCGTTTGGTTGAAGAGTGTGCTCAGCTCTTCTAGTAATGGTAAGAATACCCCTTGTTAGTATGTTTGAGTTAGATGAAAAAATGACTGTCTCATGAAACTCCTGCTCAATGCACTGATATGTCTCAGTGATATAACTAAAAAAGGCTTTCATTTCCAACTGCATAATCATAAAAGGGTGTTTTAGAACCATGGATTCTGATTGTGGGCAGTGTCCACAATAAGTGTTCTGAACAAAATGTATATGAAAAACTGAAAACCCCAAAAGATCACTGATTAGAGACAACATTACCATTGTCATGATCTTCTATCACTCCTTTCAGTTTCCATGTTCAGTTTATCAAACTAATTTCATTTACAAACAGAAGACAAAAATAAACAAATTCGATCTTCAGCTAAAAATTGGTCAATGCCAACTTGCACCAACTAGTATACTGCTGAACCAAGTGGGTACAGCAGAAAGACGCAAAGTACTAGTTGATCCAATCAGACAACACCACCTGAATCTCTGAGCATGACTGCAGAGTAAGACGTAAACTACAATGATCTAATCACACTTCATGATGCACCCAAACAGTAAACAAGGAACCTGTCATTGGGCCACTTACAGGTGGGCCTCATGGTCAGTCCTCACATCTAAACACACACACAGAGAGGGAACACATAACAAAGGAGATGCAGGGGAGAGCAACCGAGGCGTGGCGGTAGGCTCGGCGCCCGGCGACAGGCAACAGCGGTGACCGGTGAGGCTAAAATGGAATGCCAGTGGGAGACGGTTCCATTGGAGGTGGAGCCGCACTGGAGGTGGACGATGGCGACAGCGGCAGCGGCGGTCTTGGCGGCGAATCGGGGAGGAAGAAGCGGCAGCGGCGCTGCGGGGAGAGGGGAAGGAGGAGAGCACAAGCACCGGGGAGACAAGGGAAGCTCATCGGACCAGTTAGTGGAGGCGGGGAGCGGTCGAGGAAGACCGGCAGTGTAAGCCCGAGGCGGCGCGGCGGGTTCGTCGTGGCAGCAGCGCTACGAGGAGGGGGAGCCGGAGCGGGTGGTGAGGGAAGGAAGAGAGAGGTGAGGCGATGCTCCGGTAGAGAGTAATTGAGGAATGGCTCATCAGGGAGAGGATGGCGGCAGTAGAGGCGATTTTGGGCTAGAGTTGGAGAAGAAGACCGTTGCGCGAGCTCCCATGGATGAAAACCGAAATTGGTTGGGGTTTCGATTATGACAGTTGGGAACACGACGTGACGTGCAAGGGAATGGGTGGGTGGAGCTCGTTGGATTGACGGGAATGATGAGGTGGGTGCAGCACGATCGTGGGCTCAAATCGAGGTGGGCACAGTGGTTGTGGTCGCGGTGTGGACGTGGCGGTCGTGGTCGCGGCGCGTGTAACACCCCAGCTTGGAAAAGGCCTGGAATGCTACTAAATAAACATGTTAACCATTTAAACCTAAGGCATAGTTCTAAAATTTGGCGAGAACCTCCTTTGTATAACTAAGTATCTAGGAGGTTCCAACAGATTGCATGTATCATTAACAATAACTCAACATCCAAAGCTCATCAATCATTCACAAATAATCTATTCAACTAAAGCATAACCAAGTAGAATCAAAATAGTCTACTCTCGTTATTACAAGGAATCCAATGCATTCAAGTATAACCAAAATTAATCCTTTAGCAGTTTGCTTATTATTATGGTACGATCCAAATCATAATTATCTTTAAAAGAATGAGTGGTAGTGAGTGCATCCAAAGCAATCATACTTCCTCCCATGCATGCCGTTCTTGCAAGTGGTACCTAAAAGCACAACAAAAGCAAGAGTGAGCCCAAAGACTCAAAGAAGTACCAATATTAAAACTTTAAACACGCAATTAGCATAACATCCAATTCCAAAGCTTTACAATACATCATGTCTTATGCTCATGCAATGCTCAATGCAACCTTTCTCTTTAGCTCTTTGTGCATTTTACCGGTAATGCAAGGTATGCAACCGTCGATGCATACCCATGTCTGTGCTCGCAAGCACAGGGACCAAGAGCCCAATACTCTGCAAGTAATGGGGACCACAAGCCCACACTCCATAAGTGTGGGGACCACAAGCCCGTCATCTTACATGACGGGGATCTCAAATAAATATACTTGGTCACCACGTGACCAAGCTTCAATATGCTCTCAATGCACATGAACATTTACTCTATCTTTCTTTAACATGTATAGCAACAGCATCATACATGAACAGCACTTAATCATAAATCAATCATTCAATAACTTTAATCATTCATAGCACACTATCAACCATGCATAGCTAATATGAATCCACATACTAGCACTTACCATCAAACATACAATTTAAAATGTCAATCAGAGTACTTGCCTCAACCGTGCGAAAACAAAGGACGCGAAGAGGGCGCTGCCCTAGGACCAATCCCCCACCTGAATTTATTTAATAAGAACGCTAAGGCAATAATACTGGACAAAGCAACGCTAGAAGCAACAACGAAAATATTACGTTCTCTAGCGCAAACCCCCAACTCCCAAAATCTTAAATAGCAGTCTGTTACCTTAACAAATAGTCATATTCTAAAATCCATATCTTTTAGTACATAGATCCAAATGATGCGTTCTTAGACTTTCTGGAAATCATAACAAATTCTCCAACTAAACCTAGTTGGTGAGCCTTCCTGATTCGGCCATCTACTACCCCTACCAAGCTAATTAACAGAACATCTAATTCACGTCGGGTTTCTGAATAGTAATATTAACACCATCATATCTCTCAGTACGGTTATCCAAATTTTGCGTTCTTTAGCTTTATGGAAAGCTGAGCCAATTATCTACATCTTTTGTTATAGTGAGCTCCTCTGATTTTTCCCTTAACTACCCGCTTAAGTCTGATTACTAGAAACTATCAGGATGCCGACAGATTTGCAGGACAGTAGCGCTACAAAATTCATAACTTTTGAACCGTTCGTCCAAACGACATGATCTAGTACTCTACGGAAAGGTACCGACGTCGGCTACAATTAATTAGGAGGCGTCCATGACAGATTACGCAGTTAAACTACTCAAAAATGTTGGCCAATCCTATCTACCTAAATAGATCAAATACCGACATTGCCTAATTAACTAATTACGCAACTAATCGAAGGGGGAATTGAGATTACCCTTGAAGAACGTGCCGTTGAACACAATGAACACCAACTCCAGACCACGATCCCTTCCCTCCCTTCTTCCCCTTCCTTCTTCTTCCTTCTTCTTGGGCGGCAAAGAATGGGAGAGCACTACCAAGAGAGAGGAATAGCAATGGAGTGCAAAGGGGAGGGTTACTGTAGCAGAATACTGTAGCAGTGGCGGTTACTGTATCTACAGTGCTTGATAGGGTTTTCCCCCTCCTTGTATTGGTGGCTGGCCCCTCATGGGCCTTCTGGGCCAAGGTCCGATGCCCCGGTTGTCTCCCTTTCGTAGAAAAACCCCTCTCTAAATGCTGTTCATTCTATTTTCTATTTGGTCATTCTCTTAATTCAATTATTCTCTCTCAAATTAACTTGGAGTATTACAGCAGGGTGTGTGCGGTCGTGAGCGAGGGAGAGGAGTGGGCGGTGAGGAAAGCGAGGTGCGCTGCACGCACAAATGAGATCTCTGCCCCCAGAGCCGAGCGCGCCTGCATCCGCGCGGCCTAGCTCACGAGCGAAGCTCAATCCTTGCGTTTCCCTTGGGGCAGGCCTGGGTGTAGGATCAAGGATAACCGACTAGAGGGGAATGAATAGGAGGTTTTAAAACTTTTCAACCAATTAACAATTTAAGACAATTATGGACTCAATCTAAACTAGATACAATTCTAGCTAAGCAAATCTACACAAGTAAATAGCTAGAAACGTAAATGTGGAAGTAGTAAAGACAAGAATAAACTACAATTAAGACAATGAAGTTTTTCCCGTGGTATCGAAGACTTGCCGGTCTTCACTAGTCCACATTGAGAAAAGATTGAACTAATCAAGCCAGCTCCACAAATTAAGCCTTGACCCTCAATCACCATCGTTGCTCTTCCTCCACTCCGGAGATGGTGAGCACGCAACCACTTCACAATCCCTTGCCGGGTCACTTCATAAACTCCTTTAAAGTGATCACCGCGTAACTTCTTCGAGCCGTCTAGGTGCCGGCAAGCACCAAGAGTAACAAATCATAGCGCTCGCTTGAAGACAACCAAGTGCCAAGGTGATCAACTAATGATGCAATGCACTTGAATGCTCTCAACTACTTCAAGATGAGAATTTAAAGTAAATGAATAGTAGAGAGTGTGTATGAGTTCAAGAGACTTCAATGCAAGAGCACAATACTTAATGATCTCAAGAGTTACTGCTAGAAGGCAGGTGAGAGGTATTTATACCCCTCACCAACAAATCTAGCCGTTACAACCACTTTCCTGGGAAAATCAGGATTTATAGTAGTACCGCCATTAAAGGCCTGGTACTACCGATTTCTGCTCAACGGTCGGAACAGTGGCATTTAATGCTCTGAACTAGCCATTACAAATAAAGTTGCGGTACTACCGCCAACTGATAATCGGTACTACCATGGCGCGGTAATACCGCTTGGCTAGAACGGAACTACCGATATCAAGAGCACAAGAAAACTCAAAAATACGCCTTCTCTGGAAAAAAACATACCACCATTAAAATATCGGTACTACCGCACCCCGGTAGTACCGTTCAAAACATGCGGTCATACCATTTTTCAAGGGAGATCAAAAACTCTCAAAAACACACTCTCTGTTATATACGTACCGCCATATATAAATCGGTACTACTGACCTACAGTAGTACCGCTGTTCAAATACGGTCGTTCCAATTTTTAGAGAGAATCAAAAACACTCAAAAACGTTCGGACCACTCGTTCGGACCGTCCACGTGGTCCGACCAAATCAGTTTGAGCGTTCAGACCACATGTTCGGACCACACGATTGGACTGTCCGATCGGTCACCCGACCTGCGGTAATACCGCTTTAAAAGTATCGGTACTACCGACCTACGGTCTTACCGATATTGGGGTTCCAAGAAAATCAATCAAAACACTCTCTCTAGAGAATACATACCGCTATATGGGAATCGATACTACCGACCTACAGTAGTACCGCTTGCACACTTGCGGTCATACCGATTTGCAAAACATTTTTCCAGAAGCTTAGATCAAAACAATGCATGAATCCTAGTTGATCATAATGGCACAAGAAATAGTCTTTCAAACTACTAACCATAATCCCTCTTTATAGTACGACATTTATCCTATAAACCTAATCTTTTCTCCAAAACTCCGAGACTGGTAAAAACTATATAAAAGGGTCCTTAGGTAATACTATACCTTTGTCTTGATTCATGTTGATCTTTCATCTCATTTTCATAGCCAATAGCCTTGTCATCAATAAATCATTTGGACTTAACCTTTCACACATCTTAGCACACATGTTAGTCCCTTAACAATGTTGACATTAATTACCAAAAACAAACTGAGGGCCTAGATACTTTCGATCTCCCCCTTTTTGGTAATTGATGACAACTCAATCGATATGAAGGATATAAAAGATCTTGAATATACACCAAGTTGTATATTCTTGTTTTGACATTTGATAAACAAAAAATTCTTGATTTGAGTTCAAAGGAAATGAAGAATTTGTTGCTTTCAAAGTCAATCAATAAATAGAGAAAGCTCCCCCTAGATATGTACATCAAGGTTTATGAAGAGATTTTCATGCACATGTGGATAAATGAGAATTTCAATGGAGTTTCCTTTATTTATTGGATATGTGGAAAAAAGGTTTTCAAGATCATTCAAGCAACAATAGATGAATAAATAATAAAGGATGCTTGAAATGACAAGATATTGAACCCGACTAGATAAGCTAGAGATAACATTAAACAAGAGCATTTAACACAAAGGTTCAACATATAAAAACCAACAAGGTCTCACAACCAACTAAAGACATAAAAACATTGTTCCAATATAGATAATAGCTAATAGTAGATATGTAGATTCCCCAAAAACTGAGCTCCCCCTTGATCTTCTAATCTTCAAACTTCTCCCCCTTTGGCATCAAGTACCAAAAAGATGTGAATCTTGTGCAGGAGGATCCTGAGGAGGAGTGTTGAGGCGACGACGTCCATAACGAGTTGGAGTAGCTAACGCTTGCTCAAGAGAGTGAACCTGATCTGTCAAGACTGCAATCCTGTTATTAGTATCTGTCTGAGCTTCTTCCATTCTCTGTTGATTTTGCTCCAATCTCTGTTGAGAGTCTCTAATCTCCATGACAATTGAGAGTAATTGAGAGAGTGAAGTTTGATCTGCTGGAGCTGCATCTGGAGCCTGAGGAGGTGATGCTGGACCAAGAGGTGGTACTACTGTAGGCACTAGAGCTCCTTCCCTGGGCTTGTATGCCTTGTGTACTCCTGGCCGACCTCCTTTGAACTCAGTCAACCTCAATGTGTGAGCCATGATATATGGTGCAAAGTAGATCCTCTTGACTCTGTCATTCTTGGATGAGCTAATCTCCTTGATGATCACGTCAATTGCATCAAACTTCTTGTCATTCATGATATTATCTATTATGTTCCATGCATACCCTCGAATAGCATCAAAGTTCCCACTTTTAGGATAGAATGTATGGTTGATGATCCTGTTGATTATGCTTGGCAAAGGGAGAAGACCTCCAATTTTTCCAGGTACAAAGTTCACATTTTGGTCATAGAACAAACACCATGCTAGGACTCTGAGAGCTTCTCTATCATCAAGTTTTTCTTGTATTCTCATGTATGTTCTCAAAGCACGTTCAAAATCCGCCTTGGTGGCTTGATACCTTTGAGTTTCAGTCATCCATATTAAGTGATCAAAGGTTGCTAACACATGGACAGTAGCATAGAATTGTCTGATTATCACTTCATTGTAGTCACACTTCAATGCCACCAGATCATGAAGACCAACTGTATGAAATAATCTGTAGGCTCCATTATATTTGTCAAGAGAGTTCAAATGAGCCCAGTCAATATACTTATGATCGGCGAACTATCTGTGATTAGTGTAGAGCTGAGCAAAGACTTCCTGCTGAAATCTAGTGTGGAACCTCGCATCAGTGGAACTATTTGGCTTCTCATATTGATTGACATGATGAAGTAAGGCATAGTTATCACTGTGAATCTGCATGAGGTCCACTATAGGCTCTCCGACCTCAGTCATCTCCTCATCACTTGCCTCATCACTTTCAGTTTCTTCTGGAGAGGTGTTCTCATCTCCTTCATCCTCTTCAATTTCAGGTTCTATAGCTAGCTTTTTAGAAGATGTCTCTTGATCTCTTTCCCTCATATCTAGAAGAAAAGATGATGTTTCTGAGTCATTTTCATCCCTCGGAGATCTTCTTGAAACTGCCTTCTTCGAAGGTCTCTTTTGGCGAGAAGGTCCAACACTCGAGGCTGGGGGATCATAGCGCTCTTCGGGATCTCCATCGGGAGTGGCCCTTTTGCGAAGAGATGGTATCTTTAACCTTGGCATGATTGCTAAGACAAGAAGAGACAATTAGAATAGGATTTATGCAAAGAGTATGATTAAATCAACTTTTCTCCTCTAGAGCAGTAGTGCCGTCGTTGATTACCCGGTATTACCGCAAGTTGGTAGTATCGGTGACCACGGGGTAGTAGTACTGCAATTCCAGAATCTTTAGGGCAATCTTTTGATTTTGATTCTAACTAGTGTTTGACATGAATTAATCCATAGAAATGAAATGATATGTCATTAGACACTAATTACTATCAATTTTCCCGAGAGAAATTGATTATATCATCCACATTTTGAATCAAACCCTAAAAGAGAGATAGATGCCAAAAATAGATAAGAACGGAGAGAATCAAGGCAAATACCTTAGGGATTGGATGAGAAGTGAGTGCTAGAGTCGATCTCAACCAAGAAATCGAGAGAACTTCACTCAATCGAAAGAATTGAGTTTAGGGTTTTGAGTGAGCCTTTGGAAGAGAGAGAGAGAGAGAGAGAAAGAGAGAGACCGTCGGTGGTTTTAGAAGAAGAGGCGTCAGTATGACCGAAAGAGAGAGAGGGACCGAAGTTAAAGTTTCTGCCATAACCGTTTTTTGGAACCACCAACTGAAACGGTAGCACCGTCGTTGAAGTGTGGTATTACCGAGCAGCGATAGTACCGACATTAAAAACACGGTATTACCGGTTTTGCCTGAAAAAGTAGGAGCTGATCTTGAATGCAAATGATCCTTGTTTCAATCACTCCAATAACTAGTTTTAGGACCATTATGCATGAGATAGATAATACAAATTCCAATGAATATAGTTTTTATCAAAATAGAGATTTTTCAAGAAGGATTTTGAAATTATTTTTATAAATATATTCAAAAATCCAAATGAGAACAATTTCCATGAGACATGAGTTTCAAGAAACGTTAGAATGATCTATAACATTTAACTCATTCCTCAACTTACAAAAGCGTCTTTCATCTAATGCTTTGGTGAAGATATCGGCTAATTGGTCTTCAGTTCTTATGTGGCTAATTTTGATATCTCCTTTGCCCACATGATCTCTCAAGAAATGGTGTCGGATATCCATATACTTGGTTCTTAAGTGTTAGAACAGGTTATTTGCAATCTTCACGGCACTATCATTGTCACACAAAAGAGGCATATTTTCAAATTTTAATCCATAATCTATCAAAAATTGCCTCATCCATAGCAATTGAGCACAACAACTTCCCGCGGAAACATATCCAGCATCGGTGGTGGATAGTGCTATGAAATTTTATTTCTTGGATGACCATGATACTAAGGATCTTCCTAAGAATTGACAACTACCCGATGTGATTTTTCTATCCACTTTGCAACCCACATAATCGGAATCCGAATATCCAATTAAATAAAATTTTGCACATTTGGGATACCATAAGCCAATGCTAGAGGAATGCTTTAAATATCTAAGAATTCTTTTCACGGCCACCAAATGGCACTCTTTTGGTGTTGCTTAAAATCGTGCACACATACAAATACTAAACATGATATCGGGCCTAGATGCGGTAAGATAAAGCAAACTACCAATCATGGATCTATAAAAGCTTTAAATCTACTGGTTTACCTCCCTCATTAAGGTCGAGATGACCGTTGGTTGCCATGGGAGTTCTGATGGGTTTTGTATCTTCCATGCCAAATCTCTTGATCAAATCTTTTGCATACTTTGTTTGGCTCACAAAGATTCCATCTTTGAGTTGCTTGATTTGAAATCCAAGGAAGCAGCTAAGTTCTTTGATCATGGACATTTCAAATTTTCTAGACATCATATCACCAAATTCTTTGCAAAAATCTTGATTAGTAGACCCAAAAATAATATCATCAACATATATTTGGCATACAAAGAAATTATCATCTAAAACTTTAGTAAACAAAGTTGAATCAATTTTTCCAATTTTGAATCCTTTTGAAACTAGAAAATTTCTAATGCGTTCATACCATGCTCTAGGAGTTTGTTTAAGACCATAGAGCGCCTTGAAGAGTTTATAGACATGATTAGGATCATTAGGATCTTCAAAACCGGGTGGTTGCTCAACAAATACAAGTTCAAAAAAATTTCCATTTAGAAAAGCACTTTTAACATCCATTTGAAATAATTTAATGTCAAAACATGATGCAAAAGCAAGTAATATCTGAATTGATTCAAGTCTAGCTATAGGAGCAAAAGTTTCACCAAAATCCAAACCTTCTACTTGAGAGAATCCTTGAGCGACCAATCTCTCTTTGTTTCTTACAACCATTCCACTTTCATCTTGCTTGTTTCTAAAGACCCATTTTGTACCGATTACGTTATGTTCCTTGGGCCTATCCACCATTGTCCAAACTTTATTTTAGATGAAGTTATTGAGTTCTTCATACATTTCATTCACCCAATCCGGATCATCGAATGCTTCTTCCACATATTTTGGCTCAATAGAAGAGACAAAAGAGTAATGTTCATAAAAGGAAGCGACACGAGATCAAGTTTGAACACCCATACTTACATCACCCAATATTTGATCTATTGGATGATCTTTTGCAATTGCATTATGAATTCTTGGTAGTAGGTTCGATGGTTGATCATCTTCCTAATTGTCTTCTTCTTCAATTCGAATTTGTCTTGTCATTGAAGATGAAAGAGGTCCGGCTTGATTAGATGATATTTCAATTGGATCATCTTTAGGTTTGATGTCGCCTATTTTCATATTCTCCATAGCTTTTCTTAAGGCCTCATCACCTATATCATCCAAATTCTCATGCTCTTCTTAAGAGCCATTAGTCTCATCAAATTGAACATCATGTCTTTCTTCAACTAAACCAGAATTTTTGTTGAAGACACGATAAGCTTTACTATATGATGAATATCCAAGCAAGAAACCAACTTCGCATCGACTTGTAAATTTTGAAAGACAAACACCCTTTTTCAAAATATAACATTTGCAGCCAAAGACACAAAAATAAGATATGTTCGGTTTTCTTCCAACAAGAAGCTCATAAAAAGTCTTTTTCAAAAGACGATACAAATAAAGACGATTTATGGCATGACAAGCGGTATTAATTGCTTTCGCCCAAAAACTATCGAAAGTATTATATTCATCAAGCATTGTTCTAGCTATTTCAATTAATGTTCGATTTTTCCTTTATACAACTCCATTTTGCTCCGGAGTGTAGGTTGTGGAAAGTCCATGCTTTATTCCAAGTTCATCACAAAAATCTTCAACTTTAGTGTTTTTGAAATCGGAACCATTATCACTACGGATTTTCTTAATTTTGAAATCAAATTCATTTTGAGCCCTTTTTGCAAAACTTTTGAAAATGCCGGAGGTTTCAGCTTTGTCATCTAGGAAGAATACCCATATATATCTAGAGTAATCATCCACAATGACTAAACAATAGCTATTACCCCTGATACTCTTATAGGTTGTTGGCCCAAATAAATCCATATGTAAGAGTTTCAATGGTCTAGAAGTTGATATGATATTTTTGGAAGGATGAGAATTTGCGACTTGTTTCCCGGCTTGACGAGCACTACAAAGTCTATTTTTCTCAAACTTCACATCTTTCAAGCCAAAAACTAATCATGTTTGAAAAGTTTTTTAAGTTGAATCATACCAATATGAGCTAGCCTTCTATGCCAAAGCAAACCCAACAAGGTTTTTGCAATTAAACAAGTTTTTAAGCATGAATCATTTGAAGAAAAATCAACCAAGTAAAGATTTCCAAATCTAAATCCTTTGAAAGCTAAAGAATTATCCTTTTCATTTGAAATTAAAATACCTTCATTAGAGAATGAGCAATCAAGCCAAGATAACATATTTGAGCAACGAATAACAAATTGAAATTTAGCGATTCAACTAAAGATACATTTGAAATGAAAATATCATTTGAGATAGCAATTTTACCCAATCCTATTACCTTCCCTTTGCTATTATCACCAAATGTGATCTTGTCAATTCCTTTTCCATTCTCATTGTGGTGAACATTTTCCTATCGCCGGTCATATGTTGAGTGCATCCACTATCAAGCACCCAATATTTTTCACCGGTCTTGTAGTTCACTACAAAACAAGAATCAAGTTCTTTTAGGTACCCAAATTTATTTGGGTCATCAGAGGTTAGTGACCAAGGTTTTGGCCACCCAATTGGCAATCTTTTTGGCGCCTAAAATTGAAGTGCCAATAAATTTTGTTACTATTTTGCTATCATTAGACTTTCTAAGCATGTAGCAAGAATCATAAATACCATAAGACTTACTACTAGCACTAGAGCATGCATTTGACAAATGTCCTATATTACAACATTTATTTAAATATTTGCCATTTTCTTTTATAAACCTTGCGGGCTTGTAAATTGGCTTCTTACCTTTCTTGGGAATGAACCCAAAGCCTTCCTTATTGAATGAGCATCTTTGCTCACCCAATAACTTATCTAGGGTTGCTTTACCCTTGAAGTATCTTTTCAAGCTCTTACTTAACTTGGTGACTTACTCTTTTAGCTCATGATTTTCAACAATGAGCAAAGAATCACGTGTGTTAGCCATATTAGCAATTGAATCAATCTTACAACAACATGGCATAGATAACAGATCATCACATGATGTAGAAGAGCTAGACATAGATATAGTATTTGAAGCAACTTCTACACTAAACATCTCATTCATTAAATTGCAAGCAATTCCAACATCCGAATGAGAATTTTCAATATCTTTTAGAAGAAGAGAGTCATGAGCCTCCTTTAGTTCCTCATAAGAGTCTTTTAGAGAAATATACTCTTTCTTTAAGACTTTAAATTTTGACATCTCTTTTCCAAGATATTCATTTATTTATTCAAGCATATCTATTAATTCATCATATGAAGGTTCATTATCATTCATGGATTTTACCTTATCTCCTTTTGCCATGAGGCAAGTAGGAGTGGAGAATAGCGACGATGCTTTCTTGATGGTGATACCGACAAGTCCTCTTTTCTTGGAGGACCCTTCATCATTGGAATTGGAGTCGGAATCCGAATACTCTTTATTGGAATCCCATTCTCCAATATGAGCTTTCATTTTTGTCATCTTTGTGAAGCTTTTTGAAAAGCTTCTTCTTGCCGTTGTATTCCTTCTTCTTTGATGATTTGCCCTTGTCATCCTTGTTGTTGGGGCAATTGGAGGCAATGTGCCCCCTTCTCATCGCACTTATAGCAACGAATATTGATATAGCGCTAGTTGTCACTTGAGAATTGCCATTTCTTACTCTTGTCAAAATTAAAGCTTCGATATAGGCGTCTTCTCATGAATTTCTTCATTCTCCTTACAAGGAGAGCAAACTCTTCTTCGGAGTCTTCTTCTTCATTCTCTTCATCACTCGATTATGCTTTTGTCTTGAAAGTGGTAATCTTCTTCTTTAAGGAAGATGACTCCAAAAGCTTTTCCTTATCCTTCTTGTATAACTCATTTGTTATGTGGTTGGCCAAGAGTTCGGTTGGTGTCATTCTTGGCAATTCAGGAGAGTTGAGAAATAGTGTCACCAACGTATCGTATTTGTCCGGAAGGGCCCTAAGCATCTTGCGCACAATATTAACATCAAGTAAGTTAGTGCCAAGACCTTTGAGTTCATTTACAATGTTGTTGAGTCTAGAATACATCTCGGTGATGTTTTCATAAGGCAACATTGTAAATATCTCATATTTAATCCAAAGCCTATGCAATTTGGCTTCTTTAACCGTGGATGTGCCCTCATAAATTTCAGAGAGCGTAGTCCAAATCTCATGAGCGGTTTCAAGATTGCTCACTCGATTGAACTCATCCGCGTTTAAAGCTCTAAATAAAGCGTTCATCGCTTGAGCATTGATGTGGGGGTTTCGTTCCTCAAGATCCATGGTGTGTGTAGGATCAAGTGCCATAACAAAACCCTCACCAACAATTCTCCATATGCTTGGGCTCATGGCCTTTAAATAAATGGACATTCTAATTTCCCAATAAGCATAATTTGATCCATCAAATAAAGGTGCCTTGCCTATTGACATTCCCTCACTAGCCATCCTTTCTCTCCTGGACGGTTAAGTCTAAAATTAGAAATACTAAGCCCTGATACCACTTGTAGGATCAAGGATAACCGACTAGAGGGGGTGAATAGGATGTTTTAAAACTTTTCAACTAATTAACAATTTAAGACAATTATGGACTCAGTCTAAACTAGATACAATTCTAGCTAAGCAAATCTACACAAGTAAATAGCTAGAAACGTAAATACGGAAGTAGTAAAGACAAGAATAAACTACAATGGAGACAATGAAGTTTTTTCTGTAATATCAAAGACTTGACAGTCTTCACTAGTCCACGTTGAAGAAAGCTTGAACTGATCAAACCGGCTCCACAAATTAAGCCTTGACCCTCAATCACTATCGTTGCTCTTCCTCCACTCCGGAGATAGTGAGCACACAACCACTTCACAATCCCTTGCTGGATCACTTCACAAACTCCTTTGAAGTGATCACCGCACAACTTCTTCTTCGAGCCGTCTAGGTGCCGGCAAGCACCAAGAGTAACAAATCGTAGTGCTCTCTTGAAGACAACCAAGTGCCAAGGTGATCAACTAATGATGCAATACACTTAAATCCTCTCAACTACCTCGAGATGAGAATTTAAAGCAAATGAGTAGTAGAGAGTGTATATGAGCTCAAGAGACTTCAATGCAAAAGCACAATGCTTAATGATCTCAAGAGTTACTGCTAGAAGGCAGGTGGGGGTATTTATACCCCTCACCAACAAATCTAGCGGTTACAACCACTTTTCTGGAAAAATTAGGATTTGCGATAGTACCACTATTGAAGGTCCGGTACTACTGATTTCTACTCAACGGTCGAAACAGTGGTTTTTAATGCTCTAAACTAGCTGTTACGAATAAAGTTGTGGTACTACCACCAACTGATAATCGGTAGTACCGCGGCGTGGTAATACCACTTGGCTAGAACGGAACTACCGATCTCAAGAGCTCAAGAAAACTCAAAAATACACCTTCTCTGGAAAAAAAAGTATCGCCATTAAAATATCGTTACTACTGCACCCCGGTAGTACCGCTCAAAACATGCGGTCATACCGTTTTTCAAGGGAGATCAAAAACTCCCAAAAGCACTGACGAGGATCTAATAATCCTCATGTCAGTGTTTTAGAACCGAACTTACGTAAAGATTGTTTGATTCGGGGGGTCTCCTAGAATGAAATCACGCAGAGAGATTGACACGGGGATTTTTATACAGGTTCAGGCCTTCTCCGGAGAGAATAATAACCCTACTCCTGTGTGTGTATGATATTGAGTGTATTCTGAACAATCAGGGGAAAAACTTAAACTATTACAGATGATAGTGCTTGTATTTCTCAACGCCCCCTTCCCTCTCTGATTGCCGCCTTTATATAGTACGTGAAGGAGCGGCAGTTTCTCCAGGTGAAGCGGCGCCTCATCACATCCTGTAATGGGTGCTCGTTGGTAGTAATCACCGGCGTATTAACTCCTCCACGTCGCCTAACAGCTATATACCAGAGATAATGGAACATTACGTGCTATTACTTGGCAAAGTAACAGCGTATGATGACTGTTTGAATCCCTTAATCAATTGGGCCTACTTGTCTGTAGGTTTAATTGATCATAAGGTGGTCATAGCTGACCTAGTCGTAGAAGAACCTGCGACTATAAGGTAATCGTAGCAAGACTTGCGACTATGGGGTAGTCGTAGCATAACTTACGACTATGGGGGTGGTCGTAGAAGAACTTACGACCATCCAGTAGGCTCTTCCCTTATAACATTTAAGGGGTATACTCAGGGACCATATGACGTCATATTTACTTGGTTAAGGAGTTATAGATAAAAGATAAAATAAGGATTATTATATCCTCGTCGTCTAGCCCCCCAGCTTCAAGTGAAAGCAACTTACTTGGTTAAGGAGTTATAGTTGGTCTTACGACCACGAGAGGTAGTAAAAGATAGTCGAAGGAAAAACTCTTCGACATTAGTGTACTACTTTGACGAAGTATGCTTGGTCAAGAAAATTGCTTCTGACTATCAAATAGTCGTAGAACATTTCTCACGATCACGAGGTGGTCGTAGCATGGTGATCGGAAGACAAACCTTTCCGATTGACATTTCCTTTGGTTAAAAAGAATCCAACCAAGGAAGTAATTTCATTTGAGGTGTAAAAGCAAACTGATTTTCTCGAGCGGACACGTTGTGGAATTTCAAAAGCGACACCCGATTAGCTTTGTCTGTTGGAGCGGTTCCCGAGCGGTGGCAACCTTTGGAATACCACGCCTCGGCCCAAGGCCTTGCGATTATAAATACTTCCGGCGGTAAGACTTAGGGTTCACACTTTTCCTCAAATCATCCTTTGTTCATCAAGTTCTTGTCTTCTCATACCAACTCAATCAAGAATCTCCCCTTACGAGAGAAATGGCGGAGGGTCTCAGAGTGGGCAGTCGGAGATGGATCTGGCGAAGATGCAAGCCCTTGTCAACGCTGGGAAGATTCGAGAGAGAGTTCTCGTGGAGTGGTTCTGGCGAACAAGCGGCAATGGCCGTCGGGGAGGATGGACAAATTCCGTCTTCGAGCGTCTTGTGAGTATGGTCTCGATTGCTGCTCACCCCTTTCTTACACTTATACTCGAGTATTTTGAGGTGGAATTGGTGAACCTTGGTCTCAATTCCATCACAATCTTGGCGTATTTGTGTATCTCGTGAGGCGTGCACAGGAATTCCAGCGGACCTTGAGCTCTTCGGTATTTCTACGGAATAGCTCGACAAAATTTGGAATAGCCGGAAGTGTGTCTGAAAGCTCCATGGCGGGAATTCGAGGAGTACATCCAGATGTTTACTAGGTCCTCGTGGCGGGATGGAGGAAGAGGTGGTTTCTTTGGAAAGTCACCTCAGAAGATGGCCTTACCTTCGAGGAAGGTCTGAAAAAAAATCTTCGTGGGATTCGACTCCCCAAGATATCGGTCGAATTGCCCCTATATTCAAGCTATTAAGGATTTGAAAGAAGGGGTTATTTGGATGGCATGTGGTGAAGGATTTCATCACCGTCGAATTAGCCCTTTGAAGAAGCGAGTACCTCCTATGTGGAAGTACAGGGCCAAAAGACAGACCGGGGACTACGATGAGGGTAAGTAGTTTTTCGACTTATCTCGAGTTTGGTATTCTTGAATTATCAATCGAGTATCTTTATCATTTTATCTGAGATCTTTCCTGACGAGATTGACGTTGAGTCAAACTTCGTTTGTGAAAACCCCACCACGGAATGGCGGTTCCTCAAATCCTTGCGGTTTTGTCCGCAGAGGAAAAGGTTGAGCGCCTAAAGGTAATCAAAAGCTGATTTTATCCTTAGGACTTTATAGTCGTAGAAAGAACTTACAACTAGGTAGTAATCGTAGAAAATCTTACAATCAGGGACATGTCGTATAAAAGCTTACGACTAGGTACTGGTCGTAGAAAAACTTCTGTTGGTCATTGATTCTTCTTTTACATTTTTCTTCTGAAAGTAGGCATGGAAAACCGTAGGGATGACGAAGAGGTCGAACTAATGACCATTGGCGAGGGCGATAGTGGACAAAGACTCGGCTCCCCAAGTAAAAGCGTCGACTTTCAAAAGTAAATCGACAAGGAGGATCAAGCTCAAGTCCCTCGTTTGACCAGGTCCTCGTTAAGGTCTGCGGCACGCATAGTCGCAGCAGGCGAAGTCGAAACAAGCTGAAATCGAGGAGGATGAAGAACCTCTTATCATAAGATCCGTAAGACCAAGGACATGACCACAGCGATGGCAAGGGGCTGAAGCATTGCGGTGAGGAGGCCGTGGAGGTTGAAGAACCTCTTAGGCGCAAAGCCCACAAGACCAAGGTACCTTTTATTATGACGAAAAGCTTTCCACAGGTTTACGCCACTTCTAGTTTTGTCAAGCAACTAGAAAAAGAGAACTAGAAGGAGTTTATGTCTTTTGTGAAGGACAACGATCCGGTCCCTATTGTTGAGGGTAGCGCTGCTCTTGGAGTGGTCGAGACCGATCTCGGCCCTCCGGAAAGTCGAGAGACGAGAGAGATGGTCCTGTTCAAGATCCACGACCAAGCGTGGTCGTGGCGAAATATTCCCCAACTTGAGCTACGACCGGGCGTGGTCGTAGCAAAAAAATCGAAGAACCCTTCCATCGGGAAGATGGCTTCAAAGTTTGATCAAGTCCGGGATCACGAGTATGTGAAACAGGCTAAAGTGTAAGAACATCATTTACCTTTTGCTTTTCGAATTTGACTTGCTATCCTTTTGTTTGTTTTAGCTCGACTTCTTGGTCCCGAGGTGGCTTCTATCGAAGCCCATTTCCGCCTCTCGGCGATAGGAGGCGGCGACAGGAGTGGTCGAAGGATCATCTTGGCCCGGTGGTGGAAGAAGTCGTGGCTCCGGCGGTTGTCTGTCGCTGAAGTTGTAGCCATGGCCGCGAGGTAGCGACCTGGCTAACAAGTGGCGGCTATAACCACTCAAATGTAACGGCTACAACCACGAAATAGCTGCCATGACCCTTCTTTGTGGTCGTGGGACCAGCGAAGCGATCATGAAGTCTCGCCCAAGGTGGAGATGTGCGACCACCGTGCGGGGAAGGAAATTGTTGCGACCTCCTTCACGGTACCCAAAGAGATGCTAAATTTCAGAATTAGAAGATGAGAATACTTCAACCATTACGATTTCTTTAGCCACGCTTCCATAGTAGGGTCTTACGCTTTAGATCTCGCCATCGAGTCCCTCATCCCAAAGACATTCCCAATAGAGGGACACTTTTGACAATGGCGTCTTGAGAAGGTTTGGTGGGATCGGTCGATAGAGTAGACAAAATTTGAAGCATCTGCAGGTGGTTTACTCGATATTTGCTCGATCAACCATGAGTGTAAGTATTTAAGAATACTTATATATGTGATCTTCCGTTGTTTCTTCTTGTCTTTCCTTTTGCGAAAGCTCTAGAGCAAATTGCGTTGTCGGTGAATATCACAGACAACTTCTAAACTACGACGGGAAAAAGAGAACTCTGCAAGCGAGCGAGAGGTGGTAAGTCACTATTTTTCATAGTCATTTTCGACTTGACTACTTATATAGTGCTACGAGGTTTGCCGTGGAAAAACTCACGACTAGGTACTAGTCGTAAAAGGCTTCGACGGATGCTTAGTCGTAGGAGAACTTCGACTAGATCCATAGTCATAGAAGAACTTCTGTTGGATCAATGGTTGTAGGAGAGCTTACAACCAATTTAATAATGTTCATGTCCACTTTTAACCTTCTGAGTTAAAAAGCGGCGAAAAGACTCGGCCGACTTGCTCGATTATCAAAAAGAGGAGTCGAAAGCTATGTGAACAAGTAGAATTCCTCTTGAGGAAGGTTAAAAAGCTAACTCTGGCGAAAGAAATGCGGGAAAAGATAAGCGATAAGTCTTTGGACTTAGAATTGCTTATATTGTTGATTTTTACGATCGTCACTTCTTTTCGAGAAAAAAAAATGATCTGAGACGACTTCGGGATGAAGTTAAGGAAAAAAGCGTGGTTATTCGCGAGCTTTTTCGTATATCAAGGAGAAGGATCAAGAAATTGAGAGGTTGAGATCTCGCCGATCGGTAAGCATTTCTTTTCCTGCAGTCCATTACGAGTTCCCTTCCTTTTCTAATTCTCGTTTCCTCTTTTAGAAATGGATCTTGAACTGGGAAGACTCAAAAATGAACTTAGGGATAAGACTTTGATCTATAACGAGACTATCCGCATTGCTAAGGCAAACGCAGATGAAGTTAAGTTATGGAGGGAGCGACATCTTTGAGGCCGTCGTTTCTCATAATCACGTAAATCGAGAAGTTAGATTCTCGTCTAGCAGGTAAGAAATTCTTTTACCTGTGACTATTTTATTCTCTCCTCTAGAAGTTTATTTACTCGACCAGTCTTATTCTTGTTAGAACAAGTGGTCAAAAACAAACAACTTCGCGAGGCTTCGACTCGTACCCAACAGGTCATGGAGGCGATGAAGATTAATCTTCAAGACAATATCACGCTCCTGAACAATGTACTTGGTGAGCTACGTACTGAGGGAAAAGCTCCTCAAGATGATACGATAGCTGCTCACGTAAGTACTATTGGGGAACAAGTCGGGACTTTGCAAGAACTAGTGACCACTCTGAAAGCCAATCAAACTGAGTCCATCAAGGAGGCGGTCGAAAGTGCTATAAGTTATGCATTGGCAAAACTTAAAGCTCATGACCCCAACCTTAATGTGCAACCAATCGAAGTCGACTTCGAATGCCCCGAAGAAGAAGCAAGTCGTCTTATTGAAGAAATGCAACCACTTGGTAAAAAAGTTTGAATCGACTAGGCTCTCCTTCTTGAGTGATTTGTAAAAACACATGAAAAACAAGCTTTTGTTGATGTATTATATAATGCATCTTTTTTCACTGCAAATCATCTTGTCGAGTAGTTAGTAACTCAAAAGATAATTAACGAATGAAAAAGCAGAATGAAAGACTAAAATTGAAGTCAAATTAATAACTTTATCCTAGCCCCGACTATTTCTTTAGTTTGTTTAGACAAACTAAGTAAATAATATTAAAAAGGGTTTACAGCAGAGAGGTTTGGTTAACTTGTAGTTTTTGGTCACGATTGTCATGCCTTGGCGAAAAAGTAATAGCGAATCGACACTAGGAAGTTCCTTCTAGTGGGCGGGGACCACATGCGAGAGAGGAAAGTCTTCGACTAGGTGATGTCACCATCTCCGACTAGATTAATTAAATCGAGAACAACAACTTGAGTTAAACAAACATCGAGAGGACTTCAAAATTCGTTCTCCCTTCTTTGGAGGACTCGATAAGTCATCTGGTAGCAAGAATAGGAAGCGAGCGATGCTAGCAAGTTCCTTCTAGTGGGGCGGGGACCACGTGCGAGAGAGGAGAGACTTGACTAGATGTGTTTCTTCCTCCGAGGCGATTCGAGACGAATCGAATACCCCAAAAGCGGTTGAATAAATTTAAGAAAGTGCACTTGACTTAGAATGTTTTTCAAAAGAATGAAGAAATAAACTAAGGTGAAAAGAGGAGGCTTTAAAAATATTTGACTAAATAGAACCCGAGCTCTTTGTGTTGGCGACAAAAGTGAGTAACGAGTCAACACTAGGAAGCTCCTTCTAATGGGCGGGACCACATGCGAGAGAGGAGAGGTTTCGACTAGGTGATGTTACCTGTCTTTCGACCAGTATAAAGGAAACTGGGTATTTGGAATATAGTCGAAAGATTATGAAAGCACTACTCAAAAGTAAGACAATAGAGGTAGAGAGAACCTAAGTCTTTATTGTCTGAATGATTGGTTACACATAAAACTTGCGTGGCGAGTCGATGTTCCAAGAGTTCGAGAGAACACGGCCGTCTTCCATTGCCAATCGTCCGACCACAGACGAGTAACCCGACCACTTTGTAAGGACCTTCCCACTTGGGAGAAAGTTTGTTCGATTAGACTTGGATTGGCGAGCCTCAATACCAAGTCACCTCTGACAAAGGCTGCGAGGTTGGACCTTCTGATCGTGAGTATCTGCGTGGGGCTTGTTGGTAGGCTATTTGAGCGGATTAAGGCTGGTTTCTCCTTTCCTCAAGTAGATTAATATCATCTGCTCGAAGTTGTTCCTAGTTGGAGTCTTTGAAAGTTTAGACTCGTGTTGACCTTATCTTTAGTTAGGAGGAAGCATGGCTTCGACTCAAAGACTAGAAAAAGGTGTTTCACAGTAGCTCATTGGTAGTCGTCTGAACTGCCCATAACACGGAGGGTAACTCTTGTACCCAAGCCCCGGCGTTTGATGAGTGGTCGAAGACTCGAGTCTTAATTCCTCTCATTATTTGGCCGTTTGCGTTCGACTACCCCATTACTTTGGGGATGGGCCCGAAGCATAACACGATTTGGTACCCAACTCGTCATAAAATTCACGAAATTTTACGCTTGAAAATTGCTTATCATTATCGTAACTATTACGACTCGGTACTCCAAATCGAGTAATTCGCATCTCATCATAAACCGTTTTGCGCTTAGTTGTTATCGATCCGAGTTCGGCTTCAATCCATTTGTGAGCGTATCAATAGCCACAAAAGGAACTCGAAACCTCCACGGAGCTTTGGGGAGCGGTCCTAGGATATCGAGACCCAGTGCAAAAGGCCAAGATAGAGGTATTCTTTGTAATGCCTGAGCTGGTTGGTGTATTTGCCTGCTATGAAATTGGCACTGGACACACTTTTTAACCAACTCTTTAGCATCGTAAAGGGCTGTTGGCCAGTAAAAACCTTGTCGAAAAGCCTTCCAGGCCAGCGTTACAGGGAAGCATGATTTCCACAGATGCCATCATGTATGTCGTGAAGGAGTGTTAATCCTTCACTCTGCGAAATGCATCGCATGAGCACCCCTTGAAATACCTCGTTTATAGAGGACTCCTTCAACCAAAGTATACATTTTGGCTTTTCGGGATAAGCGATGCGCCTCGAGATCGTCTTGAATCTTGAACTCTTACGAAGATACTCATAGATAGGCGTCATCCATGTATCCTCGTATTCTAGAGAGGCCGTCTCAATAGGAGGTGTCTACGGTTCATCGACCGATGGCAACCACGAGTTGTTCAAAAGACTCCTTTTGGCACTTGAGCGGGAAGAAGCTATTGAGCAAGGCTGATGCGAGAAATTATCCTTCGAGGATAAATTGTGCCTCGAAACCTAAAAATGCCTTTCTAGCTTCGCGCCGATAAGTACCGAGACATTGTCGGGTTAGAGCACTAGTACTCTTTTCCGACTTGATTCACGACTAGTTGAGAGTCTCCTCTCACGAGTAGTCGGCGAATCGAGCGCTTTCATTGCTTTCGTATGCCGACTAGCAAACCTTCGTGATACGCCCGTTGTTAGTGGCACGAAAGTTTAATTGTATGGCATACTTTAAGGTCTCTCGGTTGGAGATACGGGACCACCCGACCCGAGCCACTTAAAGTGGCGACCGTCAAAGTACATCATCCAGCGGTGGTGTGGGAATCGTACTAGGGATCTGAGCAGAGTTCAGATTTGTCCATCGGCGACAAAGTCGCCAAGATCACGGGATTTATGGCCGTTCGGGACCACGAAATGGATGTCGAACTCCCCAAGTTCGTGACCATTTGCCATGCGTCCATTGTTTCCCTATTGTGGAGGATCGCTCTAAGGGAAACTCGGGCAGCCTGACTAGTTTGTGCGCTGAAAATAATGCCGCGATTTCCTCGAAGGCGTGAGGAGAGCATATAGAAGCTTTTGGACTGAGGTAACACTCCTTAGGCCGTGTAAAACTTCACTCACGTAGTAAAGCTGGTCATTTATGCGTTTTCACGTTCTCGACCGATCTTTAGCGCTTCTTGCTGTGGCGTGGCAGCTAGGTAAATTAAGAGCGTTTCTTCTGGCTTCGGCGAGACCAGAATAGGAGCACTCGTAAGGTACCTCTTGACATCCTCAAAGGTAGTGTTTGCCTCTTTCGACCACTCAAAACCTTCGTGTTTCCTTAGAAGTTTAAAGAAAGGTAGTCCTTTTTCTCCCAGTCGTGCGATGAAACGACTTAAAGCCGCCATGCACCCAGTGAGTTTCTGAACTTCTTTCCTTGTGGTTGGAGGGCGCATTTGGAGAATGGCCTTGATCTTTTCGGGATTTGCTTCGATTCCTCGTATAGATACTAGGAATCCAAGCAATTTTCCTGAAGAGATTCGAACACACACTTCTCGAGTTGAGTTTTAAGCGATGTTTTACGAGATTGTCGAATGTTTCTTGCGTGTCGATAATATGATTAAGTCTCTTGATGCTTTTAACAACTAGATCATCAACATAGGCTTCTAGATTTGGCCTAATTGAGATGAAAAAGTTGCTTGCATCAAGCGTTGAAAAAAAGCGCGGCATTTTTAGACCAAATGGCATTTTGACATAGCAAAATATACCAAATGGTGTAATAAATGCGATCTTTTCTTCATCGTCTAGACACATATTGATCTGGTGGTATCGAATATGCATCTAAAAACTTAACATTTCACAACTGCGGTAGAATCAACCAAGCCGATCGTCTGAGGTAAAGGAAAATCGTCTTTTGGACAAGCTTTATTAAGATCGATAAAGTCTCGCTTTTATCGCCATTTGCCGTTTGACTTTCTAACCATTCTGAGATTAGCCAACCACTCGGGTGGTTAACCTCTCTTATAAAGCACGCTTTAAGTAGCTTATCAATTCTAATTTAATAGCATCCGTCGATCGAGGGCAAATCTCCGTAATTTTTGTTTTACGGTGCTTTGTCAAGCGTAAAGCTAGCTTTGTGCTCGATCACCTCCTAGGGACTCGGGCATGTCGGATGCTTGCCCTTGAATCTCTGCGTTAGCTCGGAGGAAAGCGATGAGGCGTCGTCCTATTTGGGGTCGGAAGGATCCCGTCACGAATAGTCTTGAGGCTCCCTGTGTCGGAGGAACCTCTTTGACTTTGTCGTTCGGTTTTGGTGCGGCTTTGAAGCCCGACTTGCTAGTCGAAGGTGACTTCTTCTCGAGTTGGTATTTGTCCAACCATCTCGAGGATCGGCGATCGCGGTATCGCCATCTTCTTGTCACAATGGATTGTGATTACTCCTTTGGGACTGGCATCTTAATACATTGATATCCATAATGAGTAGCCATTAGGAATTTTGCCAAAGTTGGTCGTCCGAGTATGGCGTTATATGCCATATCGAAATCGACCACATCAAAGAGATTTACTACGTCACGAAATTACTTAGTGAACCAAATGTTAAAGGAAGAAACTTGGCCAATTGGTTTAGCAGAAGATCGATGCGATTCCATGGAAAGAGTATCGTCTGGGTCTTACCTTGGTCTGGGTACTTGCATGTCATCGGGGCACTCGTAAACAAAATGTTTAACGAGCTGCCACCATCAACAAAACTTCGATTGACCCGACAATTGTTGATGGTGGGTTCAACCACGATTGGATATCGACACAGTCGAGTTGAAGAGTCGGGCGATCACTCTTCTCAAAGGAGATGGTGACTTGACCACTTGTAACTTATTGACAAGAGGAGGATCTATGGAGTTTACCTCCGTTCATCGACTTTAAGGCATCGCTTTGATTCATATCTTGATGATCCTCCGTAGATGTGCTCGGCGGTGTGTTGCGGATCTGGGCGGCATCTCCTCCTCGTCATCGATGACTTATGACCACTCGTTTGCCCTACGCTTTCGAGAGTGGGAAGTGGTCCTTCTTGGTTGTAGTAGTCTTCAAGCTTTCGTTGGAAGACCGGCGATTCTGAAGGTCATGTCCTTCCTTTTATGGAAAGGACACCACCTAGGCTTATCATTTTTCGATCGGTAACTTACCTTTGCCTCGGTCGGAATGTGTATGGAGGTGCGTGGCTCTTTATCATTCTGACCAAGACCTCCTTGGGCTAGCGACTTGGAGTTTTGACCCTTCGCCTTGTTCTTGGACTTTTTGCTTTCTTATCTTTCTTCTTACCAATATCACGGCTCTCGAAAGTATTGTTTTCTTGATCGATTGTGTTGTTCCACTTTCGGCCGCCTCTGAAGCGATTGCATATCGTCGATCATCTCAAAGAGTTCGATGGCGATGGTAAGCGGATTTAAAGCAATATCTTACATTATCCTTCTACTACGGACTCCTTGCTTGAAAGCCACGATGGCAGATGAATCGAAACTTCGGAATTGAATTACGAACGACTAAAAGCGCTTGATGAATTGGCGCAAGGTCTTGTTGTCGATTCTGTCTCATCGGTGCAAGTCGTCCTCCTTCGAGGCGATTGTAAGTGCCACGAAAGTTTGCGATGAAGATCGCGAAGGTGTTGCCAGAATGAATCGACTTCAGTGGTTGGTTCAATAACCACGATCGGCGGACCCTTGAACCGCAGTTGGAAGGTAATTTGCCATCACATGTTCTCCTCCTCCTGCTCGAATTTCTTTGTGTAGATTTGAAGAAATTCGATAGGATTTTGGGATCCATCAAATTTCTCCATGTTCTTGGTCGGCGAGGTGGCGGTGAGCGCTTTCGAAGATCGGGCGAGAATGCGGACATCGATAATGACTTCTTGACATCTCCTTTGCGGGAAAGAAGGGTTAATATCATCGGTGGTCGTACTCGGCGATACCCGATAATAGGTTGACGGACCTATGATAGATCTCGATTATCTGAGGAATACTCCTCGTAGTTCATCTCTTCTTCTGATTCCCATGTCGAATGGTGGCGATCACCTCTCAGGGGTTTCTTGATCATCGATCGTTCGAAGACATTTCTTGAGTAGGAGATCGTCGACTTCTTTATGCGTCGATTCCTTCATGGTGATATGTTCGATCGGTAGTAGCGAAGAAGTCGTATTACTCGATTTCTGAATGATGTCGGCGAGGTGCTTCGGTTTTCCATCGTGGGCCGAAGCCTTTGTGCGATCTCTTGATGAAGAGGTCGTACCGGCGCTTCGAGCGAGCTCTCGAGTTGGATTCTCGAGCAAATCAACGATGTCTTTGGAGTTCTTGAGCTTCCTTTGACCGATATTGGATCGCCCGGGTAAACTCTTCGAGCATAATCTTTCTTCGTCGAGTAGCTTCAAGATCTTCCTGTCGGACTCTTGAGGCGCCTCAATGAAATCTGAGTATGTCGAGGATTTCTTTCGCGTTCATGAAGGTGTTGGTCGTGTCGCCATCGGTGGTGTTCTTACCCTTGTCATGAGGCGCGATCGTGATCTTGGGAGGTCTCGATTCGGTCTCTAGGAAGTGACCTTGATCGAGGAAGGGCGAAGACCCCGTTGATGATTCTCACTTCTCGAGGCCTCCAGCGAGTCGTCGAGAGACACCATCTGGCGACTTGGAGTAATCCCCTCGGTGGGGAAGTCAGAGTTATAACTTGTCTCCATTGGCGGCGTGATCTGCGGAGAGATGGCGAATTGTAGGAAAAGCATGCTTGATCCGCTCTCTCTGGCGTCATCAGGAGAGAATCACCGAATCTTTGGTGAAGTCACAGGAATTGTGGCTTCGAACTTGCCTCACCAAGTCGGACCGCCTTAGGGGACTCGGACACCGAGTAAAACTCTCGTCGTGTTGTGAGTCCACACAGGTGTAGTCTGGTCAAATTGACCCTTGTCCTTTGAGAGGGTAGACTCCTCTCTTGGGCGTCTTGTTGTGTGGGATATGGATCCTCCCCAACTCCATCGGCGGCATTGTCTCCTGGATCTGCGGGAAGATCACGGGAGCGGCGGTACCATCGGATGAGTCATCACTCGGCTCGTGTCGAAAGCAAGCATCCATGTCGGCGTCTGCGTGTCTGCCAAGTCGAACCAGTTCTTCCTCGTTCCATTCTCACGCCATGAGTGCATGAGATTTGGAAAGCAGCAGTATGTTGACAAGAGATTCGGAAGATCCCCGCGGTCGGTGCCAGCGGTCGATGTTTTAGAACCGAACTTACGTAAAGATTGTTTGATTCGGGGTCTCCTAGAATGAAATCCGCAGAGAGATTGACACGGGATTTTTATCTGAGTTCGGGCCTTCTCAGGAGAGAATAATAACCCTACTCTGTGTGTGTATGATATTGAGTGTATTACGAACAATGGGGAAAACTTCGGACTATTACAGATGATAGTGCTTGTATTTCTCATCGCCCCTTCCCTCTCGATTGCGCCTTTATATAATGCGTGAAGGAGGCGGTTTCTCGGTGAAGCGGCCTCATCACATCTATAGCAGCGCTCGTTGGTAGTAATCACCGCGTATTAACTCTTCCGCGTCGCCTAACACTATATACGGAGATAATGGAACATTACGTGCTATTACTTGGCGAGTAATAGCGTATGATATTGTTTGAATCCTTAATCAATTGGGCCTACTTATGCAGAGGTTTAATTGATCATAAAATAGTCATAAATGACCTAGTCGTAGAAGAACTGCGACTATAAGGTAATCGTAGCAAGACTTGCGACTATGGGGTAGTCGTAGCATAACTACGACTATGGGGGTGGTGCGTAGAAGAACTTCGACCATCGATGAGGCTCTTCCTTATAACATTTAAGGGTATACTCGGGGACTATATGGCGTCATATTTACTTGGTTAAGGAGTTATAGATAAAAGATAAAATGAGGTGGCGAGGATATAATCCTCATTTTATCTTTTATCTATAATTCTTATTATGGGTAAATATGATGTCATGTGATCACTAGGTATACCCTTATAATTAAGGAGAAGCCTGCAGTGGTAAATAAATTCTTCTCGACCACCCCATAGTCGTAAGTCTTGCTACGACAACCTTATAGTCGTAATTTCTTCTCGATCATTATCAATCGTAAGTTATTCTACAACTACCCCATGGTCGTAAGCTCTTCTCACGATCGGTCACCATCGACCACCTTATGATCAATAAAACCTCTGAGCATTAATGGGTCCAATTGATTAAGGAATCCACTGCGATCAACATCTTATTTGTTATTCTCTGAGAGTAATAGTACGTAATACCCCATTATCTCGACAAATAAGCGCGAAGCGGCATGAAGGAGTTAACACTCGGAGATTACTACAAACATCGCGTTTCTACAGGACATGATGAGGCGCCTCTTCACTGGAAAGCGGCTACTCCTTCACGATTATATAAAGCGGCGATCGAGAGATGAAAGAGGAGGGCAATCGAAGAACACAGCAGGCAACTGGGAAGACAGGCACTATCTTCTATAATAGTCTTAGTCTTTTCTCCCGATTGTACAAGATACACTCAATATCATACACACACAGGAGTAGGGTTGTTATTCTCCCCGGAGAAGGCCCGAACCTGTATAAAAATACCCGTGTCAATCTCTCTGCGTGATTCCATTCTAGGAGATCCCCCGAATAAAACAATCTTTACGTAAGATCGGTTCTAAAAACACCGACAGTTGGCACCGACCGTGGGGATCTTCCGATAATCTCTTGTCAACATACTCTCTTTTTCCAAATCTCATGCACTCATGGCAGGAGAATGGAACGAGGAGAACCGGTTTGACTTGGCAGATCTGCAGACGTCAACATGGATGCCGGTTCGATTCTTAACCGAGTGTTGACTCATCCAATGGTGTTGTCAGCTCAGAGATCTTCTGCAGATCCGGGAGACCATGCCACTTGATAGAGTTGAGGAAGGATCCTTATCCCCACAACAATGCGTCAACAAAGGAATCAATTCCCTCAAGGACAAGGGTCAATCCGACCACAATCAGGACTACACCCAGGCGGGCTCACAACACGATGAGAGTTTTTCCTCCAAGTGTCCAAGTCCCCCTAAGGCGGTCCGACTTGGTAAGGCAAGTTATGAAAGTCACAATTCCAGGGCTTCACCAGCATCTGGTGGTCCTCCCTCTCCGGATAACTCCAGATAGAATGGGATCAAGCATGCTTTTTATGCAAATTTGACCATCTCTCCGCAGATCACACCTGCGGACGGAGACGGTTATAACCCAGAGTTCCCCTTCTTGGAGGGGATTACTCCAAGTCACTAGATGGTGTCTCTCGACTACTCCTCAAGCGAGGAGGCCTCGAGCGCAAGTGAGAAACATCAACGGGAGGTCTTCGTCCTTCCCTCAGATCAAGGTCACTCTTCTAGAGACCGAGCTAGGGACACTCCCCGAAGATCACGCACTGCGCCGCCTCGTGGCAATGGCAAGGGCACCACCGGTGACGAACAGAACCAATACTTTGATGAGCATGAGGTAAATCCTCGACATACTCTTACTCCATTGAGGCAGTCTCAAGGATCTGATGTGGAAGATCTTGAGGCTATTCAACGGAAGAAAATTGCAGCCTAGAAAAATCTACCTGGACGCATCCAGTATCAATCAGAGGAAGCTCAAGAGCTCCAGCACATCAATGACTTGCTCGAGAACCCTACTCGAGAGCTCGCCCGAGCGCCAAGCTACGACCTCTTCATCGAAGAGATCGCACAAAGGCTTCAGACCACGATGGCAAGACTAGAAGCACCTCGCCAATATCATTCAGGAAGTCATAGCAATACAACTTTCTCAGCTACCTGTCGTTTGAACAATACCCCACGCAGAGATCGGCGCAAAGACAAGTCGCATCGATCTCCTACTCGGAGAAATGTCCTTCGAACGTTAGGTAATCAACAAGCCCCTCGGAGAGGTGATCGCTCACCATTCCGACATAGAAATCTACAGCAGCAGATGGAATACGAGAAGTATTTTCCTCGTAGGACCGAGACCTACTACAGTTCGGGTCAATCTATTACTGGGTATCGTCGAATACGATCACCTGGTGATATCAACCCTTCTTTCCTGCAAAGGAGGCATCAAGAAGTCATTACCGGATGTCGGGCATTCTCGCCTGACCTCCGAGCTGTTCGTTGGCCACCTCGTTTTCGACCAGTGAACATGGAGAAGTTCGATGGATCCCAAAATCCCATCGAGTTCCTTCAAATTTATACAACAGCTGTCCGAGCAGGAGGAGGAGGAGAGCATGTAATGGCGAATTACCTTCCAACTGTGCTCGAAGGGTCCGCTCGATCGTGGTTACTAAACCAACCACTTGAGTCGATCTATTCTTAGCAACACCTCTGCGACCTTCTACTAGCGAACTTCAAGGCACCTACAATCGCCCTGGGAAGGAGGACGACTTGCACCGAATGAGACAGAACGACCACGAGACCTTGCGCCAATTCATCAAGCGCTTTAGTCGGGTTAAGTAATTCAATTCGAAGTTTCGACTCATCTGTCATCGGGGCTTTCAAGCAAGGAGTCCGTAGTACAAGGATAATGGAGGATATCGCTTTGAATCCTCCCACTCATCGCGAACTCTTTGAGATGGCTGATCGATATGCGACTGCTTCCGAGGCGGTCGAGTGGAACAACATCATTGATCAAGAAGACAATACCTCTCGAGAGCTAGGCGAAGGTGGCAAGAAGAAGGATAAGAAAGCGAAGAAGTCCAAGAACAAGGCGAAGGGCCAAAAACCTCAAGCCAACGGTTCCAATGAGGTCTTGGCTGTAAACGATAAAGAGCCACGAAGCTCCAAGCCGTACTCCAACCGAAGCAAAGGTAAGCGCCCCGATCGGAAGAACGACAAGTCTAGGTGGTGTCCTTTCCATAAAAAGGAAGGACATGACCTTCGCAACTGCCGAGTTTTCCAATGAAAGCTCGAGGGCTACTACAACGGCAAAGGACCACTTCCCACTCTTGAGCACGTAGGGCAAACAAGTGGTCGTCAGATGAAAATGAGGAGATGCCGTTCCAGGATCCGCAACATACCGTCGAGCACATCTACGGGGGATCGTCGGCATACGAGTCAAAGCGATAGCTTAAAGCTGCCGAACGTGAGGTAAACTCCATAGACCCGCCTCTCGTCAATAAATTACTAAAGTGGTCGGAAGTCACCATCTCCTTCGAGAAGGGTGACTGCCCGATTCCTTCGACCCGACCAGGTCGATATCCGATCGTGGTCGAACCCACCATCAACAATTGTCGGGTCAATCGAGTTTTAGTTGATGGTGGCAGCTCGTTAAACATCCTGTTTACGAGTGCCCTGGACGAGATGCAAGTACCCAGGACTAAGGTAAGACCGGTATGATACTCCTTTCATGGGATCGTACCGAGGTCTTCAGCCAAACCTGTTGGCCAAGTTTCTTTTCCTTTAACATTTGGTTCTCCAAGTAATTTCAGGACAGAGAAAATCTCCTTTGATGTGGTCGATTTTGATACGGCATTTAACGTCATACTCGGACAGCCAACTTTGGCAAAATTATTAATGGCTACTCATTACGGGTATCAATGTCTTAAGATGCCAGGTCCCAAAGGAGTAATCACAATCCATTGTGATAAAAAGATGGTGCATACCTACGACCGTCGATCCCTCGAGATAGTTGGTCAAATACCAACTCGAGAAGAAAGTCAGCCTTCGACTAACAAGTCGAAGCCTAAAGCTACACCAAAGCCGAACTACCAGGTCAAAGAGGTTCCTCTGGACACAGGGGAGCCCTCGAAGACTGTTCGCATCGGGGATACTTCCGACCCCATGTAGGAAGACGCTCTTATCACCTTCCTCTGAGCTAACGCAGATGCCTTCGCATGGCAAGCATCCGACATGCCCATAGTCCTAGGGAGGTGATCGAGCACAGGCTAGCTTTACGGCCTGACAAAGTACATGTAAAAAAAAACTACAGAGATTTGCCCCTGATCGACGAGATGCTATTAAATCAGAATTGGACAAGCTACTTAAAGCAGGCTTTATAAGAGAAGTCGATTGTAAGACCTGGGATTAACACTCCCGAATCCTCATGCGTTTACAACTAGTCCCATGATCGGTAGCTAGTTCACACGATAAACAAATATGGTAACAAAATCATATCACAACTTTATTAATAAATAACAACGAGTTGATTACAAAGGAGGCTTACATGCCAACAATAAAATAAACACAATGGAAGACGAAGATGTAGTAGAGTCCAGATTAATCGCCACGAACAATCGATTTGAGGAAGCGGCCTAGTCGTCGAGATCCACACGGTGGCAAAGTCCTTCTCCTCTGAAATTATTTGCATTAAGCAAGAATGAGCACAACTACCGTGCTCGCAAGTTACACCCGTCAAATAACAGAATGACATGCATACATGGATGTAACAAAGGATAGCTTATTGGTTACATTTGCATAAATCAGCAATTTCTTTAAATACTTGTACTAAGTTCCAAAGCAGTTTACACAATAACTAAAATTCATTTTCTAAATCAATTTTATAGTCAGATAACATTCACACATGAATGGTGAAGGATACCCTCCTATCACATGGCTTCCCACCCAATTCCTATTTGGATAAACCATTTGACAAAGTCTTTTTGAAATCAAAATCCAAGTCTAACTTTGAGTGGCTTTGCTAGCATGTCCATGACATGACGCGCTATTCAATAGTTTTACACTCTGCGAGAGGTTGTACACTTTACCCACAAGACACGAATTCTCTAGTTTATCGGGTATATATATCTATGCCACCGCTCACTACCTTAGGTAAGCGCCTAGAAACACGTGCCAAGGCCTTTACAATCGCCATTCCACATGCGGTTTCCCTCGCTAAGGTTTAGCCCCTTTGGAATAGAAATCATGAGTTCCTAGCCCCTCTTGCGCCAGGTGGGAACAATAGTCATGAAAGACTTTGTCAAAAGAAATGGCCATGAAAGACCGCCCGCGTACAAACAGGTCAACCGCGATGGAACTTTACAAATTAATTAGCGAGTCCTCGCCCCATTACGAGGACATGTGGTTGTGCGGTGAGGCATAGCCCATTATAGGCATAGCAAAGGCAGCTCGGAGGTGGTCCTCAAGCGACTTGGGTGACTTTCCACAAAACCCATGGGCCTCGATCATGGAAATGACTTCGATCCGTGCATTAACATGCACCATCAAACAACCATTTAGCCCAAGTACAAACCATAATTTTATTTTATTTTTCTCAAATTCATTTACGACAAAACTTCCATGACAAACCAATGCCATAGATTCTTAAACAATATTTGTTTTTTTGGCTGAAAGTTTCCCAAATCAAACATTTTTGAGTCTAAGCATTGCTAAGCATAATCTTTCTCAAAATGTTCTAGTTCATACTATTGTATCAACTAGATTTTATCTAGGGTGAGGGTTAAATGTCCAAGACTTGTCAAGAACGAGATCAGTATGTAATCCATCAACATTGTGATAATCCAACCTTCAGCAATCCAAAATTCATTAGTACAATCTACACCGTATAAGTCTATTTCAATGATCCAACTTCAATTGATCCAAATATTTAACTATACTCAAATTTTATAATCAGATATCTATCAATCCAATGACTATGTAATCCTATAATCAAATTTTTAGATAATCGATATCCAATGACAATCTATTTCTAGAATCCAATATCAACAATTCAAGATTTGACTATAGTATCTATCTATCATCCAATCTTTATTAATCCAACATCAACAACAATCTACCTCTAAAATCCGGTATCCAATAATCATTTATTTCTACAATACAACCATAATAATCATGTATTTCTAATAATCCAACATCATTCATTCCAATATCCAATAATCAATGATAATCTATATCTATGATTAACATCTAATATCCAACAATCATATAACTCTAATAATACCACAATCCAATCCTTAATAATAATCTATTTCCATAATCCAATACCAATAATCACCTATTTACGTAATCATTCATTATCTATTAACAATTTTCCTCTATCTTCACACATCCATTCACAATCTTCTTTTATTATCCAAACTCCAAAATATATATGCATTCGATAATAGTCTCCATACCACCTCTCTTGATAATAATTGGACATACAAAGGCATTGGGAATAACTATAAAGCTTAAAAGCAGAATTTAAATTACTTGAATATAAATCGCATGCAATAATAATTTAAAACAGAATTTAAATAATTTTAAATACTGGGTGCAAATATGGTCAAGAATGTAACTTGCCTTGCTTAATGGATTATTCTCAAGCGATGTTGAAATCCGATCGTCAAAGTCGTTTAAAATCTATCTGGCGTAAGCGATCCGAATTCAAATAATATTCAAATAAAATCCAAATAAAATCCAAAAATTATAACATAAATACTGCTAGGAAGGTATCGATTTTATATGAATTTAGGAAGTTGAATCGGCGAAATCGGAGTTCGTATGAGGAGAACGAAATTCGGAAGGTTGAATGTTACATGAAATAATAAAATTCCGAAAATTGTACTATTCATCGGAAATTATGGTTTCGGATAACTGGGAACAAAGAAGGAGTTTTATGACCAAGGTGATGGTGACGAAGTACGATATGTCGAAGCAAACTCAACGATGTAAGCGACTCGGCGACGACCTTCGATGGCGGCTTGATCTGACAGAGAAAACCTTCGGCGGACGACGGGCGAACGTCGGCGTTGCGGGCAAACGGAGAGGAGTTAGCGGATGAGGTTTGTGGCGATTTGAAGAGGGAACCGCGGGGAACGTAACGCTCGCCTCGGTTGGGGTGGAAAAGCGCCGCGTCGTGGTGGCAGCAGCAGCAGCATAAAATGGACCAAATAATTAACAGAAATTAAATAAAATCTAAAAATTATGAAATAAATACTGGGAATAGTAGATGAATTTAGATGAATTTAGGAGGAAGAATCAACGGATTTGGACTTTGTATGTGAGAGAACGAAATTTTGGAAGATTAAAATGGACAAGTACAAAGATGAAGTGACTAGATAATTAAATTGCACTGTTCATCTTCAATACATGCCGAACAGCAACAAAGCATGGGCGGCCGTGGCTTGCACAATGTCTGGTGATGCTCGGGTGTGGAATTGGTAAGGAAAAGAGCATCACGAAGAGTGCGACAACGCGATGCCGATGGTGGAGACGGTGTGGTGAGCTAGCTCGACGGCGACGCAATTCGCAAAAGAAAGCTTGGTCTATGGTTTAAATGGTGATGTTGCGGCGAATCCAGCGGCGTTCAACGGCGGCGAGGGGTGGAATGAAGGAGGGAGGGCGTGGATGCGGTGCTCACCTCGGTTGTGGTAGGGCGATGTCACGGATGGCGGGCGAGGATGACAACGTCGGCGGCGTGGGCTCACGGTGGCGGCGGTGCTCGGCGATGCTCCGCGAAGAGGAGGAGCACGGTAGACCACGTCGGCGAAGCTAGTGGTGTGGTCGATGGTGCCAAGGCTCCACCGTGAGGGCGCAATTGACCGATGAGCGGCGTTCGGACCTCGAGCTTCAACTTCCAAATTCGCCAAGCGAGGAGGAGAGGAGGAATGAGTGATGGGAATGTGTTGGTGATGAGAATGCGCACCCGGTGCTCCCTTTTATAGGGGCGGAGGAGGCCGGGAGAGGGAGATCGAGGGGCGGCTGTCTTGAGTGTAAATGAAAAACGAAGATCAAACGGCTAAATTAATTGTATGTGATGGAAAAGCGTGCAATTAAAGGTCTTGACGTCGCGTGGCGTTAGTCGCGGACGCTTCGCTTCGAGCGGGATTGATTTTGATGCTTTGAATGAGGAGAACGGAAGAAATAGCTCGGCAACCATTAATGGCGGTGTGAAGCTCAACCGGCTCGGTTTTAATGGCGCGGGAGCAAGAGGAGAGAAGGAGAAATGGTGCGGGTGGTGGAGGTGGCCGGCGGCGAGGTCGCCGGTGGGGGACGTCACCGGCGGCGATCGGCGGTGGCCAGGCTGGGTGGTGAGATGGCGGCCATGGGCTGCTTGCGTTTAGTAGAAAGAAAACCGAGAAGAAAAGCGATTAAGTGAGGAAGATGATGGAAGAGAGAAAAGAAGAGCCCAAAGGCAATAAAGGAGTTATTAATAATTTGAAACCAAAAGCCCACAATGGCTGCATGCATGCACAGAACGTAGGTGTTAAGTGTGCTTTGGCTGGAGCAATGTGAGGAGGGGTGACCCAATGGGAAGTGGCTACCCGCATGGAAAAAATTTTAAATTTTTTTTTTCAAAATTAATTCAGAATTAAGCAATAAATAAATACAATTTTAGAAGATAACAAATAGAGTTCAAAAATTCCTATAATTATTTTGAACTTAATAAAAATAATTCAACTTAAATGGTAATAGTTTTTGCACGTAATTTATTTTGGTTTTAAAATAATTAGGAAAGCTTTTAAAAATCTCGGAAAATTCTAGAAATAAATAAATTTTTATTTTTCAACTTTAACTCAAATAAAACTTCAAAAACTTTAATAAATTTTACTTTTGACTTTTAAAACTTGAAAATTCAAATAAAGCAAATAAACTCTTTCAAATTTGAGAAAATTCAATAAAATGATAACTTTAATAAATATTAAATTAGTAGCAGAACTTTGAGTCATTACAAAACTACCCTATAAAAGGAATCTCGTCCCGAGATTGAATTAACTAGAAAAGCTAGGTATATAAGGTTTTCAACTAGAGTTGTCATTATGCATCATCACGCTCTTCGTTGGGCGAGGGCTGAGGTGTGATATTGTCTGATGTCCTTTTAGGCATTTTGCGGCATCTGTTTGCTTGCATGGTGTTGACTTTTGAGGCTTGAGAGTTGGTTGGGTTATTTGCTCATTGCTTCTTTGGACATTTATTGGCATAATGTCCTCTCTCATGGCGATGAAGCAGTGATGCTTACAACACGAGATGAGTTCTTACGTGCTTGGCCTCCATCGAGGCGTTGAGAACAACAAGTGGGCGGTTGGTTCATGGTGGTTTCTTGAGGCATTAGTAAGCCTAAACTTATGTATTTACTGCAATCGGGACATGTATCTTACATTGTTTTTACCTCCTATACGGTGTTATTGTTGCAATCGAGTGGCTTCGGAATCTTTGTCGGTGAGTGCTAAACGTCTTTTGGGCATCGATTTGCATAATGTCCCATATCCCAACAATGAAGACAACGTATCCCTGCCCTTGATGTTTTGTTCTGCTGAGATTGGCCACCCTTGTTGTCGAGGATATCTGCGTTGGTGGAAGTGGTATTGATCCGAAGTCTTGAGTGCGGTCGTTGTTGGTACATGGTTGGGTTGAGATTGAATCACACGAGCCTTGAAGTTTCTTGCATCATGTTGCCCTTGATCCACCATCTTCCTCTTGGAACACTTAGTGCGATAACGTCGTTCTTGTGTTGTAGGAAGCGATGGTTGAAAAAACATTTTTGTTGTTCATTTGTTGTATCAAGCTGTTGCATTAGTTGAGCTGGGTGATGAAGAACTGGTTCAAGTTCGAAGAGTTTCTACCATCGATGGTTGGTAGGCTTCAGCGTTAGCACCTCCAGGAACATTGTTGTCTTGCTTGTTTTCACTTTTGACGACAGTGTTCACCATCTGTTGGTTATTCTAGAGTTTTTAGGAAGGGACAAAAGATAGGAAGAGACAAATAAGAATGACTAAGGGATAGAGCAAAACAATACTCCCAAACAAAAGAACCAACTCAAAAGCTTCAAGAAAACTTTAATAGCTTTATACAACATTTTATCAATCGAGACTCGTGTCTGGGAAATAACTCAATACAGAATGAGTCTTGGCAAACTTAGACTATATGGCTTGGTGACACAGCGATCTTGATAAGTCTTGTCCGTCTTCCTTGGATGGTGAAGACGATGATACTTTGTCGATGGCTCCATGTCTTGTGGTCTTGAACGTAAGGGGTAATAACGTGTTGACTATCTATAGAAGTTTTCCAAGGAAAAGAGGATCCATTTAACATTATAAAATGGTGAAAAGATAATTAGGTAAGAAAGAAGATAGATGACTCAGATGAGAAGAGAACAATTTATTTTTCTTGTTATATAAAATAATTTTTGGAGTTTTTCAACTAACGGCCATTCTAACTAGGTCACGACCTACAGTCGATATGGCTCTGATACCACTTTGTAAGACCCGGGATTAACACTCCCGAATCCTCTGTGCGTTTCTGAACTAGTCCCATGATCAGTAGCTAGTTCACACAGTAAACAAATATGGTAACAAAATCATATCACAACTTTATTAATAAATAACAACAGAGTTGATTACAAAGGAGGCTTACATGCCAACAATAAAATAAACACAGCGGAAGGCGAAGATGTAGTAGAGTCGATTAATCGCCACGAACAATCGGTTGAGGAAGCGGCCTAGTCGTCGAGATCCACACCGGTGGCAAAGTCCTTCTCCTCTGAAATTATTTGCATTAAGCAAGAATGAGCACAACTACCATGCTCGCAAGTTACACCCGTCAAATAACAGAATGACATGCATACATGGATGTAACAAAGGATGGCTTATTGGTTACATTTGCATAAATCAGCAATTTCTTTAAATACTTGTACTAAGTTCCAAAGCAGTTTACACAATAACTAAAATTCATTTTCTAAATCAATTTTATAATCAGATAACATTCACACATGAATGGTGAAGGATACCCTCCTATCACATGGCTTCCCACCCAATTCCCATTTGGATAAACCATTTGACAAAGTCTTTTTGAAATCAAAATCCAAGTCTAACTTTGAGTGGCTTTGCTAGCATGTCCATGACATGACGCCTGCTATTGAATAGTTTTACACTCTGCAGATGTTGTACACTTTACCCACAAGACACGAATTCTCTAGTTTATCCGGCATATATCTATGCCACCGCTCACTACCTTAGGTAAGCGCTAGAGCACGTGCCAAGGCCTTTACAATCGCCATTCCACCACAGTTTCCCTCGCTAAGGTTTAGCCCCTTTGGAATAGAAATCCATGAGTTCCTAGCCCCTCTTGCGCCGGTGGGAACAATAGTCATGAAAGACTTTGTCAAAAGAAATGGCCATGAAAGACCGCCCACGTACAAACAGGGTCAACAGCGATGGAACTTTACAAATTAATTAGCTGTGTCCTCGCCCCATTACGAGGACATGTGGTTGTGCGGTGAGGCATAGCCCATTATAGGCATAGCAAAGGCAGCTCGAGGCCGGTCCTCAAGCGACTTGGGTGACTTTCCACAAAACCCATGGGCCTCGATCATGGAAATGACTCGATCCGTGCATTAACATGTACCATCAAACAACCATTTAAGCCCAAGTACAAACCATAATTTTATTTTATTTTTCTCAAATTCATTTACGACAAAACTTCCATGACAAACCAATGCCATAGATTCTTAAACAATATTTGTTTTTTGGTGAAAGTTTCCCAAATCAAACATTTTTGAGTCTAAGCATTGCTAAACATAATCTTTCTCAAAATGTTCTAGTTCATACTATTGTATCAACTAGATTTTATCTAGGGTGAGGTTAAATGTCCAAGACTTGTCAAGAACGAGATCGATATGTAATCCATCAACATTGTGATAATCCAACCTTCAGCAATCCAAAATTCATTAGTCCAATCTACACCGTATAAGTCTATTTCAATGATCCAACTTCAATTGATCCAAATATTTAACTATACTCAAATTTTATAATCTGATATCTATCAATCCAATAACTATGTAATCCTATAATCAAATTTTTAGATAATCGATATCCAATGACAATCTATTTCTAGAATCCAATATCAACAATTCAATATTTGACTATAGTATCTATCTATCATCCAATCTTTATTAATCCAACATCAACAACAATCTACCTCTAAAATCCGGTATCCAATAATCATTTATTTCTACAATACAACCATAATAATCATATATTTCTAATAATCCAACATCATTCATTCCAATATCCAATAATCCAATGATAATCTATATCTATGATTGACATCTAATATCCAACAATCATATAACTCTAATAATACCACAATCAATCCTTAATAATAATCTATTTCCATAATCCAATACCAATAATCACCTATTTACGTAATCATTCATTATCTATTAACAATTTTCCTCTATCTTCACACATCCATTCACAATCTTCTTTTATTATCAAACTCCAAAATATATATGCATTTGATAATAGTCTCCATACCACCTCTCTTGACAATAATTGGACATACAAAGGCATTGGGAATAACTATAAAGCTTAAAACAGAATTTAAATTACTTGAATATAAATCGCATGCAATAATAATTTAAAACAGAATTTAAATAATTTTAAATACTGGGTGCAAATATGGTCAAGAATGTAACTTGCCTTGCTTAATGGATTATTCTCAAAGCGATGTTGAAATCCGATCGTCCAAAATCGTTAAAATCTATCTGGCGTAAGCGATCCGAATTCAAATAATATTCAAATAAAATCCAAATAAAATCCAAAAATTATAACATAAATACTGCTAGGAAGGTATCGATTTTATATGAATTTAGGAAGTTGAATCGGCGAAATCGGAGTTCGTATGAGGAGAACGAAATTCGGAAGGTTGAATGTTACATGAAATAATAAAATTACGAAAATTGTACTATTCATCGGAAATTATGGTTTGGATAACTGGGAACAAAGAAGGAGTTTTATGACCAAGGTGATGGTGGCGGAATGCGATATGTCGAAGCAAACTCAACGATGTAAGCGACTCGGCGAACGACCTTCGATGGCGGCATTGATCTGACAGAGAAAACCTTCGCGAGACGGCAGGCGAACGTCGGCGTTGCGGGCAAGCGGAGATGAGTTAGCGGATGAGGTTTGTGGCGATTTGAAGAGGGAACCGCGAGAGCATGCTTCGCCTCGGTTGGGGTGGAAAAGCGCCGCAGTCGTACGTGGCGGCAGCGAGCAGCAAAAATGGACCAAATAATTAACAGAAATTAAATAAAATCTAAAAATTATGAAATAAATACTGGGAATAGTAGATGAATTTAGATGAATTTAGGAGGAAGAATCAGCGGATTTGGACTTTGTATGTGATAGAACGAAATTTTGGAAGATTAAAATGGACAAGTACAAAGATGAAGTGACTAGATAATTAAATTGCCTTTGTTCATCTTCAATACATGCCGAACAACAACAAAGCATGGGGCGTAGTGGCTTGCACAATGTCTTTGGTGATGCTCGGGTGGCGGAATTGGTAAGGAAAGAGAGCATCACGAAGAGTGCGACAACGCGATGCCGATGGTGGAGACGGTGTGGTCGGAGCTAGCTCGGCGGCGACGCAATTCGCAAAAGAAAGCTTCGGTCTATGGTTTAAATGGCGATGTTGCGGCGACAGCGGCGTTCGGCGGCGGCGAGGTGGAATGAAGGAGGAGGGCGTGGATGCGGTGCTCACCTCGGTTGTGGTAGGGCGATGTCTGCGGATGGCGGGCGAGGATGACAACGTCGGCGGGCGTGGGCTCACGGTGGCGGCGGTGCTCGGCGATGCTCGGCGGCGAGGAGCACGTGTAGACCACGTCGGCGAAGCTAGTGGTGTGGTCGATGGTGCCAAGGCTCCACCGTAGAGGGCGCAATTGACCGATGAGCGGCGTTGGACCTCGAGCTTCAACTTCCAAATTCGGCCAAGCGAGGAGGAGGAGAGAGGAATGAGTGATGGGAATGTGTTGGTGATGAGAATCTTGCACCCGTGCTCCCTTTTATAGGGGCGGAGGAGGCCGGAGAGGAGATCGAGGGCGGCTGTCTTGAGTGTAAATGAAAAGCGAAGATCAAGCGGCTAAATTAATTGTATGTGATGGAAAAGCGTGCAATTAAAGGTGCTTCTGACGTCGCGTGGCGTTAGTGCGGACGCTTCGCTTCGAGCGGGATTGATTTTGATGCTTTGAATGAGGAAGCGGAAGAAATAGCTCGGCAACCATTAATGGCGGTGTGAAGCTCAACCGGCTCGGTTTTAATGGCGCGGGAGCAAGAGGAGAGAAGGAGAAATGGTGCGGGTGGTGGAGGTGGCCGGCGGCGAGGTCGCCGGTGGGGGACGTCACCGGCGACGGTCGGCGGTGGCCAGGCTGGGTGGTGAGATGGCCGGCCATGGCTGCTGCACGTTTAGTAGAAAGAAAACCAGAGAAGAAAACGATTCGTGAGGAAGATGATGGAAGAGAGAGAAAGAAGAGCACAAAAGGCAATAAAGGAGTTATTAATATTTTGAAACCAAAAGCCCACAATGGTGCATGCATGCCTGAGCGTGGGTGTTAAGTGTGCTTTAATTTGGAGCAATGTGAGGAGGGTGACCCAATGGGAACTGGTCACGCATATGGAAAAAATTTTTAATTTTTTTTTTCAAATTAATTCAGAATTAAGCAATAAATAAATACAATTTTAGAAGATAACAAATAGAGTTCAAAAATTCCTATAATTATTTTGAACTTAATAAAAATAATTCAACTTAAATGGTAATAGTTTTTGCACGTAATTTATTTTGGTTTTAAAATAATTAGGAAAGCTTTTAAAAATCTCGGAAAATTCTAGAAATAAATAAATTTTTATTTTTCAACTTTAACTCAAATAAAACTTCAAAAACTTTAATAAATTTTACTTTTGACTTTTAAAACTTCAGAAATTCAAATAAAGCAAATAAACTCTTTCAAATTTCAGAAAATTCAATAAAATGATAACTTTAATAAATATTAAATTGGTAACAGAACTTTGGGCTGTTACATCGATCACCTAGAGTGGTTGGCTAATCCTGTAATGGTTAGGAAGTCAAACGGCAAATGGTGTATGTGCGTAGACTTCACTGATCTTAATAAAGCTTGTCCAAAAAATGACAAACTTGAAGCAACCTTCCGAACAATGAAGTTTTGACTTTGACATAAAATTGACATTAATTACGGAGCAACATGTTTTGACTTTGACATAAAATTAACCTTAATAGAGGAGCTTAGACTTCAACCATTGATTTACCACAATGCATCTAGGTTGCGAGTTGGGATATGAGATTCCATATGATTGTGAGAACTACCCCCGTTTGTCTAATTACATATACAAATACAAGTGCTGACAGCATAATTAAGGCATGTTTACTTAAATTTGGAATGATCTGAACATAAACTTTCTCATAGTATCGTGTCAAAAAGTTACCTTTACACCCATCCCCTCATCCCCCGTAATCAGTCACTTCCATCACTTCATTGTCTATGCATGCAGGCATGCAAGAGATTAGCCTTAGTTATTTTAGTGGCCTTAGTTAGTCCTAATAATTTATTTTTTTCACTAATAGTCTGTCTCTTCCATGTTTTCCAAGCCATGCTTTTACTGGAGCTTTTGGAACACTTCTACGATGAGAATCACCGGTGCAAGTTGTGGATCGACGGGGACAAGGATGGCCCTCCACCCCTGGCGCTTCGAGCTGGGAGGGAATGCTGGGAGCTGGACGCTCATTACGTCCCCATCCTCGAGACACGGGCTTGTTGCCCTTCGCGAGGTTGGTCTCTGTCAGACGTCAGTTCACCTTAGACGGCAGCCTTCTGTTAGCACTTATTGACCGATGGAGGCCCGAGATGCATACGTTCCACTTTCGGTGGGGTGAGATGACGGTCACCCTGCAGAACGTCTCATTCCTGACCGATCTCCTAATCCAGAGTGAGCCACTTGTTCTAAGCCATCCGTCGGCAGACTGGAACTGGAAGGCCAGGCTGGGGAACAGGTTCGGCATACCTGTGCGGGATAGTGCCCGTGGCGTCCCTCGGACTTGGCTGAGACCTTTTAGCCAGTGCTCGGATGATGCACCCAACGACGTTGTTTGGACACACCTCGTTGCTTATCTTCTATATCTTTTTGGTTCAGTCATGTTTCCCGTCCGCAGGCGATTGGGTGTACCCGGCCGTCGCATTGCCGAAGTCTTTGGGTACGCTAAAGTGGAAGCGATGCCTCAGTACAAATGGGGATCAGCCGTCCTATGTGTTGGGTCACGAGTAGGCTACGATAGCTACAAACAAAAATTTCTACCATGCAAACCAGGAAGCCATGCAAGTAGATGATCATAGATCGTTACCACGAACCAGTGAGCAATGGAAGAAGGGTTGGGCGGCTGATCAATCGAAGAAGCGTCGATGTAGTGGTCGTGGTCGATCGTCAATGTCCAACAAGTCGATCACGATGGTCGCGATCGATCGTCTCCTCCGACAACGTCTGCGGTTCTTTGTGAAGATCGCGGATCGTCCTCAAAGCGCAACAATCGTAGTAAGCGCCTCTCGGTATCCACGTCGGGGAAGGAACAACCGAATGCCGGTGTGCGGCACCAAGTCGCGGGTGGAGCTCTCAAGAAGATGGCGGCTAGGGTTTCGGTGGTGTTTCACGCACCCTTTTCCATGACCTCATGCACCTTCTTATATAGTGCTCGTGGCGGATCCTATCCGAACACGTTCTGAATCATATTACGTCTTGGTTTGTTCAACCCGTTAAGTGTGTGACCACAGCAGGTTCATGTGTAGTTGGTTGTGACTCGAAACCGTTTCCGATCACGAGTCGTGGCGGCTCCTAGCGAACATATCGATTCGAATACACACAAATTATATCGGACGAACCTTAATGCAATATGATCTCGACTAGGTCCTTATCACTTACGACTAGGTCCTATCTTTATCTGACCGGTTTGTATTTGGTCACGACCGTTCGTAATTGCTTGTGACGATTCGACCACTCTGTGACTACATTCGACCGATCTCGACCAGCTTGTATCAGTATCGACCGATCATGCTTCGTTCAAACTAAGCGACCTACTCGTGTATACTCCCTTTGCCTCACGATGTCGGTGAACTCGAGTGAGATGTTGTGTCATCCATGGGTATTCAATACTTTCTCGTCAGTGTCAAATAACTTTCGTGGTGAACACTTGACTACTAGTGGCATGGCCATGCACTTTCTTTATCCGATCTGTGAGGGCCGAGAGACATCTCTCTGTTATGTTAGGAGGGCAAATCCATATCCGACCGGTCACATTCCTCTCCATGTTTGAGCATGCAGCTACCTTTATAACTACCCGATTCACGGTGTAACGTTTGGCAACCCCTAAGAGTGCTCTTACACATGTAGGAAACCATCTTGATCTCGGGTCTAAGGATTATACATCATCATTGCTTGAGACCAACTAACGACACATAGATTCATAACAATCTCAATAGTGTCTCAAGGTGGGTCTTATCCAACATCATGTTCTCTAACATGTGTCCATATTATCGGTTTGATATCTCCATATCTATGACTCGTGAAACATAGTCATCAACCAATACATATGCTAGTCTATTCATATGTGTCCTCATATGTTTACGACCAGGGATCGTGTAAGAATAATTATCGCAGAAATATAGAGTTTCACAACCAAGTCACATACTTGATAATAAATATTAACAATATTATTCTAGGAACAAGATAACACATTATCCAATGTCATGAACATAATGAAATATAATCATCTCTATGATTGCCTCTAGGGCATATTTCCAACACTATGCGCCACATACAGGGGGCTGCGTGACGTTTTGAGGTGTGACACCGATGTCAAGTCCAACCTTGCCTGTTGTTACGTGCTCCTGCAGCTGTGGAGTTGGGAGAACTTCCCTGTTGGGTGGTCGTCCTTCCACAGAACAGTCCACCCGTGCCCCCACATTGCAGGACACGATAGACGGGCCCACCATGGGCTCCCGGTGAACTGCTGTTGTCCTACACTGGGCGAAGGACAGACCGGCGAGATGCTACTCGTTGTTCTAGACCGAGTTCGAGTCATTACATGACAACGATATCATCTGGGCTCCATGGACCCTAGACTTCGTGGCCTCGGTAGCGCCACACGGGCTGTCCTTGTAATGCACGCAGGACGCCGGATTTTGGGGACGACATGCCACCTGGTGTTTACATATATGGTAGAGCCTTACGCGCCGCAACACGTAATGCGGCAGTTTGATTTGTACCAGGTCGTGCCCCCTCTTGACGGCGGGATGCAGCAACAAGTCGTCCACTTGTGAGTCCAACTCACGTCTGAGTAATGTTTACACTTCATACCTATATCCTCTATTCTAACATCAATCCTTTTGGAATCACGAGCAATCAAGGCGGGCCGACATCTTTGGGGTGGCGAGCATTCGGCCGAGTGGATTATGGCACAGGCGAGAGCGGCGCCGCGTCGAGGTCTTCTTTGGAGCAGCGACCGTACAACGTACGGACATACCGTGAGTACATGCAGTGGTACGTACCACGGTTGCGCACCCGACTCACCCGTACTCCGCCAGAGCGTTCGGAACATGTGACACACTAGGAGAGTCTCGTCCAGTTGTACGATCAATACAACACTTCGCGGCGTGACGACACCGTGAGACACTTACAACCTCCTGTCATTTCATTGATTATAGTTGTACTCTTCGTTGATGAACCTGTTTTGTCTCTCACTTCAGTTGGAGCAGATGTAGCGCGTCGGAGAACGCCATTCGTAGCCTAGACACAACACTGGGGTTGCTGAAAACTTTAAAGTACATCTTTGTGGAGTCAAATAACATAATAAAGAACATGAGTTGTGGCCGTTCGACAGACGACGTCCTGTGCGCCGGGCAGCAAGTGGGGGGACCGTGCTCACCTGCCAAGTCATCACGACACAGCAAGACCGGCCATCATCGTAGCACTCCACGTCGGACATCCGCGGGCCAGATCGGCGGGAAGGTAAGTTACGTACAAATTTACGTTATGTTTTTTGGTTATGCCTTACGTTCCGCTAACATCATGTCATTCTCCCATCGCAGGTCCATCGGGATGCAACACTTCTGTCGTCCGCACCCCGTACACAAACTTGCGCTCCCCTCGGTCATCTGTACTGCACATCTGGGAGGTACGGGATTCTCAGTTTACGTCGAGGCTATTTATTTTGATTAACATCGTTCCGTCTTGCAGCCTTCGGTTGACTGTGGGGGTGACGGTTGTCGACGATCGAGTCGTCGATCTTATGAAATAAAAGAGGAAAATGACGTGAAGTATCCTAGAATAGAATGGGGGCCGCTCTTTATTGATATGAACTAGATTTACAAGATCTGGCTAGGGACTACCCCTAAATACACTGAATGTGAGGAATGTTAAACTAAGTAATCAGGCTTAGAATCTTAGTCTAAGACTGAATGCCTTGCTTCTAATTCCACTGCTTAGGCTTCTGTGTTTGTCATCTCGTGTTCTGTTGTTGTTCCCTCCGTCCCTTTGTCTTCTGCGCTCCACCCTTAAATAACCACGAAGAGGTGGCGATTACTCTGGAGAAGCGTCCCTAGTGAAACGTTACGGTTGAGTGAGCGGTAAAGCGATTATCAATGTGCCAACTACCTTGCGGTTGTCTGTGAGATGCTTAACCATAGGGCAGTTAATTGTCAGTGTCTTAGGATTATATCATCGCATGGAATGAAACATATAAAACGTGTTCCATTCATCATACGGTAAGAAATGCCAGTTCATAGCTTTTCCGAAGCGACTATCCGGTGAGCCTGAGCACAAAGCCTTGTTAGACCGGGCACCCATCGTGTAACCTCTGGAATCCTCACAACGGTGAGGTCATTAGCCTAGGGGTTACAACCATGAAGGCGTATGGTCTTCTATGTATTAAATTGATACATAGAGGTTTTAATCCTCGTCAGCTAGCCCCGAACTTTAAATGAAGCGGTGTCGTGCGTATACCTTCTTCAATGAAGTCATATCGGGCGGACCCCATTTAATGTCGTGATATCTGAGTGGTGCTGTGTTCACTTTAAAGTTGAGAACTTGCCTTGGGAACCGAAGAGTTTTTCTGTCCGTTTGAACAAAAAAGAAGTTTTTGCCCGTTGGACTTTTGTGGGAAACTTCCGATCGTAATTTAAAAATCTGAAGCTATAAAATCTCCATCGCCAGGCTTTTAGAATTTTTACGCTTCCAGATCCCCTCTTGATCCCTTTCAGCTTCTTGCCAAGAAAAATCGTTTAGACCTCTTTCTTGTTCTTCCGACCACAAAGCCACCTACGACCACTACTCATCCTTGAGGATTTTCATCATGTCGGAGCAAATCACGAAGTGGTTGCCTTCATAATTGAGCAAGAAAAAGCTTGAGGCGTTGGAGAAAATCGGGATGCTCCTAGACAAGAATCTGATCAAATGGAGATCGGCAATCGGAGAGCACTTTTCAAGCCGCGAAGATGGGGAAATCCCCGTTTTCCTCGCCTACATCGAATGTGGGCTGAGGTTGCCGGTACACAAATTCCTCCTCCGCGTTCTTGAGTATTAGGGGGTGGAACTGGTAAATTTGGCTCTGAATTCCATCGCCAATATCAGTATTTTCACTTATTTGTGTGAGACATACCTGGGAGTGCCACCGAATTTGAGGCTCTTCAGGTATTTCTACCGAATGGTGATGGGGAGATCTACGACGACTCATGGAGAATGTATATTGCATCTTCACAATGGGAAGGCCGACGAGTACATCCATATGTAGTCAAAATCCTCGTGGTCGTCATGGAAGAAGAACTGGTTCTACATGACGGTTACGAGAGACGATGGCCTCTACTTCGACGGAATTATAGCAAATGAAAATCACAAGCGGAGGAAGACCGTGGAGAAGGCAGAGGTGGTCGAAAGATGGGTGGATGCCATCAACGACCTGCGAGTCAACGGCTTGACTTGCTGGCATGTGGTGAGGGATTTCATCAAGCGTCAGATTAGCCCTCTGAAGCTCCGGACTCATTCCTTGCTTTGGTCCATTGGTCGCGATGAAGCTATCTCAGGAGGTGGTAAGTCTTTGAGAAAAGCTCCGACCAGTATATTTTATTTGATTATCGTAATGCCTTAAAATCCGCCATTATTTCCTTTTCTTGTAAAGCTCTTTCTCCTAAGGAAGTCAGAGAGCGGATCAGGCTGATCTGCGCTGGGGAGCCTGGTGAAAAGGCTACATTCCCCGAGATCTTGGCAATAGTTTCTGCCGAAGAAAAACTAGCAAGGCTTAAGGTAGACAATCAAAATTTATTTTATCATGTATACATATTCTCCGATCAGATTTTTGATCATGCTCTATTTTTGTAGTCGGTCGGATTGCGAATCACACAAACTGGTGAGGATAAACATCCCACCGTGGTTCCGACTGACTCGTGCCCAGATGCACTGGAAGAAGATGAATCTCCCGAGGTAATAGAGTATTTTTTATATGTACTTTAGATAAAAGATTTCATCACCTAATCAAATTCCTTTTTTTGATTTAGGTGGAGAAGGTTGAAGGCCCACAGAGCGTAACTACGGAGGCCATAGACTCCAGGTTGGTCGTTCATGACCTTACAGTTGTTACTGAAACAACTGATCTGGAGGTTGATGAAACTACTCCCTCCGACCCGATGGTCAAGAATGCAATCCTTGATGAACGATCGAGGACATTGCTTCGACATCTTGTTGGAGGATGTGAGTGGTTTAATCAACCTATTTGAATCGACAAGAATTTGGTTGAGTTCAAAAGGAAAGGTGGCGATGCAATTTACTCTACCGCGCTTCAAAGTCAAATCCAAGAAATTAACTAGGTATGTACAAATGAAAGAGGTCGTATGTGTGCATACCTTTAATAGTTTCTTGATGATTTGATGTTTTGAACTCCCCTTCTTTGTTTTGTATAGGTCTTACGGTGTTCGGTTGCTTCCAACGGATCCTTCTGAGGACCAGAGCACGTGGAGGTCCCGACGAGAACACTTCCCAGGACAAAGTTCCTGAGAAAAAAGTGGTCGAAGAAGCCCCCGAGCAGGTGTCAAAGCCAACAGTCGAGTTGGATCCATTGGTGGTTCTAACTCCTTCTGCGGAAGTAGATGCCCCTAAAGGCCCTCAACAAGTTCCGACCAATGTTAGTAATCCTTCTCAACCTGACAAGTTCCCTTTTCACCCCCCCCCCCACCCAATTTATCGAGGATAAGGAGCTTGACGAGGCATGGGGAAAAATATCAGATCATCAAATCAAAATGCATCCTGATTCAATACTTGGCGGTTATAATGATTCACTACTACAAAAAGGCTAATACTGGACGCCTCATCACAGACGGTTGACCAAAACCGTCGGTATTACATTCAATCACGAGCGGTTTTGATTTAGAGGCAAATGCATGCTATTAAACTGCGCTAAAAACCGCTCGTGAAGAGGTAATATCACGCAGCGGTTCATGTTGAAAACCGTCAGGAAGTATCACGAGCGGTTCTAAACAAAACCGTCTGTGATATTAATTAAATATCCTGAGCGGTTCTTAACAATAACCGCTGCGTGATAATATCGCTACAACTCCACACGGTGAGTTTCTTCATCGCCGTCGTCGTTAAATCCGCCATCGCTTCGGCTCCCGATCGTCTCTTCATTGCATCGATCCGCTTCAGCTCCCGATCGTCTCTTCGTCTCACGCTCTGAATTTATTCCTTGTTTTATAAAAGGATCATCCGCCATGCAAGATGATCATCCCCATACTTATAAAAAAGCGAAATGGCCCTCTTCCTTGTCGCCGCATTGATGGCCTTCTTAGCGCCTTGTCACGAGCACCTCTCTCGGTGTAAGTTGAACCGTCTTCTTGGAAGAACACTGTTTGATCAACAATGTCTTCACTCCTCTGCGGCGGAGAATTTCTTTGGAAGCGGTGGCGGCCACCTTCCGTCGTCTTGACATCCTCCTCCGCCGTGTCTTGGGTGATCTCCCACTTTCGGCGAGTTTACGCGTCATCGGCGTAGTCCTCCAAAACGGCGTTGCACGTCTCGGGAGGCTTGCCGTCACTTGGGCTGTAATGTCGGCGGCGGCCGAAGTCGACGGTAGAGACCCTCAAGCAAGGGAAGAGAGCCTATGGGCTCAATTCTTCTTAGTTAAACGATCGAGGTCTTGAGACACTCGAGCGAAACCACGTCAGCGGGTGGGCGCATGTCGAGCTTCGTTCGTGATGATCGAGAACCGTCCGATGCCGACACCGTCGCCTATGAAGTATTGCGAGATGGAGATAGCAGCCTACCTCCGCCAATAGAAAAACCTTGTTTAATTATAGGTTTACGCTTTTTAATATAAACATGTAATTTCTTCATGTCATGTAAGTGTATATACAAGATAAATATACTTGAGAAAAACCATTTCACGAGCAGGTTCCATTATGGGCAAATGCGTGATATAGAACATATCACAGACGGTTCCATAATGGAACCGTCGTGATATATCCCATATCACGACGCTTCTATTATGGAACGTGCATGATAATTATCACTGACGGTTCCATAATAGAACCATTTGTGATAAGTCTCTTTATAAGTAGGAGCTAGCCCGACCGGCCGCTAGGGTTTGCGCTCTAACTTGTCACTCCCCAGCGGCCTTACTCTCGTCCATTCCTCCCGTCATTCTTGGCGCCACCATTCTTCCGTTGCCGACGATTGTGGCATCTGGTGACACCGCAAAAGACACTAAATGCGATAAGAGTGTCTTTTGCGGCGTCCACAGCCACAACCACTAACTCTGATAACCCAAACTCTCGTAACTCCCGGCTCCGCTAGGGTTTGCGCCCGCCCTAACTCCGTTCCTCCCCACCTCGGCCTTGCCGCTCGACCTCGTCGCCAGACGCCGCTGACCCGTTGCGCCCGCTAGGCTCTGGCGAACTTTGCTTTCCCCATCCTCCTCTATTCTCCTCTAGATCTGTTAGCTTAATGTCTTTTGTTGAGTTTGATTTTTATGCATGAGCCTTAGGTTGTGTCTGATGTTTGTGTGATTTATGCAAGGTAAAGGAAATGGATGAGGGTTGTCTTTGGTGGTGGGAATTCGCCACCGTGGTTCTTGTTGTACTAAGGTCCTCTCTGTCTCTACCCCCTTACTCTGTGATGAAAATGGCTAGCTAGTGCTCTGCGATGGATCTTGAGGGCTACTACTTGTGTGGTGGGTTTGGACACCCTTGGTCTTGTTCTCTTCTTGATGAACGCTCAATGATGTTAATAGTCTTATGCTGAAATTGAATTGATAATTAGTTCATATTAATTGTCCCTTGCTCTGTGATGTAATGATGTCAATAGTCTTATCTGAAATTGAATTGATAATTAGTTCATATTAATAGTCCTCTTCTTTGTGTGATGTAATGATGTCAATAGTCTTATGCTGAAATTGAATTGATAATTAGTTCATATTAATAGTCCCCTTGCTCTGTGATGTAATGGTGTCAATAGTCTTATGCTGAAATTGAATTGATAATTAGTTCATATTAATAGTCCCCTTGCTCTGTGATGTAATGGTGTCAATAGTCTTATATATGCTGAAATTGAATTGATAATTAGTTCATATTAATAGTCCCCTTGTTCATGCCGGTCAAGTTCTCCTACCTCTTGCGTGCAGTGCGTCCTACCATTCCATTCATAATCTCTTCTCTATAAAGTATCCAGCGTTGGTGCTTGTGCCATTAAAACGGCATCATATATTATATATATATATATATTATTAAGTAGTCTGACCACTTTAGGAGATTAGTCACGTAGCATGAGAAGAATGAGGCGGTATCCACGGGCAACCTCATTGAGCCTGTAAGTTTAAAAAGTATGGTTGCAAGAAGGCGTTAGGACATCTAATTACATGATTGGGCGTCGCTATGTTGAGAAAGTGGCGTTGATCTTAACTACTCCGTGGGAAGTGGCATCATCTATCGACAACCAACAATTCTTGAGCATGTAATTGTCTTTAAATCCAACAAGAACACCAAGCAATGAGGTTGAGAATACCGCCTCTTTTGAAATGTCATGAGAATGATTGCCAAAGTGGTCAGATCATTAACTATATATATAATATATATATGATGCCGGATTTAATGGTACAAGCATTGCACCGCTGGGGCTTTATAGAGAAAGTCATCACGCAGACGGTTTCACCACAAACCGTCATGATATGTACTTATCACGAGCGGTTTGTGGCTGAAACCGCTCGTGGTATGTACTATCACGAGCGGTTTGTGGATGAAACCGTCTGTGATATTACTATCATGACGGTTTGAACCACAAACCGTTTGTGAAAATATACATCACGAGCGGTTCAAAACCGTGCATGATGACCTCATGTCATCATGACCCTTAAACTCGGGCGGCTCACGAAACCGTCTGCGTGATGGCGTTTTTAACCGTATGTGAAAGCCTTTTCTGTAGTAGTGATTTGGCGATCCGAGTAAGTATCTACGACCAGTTTCATAGTCTCTCTTAAAAGTTTTTATAGGGAACTTAAAGAAGAAATGCTATTTGTGTAGCATCTGGTGAGAACTTTCTTTGTGGTCTGAGGGTGACCCAATGGATTAAAGATTTGGGCGAAACACTCCGAATTGGAAAGTAGAACTTTCCACTTAACCTTTTTCTTTCTTCAATACTTTGTCCTTCTCTAATTATTCTCCCTCATCGTATTTGATAGATTTGGAGAAAATAAAAGAAGAAATCGTGGCCGATAAAGCCATAATAACTCTGCTTGAAGAAGAGAATCAAGCTAAGGACCGGTCGTGTAACATCCCAAATATAGGTTGTGTTTCAAATGTAACCAAATCGGGTTTGTGTTTCAAATGTAACCTAATATGGGTGTTTGTTTCAAATGTAATTAAATGAGTAGAAATTAAAACTTTTCTCACACCTTAAAACTCTTGAACATTTCTATAATTCTTGACAAGAGTTGTGGAATTCAAAAACCTAAACCTCTTGTTGACTAAAGTCAACCCCTTAATCAACTTTGGCAAGAATCTGGTATTCAACCCTTGGAAATATTTTTTTCTTGGTTCTAGGGATGATGTGTGACCCCTCTGAAAACTTTCATAATTTTTAGAAATTATTTGATAATTTTTGGAGGTAAGTCAAACCCTAGAACAGCCTTGATGAATTTCTTGAGAAAAATTCAGTGCATCAAAATCTCTAGAAATTTTATGTAAGGTTAATCCTGGAGTGAGAAAGCTCCAGTAAAAATTTCAAAATTTTTGGAGTTAGTCTGCTACCTCTAAAAATTCCTCCAAACTCAGTCTTAAAAATTTAAACTCAAATCTGGCACTGTTCCTTAGGTCCGAGCCACCTTCAAGTGGGTTGAACCCAACCTCGTCTCAGCTCAGCCCGAGCTCCTCCTTCGCGCGAGCGTTGTGCGCCGTTGGATCCAAATCAACGGCCACGACCTCCGCCACAACCTCCGCCACGACCTCCTCTCTCCTTTCGTCGCCGTTTGATCAAAATCCAACAGCCACGACCTCCCATCCCTTGTCAGCGTTGTGCGCACCAGCCCGACCTCCCCTCTCTGTTGTGCGCCGTTGGATCAAAATCCAACAGCCACGACCTCCCCTCTCCTATCGTTGCCGTCAGATCCAGATCTAGCGGCCACGGCCTCCCCTCTCCTTTCGTCGCCGTTGGATCAAAATCCAACAGCCACAACCTCCCATCCCTTCTCAGCGTCGTGCGCACCAGCCCGACCTCCCCTCTCTGTTGTGCGCCGTTGGATCAAAATCCAACAACCATGACCTCCCCTCTCCTGTCGTCGTCGTCAGATCCAGATCTAGCGGCCACGACCTCCCCTCTCCTTTCGTCGCCGTTGGATCAAAATCCAACAGCCACGACCTCACATCCCTTGTCAGCGTCGTGCGCACCAGCCCGACCTCCCCTCTCTGTTGTGCGTCCTTGGATGTAAATCTAATGGCCACGACCTCCCATCGCGTCGTGCGCAACCGCCACGACCTCCCACCTATGTTGAGCGCCGTTGGATCAAAATCCAACAGCCACGACCTCCTATCTCCTTACAGCGCACGACCTCCCCTTTTCTTTTCGCAACCGTCCGATGTAAATCTAACGGCTACGACCTCCCCGTCCTTGTCGGAACCGTCAGATCAAGATCTAGTGGTCGCAACCTCTCCCTTTCCTTTTCAGACCACACCGGTTCAGATCTAATGGTCACGACCTCCCCCTTTTTCTTATCGAACGGTCGATAGCAGTCAGCTGTTCTTCTCCTTCCTCGGTCTCGCGCACGTGCGCCATGGCAGAGGAAGGGCAGTGCCTTGTCACCTCTCAACCGCTCTTTTGCTGCGAGCATTAAATACGGGTCAGCCTTCCTCCCCCTAAGTCTTGCTCAGACCTGCCCCCATCCCCTCCGCGTCCTTGTGGAGCCATGGACCGAGCAGTGGGCTAAGTTCACCATGGAGCTTAACCCTAGCTCATGGCCTCTGCTCCCCGGCTATAAAAGGTCCCTCACTACCTCCTTGGCATTCTTTAAACACCCCTTAAGCTTCTCCTCTACTCAAATGAGCTCAAGCACCCGTGAGCCCCCAACCGCCATTGCTACACCTCGGAGCTCCTCGGTGCCGACAGGGTTCCAGGGGTCCTTCATTCTCTTTGCTTCCACTTGAGCCCCTCATCACCCTGGTGCTTTCCCCTAACTTGATTTTAGATTGTCTCCACAAGAGCGACTTAATTTCGAGTTTTGGATCCTTGCGGCCGTGAGCACCCCCTTCTTCCCCATCGCCGGTAAGGACCTCCTAATTTCAATTCCTTGCTCTAGGAGCATCTCCAAGCTATATAGAATCCATCTTGATGACGTGGTCTAGTTAATTTTGCTCAGGCTGCCTCGTCCTCGTTGTCGTCTCCAGCGCCGGCGCGGGTCTTCATCGCCGGAGCTGCTCAGCCCTTCCCAATCCCTCCGCGACCTCCAGGTAACCTCCTGGTAGTCCCTAGGAGCTGGGCACCTGCTTGGTTGAACATTGTGGAGCTCCTTTCTTTGCTTGTCGTTTAGTGGCAGCTTAGCACCGCCGCCCCTCTCCGGCTAGCCGCCACTCTGGTCCACCACCGCAGGTGTGAGTGGTACCAGAGGGTGCACATTGCTATTGTGCACCCATAGCTGGCCGTAGCTCGCGTCGCCATGGCCTGAGTCGTCGATGGTGACCATTTCTTTGCTGTCGGTTTCGTTGTCGGACGGAGCCGACAACTGTAGCAGCTCGTTAGGACCGTCCCTTTTCAGATCTGCGGGCGAGATCTCGCGGGGCCGTGCGTGCGCACTGTGTCGCGTTGATTGTGAGCCGTCCATCTCACGATCGACGGCCCACAGTCGCCGCCTCCTTTCGCGCGTGGGGTTTCCAAACGCGTCGCGCGCGATACAACTCGGGCCGTTGGATTCAAGATCAACTGCCCATGTTCGTTGGATCTGCTTGCATGCGCGTGTAGCGTTGCCCGTTCATCTTGGGCCGTGCGATGCAAGATCAACGGCCCAGATTCGTCCACGTCGTTTCGTTTTTAGGAATTCCCGATGGATTTATTTGTAAACTGAAAAAGGTAATAAACTTTGAAAATGCATAACAATTTCATGCTAGCTCCATTTGAGTTGATTCAAATTTTGGTGGCTCTGGTTTGAACTAAACTTTAATCTAATAATGGTTGTAAGTTTAGTTCGGCTCCAGAAAATGGATTGGTAAATTGGTTTCCAAATTAACTTTAAATGTTGCTCTAAATGTTGCATTTAACTTGTAAATTGCATAAGTATTTCTCTAGAGATCCTTTTTGAGTGAATTCAATTGTGTTGGCTTCCTTTATTAGGGTACTAAATGGTAGAATAGGATTTAGGTATGTCACTGTTTTCAAAAGAATTATGGGTGCATTTTAATTGTGCTCTTTTGCATGTCTTTGAAAAATCATAGAAAATGCATACTAGCTCCAAATGAGGTGAACTCAATTGTGTTATTCATCTCATGAGGTGCTTTACTTACCATAAAAATCCCAAGTGCAACACCTCTTTGAAAAATTGTGCTTGAGAATTTAATTCGGATGAACGATGTAGATTTGAATTTTCCAAATTTTCAGTGAGCAGATTTGTTTTGGCCATAACTTTTGCATTAAGAATCCAAATCAATTGGTTCTTGTTGCTAAATTCCTAAAAATCATGCTCTTGCTGCTGTAAAAATTTCAGTGCAATTGGAGATAGTTTTCTGTGGAGTCTTTTTGGTTTTCTTCGTTCTTATCGGTTCTTTTCGCTTTTCGTTAGGTGCCGATGAGTGCGTTGATAACGAGAGTGTTCCCCTGAAGCAATCTGAGCATATCCAGCAAGGCAAGCAATTTGATCATATCCCGTAATCCCATTATTTTTAAAGTCTAAATACTTTGTTTAACTTGTATGTATGCATGCTTACTTTGTGTTAAATTATCGATTAGTTAAGCCTATAGATGCATACTCTGTAGGTAAATGTTCATTCTCTACTACTAAGCCTAGGATTATCTTGTTGTGATTTAGGGTTCGATGGATGGACTCTTATCACTTAGTAGTTACGTGTTAATGCTTAGAAATGTTTAGATCACAGTAGAAATGGGCGGTTGTCGACTTATGTCGATGACCTTGATCACACAAAAATTATTATTCCATTATGTCCAGCACTTGTGCTTTGTTACTTTGAAAAGAAACAAAAATGAAAACAAAATTGTTATTGATTTGGGCACAATGGATGTTGGTGTGATCTCATGGTGTGATGGAATGGTGCCTAAGTCCCTAAGGACCGAGTTACTTGGGCCACTAAACTGAGCAATCTTGCATGCTAACCACACGAGGGTATTGAGAACCCCTCTTGGCTAAGTACTTTGGGAGGTGTTAATTATAGGTCGCAGGTGGTTAAAAATGTTTTTATAAGGGGAAGAGCACCCTTGATTGCTTAGGTGGTAGGTGTCTCCTACCTTTCAAGGTTGTCGTGACTCTTAATTAGCATCATTCATTGGAAATGCCTCGTAGGACTTAGCCGTGCGAAGCATACCAAAGGAAGTGTGCTAAATAGCTTGGCGAAAAGGCGATGCAGCGTGTGGGTACATTGGTACACCCTGAGGATAAAACTATTCGAATAGCCTCGTCCTAGGTTATGAACATGCTTGGCAAGGTCACTCAAGAACTAGACTAAACATTTAATTAAAACTTGTTGGGTGGTATGAATTGGGTGATTCATGCTATTGTTGTGGTGACTATTGGGTTAGTCACTTCCAGGTTGTTCTTACTGTTGTTGTTACTATTGTATCGTTGTTACTTCAACAATTAAAAATACTTTGTCAAATTGCTTTAAATCTATTATATTATTGCAAATGAAAACTTGCTTTATGCTAAAATGAGCCTAAAGCCTTCCACTTAAATAAAGCTTACATGTAGCATATGTATAGGTCTGTTACCCTTACACGTCAGTTTTGTACTCATTTGCTTTGCTTAATAACTTTGTTGCAGAGGATGTGGAGCCCCAAGGGCCCTACTTTTGTGAGATGTGCTGTGGTTGGGACGACTAGGTTGGTGGCATGGTTGGTTGCCTTGTGGGCTAAAGGCAAACCATATGGCCTTATTTTGTTTCTTGCCATCTCATGGCTTTTGCTTCCGCTGTGTTTATCTTTCTTAGTTGTTATTTGGCCGATCGACCCCTTTTGTAATAACTATACTATGTATGTCTTTTAATTAATCTAGTTTGTGCTAGGGTCAAGGGATGACTAAGCATTACAAGCCAAATAAGCCGGGATCCCCACAGGTCGATTGCAGAGGCATCGACTAGGAATGAGACACTAAACAAGAGAATTGAAGGTAATAGGTCGTAGACTTGACTTATTATCTCCCTCTAATCATGTTGTGCTTTACTACTTGTTTTACTCGTGTAGAGCAAACGCAAGCGCTAAACAGAACCGAAAAGGCTCTGAAATTTGAGCAAGGAAAGGAGGCAGCTCTTGTGAAGAATCTTGATGAAAAGATTCATGCTTTGAACAAGATGATCTTTGATATGGGATCAGGATCAAGCATGCCTAATTTAAGAGATCCAATAGGGAAAATGAACTACATAGGCCAACTTCTAGGAGATCTCAGTGGTCCGCTCAAAACTACTCGAGAGAATTATGCCCAGGCTATGAAAGAAGGCGTTGCTACTGGAGTTAGTTTTGCGCTGGCAAAACTGAAGGCTTCCGACCCCTCTATTAATCTACAAGCCATTGAGGATTATTTCAACTGCCTGCCTGATGAGGCGACCAAGCTTATGGAAGAACTTAGGCCACTTGGAGACAAAATTGTAGAGGAGATGGAGGTTAGATCTCCATGAAGCAGTAATTAGTCTGGAGATATTCAAGAGTAGGACATTGTAATATAAGAATTATAAATAAAACTTACCTTTGTGTCATAAACAATTATCTTTTTTATCCATTGACTTTTTAAAAAAAAATCTCGTATACTCCCTAGCCCCCGACTGCTTTGTAGTAGAAGAGCTTTACTAAACAAGCAGTTAGCCAAGAAAGAGAAATAAAAGGTCGAAACCATTGTTTTGAGGGTTTATACTGATCACAAGACAAAACTGATCGTAACAATACTAGTAAATCATTTTGGTCGGAACCAGTGTATGATTTCGACTAGTTATAGATCTTTTGTTTGTCATAATCGAAATACAAAATTGTTTATGGTCGGAAAAAAGATTTGTTGTATTGACAAAAGTAGAAATGCAAGAATGCATGCAAAAACGATAAGTGATCGTATTTATATATCAGACCTAAAACTGGTCGGAAAATACTCCTAAGAATAGAAGATATAGAAAAATATTTCGCAAAACATGCTCAGGCTCAAGTCCGACTGGCAGCAAGGATCGTAAGAAAAGAACCATCGCTAGGAAGCTCCTTCCAGTGGGCAGGACCATGTGCGAAAAAGGAGAGACTTCGACTAGGAGGTTTTCCGTGTCCCGACCAGTAGCCAAACGAGAGTAGAACAAATTTTTGAAATGAAAAAATATAGTCTTCATAATATTAATAGTATAAAGCACTACATGAAGTTTTTTGTATTATGCTCTGTTTACTTGTATGATCGCGCGTGGAATCATTCATGGAATGATCACGACTAGGACCTATACAGCGTATGACATAGATGTCGTTGCTAAAGAGTAACAGAGATCCTGGTAAAGGATATCGGAGAGAAAAAATTGTCTTCTCCGACCATCTTAAACAACAATAATAGGTGACCAGAATATAGGTATAGATATATAAACTATATCACTCGTTGAAAAGAAATGAATGAATGCAATAATGAAATGAAAAGAATTGAAATAATGTAAAAAAGAATTAGACATAGAACTTACGCAATTGATCAATGTTCCAAAAATTTGACAAAACTTGCCCGTCCGACATGGCTAGTCGTACAGAACCTAGTCGGGTAACTTCGACCACAGTGTAAGGACCTTCCACTTGGGAGAAAGTTTGTTGCGATTTGCACGATTCGAATTTTACGAGAACGGATCACCTCTGACAAAGCTACAAGGTTGCACCTTACGACTATGGTACCTTCGTATGGCTTGCTGATATACTGCTGATCGTACCAGGGCTTGGTTTCGTTGTTCTTCAAGGAGATTGATATCGTCGAGTCGTCGTTCATTCTGATCACTTTCATTGAAACAATCAGTTCGAGCATAGCCAAGTTTTAGTTCTGGAGGAAGCATGGCTTCAGCACCATAAACCAAGAAAAATGGTGTTTCACCGGTCGCACGACTAGTCATGGTTCGAACGGCCCATAATACAAACGGAAGTTCTTGAACCCAAGCTCCTGACCGTTTGATTAACTGGTCGAATACTCGGCGTTTGATCCCCTGCATTATGATACCATTGGCTCGCTCAACTGCTCTGTTGCTCTGTGGATGAGCAACCGAAGCAAAATGAACATTGATACCAAGTTAAATCGCGAAATTCTTGGAATTGACCGCTTGAGAACGGGCACCGTTATCTGTGATTATCTGTTGGGTACACCAAATCGTGTGATCACATTTTTATCGAAATCTCTTAGCGGTCTCGGTTGTAGTTTTAACAACGGGCTCGGCTTCAATCCATTTTGTAGCGTGTCAATCATGAAGAAAAAATTGAAGCCCCAGGTGCTCTTGGGAAAGGTCCCGAATGTCCGATCCCAGGTTGCAAAAGGCCAAGAAAAAAATTGTTTGTAAAGCTTGCGGTGATGTACTTATCGGCTATAAATGACATTATCGCGCCGTCGAGAGCTCTTTTGCATCATGAAGGCGATTGGCGAAATATCCTTGCTCGAAGGTTTTACTGACCGGTGTTACAGAGGAATGATGTGCTCCACAAACTCCTTCATGGATTTGGTTAGCAACTTAATGCCATCCGGTTAAGATATGCATCTCATCAACACTCCGTGAGATCCTCGTTTATACAAAGTGCGTTCAATAAGAGTGTATGATTTGGCTTTTAGTGCTATATGATCGGCCTCTACATCATCTTACGGAATTATGTCATCTTTGAAGATAATTGTAGATCGATGTCATCGATCTCTACCTTGATCGTGGCGCCAACCGTCAACGACCTGTGGAGCATCCATGTTCTCACGATCGGTATGTACGACCTGTAAGGAATCATGCATGATCTCGAAGGCTCAACCACCGAGGTGAATCAAGTTGCTCGAGAAAAACTCCGGGCGGGACGGTTGTCCTCGTGGAGGCCATCCGTGCCAACTGGTCTACCAGAAAGTTTTCCTTTCTAGGAATATGTTGGATCTGAAAACCGAAGAAGTGCTTTTTGAGTTTCCGTACTTCCGCCAGATAAGATGACATCTTGGTACTCGAGCATTGATACTCTTTCCCTATTTGATTCGCTACTAGTTGAGAATCGTTTTTCACTAGTAATCTGCGAATCCTGAGCTAACGGGCTGCTCGGAGTCCTGCCAGTAAACCTTCATATTCTACCATGTTGTTTTTGGCAGAAAAATTTAACTGGATGGCGTACTTGATGTGTTCACCAATAGGGGATATTAAGACAACTCTAGCCCAAGAGCCTTTTAGCATCAAGGAGCCGTTAAAGTACATTATCCACTCATCGTGGTGTTCGTACTCGGGCCCTTGGGTGGGTTCAGGGTTTGTCCATTCGGCAATGAATTCTGCTATTGCTTGGGGCTTGATTGCTGTTCGTGAGATGAAATGGAGGTCAAACGCCCCTAGCTCAACCGCCCGTTTTGCTATTCGTCCTGATGATTCCCTGTTTCCAAGGATTTGACCAAGGGGATACCCGGTTGGTATGACCACTTTGTGGGCCTGAAAGTAGTGCCTTAGCTTCCTTGAAGACATAAGGAGACCATAGAGCAACTTTTGCACTGTGGGTATCTTTCCTTTGGTCCATGTAAGACTTAAACTACGTAATAAGCAGTGTCGTTGGATGTTATTCCTTTCTCGACGATTACACGCTAATCGCTCGTGGTGTTCTTTGCCACGTAAATTAGCAATGTTTCCCCCAATCTCGGAGAGACTAAAACCGGGGTTTTCGTAAGGTACTTTTTAAGTTCTTCAAAGGCATCGTTTGCCTCTTTAGTCCACTCGAAACTTCCATGTTTCCGAAGAAGCTTAAAGAAAGGTAATCTTTTTTGCCCTAACCTTGTTATGAAATATTTCGGCGTTGCCATCTGACCGGTTAGTTTTTGGACCTCCTTCTTCGTGGTCGGGGGGCGCATCTGGTCGATAGCCGTTATTTTTACTAGATTTTCTTCAATACCTCTAGCCGAGACTAGGAAGCGAAGCGGTTTTCAGTGAAACTCGAACACACACTTTTCCGAATTCAACTTGAGGTTATGCCTTCTCAAGTTGTTGAAAGTTTCTTGTAAGTCAGGAACGTGATCGCTAGCTTTGGTGCTCTTTATGACCAGATCATCAACGTAGGCTTCTCCAAGCACTTGGACCTCCCTGGGTCCAATTCCCCTCTCGGGACCTCTCTGACTCGCAATCTTCCCAAGTCTGTGCCACCCTTGTGTGTATTTGAACTCCTTTGGAACCATGTGGACCTCCCCTTACATTTATTTGACCTCCCCGTGTCCTTTAGGACCTCTCCATGTCCTCTAGGACCTCCCCTTACCTTTCTTAGACCTCCCTGTGTCCTACCGGACCTCCCTAGGTCCTCCAGGACCTCCTCCTTGCCCATTTACATCTCCATTGATTGTGAGTCGTCCGATTTGCATTGGACGGCTTGATCCTGGTGAGGCGTCCGGGTGGTCCGAACATCCCACCTCCTCTGAACCCTTAGATCTTCGTTGTATGACCCGATTCTTTGTGGCGTTGGTGGTCAACATCCCAACCATTCTGGATGGTCCGATCGAAATCCAGCGGCCCGGACCTCCTCCTTGCACATCTAAACCGTTAAGACCTCCCCCTTGGAGATCTTAGCCGCCCAGACCTCCTCCTTATAAATCTGGACCGTCAAGACCTCCCCTTTGGAAATCTTGACTGTCCATACCTCCCCTTCTTGGCAGATCCGATCGTTAGGACCTCCCCTTGGGAATCCCAACCATTCAGACCTCCCCTGGATTGGATCCTACGGTTCTAGACCTCCTGTGCGGGTGAGGTTCTCCTTTTATTGTTGTGGACCTCCCCGTTTGTGCTTAAATATTGACCGTTGGACCTCCCTTTGGAGATCCAACAGTCGGACCTCCCTGCGGTAAGGACCTCCCCCTTGCCCTTGCGGACCTCCTCTGGTGCGCTTGATCTTGACCGTTTGGACCTCCCCTTTGAAGATCCAACCGTTAGGACCTCCCCGGTGGGTGAGGACCTCCCCTTGTTCACTGCAAGACCTCCTCGAGGTCCTTGCGGGACCTCCTTGGTGGGTCTTGACTGCCCCACTTGGCAGTCAAGCACCCGGTTTCTTTACCTTTGACTATGTCCTTTGGGCAAGGAAGTCTCCGTAGCATTTAATGCATGTTGTATCACATTAAATGCCCCCACCTTTGCAGTACGCATGTCACACTGATTGTCACATTCCTTGCCTACTCTCTTGTCCTGTTTACCAACTCTTGTTGACTCATCCTGGGTCATGTGCATGGCTTCCCCTATATATATTTTGGGAGAGCCCTCCTTTCTCACTTTCTTCCTCATTTTCTGCTCTCTGTCTCAACCGAGCCACCATAGACCTCCTCTCTCTAGTCTCTGGACCTCCTCCATCAGGTCTTGGGACATCCTCTCTGGAGCCCTAAGACCTCTCCAGCGAGCTCCTTGGACCTCCTCTTGACCTCCCAGCTTCTCTGTTGGTTTTGTCTTTAAGTTCATTTGGAGTTCTTTGGATTCTTATTTGAGCTTTGTTTGAATATTTGGTTCTTCACGTGTAGATTGTCAAGACCGTGGGGAGCCTGAGTTTAGTGAGGGAGAGGAAGCAGCTCGAGATCTTGAGCAAGGCAAGTTACACTTTTGAACATGTTGCACCCAATATTTCAAATTACTTATGTCGTTTTCAAGATGTATGCATGCTTACTTTACTAAGTATTTCAATGTCTATCTTTCAATCCATAGTTAAGCCTACTGTTTGGTATGACCTCTATCCATGATTGAATCAACCTCATTGTCACCTTATATAAAAACTGGTTCTTGCAATAGTGAGGACCCGAAGCTCTTTAAAAATGACATGCTTAGTGATGCTTAGACCAAAATCTTGATTTGGGGAGTTTTGACCAAAAACATCAAATGATCAAATGTTTTGAGCCATGGCATTGGTGTGCCATGGAGCTTTCGGCCATGACATTGGTGTGTCATGGATGTTTAACTTGTGACCTTGGCATTTGTGTGCCATGGAGAATTGTAAAGCAAAGTAAATGAAAATGGTTTTGACTTGGGCGAAGTTGGTTGTATGGTTGGTCCATGTCTATGCACGGGTCGTGTGATCCGATGCCCAGGGGTTGAGGTTTGTCGCCCAAGTCGGTTAAGGACCGGTCTTTGAGACACCACTTGCTAAGCTTATAATGGGCTATGCCAAATTGTGCAACCACATGTCTCCAGTGTGGGCGTGGGACTGGCTAACTAATTTGCAAAGCTCTATCGTGGTTCGCCCATGGACGCTGTGGGTTTGTCATGTTATGACTAGTTGTAGTCCCACTGGCATAAGAGGGGCACCCACTAACCTGCGGTGTTTCTACCCAAAGGGGATTACGAAACCTTAATGGGGTGGGTTGCGGTGGAGCAATGCATTGTAAAGGCCTTGTCATGTGCTCTAGACCTCTCACCAAAGGAAGTGTGAGGTGGCATCGGCGGATGTCAAGCAAACTAGAGAATTCATGTCATGTGGGTAAAGTGTGCAACCTCTGCGAGTGTAAATCTATTGAATAGCCGTGTCCACGGTCATAGACATCTTGGCAATGTCACTCAAAGTTAGCTTTGGTTTTGGTTTTCAAAAGGTTATGAAAATGATTTTGGTGGTTTAACCAAAATGGGTGTGGGTTGGAAGCCTTGTGCGAGGAGGTATCCTTCACCATTGCTATGTTGAATGCTATCCAGCCGAAAATGGTTTTCACAAAATGAATTTTAATTATGGTAACCTGCCTTGAAACTTAATAATTGTATTTGAAATAAAATTGGCTTTATGCAAACCAACCCTAATATGCTGTCCTTTGATATACTCCTATGCATGTCATTCTGTTATTTGACGGGTGTAACTTGCGAGCACGGTTGTTGTGCTCACTCTTGCTTGATTCATATATCGAGCAGATGAAGACTCCTATGATGATGAAGATGACGAGCTCAATTAGGCCGCGCCCTCCAGCCAGTCACCTGTGGTGTAATGGGTGGACATTGTCTTTTGTTCTCCGCTGCGTTTGTGTGCTCTCTGTTGCTGGAGTTGTAAGCAACCCTTGTAAACGAACCTCCTTTTGCTGTTAATAAAGCCTTGTGGATGTTTATGATATCACTTGTTTGCTTTGTGAGAACCGATCGATGATCTCTGGGGTGGTTTGGATCACGAGAGGACTTGAGCTTGCCCTAAGCTCACGACCTCCTCGGGGTGGTTCCTTGGACCTCCCTCGGGTGGAGGTGTGGAGTTTTGGGGAGGTGCAGGGGTCAGCGACCTCTGGGTCTGGACCTCCCGGACCTCCGAGTGGTCCTCTCGGACCTCTCGGGAGGTCTGTCTTGATCCACCGGGATGTCCTCTCGGGGCGTCTGGGAAGTCCTTTGCGGACCTCCCAGAGGTCTGAGGACCTCTCGGGGCGTCTGGGGCTCCTCTCTGGACCTCCCAGGAGGTCCTGAGGGACCTCCCGGGTGTGCCCTAGGCCGGGTCGTTACACAGACCCTTCGAGCACGGTGGGCAGATAGTTGGCCATCACATTCTCATCGCCACCAGCAGCTCTGATGGCGGTGGTATATATTTGGAGGAATTCCAAGGGGTTTTGAGTACCGTTGAACTTGTCCAAGTTGGCCGGTCGGAACCGGTTAGGCCAACGCACAGCTTGGAGCCCTGCAGAGAAGGCTCGACAACCCGTGATCGATTCATGGCGCCTTCTCTAGGAAGGTGCAGATTGTAATCGGTCGGAGACTGGTTCCTAAGATTGGAACGCTGGAACTCCGGTGTGCCGATCCGGTCGTGGACATTGATATGATGCCTTCGACCACCTACTTGATTCAGACGATGTCGGAGATCGTCAAGTCCAAGCGATGGTTCTTCTCGACGTGATGAAGGAGTGGCTACCTGGAATAGCCTTCGTCCCTCGTGATTCCTTGGTTGGAATCATCAAGGAGGTCTTGGTATCAATTGTTCCCTAGCATGACCATGCTGTCCTCTGCTGAGGGAGGAACGTTGGGACGAAGTCATGGTTTGACTCCCTAAGACCCTTTGTTCCTGATACGCTTCCGTGCGTTGCATAGTCTGTTGGAGAATTTCGGATACTTGGCCTCTGAAATGTACAAAGCACAGGTTTCTACTAAAGTAGGATCGAATTATTTAACATATCTTGAGCAGCGTCATAGTTTTGTATAGTTCTGAGAAGGTCTCGGGAGGTTTAGACTGGTCGTAGGTGTAAGCAAGTCTGAACCTTCTCCCGACCTCTGGATTTGTTGTGTCCTATCAACTACTCTCGGTGGGGCAGTGCCAGGCGAGCTAACTGATAGACGTCGATCAGTTCTGTTGCCTCCGGAAGTTGGTGCCTGATGGCCCGGATCATCTCTAACAACACGTGATGCGTGGCAGAGAGTGTAGGACCGTGCAGAGCATCTTGATTTACATCTCCGATTGCATTGACCTCGTGCCTCCAACATTGATCTTCCGATGAGCTTCCATCGTAACTAATGGAGAGCTTTTCAAGACTTCTGCTAGAAGTTTCCACGACGGAGAGCGGTCGGAGATAAGCACCTCCTGAGGCCATCTTGGTGGACTCGGCACGATCCGTGAACCACGCCGTCGTATCTGAAACCTTATCATCCCCACATGGCCTACGACCAGTGGAGGTTTCATCGACACCGTTACCAAGTGTCGGCTCGCTCTTGGAATTGCCAGAAGCCATAGGTGAATATCTTTCAGCCATAATATCATCGAGAGTATAGAGATTCTCGGATTGTGGTCTTTGAAATTTCGTCACTGTTTTGCGGTCGGAAGATCGGGCTTGAGGAGGTCCTTGACATTAGAGCTGATCGGAATGGCTGGTTCCTCTGGCTGCGCCACTGGTTGTGGTGGCGCATCCTCGTCCATCCGGTCGACCTCGCTAACGTTGGCGGCGTGCGACACGGTGGAGGAGGAAGATGAGGATGACATGCCATTTTCTTCCATGGCACGGATGCATCCTTCCAAGTCGAGGTCGGCGTAGTCCACCAAGTCGAACCAATTCTCCTCATTCCAAACCCCGAGCATAGTCGCATCAGCGATTACAGGGAATGAACGAGGATGTGATGAGCGAAGAGTTTCTTCAGGAAACTTGCGTCTTCTTCCCCACGGACGGCGCCAGCTGTCGACGATCGAGTCGTCGATCTTATGAAATAAAAGAGGAAAATGACGTGAAGTATCCTGGAATAGAATGGGGCCGCTCTTTATTGATATGAACTGGATTTACAAGATCTGGCTAGGGACTACCTCTAAATACACTGAATGTGAGGAATGTTAAACTAAGTAATCAGGCTTAGAATCTTAGTCTAAGACTGAATGCCTTGCTTCTAATTCCACTGCTTAGGCTTCTGTGTTTGTCGTCTCGTGTTCTGTTGTTGTTCCCTCCGTCCCTTTGTCTTCTGCGCTCCACCCTTAAATAACTTCCGAAGATGTGGCAGTTACTCCTGGAGAAAGCGTCCCTAGTGAAACGTTACGACTGGTCAGAACGGTAAGGCAGTTATCAATGTGCCAACTACCTTGCGGTTGTCTGTGAGATGCTTAACCGTAGGGCAGTTAATTGTCAGTGTCTTAGGATTATATCATCGCATGGAATGAAACATATAACACGTGTTCCATTCATCATACGATGAAATGCCGTTCATAGCTTTTCCGAGCGACTATCCGGTGAACCTGAGGCACAAAGCCTTGTCCGACCAGGGTACCCATCGTGTAACCTCTGGAATCCTCACGACCAGTGAGGTCGTTATCCATAGGGGTTACGACCATGAAGACGTATGGTCTTCTATGTATTAAATTGATACATAGAGGTTTTAATCCTCGTCAACGGTCATCCGAATCGATGGCGAGATACAGACTCTAACTCTGCAAAGCGGCGATACACGGGTTTGGAGCGTTCGCGGCGGTTGGACCATCCACAAAGTTTGGAGCGTACGCAGGGTAGAGCTCCTTCGAGTTCCTTGGCACACCGGACGTTCAAGGCCAGAGCTCCTCCGCTCGACCGAAGTTGCAAACATCGTATGTTGGGGCGGACAATTTGGGAGTGCATTTATTCACTCTCTCGTTCATGACTTCATTGCAGGTAGCCCCTAGTTCGGCATGTCTCAGTAGGACAACATCGACGCTTACCAGACTCAGCTTCCTCCGAGTTAGCTTGTTGGTACACCTCCGCCCACTCAACAGACACAACAGTCTCCGTACCCCCTCCGATCCGACAGGTGCTCTCCGGACCGGCTGACATATCCTACGAGACATGCTCGACGCAAAACAAACACGTGGATGCAGGCGCAACGAGCAGAGAGCAGTGACTCAGATGAGTGAGTCATATTGTATCCCGTGTACCCCAATCAAATAGGACAATCTTTGTTAATTTATCAATTTAATATGGATGATATTCTTTAATATTGTATTGTACCACATGCTAGATTATATATTAATTAATTTGTCTCTATCCACCTTTACTCTTTGACTCGAGCTAGAGAAGGAGGCTACATGGCTGGCTAACTTTGTACTTACATGCGTATTTTATGGAGAATGATGGGTGAGTTCGCTGCTGTTTCTCTTGGGTTGGTTCCATGTATGAACAGATGTGTCAACAATTTAATGTAATTTGCGGTTGCTAACTATTTAATTTGCTAACATCTCACTCAGCTAATCCAAATTAATTTTTGCGGCATTATGTTTTCATGTCTATTTGCATAACTTACAGAACCACAAGAACCAGCCAAAAATACTTCATCACCAAACTCTATGTTTTCATGTCTATTTGCATAACTTACAGAACCACAAGAACAACCAGCCAAAAATACTTTATCACCAAACTCTCAACTGCTCCCTGCTCATCAAATGCTCACTGCTCACCAAACTCTCAACTGCTCACTGCTCCACAATAGTCGTGTGTGCAGTTTTAAAATTTTATTGATGTGACGATGTGGGGAACAGTCTTCCAAGAAGTGAAGAAAACAAGGGTAAATTACACAAATTTAATGCTTTCAGCATGTTTTTGATGCAGCTGTTTTGATCATTTTGAACGTGCAACCATGAAATCAGCAACATAAACATGTGATGAGCACAGTAAATTGGTACAACTACAACATCGATTGATTGCAGTTGTGGGACTCGTATACAGATACAATAAGCATGCCTCATCAACGTAGTAGTAACATGTAGTAATTGACTACTGTGTGTAGAATACTAATCACTACTCTTACATAACAGAACAAAAACACATGGGATCTGAACGATCCTGGGGCCAGGTCCCATTTGCGGATAGGGCATCATATACTCTCAAGTGAAATAAGTGAATCAAGGCGGCTTGCTCATCAGGAATTTCAGACTTGCAGTGGAGATCTCAGTAAGAGCAATTTTCGTTGAAACAACAACAATTTTCAGTTGGATAACTGTCAGATATTTCACTTGAGAAAAGTGCAACCCAAGAACAAGAAAACATAAGCAACCAGCGAAGTAAGGAGCTCAAGGGACCAAGTAGGCGGGACGACCAATGCCGGGATCACTGGGACAAGCAGAGAACCTACGATCCAGCCAGCCACGAAGACTCCAAGCCTGGAAGAACAAAGGAGTAAACAACCTGCACATGACTAATTAACTGCTAAGATATACTATGGAATGCTCACTAACCCTGTGATAGACGCCCTGACAAGGTTTTTCATCTTGTCATTGAGGAAGTATATGCATGACGTGAGTGACAATGCAAGCTGCAAAAGCAAACCGTCAATGGCCTATGCTCAAAATTTGTTACAACTGAAAAGATATATCATTACTGTAGTAGGCTTCATCTTGGATGTGAATTCTATTTGATAATTCCAATTCTGAAACCAAAAGGGGAAAAAATCTTTGGGCCACTGTGAGTGCCTGATTTTTATAAAAATTTTAGCCACAATGTTAGAGCTAGACTCTAGAAAATCATCTAAAGTATAAACCCCTACCTCCCTTCATGGGAGTCAAACTAATGACCTCTTATATGAACAGGTAGTATTAGTTCTAACAAGTTCAATACTTCAGACTAGATAGTTAAAAGGGTTGGAATGAATCCAAGCATACCTGGAAGGTAGGCCCAGTCTCAGCAGAAGTCGCAATGCTCCACCCAGCAATGAAACCAAAAAGAGCAAATCTTCTTGAAATAACATCCATTGATGGCACCTCAAAGTATCCAAGCAGTGCCTTAATCCATGATGGGGATTCTTCAACTTGCTTTTTTAGCTTGCTTTTTAGATTGATTTTGGATTTCTTACGATGTGAATAGCTTTTCATTATTATCTTATCATAAGCACCTTCAATGGCCTCTTTACTTTCTTCATACCCAGCATATTGTTGAAGAAGGAAACTTCTTGCACTCCTGATCTCTTCTTCAGATGCATCATAATCAACACCCAGAAGCTTGTAGGGATCCCATGTTTGGTGTCTTGGGAATATCGGAACATGCTCTACAGATACACATAAAATTGGCTCAACTGCTAAAGATGGTACCGAAAAAACCACCAGTACAGCAAAACAAAACTGAAAAGTGAATCTCCTAAATTCTAAAGAAACAAAAATAACACATAACTGACATAAGAACTGTGAGGAAAAAACCTATGGAAAATTTAACTATTCACCGACAAAGCAAATTCTATAAGTCCTGTGTTCGAGGTTCATTCATCACAAGTTAGGCTAAACTTCGCTAATTCAGTCTCCATCACTGCCAATTGGCAAACAAGAGGCTTCAATTGCAAATTTTGCAATTCACCAGTGAAAGTGAAAAAACAACCAAACATCACTCAACAAATGTTTCTTTTCAGCTAAATAAATGACACTGGCTATTTGATTTCTTTTGTCAACTAACTGTGGTTCACAATAAGAAACAGCATCTTGTGAAGATGAAACAGGACTTACGACTCTAAGTTATCAAACTGTGGCTCTAGAAACAATTATATGACCTAAAGAATGCCAACAAAATTATAGGAAGTTACCCAGAACTTTGCATTACCAAAAACAACTAATTTCAAGTCTCACAATATGAAGAGTGGGTTTTGTACCTAGAATCCACCTGGCTTGATCTAAGCAGAACAAGGAAGCTAGGGGAAAATCATAGCAAGGACTAGGTTATGTAAACTGGGCTAGGACATGGGTGATTTATGCCAATCCAGCCAGGCTAAATGTGTTGATTTCACGGGACACATTGTTCTACAAGATTTTTTTTATCATAAAAAATGACAAAAAAGGTGACCAAAGGACTCTCCAGGACTTTTTCGTAAACAAGCAAATTCAGCTGATTCCTGGCAATTTGATTCTCGGTGTGAAGGTCAAGAACAAACACTGAACATCAATAACAGCACCACTGCAATTTCTAGGTCCAGGTCCAGAATAGTTCTGGAAATACTGATTAAAGCAAACATGGCAGCAAGCTCATATTGCATCACACCTGGTACTCCTGCTAATTGTGGCCACCTGCCTTCCAGCTGAAAGTACTGTATGTGGATACCATACACCATTTACGTTGAAGACTAGAACTTCCCCCTTAGTTTCCACCATTCACACGATCACAAGTTTCCTTCCTTTGTGATCACATTGAATTGGTTTTTTTCCATCCACGAGGACCACGATAGCTAGGCAGTATCAAATCAACCGACACAGTGACCTAGCATATTATTCCTCGACTCATAGCTTATTTGCATAGCCAAACCAAAAGCCACCTAAAATTATTGCCCTTGCCGTAAACTAAGCAAAGCTGCAAAGCTACCATATTTGGCTTCCAAAGTCAGCAAGGTATCAGACTATCAGGGGCCAGCTAGGGCAATACAAAGTTACACAAACCAACTACATCACTAACTGGAGCTAGGGTTACTCCGCTCTTACCGCCACCGTAGCCGCCGGCGCTGACGGAGAGGCTCGCGGAGCACCGGGCGCGCCGCAGCCGCGGGAGGGACGCGCCTCCCCGTCCCGCCGCCACACCATCTTCCGCCCCGCCGCTGCGAAAATTCACCAAATCCACACGGTCCGATTAGCGCAGGAAAGGTGGAAGAGAAGAAGAAATGGGGAGGAGCGCGATTGAAGCATGGGAATCGCGCGTACGCGTGGTAGGGCCTCGGGGGGCGCCGGAGCGGGCGTGTAAGGAAGGCTGCCTGGCCGAAGGCGACGGCCGCCTGCATCTCCGGCGCCTGCGTCAAGGTGGCGGTCGGAGGTGGGAAGGTGAGGCGAGCTCGCAGTCCGGACTCCGGAGAGAGAACCGGAGAGAGGTGTAGAGAGGGGGAAATTGCGTAGATGAAGAAGAGTAAGACGGAGGCGGCGAGGTTGGTGGTGCATTGGTGGGTGTGCGTCAGTCCTGAGTCTTGACGCGTTTGTGGGCTTTGATGGGCTGGGTCAGCCTTAACTCTCAACTTGTGGCCTGTGTCCGCTTGTGTGCTCAGCAATTTAAGCAGGCGAGACCTGACCGATTGCTATTTGCTAGTGGAGGGAGCGAGGGTGGTCGCCCCTCCGGCCTGGGTTCTCAGAGAACTAAGGATTCGGATCCTCTAGGTTATTGTTGAAACCCATCTTATAAACAGTGTTTCGTAAAAAAAAGTAGATCTTCTTCTTCGATGCAGAAGATCCCGATCCTTAAACTCAACACTTGGGTATGAAATAGGAGTACAGCACACTGTATTTTAATAAGTTCACGTGTGGCCGTACACCGGAGAATTGGGTGTTTCAAGTTCTCCGTTTAATTCCCGCATGTACTGGATGAACACCACACGGCCACACCCGCATGTTCTGGATGAACACCACACTGGTGTGGTGTGGTGTGAGCGTATGCGTGTCTCCGTTTGTACTATGAGAAAAGCAATTTAAGCAGGCCACAGGTATTGAGAGTGACAAATCCAAAATGGCGAAAGCTCTTTGGAAAAACTAAATTGCACGCAACTTAAAGCAAAACCATTAATCGTCAAGTAGCACCCTGTCTGTGCTTCATGAGATTGCGAAATTATCTCTCACATTCGTATTTTCTAGACATATGCTAGGCGCATACTCGCTGGTGCGTGTGTTTAGCGTACATGAGTGGTGGCGTGTACACGTCTACGTCTATTATGTAATTAAGAAATACCTTGAAAAAAAACGAAGCAATGCACCTTTGAAAACAATGAATCGATAAAAATCAAAACCATTTCCTTTTTTAGCACTCCAAGTGGACTTTATATACGTTGGTAACTGCTGGTAGGTACACAAACATCCAAGATAGCAGAACGGGTGCATTGCATGGATTGCATCAACACCAATTAAAATGCGCAGAGTGGTTGCAATCACGTAAGGCTCCACGCCATCTCTGTCAGCTCGAAACGAGAGCTGCACCTGCACTCCCTGACTCTCTCACCTCAGTCCTTGCTACCTTTTCATCGAGGGAAGCGGCGGACTCATAATAAATTTTTAGGTATAACGGCGTTGTAAACGTGAATCAAGGTGCATTGTTGGTGTTTTAAAATTAATTTACGTAATAATTATTTCATTCGAAGGTCTTTAAGACTTAAATCATATAGAGAGAAAGATATAGAGATTTTTTTTACAGGTTCAGACCTTTTTCAGAGAGAATAACAACTCTACTCATATGCAGCTATATTGAGTATGTTGGTTACAGATCAAGAGAAAGACTCAAGTCTAATGTTTTGTGCTCCTGATTGCCTCGTCCTCCCTGCCGTCTGTTGATTCCACACTTTATATAGTGCTCGAAGTGGGCGGCAGTTTCTCCAGTCCAAAGGGCGTCTCAACGCTTCAAATGATGAAGCAGTTAATGAAAATCATTGCTGGAGTAGTAACATCCCCACGTCACCAGGCGGTTATCATCAAGGCAGAGAGTTTAACCGTGCAATTATTCCAGAGAATAACAACGTATACTGACTGTTTAGATCCTCTAATTAATTGTGCCTACTTGTCTAGTTGACTTGGTCGTAGAAGGACTTACGACTATATGGTAGTCGTAGAAGAACTTACGACTATAGGATTGTCGTAGAAGGACTTACGACCATGAGGTAGTCGTAAAAGAACTTACGACTATAGGTTGATCGTAGAAGGACTTACGACCATGGGGTAGTCGTAGAAGATCTTACGACTCCAGCTTCTCCCTTATGAACATTAAGGGGTATACTCAAGAACCATATAATGGTATTATTATCCATGATAAGAATTACCGATAAATAATTAAATGAGGATTATTAGATCCCCGTCATCTAGCCCCCCCAGTTTCAAGTGAAAGTAACTTACCTGAAAAAGGAGTCGTAGATTATCTTACTATCAAAAGGTGATCGTAGAATGGTGGTCGAAGGAAAAACTTTTCAACTGGTATTTTATTTGACCAGAAATAAACTTGGTTAAGAAGGTTGCAGGAAATCTTACGACTACAAGGTGGTCGTAGAAAATATTACGACTACAATGTGGTCGTAGTATAGTTAATCGAAAGTAAAACCTTTCCAACTGGTATTTCATTTGATCAGAAAAAGACTTGGTCAAGAAGATAATTTCGCTTGAGGTGTAAAGACAGACTCGGTTTTCTCAAACAGACAAATTAAAGAATCTCAATCGACTCTCATAAACCTGTCTGTTGGAGCGGTTCTCAAAGAGGTGGTAACTGTTGGGTTGCTACGTCTTTAAATCAAGTGCACAGTTATAAAAAAACTTATCGTGGATTAGACTTAGGGTTTTTTACCTTTCGTCAAATCGCTTCAATTGTTCATCAAGCTCTTGCGTTCTCCGTCACCAACCAAATTGCAGGCTCTCTTGAGACCTTTCCCAATCCAAATCTTCTTTCTCTGAGAGAGATGGCTGGAACCGCTTCCTAGTGGGCATAATCGGAGATGGATGCGGCCAAGATGAAGGCTTTGGTCGTTGCCAAGAAGATCTCAAATAAAGAGTTTGTGAAGTGGATTAAGGCTATTAGGCAACATTGGTCGTCGGGGGAGATGGGGCAGATTCCCGTCTTCCAGGCATACTATGAGTGTGGCCTTCGATTGCCTACTCACTCTTTTCTCACACTCGTACTCGAACATTTCGGGGTAGAGTTGGTGAACCTCGTTCTCAATTCCATCACGATGTTAGGTGTGTTCGTGTACTTGTGTGAGGCCTACCTGGGGATTCTGGCTGACTTGAAGCTATTCTAGTATTTCTACGGGATGACCAAAATAGCTGGAATCGCCGGTAGTTATGGTTGTGTTCGTGTACTTGTGTGAGGCCTACCTGGGGATTCCGGCCGACTTGAAGCTATTCCATTATTTCTACGGGGTGACCAAAATAGCTGGAATCGCCGGTAGTTATGGTCTGAAGCTCTACGACAGGAAGTCGAAGGAGTACATTCAGATGTTCACCCGGTCATCATGGCCGGAATGGAAGAAGAGATGGTTCTACTGGGAGACGACCAATGATGACAGCCTCTCTTTCGTTGGGAAATCCACTGAGAAGATTTCTTCCTAGGATTCGACTCCCAAGGATCTTGGCCGGATCGCCCCTTACATTCAAGCCATCAAAGACTTAAAGGAATAGGGGCTCATCGGATAGTACGTGGTGAAGGATTTCATCACGCGCCGTATTAGCCCTCTGAACAGCAGGGCTCATCCCATATAGAGGTACTCGGAGCCAGAAGACCCGACCAGAGATTACGAGAAGGGTAAGTAAATATTCAACTGAGCTCTCTTTCTTTTGATTTCGAGCTTAGCTGTTGAAAGTTTATTTACTCCTGCAGATCTCTCACAACACATGCGGGACCGGTCGGCATGCGGCACGCGCGAGCTGGTGTTAGCGTTGGTCATTAACAACACAAGTCTGTTGATCATATCAAAATTGAAATGCAGCTGTTAGCGTGCACATATTTCAGTGAATTCATGATAACTGTTAGCGTACACATATTTCAGTGAATTCATTTTAGTTGTTATTTATGTGTCGCTTTGTAACCGTGTCCTACCATGCTATTAGATCCGATCACATTGGGAAATGTTCATGCCTTGAAACTGAAAACCCTGTCAATAATTAGAAACATCTTTCAGGGTATCTCCAATAGTTAGAGATAACATTGTCTCTAACATATACTACATCATCTTTAGAGACAACATCTCCAATAGATAGTCTTTAGCACACTCTCCAACATTTATATTTTATAATTTTTCTTTGAAACGGGCCTACATGTCAACTAGAGTAGATAAATGTATCATGTCTTGTTTCGCATGTACGACTGTCTCTTCACGAAGAGATGACATGCGCTCTCTCTCCTCCTCCTCTCTTCTCTACGTAGGATTTTGTTAACATAGTATAGCTAAGAGATGATAATAAATATACTATGTAGATGTCCTCAGCCTGTGCCACATGTGACTCTGTCTATCACATGTTAACCTGTGTAGTAATAAGCTAGCAGGTTATTATGAGATTAGTTTATTTATTTTGGAGTACAACAAATATGCTTTGTCTAACACGTTTTTCTGTATCGCTGTCATCATTTCTTCAGGAGCAACACCAAAAGGGAAGCTAACTGTAATGGCTGTACCGGGGATCACAATTTATCACGTGAAGGGCCATTTGCAGGTGAAGAATTATCCTTTAAGGAAGTAGGTGTTAAAACAGTTACATTGTAGCTAATACTTCGTTTCTTTGGTGCTTGTGTACAAATATCGCCTTGCAAAATATATACCAGAATCTCCCGCCGAAGGTACATATCCCCCCACCCTTATAACTTCATTGTGATTCCAGTTTTAAGAATGTATGGGCGATTCCATGACCTAGCATTTTGTGTCATTTGTTGGGATGACTGATTTTTTTTTTGTCCATCACTTTATCAACTGTGTGCATTTTGAAAATCTTTTTCACCAAGCTAATGCTCTTAACCCTGGTGCAGGTATTAAAAGGTGAGTATGTAGTGCGTGGAGAGATTGTCATTCATACTCAGGTATTTCGGGGGACCACCAAGTGTGTGTTTTTTTTTTTTGTAATTTGAAATCTGATGTATCCAGATTTTAGTCATTTCATGTTCTTGAATTTGCCTCACAAGATATGAGAATTATTGTTAATCCATTAATTACATGCCGTAGATGGAAAAAACTAATTTCATTAATTCCATCTTTTTGTTGTATTATACGACTTTTAAATTGTATGGCTCCGGTGACAAAACATTGAATTGGCATTTATTCCATCTCAGCAAATACATATGAATAGATAGAAATAGTGATGAAGCAATTGCTTTAATCCGATTCATATCTTTCAACACGGAGGTATTTTTTTATCAGCCTAACACCCAAAAAAAAAAGATCGTTCATATGTAAAGACGCAGAGTCGCGCCTGCCATCTACTTTTCCTCAAAGTTGCTAGCCAAACTAGCGCATCACCTTTCCTTATATGTCCACGAATGAAAGTAGGAATCGAATCCTTCTATGGCAAAGGAAGAGGGACGGTGCTACAGTGCATTACAAATAAAGAATTTGCTCTAAGAAAAGTCATTCACGAGATTAGTTTAAACACTATTGTATAAGGTGTCATTGTAAATCATATTGTAGAGATAATCTTGATTATTGAAGTTTTTTCTCTAAAAAAGTTGATATTTTCCAGTGGAACATATCAAAAGTACCCAAAAGTACGGCATTGCATATAACTCTTCTTAGAGCAAATTCCTTACTTGACATGCAAAGTTACCGGTTTCTCTAATATGCCACCAAAAAATAATGTCTCTTTCTATGCCATCCGATGAAATTTCGTTACCCTCTCATGCCATTTCCGTCACCCCACTGTAAGAGAGGTGCGATTAGAGGTGCAAACCTTGTCAGTTTTTTTGCACAAATAGCCATTTTGCCCCCCTATTGTCTGTCATTTTAGCGGGCCCACATGTCAGACCACCTCTTCGCCACCCTCCCTCCCCCCAACTGCCTCTCATCACTACCCGCTGCTCCTACTCCTCGCGACGTTGCTGCTTTGCTCCACCTTCTTCCTCCTCCTGCCGACCTCCCTCCTCATTCCTCTCCGTCGAGCTAGCCTCCCTTCTCTCTTGACCGCAGCGGCACGCTATTCTCCACCACACGCTGTCAGCCTCCCCTTTCCTTTCCACTATGCTGAGTCTCCACCGCCCTTATCGTCGATCTCCCCTCCCTCTCCACCATGCCAGCCTCCGCCCCCTCGTCGTCGACATGACCTCTTCCTCCATCGTCGTGCATCGGCCTCCACCTCCACCTCCCTCTCCCTCTCTCTCTACGGCTTCACCATGTCAAGATCCGCCTGGATCTGGGTCGCCGATATCTAGATCCGAGTGGATCTGTGGCCTCCGACCAACCGTCGTCGTCTTCCCCTTGTTCGCCGCCGCCGTCGGGGCGCCTGTTAGGACCGGATTTCTGAATCCGAACTCTCTATGTATTTCTACACTAGTCCCAGATCAACCTAGTGCACATGGTTGAAATAGTGATGATACCCAACCAAATCACGATTCATAATAAAAAAAGAAGTAACAGAGTACCGACCTTATGGCCACTTATTACAGTAATGGTCACTTGGCTTCAAGTCTTACAAGCAGCGGAAACAAAAATAAGATAAACTCCGAAAATGGCCAATCAATTCGCCACCAGCAATCGACTGGGGAGCGTGCCCTAGTACTCTGGATGTCCTTCGTCAAAGCCACATGCGTAGAAGTCGTCATCTCCATCAGCGTCTTCGTAGACCTTTGAGATTATTTGTGTATTGCAAGGTAAGTACATCGAGTACTCCGCAAGTCTTGAAAAATAATGCAATTTATATAGATGTGAGGCTTACAAAGATGGCTTGTATGGTTCTTTTAAACAAACCAACATTTTAAGTTCCAAATAGTCCACAGTTTTCCAAAAGCAATCATTTAACAAACTAGTTGCAATAATTGAAACTAAATATTTTACTAGTAAGTGTTATAGCCACCAACCACTAGTATCAAGGCTCTGACCGCCAAGGTTTGATGAATAGGGTTTCAGCCACCAAACTGGCTCTAGCCACCAGATAACTACCTGAGAGTTCTAGCCACTCCCAGATTCCCAAAAGATGTTATGAAAACAAAACCAAAGATCTACTAAGTGAAAACACACCTTACTTGCCCTTGACCGTCAACACGACTATCTAGATAGTTTTACACTCTACAGAGGTTATACAACTTTACCCACAAGAGAGATAATCAACTTATAATATCGCACCAAGACATGCTTTCTTAGGCATACGACTAATTGATTACCACAAGGCCTTTACAATATGCCAACCCAACTGGACTCCGCCCGCTAAGGTTTCACCGCTAAAGGGTTAAATCCACCCTGTCAGAAGCTCCATCTTGCACCATGTGGAAAAAATTGTCTGCATCCGGCACCCACATTCAACTATCTAGAGAAATCTAAGCTAGGCTGTTGCAAATTACTTAGCCAGACCATACCCATAAAGACTTGTGATTGTACGGTAGTGCTCAGTTTGGATAGACACAAGCGTTCAGTCCTTAAATGACTCGGGCGGAGCTATCACATTACAAGTTCTCATGCTCAGTTCGCACTAGCCTAAACTTACCATCCGCCAAGTCTAAAATAGATTTTCATCAATTTATTTTTATTTTGTAAACCCACGGCAATACCTATTACCATACATTTCTGAAAATGATTTACATAAAGGTTTTATAATAATTCCCACCCATACATTTCTAGACTAATCCATCAATAATGTAACTATTACCGTGGATTTGCTATACTAGGGTGACAATGGTTCATGGATAACAACATCAAACGAAGGTAAATTCAATTTAGGATTAACTAACATTCCAAAGAATTGAATTCATCATTTTATGTAAAAAGCAATGTATAATAGTTTTCAAACAATATAAAAATATTTTTTGAAACATTAGGATCAATACCATCACTCGTGGTAGTTGGTACCTCTTCCTGCTGCTACGGGTCAACCTCCACGTCATCGATGTCTAAATGTGCAAAACGAGAGAAATCAATAGCCAAATAAATCAAATAAAATATAAATAAATAAATAAAAATAGGCTAGAGAATGAGCTTTCGGATTGCCTTCTGGAAAGGAAATTCTGTAAGAAAGAGAGAGAAAGGAGAGGCTGACTGGTGGGGTTCGCATGTCAGTGGGACAGAGGATCTTAATCAGCTTAAATAAAAATAAACCACATAGGCCCACTAGTCATACATTGTAGAGTCCGGTCAGTTTTTATTTGGTTTTTGGGAGATGCCTGACGGGCAGGACCCATCCGACAAAGAGACAGACAGAGAGAGAGAGAGAGGGAGGGAGGGAGGGAGGGAGAGAGAGACATGGGAGGTAGTCGGCGGTTCTGGACGACATTGCTGACAGTGGGTCACGACGCGGGAAGGCCAGGCAATAGCCAAAACAGGCTGGTGCGACCCCGAGGAAGCGATGGGCGGCGGCGCCGCGCACGAAGGGGAACGACGGCGACGCTGGAGATGGTAGGCGGTAGCAGAGGTGCAGGTGGACAATGGCGACGGCGTTCCAATAGTGGTATTTGAGAAACGCACGCGCGCATGAGCATGACGACATTGAGGGGGCTCCTTCGAGATGAACGGCACAGCCGAAAGTCGTTCATGGCGGTGGAGCGGTGGCAGTGGCCAGTACTGGTGAAGAAGGTGACGATGATGGCGGCGATCCACGGTGGTGCAAGGGCCGAATACACACACGGGAAAGATTGAGAATGGGAGGCGGTGCTCTGGGTAGACATAATCAAAGGGATGCTCTCCGAGGGGACTAAATTTACGAGGGCGGTGGTACAAATGACAACGGGAAAGATGACCCGATTACGAAGAACGGCTGTGCAAAAGATGAAATTGATTGAGGGGAAAAAATTTATAGGGCTCGGGAACACAAGATAAAGTGAGTATTTTCTTTAGGAACTCACCAGAGACAGCGAAACAGCGAGGCGGAGCTACGACCGATGTCGGGGAAGACGTTGCACACGGCGACGTCGCGACGTCGGGGCACAGGAGGCGTTGGGCTTTGGGGAGGGCGTGAAAGGGTGGAAGGGGGTCTTAGCTCTCCACTTTATAGCACGAGGGGTCGAAGGGCATGGACGCGAGCATGATCGACCGCGCCGGTTTGGAATGCGATTTGATTCGTATTGATGGAGAAGGAAACAACCAGGACTTGAATGCGTGCGGTGACAGCAGAATTTGAACATGACGGTTTCCATCTAGGGTGATGTGTGTTGATTTGGTGAAGGCAACGCAGACATGCGGGCGTGGTCGCAAGGCGTGGCACAAGCAAAGCAACGAGCAAAGCAGAGAGGGAGGCTGGGAGATGGGTCGAAGGGCCGGCTGGGCCAGGGAGAAGGGAAAAAGAGAGGTGGGCCTAAGAGAGAAGGAGATGGGCTTCGGCCCAAAAATTGATTGGGATAAAATTCGAATTTCAATTTGAATTTGATTTGAGGTTGAGATTTGAAATTTGAACTTCGGATTGGGATTCGAATTTAGATTTAAAATAACTTCAAGAACTCCAAATAAAAACCAAATCTTTGAAATACTTATTTTAAAATAATTTTACAAGGCGAGGAAATTTAGGATGTTACAGAGCCTCCCTTCGCCGTCAACCATGGCCAGTGGGTCCACAAACCACCGTAGAGGAAGAAGAAGGAAATGAAGAGGGTGAGGATGAAGAAGAACATCATATGGACGGAAGTGGGATGAGAAGGTAACGAAACATTTGATGGCGTAGAAGGAAACCTATTTTTTCAATGGCATATTAGAAAAACCGGTAACTTTGCATGATAAATAAGGAATTTGCTCTTTTCTTGCTAGTGGTAGGGGACTAGGGGATCTGGTTCCAAAGAACAATGACGAAGCTTAAGCAAAATCTCAGAGGTGGCCAAAGATCAAAGCAAATTATCACCAGTAGGACTCGGGATTATAGGAAGAATCAAGTCAATCAACCAAGACAAGACAGCATCAATAAGATTCAAAAACACACTACTCATTACTAGCCACACGCCCTACGTGACACACAGACTTGGCTTTCCGATTGTCGGTTCTGATCTCGTAAATGTCATTCTTTGCCCGAACTGCATGCAAGCTGCGGCGACGCACCAATGACCAACTCCTCGTCTCTTTATACGTATTTACTTTGCCACCGCCGAATGATTGAAGTCACTGTCTCGTTGAGTAGTATCGTAACTAGTAGCAAACAGCAACAGCGAGACTTCTAGATAAAGCTGATCTAACTAGATTGGGTTAGTTGTGGACTGCATACATACTGTTATTTTTTTTTTCTCAAATGCTAGGGCATGACGCAGGTTGGCCGGGACCATCCATCCCTGCCAAAGAAGCAATGTCCAATTTGGCCTCCAGAATAAGAACGCTGCACCTAGAAAAATCCATGGTGCGGTCAGTGTCACTTGAATGACGAAACAACACCATGCATGTCATTCAACAACATGCATGGCCAAATTATTCCGAGTATATTACGCAAAGATAATCTTTCTTTAGCGCATGCATGTCATGTGCTCATGTCACCTAACGCAGGACGATAAAAACATTTCAGGTATGCGAATTCTTTACTCGTCGTACGATTCCGTATGATATGTCACGCTGTACTGTGGTCGGTGTTACAAAATAGCAGTCGAATCCTCTTGAATTCTAGTATTAGTGGTATAATACTTGGCCTCAAGTCTATGTAATTAGTGAATAAGGTGGCCAGTACATTGCCTATTTATGGCTTCCATAAGCCTTTTTTTAGAAGGAAGCTATGGGGGTTGGTGATGGTCTGACGGATGAACCACATGAGAAAATTCAGACATGGCTAATTTATTACCATGAGCAAAGTCAATGAAGGATGGGGAGCAAGAGGCGCCCGTACTTGTCTGCTTGTACTTTTCAGCTTTGTGGCTACAGTAAACTGCAATTGGCCGTCAATTTAGTTTACTCACTGCCCAAAAGTAAAAGGCCAAGAAAACTAAGCTCTCACTTAAAGACACCTGTGTTCTTCGGTTTTTTTTTCTTCTCCGCGACCGCTACTAATTAAGTCGTTCAAGTGATCCGTTTGGTTTTGGAAGCGACAGCTTACCAGATGAAACCATTCAGTAAGACCGATTAAATAAGTATAGTTCATACTTGTACGGACACATGTACTGGTGAGCGCATGGCATAGACTAGTACAAGTTTTTTCTTCTTTTTTTTGAAATCCAACGATTAGTACAAGTTGATGAAAAGCTCAGCTTGCAAAGATAAAAAATGGAACTATGGAAGTACAGTAGTACTACATATATGGCTATGTCGTGAACTCGTGATGAGATACATATACGATTGCATGGATGATCACTAACGGAAGAGAGCTTCTTCAGGTACACAATCACTTCGTAATTTGACTACTATCTCCTGACCAACAAACAAGTTTACAAGAACAGCTCTTCTGAAAAAAAATTATCAGAAGGCGAGGAAGAAGCGCTTGTTCCTGCGGCCGATGGAGTCGGCGGCGACGAGGTTCTTGGCGATGAGCTTCTGCGCCTGCCGGCTCTTGATCTCCACCCTCATGCTGTCCGTCTTGTCCATCTTGTCGTACGCCGCCTTCTTCCCCGCTCCCCTCTTCCCGCCGCCGCCGGCCCGCAGCTTCGACTTGATCCCGTCGACGAACCTCCCCAGCTGCCCCATCATCACCATCCTCTTCAGACTATAACTCAAGAGTACTGATTCCCTGCAAGAGAACTTGAGTTCACTGCCACTACATGCAAACAAGTATACATGATGAGCTAGCCGAACTTGTATCACCAAGAACTTTGAGTTCAGTGATACTACACATGGGTAACAGAATTGAGATACCTAAGCAGGAAGAGGAGGAGCAGCTGAAGCCAAGGCAGAGAACTGAGATAAGAGTGCAGGTTTGTACGGCGGTGGTTATACATATGGCCGCACAGGACATAACAGACGCTATATAGAACCATGGAATGGAAAGGTGAGGTAGTAGAAAACGACCTGAACATGAGATCGCTTTTAATTAGAGGAGAGAAAAAAATGGAGGTTTGACGAGATGAACTGCCCGATCGCAAACCAGCTCGAGGAATTAAAATCGTTGCGTGAGGAATATGGTTTGGTTGGTTGCGGTCAAACGGATGCATCCGCCTGAAACGCCCGGGCAGGCAGGCGGCAGCTCGGCCCGGTGCATGCCGGTCGGACTCAGCAGCTCTCGATCGGCGGCGTGCGTGAAACCTACCCAGCCTTAATTTAACGGAGGAATTACTGCGGAAACAGATTGATTATGTCGCCGTCTGGTTTGATGTTAAGGTAAACCAGTTCTATCGTCTGGAATGAATTCGGAATCAAACGCTCGTATTCTTGCAGGATTGGATCGGTTTGATGGACGCCTTCGAGTGCAGCTGCTTCACTGGTCCAGCTGCTCCAGCAGCGGCAGCTGTCGCGAGAACTCGTGGTACCGAGGTGTACCGACTGCCGAGGAAAAGGGTGAGGTTTTTTATCCCTGAACTGTCTTCGGTTTCAGATTTAGCTGTTGACGGTTTCGGTCACAGGATATTCTTGCAGCGACTTACTGCGATTTCTGCGTTGCAAGCAGGCCTCATTCTTCTTACTGTTCTAATGTCAGATATACCTGTCGCAGGAACGGACGGCTCGATCAGACCAGAAGCCCAACAGAGGTTAGTTAATGAACCCGGCAGCTCGCTTTACTTGCTCGTGAACCAATCAAAGGTGCTAAGCAATCGCCGCTGGTGAGTTTAGTCTGAACAATTACTTCGTAGATAAATTCAAAATTGTAAGAATAATACAAGAACACAAGAATATAATAGTAGATTGAACAAAGAGATATGATAGACTTCTGGCTTTTCTTTATTGCTCTTCTATAAAATTATAATATAATGGTTGAGGGTCTCTTCTCCTTTATATAGGCTACTGGATGGATGAGGAGGCTATCGTGGGCCAGGACTACCGGTCTGGGCCCGGTTTCTTAACACTCCCCCTTGGGCACTCACCCGTCATGTTTATGTCTCGTCAAAACTCTATAAAAATCCAATAGGAAAAATTTGGAAAAAGAGTATATGAAACACGTTCTGCTGTGCTGCACGAATTGCCTCATTAAAAACCTTAGCTGAGAAACTTCAGGAAAACTCGTCAAGGGAAAAAGAGTACAATCTACCCAATTTCATTTAATCTCCAATATTTATTCTTTGGGTACTCGATCTTTGTGATCAAGCTTCAATAATGTGTTCGTGAAGATTCTCCTCCTGGATTCTGCACTTCTCGAAGTCTTATCATTCCAATTCCATGTATGCATCTTTCAAAGCTAGACGTTGGAAGTGACTTAGTGAATAAATCTGCAAGATTTTCACACGACTTAGTATGCAGTACTTTAATTTCGTCCATCTTTTGCAATTCAAGAACATAGAAGAACTTAGGGTTGATATGCTTTGTGAGTTGACTCTTCACATAACCCATCTGCACTTGTGCAACACAAGCTGCATTATCTTTATAGATAATAGTGGGAGTCTGTGTGGTATTCAATTCACATGACTGCTGGATGTGGTGAATCATCTGCCGAAGCCAAGAGCATTCTCGCGAGGTCTCATACAGTGCTATGATTTCCGAGTGGTTCGTCGAAGTTGACACAAGACTTTACTTAGACGATTTACATGATATTGCATTTCCACCACATAGGAATATATAGCCTGTTTGCGACTTAAATGTATGCGGGTCTGACAAGTACCCGACATCTGTATAGCCAGTCATAGTTAGATCTTGGTTCTTTCTGTATAATAGACTAAGATCTTTGCTTCCTTGGAGGTATCAGAAGATGTCCTTTATTCCCTACCAATGTCTTTTGGTAGGTTCTGCACTATACCTTGCTAATAATAAGTTCACTGCAAAAGCAATGTTCGGTCTAGTACAATTTGTTAAATACACGAGTGCTCCTACTGCGCTCAAGTACGGGAATTCTGGTCCTAGGACTTCTTCTCCCTCTTCTTTAGGTCTGAACGGATCCTTATCTTGCTATAAGGATCTCACGACCATTGGTACTTTCGAATGGTATGCTTTTTCAAAACCGAACATTTCTAACACTTTCTGAGTGTAGGTTGACTGATATACTTAAATCCCTTCAGGGGTATGCTCAAGCTGTAAGCCAAGACAATATTTGGTTTTACCCAAATCTTTCATTTCGAACTACGACTCCAAGTAAGAGCTTGCTTTCTTAATATCCTTCTAGGGTCCCGATGATATTCAGACCATCTTCATACACTGAGATTATACAAAATCTATTCTAGGATCGTCGTATAAATACACAGGAATAATTCTCATTGTTCGTGTAGCCTTTTTTTGCATAGAAAGTCGCTGTAAGTCAATGACGGTCAACGGCGGGGATGATCGGGACTAAGCTTGGAGAGCTGAGGTCCAGAACGATCGGGGATACCGGGTGAGGTCAATGGAGTCAAGCATGGCGCAAGAGGACAAAAGGTGACCGAATCAGGCGATTCGGTCTGACGGGTTGGATCAAGCGGCGCGGGTGTCGGTGCAAGTGCCATGGTGGTTTCGGTAGGAGCCGGATGGGAGAGACTTGCCGACATGATGAGAGCCGCTGGATCAACCTACACGTGGCGAAGCATGGGAGGTGCTTCACGCAGTTGGGACTCGGTCTTTGCAAAAAGATCGAGAAGGGGTATTTTGGTAATTTCACCAAATACCGCCTTGGTGACCTAACTCATGGCGCAAGGTGAAGAGGATTAGGTCAAGAGAAGAAGACGGCGCTTTAAAAGGCGTGCGTATGTGTCCCGTTTGTTTTGGGCCTTAACGGGAGTCCATTAGGGTTCAATCTTCTAGAAGGTCTAAGCCTCCACTATAAATAGAGGAGGGAGGTGGCTGCACCCCCTCAACCCTTTCATTGTGTTTGAAACTCTAGTTTGCTTAGGGAGAGGATTAGTGGAGGTTAGGGTTCTAGAGAGTTGGATTTGATTTCGTGCTCATGTATTGAGTCTTTGTCCTCCATTGATGGAGTGGCTGTAAACCAATACCATATCAAATCAATCCAAAGAAAGTTTCCTCAAAGATGAGTCTATTTGCTTTCTTTCTCTCTATTTGGTGATTTGTAGTCTTTCTTTAATCCGCAAGTTTTTGCTTGGTTTCTTGCCTTGATCTAACTTGTTGTGACATGTGGGAACCCATCTAGGATCATCTTGATCATCAATCACCCACGAGCAAATCTTTAGATCATATTTTTGTTTTGACTCGGTTTTTGAACCACCTTCGTTCAAACTGAAAAAGATAGGAACTTTGGCTTGGATAAGTACTCGACCAAGCCGCATGTCTTCGATGGGCTCGACTATGCCTATTGGAAGAATCGCATGCGAGTTTTCCTTGAGAGCGAAGGACAAGCTATATGGGAGGTTGTTCGAGCTCACTCGCTTTTGCCGGTTGCTACGCTGGCTTCAAAGCGACCCTCTTGGCTAACAACAACAAGGCAAAGAACCTTCTATATGCTGGACTTGGTAGGCAAGAGTACGATCGGATTTGCAACATTGAGACCGCACATGAGATCTGGCACACCATCGAAACCTACCATGAGGGATCGTCCCAGATCAAGCAAGTGTGCCAGACGGTCTACAAGCGAGAGTATAACAAATTCGAGATGCGTCCTGGTGAGAGCATCGATGATGTCTTTACTCGCTTCAATAAGGTGATCAATCAGATGAGAGCTGTTGACATTGAGTACTCTCAATCTGAGAATGTCACCCACCTCTTGGCTGCAATCAACACCAAGGAGTGGAAGATCAAGGCTATTGCCATTGAGGAGAACGTCGACCTCTCTACTCTCACCTTGGAGCTGCTTTATAGCAAGCTCAAAACTCATGAGATCAAGAGAGGTAGCCTTCCTAAGAAGGATAACATGGTTTTGGTGGCTGATCCTCTCAAAGGGACTCTTGATGGTTCTTCTGAGTCTTCTTCTGGTTTTTCTCTTGCATGCTTATCTGCTATTCAAGAAGAAGAGTTTGAGAGTCTTCTTGAAGCTGATTTAGCTCTTTTAGCCAAGAAAGTCACACGAGCATATAACAATGTTAGAAACAAGAAGAGAGGTAGCCCTGTGACATGCTATGAGTGTGGAGAGCTATATCACATCCGGGCAAACTGCCCCAAGCTGAAAGGTAAGAGCAACCGTAAGGATGAGAAGCCTGCTTGGAAGAAGCCTCAAGGGGGGAAGCCCAAGTATAATGCTGCCAAGCTTATGAAGGCTGCTCACAGGGTCCTTGCCGCTTTTAGAGATCAATCCATGAGCGATGTAGACTCCGAGAGCAAGGAGGACAAGGAGGAGGAGATCCCTCAAGACAAGAAAGGGAAGACCAAGGACTTCACCGGCATGTGCTTCATGGCCGATATCGTCGACATCAATGACAACGATGAGGTACTTCCTTCCTATGATGTTCTTTCTGCTAGATGCGATGACATGTTTTAGCAACTTATGAGTCAGGATAAGGCCTTAGAGTTTACCATGGCTAGGAACAAGGATTTAGAATCACAAGTAGATAATTTGACATTAGAACTTGCAAATGCTAAGAATCTTGAATCTGATGAATGTTCCTCTTACCATGCTTTACATTCTGAATTTGCTAAACTGCAATCTGCTCATGATATTGCTTTGCATCAACTTGAAAATGTTAGGACTGAGCTAATTGATGTTAAATCTGCTCCCTGTGAAAAATGCTTAGAGCCTAGCAAGTTGGATGCTTCAGGGAATGTTAAATCTAGCTTTTGCTCTTTCTGCATAGAACGTGAACATGAAGTCAAGGATATTTTAGAAGCAGTTAGAGCTAAATATGCCAAGCTTAAAGACACAATTGAGTCTACACCTTGTGCCTCTTGTGCAGCCTATAAGCTTGAAGTTGCTCATCTTAAGGAGAAACATGCTAGAGCCATTAAGGCCAAGACTTGTGAATCATGTGTTAACTTTGGAAAAGAAAATGCTGACCTTAAGGACACATTAGAGAAATTCTCTAAAGGTAAGAAACAGCTAAACATAATTCTGGACACATCTAAAACTCCTTATAAGAAGCAAGGTTTAGGATACAACTCTGCCCAGGACACATCCAAGTCTAATGTCATTCAGGTCTTAGAAAATGGCTTAGTTGAGTTCAAAACCCAAGCTGCAAAAACTGTTTTTAAATCTGCAGGTTTTGTCCAACCTTCTTTTGAGGCAAAATATGCTTCTCCCAGTGGTACCAAATATCATTGCACCTATTGCAAGAAGAGTGAACATTTGGTAGAGTTCTGTTGGCGTAGGTTGAAAGATGCTAGGAGAAATATTGCTAGATTTTTATCTCATCAACCTAGAGCTTTTATGAGACATGGTCACTTAGAAAATAAGAAACCTGGACTAGGATTTGTTTCACATGCTCATCATGTTCCTAGACAGGATGCTTCTCATGTTAAAGTAACCATTGCTCATAATAGAACTTCTAATAAAATCAAAGATAGCACTTCTGCTTTGCATACTACTCGCAGACGTGTGTCTCAGTACTGAGTTCCCAAGTCGCTTTTAACTAACCCCAGTATTGAGACACATCGTTCTTTTGTGCCTTGATTTTTCGAGATCGCGCGAAGGAGGAAGAACACGTGGTTCGTCGACTCAAATTGCTCACGCCACATGACCGGAGACTCAAGATGGTTCACTTCCTTCACGCGGTCGAAGGGTGATGACTTCATCACCTTCGGAGATGATACACAAGGGCGGATCGAAGGAACTGGATCGATCAAGGTGAACGACAAGTTCATTCTCAAGGACGTCGCTCTTGTGGACAAGCTAAGGTACAACTTGCTTTCTGTTTCGCAGCTTCTTGATGATAGCTACGAAACTCGTTTTAAGAAAAATGCCCGTGTGCTTGATTCTCACGGGTGAGCTTGTTTTTGGGATTTCTAGAGTTGGTAGAATTTTTGGGTGATTTTTCAATCTCTTGCCGATCCCTTAAGTGCTTAATTGCTTCTTCTTCGATATCCGCTTTGTCACCGATGTTTGGGGCACATTGGTTTTGATCATCCGACGCGAGTTAGCGGCCTTGATCTCATGAGAGGTTTGCCTAAACTCAAAGTCACAAGGATGTTTGTATGTCGCCCTATAGGCATGGCAAGCAAGTTGCCGCCTCACACCCTTCATTGATTATGGTCATGACTGATGGACCAGGACAGTTGCTTCATATGGATACTGTTGGTCCTGCTAGGGTTCGGTCAGTCGGTGGCAAATGGTACATCCTTGTCATAGTCGATGATTTTTCGAGATACTCTTGGATGTTCTTTCTTGCTTCGAAGGATGAGGCTTTTGATCATTTTCATGATCTTGTTCTTCGTTTGGCTTTTGAACTTCCTGGTGCCTTGCGAGTGATCCGCAGTGACAATGGCACGGAGTTCAAGAATGCTTCTTTTGTCTCTTTTTGTGCTGAGCGCGGTATTGAGCATCAGTTCTCTTCTCCACAAGTCCCTCAACAAAATAGCGTTGTGGAAAGAAAGAACAGGACCCTAGTCGAGATGGCTAGGACAATGCTAGATGAGTATAGCACACTGAGGAGGTTTTGGGCCGAAGCTATTGCTACAGCTTGCCATATTTCAAACCGTGTCTTTTTGAGACCGTCTTTGGGCAAGACTTCTTATGAGCTTCAATTTGGGAGAAAAACCCTCTGTTTCGCATTTTCGAGTCTTTGGATCGAAGTGTTTCATTTTGAAAACAAGAAATCTAGATAAATTTGAATCAAGGACTTGTGATGATTTATTTTTGGGTTATCCTGCGCATTCGAGGGGTTTTCGGGTTTTTAATGTTGAAACTAACCTTGTCTAGGAGACATGCAATGTCACTTTTGATGAGACTAGTCCTGGAGCTAGATCCGATATTTCAGGTGACTTACAGGTGACAGAGAGCATTTTTGTTGAAGAAGATGAGGATGAACTTGATACTGCTCCTCCACCTGTTGCTGAGGTTCCTGTGCAAGCTGCCCAAGCTCCGAACACGCTTCGATCGCTTCACCTCCATTAAGGCTCTCTGTGGACTTCTTCATCGCCAGATCATGAGGTCGAGGAGACGCTATCTCCCCAGCGCTCCTTTGCACATTCGTAAGCAACACCCTCTGGATCGATGATTGGTAATCTCTATGAGCGAGTCACTCGCTCCGGTATCATGATCCTAGTCTTTTCTCTCGATCTGCATTTGTAGCTTCTTTTGAACCCAAAGATATATCACATGCTTTATCTGATGCTAGTTGGGTCAATGCCATGCATGAGGAGTTAGAGAATTTTGAAAGAAATAAAGTTTGGAACCTTGTAGAACCTCCTAGTGGTCATAATGTTATAGGAACTCGTTGGGTATTAAAAAATAAACAAAATGAGGATGGTTCTGTGGTTAGGAACAAGGCTAGATTGGTAGCTCAGGGCTTTAGCCAGGTTGAGGGGTTAGATTTTGATGAGACCTTCGCTCCTGTTGCTACACTAGAAGCCATTCGCATCTTGCTTGCATTTGCTGCATCTAAAGGTTTTAGGTTGCATCAAATGGATGTTAAGAGTATCTTTTTGAATGGTTTTATAGAGGAGAAAGTGTATGTTAGACAACCCCCTGGCTTTGAGAATCCCAAGCATCCTGATCGTGTTTACAAGCTATCCAAAACCTTGTATGGTCTTAAGCAAGCCCCTAGAGTTTGGTATGATAGGCTTAAGACTTTCTTGCTTAAAAATGATTTTGAAATAGGAAAAGTTAATCAGACTCTTTTCATTCTTAGGCATGGTAATGACTTCTTGCTTGTTCATATTTATGTTGATGATATTATCTTTGGTGGTTCCTCTAATGCTCTTGTTTCCAGTTTTTCTGAGACCATGTCTAGGGAATTTGAGATGAGCATGATGGGAGAACTCAATTACTTTCTGGGGCTACAAATCAAGCAGTGCAAGGAAGGGATCTTTATCCATCAAACGAAGTACACAAAGGATCTACTCAAGCGCTTGAGATGGGTGATCGCAGTTTATCGCCACTCCCATGGCGATTTCGATCGCTGGATCCGATGAGGAAGGAGAAGCCGTGGATAAACGCGAGTACGACAGCATGATCGGCTCCCTCCTATACCTGACGGCCTCAAGACCGGACATCCACTTCGCGGTCTGCCTCTGCACGAGGTTTCAGGCATCTCCGAGGACTTCACATCGCCAAGCCGTTAAGCGCATCTTCAGGTATTTACACTCTACCCTTCAGTATGGCATTTGGTTTTAATCATTTTAATTAATGACTCTGCTAGTCCATTCTGGGTGTGGACATGCGGTACATAATGCTCAACTTTAATTCTTATTGTCATACAATAATCATCAAATGTTTTTGAAGTAAATTCTTCGGCGTTGTCCATTCTGATGGATTTCACATGATGATCAGGGAAATTATTCTTAATTTTAATTATCCGCGAGATCAGCTTTGCAAAAACATGGTTTCTCGTAGACAATAAACATACATGCGACTATTTTGAGGAAGTATCGATGAGCACCATAAAGTACCTAAATGGCCTTAACAGTGGCTGTATAGGACCACAAATGTCTCCTTGAATACGGCCCAGGAATGCAGGGATTTTAGCGTTCACTTTCAGAGTAGAAGGTCTAGTAATTAATTTCCCGATGACTTATGCGGGCACACAGAATCTTCCAGGTTTGGGAAATTCATTACATTGACATTATATCCCTGTGAATTTTTAATTCTATTTCTCATCATCCTAAGACCTAGGCGACACAATCTATCATGTCAGAGGTAGAAAAGTTCAGAACTTCTAAATACGGTTTTCAGGACAGTATAGGTTACAGGTGCCTTAATATTAGTGTAGTATAGCCCAGATTCATATGAAGGAAGTCGTTCTAATACCCTTTTCTATTTTCTTCACGCTTTGTAATGAGTAGGTATTCCTTACCATACTCTTCTTCAGTCTCTGCGTGGAGACTGTTAGCGTGAATATCTTTAAAGTTTAAGAGAGTTCTAGTCGATTCTGGGTACAACAAGGCTTCTTCAATGACCAATGTTGTGCCTATCGGAAGTATAATTGTGGCTCTTCTTGAGCCTATTATACAAGTATCGCTACCTGCGATTATCGTAAGACTACCAGCATTCTTACTGATCGACTGGAAAAATTTCATCTCTCTCAAGGTGGTATTCGTTGTGCCGCTATCCTGCTAAGCACACTTCCTCCACAGGGCGCCACACGCGTTCTAATATAATGTACTTTATTAATATGCTCCAGAAAGCAAGCAACACATAAATAAAATACTTCAGATATTAGAACATAACTTGCTATTATAAATACGTGAATATAAGCCTTGCAGGACTCACCATAAGAATTTAATGCTTTGCTCTCCTAGAGCTTACAACCATTATTCAAACAATAAAATAATTCAATGTTTTGCTTCAATCACAAACTGTAAGTGACTGTAAAAAGATCTAAGTGTAATGCACGCACCAGATCGAATCAGCAAAGTATGTAGAAACTTCTGCATGAATCTGCTCCATGGCGATCTTCTCCGCTTGGATAAACGGCTGCAGCTGCTACGATGTCCAAAGAAGGGATGATCGGGGCTGCTACTGGGCTGTATATATCCATGAGTGCAATTAATGGCTGTGGATCCTCCATGCCTGCAATGGCGAGGTGTGCCTCATGCTGTCCTTTGCCTATCTCTTTTGTGAGAGGCTTTCTCACCTTGTAGCTGCTAGCATTGGCTTCATGACCAATATTGCTACTAGGCAGCTCTGAGATGTAGTTCTTCCTTAGAACATCATCTTGAGCTTCCGCAACTTGCATCATGTCAATCAATTCGGCATACTTCTTGTAGCCGTCTTGAGGATAGTTGCGTGCGGATTGCACCGCATGCGGTGAAAGGTAGATAGTCTTCTCAATCTTCTACTCATCCGTGGTTACCTTACCACAGTATTGAAGACTGGTACAAATTCTATATAAATTCTTGCCAAGTTGGGCCAGCTGTAACATCCCTATTTTCTGGGCTTTTTGAAAATTTTTAAAATTTAAAATTAACCATTTGGTTTTATTAAATTGCTAAAGCTTAACTTGAAATTTAAAAATCAAAAACAATATTCTGGGCTTTTTGAAAATTTTCAAAATTTAAAATGAACCATTTGGTTTTATTAAATTGTTAAATCTTAACTTGAAATTTAAAAATAAAAAACAGTTTAATTTGAATTAATCAAAGTTCAATAAATTCAAAAGTTGGTTTATTTAAGTTTTTTGGATTTTATTTGGATTTAAAGTCAAAAATATTATTTTAAGTCATTTCTTGGATTTTCTAAATTTTAAAAGGGTTTTTATTTTTCCCTAAGCTAAAAATAATTTATTTGCAAAATTAAAAGCTAAAGTTAAGTTGAAAATAATTTTATTAAGTTCCAAATAATTCATGTAATTTCTGTGTATTTTTCCTGATTTTTTTTGGACTTCAATTACTATTTTCTAAGAAGACTTTTTATTTTCTGGTATTTTCTTAAATCAAAAACCCATATAAAATCCCTTTCCCTCTCCGGGCCGAATCTCTTTGGCCCGTTCCTTCTTTTCGCCCATGTGGCCCAGCTCCTCGCGGTCCGCTCCGCGCGCCTCCTTCGCTCGCTCCCGCTGACAGGAGAGGCACGCCTGTTAGCCCTTCCTGGTCGTCTTCCTCCCCTGACCGTTGGCTGCCCATGCCGAGCGCGCGTGGCGTCAACACCACATGCATGCGCTTGGCCCTTACCCTCGCCTTCACTCACTCGACAATGGCGTGTCACCGCCCGTCACCACTGCCATTGCCGCCACCCTCTCTCTCCCATGCCTGCTCTCCCCCCATGCTGGCAGTCCGAAGTCATAAAAACCGTCGTTGTTCATCTCCTCTCTCAGCCCTCTTCGCGCCCTATAAGAAGGAGCCCCAGGAGCCCCTCGAGCACCTCTTCCTTTCCCCATGCTCCCCCCTCTCTCTCGCCCCCAGCTCGCTGTAATTTGGATTCCGCCGTCGCCGGCTGAGCTTCACTCCGCCGCCTCTAGCGCCACCAGCTTGGGTGCTGATGTGGCCGCCGCGTGGCGCCCAGTCAGCACCACCTCAGCGCCACGTTGCTCCATTTGCTCATGTGGCAGCCCATGTGGCTATTTTCGAATTTCCTTTGGAAATTTAATTCGGCCGAAATTAAAATCTCAGGGCTGACACCAGCATGACGCAATAAACTGATTTTCCTTTAGAAAAATAAATAAGAAAATACCAAAAATCCAATTTTCTTTATTTTATGTATTTTCAAACTTCCTAAGGCCATATCTTCTTCATCTGAACTCCGATTCAAGTGATTCAAATTTCTAAATTCATATAAATTCATTATATTTCCATTAGTGCTTATTTGATAATTTTTGGATTTTATTTGGAGTTGTTTTATTTATTTGGCTTTGTTCGCACGTATAGATTCCGGCGTTTCGGAAGAATTTGTGGACCTGACGACCGAAGCATCCCATCTCTTTAACGAAGGCAAGTCGTAGACCTTTGATCATATTGAACCCATTTTATAAAATTATATTGTTTTATATCAACATGCATTGCTAAGTTTATAATAAATGCTTTCGGGAATAGTTAAATGCCTAATTGTCATTATGCCTCCTTGTATAATTGCTATTGACATGTACCATTGAATGGCATAAATCCTTGGACACCATAGGATGGTTAATTATTAGTTGGACATTATTGTACTACCAACTTGGGTCGTTTTATGCTTAGCCCTGCTTAGTCGCGAGGGAATTCATGATCACATACTCAAAGAAAGATTAAACTTGACTTAACGAATTATGGAATCGTGGCGAAGCCACCATTGATAAAATTTTGTTGTGCCATGGTAAGGGTTGCCATTTGGCTGGGTTGAACCAAAAATGATTTATACTCAGGCGAGTGATCATGCTGTAAAGAGGATGAATTTGGGATGTGGTTGCCTTGCTTGAGTAGTCACTAAGGACTTAACTTTGTGCGCTATTGATCTAGGCCATATCGTGCAACCATAAGTCCATTTATGGGGTGGACCGGGCCAACTAATTAGCAATGCTTTGGGTTGGTTCTGTTTGGGTTGTTAAGTGGCGCAAGAGGGGGCCGGGAAGGCAAATCCTTAGCGAGTAGAACCGCGTCAAAACAGAGCTTTGTAAAAGCCTTGTGATGATCACTTAGTCACATGCCTTCAAAAGCGTGTCATGTCTGACATTATAAGAAGGTTATCTCTTGTGGGTCAAGTTGTATAACCTCTGTAGAGTGTAAAACTATTCGAATAGCCGTGTCCCCGGTTATAGACAATGCCTGGTGATTTCACACGAGGGGTAGACTTTCTAAAAAATGTTGGAATGGGTTGGATGGATCTGAGTAGTTGGTTTTGGTCGATGGTTGGGAAGTGAACAGGGTATTCACTAGTTGTTTCAAAAAAAATTGATTACTTATGTATTCATCTTTTAAATTGTGCTTACAATCCACTTACTGTATTTACCGCCAATACTGCTTTCTGCAAAATAGCCATAAAGCTATCCTTGTCAAGCCTTACATGGATACTATCTGCATACATTTTCCTATGACTTGCTAAGTACTTTAAAGTACTCACGGCTTTGCACCATTTGTTGATCAGTCGTCGAAGAAGGACCTGGAAGCATCGAGTTCTACGAGAAAGACTGCTTTGAAGACTATGCGAATTAGGTCGCGTCCTCCACTCGATTTCCTGTGGGCATGTCGGATGGCCTCATCAAGAAGTTTGGTTTCCGCTGCAAATTACCTTTTGTTGTTAAGCCCTGCGTGGCAAATGTTGTAAGACTTGACCAAAAGGTCCTTTTTCTACTAGGTAATATTAATTTGTCTACTTCATCTATAGTTTGTTGTATGGATATGATTACACCAACGTTGTAACTGTGTGAGCTAGCTACTGATCTGGGACTAGTTCAGAACACACAGAGGGTCTCGAAGTTGCTTATCCGGGGTCCCGACAGAGATGGTATCAGAGCCATATCGACTGTAGGACGCAACCTTAGTTAGCATGGTCATTTTAGTCAAAGGTATCAAATTTTATTTTATAAATCAAACCAACAATTTTAATATGAATAACATTCTTCTCTCATCTTACTCTATTCTGCTCTCATCTTATTCTAATCTTTCCCCATGCCATCCATAAGTTCTTTTATCGTATCCCTTCTGAAACTTTGTTTCTGAATTCAAACTGATCCTTCTCATCTCAGTAATCTCTATAGGATCGAGCCTTGCTTTAAGTTGACCATCCACATAAGTTAGATTAGAAGTGCTTTGCCAAAGTTACCCTTCTAAGTCTCAGTATCGTTAGTCCGATAAATATGATCTTTTGCTTGAGTTTTGTTCCCTCTTAATAGCTTTTCAGCTATTTGTTTGTTGGGTTAAACTGACTCCCCCCCCCCAGTTAGGTCGTTCCATCTTTCTTCCTTGTTCTCGCTCATCTTTGTGTTTTTCGCTCTCACCTATTATGCTTTTTTCTTCTCATCTATTAAGCCTGGGAAGATTTGTGCAGATGGTCCAGACCCACAACTTGGCAAGTCAAGATGAACCAGTGGATCCCTTTACGCCACCACCCCCGCCTCCTTCGGTCGCAACAACGGATCAGGGTTTGAGTTAGTTCATGGCAACCCAAACACAGTTGATGAACATAATGATACAAAATATGAACCAAATGATGACTCAATAGAACCGGACCACTGCTGCTCTAGTCACCATGCTGAACCAGAACAACCAAGCAGCTGTCATGCCACCGCTACCACCACCGACTTTTCCTCAATCAAAGCTGGTAGAATTTATGAGGGCCCATCCACCTACGTTCTCTAGCTCCTCTGAGCCTTTAGACGCAGACGACTGGCTGCGCTCTACTAAAAAGAAGCTCGCCATTACCCAGTGTAACGACCGCGAGAAAGTCTTGTATGCTGCACACTAGCTGGAAGGCACCACCGTAGAATGGTGGGAGAACAACTGCACCGCCCATGAAAACCACCAGAACATCACTTGGGCTGAATTTTTAGAAGCTTTCCGCCACTCTCATATTCCTGATGTAAAGGTGGAAATGAAGAAGAATGAGTTCCGTGAGGTACGGCAAGGAAACATGTCAGTGAGTGAATATCTCAATAAGTTCACTTAACTCTCGCGTTATGCTCAAGAGGACGTTGCCATGGATGATGCACGTCAGAAGCGTTTTAAGCGAAGACTCAACCCTAACTTCAAGGTTCAAGTCGTTAGCAATGATTTTGCAGATTTCCAGCATTTAGTGAACAAGGCTATGATCATAGAAGAATCACGCCACGAGCTTGAAGAATCCCGCAAGATGAAGATGATGCAGTATGGTGCTCATCAAGGTCATCCACAGAGGACCAGAATGAACGCACAACACCCAGCCCATTTTGCTCCTCCTGTTGCATTCAGGACCCCTACAACAAACACCTCGCCCGGCTACTCCAGGTTTTCACAGCCCCGGCAACAACAACCACACCAACAACCAGCAGCCAAGAAACAACAATCATGCCACTGGATCACCTGTCTCAACTATTTGCAATTAGGACATTACGCCAGCAATTGTCCGCAGAAGCAAGGTCCATCACCTGTCAGATTCAACTTGGGAGCTACCCCGATCAGAACCCCCATGCCAGGAGCAGGACGTGGAGCACCTCAGACTCCAGCCGCACTCGCCAAGACTCCTCAGCCTTTTGGGAGAGGCCGTGTGAACCATGTCACGGTGGAGGAAGCCCAGACAGCCCCGGACGTCGTACTGGATAAGTTCCTAGTAAATTCAGCACTTGCTACTATTTTGTTTGATTCCGGAGCTACGCATTTGTTTGTTTCTCTGATTTTTGCTGCAAAGCATCAGTTAGAGGTTTCGACTCCTAAAACTGCTTTATTGGTTCAATCTCCTGGTTCGGAGTTAAGTACGAACCAGGGTTGTCCAAAAGTTAAAGTGGTCATAGAAGGGGTAGAATTTCTAGCCGACCTCATAATCATCGACACCAAGTCTCTAGATGTGATTTTGGGTATGTATTGGCTTTCTAACCACCAAGAAATTTTAGATTATGTGGTAGAAGCATCACTTTGGTCAACTCAGTTGGAACCAAGGTAAAATTTGAAGCCTCCATAGAAAAGTATGATAGAGCTTTAGTCTGCAGTGTCAGTGTTGTATCTTTGGAAGATGTGCCAGTGGTAAGAGAATTTTCGGATGTCTTCCCTGATGACTTACCTGGAATGCTACCGGATAGGGATGTAGAGTTTGTCATCAACCTAGTTTCGGGAACTACACCCATTTCTAAGAGACCCTACCATTTGTCGGTTGATGACTTAGTCAAACTGAAGAAGCAGATTGAGGAAATAAAAGATAAAGGATTTGTCCGACCAAGTTCTTCACCTTGAGGAGCCCCAGTGATCTTTGTCGCCAAGAAGGATGGTACCCAGCGGATGTGTGTGGATTATCGCTTACTCAATGAAGTCACCATCAAGAACAAGTACCCTTCCCAGGATCGATGATTTGTTTGACCAGTTAAAGGAAGCCAGAGTGTTCTTCAAGATAGATTTAAGGTCAGGATACCATCAGTTGAAGATTTACCAGTAGGATATACCCAAGACAGGTTTCTCAACCCGATATGGACTGTATGAGTATACGGTCATGTCTTTCGGATTGACCAATGCCCCGGCATATTTTATGAACTTGATTAATAAAGTATTCATGGAGTATTTGGATAAGTTCGTCATTGTCTTTATCGACGATATTCTAGTATACTCTAAAAGTGAAGAAGAGCATGAAGAGCACCTTCTCTTGGTCTTGAATAAGCTTAGAGATCATCAACTCTATGCTAAATTTGACAAGTGCGAGTTTTGGATGAAGAAAGTTACCTTCTTGGGACACGTCATGTCTGCAGAAGGAGTTGCCGTCAACCCTTGCAAAGTCAAGGATGTGCTCAATTGGGAGTCGCCCAAGTCAGTGCCTCAGATTACAAGTTTCCTTGGTATGGCATGATACTACTGCCGGTTTATAGAAGGTTTCTCAAGAATAGCAAGACTCCTCACTCAGTTGCTGAAGAAGGAAAAGAAATTTGCTTGTATGCTAGAATGTGAGCAGAGTTTTCAAGAATTAAAGAAGCATTTAACCACCACTCCAGTGTTGATTCTGCCTGATGTTCAGAAGGATTTTGAGATTTTTTGTGATGCATCACAACAAGGTCTCAGTTGTGTCCTCATGCAAGAAAGGAAGGTAGTAGCATACGCTTCACGTTAGTTGGAGCCTCATGAAGCAAATTACCCCACTCATGATTTAGAATTGGCTGTCGTAGTGCATGCTTTGAAGATATGGCGCCATTACCTCATCGGTAACCACTGTGAAGTTTACACTGACCATAAGAGCTTGAAGTACATTTTCGCTCAAGCTTATCTTAATATGAGGCAAAAAAGATGGTTAGAGTTTATCAAATATTACAATATGGGAATCCACTACCATCTAGGCAAAGCTAATATCGTAGTAGACGCCTTAAATAGAAAGGTCTACTGCAATACTCTGATGATCAAGAAAAGTTAGCCAGCACTACACGAAGAATTTCAAAAGCTCAAGCTTGAGTTAGTTGAAGAAGATTACTTAGCTGCTCTGGAAGTACAACCAACTCTTCAAGATTATATCAAGAAAGCTCAGGAAGAAGATGCAGATATCAAGGAGATCAAGAGAAACATGAAGAAGGGTAAATCTCTAAGATTTTCAGAAGATAAGCAAGGCGTCATGTGGTTTGATAAACGTATTTGTGTACCAGATCAGAAGGAACTTAAGCAGTTAATACTCAAGGAAGATCATGAAACCTTGTATTCCTTTCACCTCGGAAGCGCTAAGATGTATCAAGATCTCAAGGAGTTTTATTAGAGGCCTAACATGAAGTGTGAGATCGCTGAGTATGTAGCACAATGTGACATTTGCCAGCGAGTTAAAGCCGAGCATCAAAGGCCTGCTAGACTCTTGCAACCTTTGAATGTACCTGAATAGAAATAGGAAGAAATTAGTATGGACTTTATCACTGATCTGCCAAGAACTAGAGTTGGCTATGATTCTATCAGGGTAATTGTACATCGCCTAACAAAAGTTCCTCACTTCATCCCGATCAAGACCACCTACTCAGGAGATAGACTTGCAGAATTGTACATGGCAAAGATAGTATATCAGTATGGGGTACCAAAGAAGATCGTGTCGAATCAAGGATCCCAGTTCACCTCAAGATTCTTGCAGAAGCTACACAGCGTTTTGGGCACTAATTTGAATTTCAGTACAGCCTACCATCCTCAGACAGATGGTCAAATAGAAAGAGTAAATCAAATCCTAGAAGATATGTTGAGAGCTCATATTCTAGAGAACCGCATCACCGGGATCAAATGTCGCTTTATGCACGAATTTTCATACAATAACGATTATCAATCAAGTTTGCAGATGTCCCCGTTCGAAGCTCTTTACGGAAGAAAGTGCCGAACACCATTGTATTGGACTGAATCAGGCGAAGGACAAGTACTTGGGCTAGATATTCTAATGAAGGCAGAAGATCAAGTTCGGTCAATCAGACAAAAGCTGAGAACAGCACAAATCCGACAGAAAAGTTACGATGATAACCGTCGTCGAGATTTAGCTTTTGCACCTCGAGATCATGTGTACCTGAAGGTTTCACCTCTCAAAGAAATGTGTTGCTTTAGAGTAAGCGGTAAGCTTGCACCAAGGTACATCGGACCCTTTCCAGTTCTAGTCTGGAGAGGAGAAGTTGCTTACAAATTGGAGCTCCCACCTCAGCTGTCAGATATGCATGACGTCTTTCATGTGTCTCAATTGAAGAAGTGCCTACGGGTGCCAGAAGAGCAGATGCCATTAGAAGCAGTTGGCCTGCAGGAAGATCTTACCTATAAGGAGCAACCCATCAAGATTTTGGAAGTGGCAGAGCGAGTAACAAGAAGCAAGATCATTCATTTCTGCAAAGTTCAGTGGAGCAACCACACTGAAGAGGCAGCCACCTAGGAGCGTGAAGAGGATCTGAAGGCCGATGTTCCACACCTATTCTATAGTCAGACTGAATCTCGGGGTCGAGATTCCCTTTAAGAGATATAGGTTTGTAACATCCCTATTTTCTGGGCTTTTTAAAAAATTTCATAATTTAAAATTAACCATTTGGTTTTATCAAATTGCTAAAGCTTAACTTGAAATTTAAAAATAAAAAATAGTTTAATTTGAATTAATCAAACTTCAATTAATTCAAAAGTTGGTTTATTTAAGCTTTCTGAATTTTATTTGGATTTAAAGTCAAAAATATTATTTAAGCCATTTCTTGGATTTTCTGAATTTTAAAAAGGGGTTTTCCTTTTTCCTAAGCTAAAAATAATTTATTTACACAATTAAAAGCTAAAGTTAAGTTGAAAATAATTTTATTAAGTTCCAAATAATTCAAGTAATTTCTGTGTATTTTGCTTATTTTTGGGACTTTAATTACTATTTTCTAAAAAGGCTTTTTATTTTCTGGTATTTTCTTAAATCAAAAACCCATTTAAAATCCCTTTCCCTCTCCAGGCCGAATCTCTTCGGCCCGTTCCTTCTTTTTGCCCACACAGCCTAGCTCCTCGTGGCCTCTCAAGTGCACCCGGCCGGCCAGCTCATGCCTCCTCCTTCACTTCACGACAGAGGGGCCCACTGTCAGCCCCTCCTAGTTGTCTCCCTCCCCTGGCCGTTGGTTGCACATGTCGAGCACGAGCGGTGTCAACGCCCGCGTGGCTTTTGTGCCGGCCTCACTTGCCTCCTTTGCCCACTCCCTAACAGCGGCGCGTCACCGCCCGTCACCGCCGCACCCGTTGTTGCCACCCACTCCCTCTCCCATGCCCTGCTGCCGCTCGTTGCCGTCCCATGCTGTGTCGGTCCAGAGCTCCACAAAAACCGCCACCGCCCATCTCCTCTCTCAACCCTCCCTGCACCCTATAAGAAGGAGCACTAGGAGCCCCTCGAGCACCTCTCTCTCTCCCCCCCCAATGCTCCCCCTCTCTCTCTTGCCCCTAGCTCGCCGTAATTTGGATTCCGCCGCCGCCAACCAAGCTTCACTCCACCACCTCTAGTGCTGCCGGCGAGCCCTTGGACCCGAGCACCGCCGGCTCAGGTGCTGACGTGGTCGCCGCGTGGCGTCCAGTCAGCGCCACCTTAGCGCCACGCCACTCCCTTTGCCCACGTGGCTATTTCCGAATTTCCTTTGGAAATTTAATTCGGCTGAAATTAAAATCCCAGGGCCGACATCAGCATGATGCAATAAATTGATTTTCCTTTATAAAAATAAATCATAAAATCCCAAAAATCCAATTTTCTTCATTTTATGTATTTTCAAACTTCCTAAAGCCATATCTTCTTCATTCGAACTCCGATTCGAGTGATTCAAATTTCTAAATTTATCTAAATTCATTATCTTTCTATTGGTTCTTATTTGATAATTTTTGGATTTTATTTGAAGTTATTTTATTTATTTGGCTTTGTTCGCACGGATAGATTCCAGCGTTTCGGAAGAATTTGTGGACCCGACAGCCGAAGCATCCCAACTCTTCAACGAAGGCAACTCGTAGACCTTTGATCATATTGAACCTATTTTATAAAATTATATATTTTTATATCAACATGCATTGCTAAGTTTATAATAAATGCTTTTGGAAATAGTTAAATGCCTAATTGTCATTATGCCTCCTTGTATAATTGCTATTGACATGTACCCTTGAATGACATAATTCCTTGGATACCATAGGATGGTTAATTATTAGTTGGACATTATTGTACTACCAACTTGGGTCGTTTTATGCTTAGCCCTGCTTAGTCGCGATGGAATTCATGATCACATACTCAAAGAAAGATTAAACTTGACTTAACGAATTATGGAATCGTGGCAGAGCCACTATTGATAAAATTTGTTGTGCCATGGCAAGGGTTGCCATCTAGCCGGGTTGAACCAAAAATGATTTATACTCGGGCGAGTGATCGTGCAGTAAAGGGAATGAATTTGGAATGTAGTTGCTTCGCCTGAGTAGTCACTAAGGACTTAACTCTGTGAGTTATTGATCTGGGCCATACCGTACAACCACAAGTCCATTTATCGGGTGGACCGGGCCAACTAATTAGCAATACTTTGGGTCGGTTCTGTTTGGGTTGTTAAGTGGCGCAAGAGGGGGCAGGGACGGCTAATCCTTAGCGAGCAATACCGAGTCAAAACAGTGCTTTGTAAAAGCCTTGTGATAATCACTTAGTCACACGCCTTCGGAAGCATGTCATGTCTGACATTATAAGATGGTTATCTCTTGTGGGTCAAGTTGTACGACCTCTGTAGAGTGTAAAACTATTCGAATAGCCGTGTCCCTAGTTATGGACAATGTCTGGTGATTTCACACGAGGGGTAGACTTTCTAAAAAATGTTGGAATGGGTTGGATGGATCTGAGTAGTTGGTTTTGGTCGATGGTTGGGAAGTGAACATGGTGTTCACTAGTTGTTTCAAAGAAAATTGATTACTTATGTATTCATCTTTTAAATTGTGCTTACAATTTACTTCATCAGATTCTTCACAATCTCGCTTCACGATCCGGGACTAGTTCGAATACAGAGGGTCTCAGAGTTGCTTATCTGGGGTCCCGACACCAACTCTTCGAACTCTCGGTTTGTGATGCCAGTCATCTACATATTTCATACAAAGAGTTCATAAAATTACTGCTGGTAATTTGTATAAAATGGTTGCAAAATTCCCATAATGCTCTTCGAACTTCTGGTTCGTGATCTCGTATTTTCTATGCATTTTTCATGATTTACTGCTATTTTTAGTGATTAAAAGCAATATAAACCATCACATATAATCAAAATAGTAAATACAATATATAAATTACATATAAATAACAATAACAAAGTTAAACATTCTTCAAATGCAAAAACCAATTCAAAATTTGAATTCTGAGGCCCTTTTCTCCTGGAATATGAATTTTTGGTGAATTCTACAATTTTCAAGGGCTTAACCGCTAAATTTCAATTGTGAGAAATTTTTCGCGCAATTTTTAGAGTCTGAGGGCCTTCTTGCAAAAAATCATTATTCGCGTAAGGATCCCCAAAATTTTCAAAATCCCGAAGGACCTTTTTGCAAAATCTCCTTTTTCGGGTTTCTCCTTTTTTTTTCCTTTCTTTTTTTTTCAGCCGGATCACCTCCTCCCATCCCTTTTTTCTTTGTTGTTGGGCCTTGTTTCTAATGGCCCATTTGGGCCCATACATGGTTGGACAACAAAAGAAGGGGTAGGGTTTCCCTACCCAGTTCTTACAGGTGGTGGCGACTCCATGGGAGCCTCAGGAGGCGGCCGATGACAAGCGGCCGGAGGTAAAAGCAGGATCGGGAGGAGGAGGAGGTGGGCGCTGAAGGCTGCAGAGGCGATCGGGAGGTGCGATCTTGGCCAGCCTTCTGAGTGGAGACGGGCGCCGCTTCAAGGTGGCAGCGTGTGAGCGTGCAGGGCCACGGTGGCGGCGCCTCAATGCAGGAGGGCTGGTTGGCGGCTTCACCTCGACAGGCGCGCCGTCTGGAGGTCTGGGCGGCGGTGGCGTCTTGAGGCCTGCGATGCGCAATGCGATGGAGGAGGGCCGATGGTGGTCTTGCAGGGCCATGGCGGCGCGCGGCGCAGTGGAGGCGAGGCTGGCGGTGGTTGTGCAGGGCCACGGCGGCACCCCCTTCCTCCTTCCTTCTTTTTTTTCTTGGGCGATGCCGTGGCTGTACGACGGGGCTGCACCGGTGGCGGCTCTAGGTGGTGGAGATGCGGCTCCAGGCCGTACGAGGCTGTCGGGCAAATCTTTTGTTTTCATTACTGTTCACGTGCAATTACCGTTCATGCAATTACCGATCAGCTTGGCCGACGACTTCAAGTCGGCTTGCGGTAGATTAGAACGTATTTGCAACTACAGTGCAATCATCGTCTACTCTTTCATGCAATCTACCGATCGGCATTGGCTGACGACTTCAAGTCCTGGTAGGTCAAAACTTACATGTTGAAGATGCACGACACATCGTGGGGCAAATATCAGGTGAAAATTCAAATTGAATGTAAACTTCGTGGAAATCATATGTAAAAGTTTCACAAATTCTAATAAAAAAACTTATAGATATAGGGGAGGTGGTGTTCTATATCTATGTAAAATTTCAATATCAAACTCAATCACATTTGAGAGATTTGAAAAAAAGACAAATTCTACATGAATAGCCTTTTCATATAGATTTTATCCTTTTCATATCTCCCAAATGTGATTGAGTTTGATATTGAAATTTTACATGACCATAGAGTGTATCATCCTCTATATCTACAAATTATTTGAGAACATTTGAAAACTTTCAGACATGATTTCCACGAACTTTACACTCAATTTGTGTTTTCACATGATATTTATGGTAGGCGTAGAGAGAAAAAAAGACTAGTTCGGTTTTCACTAACTCCTTCGATCTTCATTTGTTTTTTAGATGGAGCACTGGGATTCCATTAAGGAATAAGTTCATAATACACCCCTGAACTTTACCGAGAGTCCAAAATACCTTCTGAACTCCAAAACCATTTGGTTTTGCCTAGTCAGCTTTCCCGTCTCTCTCACTTAATGGACTGCATCCCTTCGGGCTGTCCGACTCAGGCACTCTGTCAAACTTTCCCCTCTTCGAAATCCCTAGGCGGCGGCACAACTGATTGTGGCAACGGGGATGAGTGGCTCCTGAAGAAGTGGTCAGTCGGAGTCATCCTTGGCCGTAGACCGGGTCAACGGTGAGGAGGGGTCGTCGTCGTCACCGAGCGCCCGTTGGAGTATTCGCCCGTAGTGATGTGCCACTATGGATGGAAGGCCGTGTGGTGGATTTCGCGGAGTGATTCAAACCTAGGAAGGAAGTACATGACATGTATGAGGGTGCGAGTGAGTAATTTGATGCAGGAAATTGTTGTTTGATTTGTTGAATTGACTTTCTTCACTGCAATTTTTTTTACTATGGCCGATTTGGTAAGCTGGAGGTTGCAATTTTTGGGTTTGGGTGGACAAAGAGACGATTCCCTTTGTGAAGGAGGTTCTACTGGATCTGTGAGACATCGTGCGGTCTCTAAGGAGGCAGAACAATGCCCTGAGAGCTTATGAAGCTGAATCAAGGTCAAAACGAGAGGGTAGAATGGATGTGCATAGATTAGAAGTGGCTGCTCTGAAAGGAATTTTGATTGCGAAGGATGTGGCACTGGATGAAAAGAAAGCTAGAGTTGTGAAGTATGAGAAAGAAAGAACATTGTGTTTTGTTGTAGTGGTGTCATCTGTTTTGCTTGTAGTTGCTTTCTTGTGTAACTTAGAACTCTGATGTCTGGTTGTAATTGATAACTGTCATGTTTGGTTGTAGATTCAGCCATGTGTTGTCAAGTATGAGAAAGAAAGGAAGATGTTGTCAAGTATGTTAATTGTCATGTTATATGATGAATGGGAATGGTAATGGTATATGCAAAAGTTGCCTCAAGTCTGGCACATCACAATTCATAAAGGAACTTTCATAAATACTCATAGGTCTGGCATAAGTAGCCTCAAGTTTGGCACATTACATTCAACTTGTACAAAGCTAAGTTGGCAAAATACATGCATAAGTCTGTTACATTACAACCACATTACACTTCAGTGGTACCCTTGGAAGGCACTAGTATGTTATGAGCATGTTTCTTGCTAGTACCTACAGGAGCAGGTTTTGTTCTCCAGACTAACCGTGAACCTCTTTTCATGGTGTTTAACTTCATAACCATCTTTCCTATTCCACAAAGCATGACAAAAACAAGATTTAGTTATGTAAGACATTAATTTCTTGAATATGTTTGGGCATACTTGTCCCTGCTGTTAGTAGATAAGAGTATAACCCAAGGGCACTTGGCCCAATCACACTGAGCCCTAGCCCCGGTGGCTTCATCCTTCACAAAATTAATCACCTTCCGTTCTGCTAGCCTGTAACATCCCAAATCTAGGTATGTGTTTCAAATGTAAGAAAATGAGAAGAAATTAAAACTTTTCTTGCATCTTGAAGTTTTTAAACTTTTCTGTAATTCTTGTAAAGGAATTGTGGGAAATCAAAAACCTAAATCTCCAATTGACTAAAGTCATGACATCCTGGTTGGGAATCTTGTGTTCAACCCTTAGAAATATTTTTCCTTGGTTCTAGGGATGCTGTGTGACTTCTCTGAAAAATTTCATAATTTTTAGAAATTATTTGATAATTTTTAAGAGGCAGTCAAACTAGTTTGATTCTTGGTCAAACCCTAGAACAAACCTTAAAGAATTTCTGGAGAAAAATGCTTTGCATAAAAACTGCTGGAAAATTTATACAAGGTTTATCCTGGAGTGAGGAACCTCCAGTCCAAATTTCAGAAATTTTGGAGTTAGTTTGCTATCTCTAAAAATCCCTCAAAGTTTTCAGCTTATTTCCAAACCCTAGTCAAAGTGGCTGTTGGGTTTGGGTTCGACCAAGCCACTTGGTTCGAACCCAACCTCTTAGCTGCACCGAGCCAGTTCCAAAGTGGTGCGTGCATCGTGGCCGTTGGATTCTAATCTAACGGTCAAGATCTTTGACCCGAATCAATTGGTTTGGCTCAACCCACTTAACACTTTGGGCTCGAGCCGCTTTGCTTGTTTCGCTGACTTGTGGGGCCCTCACCTCCTGGTCATCTTCTTCGTCATGCTCGTGCGCGCTAGAGCGCCATGGAGTGGGCAACAGTGCCTGGTCACCTCCCTTGCATCCTTCAACGGCTCCTTGCCGCAGCTCATTTAATGCGGGTCAGAGCTTCACCCCCAAAAGTCTCCTTCCACCTGCTCTCGTCGCTCAAGCGTCTCCATGGCAGGCTTGACCACCCGTGGAGTGTTGTCGTTGCTCTTATTTTCTCCTTCGGCTATAAAAGGCCCCCGAGCTCCTCCTTAGCTTCCTTTAAGCACTCCTTGCAAACCCTAGCTCCCTCTCTATGTATTTGTGCTCAAATCACTGAGAGCCCTAAATCCGCCATTGTCGGCCGCTCAAGCTCCTTATCACTAACGGTGCTCTAGTGGTCCCCTTGCTCTTCTTTTTGCTTCGCTTGGTCCCTCTAATCACCTTGAGCAAATCATCTAACTCAATTTAAGTTTGCCCTTACAGAAAAAGCTTGAATTGAGTTTTGCCCTCTTCCGACCGAAGCTCTTCGTTTTCGTCCCCAGCTCCGGTAAGGTGCCTCCCTTTTCAATTGCTTGCTCATGGACCCTCTGTGAGCTATGTTGAAGCTATCTTGATGACCCGGTCTCGCTCATTTTGCTTAGGCCACCATCTCCACTTCGTCTTCCTCAGCGCCGGTTCTGCTCAACGTCGCCGGAGCTCCTCCGTCCACCTCTGTTCCTCTACAGTGTTGAGGTAGCCTCTTGGTAGCCCCTAGTAGCTTGGGCACTAGCTATCTTGAACTGCTGCAGAGCTTAGTCGCTGTTGTCGTCTTTGGCCGTGTTTGTCACCGCTGCATCTCTCCGGCTCGCCAGTGTTCTAGGCCGACGCCGCCGTCGAGAGTGGTCCTAGTAGGTGCGCAAAGCTAATGTGCACGTAGTGGTGCCCTTGGTTTGCGCTGGCGAGGTCCTCATCGCCGGCGGTGAGCCTCTCTCTGCGTCGGGTCTTTTGTCGAACGAAAACGCACTGTGCATTGTCGTTTAGGACATCATTAATGCTAATAATCAGTTTAATCAGTGTTAATCAATGCTTAGTATTAAATGGCTATCCTAAGTCTTGCTCCTGTGCCACCGACAAGTGGGCCTAGCATCTTTAAACCCTCTTGGGCACGTGCGCAACGCTTTGTTGATCCTGGACCGTCGATTTTGAGATCAACGGCCTAGATTCGTAGGAACGTTCGGACCATCGAACCTCAGCCGTTCATTTCTTGATCTACGGCTTAGATCGTGTGGGACGTTCAGACCATTGAACCTTCACCGTCCGATCTAGATCCAACAATCTAGATCGCTGTGAACGTTCGGACCACCGAACCTCAGCCGTCCATTTTGAGATCTACGGTTGAGATCTGTGGGGCTTTCGGACCCCGGACCTCCCCGTTGTTGTGGGCCGTTCATTTCTTGATCTGTGGCTCAGATCTGTTTGAACGTTCGGACTGTCCGAACGTCACCTTGATCTGGGCCATCCATCTTTAGATCAACGGCCCACGTTCGGACCGTCCGACGTCTCTTCGCGTGTGGACCGTTGGATCTAATCCAACAGTTGGCTCTGTTGGACCTCTGTGCGCGCGCTGTGCTCCGTTCGCGTGGGCCGTTGGATTCAATCTCAACGGCCCATGTTTTCCGCTTTGAGTAAGTTTGTTTAAAAACCCGGTAAGCTTTATTTGTAAACTGAAAATTGTATTAAACTTCAAAATTGCTTAATTAATTCATTGTAAATCCTTTTTGGTTGATTCAAATTTTGTTAGTTCTAGTTTTAACTAAGCTTTAATATAAAAATGGTTGGAAGCTTAGTTTTGCTCCAGAAAAATTTGTTAGTAGATTTAATTCCTGTTTAGCTTTATTTGTTGCTCTAAAAATTCATTTAACTTGAAAAATGCACAAGTAATTCTCTGTAGCTCCTTTTTGAGTGAAACCAAGTTTGTTGGTTTCCTCTGTTAGTGTGCTTAATTGTAGAATAGGTTTTAGGCATGCTACTATTTTTGTGGTTGCATTTATTTTGTGCTCCTTTTCATGTCTTTGAAAAATCATAGAAAATGCATCCTAGCTCCAAATGAGGTGAATCCAATTGTGTTATTCATCTCATGTGGTGCTCTATTTACCATAAAAATTTTAGGTGCACCACCTCTCTAGAAATTTGTGCCAAAAAATTAATTTCGGATGAACAGTACCCGAGATGAATTTTTTTCAACGTTTTTCCAACCGGCTGAAATTGTTTTGGCCATAACTTTAGCATTGAGCATCCAAATCAATTGGTTCTTGTTGCTAAATTCCTTAAAAATCATGCTCTACCTGCTGTAAAAATTTCTTGGCTTTTGGTGGAAGTTGGTTTTTTTAGCCTTTTCGGTGTTCTTTGTTCTTATTGGTTCTTTTCATTCTTTCGTTAGGTGCCGATGAGTTCGTTGATTACGAGAGTGATCCTCTGCAGCATATTAAGCATCTCCATCAAGGCAAGCAGTTTGATCATATCAATCCCATTACTTTTAAAGTCTAATACTTTGTTTACAAATTATATGTATGCATGCTTTTGTGTCAAAGTTACTTGTGTCACTAAGCCAAGCGATTATTGAGTGCTAACCACACGAGGGGGATATGGGACCTCTCTTGACTAAGTACTTTGGGGGGTGTTAATTAATGAGTCGCGTGGTGGGTTGTGTATTTGACTATATGCAACATGGGACAGGAGGGGAGCATTCGCAACGGCTTGAGCTGGGCTGATGTATCCTATTCTTCATATGGGTCCTTGGTGAGAGCCAGTGAGGTATTTCACTAAGGGTTAACCCCCATACGTACGACTCTTAATTAGCACATTCCATTGGAAATGTCTCGTAGGACTTAGCCGTGCCGGCATACCAAAGGAAGTGTGCTTAATAGCTTGGCAAAAAGACGGTCTAACGTGTGGGTATATTGGTACACCCCTGCAGGGTTCAAACTATTCGAATAGCCTTGTCCTAGGTTATAGACATGCTTGGTAAGGTCGTGCAAGAACTAGACTATAACCTTTTAATTAAAACTTGTTGTGGGTGGTGTGAATGGGTAATTCATGCTATTGTTGTGGTGGCTATTGGGTTAGTCACTTCCAGGTTGTTGTTGTTATTTATCTATTGTTACTCGCTGTTATTTGAACATTAAAAACAGATTGTAAAATTGCTTTCAAATTACTACATTATTGCAAATGAAAGCTTGCTTTATGCTGAAAATGAACCTAGAGCCTTGTCCTTTGATTAAGCTTGCATGTAGCTATGTATAGGCTGTTACACTACACGTAAGTCTTGCGAGTACATTTTTGTACTCATCTGCATTGCTTAATTGTTGCAGAGGAAGTTGATCCCCAAGGGATTGACTATCGTGAGACGGACTTCGACTTTGGCGACTAGGTTGGCGGCCCGGTCAGTTTGCCTTGTGGGCTTAAGGCAAACCGTATGGCTTTTGTTTATCGCCATCTTATGGCTTTTGCTTCCGCTGTTTATTTAGCTCTTTAGCTTGTGATTTGGCCGGTCGGCCCCCTTTTGTAAGAACTCTATTATGTATGTCTTTTGTTTAATTAAGTTCTTGCTTCGGTTATGTGCTTGTATGGAATTGATGCATGATTTTGTAAAAGGGTGTGTGTACTGCACTTCTGGGAGGTACACATTGTCCCGAGGCACGGGATATTTTGTTTGTGATGCTAGGGTCAATTGGAAGACTAAGCATTACAAGCTAAATACCCTAGGGGTCTCACATAGCCCATAGTTGATAACAGCTTTCTTGAACTGCTGCTTGCCTGAAAACTTCATACCTAATGCAAATGTTGGGACAACAGCATGACGATCAAACCTAGCATACTTGGACTTCTTCCTAATCAACTCATCACCATCACCCTCCTCTTCAAAATATCCTTCATTATCACTGTTTTCATAGTACTCAGTGTCATTCTGGTCATCCACAATGGCATCATTAAATTCTACAACAAACTGTGCATGAGATCCCTCAAACAAGATAGCTTCAGGATTCAATGTCTCTCTTGCATTCAACTTCTTCTTGAACTCCTTGAACTTTTCCTTGATCTCTGCAGCCTACTTATCATCCTCTGAACTCTCACAATCACCTGGGAGGTAATCACTACACTGCTAGATGTGTCTTCTTTTTCCTCCATAGCTAGATCAGCTTCCTTGTTCTTATCCACCTTGCCCTTTTCAGTGCTACATGATCCATAGAGCTGCCTAAATGAAGTTAATTCCTTCTGCCTATCCATAGGAGTAGATGGCACAATGCCCACTTGCTTGCTTCCTGAAGTTACAAACTGTATGGTAGCACTTTGATTCCCAACATCTTGGGTAACAATCTGCTTGCCAAGATCTTTCTTGCTCCCAGTAACTTCCACTTCATCATCCTTTGCCTTCATTTCTACACAATTCAGATCTTGCATCTCTTCCTCATAGTCCCTTCCTTCCTCATGGTCGTCACCTCCATCTGATTCTTGTTGAGCAGCCGCTGAGTCCACGTATATGTCAGCAACGCCACCATCAGTAATGTAATCCCTCATTAGTATGCATGCCTAGCCGCTGAGTCCACGTATATGTCAGCAACGCCACCATCAGTAATGTAATCCCTCATTAGTATGCATGCCTTGTCGTCAGTCAAAACCCTCAGACCATTAGCAAGCTCTTTCCTGGGGAATAACTAGTGGAGCAAAATTTCTTCAGTAACTTCACAATGGTCTTGTAGGTGGCCTAAAATCTCGAGCAAAGACATTTTGTCTATATTGATCCAAAAGAGTGCCTCAACCCCCCCCCCCCAAATAATGCACACACTTGCATCATTGAAGAAGTCACCTTGGAAATAAAATCGAACACACCAGTGGTCCAGTAAATCCATGTCCTACACACACGGATGAAGTACGTGGTTACAAACTACTCAAATCCAGGGAAAACACGCACTAAAATACACACCAAATCTAAGAACTGACACATATAAATATGAACTTTTTCAATCACTAACCTCACAAGCTAGGTGAACAACGCAGATCTACAACAACTCCCTTCATATTTGCATGCCTCCGCTGATCGGAATCGCTGCTGAGTTGCCACACGGAGGTCGTCGTGCGCTAGGGTTCTACAGCGGATTGGGAAAAACGAGAGAGAGAGATTGCGTGGGAGGGGGAGTGGGGAAAGTGTGAGAGAGAGAGAGACTGCGTGCGAGGGGCGCTTGATACATGAAGGTGTCGACTAGGTGAAACCGCGCCAGCATAGCATGCGTGGATGCCGCGTAGGGGAAAAACTAGGTGGTTTTGGCTCGAGGGGGGTTGGGTGAGATGGTAATGGCAGTTCGAGGGTGCAAACCAAACGGTTTTGGAGTTTAGAGGGTATTTTGGACTCTCGGCAAAGTTCAAGGGTATATTATGGACTTATTCCTTCCATTAACTAGCACACACAACTAAATCGCTGGCTACCACACTAGATACAAAGTCCGGGAACCGCTCCAGCCAAACATGGCTATGCTAGTTCACCTCACCGCCACAAGCTGCAAATACACGAGGTACCATATTACAAGAAGGGGGCAAAATTACACCTGAAAACGAATAAACGAAACAAGTAAGAAACTCTTAATTTCCCTGAAAAATCCATCATTATTTGTTTTCCAACTATATGAATTAGGAACTACGCAATTTTCGACAACTGAACTACGAACGGGTAAGAGCACGTATGATGCAAGTACTTAGAGATGTACTTAGCAAAGAAAAATTGATTTTTCTTGCCGCGTAGGACATGTAAGATGCTTATTTTGTAGCATCGATGCTTGATTAGGCACCAGTGCTTAAGAAATGCTTAGTATATAACTATATATAATTAATAGATAATACAACCAACCAAGCACCTACAAATGAGATGCTTGCACCGGAGTAAATGACTTTTACATAGGTGCTTGATGACGTGACTATATTCTCTCTCCTTAAACACTTATATTCATATATAAACATCTCACATTGTACATGCCCTATGTGTAGGGCTGGAAAAAAAAGCTCGAGGCTCGCGAGCCAGCTCGACTCGGACCAAGCTCGAGCTGGCTCATGATGTACACAAGTCGGGCCAAGCTTCATTTCCAGCTCGTGTCATTTTTGAGTCGAGCCTGAGCCACTCGCAAGGCTCGTTTGGTTCATAGACATTGAGGCTCAGGTTGCCCGGCCCATTCAGAGTGATTTCCAGCCACACGAATGAGTACACGACACAACGTCACAGCCTATTCCAAATTTCCAATCCCGATCGAGTGGGCCTTGCCCCTCTTTCCGCCGCCGTCCCGTCATCCTTCCATCGCCCCATCGCTCCTTCCGCCCCGTCCTCCTTCCGCCGCCCCATCCTCCTCCACCGCTCCGTCCTCCTTCCATCGGCCGCCGCCCTGTCCTTCTTCCGCCCCGTCCTCCTTCCACCGTCCCACCTCCCTGCCCTGCGGGCTTTGGGCACCGCGTGGTTGGTGGTCATCAAACCTAGCCTGTGTGATTGCAGCGGAGTAGGGCGAGGAGTCGGGAGGAAGAGAGGGGGTAAGGTTTCTCGAGTTTCTCTTTCTCTTCATTCAGGTCTAATTTTTGTTAGATTGGTTAGACAGTTTTTGTTCTGGAGATGATCTGTTCCTATTTCTTGGTTTGTTCAGTTAGCTCGTTTCTGTTAATGGAGAACTGGAATTATTGGAGTAATTTGGTGCAGCCTTACCTTAGTTGTTTGCGATGTGCTGTTCTTTTCTGCCTCTGTGTTGAGTAGTACTTCAGTTAGCATGTGCCCTGATTTAATTCAGTGTTGTTCAATTTAGTTCCAGCTTGTATAAATCTATAAGGTTTGTTCTCTGTTTTCTTTTCTTTTACCATGTAGCTTTCTATGTCATCTTTAACCAGTTGCTTATTGTACTCAGTAATCATCAAGCGATCAAATGAATTACGGTGAATGACTGAATGCAACTGAATCAATTGCTGTGAACTTGTGATTTTGTGTTGCATTCATTCAAGCCTCCCACGAAATCATCCAACGAGAGGTTGGCCATATAAAGCTGACAAGAAACAGTGCATGAGAGCTTGGCTCGCCAGCCAACTTGAGCCTACTTCCAAGCCGAACCGAGCTAACTTTCTGGCTGGTTCCTTCACGAGCCGAGCCGTGGCGCTCGAGCAACACAGGGTAAGCGCACGCACGGCGCACGGGCACGGCAGTCGACTTCTTCTGGTCCAAGTGTCCAACTCTCCAGCCCAACCCAGAACGTCTGGGCCGTACTTGCCACGTCCTAATTACGACCGGGCCAGTTCACGGGCCCTTCCAGCCGACGGCTCCTTCCAGAATCCAGAGCCGTCGAGGCGTCAGCCCACCACATCTGACATCACCACGGTACCAACCTCCTCCCCCTCCTCGAGCACGAAGCCACGACCCCAACCAATCCCCCATCGCCTCCTCGGCCGTTCCTCTCCCCTTACCATGGCGGCCGTGGCGCCTCCTCCCGACAACCTCGACCCGCCGGCGTCCACTCCCCCCGCCACTGCAACCCCGCCTGCCGCCACCGCTACCTCCACCTCCACCTCCACCCTACCGAACCCCCTGACCCCCAATCCCCCGACGCCAAACCCTAACCCTAACCCGATCCCCGCCCCCGTCTCCACCCCTCCGGCGGTCGCGCCGCCGTTCCCCCCCGCGCCGGTATCCTTCGCCCCCTCCTTCCGCCCGCTCGGCGCGCTGCCCCCGCCGCAGATGCCGCAGTACGGCGCCGTGCCGAACCCGGGCTACCCAATGGCGCAGCCGATGCAGCCCCCGGGCGTTCCCCCAGTGATGCCGCCGGGCGCCGTGCGCCCACCCAACATGTACGCGCCGCAGCCCGGCGCGTTCCTGCCGCAGCCCGGCGCTGCTGTCCCTCCCGGTGGGTCCCCCATCTCCATCCATCTCCGTTAACATCCGCGGTGCTCTCTCTAGGGATCAACGATAATGATTTTATGCTTCGCCCCCGAATTGTGTGTCGTGTTGTCTCCGAAATTTCCAGACGTTTCTTGAGCTGCGGTGTAGGGCTTCTGATGGATTTGAGGGGAATCCAGTGGATTTGTCATTGGACGTGGGTGGGGCGTGATATTAGGATTTAGAGGTGGGATGTGTGAGATGCTAGTGATTTAGTGTTAGAGAAACTGGGATACGCTCGCTTGATAACGATGACAGGGTATTTCTCTGCTACAGCGGTGGTCGTGCCAGCCGTTACTCCCTACGGCGAGAGGTGCCGGCTCATGTTTGATTCCGCAGCTCTAACTGAAGCTCTAACCGATCATTCGCTCCCTCATTGCATGTGGTATGCTGAATGTTTGAATTTGGACCGGTTATATTTACATTGTCTAATTGCTTTACATGCTTTAGTTTGGCTTACCGCTTAATTAGGCTCAGTTTCTTTGTACTTAGATCCTTCAACAATGGGTTGTTGCAAAAATGTGCTGAGGTACCATGATTTCCTACCGCTTAAATTTCATGCAAAGTATTTCTTTGTTCTTTTGGTTTGATTTACATATATTGTTAATAAGAAGTTTGGAGATAGTGACACATTTGCTTAAGCTTTTATATCTGAGTAGTGCATTGCAATGGTGTGAGCTATCCCAAGTTTTGCAAATAACCAATACATGTACATTGTCCTGTTCATGGGGCTCTAAGAGGTAAGGCCAGCTTTACCTAGTTCTTTTATTTGAGCTGAATATTGCTTTTGTCAATGTTCACCCCAGTTATACTGAACATGCAAGGATATTTGCTTATCTATTCAGCACTGCTCTTATTTCTTTATGGATTATGGTAACTTAAGCCTTTCCATTTTTCCATGTCCTTTAATTCCATGTGTTTTCAGAGGATTAATTTGTGCACTATGTGTTTTGCTTTCTGGACTGTTACTAATGCGGTTGCATAGATGTTTGTTTGTTTGTCTCTTCAGGCATGCCTCGTTATCCTGGACCGTACCCTATGATTCGTCCAGTCTTTCCTCCACGCCCGATGCCTCCAGTTGGTGTCATGCCAATTCAACGGCCAGCAATAATTCCTGGGATCCGTGGTGCTCCTCCTGTGGTAGCCCCTGCTGCCAGACCACCTGCTCCAGCTATTACACCTGCTGAGAAACCACCAACTGCAGTTTATGTTGGCAAGATTGCTCCAACAGTGGACAATGATTTCCTTCTTTCACTTCTTAAGGTATATTTCTTTTTCGCTTATTATTTTAAGATTTATACATGGCAGGGTTGACTTGTACTTTTCTGCTTATGCTTGAGTAGGTGTAATCATTCGCTTGTAGCGTTTGTGTCTAAATGTTTTCTCATCTTCAGCTTTGTGGACCTGTCAAGAGTTGGAAGCGCACACAAAATCCAAGTAATGGAAAACCTGTAGCATTTGGCTTTTGCGAATTTGAATCTGCTGAAGGCATCCTTCGCGCAACGCGGTTGCTCAACAAATTGAGCATTGATGGGCAAGAACTGGTGGTATGTATCATTGCATATTTCTTATGATTGCGATATTGTGGATTAAAAAAAAATGGGAACTAAAATGTAAGTTACTTTGAAAGGAAAGGGACATACAGTACCAAATAGATCTATGACTTGGTGCCAATTGTTTCTGACACCTATGTTTTTGTAAATAATTGATAGCTCTGTGTTTGCAAATTGTTTTACTAGGAACTTGGATGTCCCATATTCGTCCAACCAAAAAGAATTTACGAAATTTAGTATTTCTTTGTGGCACTGACAGGTGGTTTCCAGACCTATCTGTCAGTGACACATAGGGCCCTTTTCGACCAGAGAGCAGCTGAGGGCCCAAAATATCTATTTCGAAAAGTTTGATTCTTAAAATGGACCAGAACCCAAAGTTGGAGGATTAAAACAGCAATTTCCCCTTGTTTCTATCAATGTTGTTATGGATTAATTTTTGACATTTTTAAGTCCGAAGGCGTCCTAATCATAGAATATTTATTTTATGTGCATGTTTGTAAACATTTTACCAACACTAAAGGGATGCTTGTCCATAGTTGATACACCACTCATCGTTCAAGTGGTAGCAGATAGACCAGTTAAAGGTCTTGGTTGTATAGTTGAGAAAAAAACTCCCCCTAACTTTTTCTTGTACATCATGATTCAGTTCACTGAGTTGTCTATTACTGTGTGTACAAGTAGAACATGTTCAAGATGCCTCCATTTGATGGTTGCAAATGTGTTCATAAGTTATTGCTGTGCTGCAACCAAAATTTGAATTTGCCAGGCAGTTTTGTTTTGAGCTTTAGCAGTATTTGCTTCAAGAACATGCTTAATTTATAAGTCCTTCATGACGTAGCATATCCTAATTGTACGCATTTGAAGAGGCCATCCAGAAATGAGGTTTTGGTTGCGGTCTCTGATGGTTACATAACTTACGTCAGTGTTCCCCTAGGCGCCGCCTAGGCGTTGGGCGCACGTCGGCCGCCGCGACTCGGGCGCTGGGCGCTCGGCCCGTCTAGGCGGTCAACATCGGTCTAAGGCAGACCCAGGCGGGCAAGGCTCGCCATCGGTCAAATTGGCCTCCGCCGCCGCCGGATCCGCCTTCCCGCCGTTGGACTCCACCACCCTGCCGCCATGAGGAAGGGGAAGAGGACGGGAGAGGGAGACTGGATCTGGGAGAGGACGACGTCCATGCGCTGCACGAAGAGGGGATGTGGCCATGAGGAAGGCCATGCAGCGGGAGTGTGGAGGGCAGGGGAGCGTCAGTGTTGGCACGTCGCAGAGAGAGCGAGGAGGGCAGGGGAAGAGCGAAGACGATAAGGGCAAGCATCGGCCGAACACATCGTGCAGTAGCCAGTAGAGAGAGAGAGAGCGAGAGAGGAATCAACGGTTATAGGCTGGCCCGGTCGTGCATCAACGGTTATGGGCTGGCCTGGTCGTGCATCAACAGTTATGGGCCGGCCGGATCGTGCAGCAGCAGTATGGCTTTCTTTTATTTTTTTTCTTTCTTTTTATCCCTTTCTTCTTTTCTTCTCCACTTCCTTGTTCCCTCTGTTGATTCTGTTCCGCCGCCTAGGCGCTAGGCGGCCATCCTCCGCCCGCCTTCCGCGTAGCGCCTAGGTGAACATTGACTTACATTACCTTTTTGTTTTTTCTGTTAGGCAATTGTTTGTAATTTCTTTCGTAGGTTCTCAAACTAATGATAGCTATTCTATGCCTCATTGCATTTTATTTGAATACCAGGTTAATATTAATGATGCCACCAAGGAGTACCTGAAGAAACATGTTGAAGAAAAGAAGAAAGCACAAGAGAAGGCCAAAGAAACAGAAGATGGAGGTGGAGATGGAGCTTCTGCTGTTTCAGAAAATGAACCATCGAAGCTTGTTCCTGATGAAACAGACAAGGATACAGGAGATGCTGGTGATAAGGACAATGAAGATAACACTAAGAAATTTGGGATCGTTACAAATGAAGATTCTGAGGCTGATAAGGACGCTGCAGAAAAGTTAAGCCGTATGATTGAAGAGTGGTTAAAGACTAGACCACCGCCACCGCCTCCACCTCCACCAGTTCAACCATCTGCTGACATCTCTTCCAAACATAAGAATGGAGAGTCTGGTGTAGACATAACAAAAACTGGTATATGATGCTGCTAATTATGTTTTTTCTTCTTCTGATAATCGCATTTGAATAATTGAATAGCCTTATATATACTTCATTGCTGCTGCAGATTCTGAAGATAAGAATGATGTTGACACTGATAGAAGAGCAGTTAATGAACCTGAAAAATCAGAAACTGGCTCTCCTGATAGGAGGAAGGATAGAGAGCGCGATAAGGATAGGCGGGACAAGGAACTGGAAAGATACGAACGCGAGAGAGAACGAGAAAGAGTAAGGAGGGATAGAGAAAAGGAACAAAAGCATAGAGAAGTGGAAAGGCTGTACAAGGAACGCCTGAAGGAGTGGGAATCTAGGGAGAGAGAGAAAGAATATCAAAGACAATACGAGAAGGATCGGGAGAAGGAAAAAGAACGTGGACGCAGAAGGGAGATCATGAAGCAGGAAGATGATAGTGATGAAGAGGATACTAGGAAAAGAAGACGAAGGAGTAGTAGCACAGTTGAAGAGAGGAAAAGGAGGAGGCAACGTGAAAAGGAGGAGGACTTGGCAGATAAATTAAAAGAGGAAGAGGAAATTGCTGAAGCAAGGAGGCAGGCTGTAGCGTTGCAACGGCAGGCAGATGAAGCGGCTGCAGCCGCGGTAGAGTCTGCTGCACTTATGGAGGTTGATGGTGATGATGAAAAGGAAAGAAACTCACAGAACAAGCCAATTGTTGCGGTTGATGATAACATTGTCAGCTTTGCTAATGGTGTTGATACTGGTGAGTGTTAATGGTTTCCCCCCAAATTATCACATTTGCCCCATTCTAATTCTGCACTTTTCTTTTTCTTTCATTGCACAGGTGATGGCATTCATAAAGGCAATAATGGTGATGAAACAAGTATGGTGCTAGCTCAAAATTTAGATATCAAGCAAAATAGCAATGCTCCTGCAAAGAAACTGGGTTTTGGTCTGATTGGCTCTGGTAAACGGACATCTGTACCATCAGTTTTTGCTGAAGAGGATGAGGATAATAATGATAAACGGATAAGACCTTTAGTACCTATTGATTACTCCACTGAGGAATTACAAGCTGTTGAGGCCAATTCTTCCACCGGCCAACCAAATATTGTAGCAGCTGCTGAGTTTGCCAAGCGCATCTTGGTATCTAATTCAAAGGAAGAGAAACCTGAAGCTGAGAAAGATAGGAGTAGGAGATTCAGTGATAGATTGAGCCAAAGGGATAGAGATCGAAATGATGAAGATGGTGCTCGCATTAGTGATGAGAGAAGGGAAAAAATGCATGATCGAGAGAAAGATAGGCAAGATAAGCCCAAGTCAGAGAACAAGAAGATTTTGGATGCAAAACAATTGATTGACATGATTCCAAGGACAAAAGAAGAGCTTTTTGCCTATGATATTAATTGGGCAATATATGACAAGGTGAAAAAAAACCTTTTTGACCTTGCATTTTTAGTACTTAAAAGTTTAATCATGTTTTGTTCTTCCTACTGTCAAGTTATTTTCACTACTTTGTGCATTCATGTTATTCCTGTTGTTACTACGACTTTGTAGGGTAACTTAATCATGTTTGTACTTTGTAGTGTTCGTTGAACCGTTATAGGTCTGACAACAGCTGAGCAGCTGCTGTTGGTTTCCTGTCAATTCCTTCAGGTTTCTGGTTTGTAATAGATTTGTGGTCCACCCCAAAAATATGTTTTCATGAGTACAATGTTAAACCTGTTGGTATCTTCATACCGATTACCGCCCACAATTCACAATTAATTGGCTATATTTCAGCTGTAGGGTACATGACTCCTGGTCATTGCTAGGATATCTTGAAAGTTGGAACAGATAGTTTTCACCCTGTTTGCACTATTTAATTTATCTTGCCTGCTCTTGTTTTTTGTGTTGTGGCTATATTCAATGCTAACATCGTCAATCTTTTCACGCAGCATGAGTTGCATGAGAGAATGAGGCCTTGGATTTCAAAAAAGATTATCGAATTTCTTGGTGAGGAAGAATCAACTTTGGTGGATTATATTGTCTCGTGCACTAAAGATCATGTCCAGGCATCCAAAATGCTGGAACTCCTACAGTCAATTTTTGATGTTGAGGCTGAGATGTTTGTCCTTAAGATGTGGAGGATGCTTATATTTGAAATTAAGAAAGTTGAATCAGGACTATCAGGAAGTGCAAAGGCATGAAGTTGAGTCTACTGTCTTGTAAAACATTTTCGACTTACTTTTGGCGTCAACTGCGTTCTCACTTGTAAGCTTATACTGTAAGACTACTAGCATCTAAAAACATTTAAGTGAGGTTGAATTAATGGTTCCCATTTGTTCTGATGCCTACTGTAGAAATGTATACATGAACCGATTATACTTTACATTTGGTCAAAAGTTGTTGCGTGTTTGGGGTCCCTTTTGGGGCTTGTTTGGAAAGCCCAAAATTCCGGCCCATCCCTCCCAAATAAGGCCTTATTGTCTCCAGTGGGTGATCAGAGAATTTTGATGCATTTGAATATACAGGACATTGCTCAATAACCCTTTTCTTTTCAATTCATGTATACTTTAAATAAAGGAAACTAAAGTGCATTTATTTTTCTGTAACCATGGCAATATATTAAGGAATTGACGTCGGTGATCTGTGTAGCTGATGTGGGTTCAGAAATGTTCGAGGAATACACAAATTAGTTAGTGCTTGTTTGGAACAAAGGCACTGTAGAGGACTTTTATACGACAGGAATTTCATTGGAATTGTAGGAAAGGCCTCGCAAACTCTTAGGAGATGCCTTCCTTTCCCTATTTCTTTAGGAGGAACTCGTTTCAAACAAGAGCTCAAACATCATGTTATTTAATTAGAAAACTGTAGATGGACTGTGCTGTCGTTACCGCCGCCTCTACTCCGGGCCCAGCCATCTCTGCGCCGGCCACGCCATGCCGCACTCGCCCTAGGCCGCGTCTGACCTCCTTCGTCGCCAGTGGTGTCGTGTCCAGCCAAGCACAACACTGTTTGTACTGTACCAACTACCAAGCTAGTACGCTAGTTCGGGTACAGATCCAAACACAACACTAGTGCTTGGGCCGTACCGGCCCGATCAAGCCATAGATCATACTGTGTTCGGATCGGGCCAACAATTCCGGAAGCTTTTGTTCGGAGCCCGGACCGCGGGACCGATCAGCCGCCTCTACCATAGCTTAAGGGTGCGTTTGGTTAGGTGAATCAGGATGAATGGGATGGGATGAACATGGATGATATGGTACAAGTTTGGTGTTTAGTTGATGATACATGATTTTGTTTGTTAGGTTGGATAGGATAGTACTAGATGGTTCGAGATTTTGTTTCGTTAGTTGAATAGGATATCCCACAATTTTATATTTCTTTTTCTTTTTTCTTTGCTTTTTCTTCTCACTTTCCTTTTCTCAAGCCGATAGTCGTTTCGTTCTTTTTTTCTTCTGCCAATCCTTTTCTCCGCCGACAGCCATTCTTCTCATCTTTCTTCCTCTTGGCCTCTTGGCGCTTCCTCCCACTAGCTGCTGCCTTCGCCTCGCCAGGCCTTCGCCACGGCTCTCCTCTCCTGCCGCCTCACTTCATGCCTCGCGCCGCCACCGGCTTCTCCCCGGCGTCCTCAACCTCACGCCAGAGACTTGTTCCTCCTCAGGCTGCTGCGACGGCGTCTCCGCGAAGGCACGTGGAGAACCTCCCGTGGGTGCTACGGCGGCTCCTCCGCGCGCTTGACGTCCCCGACCTCTCTCACCGCGTCGACCTGCTCCTCCCCGGCTTGGCTCCTCCTCGTGTGCTACGGCGACGCCTTCGCGCGTGGAGGACCTCCCCTCCTGCGCCCCGTGCTCGATGGCGCGCCTCTTCTCTGCGCTGAACCGCATGGTTCGGTATTTTTTGTTGAACGACATGGTACAACATATTGACCGAATATTCTCTCATGTGAAATAACTTCACCCCAAACCATTTGATTCTATATAACAAATCAAACATATAAATCATCTATTTCCCGAACTTATACAACGGTGCGGTTGCTCGCAACCGAACCCTAAGTTAACCCCCACTACCTCCTGAGTCCTGAGTCCTGACGCACCATCTCTTCTCAACGCCGCGGCCGAGACCTTAAAGCCCTAAACCCACCCATCCCTCGTTCCCCTTCGCCTCCCCTCCTCCCTCGCACGTCGCACCCATGGCGCGCCTCACCCCCACCAAATCCAAGTCCAAGCCCTCCACGGACGCAGTCGTGGCCTCCTCGGCGGAGCAGAAGCCGCGGCGGCGGCCGCCGAAGCAGGCGAAGGCGGCGGGGAAGAATAAGAAGGCCAAGTCGGGCGGGTTCGAGTCGATGGGGCTGTGCGAGGAGGTGTACCGCGGGGTGCGGCACAAGGGGTACCGCGTGCCCACGCCGATCCAGCGCAAGACGATGCGGCTCATCCTCGCCGGGGTCGACGTCGCCGCCATGGCCCGCACGGGGTCGGGGAAGACCGCTGCCTTCCTAGTTCCCATGCTCCAGCGCCTCCGCCGCCACGACGCTGGCGCCGGCGTCCTCTCGCTCATCCTCTCCCCCACGCGCGACCTCGCGTCGCAGACGCTCAAGTTCACCCACCAGCTCGGGAAGTTCACCGGTGCGTACCGCGCTCGTAACCACGCCATGTGTTTTACGCTGTTTGAACTGTGATTCGTGTAGCCATCGGGCCTAGGATGTTTTTTTACTTTCTAGTGCAGTGGCTACCTCGATGCGAAATCAGTACATATATCAGTCTATTGGTAGGTGTAGGTTGGTTTGCCTTAGTGTTGCTGTATGTCTCTGAAATTGCGTGGTTATTAGATTTTTTAACTTGCTATATTGCGCTGAATAATCTATGGATGGGCTAAAATATGTTTACTGTCATTGATAGCATATATCTAGCATCAATGTGGACCTGTGGTGGTTCCCTTACTATTTTAGCGTCATCGGTGATTCCTTCCAGTGTTCCTTATATGTAACATTAATCTCATAGTTGTCATGTAAGTATGAGCCAATTTGTGATGTGAAATAGCATCAATCATGCTGTTTGAGTAAATTGTTCTTGGTGATTGTATCCTCTCAATTACTTGGACATCATTTGTTTACTTTTTCTGGATTGTGCCTTTCCAACAGGCAACAGAAAAAATTGCTACGGCAATGTTGATGAGTGACATACTTTTACCTTTTTGTAGATCTAAGAACTAGCCTAATTGTTGGTGGAGATATCATGGAGAGTCAATTTGAGGAATTGGCAGAGTCCTGATATCATAATTGCAACACCTGGCAGGCTCATGCACCATTTGACAGAGGTTGATGACATGAATCTTCGATCAGTAGAATATGTTGTGTTTGACGAAGCGGATTCCCTCTTTAGCTTGGGGTTCACCCATCATTTGAACACGATTCTACAGAACCTGAGCGATACACGACAAACATTGCTCTTTAATGCCACTTTGCCGCAAGCCCTTGCAGATTTTGCAAAAGCTGGCCTACGTGATCCACAAGTTGTGAGACTCGACTTGGACAAAAAGATCAGTCCTGATCTTAATCTTGTCTTTTTCACGCTGCGTCCGGAAGAGAAACTAGCTGCTTTACTGTATTTGGTCAGGGAGCGAATCAGCTCTGAGGAACAGACAATAATATTTGTTTCAACCAAGTATCATGTAGAGTTCTTGAATATTCTTTTCCGGGAGGAGGGCTTAGAACCTTCCCTTTCCTATGGTGCTATGGATCAAGAAGCCCCCAATATTCATATTTCGAGATTCAGGGCAAGGAAGACCATGCTACTTATTGTGAGTTTGTGACAGATGTTGCTGCAAGGGGTCTGGATATTCCGTTGCTTGATAATGTGGTGAACTGGGACTTTCCTGCAAAACCTAAGTTATTTGTTCATAGAGTTGGCAGAGTAGCTCGGCAAGGTAGAAGTGGTACAGCATATACATTTGTAACTTCAGAGGACATGCCGTTTTTATTGGACCTACATCTTTTCGTTTCAAAGCCTCTTAGACCTGCTCCGACGGAGGAGGAACTGCTGAAAGACATGGACGGATTGAATTCGAAAATTGATCAAGCTCTTGCAAATGTGGAAACAGTATATGGGCGTTTTCCTCAGACAATCATCGATCTTGTCTCTGATGGAGTAAAAGAAGTCATTGATGGATGTACTGATCTGATTGCATTGGAAAAGCCATGTGCTAATGCTTTCCGGTTGTATCTGAAGACTCGTGCTATGCCTTCAAAGGAATCTATCAGAAGGGTGAAAGATTTGCCTCGTGAAGGTCTTCATCCAATTTTCAGGGATATTCTTGGATCAGATGAACTTTCAGCTCTTGCATTCTCAGAGCGCCTGAAATCATTTCGGTAGTTACTTTAGCTAGCAATACTTGATTTTGCTTGTATTTGCTCATTCTATGTTATCTAATGGATGTTTTCATCATGAATTAATGGTTACCAGGCCAAAGCAGACTATTTTAGAGGCTGAAGGTGAAGCTGCTAGATCTAGAAATTCTAAAGTAATGCAGTACTTCCTCTTTCTTTTTCTTTTTTTCCTTTTGAGAATTTCTAGGATAGTATTCTTAGGTTATTCTCCTACATCTGCAACAGGCAGCTAGTATACTAATACCTCTGAATACTTGATTAATGCTGAAACTAATTATTTATATATTTTTAGGCATTTGCAATGTAGTTCACGCGAACTTTACAGAGATCTGCATTATCATTTCTTTCAAAATTTGCTAACATCACCATCTTGGCTGGCCTGTAGGGTTCTAATCAATGGCTAGATGTGATGAAGAAGAAAAGAGAAGCCCATGAGGGGATAATAAATTTAGCGCATCAAAAGAATTCTGGTGATGCAGGGACTAAGGTAATTATTAAACTAAAATCATATCCTTGTCTGTTCTCATCAGAAGCAAGTTGCATGCGACCACATGGATATGTAGTATTGACAAAAGTTATTAACTGGACAGTGGACACGCTTATTATATCTTGGAAATGCTAGAACTATATGTGACAATGTTACCTAGTTGAGATGTAGTATTAGACTGACTGAAGGTCTGTAATCAGACCTTGTAGATTATACTAATTTGGAGTGCTTTATCATTTATACAGTGAAGCTAATCCTAAGGAGATTGATTGTTCTAGCAAAGATGGCTGCAACAAAAATAGAGTAAGTGCATTTCTTGCAAAGCTGATCACTGATCAGCAAGAATGTAGATTGCACTGGCCTGGATGATCGACGACAATATTTTGTGATTTTGTCTTTGTGTTGACTCAAAATAACATGGCCTTGAACAACACTAATATGCACTAGTTATGTGAAATTGTTGCTTAAATATGTAGTTTTGTGATAGATTTGACAATAAACCTGTAGTTTTGAAAAATTTACTTTTATTTGTTAGAAACTGTGCCACTGTGGTACATGCATTTTCTAATTTCCATGTTGTGAAATTTACAGATGAGGGTCTTGTTGTGATGTAATCTAGTTGCTTGGTTTGGGATGGCTACTTCTACTGGAATGTTCAGAACAATTAGCCTGAGTAGTTTAGCAATCCGACATTATGCAGATAGGCCATGGAAAAATATTTAAGCAAATGTGTTTAAATTTTAAGCTTGCAAAATTCTTTCTTGAATGTTTTTTAGATGAAACACTTAGCAGATGCATCAACCATGCCTGGCAGTGGCTGATTAACTTGAAGTTAATTGGTTCATTACTTTATGATTGTGTCTGTAGTTTGATAGTTTCAATGTTCTAACAGTAACTAGTACTTGTTCGGTCACCCACCTAATAGTCATTATACAACTTAAATGGATGATTATGTGACCTAACCAACCTAGTCGCTCGGCAGCAACCTTCCGCCGCGATTTCTTCAAAGTTGGCGAGCTAGGCGGGGAAGCCGCCTAGTCAGTCCTGGTCGGTCAAAGCCGGCCTAGGTGGAGCTCGGCGCGGCGGGCTTGGCCGTGCGCCGAGTGGCCTGGGTAGCTGCCGAGGTGGCGCTGGGCGTTGAGCTGACGGTCATTCCGGCTTCCCACGCCACCAAATCGAGCTCGCCGCCGGTCGAACTCGCTTGTCTTGTCATCCATCGACACCGACAATGACTGAAGAAGCATCGCAAGGAGGAAGACGAACTGGGATTTTGGGATTTTGGTGGGCGGGCGGAGGTGTTGGGTTTCTGAATGGAGATTGAAAGGAAAGAGAGGAGAGAAAGATGAGCTTCGAGTCTTCCAGCTGCTGCTGCCTTCCAGCAGCTAGCACAGTAGCACATGGAGAAGACAGCGCCTGCAGCTTTAGAGCTGTTTATTACTTGTTCTCTTCTTCTTTTATTTGAAAGTAGTAGCACAGTAGCTAGTGACTTCCAGAAGCTAGCACAATAGCTAGTGACTTCCAGCTGGCTGCAGCAAGTTTTTTGTGCACGGGAAGCTCCTTTCACCTGCCGTTGCCTGTTGCTAGCTGTTGCCGCCTGCTGCTAGTTGGCCACCTCACCGCCCGACTAGCGCCTAGCGATTTTTAGAACCTTGCCTATATCGAGAGGAATGCTCGGTGAAGGTGTCGGGCGAGAGTGGCGGCCGCAGCAGAGAGGAGGAGCTCCTGGCGGCGTTGGGAAGGAGGACCTCTTGGTGGTCACCTCATGTCAGGCGAGAGGGCTTCGGGCGGTGGGAGGAAGGAGGGGCGTCGGGCGACGGCAGCGGTAGGGAGGATGAGGAGCGGCAGCGAGAGGAGGGGCGATACAGGGAGGAGGGGCGGCGGAGGAAGTAGGGGCAGCGGCGGAGGCAGGAGGGGCGGCGGAGGGAGCCCTGGCAGCAACGGCGACAGATGGCTTGAGGCGAGGGGCGGCTGCGCAGCAGCGTGTATGGAGGAGGCTTGGAGCCAGGAGGGGCTAGGGTTCCTTGACTTCAAATGAATGGTTTGAGCTTCGCGTATCGGAAACGTATCGATGACGTATCAGGAATTTATTTATTTATTTTTGAACCTAAATTCCACCGATACTCCGCGATACTGTATCGGTGCCATATCGTGTACGGGAACGGCATATTTCTGGAGTATCGGGGTATCCGAGCTAGTTAGAAACTAGAATGCTTATGGAGTATGGAGTAATGGACAACATGAGTTGCTAATATTAAAATGAGTCTTAACTTTTTGTTCTTCTGCCAGTGCTACATCGAATGTGGCACTTTGTTCTTATGCTTTGTGCAGTGATTTATGGCTACTTATTTTTATGCAGGAAGAAGTAGTGGAAAGCATTTCAAATTGGGAGAGAAAAGGTTCACATTTTTTTTCTTCCTGTGGGATGTCAGTGGGGTCAATACCTTTGTTGTTTGCTGTTTTAACTGCAAAGTGCATCTTGAGCTCTACAACAGTATTCTCAGAGAAGTTGCACCATCCTCACTCTTGCCATTGTAATTATAATCTTTTTCATTCTATATCCATTTCAGAAGTTTGTGGTAAGAAGCGTAAGTCACAGAGATTTAGAGATGAGGACTACTACATAAGTTCAGTGCCTCAAAACCAGGTATGCCTCCTGAACCCAGCTTAAATAATTTCTCCTGCATAATCTGTATTGCCCGAGAAATGTTTATTCAATTTCTTAAAGTACATCTGCTTAGTGTAGATTTTATGCGTAATATTGAGTTTATTATTCCTTTTTTCCTTCAGCATTTGGAAGCTGGGTTGTCAGTGAAGGAGAATGAAGGATTTGTTGAAAATAGGTATACGCTTGCTGATATTTTTTCCTCATAAAGTATTGTATTTGTTTTGTCTTCTATAAGCATATATATCAAGGTTTCATTAAAATTAGCATGAGCACATCGTTCTGGCCGTTGTGGAACGTACTGATCCAACCGGTAGGACCGGTAACCTGTGGGTTACCACCAGATTTATAATACCTGGTTTGGCGTACAATTCATATAATGGATCATGTGATGTTGAATGTTCGTTGACTTCTTTTGCTTTAATGCTAGTTAATCTTCCCCTCTCTTCAGCATATGAGCATATGCATGATTCTGCCGAAGTACAATAAAACTAAAGTTATGGATCTGCTATATCCAATTGTAAGAAATTTAAGCCAATATTGGATGCACAATACTTTGGCATGTCCAAATTTTGGTTTCATTATTCTATTCATGAAATTGAGTCTGCAGTCTCATCACCATGCTGCTTTAAATTAAGCTTAATGCCATCGTTCAGATTGGACGCTGCCGTTCTTGATTTAGTCGATGATGAAACTTCTGGTATGCATGCACAAAAAACTCAATATCACTGGATGAAGGTATAACTTTTCCCAGTGACATTGATTTGTAATATGCAATTTCACACTCAGCCAAGGTGTTTATTTTATTACTGCAGAACAAGTTTGTCAAGTTGAATAGTGGGGATCGTGTCACTGCTACAGGAAAGGTAGATCTTGGCATCTTGCACATGTCATGTGTTCAATCATGTTGTAGAAGAGCATTAAGACGCTACTGTTGCTAGACTTGTATGCATTGTGATTGTCACCCACAATGTATTGCATTGCATGATTTGCATTTCAGTAGCTATTCTTTTTCCTTCTGGTGTGATACTGACAAATATATCACATATGTACTTGATCAGTTGCAAATCTCCTGGATGCACAGTGCTGCCAGGCTGTATAAAATTGATCCAGAACTAACTATTGGAAATAGTATTTGCACTTTCAAAATATATGTTTGGATGCCAGGATTTGTTTTGCAATGCTCTATTTGAACTATGTAGAATCAGAATATTATGGTAAAATGTGAAATGAGTTTAACAGCAATGGGGTAATAGTCCCACTGGAATCAATAATCAACACTAACGTCAGTTTATGTTAACTCCCAGCATTATTCTGCTTCGATACAGCGCGCGGGTGCATGTGAACACTGATTGAATCTCTTCTTAATAGATTCTTGTTCTATTAAAGTTGGAACTAAGATTGCAACCAATGGCTCTGTCTAAATATTATTAACAATATGTTAATTGTGAGTATTTTAAATTTTTCATGGGGCATGACACAAATTTCTTTGAGCTTAGTTGCGAATCAAGGGGCTATTCATTTCCTAAAAAGCATACCATCTACTCCAAGACAATATATTGAGGCAGGTTGAATTTAATAGTTAAGTGTTGGATATACTAAGAGCGTGTTTGGATAAGTACCTGGCGAGATGTGCCTGTCCGGAGTGTATGCCTGGGAGCTGCCGAAGACTCGTTTGGTTGGAGGCCAGGACGCTTGTGCCTGGCAGGCTTGGAAGCCAGGCACAGGTGGTGAAAATCAACGCCTGGGGCTCCCAGGCAGCTTGTGCATTGAGATTAGTAGTTAATGAGATTAGAAGCTAGTTAATGAACTGTTTTCATGCTATTTATTTTCAAACTATCTCAAAACGTCATTTTTTAACTTTATATTTTCTCCAGGCCCAGGCTTCCAACCAAACAACTAATCTTCAGGTTTGCCTGGCCAGTAAAAAATCATCTACTTTTCAGGCTACATCCAGGCACCACTTTTTCCCAGGCATGAAACCCAGGTCTCAATCCAAACAAGCCTTAAGTACTACATCTTTTTTCCAGTAGCATTTAATGGTCACTACATTCAGGAAGAGATAATTTTGTTCTCCTTTTATCTATCACTGAGATTTGGTGCTCTTCAGTATACCTAGGTTGTCTCTGTAGAGGTTTCATGCTTAATCTTAACGGGTATTTGGCATTTTTTTTAATAAATGATTTCTGCGATTGAGATGGTTTTGCTCTCTTTCTCATCTACACATGAACCCCATACTTGGAGCTTTCTTTCTAGTTCATGTTAGATACTAAGATAGATCAGTATTTATTACACTGATATCATGTATTATGCCTATGTCATAGAAAATACAATAATTGAATTTGACATGTCTGAAAATCTGTCCAACTTTTCTTAGATTAAAACGGAAAGTGGTGGAAAGTTAAAGGCAACAAAAACAGGGATATATAATAAATGGCAGCAGAAGTCACATAAAGCAATCAATGTTGGTAGAAAAGCAGACTTTGCAGGAGATGGCACATCCACGACAGGTAATGCTTTATTTATCCTCTTTTGTTACATCACATTGCCTTGTTTGTTTTGATGTCAACTTTTGGTAGTTTGTTTTGATGTCAACTTTTGGTTAGTTCATTGTGGTTTTGATCAATTTAGGTAATTTTAAAACCTATAATGTTGATTGTTAACTAATTTTCCTCTTCTGGGTCTATCATGATGCTACAGGCTTTACGTGAGCATCCAGTGAGTTGAATTTCATTTTTTATTTTTTATTTCTAATTTCTTCCACAGTGGCTTCTAAAAACAATACATGATTACATGTCTAATAAGCATGTCTCAGCTCAGCTTTACAGTCTTGTCATGAAAACATATTATATAATTTCTCAAAAAGAAGTTCCTCGAACCTGTCTGAGCATTTGTGCAGTCTGAGTTAAAAATCACTGAAGGGAGACTGATCCTATTTAGCAAGCTGATGGTTCTCACCTGTGTTCTGATTTTTTGGGGGTATTCATGGTTATCTTAGATATGCCAGCCAAGTAGTGACTACTGACTAGTGATGCCCAGGGTTCCATTTCCTGGTGAATACTGGATCAGTATGGCTATTCACTATGATTATTAGGGGCACAGCTTGGGTGTCAGGGTCAGTGCTCCTAAAACAATCCAGGCCCAAATATAATATGGCAGTTTTGCTGGTAATAGGTTTAGCACTTGATTATTTGAAGTAGGATTAATTAGATTCGTATCTCCCTTTACTGACAGTTTCCTTCTTGTTTGCTCTTTACATGGAATACTGGCCAGTAGCTCCGCATAGATCTAATATATACTCACCGGTGCATCCAAATTCCAAAATGATATACACACTTCTCAGCCGCCACTTACCACCAAAGACGTCTCTGTAGTTAGAGCTGAGGCCACCTGTGCAGTGGTCCACTATAGCTTAATTTACCCAGAGTCCATGCATCCTTTTGCATTATATCTGTGTAGATGAAATTTGCTTGCAAATAATTTCTGATTTATCTCCTGTTATCATGAAATGATGGAAACCCGATGGAATGACAGGAGTTGATGAGGGTCCGAGGCTCCGAGCTCAGAAGAGATATGGCTGGGTAAAGCCACCTTTTACGGCACGAATGAATTGACTGCTCTGCTTTATTAGCCATGATCGAGTAGTTAATTTTGATCACGTGGATGGCTGTCACATAATGGTTGGACTTGCATTGTTTTAGGTGCAATGGACCCTGCACCTGAGCTGTTCACTGTTACTTTAGTGCTAGACCTGTCACAAAATGGTTGGACTTGCATTATTTTGAGATATAGTTGAAACTTGAAATTAGTGAGTATCGAAAGTTAAGGAAACCCTGGTGACAAGGCTGGCCAGTATTCACTGGAAAACTGGTTGGCATGCTGGCTGGGACCAGAAACGGCTGAACGGGAAAAGCCTTGGTGACACATGCATTACTAGTTGCTCGTTTCTTGGCTGTTTGTATCCCCTTTTGAATTCTCTTGTTTTATGTCATATTCTCGCTACAATTGTGTTAACATAACTTGTTTCAACTGTTCTATTTAGTACTGTACAACTCTAAAGTTCGATATCATTAAAGCCATATGTAATACTGCCTGACGCCGTGACCTTCTGCAGGTGGCCATCGAAGAGGAAACAAAAGACCCTGCAGCTGGCCGTGGGCGTCGGTCCATACTGAATGCTGATGTGCCATCTGAGATAAGAAATCCCGAACAAATGCAGAAGAGCAGGCTGCAGAAAGCAATTGAAATTGTCCGCATGAAGAACAAATCCGCGAAAGATGGTAAATTTCAGAATAAGTTCCAGAAAAACAGGAGGCCCGACAGATCTGCGAACGATGGTAAATTTCAGAATAAATTCCAGAAAAACAGGAGACCGATTGTCAACGGGAAAGGGAGAGGAAAAAGTTATGGAAACGGAAACAGATTCGGTAAGGGGAAAAGAAAGGGTAAATGATAGGGTACCCGGTGATTCCTAGACCGAGTAGATTTGCTGCAACAACGTAAAACAGCGAAGATGTTTTAAAAGACACAGGAAAGAGCAGCATGATCAAGACCTGACGGCTTTTGAATAGGGCAGCAGGCACAGCAGGTGCTGCTTGCCGTTCCCGGGCACTTGAATCCAGGTTTGTTTTCTTGTATGGTCATTCTATACTAATAGTAGCCAAAATCAGCAAGGTCTTGCAACGAATGTAATCGATCGTATCACTCGTGCAGCCCCGGAGAATGTGTCGTTTCATTCGCTCTATATTAAATTATTCACAGGGTCAATGAGGAAGGAGGTTTGTGCTATTACCCGGTATCTTTTGTCTGCCAATACTTAACAGTGTGAGTGACCTTTTGATGAGTCCATTCCATTGAAAAGATTACCCCTTTTGCTTGTTGAAATGGGCCGGAGTGGGATATTTGCAGCGCATCGCTTGTTTTTGTGTCCCCCCCCCAAAATGATACTGTTCCACGGCGAAATAGTAAAAAAAAAAATCTCCGTGAGCGAAATATCGAAAATGACACCTGTACCGTGCGAAAATGTTGCTGCAGACCGTCTCACTGCAGCTACAGTGACCGTTTCTAGGCCTCTGCGGTAGGTAGGTGGTCTGCAGTGGCACTTTGTGCGGTAGGAGTGCTATTTTTGTCATTCAGGGGGTTAGATTTGCTATTCTATTCCAAAAAGATACCAAATGAGTAAAAAAAAATCCTTTTTTTTTTTTTTGAGAAACAGATTAATTTCATGTACCACGTGTAATGTGACATCCCATTTTGGGACAGTTTGAATGAAGTTCAAACTTGATTTCAAATTCAAAGTCTTCAACTTGTTTTCACTCAAAAAATTCAAATTTCAATCTCCAACTCCCTTTCCCTTGGCCTTCCCTGGCTCAGCCCGGCCCTTTACTCGGCCTGGTGCGTGCCATGCCACCCTTGCTCGCCCAGATCGCCGAGCATGCCTCAACCAGCCTCCCGCCACGCCTTGCAGGTGTTGCTTGCCACGCCTCCACATCCGCCTCGCTTGACCCCCGCCCCCTTGCCACGCGTTTTGGCTCGCTCTCGTTGTGAGCGTCGCACCACCTTTGGCCTTCGCACCACCACTGTGCATGCACATCGTAGCGTCGTGACCTCAACGGCTCCCTCCTTCCCCCATGGCTTTATAAGCTAGGCCACCCTCGCCCTTGCTCCCCTCTTCACCACGGCTTTATAAGCCAAGCCACTGTGGGCCTCGCGGCCGGTACCCCTCGGATCGCCCAAGTCATAGGGTCCCATTTTGGGCATTCCGAGTCGTCCCCCATAGTTCGGCTCGCCGGCGACGAGCGTGGTAAGGAACCGCTTGGAAGCTCCTCTGTTTGGTCGGAACTAGACTAACACTGTAGCTTCATCATTAAAGAAATCTCGGTCATTAGGGCTGAGTAATGATTAGGAGTTGGTTTAATTGTTGCGGTGTTAGATTGACGTGTGGGCCCGAGAGAAATTAATGAAGGGTATTTAAAACTTGGATTTTGGTTGTGAGTCAATGACATGCGGGTCCCATTATTACAGTGCACCGTGTGGATCAAGCTGTAGACCAGCACAGTGTGTTTGGCCCATGGTCCATGCACTGTTCGCGTGGATCAAGCCTATGACAGCAGGGCCCCACCTGTTAGTGAATAGTTTTCTTTAGAAAATTAAAGGAAAAAGAAAAAGAAATATTATGCAGTGGACCCCACCTGTCAGTGAGAGAATTTCTCTCTCATCTGTTTATTTTTGGATTTAATCCAAATTCAAAACCTTGGAGAGCCCGTTCTCGCTTGTTTTAACTCCAAATTTAATGAAATTTGTTTCTAAAATATTCTAAATTCAAGATCTTTCTGTTGACAGTAGTTTGTTCAATTTGAAGTTTATTTGAATTTTCTTTTATATTTATTTGCTTTGCTCGTTTGTTTGTTCGTTTTCGATGCGATCGTCCGAGTAGAGTACGGGGACGCGAAAGAATCCCTGTTCGAGCAAGCGCAAGACTTCCAAGACCCACCTACTTTTGAGCCAAGTGAGTCAACATTTGATCATATTGAACCTACACTTGTGCAGATTTATATTCTTTTAAATTATCAAATTGCATGCTTAATTTCCTATGCAAATGTATGTCAAACTTTAAGGTAGTTACATGACGACTTGATATTTTAGTATTATTGTACCATACCTTGACATCTGAATCATATGATCCTTGTCACCCTAGATAATTATTGATAACTTTACGAGCTATAGGTTGTACTTAAGTGTCATGCTAGTCTTGCTTAAGTATAAGGGCATTAATTGCTCTAATCATCATCTTTTAATCATGAAATTTGTTTTGGGCAATCATTGGATGGAAATGACTGGTATATTTGAGATAACTTAGTTTCATGCTTTTCAAAACCCTAACAACTTACTGTTACCACATTTGGACGGATGGTATGATGGTTGGTGCGGATGTAGCATGAGAAATGGTGGTATGAGGTATGCATCGCCCAGATAATTTTAAGGACTTAATCCTGTGATGACCTCCCAATGTAAAATGGTGCAACCATAAGTCTATATTGGTGTCCACATGGCTAAAGAATTTGTATCCACCAGTGTGAGTTGCACCATTGAAGTGATCCATGAGTCATGTCGCTGGTTTTAAGCCATCGTGCACACGGGTTGTGTCGCTAGTGTAAGCCACCGTGTGGCGCAAGAGGGGTTCTGGGTGTGGTAGACGTAACCACCCTCAGATTAAACCTTAGCAGGTGTAACTTACACTGAGGGATGTATTGTAAAGGCCTTGTGATGGTCACCTTGATTCACATGTCTAAGGAAACGTGTGAAACACAACAAGTTGATTATCTCTTGTGGGTAAAGTGTATAGTCTCTGTAGAGTATAAACTATTTGAACAGTCGTGCCCACGGTCAAGGGCAAGCATGTGAACTTGCTCGAGTTAGTTTCTATTTATAAACCTTTGTGGGTGGGATGAAAACTCGTCGGGTGCAGGTAACACTAATTTTGGATTTTTCTTGGGTGGATGTAACCCAATGTTGTTAATTGGGTGGATGTAACCCTACTAATCAAAATTAAGCATATGGTGGATGGAACCATGTAACAGGTGGATGGAACCTGCACCGTTATAAATATTGCACACCTTTACTCTTTTTAAGAAATTATGGTTTGGTTAAAATGCTAAGTCATAGGAGTTTCTAATTATTGTAATTTCAAACGTTGCTTTTAGCAAATAAAAGAACCCGAGCCATCATTGTTAATGTATAATTATTGCAGTATGTGTATTGGCTCGCGGAGTGTTGGTCGCCGAGCACTGTTGCTTGTGCTCACTCTCGCTCTCCAAACCGCTCAGAACCTGTGGACCAAGGACACTACGCGTATTACGAAGATCCAGAAGTTGATGGCCACGAAGACGGAGGAGCTTAGCTTAGGTTCTAATAGTCTAGGTCTTGCCCTAGTCTAGCTGGCTAAGTTGGTGCTTGCGCGCACCAATAATACCCAAGTCTTTGGATAATATTGGTCGCACATGGGTTACCCTAGTCGCTTGCCTGTGATGAGATATGCCTTCCCCTTTTGCTTCCATTACCGCTTCTGATTTTATGTAATGTATCCTTTTGGCCTGATCGGCTTTATTGTAAACTTGACCTGATGCGGTCTGTGTGAACTCTGATGTTTTGCAATTAATATATGGTACGATTTACGTCCTGTGTGAAATGATTCAGTGATGTATCTGTGAGCACTATCTATTGATCCAGAGAATAGTGCAGTGGATTCACAGAGGATTCTGGATTGGCTAAATCCGAGTCCCACAGAGTTGGTATCGAAGCATACGACTGTAGAAGCCTTATTTAGACTAGTCCTGCTTAAGGACTTGAGTCTTATTTTAAAAAACTAAGAAAAAACTTTGGCCAAAATATAGCGTACTTATTGCTCTTACTTATCACTCTTAGTTCTGTACTTACCTCTACTCTCCTTATGATTCTACTCTGTTGCTGACTCTCCCACTCTTGTTCAAAATTGTAGATGGCTGGATCGTCTTCTGAGGGTCCGTGGGATTTCTTCTCTCACGGTGAGGACGACAGAGAGTTTGTGGGTATTCTTCCCAAGCTCATGCAATATCTTGGTTGTCGCCATCAGCCCATCTTTAGGGGCCGGAAGACCCAAATCCTGGATCGGGAATCTTGGTCGATGGAGGTTTGCCTCTATGCGAGGGAACGGGAATTCGTCTCCCACACATTCAGGACCGAGCATCCCACGAGCCACTGTTCGGACGCCGTCCAGGACACAACGCGTTTTGCCTCGACTCGCCTGTGCCAGATGCATGAGGACGCCTTGCTGTGATCACTGTTCTGCTTTTACCCGTCTCTCCAGGAGGGAGAGTGCCACCCTGAGGTCTTCGACATCAGGGAGGACGACTCGCGGTTGTCACACCAGGTCCAGCTCACTCAGGCCATGTCAGCCACTCTCGTCGATGCCATGGAGGAGATCGGTCAGCTCCGTATGCTCCTCACCTCCAGCTATCACCACCCTGACACCCTTCGCAGCCAGCTCATCCGGTGTGAGACGACCCTCTCTGTTGTGGAGCAGGAGAGGATTGCCGCAATTGCTAAGTTAGAGCGGACCGCAGTGTCTGTCGTGATCTACGCTCTAGCACCGCCTGCACCTGTCGTCATCCCCAAAGAACCCGGCTACCCACTGCACCTCTAGGACCCGCCCAGATCACAACAGCAGAGCGCAGGATGTTCGATCTGCCTTCGTCATCGACATCGGAGACTCTAGCTGAGGATGTAGTCTCTCTTGTTCCCGCTCCTGTTCTCGGTTGCCCAGCTTCAGCTGCAACCGTTTTCGTTCCCGCTCCTCGGGCAACTACACCGCATGTGGTGGTCAACATCCCATGGGGTACTAGTCAGGTTTAGTTTAGGTTAGCTAGTAGTGTTTGCTAGGGTAGTCTTTTGGGTTGCAAGCATTTTTTCTTTTGGGTTACCCAGTCTAGTAGACGTGGTGTGTATCTTGGTATCATGGTTTAGCATGGGCTATATGCTATGTACCGAAAGTCATGTAACACATAACCCTTACTATTAATGTGATGTAGCTATCTTAGGCTTTGTATTGTATTTGATCATTTCTCTTGCTTGGTTAAAGTTCTTCTGTTGTGCCTTAGAGGGCTAATGAACCCTCGTATATATCCTCTAGTCCTAAACCTAAGTTGTTCCATGGAGAGAATTCAAGATTGCCTTCAAGACAAACTTTGTACCTGCTGGCATTATGAGGATGAAGAAGAACGAGTTTCGAGTGTTGAAGCAAGGCAACATGTCTATCAATGAGTACCTTACCAGATTCAACGAGTTTCGGTTGTGACTCGGAAACTTCTTTCCGATCACGAGTCGTCAGTGGTACCTAGCAGGACATAACGATTTCCGAAAACACACAAATTATATTGGACGAACCTTAATGCAATATGATCTATGACCAGGTCCTTATCACTTACGACCAGCTCGTATCTAGTCACTACCAGTCCAAACTTAGTTACGACCAGTTAGTGATTACGTTCGACCAGTCTACGACCACTTTCAAACCTCTTCAAGACGTCCTATTGGACCTCCTATAGGTTTCTCTAGGACCACTCCCGGCAGAGGAGGTCCTAGAAAGCGGTTATCCACATGTGGTTAATGATAACTACATGTGGAGAAAGGATATTAGCCATACTAACTGGTCGAACTGAGCCGGTAATAAAATCCATTTCGATCTCTTCCCATTTCCGCAGGCCGAGGAAGAGGCCGTGGCCGTGGACCGAATCTACCTCCCCCACCGCCAGTGCATCCAATCATGGCCCAAGTCATGTTTCATCAAACCCGGATCTTTCAAGCAATGCTCGCTAGTCAACAAGTCGGAGCAGCCAATCGCAACTCCAAGCTGGCAGATTTCCCAAGGACTAGACCTTTGACCTTCTCGTTTGCTAATGAACCGCTAGAAGCAGAAGATTGGCTTCGGGACACAGAGAAAAACTCCGACTTGCACGATGTGCAGAGGACGATAAAGTGGATTTCGCTACCCATCAGTTCAAGGGATCCGCAGCCGCTTGGTGGGAAAACTACCTAGCCGCTCGTAGAGGAGAAAGTCCGATAGCTGATGAAGAGTCCGAAGGAGAAGAAGCACCAGAAGCTGAGGAACAGTAGGAGTAAGCAGCAGAGGAGAATGTTGAAGAACAAGTAGAAGGAGAAGCTAAACCAACAAGGCATGCGGTTCCATGGAGTGAATTCAAGACTGTCTTCAGGACAAACTTTGTACCTGCTGGCATTATGAGGATGAAGAAGAACGAGTTTCGAGTGTTGAAGCAAGGCAACATGTCTATCAACGAGTACCTTACCAGATTCAACGAGTTTCGGTTGTGACTCGGAAACTCCTTTCCGATCACGAGTCGTCAGTGGTACCTAGCAGGACATAACGATTCCCGAAAACACACAAATTATATTGGACGAACCTTAATGCAATATGATCTATGACTAGGTCCTTATCACTTACGACCAACTCGTATCTAGTCACTACTAGTCCAAACTTAGTTATGATCAGTTTGTAACTCTTTACGACCAGTTAGTGATTACGTTCGACCAGTCTACGACCACTTTCAAACCTCTTCAAGACGTCATATTGGACCTCTTCGATAGGTTTCTCCAGGACCACTCCTGTCAGAGGAGGTCCTAGAAAGCGGTTATCCACATGTGGTTAATGATAACTACATGTGGATTCCGGAGTGGAAATGGGAAGAGATCGGAATGGATTTCATTACCGGTTTATCCAAGACTCAATCGGGTTACGATTCGATTTGGGTAATAGTTGATCGTTTGACTAAAGTTGCCCATTTCTTGCCAGTCAAAACCACTTGCTCAGGAGATCGCCTTGTAGAGTTATACATGTCGAGAATTGTCAGTTTGTATGGTGTGCCTAAGAAGATAGTGTCAGATCGAGGATCTCAGTTCACCTCTCGTTTTTGGCAAAGTTTGCATGAAACCTTAGGGACTCATCTGGATTTCAGTACTGCTTATCATCCTTAGAGGGATGGACAGACTGAAAGAGTCAATCAAATATTGGAGGATATGTTGAGAGCCTGTGCTCTAGCTAATGCTACCAGGTGGGGCAAGAGTTTGCCGTATGCAGAATTTTTGTGCAACAATAATTATCAAGTAAGTCTGCAGATGTCACTGTTTGAAGCTTTGTATGGTCGTGCAAGCAGAACCCCTTTGAATTGGTCAGAAATAGTTGAACGTTTGGTTTTTGGGCCAGACATTATTCAAGAAGCAGAAGAACAAGTATCTATGATCATAGAAAAATTGAAGATAGCTCAGTCGAGGCACAAGAGTTATGCAGATAACCGTCGTCATGATATCAGCTTTGAACTAGAAGATTATGTTTATCTTCATGTTACTCCACTGAGAGGTGTAAAAAGGTTTCATGCCAAGGGAAAGCTTGCCCCTAGGTATGTTGGTCCGTTTAAGATTTTGGATCCCCGTGGAGAAGTAGCTTATCAGTTGGAGCTGCCGCAGTCGTTAGCAGGAGTACATGATATCTTTCGTGTCTCTCAGTTGAAAAAGTGTCTTCGTGTGCTAGAAGAACAAGCCCCATTGGGATAAATTGAGTTGAAAGAAGATCTCACTCACAAGGAGCAGCCAGTCAAGATTTTGGATGTGGCAGAGTTACCAGAAGCAAGACCGTTCATTTTTGCAAGGTTCAGTGGAACAACCACTCAGAAGGAGAAGCAACGTGGGAGCGTGAAGAAAAGCTGAAAGCCGAGTTTTCTAGCATTTTCTCTAGCTAGCTTGAATCACGGGGTCGAGATTCCTTTAAGGGGGAGGTTTGTAAAATCCCAATTTTCTGAGCTTTAAAAATTCTTTTGATTAGTTAGTAGTTGAAAATTTGATTTTTTTAAATAATCTATTTTTTATTCAAATTACAAAAATATTCCTACGATATTTTTTTTACGGAAATATCGTATGTCGCCCAATGGTTGGGCGATTGAAGTGAATCGCCAACAGCTTAAGCGATCGGTTCTGTCGCCAACCAAATCTGGGCGATTGAAATTGAATCACAAGAATGTTGGGCGATCGAAACCAGTCGCCCAAACCCTTGGGCATTTCTGCTGCAGTCGCCTAACAGCCGGGCGACAAGTCCAGTCACCCAACCCTAAGGCGATAATTTGAACACTCTAAAGACATCCGATCTAACTAAGGTCAGGACCTATAGTCAGTATGGCTCTGATACCATCTCTGTCGGGACCCAAAAAATGCAATTCTGGACTCTTTGTGTATAATGCACTACTCTAGGATCACGCTAGTACACACAGTGTCAACATAGATGAATATCGATTCACACAAAGACGAAATAATAGCATAAACGAGTAATTTGAATAACAAAGAACCATTTTGACCTTATGGTCGAGTTTACATGTATTAAGCCTCGTAGGGCTGGCAATAAGGAAATAAATAGCAGTTGAACAAAACAAACTTCAGCGGAATCCCACCAATTCGCCACATGCAACCGACTGGGATCAAGACCTAACGATCAGCACCTTCGTAGAACTCATCCTCAAAAGCTGGCGAAGACTCTTTCATTTATATTGATTGATTATAGCAATCATGAGTACACAAACGTACTTGCAAGTCATACTACAGAATGCAATGTATATATGATGGCTTATTCTAAAGGAATGGCTTCTGTGGTTCTTTTGTAGAAATGCAACATTTGCAATTGAATACAAATAGTAGATTGAAACGTGATTCAAAACAAATAGATAATATTAATTTAACAGTTGTTTTCACAAAGAACACAGTCTAATCAAGTTATTCACACAATCATATAACTTAGATCACACAGCTCCCTTCCCAAGTGTTTTATGAAAATCTAACCCTCGTGTGAAATCCCCGAGCATGTCCATGACTGTAACGTCCCGTTTCCTTTAAGTTCTTGCCAAGTTTTCAAAATAAAAGTAACCATTTGGCTTTATTGAGAATCTAAAGCTTAACCTGATATTTTGAAAATTTGGAGAGTTCAACTGGAATTAATCAAACCTTAACTAAACTCTTTGTTGGTGTTCCTTGCCGGTTGTGGCTCTCTGTTGTGTCTTTGCTGCCCTTGGGCTGTTGGTTCTCCGAAGCCTCTCTGTGTGCCCCTGGTTTGTCTCTCCTCTTCTAACTTCCTTTGTCGGTTTGAATCTCTTTGAGATCCTGTGAGGACCCCGGTTTATTAGGCTTGTAATACTTAATCATCCCTTGACCCTAGCATCACAAACATAATAACACGTGTCTTCGAGATATGTATACTTCCTTAAATGCAAGATACACACCTCTTTACAAAATCATGCATCAAGTTCATACAAGACATAGAACCAAGCACGAACTAGAATAAACGACATACATAATATAGAGAGAGTTATTACAAAAGGAGAGGCCAACAGGCCAAACAACAAATACAAAACTAAAATAAACAGCGGAAGCAAAAGTACCATAAGATGGCCATAAACAAAAGCCAATTAGTGTGCCTTTACCCACAAGGCAACCAACCGGACCACCAAGCTAGTCGTCAAACCCGAAGCACATCTCACAAGGTTTTAATTAAATGGTTGAGTCTAGTTCTTACGGGGCGTTTCCGAGCGCGTCCATAACCTAGGACGAGGCTATTCGAATAGTTTTAACCTTGCAGGGGTGTACCAATGTACCCACACGTCAGACCGCCTTTTAGCCACATGATTTAGCACACTTCCTTTGGTGTCTTGCAAGCACGCTAAGTCCTACGAGACATTTCCAATGGGCGATGCTAATTAAGAGCCGCCTCCCACGGGATAAGGATACATTAGACAGCCCTAACCGAGTGCATTAATGCTCCCTCCCAACACCACACACACATTTTATTAAAACATACCCAAACCGACTCATAATTAACACCTTCCAAAGTACTTAGTCAAGAGGGTCCCATATCCTCGTGTGGTTGGCACATAAAATTGCTCGAATCAGTGGCGCAAGTAACTCGGTCCTTAATGACTCAGGCATACTACCACATTCCAAAACCACACCATCCATCCAATATGCCCAAGTCAAAAACAATTTTGTTTTCATTTTTGTTTATTTACAAAGTAACCGAGCACAAGGAGAGTATAACGGAATAATAATTTTTGTGTGATCAAGGCCATTGACATAAGCCGACAACCGCCTATTTCTACCGTTATCTAAGCATTGCTAAGCGTGACACCGGAAAGATAAAAAAAAGAGCATAATAAAATCACGGCTCTAATTCACCAAATATATTATTACCCTATGGTTTGTGGCGGGGATAACAATTTAGGGCAACTATGCAATAGGAATAGCTACCTCTAAACGATAAAATACTTTGACACAAAAGCATGCATACATACAAGTTAAACAAAGTAATAGACTTTAAAGTAATGGGATATTAATGGAAATGATCAAACTGCTTGCCTTCTTGGAGTTAATCGACCTTCCGCAGAGAACACTCTCAAAATCAACGCACTTGCTCGGCACCTAACGAAAAAGCGAAAAAGAACCGATAAGAACGAGGAAAACTAAAAACAAAGACAAACAAACTAACTCCAAATGCTCTGAAATTTTTACAGCAGAAAGAGGCTGATTTAAAGAGAATTTAGCAACAAGAACCAATTGATTTGGATTCTTAATGCAAAAGATATGAGCAAAACAAATCTGCTCAGCCCTAAAAATACAAACTGCCATTATTCACTAATTTAATTATTTGGCAACATTTTCTGAAAAAGTGGCGTAGCTGAGATTTTTACAGTAAAACAAGCACCTCATGAGATGAATAATACAATTGAGTTCACCTCATTTGGAGCTATGATGCATGTTTTATGATTTTTCAAAGATATGATAAAGAGCACAACTAAAATGCTCTCACCAAGCTTTTGAAAGCAGTGACATGCCTAAATCCTATTCTAACATTTAGTGCATTCATAGAGAAGCCAACAAAGTTGGAGTCACTCAAAAATAAGCTCTGAGAGAATTACGTATGCATTTTATAAGTTAATTTGAATTTTTAACGCAACATTTAAAGTTAGTTTTAAAACCTATTTACAAAACCATTTTCTCGGAGCTGAATCGGGCTCATAACCATTTTTAGATTAGAGCTCTGGTCCAAACCAGAGCTAACCCAGCTTTGAAACACTACATTTGGATTTAGAATGAAAAAGATATGCATTTTTGAAGTTATTACCTTTTTCGGTTTACAAATAAGTGCTCACCGGAATTTCTAAAACCCAAAAGCAGAGGGAGGACGTGAGCCGCTTGATCTAAATCAAGCGGTCCAAGACCTCCAGAGAAAACGCAAGCGCTGCATGAGTCCAGAGAACATGGGCCATTGATCTTGGATCCAACGGTCCATGTCCTCTCCTACCACAGCCAGGCGTAGGCGGAGGGAGGTCGTGGCCGTTGATCTTGCATCAACGAACCACAACACACGAGGGAGGTCTGGCGGTGAGATCTACACCGAGGACCTCAACGGCTAAGATCAACGCGGGAGGTCATAACGGTGAGATGACCTCGAGGAGGTCCTAAGGGTTGCGATCTACAAGAGAGGTCCCGGCAGTTAAGATCTCACACGAGGAGGTCTTAGACGGTCGAGATCTCACAAGAGGATGTCTTAGACGGTCCAGATTACTCAAGGAGGTCTGGGATATCAAGACAACAACGAAGAGGTCTGGGCGGTTCAGATCCATTTGGGGTGGTCTGAGCGGCCAAGATCTAACGAAGGGAGGTCTGAGGTGGTCCTTACAAAAGATCGGGGTGGTCTTTGCAAAGAGGACCACGAGGGAGGTCTTTGCCAAAAGTCCACGGGTGATCCTTGACAAAGAGGTCCCAGAGATGCACGCTGCGGGAGACCGTAGCGCTGCCTTAATTGCGCAACAAGGACGAAAACAAGGCATTAAAGGTCAATTCAAGGTTTACCAATGATAAGCAATGATGATCGCATTTAAGGGGAGATCTTTGTCCTAACGACAATGTGCAGTGCCATTGTCGTCCGACAAAACCCCGAGAGGCTCCCAAGGCTTGTCGCCGGCGATGAGGACCTCGCCAGGCGCCATCCAGGACACCAACGTGTGCGCAATAGTGTTCTTGCACGCCAGACCATTCGGCGGGGGTGGTCTGAATCTAACGAGTCAAGATTGGCGGCATAAAAACACGGCCAAAACACAAACAATGATAATGAGCTCCGCGGTACATTCAAGCGTGTGCCCAAGAAAAGCTCCGCAACAACATACATTGGTGCCGCATCTCTGGGACTACCAGAGGGTTACCGGAGGTCCAGAGGTCTTTGGAGGTCGAGGACGTGGAGGGGCCGGAGTTGGGGAAGAAGGGTTGCTCCACGGCCAACTCCAAGCCCCAAGCTCCAAGCTCCAAGTCGCCTCTCTTGAAAATGTCAACCCAAATGAGGTTAGGGTTAACTCCGGGAGGTGCAGGGAGCACAAAGTGAACAAGAGGTTGAAGAGGAGCCACCGGAACACTTGTGCCACCGAGGGCTCCAAGCTTCAACAATGGCGGCAAAAAGGGAGGTCGGTGGAGGATGCTCACCAAGCACAAGCAAGGCCAAGCTCAATGGTGTGTAAAAAGAAGCCAAGAACAGCAGTGGGGGGTTTTATAGCTAGGGCCAAAAAGATGTCCTGGACCACGGGTTAAGCTCATGGTGAGCTTAGCCCAAGGGAGGTCCACGGAAGGTCCATGGAGTTGGACAAGATGGATGGGACAGAGTAGGTCAGGACAGGGCATGGGCTAGGGGCGGAAAAGCACTGACATGCATTTAATGCCCCCAGGCACAGAGCCGTTGGGATGTGACAAGTCCTGACCTCCTCACTGCCATGGAGCACGCGCGCGCCAGAGCAAGGAGATAAACAGGGCAGGGCCTACACCGTTGGATGGGAAGCGCTAGGAAGGTCGCAGCCCTCGATATGATTTTGAAGCAGTAGCTTTAAAAGATCGGGAGGAGGTCCTAGCCATGCGATCTCCATCGCACTACCGCGAATGATCGAGGAGGTCATCTTGTGATAAGGGGTTAGGAGGTCCTAGCCTTTGGATCTACATCCAAGGGCTCGGACACGATGGGAGGACTTATCCACGGTGGCCTTCGACACACAACATGTGGGAGGTCTGGCCATAGGATCTTAATCCTGGCCTTGAGATCAAGTGAGGAGGTCATGGCCAGCGCTGCAGAGAAGGAGGTTATGGCGGTTAGATTAAAATCTAACGACTACGAGATGATAAGGGAGGTCGTGGCGGTTGGATTTTAATCCAGCGAACACGACTTTGAGTCTGGGAGGTCTTGGCCCTTGGGCAAGACCTTTGGACGAGGATGGGGAGGTCGGTAGTGAGATTTTCATCCGACGGCGATGAGGAGATGGGGAGGTCGTGAGCCTTGGATTTTAATCCAACGGCGCACAACAATAAAGCGGGAGGTCTTGGTCATGCGATGGTTTGCGGCGGAGAGGTCGTGGCCTTTGGATCTGAATCCAACGCTACGACCTCGGCAAATGGAAGAGGAGGTGCGAGTGGTTTAATAGCAAGTGGAGGTCATGGCCATGGATCTTTGATCCAACGGCTATGACCTCGATGAAATGAGGAGGTTCTCGTAGTGTTGACATGGCGGAGGTGCAGTGCACAAGACAAGCAGAGGAGGTCCACAAGGTCAAAAGGACCTCGAAGGGTGGAGGACACAGGCGCAAGATATCGAAGGAGGTCATGGCCTTGGATGTGATCCAACGGCTATGACCTCAACAAGGCGGGAGGACCTCACGTGGATCTGCTTGAGGAGGAGGTCGTGGCGGTTGGATGTTGATCCAACGGTTGCGACCTCAAGTAGGCGGAGGGAGGTTCGATGGGGTTGGGCCGGACCCGACTTTACCAAAGCGGTTGAGCCCAAGGAACAATGGGTTTTATGAATTCAAATTTAACGGTGAGATGTTGCGTAATTGTTTGGGCTAGCAAAACATCTCCAAAATTTATGAAATTTTAAGCGAGCTTCTTGACACGAGGATTAACCTTACATAAAATTTCCAGAGGTTATTATGCAATGCATTTTTCTCGGAAATTCATGAAAGCCGATCAAGAGATTTGTTTTACCTCCAAAATTATCAACCAAGTTTTAAAACTCATGATATTTTTCAGAGGGTCCCACATCATTTATAGGACCAAGGAAAAATATTTCCAAGGGTTTGGCATAAGATTTTGAGACAAGTTGAATAAGGGTTGGACTTTAGTCCACAGGAGGTTTAGGTTTTTTTTTTTTTGAACTCCACAACTTTTGATAAGAATTTTAGAGGAGTTCAAGAGTTTCAAGATGTGAGAAAAAGTTTTAATTTCTACACATTTAGTTACATTTGAAACAAACACCTGTTTAGGTATTTGGGATGTTCTGAGATCCGATCTCTCTCTATCTCCCTCATTGTTCAACCTCTCCTTGCTTGGGTTTTCTGTTCAGACCCGGCTGGGTTTGTGTTTCAAAACCTCTTTGGTCTCTCCAAGCCACGCGTGGCTTTGCTCCTTTTGGACCTCCCCGTGGACCTCTCCACGCTCTCTTGGAACCCCCGAGTTCTCTTGGGCGCTTCAGAGTTCCTCTGGACCTCCCAGTGCCCCTTTGGGACCTTCCTAGACCTCCTCGTGGCTATTTGGACCTCCCTTGTGTTCAAATAAACCTCCCTTTGTCCCTACGGGCTTTTCTTTGTCCTACGGACCTCCTCAGCGTCCTTTAAGACCTCCCCTTGTTGAGATCTGGCCGTTAGGACCTCCTCTCTGGAGATCCTAGCCACACAGACCTCCCCTTGTTGAGATCTGGCCGTTAGGACCTCCTCTCTGGAGATCCTAGCCGCACAGACCTCCCCTTGTTGAGATCTGGCCGTTAGGACCTCCTCTCTGGAGATCCTAGCAGCACAGACCTCCCCTTGTTGAGATCTGGCCGTTAGGACCTCCTCCTCGGAGATCTTAGCCGTCCAGGTCCTCCCTTCGTTGGATCCTAAGGTCCAGACCTCCTTAGCGCTTGAACCCATCTTTGACTCTTGTGGCTGTATCACTTGAGGCTTTGCCTCCCTCACCTAGGACCGTCCGATGCTGTTCGGATGGCCCAATCCTAAGGGCACGTTAGCTTGGTCCGAACGTCCCCTTTCCCTCTTAGCCGTCCGATTTAAATCAGACGGCCTAGGCTCGTTGGTCTGTTCGCTTGGTCCGAACGACCCCTTTGTTTTGCGCCATTTGATCTGGATCTGACGGTTCAACCGTGAGGTAACGTTTGGATGGTCCGAACGTTCCTTTCCTTTCTGGACCGCCCGATTCCAATCAAACGGCTCTGCTTTGCTGCGCGTTTTCCTTTGTTCCCAGGACCTCTCCCTGGTTGTTTTGCAAAGACCACCTCCTCGATTCTTGCTGGTCTTTTGTAAAAACCACCCTCCTAACCTTGAATATCCTTGTTAGTCAGGACCTCCCCTGCACCCTTTGATCTGGACCGTTGAGGTCCTCCCTTGAGATCTTGGCCGTTAGATCTCCTTTGGAGATCTACTCGTCGGACCTCCCTACACCTTTGATCTCGACCGTTGAGGTCCTCGCTGAGATCTTGGACCGTTAGATCCCTTTTAGAGATCTACTCGTCAGGACCTCCCTGCACTTTGATCTCGGACCGTTGAGGTCCTCCCTTGAGATCTTGGACCGCTAGATCTCCCTTTGAGATCTACTCGTCAGACCTCCCTGCACCCTTTGATCTCGACCGTTGAGGTCCTCCCATTTGAGATCTTGACCCTTAGACCCCTTGTGCGGATCGAGTGTCGAGACCTCCTCGTTGTAGCCTTGAGGACCTCTGTCCAGACCTCCCTCCAGACCGCCTGTGGACTTTTATGGGGCGACCCTTGCGGTGGGGCCACCTCTTTGACCAATGGTGCACCCTTTTGACTGGCCCCACCTGCCAGTCTCTCTCTACTTTGCTATTATTGCTCTTGCCTCAGAACTCTGTGCGCATTTAATAGGTGTCGGGTCACATTAAATGCAGTCACATCTGAGGTACTTTATTTCAATTCTTTTAGGGGCAAGCCTTGCCCAAGCAGTCCCGATTGCCAACACGTCACTGGGCTTCCTTGTGGTGCACACTACCAACTCCGGCTATATATAGCCTGGGTGGGCAAACTCTTGTAACCTTTTGTTCATTTGCCCACCTTGCTCCTGCCTTGTTCGCTCCTGTCTTGTGCTTGGAGCTTTTCCTGGAGTAAGCCGCAGGAGTTGGCGTCCTTTCTGGAAGACCTCCTCGCGGACTTTGCTGGTCTTTTGCTTAAAGGCCACCCTCTCCTGCCTTGGACCTCCCTTCTTGTTCGGGGCCGCCTGTTTTTCTGGTTTTGGTTAAGTTTTGTTTTAGTTCTTTTAGTTTTCTTTTGAAGTTCTTTGGCCTAGTGTGTTTTTGCTTATTTGGTTTTCTTGTGAACGTGTAGATCACGAGTTTGAGGAGATCTTAGACCTAGCTCTCTCTACTGAAGGCTCTCCACTGCTTGACCAAGGCAAGCCACAGACCTCCTTTTGATTATTTTGAACCTAGTTTTGCAAATGTATTTCGGTTTACTTTATCATGCATGGCTATGTTTATAAGAAATGGTTTGAAATTTGTAGTTACTTGCCTACTTGTCGTTATGCCTCCTTCATCTTGTCCTATCATGTTGTCATGTTCACCTTGTGAGCCTTAGGGAGGATATTTAGTTGGTGTTCTTTGTTATTTGCAACATGGGGGCCGTAGGTCTTTATAGCTTTGCTTAGAAAACGTGGTTGGACGTATTATGCTTCATCTCTAATAATCTTGACTAATGACTTATGAAATGTGTGGTTGGTGCCCTTTGTTGCTGACTATGGCGGGATGCCTAAGTCATGTTGACTATGGTGTGAGACCACTTGGTTAAAAGCTGTTGTGCCAAGACTGGGTGGTCTTTTGGCATAGGGTAATACAAATTGTTTTGTTGAGACAAGAAGGCGGGGAGTGAGTAGTGGGTCTTTGTGCACACTTGGTTGTGGAAGTCTTGTCTTAGCACAATTAAGGACTTAACTTTGTGTCTATTGATGCAGGCCAAACAAAGGCAACCACAAGATCATTTATGGGAATGGTGCAGGGTGAATAATTAGCAATGGGATGGCTTGGGGCTATTGTGGTTGGCGTGTGATTCACATGGGCGCAGAGGGCACCCATGAACCCTACGGACTTCTAGACCAAAGGGGATTATGAAACCTTAGCGGGCACTCCGAGTCGATTCAAAGCTTTGTAAAAAGGCCTTGCTGCGCTCTCTAGATCTGCCCTTTCGCCTTAGGAAGTGAGCAAGGGTGGCCGGAACCCGTCCCCGCTAGAGAGATCGTGGATTGTGGGTAAAGTTGTACACCTCTGCAGAGTGTAAGATCTATTCGAATAGCCAAGTCCTTGGTCATGGATATGCTCAGTGAAAATGGTGCAAGGGGTAGTTGTTCCAAAAGTTTGTGCCACTGGACACTTCAGCGAGATGCCTTGGCTTTGCCTCGAAGAGACCTTGGCCGGCTCCAGAGGGGTCAAGGTTGGCTCGGGTAGTGGTCCAGGGGTTGGGTCGGACCTCTAGAGTGGGTGCTCTGGAGTGGGTTTTGGGTGAGGACCTAGTCACGGGTGTGACCAGACCTCCCTTCTTTTGTTGTGGCTGTGAGTTGGTGCTCACTCCACCTTTTTAAACTTCAAATGTATTATGTACTATTGTTTTACCTTGCTGCTTTTCAATCTACTTATATGTTATTATTTGTCCAAATCTGGCTTTGCGCAAACTAATCATACAGTTCTCAATTGGTAAGCCCTTGCATGAATATTATTGCATAATTGCTCCCTGTGATTTGCTGAGTACATTCAAAGTACTCATGGCTTGAGCCATGTGTCAAAGCAGATTTTGAAGATGATCAAGTGCAGGGCAGTGCAGACCTCTTTGAGGAGGAGTTCTTCGACGATTAAGCTGCCTAGGACGTCCTCCACCCGACAGCCTGTGGTGCTTGTTGGATGGTTGTGCTCGCTTTTGGTGTTGGAGCCTTAGAGCTCCGTGTTGCCGGTTGTAAGTCCTCGCTGGTTTTGTAAGCCCTCAGTGGCAGACCTCTTGTTAACAAGCTTGACCATAAGGTCCTGTTATATTAAGTTTAATTTGTCTGCTTCATCTTTGTTTGACCACGTGGTTGTGATATTAGCTTGTGTTCTTGTGTGAGCTAGCTCTGTTGTCCTGGGACTAGCTCAGATGCACAGGGGCATGACCTCCAGGAGGTCCTACGGGACTTAACCTGGGAGGCCCTGTCGGACCTCTCCTGTGATGTACCTGGAGGTGCTACCGAGGGGTTGCAGGCTAAGACCTCCAGGAGGTCCTGAGGACCTCCTGGGAGGTCCTGGCAGATCTCCTCGGGATTGCACCGTGCGGTGCTACCACTCCTTTCCGTGGTGGCTCCGCAGCGCAAAAAAAAAATGGTCCTCTCGGACCTCCTGCGGTGCATTACAGGGTGGGAGGTCACAATGACCGCGGACGCGGCTATTCGAATAGATTTGTTTAACACTCTGCAGAGTTTGTACACTTTACCCACACGATATAACTAGTGTTACAAGCACTAATCATAATAAAATCTTTCAGAAACTTCATCTCAAACATTGACACTCAGATGTGCTTTACCGTCGATGCCAACCCACTAAGAAAGTTAGCCCAACACACACCGTTGGATAGGGATGCGGCAAACCGTCCCGTGATGTGATCTACCTGGTAGTACACACCTCCACTCATCACTGAGGACCTAACCTACAACCTGATTAGTCAATTCGAGACTCTGTAACCTACTAAGTTAGGCCCGTCCCATCAGGCATGTGGTTGTACGGAGGACCTAGTTCAATGGCGCACAAACTTAAGTCCTTAACTGACCAAGGCAAGACTTCCAAATTCTAACTATGCCACATAGATTATCATTCCTATTAACATAGTTCCACTATATCACTTAGTATCCACCACTTGCCTTAGTCTAAATTCTTTCCCACCCTGTAGGTTTAGTGCAATGCATGCTATCACAAAGTAATAACACACAATACACAATTTTATCACAAAGTTCTATAATCACTTAGTCATATTCATATTTGCAAATCACATGAAATGATGACTCGTGGCATGGCTAGGCAATCTACTCGTATCTAACCAACCCACATTGGTGCTACGATATTACCAACTAAATAATGAACCAATTTAGGGTGATAAAAGATTATGACATAACAATAGACAAGGTGGATATAACAAATTGGATAATAACTAAACCCAAAAGCATTTAAATAAATACTTAAAATAAATGCAATAATTTGAATCAAGGTAATTTTAAAAATTAAGTTAAATATGATCAAAACTATAACTTGCCTTGGAATAGATCTAGGCATTGGTCTTGATCTCGAGGCACTCCATTTTCTTCACAATTCCTCGAAATATCAACGTCTACTCGCAAACGAAGTAAATGAACAAAACAAATAAGTAACAGAGATAAAACAAACTCCAAAAACTAAATAAAAATCTAAGATAAATAGATCTCGAATTTAGATGAATTTATAAATTTGAATGAGATCAATCGGAGTTCAGATGAAGAAGATATGACTCTCGGAAGATCAAAACAAAGGAAAATACTCAAAAAGGGATTTCGAGTACTATTTATCGAGCACTGTACATCGAACGTTGTTCAACGTTTTCGACCACACATGCTCGGAAGGAAATTCAACCACTTGGTTGGAAGATTTTGGGTGCACGTGGTCGTAGAAGGCTATGACTACTTGGTCGTAAAAGGCTTACGACTACTGGTCGTAGGAAAATTACGACTACTGGTCATAAGAGATCACGACTACTAGTCGTAGAAGATTTACGACTACTGATCGTAAGAGATCACGACCATGCGATAGGCTCGGGACCCCACGATCGACGGTGAACGGCGGGGCTTCACCGGCGACGAGTGGTACCAACGAGTAGCTGATGCTATTGCGAATCCAATGAGGTGCTCACTGGGTGGTCGAAGACGACGGTGGTGGTCGGTGGCGAGGTTCAAGCGAAGAAGAAGGTTCGGCTGTTGTCAAAAGCAAACACTAGTGGCGTCTCGTGGTCGTGAAGGGTTGCTGGAGGTAGCTCTCGTGACAGCGGTGATGCTGGTGCAGATCATAGTGGCAGGGCTTCAACGGCGGTGGCGGAATCAAATAAATTGAGCTTTGAGGAGAAACCCTAGTTTAAATCGCAGTGTCGCTAAGGCTCCGGAGTAGATATGGGTGGGGGCTTTGGGATGCGGAGGCGATGGCGATCCTATGGGGCTATTTATAGGGGTTGAGGCGTGCCGGGATAAGGAATCCCCAAATCGAGTCCGAGATGAACACGAAGTTGAATTCGGAATTTTAGGAGATAGGATACGATTTCAACCGAAACGGAGGCGGAAAGGAAGGAGATAAGATTTGGCATTAAAACTCGAGAGATTTTAGTTAGAGAAGTCCCGTTGTTGGACGGAGCTTCTAGAAGGCGGCAATGGCGGACACGAAAAGGATGACAACACGGTGGAGACGAAGGCTTGGGGCCCACCTGGCATAGGGAGAAGGAGCGCGGGCAAGGCGGGCTGCGCGGACTGGCTCGGACGCGCGATTGGGCCACTTTGCGGGCCACACGTAGGAATAGGAGACTGGGCCAGAAGAGATTCGGTCCACAAGGATTTTTGATATTTTAATTAAGTTTTCTATTTTATAAATAGCAAAAAAAATCCAAATGGCAATTAGAAAATAGCAAATGAACTCGGAAAAATTCTATAAAAATCTAGAAATTATATCCGAGCACATAGAATCCAAATAAAATAGTTTTGACAATTGTTGATGTTGATATTAATCATATTAAATTATTTTGATATTCAAAGTCGATGTTAAGCTTTAATTAAAACTCAAATAAACTCAAGGGTGAATTTTCAACTACTAACTAATCAAAAAAAAAATTAAAACGCGGAAAATTGGGATGTTACAGGGTCGAGGCGACCTTGACGAACATGGCGGTGCTAGCTGTAGCTCACTGGTGCGGCCAAGGTGGCTCGGTGAACATGGCGGCTGGAACAGGGGTGCTGAGGTTCTTTCTACTCTACTACTCGATGGAGGGGGGGGGGGAGGTTGAGGGAAATGGAGATGAGGAGGAGGAGAACTCAGTGCGATGCTGGGGCACGTCTTAAGAGAACTAAGTGCGATGCTCAGGCGCGGCTTAAGTAGAGGGGAGAGCTTGCAATTTCTCGGCTGATCTCAGCGACGGGACAAGTAGGTGGCGTGAGATGTTGATGTGCACGACGACATAGCGGCAATGCATGGGGTGGGTTTGGACGGGCGACGCGACGAATGGGAGAGCAGCTTTGCGTGTGGTGTTGGGGGCAAGGACGACTTGACGTGAGTAGTGGAATGGCTACAACGGCTTGAGCGTCTTGGTAGCAAGTGTGGCGACACGTGGGGAGTCACGAAAGTGAAATCATGGGAGGAATAAAGGAGATACGAGTGGTTGGGTTGCAGCTTGGGCCAGGAGGAAGAAAAGGAGAAGGCAGACTGGCTCAGTAGGGAAAAAGGAAAGAAAAGGAAAGGAACGAGAGAAAAGAGTAGGATGGGCTTGACGTGAGTAGTGGAATGGCTACAACGGCTTGAGCGTGCAGGCGCCGCGGTGGCGACACGTGGGGAGTCAGCGAGCGTGGGCTGCGGGAGGAATAAAGGAGATACGAGTGGTTGGGTTGCAGCTTGGGCCAGGAGGAAGAAAAGGAGAAGGCAGACTGGCTCAGTAGGGAAAAAGGAAAGAAAAGGAAAGGAACGAGAGAAAAGAGTAGGATGGGCCAGGTTTGGTTTAGGCTAACTTTGGGGTTTTTGTTTAAAATTTGATTTTACAATTTCTTGATTCAGATTTTAATTGAGATTTTATTCAATGATTTTGATTCAGACTCCTACTTGGTTTATTGACATTTCAAGTTTTATTAAATATGTATTCCTTTCATTTCCTTCTTAGAATCCAAGGACTCCAAATTGTTCAAGTATCAGCAAGGTGCACAAAAAGTTTAAAATTTTCGTATTTTTATGCAACTTAAGCATTATTCGAATGGTTGAAAAGTTGCACTACCAAGAATAGAAAGGTAGCTCCTCTCCACTTCACTAAGGAAAATAAAAGGCAGCAGCAAGATAGGGTAGAAAAGGAGGAGAAAAATAAAAGGCTGCAGCAAGATAGGGTAGAAAAGGAGAAATTTTTTTATCAGTAGAATCAGATTTGTTGAGTGCATCACTAGCTGCTGCTGCTGCAATCTGGAAAGAACAAGTGGCAGGCTAATAACATGACATTTGGTACCTTGGTTCCAAGCCCGAGGTGATGTATTCACGAGTCTTGAGTAGTACTACTATTCCTCATGTCATCCAAAGCATGGCACAGAAAGGTAAAGATGATACAGACAAGTAAAGGGCATCATCTTACTGGAGATGTTTGCTGAAAGATTTGTTTAAACATTCATGTATGTTGTGCACATATTTAACTCACCTCATCCATACTTTGCGTATTAGAATGAAATATCCTGGGCTGTCTGTTTGTTCTATATTTATTTTTTCAGACAACAATTAAGAAAATCTCTGTTAAACCCCTTTTGTTTTTTTTGTCAACTGTTAAAGATTGCAGAGGATAATATTCGTAAAGAAAACAAAGATTTACGCTTTCACCTGCAAATAACTGAGATTGGTGAGAGAATCAATACTGAATTGTCTGAATATGACAAATCTAGCAAGCATTTCACTAGGTTTTGTGAGTTTATTCGATGACTTGATCAGAATAATAGAATCACAAGCTTTTCCTACCTCCATTGCACTAACAGTACATGAAGGATCCCCTCATCCATATCTCCTGAGATAGCAAGTTGCAACACCCTGAAGGAATTCTGTCCAAACTGAAGTGTCTCTATTTGCATGATTCTTCATCCCATTTTCAGTTACTTTCCCATCTTATTCGCCATTATCTATTAGACCCTAAGCTAAAGAAAAAGTTGCTAACCTTTCTCTAACTTTTGGAAAGAGAAAATGCAAGGAATTTGTAGACCTAGCAAGAAATGTCATACCGCATAAGTGTACTTGTGTAGAATACATTCTAAGGAGAACTTGCTCCAATCTCAGTTAAACAACATCCACTTGAGAGATGTAACAGTCCAAAAATTGAACGCATTTGAAATTGTTTAAAAATGTGGAATTTTTTTTAAAACTTTTTGTTAAGCTTCGTCGACGTTCGAATTTTTGATGAGTTAATTGAAACCTCAACCCAAAAAACAAAAATTGAATTCAAACCGAGTTTAAAAATAAAAAAATTGAAACCTAAAAAGTGCGGCCTAGGCTGAAACCACTTGGCTAGCCCGACTTCTCCTTTTTTCCCCTTTCCTTTCTTTTCTTTTTCTCTTTTTGTTTCCCTCCGGGCCCACTTGCTAGCCTTGGCTCTCATCCTTCTGTTCTTCCATCAGCATCGCCCACTTGCACTGGCACCACATCGCCCATCGCTGAGCACCTGCACCCGTCGCGTCGCCATGCCACCATGTCGGCGGGTTGGCTGCCCGCTCCTGTCCCACCGTCCTCACGCCACTGGAGCCGCGCTGTCACCTGCGTCATCGCCATCATCTCGTTGCCACATAGCCACGCCGCCACTGTGCCAACCACCCCCATTGCTTCCTACCTGCTCCCCTTCCATTGCCGCAACTGGCGCAACACCGCCACTTGTCACCCAACCATCCAGTCAACTTGCTTGGCCCTGTGCCCACGTCGCGGTCGACCTCGCCACGCTAGCCACAGAGCTAGAGTTGGCCACCTGCTCGTCCCCTACTTAGGCCATGACCTCTCTTTCCTCTGGCTTCCTCCCTCACTCCCCATCTTCCTTCCCCTCGTGTCCACCGAGCCACGGTGCGCTAGCCATGTTCCGCCCACCATGCCAACAAGCTGCCTCGGCGGCCCCCGCACGCCCCTACCTTAGCCATCACCATCGCCCCGGCACCCTAGTCCTTGCGCCCACCTGTTGGTGATATGCCCTAGAGGAAATTATAGAGATGATTGTATCACGTTTATGTTTACGAGTTATAGAATAAATGTTATTATGTTCCTTTGATGAATTATGAGTTATAAAGATTAACAAGTATGTGATTTGTTGGTGAAGAACATGGTGTTGGGTTAACCTGTCTCGAGACCATGTTTCATAACATTGATTGTTATGATTTTATGTGTTATCAGTTGGTTTCAAGCAATGATGATGTATAATCCTTAGACCTGATATCAGCGTGGTTTCCTATATGTGTAATAGTACACTAATGGGTTGCCAAACGCTACTTCGTAACTGGGTAGATATAAAGGTTGCTTTTGGGTATGCTATGAAACATGCGGAGGGATGTAACTGGTCGGATATGGGATTTGTCCCTCCTAACAAAACATAAGAGATATCTCTGGGCCCCTCTATGTGGTCGGATAAAGAAAGTACATAGTCGTGCCACTAGTGGCTGAAGAGTTGACCACACGAAGTTATCCATCACTTGATCGAGAAAGTATTGAACAGTTCATGGATGATAAAATCTCTCTCCTAGAGTTCAACTAGATATCGTGAGACAAAGGGATAATACACAAGTAAGTCGTTCAGTCCGACTAGATACGAACTGGTCGTAAACTGGTCGGACATGATCACTAACTGGTCATAACTAAATTTGAATTGGTCGTATGGAGATACGAGCTGGTCGTAAGTGATAAGGACTTGGTCGCAGATTATATTGCATAAGGTTCGCCCAGTATAATATTTATGTGTGTTCAGGAATCGTTATGTCCTGCTAGGAACTGCTAACGTCTCGTGGTCGTAGGTGAGTTTCCGAGTCGCAACCGATTATGCATAAACCTACAGGGTCACACACTTAACGGGTTAGAACAAATAAGCTTGGATATGATTCGTTGGGCTCTTTATTTGGGGACGCATGAGGCTGTTGGGTTAGAGGAGAAAAGAGGTGCTCCACGAAAATCCTAGCAACCATCTTCCCGAAGGCTCTATCGTGTGCGTTGGTACTAGCACACCGGCGTACGGTGTTTCACCCCTGGATGTGTGGATATCGTAGAGGCGATGCTGCGGTTGCTGCTGCGCTGATTGAGGACGATCCACGACCTACGCAAAGAATGTGATAGGTTGCTGGAGGAGACAATCGGTGCCAAGGATGTTGGACGAACGACCACGACCATTACATCGACATACTCGACGTTGGATCAAACTGCTCCAACTCTTCTTTCGTTGCACTGCACGTCTAGTGGTAACGATCTATGATCTCTTGCTTGCATGGCTTCCTGGTTTACGTGGTAGAATTTTTGAAATTGCTAGCTAGTGTAGCCTACTCGTATCCCTTCACCACCTCCCTCTCCCTTCTCCATAGCCGAGACACTAAGAACATCGTCGTCCTCTCCATCGGTGCCTACCGCCCGATAGAATGCCGCCGCCTTCCGCTCGTCGCACCGGCTAACTCGGTGACCTCCTCCCCGAACCAACCGCATCACGTCGTGTTTCGGCACTCCAGGTTCGTTTCCCCTCATCCAATTCCGCACTTCCTCCACCGGAGCTCACACCAACTCCTCCTTCCCCGATTCTGGCTGAAAGCCGCTACCGCCACCATTGTTTTCCACACAAGGCGTCTCAATCTGATTCCTTCCTCCGAGACCCTTGACCACCCTCTTCCTCTCCCCACCACCCACTCCGGCTCCCCCTCTCCCTAGTGCTGTCGCCGCGTGAGCTTAGCCGTGTCGCCTCGGGTCGCCGTCGCCAGCCCAACTCAGTCGCCCTCGGCCCCCTCTGACCACGCCGGTGAGTTCCTCGTGCTCCCCTCGTGCCTATGCTTGCCACCATTTCTCCCCTATCCTCCTTCGACATCGCCGCCCTGTTCCTTCCCACTCGCCGCCGCATGCCGCTGCTTGCCCGCACGGTCATTCGCCTCATTGCGCCACTACCACCCTTCGGACCGCCTCCCCTGCCTAGTTCCATTTTTGTCACCCACGGCCACCGTCGTCGTCTCCATCGTCGATGACAAGCGCCACCGGAACCGCCCCTGTCCTCCCCTGTTTGGCTTCCTCTGTTCTTCTCTCTGTGTTCTCTCTGTGTGATCGAAGTAGAGGCCTACCAGTAAGGACTAGCTGGCAATTAGTGTTGTGAGGATACTTAATTGACAGTGGCCCCATTCAAGTAAAGGACTGGTTAATAGGGTTGATTAATAGATGGATATTTCAAATACCAAATAGGCATTAAGATAAGGTGATAATTGATTAGGCGATCCTTTATCCAAGTGAAGACTTATGTCAATTAGTGATTAATTGAAATGTATCAACTGTAGATGAGTTAAGTGATATTCCATAACACGGCCCCACTAAATTGCATTCTAATCAAAGTAGTTAGTACTTTAGCCTTTAACTTGATGAAATGTAAGAATGGCAATAAGTTCAGTTATAATATAATTCTAAATATTCATGTTTATATACACACACCCACACATCCATGTTCGAATAACCAATAATCCCACGGCCGATAGGTACTACCTTGGCAAGGTAGTTTAGGGTAGTACTCTGTATAACAGTTGTGTCCCACATAAGCATATGCCAAGTAGGTTAATTGAGTTCATTAGTATGTCATTGTGCAAAGATATTAACTTGAATAGAAGTGATGTCCACACAAAACATTGTCGCTAACAAAGCATAATGTCGAAGCGATCAGTAGGCTATGTTAGTTGGCGTATAGTTGCCTATAGTAAATGGTTATCAAGATAGTAGTAATAGTAAGTGATAATCGTGGGAATATGACAATGTCATAAGGGACCCACACTAGATGATTAACCAAAACGTGTTAGCGTCGTAGGCTAAACCATAAGGTTAATGTCTAGCTAAAACGGGAGGTTCCACCTAACTTATGGAACTTCCTTGATAAATATAAAATGATAAAAAAGAATCATTAAATAAACCAGTCCCCATGTGTCAGTGAGACTTATGCCTACGCAGCACGAACCCTGAAGCTATGCATAAGTCTCACTTGACTTTCATGGAACATTTTCGATAAATAGAAAGTAATAACAAAAGAGATCATTAGATTAGCTAGGTGCCACGTGTGAGTAGCGATGAGATGTTCCCAAGTGGGTGATAGTAACTTAACCACCAAACAGCATCATATAGGCTCTGGTTAGCATCCATCGCCATCAGCACCCCGTGAAAGTGCGATCCGTGACCCGAAGGTGGATCAGAGAATCCTACCTAGCAAGGTGATCTCTCCCATCTAGGTGACTATTAAGGAATGTTCGTAGGAACATTCTTTCTCTCTCTGTTGGATTCATAACTTTCTACACCAGCAGTCTTTCTAAGAGCCGGCCCCTCTTGCCTCCACTCCGGATCAAACGGTTACCTGACCCTAAGTATAACTAATAACCCAAAACCCCACCCGTAGGCCAAAAGAATAAGGTTTGGGTGTGTTTACTTTGGTCTGAAGTATTTCTTTTATTCGAGGTATCCCTAGATGCATTTCATTCTATCTAAAGTATTTCCTTCGTCAACTACCTTTGGATATACTTCAACTGAAATATTTCCTTCATCAACTCCACTTAAGTATGTTTGGTTTCATCTAGAATACTACCTTCTTTCAAGGTTCCATTAGATACACTTAGTTCCGTTTGAAGTATTTTCTGCTTCAAACACTCTTGAGTTGATTGACTTTCATTTGAAGTGTTTCCTTTTGTTTACTTGCCTTTGAATTTATTGGATTTCATTTGGTTGCTTTTAGACGTTCTCGAGTTCAAACGTACATTGCGTAGTTAGAATATGAAGCCATGACGGAGCAATAGCTCGAGCAGGAGCAAGAACAAGACCAAGGTTATCAAAACATTGAGCAAGACGAGTCAATACTTTGATCATGTTGAACCTACTTTTGAAATAAAATTATATTGTTTTAAATTATGAAATTGTATTTCTATGATTTATTCAATTATGTTGACCTAGCTCATAGTTAATACCTTAATGATAATTGAGTACAACCTTTCCATCTTTGGACTTGGACACTATCTTTTGTCGACCTAGAACTAATGTTATACATACTAGTTACCATATCTGTATCTAAGTGTTATGCTTAGCCTTGTTTAGATACATTGACATGTGGGCAATGACTTGCCCCGACATAATTCAAAACTTGAAACTAGATTTAGGCAGTCAAGATTGGAGCCTGGTTGGTATGTTGAACTAGAAAGGTATTTTAAAACAAAAAACAGATTTAGACTTGGACGGCTGGAAAGTGTGGTGGGTGCTGGTGAAAAGCACGACAGGGTGGGTACGGGGAAGTACCGCCCGAGTCAATAAAGGACTGAATTCTTGTAACGACCTGGTTGATTAATTTGTTCCCCTCAGCGTGGCTTCGCCATTAGTGGGTGTGCGGTGTGGGTATAGGTAGAAGCCACAGAAAAACCAACGACACAAGAGGGGGCCTCTTGGGGCGTGGCCCCACGCCCCAGGAAGGTGGAAACCTTAGCGGGTGGGGTTGTGTTGAGGTGAGACATGGTAAATGCCTTGTGATGATCAACTTAGTCGCACACCTATAGAAGTGTGTTAAGACGGACATTATAAATTGATTTTCTCTTGTGGAACGTGCGAACTCTACAAAGCGTAAAAAATATTGAGATAGACGTGCCTACGGTCATAGGTGATGCCGAGAACTTACTTGAATTAGCTTTTATTTTTATAAAATGACTTTGTGGGTGAAATAAAAAGATGGGTTGGAGCACAGAGAATGAAAAGATGGGTTGGAGCCTAGAGATTTGAGATGACCTGGTTGAGAACTAGTGGAAAGTACGAGATGTAACATGAGAAAGAACATGAACATTGGGTGGATAGAGCCACTCAGTGATAGAGGAGGTTGGAGCCTCCACTAGTATTTTACAACAAAACTTAACTTTGTTAAAACCTGTTAGTTAAAAATGCTAGGTCTCAAGATTTGCTACTACTTAATCTATTTCAATAAGTGTCTTTATGCAAACAAAAGAACCACAAGCCGTTCCTTCGACCAGCCTTGTATATTATATAATTGCATTCTTTGTATTGGCTCGCGAGTACGGTTGTGTACTCATGCTCGCTCAATATCATTTTTCAGTAAGTATAAAAGAAGACAACTATATGGACAATTATGTGCGTTCGTTAAGATTGGAAGACAAGAAGGCGAAAGACTAGGTCCCAGACCCCAATTGATTGCCTGTGTGTATATCGTGAGGGTTCCACGTGTGGTATTTTAAATTCCAATTAAGCTGCAGATTCTTCGAAGGTATTTGGCCTGACCGGCCATTTTGAAAGTCAAAATTCGTAAGATATATTTACGCTTTGTTTATTATTCTGCAATATTTTTACATTTCGTGATATATGTTTGATATCTAATGAGGCAACTGTGGACACTAGCAACTAATTTAGGGACTGGTCGTGTGAACACAAAAGATTTCAAATTATAAATTTAAGGTATGACAAGAGAATTGAATTTATTCGGTGTTTATCACTTTCATGATGCAGGAACTTACTGATCGATGTGAGTCATGACATGGACAATACAATCGTGGTGTACACAAAACCAACAAAGCATGCATCCAACATGGAACTTTTTATTATTATTTAATCTATTTAAAAAAATGTTTTAAAGATAACATCTCTCTAACTTTATTTCCTGACCCCTTTGGCTACATCACAATGTGTGGTGTGGCAAAAGCACGTCGTCACGCCACGAAACTCGGCGTGGCAAACGAGTGTTGTCATGTCACTCCTCTTGGTATGGCAGGACTTACCTTAAAAATGGATGCGTGTTGGCTCGGAGGGCTATCGTGGCAGATTTGGTCACGTCGCGGTCGGTAGCATGACAGTACAGTTTGGTCACGCCACATGTCATGGCGTGACTAAAGGGGTTAGAATTGGAAATAAAGTTAGGAAGATGTTATCTTTAAAATATTTGTTAAAAAATGGATTAAAAAATAAAATAGCTCTCCAACATGCAGTATTTACCATTGTTATATCACATCTGCATACATCACCGTCACTGAAGTAAAACACAACTAGGAGAGCACTTCTGAGCCACGAAAAGGTATATGGGTTTCTCTTTTGCCATTACATGCAGGTTGGCCGACAGAACTCACCAAAGGTCAAAATCAGACGCACTAATAAAAGATTGGGACTAGTAAATCCGTATGCCTAGGGGCAGAATTCAGATCCTCCACCGTTACAAGAACACAGGAATTGATATTACTACAATTGAAATCCAGACAGAAAAGAAGTCTCGGTTACGTCGTGCGAAATTTCGGACACGTTTTCATCACAGATGTCGATTTGCGATCGGATGGCTTACCAAAGCGTGCTTCTCATGCTTTTCCACCAGCCTCTGTTTAGGCTGTGGTTCCTTTTTTTTTGGCGAGGATAGACGGCTTTTCCTACGTGCAATGTTATTTCCTGTTCTTGAAAAAAAACACAGGGAATTCGAAATCCTAGGGGCAGCATTCGTTTCTTGAACAAGTCGTCTAAGTACATCATCAGTTGACGTGGTACAAATCTATTTCGTACAAGCCATGGAGGTTGAGTTGGGAGCCGCAACTTCTGTCCACGTAGCCAACCCACCAACACCACACACACATGAAATTGTATTCAAAAGAAAGCAATTGTGAAAATGAACCAACCGCCGTGGCCCTATTATGTATAGGCCGTCGAATTGGATCTGAAATTGATGGGTTAATGTGAGCTTCAAATCCTCCTGGCCACTATCGTACTATAATAATTCTCGCTAAGAGTAATGCTCATGTTGTGGTAATTCCACCCGCTTCTCCCTTCGATGCCGGTAGATTAATTCATTTTTTTACTTGATCTCATTGTATTCCAGAAGCTCGTAACATCGGCTCCGATAAGCCCCAATTTACCTGAATTCAACGAAGAAGGACATTGCAACCAAAAATACACTGGGCATAGCCGTTAGAGCGAGACTAATTGAGTTTCATTCTTGTCTGCTAAGAGCATATACAATGGTACAGACAACGGGTGTCTATATCAGCCATCCATGTCACCTATAGACAGCACTAAAGACAGCTCATATAATGAGTTGTCTATATATGATCCCACAATCTTTTAGTTTTTGCTTGGAAAAAATATTTGTTATAGACAACAACTCATACAATGGTGTTTTGTGTTGTCTATAAGGGTTTTATAGACTGTCTGTTGTATACTAGACGGCTTTATTCTCTCTCCTTGTTCTCTCTCATCCACGTCATTAAAAATCTTACGTGGCAAAGATTATAGACCACTGATGTCAACCACTGTACATGCCCTAAGAGAATTATTCTTCCTTACAGCTTGCATTCGGTCATCTTAATCCTCCGTTGGGCATGAAGGCGTTTAGAATGACACACTTGAAGCTTCCATTGATATGCCAGGAGTATAAATAGTACAGGAGCGATAAACAATGTGCAACCGAATCGGTTGTGATACATGCCAAACATAGCGCTAACAAAGGCGGAAATATAGCTGGCGTGATTATCTCCTGGAAGGCACGCGCAGGATGTCCGGGATCCTACATGGTGCACGTGACTGGCAAAATCACGTCTAACACCCCCCGCAGTTGGAACGGGAGTGGGGCGGACATTCTACGAGGTGGTCAGCACGTGGAGCACGCCGGCCTCGCCGAGGGTGACACGTTCCCGTACAAAGTGCAGGTCAATCTCAACATGTTTCGCCTGTTGATGTTGGACAGGATTAGTTGAGAGGTACACGGCGCTGATGTTATCGCATAAAATGACCGTGGCTTGCTGAAGGGGTTGATGTAGCTCGGACAAGAGTTGACAAAACCAGCATGACTCAGCGATGGCGTTGGCGACGGCACCGTACTCTACCTCGGTGCTGGAGCAGGATACGGTGTGTTGCCGCTTAGATGACCATGACACCAGGTTGTCGCTAAGGAAGATCCCGTAGCCCGAGGTGGACTTGTGGGTGTTGGGGCAACTGCCCAGTCGACGTCAGTGTAGGCGGTGAGAGAGGCCAGCAAAGTCTGATGTAACTACAGACCGTGGTCGATGGTGCCCTTGAGATAGCGAAGGATGCGCTTCAAGAGATTGGCATGCAGCTCGCGCGGGTCATGCATGTGGAGGCAAGCCTGCTGCACCGTGTACGCGATGTCGGGACGTGTGAACGTTAAGTATTGAAGCGCGCCTGCAATGCTGCGGTAAGCCATGGCATTCTCCATAAGGGCACCGGTGGAAGGGAGCTTTGAGCTCGTGTTGACCGACGTGCTGAAGGGATGGTAGTTAGTCATACCGATGTGCGCCAGGATGTCTGCAATGTACTGACGTTGGGAGAGAAAGAAGCCAGCACTTGCGTGTTGCACTGAGATACTAAGGAAAACATGCAGATCACCAAGGTCCTTGAGGGAGAATTCTCGATGAAGCAAATCGATCATCCTCCGAAGAAGAGCTAGCGAGGAGGCGATGAGGACAATGTCGTCAACATAAAGTAGAAGGTAGACAGTGTCAACACCGCGCTAGTAGATGAAGAGGGATAGGTCCGCTTTCGAAGCGGCGAACCCTAGGGTCGCAAGGTAAACCGCAAAACAACTGAACCAAGCGCAGGGCCTGCTTGAGGCCATAGAGGGATCGGTTGAGGCGGCAGACGTGAGAGCTACGGTCGGCATCAACAAAACCGAAGGGCTACTGGCAGAACACTGTTTAAGAGAGCGTGCCATTCAAGAAGGCGTTGTTGATATCAAGTTGGTGCACCGGCTAGTTGTGCGATAAGGCCAGAGTGAGCACGGTGCAGACAGTGGCTGGTTTGACGACATGGCTGAAAGTCTCATCAAAGTCGACTCCGAGCTATTGGGAGAAACTGTGGAGGACCCAGCGAGCCTTGTACCGATCCAAGGAGCCGTCGAGCTCAACTTGTGATGAAAGATCCACTTGCTTGTCACAACATTCACACCAGTTGGACGGGGAACCAAGTCCCAAGTGCAGTTGGCGTTGAGAGCATCAAACTCGCGCTGCATGGTAGTTCGCCAATTTTCATCATTGAGAGCTACACGGTAGGTTTTGGGAATGGGGGAGAGAGAGGTAATGGAGAGGTTGAGACGCTAGAGCAGCTGGCGAAAGCCGTGTTTGCCGCGCGTCGTCATCAAGTGGTCGTTGACGATGAGGGTGATCAGTTGAGCGGTAGGTGGTGGAGGAGGAGGAGGAGGTGGTGTAGCTGGCGCAGGAGGGGCGCGGGAGATGGGAGGTGGTATCGAAGCTGGTGCCGTGGTGATGATCTCATCGAGGAAGTCAAAGTCAGACGGGACTGGTGGCATGGTGCGTTTAGCGAAGGGAAACGAGTTCTCGTCAAAGGTGACGTGATGGGAAAGGATGATGCGATTTATGGACAGATCCAAACATCGGTAACCCTTGTGGTGATCGGGGTAGCCGAGGAAGACGCACACGGTGGAACGCTGCACGAGTTTATGAGCGGCAGTGGCTGACAAATTAGGGTAGCAATGGCAGTCGAAGACATGAAGATGGTTGTAGGAGGGAGGCGAACCGAAGAGGACAGAGTAGGGAGTGTGGAAGTTTAGGGTTTTGGAAGGGTGGCGATTTAGAAGATAGGTGGCAGCATGAAGAGCTTCTACCCAGTAGACCGGGGGAAGACTCGCTTGGAACAGGAGGGAGTGCAAGATGTCATTGGTGGAGCGAATAACGCGCTCAGCCTTACCGTTCTGTTAGGATGTATGAGGACACGACATGCAAAGCGCAATGCCATCTGTAAGGAAGTACGTGCGGGCGGCAGTGTTGTCAAACTCTCCACCATTGCCACATTGGATGCTTTTGATGGTGGGATTGAATTGAGTTTTGGTGTAGGCAAAGAAATGTGTGAGAGTGGCGAACACGTTGGACTTTAGGCGAAGAGGGAAGGTCCACAGGTAGTGAGAGTGATCATCGAGAATGACAAGGTAATATTTGTAACCAGAGACGCTAGGGATGGGTGAAGTTCACAAATCATAGTGTATTAAGTCAAATACTTTATTAGCACGAGAATGTGATGAAGGAAAAGGTAGATGAACATGTCTGCCTAATTGGCAAGCATGACATAGCAGATCATTCGACTGGTTTTTATTACATGGAATCAACAAAGAAGAAGCTAAATGCGATAAAGCTTGCCAGCCTAAATGTCCCAGCCGCCGGTGCCAAAGTGCAGCGGAGGAGGTGGTCGACGTGGTGAGGGCGTGCGAGGGCGAGGTCGGCCACCGGAAGGGGTAGAGATCACCACGGCTATTGCACCTGATGATCACGTCTCGAGTTCGAAGATCCTTAACAGAAAGGCTATAAGGGTCAAATTCGACATAACAATGATTATCTAGGGTGAATTGACGAACAAAAATAGATTTTTGATAAGGTTAGGTGTAACAAGGACATTGTTGAGAGTAAATGAGTGTGTGGGAGTAGAGAAAGAAGTGTACCCAGTGGAGGTGGTGGGAAGAAGAGACCCATTTTCGACAATGACATTGGATGGTGTAGAAGAGGAGGGTGGGAAAGCGGAAGATAAGTTACCGGGTTCGGAGGTCATGTGCGCATATGCTCCCGTGTCCATGAACCACTCAGACAAGGACGGTGTCATGAGCGTCATGGTGTTGAAGGCTTGCATCAGCTGGTTCTAGTCCCATGATGAGGATGGTGCGGGTGGCGGGGTTGGTGCCTGCCACTGTGTGCCTTGCCATGAGGCACCTGGCCATGGCGCACCTTGCCACGTTGGGGGCGATGGCGCCTGGGAGTGGTGTGGAAAGGAGGCGATGAGGGCCTGTGGGACGGTACCTATGACCGGGCCACATTTGGATGGATCCAGCCCAGGGGTGATGGAAAGATGGCCAGGGTGTCGCGTTCTTGTTACCGCCACCGCTGTTGTTGCTGGAGCCGCCGCCATTGCCGTGGTTATTCCGTCGGTTGTGGTTGGAGTAGTTGCCATACCCTTTACTGCGATTCAAGGCTTTGGAGGAGTTGTTGTGGCCCGAGTTGTTGCCGGAGCTGATGGAGCCCTTGCCACCCTCGGTAAAGGTGTTGCTAAAGAAGGCTGATGGTTGTGATTTCTTGGATGACGTCTGGAGTTCCTCGAGGATGAGCGCGGAGCATGTTTCGAGGAAGGACAGGAAGGGCTTCTGCATGGGAAGGGGGGGTGCGCATGAAGGTGAATTTTTCACAACCCGCAGAGAGTGTTGAGACGAGGATCTTATCGCCGATCTTGCAATTGACGTCGCCGAGGGTGTCAGCTAGCGTCTTTTGCTTGCGACAGTAGTCCGCAATAGATGACGCGCCCTGAACGAGACTCCAGAACTCCTGCCCGAGGTAGATGGCCCAGGTTTTGGCATTGTCGCGGAACAACCCTTGGATGCTAATCCAAACGACTTGAGTCGTGGCTTGCGGAGACATCACCATTGCCAAGACCTCGGCGGAGATCGAGCCGTAGATCCACAATTTGACGAGGGCGTCGAGGCACTTCCACTACACATCGGTGGAGGGGGCTACAACGGTCGTGACGTGGTCGTTGAGTGCATATTTGCACAAGGCGACCTCAAACAAACCCCGCCACTGTAAGTAGTTGGCCGCTGAGGGGTCAAGAGTGACCGGGATCAAGGTTTTGATGCTAGCCACGGCGACAGCCTGCACCTAGAGAGCTGCTTTGGCCGCGGTGTTTGCGGTGTCACCCATGACTGGACAGGAGGAAGAAGGGGTGGTGGGTGGGAAAGAAAAGACGCTCAAGATCGGCGCTCTGACACCATGAAGGCGTTTAGAATCACGCACTTGAAGCTTCTATTGATATGCCCCAGGAGTATAAATAGTACAGGAGTGATAAACACTGTGCAACCGAATCGGTTGTGATACATGCCAAACATAGCGCTAACAAAGGAGGAAATATAGCCGGCGCGATTATCTCCTGGAAGGCAGCCGCAGGATGTCCGGGATCCTGCATGGTCGCTGTCTGCGCGTGCCGATGACGCCCTGGGTTCCTTTGCCGTTTTAAAATTGGCGTCTAGAGCAGCTTCATCGCATGTAGCCGCAGCTGATTCGATGAACCAGGCGGCTGGGAGGAACCAAGAAAGGGACATATCAACGTATCGAAATATTAGTAGGTAATTTGATTATTCAGCTAATAAAATGGTTAATGCAGTGCGTAATTATCTATACCTTGCACGTGTAAACCCTGTCTTCCCTATAACTAGTTTTGCTTATCGACGTTGATTGATGTCCTCAATCCTCATGCGATGTAACCCGGGTTATTCTAGGCCGCTTGTATGATGGAGTTGGTATTTTTTTTGTCAACTCCTAGTTTAATTATAATGGAGATCTGAAGAGCAAATGAGGACTATGTGATTATCCAACTTGCATTCATAAAAAAAATATTATTTTTGTCTAGAAATAGCTTTTCTTATCGATGTCGCTGTTGTCCTATACTCCAATTTCAACTGGTGTTAGCGTAGACATCTTATATGAAGTTGGTGAATTATCGTTACTCCTAATTTAACTATACGTCATAAAATAAAGTCACGCTTTATTAGAAAGCAAACAAGGAGTTGAGGAACCGATCTACCAATTTTGCGTATTGACTAAAATTAGTGGAAACGAAAAAAAAGGGTTACTGCTCAACAATTTTAAGAGTAGTTTAAAGAGAAAATTAACTGCCAGCTAGCCAGCTCCCTGTTCTTGCTGAAAGCAACTGATGAAAAGATATCGTCATGAACATCCTTTTTTCTTACTTTTTTGGGGAATATTTTTTTTCTTACAAACACAATTAAGCAAACAAAAAAGAAAACAAAAGGAGAAATGGAGAGAAAAAAACCGCACAAGGGATTAGATTAGAAACGTGAGGAGCACATTTGTGGACATATCCTCTCTTTGTTGGGGCCCCAGGTGTGGTGAGATGGGATGCACCGATCAGAATGATACGGAGAACAACTGCTTCCTTCATGTGACACGGTATGGTGTACGTCCAAAATACCATTATTTGTAGCCCTGGCAAAAGCATCACTCAATCATGACATGTAATCCCGTAGCATAATTAAAATTAAAAGACATCACTTATTTTGAATTTACATATATGTCGGAAAAAAAAAGCACGACAACGCTATAACAGACTGGTGCATACTATGGTTTTCTTTCGGATGTTTATTATTCCAAGACCATTACATTTCTAAAAGGGAGCAACTGGCGCTCGAACATTTCCATCGTACGCTCCAGCGCAACACCCATAGACAACGTGTGCAATAAATTTAACTCATGTGTGCAATAAAATGCACAAAAAACAAATACAATGGCAATAAAATTTTTGGGGAAAAATATATTCTCACCAAAATCGCATGAAACCGTCGTTATAGAACCTAGCTGTGCTTTTAAAGACTAGTTCAAATATTCCAAACAAATAACAATAGAAATATCCGAAAATAATTGTTGCAACATTTTTGAAACAGTGATGCAACTATAAAATGGTGAAAGGACTGCAACAAAAAGTTTACTCTTATGCAACAAAAAAACCTCTTACCGCAATATTTGATACAACAACATCGCAACAATAAAAAAATGCTCCATATAACATTTCGAGCCAACTGTTGCAACAAAATTAGTAAACGTCTGCAACTAAACTTACCCAGATGAAAACGGTGCAAGACCGTCCCAGTGTCTCACTGCTGGCATCACGCACTAGTTCTCGTCAGGGCCTAGATCTGGCCACCCCCAACTCCTTCGGCTCGCTGGACGACACCCTTCTCATCGATCTAGCTAGAGAGATAGATAGAGAGAGGGAAGAGAGGGGGAGCAAGGAGCGCGACTCTAGTGGCAAGCTCGAGCCGCCGGTGAGCCACTGTCGATGGAGTAGGAGATGATTCGATTGGGATGAAGTGGTTGAGAAGGTTATGGCGGGGGGTGAGGAGTATGTGGATAGAAGTATGGGTTTGTTCGGAGAAAAACAATGAAAGGGGAATGGAGTTAGAGTGTGGCTTCTGTGCGTGATGGGACGGCGGGGGTAGGGGATGAGAAAGGCTCTGGAAAAGTGGAGGCTTGGGGAGGAGCATCAGATGGTGCTAGGGTGTCAGCGTCTGTGGCCGAGAAGGAGGTGTCCGATTTTTGTTCTCCAATCGTACGTATGTATCGGATCAATACCTTTCTAAAATACCCCAATTAGGAGGCAAAACCACCCCCCTACCCAAGGGCATTTCCGTCAATCCACACACTCATCTTGCCTGTCCAACCTACATATAAGCCCACCCTCCCTGAAGCTCTCAACTTTAGCCACAAAATTCAGCAGTGCAAAAAATCCAGAAAAAAAGACATTTGCCGCGGCATCTACCACCTCTCCCATCATCGGCCCCGTCCATCCCTCTCTGTCCTCTCGAACCCCCTCCGAAAAACGTTATTTACATTTCAGTCCTTGGCCTGCCCGTCCGGCCACCGGAAGGAGCAGCTCGCCGGAGAAATCCCGTCTCCTTGCCCTGCGGCGGCGGCATGGGGTTCTCGCTGTACCCCATGAAGACGTCGACGCGCAGGCTGTCGAGCACCAGCTTCTTCCGCCATAAGCTTGCCTCCTCCTTCTGAGCCACGCCCACATCGCGTCTCGGTGGCGGAGGCTAGCTGCTGCCCACAGGTAGTCGGTGAAGTGTGCGTACGTGCGTGGACAGGTTTCAAGATTGGGTTTTCTTGGGTTCTTGGGAAGGAGAGGAGGAGAAGTAGGAGGACAACATGGATCCTGGCCGCGTCGTGTTCGACTCCGGCGTGGCGCGGCGGGCTGGCCCCGGAAGCGGCGGCGCACAGATGCTGCTCTTCGGCGGCGGCGGCAGCGCTAACAGCGGCGGTTTCTTCCGAGGTGACTTGACTGGCCATGGCCGGATCTGGAATTCTTGATCAGTAGTAGTTCTTGAGATGCATGTCTCTCAGCTAAGAGCTTCAACTCGTTGCGTGCAACAGGTGTGCCTACGGCGGTGCTGGGCATGGATGACGCGCGGGTTAGCAGCAAGCGGCCCTTCTTCAGGACGCATGAGGAGCTCCTGGAGGAGGAGTACTACGACGAGCAGGCGCCGGAGAAGAAGCGCCGCCTGACGCCGGAGCAGGTGCAGATGCTGGAGAGGAGCTTCGAGGAGGAGAACAAGCTGGAGCCGCAGCGGAAGAGCGAGCTGGCGCGGCGGCTGGGCATGGCGCCGCGGCAGGTGGCGGTGTGGTTCCAGAACCGCCGTGCGCGGTGGAAGACCAAGCAGCTCGAGCAGGACTTCGACCGCCTCAAGGCCGCCTACGACGCGCTCGCCGCCGATCACCAGGGTCTTCTCTCCGATAATGACCGCCTCCGGGCGCAGGTAATTACACCTTAATCAAGTGTATTTCATTAATCATTAATTACTGCATGTTTGTTTTGTTTTGATCGCCCGTTAATTACCTAACTCACTGTTCACCGCAAGCAGTAGATCGAAGGCACATATGCGTAAGTCGTAGCAGACAAAAGATTTAATTTCACGGAGGTCCTTAGCATTGTTGGTATTCATATATGGCTAATCTTCTTATGCATTGTACTACTTGTTAAAAAAAACGATTGTGCAATGCAACTTCAAAACTTACATTGAGAATCGTGCCATGGATATATTTTTCCTCCTAAAACCTTAGATTACAACAAGCACATCAAGTAGGAATTACGCTTCATTCGTTTCTTTTCATAAGTTTTTATAAGACGTATTTTGACTAGCTATGAGAATTAAGGAGGTTATAAGTTGAAGGAAACGGTATATATGAAATGACCAAGATATCCCTGTGTTTATGTCTTAGGAATATGAGGGAGAATATTTTGTATGTAGGTTTTCTCATTCATGTTGAAGATAGAGGGAAGATAAATCATGACAAATAAAGGGGATCATTAAAATTGTATACATGTCTTATATTTTGAAACAAGATTAAAAAAACTATGTATTATATTTTGAAATGGATGGAGTGCAATATAATCAGAATAATACAAACTCATGGTCTCGATTGATTGATCAGAAAAACCAATCATGTTTATCAGTTCAATAATTCAACTCCTCGGGATGCTGGGTTTGCTAGCTTCTCATAGACGTTGTGTTTTGCTAGTTTGCCGTAGGACAATACAACACTAGCTTTACAAGATTGAATAATTCAACTCCTTGGGATGCTATATCAATTTCATGATAAATAAGGTTGCCCATATAGTAGTCTTCCCACTTCCCAGTGCTTAAAGTAATACTGTACGCTGTAGTGTTCAACTAAAATCATTTTGAGATAATGAAAAGTTTTAGGGTTTCACTGGAAAAAAAAGTTCTAGCCATTCAAATTTCGTGAAAGAACAAGGGCCTCTGTGAGAATATATGCCTTGCTACAATACACTACACTTTGTAAAATAAGATTCCACTTCTGTGGCCTTTAATTGGCTAGTGATCAGCGGCGACCCACTACTCGATGTATTTTAGTTATTCCTATCAAACTCAACAGTGTGGTTAGGGCAGATACAATGGTACACAGAGTCTATATCAACTTTTTATATCACATGTTGACAGCACTATCGATAGCTCATACAAAGAGTTGTCTTTTTACTTGTCTTTATAGATGACACAATCTTTTAATACTTTCATGGACCTAAGACATTTTCTCTTTGGTTCTGGTGATACAGTCGGCTATAGGATTGTAGACAACACATTTCTCTATCTTTATTCTCTTTCATCCACATCAGTTTAAATCATACGTGATAGATATTATAGACAGCTAATGTAAACCCATCGTACATGGCCTAAATCTAGGGCACTCTAATCTACGCAACACATTTCTATTATAACATGACCACTAAATGCTCTATTAATTGTTCCGTGTCCACTCTTGTAACCAAATGAACAAATATTTCTTTTGAAAGAACCCAAATGAACAAGTATGTTCTATTTTACATGTCGTTTCAGATACCGACGTGGTTTCCGATACACATTAAGTCACCGCCTTATGACAATATGTTAGTAAAAATTCTAGCAATACAATAAGATGGAGGTTTTTTTATATATAAATCTAGTGATGTTATTTTCATGTAACAAATTAAGCTAACTAGTTTTTCAAGTGGAGGTAGTTTAATTTGGAGTATGGTATTTTCTCCACAGAGGAGAAAAATTAAAACAAAACACCACAATTTAGGAATTTCTTAATGTAAGAAATAACCCTACAAATTAAGTATACTATTCATCAAATCCATGCATCCGCACGGGCTATATACATACGAATTGATTATAACAATCAAACTAAAATGTTAAAATCTTTCAGTTAAATACATATGAATTGAAGTTTTGCTATTTGTTAACCTTTAGTGCAATCTTTAACGGTACCAAACTGGAGTATAACTTTAAAATTACTTCACTTAAACTGACAGTGATTAGTATAGGAATTCTTATCTGTGTCTTTTTATGTTCAACATGTGACATATATTGTGACTACCACACAATCAAAATTCTGGTTAACGAGAGAATTTCTAGCTATTTTTTTTATCTTTACTAATTCTAGTAAGATTTTGCTATTCCTGCTCCACAAGAGATGCTTTCCACTATAATCGTGACATCTAAGAAAGGAAATAAATAAGTGCTTTGAAGCCACCAAACCGAGCCTTAGATGGCTCATATTACGTATTAATAACATTTATGAACAGACCCCTTGAGACATTCTACATTTACAACTCACCATTCCACCTGCTCGCTAGTAGTAGCGTGATCAGTAGTTTACCTTAATATGCACTACCTGAGTGTGATCTAACAGCTAATTAAGATTTAAGATTATGGTCCTTCATTCTCCTATTTCAAGGCAGTTCCTTCCCGATACCCATTTGAGTAGTTAGCTCCTCATCTTGCTGGCAGATCTGGATCAGGATCCTCCACTGTAACATTGTAATACAGAGGATCACTGTATGAAGCAAACACTGTAGCTATGCGCAAAATTATAAATAATCTGTATTGTTGCATAGGATCCATTCCCTGATATCTAGCTAACTTTCATGTTCCCGTGAACCTCGATCGAGGAAAAAAAAATCCAGTGGGGGAGGGCCTTGGTTGAAACCCCTCCTCGCCCATCACAGATCCACCCCCGAATCATACGGCTGCGGGGGTAGGCCTCACGGTGAGGCTCTCCCACAACGAATTTCCTTCCTCAATCGAGTGCACAAGCTAGTACCTTTTGCTATGCCTCGAGTACATGAGCGTCACATGCTGTGTCATAGACGTCCACATGATATAACCAGAGCATGCATGCATGCATGTACCCAGTGACCACTGACCAGTGGATCAAATCACAATGCCGGCGACATAATTGATCACCATGATCACAACTAATAACGAATAATACATGTAATTAACAGGTGACCTCACTGACCGAGAAGCTGCAAGGCAAGGATACGTCCCCATCGGCAACCACCACGGCGGCGCAAGAGGTGGACCAGCCGGACGAGCACACCGCCGCGTCAGCCACGGCGGCAGTCGCACCGCCCGCTCAGCAGCAGCAGCAGCTCAAAGAGGACCTCCGCAGCAGCGGCGCCACCAACGAAGGCAGCAGCAGCGCCGTGGTGCTCGACGTCGCCGAGGGCACCAACCACAGCGGCGAGTCGACCTACTTCGCGGAGTATGGCTGCGGCGGCGCCCTCTCGTCGGAGGAGGACGGCGGCGCGGTCAGTGACGAGGGCTGCAGCTTCCATCTCCCGGCGGTGGACGCCATGTTCGCCGCCGGAGTAGTCCACCACGCCGCCGAGGAGGAGGCGCAGCTCGGCAACTGGACCTCCTGGTTCTGGAACTGATCGATGGATCCATTCCATGCACCAATTGTTGAGATCAAGACCTCTCCTCCATCCTTCCTGCACCCTATATAATTAATTATTATGTCCATTATGTATGATCAAGTGTTTTGAGTATTGTTGTGCTGTTCTAAGTATATGTTTTGAAGGTGTTTGTGGCATTTGTGCTCATATATGAATTGACCATGAGACTCGAAAGATTGGAATAAGTGCACGTGCATGTTGAGAAACGTATTGGCAGGCGATCTTGTTTCGTTTGAAGAGTTTTTATGTTGTTTTAATATGGATAATTACGGTTCACCGAAATACCATTGTGTCACATGTGGGCCCAGGCCCCACTTGTCATTGTCACTGCCCGATGGTATTTTGGCAATCCGTGGCTTTGTGAGCGCGCGGTATGTTGGCACTTGGTAATATGTACGACGCCTTTATGCGCGCCATCCAAAAAAAAAGTAATCAGTTAATTATGGTGTCTGATACTCCATTCCCTTCATTATATTTGTCCGTAGCTCACCACGTGCATAAACCAAAAAAGTACTAAATCTATATAAAAAAAAAACAAATGACCATGCATACCCCTAGTAATGACATACTACAACCATTTAACTTCCTTCAAAGTAGTTAAGTAGGGATAGAGTGGGAAAAAAATATAATAACTACACTCTAGATTCCCTTAAGCGACAAAACTATTAAAACAGATACTCGCTTGTCCAATCGACAAATATAGCGAAATGGAGGGAGTAACTATCGAATATGAGTTCCATAGTTAAGGAACGAATAAATCAAGGATTCAGACAACAAAAGGACAAATTACTTACCTTCTCCAACAACGACGACGGGATCTCCAGCGACAGCGAGCAACTGGCGGCAAGACGATAGGGTTAAGGGTTCAATGAGGTTAGCGAGGGGTTCATTGGGACCCCGTGGTTTAGAGGGAGGCGGGAAGGAGGCGCCCGACAGTGGGTGGCATGACGACGGGCAAGATGAGTTAGGATGGGTGGCAGTGGCCAGGGCGGGGAGGAGGTGACGACAAGGGTGTTGGTGGTGGAAGCGGCGGCGATGGAGGCGTGCAGAGCTCTTTGGATGCCGGAGAGGAAGAAGAAGAAGGGCAGGGTGGTGGGTGGAGCTCGCCGGAGACGAATTGGCCAGGATGGTCAGGCCGCGGAAACGAGGAGGAAGAAGAGAGGATAAGGAGAGGAAGGCAGGATGCTGAATAGAACGAATGGTTAAGGTTGTGTACGTGTGTTCAGTATATAGCTAGGGAACGAATGTTTGCTGGACAAAATCGTCCGTTAATTATTAGTAGACAATCTTGTTATAAATGTAATGTAAATTACCATTTGTAAATTCTAGTACGGGTAATTCTGTAATTACAAAAACATAAAGAGACTAGATCAAAAAAAATTGGTGACAATCAGATCGAGAAAACCATGAGTTAGCATAAAAAAAAAAGTGACGTTGATCTTCTAGCTAGCGCTAGGCTGGCTCTCATGTTTAGTCCTTTTTTATGTCTTTTTCTACAGGCAATTCATCTATCAGTTGATCATATTATGCTCCAATCATTTGAAAGCTCTGTAGCTAGGAGAAGGACGATTGCAGTCTCTAGATGTTCTTATAGGCTTTGCAACCTAGTCTAGTGTTCTGATTTACTTCTACGTCCTTTAATCTGCCTAATTACTTGTACGTACGTCCTAGCTACGTCGTTTGCTACTTTATTTCTTGTACGCAATGATAAAAGAAATCGACGGTAACCGGCCGTGCCGGTCTAGACCTTTTAAAAAATACCAGTCCGAAAAGTAGTGATTTCATTATAATTTAATGAAGTCTTGATGTTTACAGAAGGCTAAGCAAACACAATGCTTCGAGGGTAAAAATGTAGGACTAAAAGAAATAAAATTGTAAATCGAAATAGATTGGAATTTGACCTGTTATCGGCCTCCCTCCGTTAAATATTCAAAATCCAGTTTTTTTACACGTCCTTTAATCTGCCTAATTATTTTTGGAAGCTCAAATCGTGGCGCGTATATGTTGCAAAAAAGAAAAACAAACGACCAGCTGCGCGTGACTAAATATGTCACGTAGCTAGCCAGCCAGGTAAGCTCGGCCACGTGGTGAATCATCTCAGCGATCGGGCCCCACCAGTTGGACACGTGACAGTGACACGCTTCGATCTCCTCCTATCGTACGTACCTCTCACGAGTACGGCAATCACACGCCACGTCAACCTCGAGCCCGGTTACGTGTACCAACGACAGCCACGCGTTGTGAGCTCCCGCAGCTTGTTTAAGGTGAACGTGGCAACAAGAGTTAAAGTAAGGATAATGATACGGTGATTACGTCCGATATAAGCATTCCACACGTACCATCTGCGTCCATCATTCTCCAAAACAAAAGGGTTACGAGGACCGAGCTTTGCTCGTTGGTTGCTTCGTCAGACGTGTGAGTAGCCCGTTTGGACTTGATCCCTTGCTTCGTTAGGCGTGCGAGTAGCATGTCTGGGCTCGATCATAGGCGCTTCACCAAACCATTTCGATGGTTTAGGAATAGTACATGCACATATACGTGTGTTCAGTGGTTAAAGTGTGTGCTCATATTCTGTAGGGTTTAGCTCCGACTCTAGATTAGGCGTGTGTTAAGGACACACTTACGTGTGTATGTGTGAGAGTGCGTGTGGTGTGTGTGCGTGCGTGCGTCCCACATGTACTTAAAAAAAGGGACACATGGTGACACACGATCGATAGAATACTAGCAAAAGTCCACTCTCCCGCAAAAGATCTGATCCGAAGCACAATGACTCTCGATTGCTCCGCAGAGCGACGAAGTCCACAAGGCTGGGGCACGCCGCGACACCATTGGCGGAGCCAGCACCCCTCCAGCCCAGGCACTTGCTCGGGCTTTGCTTCGCGCTTCGCGGCCGGACTTGGGAGACGATCGAGCAGCCGTAGATTCGTGGCGTGGCCGTAGCCATAGGCTTGCCCAGGCTTTGAAAAAGTTTTGGCTCCGCCACTGCGCGACACAACCAGCTCGCCTACACCTTGTCTCTCTCTGATGTAGTAACACGTCTCGGTACATCGCTCTAGAGGAGAGGACTAGTCTAGTAGATCCTTGCTCGACCATGTTTGCTTCCTCCAGCCAAATGGTGGCGCTCTCCCCACCCACCCTCCTGCCTGCCCCACCGATATGCTCCTATGCACCGACTGTCGAGGCTACCACCACCTCGCTGCAACGCCCCACCGCCCCCTCGTATGATGGGAAGTACGTCTGCCATGCGCTCCACGTCGCCAGTGGCCGGAGGCGCATCAAAGACAAGGCGAAGAAGCTGGAAAGACCACTGGTCGGTGGACGGAGGCGGCGTGTCGTTGGAGATATTTATGGACCGCGATGCCCTTCTCTGGTAGGCTTGTTGTAGGTATTTCTCTTGATAATTGCAGCAAGTTTTCCAAATTGTTGTATGAAGTATTTGATTTTGTTGCAACTTTCTTCTCAAATGTTGCCGCAAGAGGTATTTGTTGTAGTTGGCATTTTTATTTGTTGCGTCAATGTTTTTTTTTGTTACAGTTGGTATGTCTATTTGTTGCGATGAGGAAATTCATGTACCTCTTCAAGTTTTATTGCAAATATATTTTGATTTATTGCATCTAGAAAGTCAAGATGTTGCAGTGTTTACATTGTCATTTTTTGAACAATGTGTTGCCTTTGGAATTTTCAGACATGTAAAACTTGTATGATGAGCGAGATCTTTAATACAACTAAAAATTTGTTAACTTTAGATGTACTATCAATGTTTGCTAGTAATAGTTCCACGCTTGTTGCGCATGCTTGAAAATGTTGTATAGATTGTTTCAAGTAGTTGTGTCGTTTTGGGGGAGTGTACGATGGGAGGCTTCCCATCGAACGTTCGAGCACTAGTCCTCTGCTTAAAGTAAACAAGTGAAAGCTGGGGACATCCAGCATAACCTAAGGCCTCTCAAATAATAATCACAAAGTTTCAAAGAAATAGAATCTTCATTGACCCGATGAGCTAGCTAGCAAATGTAATTTGCAATAAACATGCGCGGAGTACGTGTGATGTGTGTGATGTCGACGTGGAGTACGACACGTGGATCCAAGTCGAATGTGAGGCAAGTGGTACGATTTGTTAAATAATTAATGCCGTAGTCGAGAGATAATCAATCCAATCACCAAACAATAGACAATCAACAGAGAGACAATAGATGGAGATACAATATCGGGAACTTCTTTATTCATTGATCAATGTCTTTCTGAGTACAAGAAGGTCCTATTTATATACGAAATCCCACCAGGGGTAGTTTCGGTATTGTATCCATCAACCCTTAATCTAGGGTTTCTCAACACTCCCTCTTGGGCGAATACTGCGCCATGCACATGTCTCATTAAAAACTCCTCCCAAAAACCCAGTAGGAAAAAAGGGATCGGAGAAAAGAGTACATTGTATCTGCAAGCTGTATTGCATCGTTGCCTCGTTAAAAACCTTTATGTGAGAAATCTTTAGGGAAAACTCACTAAGGGAAAAGGAGTGCAACTTCTTTACTTTCTGGGTTAATCTTTAGGATTAAGGTAAAACTTCAGGACCTTAAGTGGATTATGATTCAGGGGATTCTCCCCTGATTCCTACAACTCTCCAAGCCACTTCATTCCAACCAAGGGAAGATCCATTGTAGCCCAACAGGATGCACAGGATATCAGGCCAAAAAATTATTTTTCTTTAGATATAGCCATGTATATATAGTGTGGACACCCCTAATCCAACATGAGAGGGCACCCCGAGCCACAGCCCAACATAGCTCAACGTGGTTAGCCACAGCCAGGCGCCAGTCAAGCGCGCAAGCGCGCACGATGCAACCCAGCCGACTTGCGGGTGCGGCCCAACAGAGTATGGTCCATCCTGGCTGCTGGCAGTGGCAGCATGGCATGATGGCAAGCCAGCCCATCGTGGGGGCATGTGGCAGCATGGCATGATGGAAGCTAGCCCATCGTAGAGGCAGTTGGGTAGTCGGGCAGAGGGAGGCTGAGATCTTGTCGCCTCGTCCTTTCCTTTGCCCGCCTCACCATGCCAGTACGCCACGACCTCATAATCGGATGCCTCGCTATGCGCTTGCGCTGCTAGCTGACTCGCTGAGCCGTTCCGTCAAGCATCAGGTACTTCACGATCAGCGCCTCGGCTTTCATCTAGGTGTAAGGTACTTCCAAATTCCGATTTCTCCCAATAATTATAATTGATCTCAAGCCCAATCATTAATTTTGTGTTTTGGGGATTCAATTTGTTGATCATTCATTAATTTTTTTTCTAAATTATAAGTTAGGGCTTTCAATTGTGGTAGTATTTGGAATACCCTAGTGACAAATTGGAGGTGAAATTGTAACTTGCGAGTGATCCATGCACCCAATTGAATATTTGAGAACAATGTCAAGTAAGCCTTGTAATTTGAAATAGTTGATGAACATAATGATGTATCATGTGTGCATCTATTATTTAGTAGTACAAATATCTAATGGAATGTTCAATAATTGGCAAATGGAATGCAAATTTATGGAAATATTTCTTAAAAGTAAAGCACCACCATAGGAGGATAATAATATGCCCCATCGCATGAACAGAATGATGTCACTAATGTAGGGAATTCACCCCCAGAAGAGATCAATTGGGAATAGGAGATTCAATTCGATCCGAGCAAAAAAAAAAGAATAGAGGAGTACCTTCCTAATCAAAAGGATGTGGCAAGGAGAAAATATTTGGATAATGGCCTTGCCAAGCTCGCACTTTTGATTTTCCATGTACATCGATTGGCGGTAAAAATAGAAGGTTTAATCATGGATGGTTTTATGAGTTTGGGAGTTAGCTTGAGTATAGTGAGTCCAAATATAAAGCATATTGCTTTTGTTATTTCTTATTTAGAGGCCGCAATAAGAAGGAAGCGGGGTATGATGCATTTGTGTCAACTAGTTGGTCTAGTTGGAAAAAAAAGACTAAATGAGTATGTAGGAGATGTCAATAGTGTTCACAACCAAGCAAAGAGAGATTGTGATGCTTTGTTGACATAATACCAACACATTTATGTTGCCTTGAATAACCAAAGTAATGCTGCTAAGACTGCTTGTTATACTCGACTAAATGCCTCAATTGATGTTGCTAGAGTATTATTGAAGCAAGTATATCCTTTCTAGGGCAGTGGTGAGTCTGAGGAGTCCTTTAATAAAGGAAATTTTAAGGAATTTCATGCTTATACAACATAACAGAATCCATCTGTAGGCAAGGTTGTGGGCAACAATGCTCCTGGTAATAATCTGATGGTATCTCCAAACATTCAAAGAAGCCACGCCAAAAAACTGGAATTACCAACAAGCATTATTATGAAGTGGATTGTTTTAATGATGTTCTTGATTGGCTACTTCAAGAGCTCCATAGCCACTTCAATGAGAAAACCCCTGAATTGCTCATTTGTTCGGCTACTTTGAGTCCAAGGGAATCATTTCACGATTTTAATTTAGAGCATTTGATGAGTCTGGCTAAACTTTATCCCAATGATTTTGATGACGGGGGAATCGAGGGACCTTAGCCATCATCTTCGCCTCTACATTGCTGATGTGCAAGTGGATGACAGATTCTCTAACATAAAGACTATTAGTGAGCTTTCTCAAAAAAATGGTGGAGACAAGGAAACATATTTGTTATCCATTGGTTCATCGCCTTTTGAAGCTAGCACTAGTTTTGTTTGTTACTGCTGCTACTATTGAGAGATGCTTTTCATCCATGAAAATTGTGAAAACATATTTGCGCAATCGCATTGGCGATGGCTTCTTGTGTGATAGCCTTATCTGCTATGTGAAGAAACATGAAATGGAGAGAGTTACCAATGATGTTGGAATTCGTTGCTTCCAAAACTTGAGAGAGAGTCGAAACAAAGTATAAAATGTAAGATACTTATCTTTATTCGATCATTACATGATTCTTTTACATAAAATTTTACTAAGTATTTATTCTCTCTTTTTTGTAGGCCATCAAAGCCGGATGTTGTGTTATGCCGATGCCGACCATCTTTTGTCCACGATTTGGACCTTTATCCATCATCTACTTTGCTATAATTAACCAATAGTTCAATACTACTAGCAAGACTCTTTATTTTGGTAAGTACTTTGGTTGCTACTATTTTATCTAGTCATATTGAATTGTTAAACACATTACTATTAAATACAACATTGCTTGATAATTAAACATATGTGATATGTATGGGGAATGGGGACCCCCGGTCATTTTCACTCTGGATCCACCACTGATTCCAATACCACAAACGCATATTTGGAAACTGGACATAGGCAGAGACTTAGTGAATAGATCAGCTAGATTTTCACAAGATCTAGTTTGCATGATCTTCACCACATCGTTCTTCTAGAGTTCATGAGGATAGAAGAATTTGGGAGCAATATGCTTCGTGATATTACTTTTAACATAACACATTTGTATTTATGCAACACAAGCAGTATTATCTTCATAGATAATTGTGGGGGTATTGACGGTGTTAATGCCATAATACTTCTGGATGTGGTTAGTCACATGTCCGAGCCAAACACATTCAAGTGATGCTTCATATAGTGCTATAATTTCTGAGTGGTAGGTAGAAATAGCTACACTACTACAGAAAATGTTTTCATAGATGGTTCAAAAACGGCATCACAGACGGTTTTGTGAGCCGTCTGAGTTTATGGGTCAATAATGGCATGAGGTCATCACAGATGGTTTTCGAACCATCTGTGATGCATACTATCACAGATGGTTTGTAGATGAAACCGTATGTGATAGTTGACTAGCACAAACGGTTTATAGATGAAACCGTCTGTGATAGTGACTAGCACAGACGATTTGTAGATAAAACCATCTCTGATAGCTTATGTATCATAAACGGTTTGTAGATTAAACCATCTGTGATACCTTATGTATCACAGATAGTTTGTAAATGAAACTCTCTGTGACAGCTGATGTATCACAAACGGTTTGTCCTAAGGAACCGTCTGTGAAATTTATTTTGTATTGCTAAATCTATTTTTGTTTATTGGCTAGCCTCAGGAAATGCTAGTCATGCCCTCTGAAACAAGCTGAAACACAACAAGTACATGTATACATCCAATTCACATTCATTTCAGAAATAAGCACATCTATTTCACAAATCAATTAACTCAAATGAACTAAAATTAACCATTCATAAACATTTACACACATGTACCATTAAGTTCAAACTTATCCCAATCAAGTTCAATCTACATTGTGGAACTTTCCATCTGGATTTATGACCTCATGGTTGAAGAATGACACAAACTGCCCTCGAATGTTTATGAGTTGGCCCTGTTCCAACGCAGTTGTAGCGATTCTCGCAATCTGTTACTAGGAAGATTAAATTTGTGCATACATAAATTGATAAGTATGAAATAATTATTGCAAGATTGACAAACCTGAGGATCATTGGTCATGGCGGAACCGATGAGTAGTTCTATGTTGTGGCAAACATAGTATCCACAGGTGTTGCCCGGTGGCTGCTGCTAGTACTGCAAAAATAGAATTGGTTAGTTAGAGATGCATTACTATGAAGTGTTATGTAGGATTCATGTGTACTAGTTAATATCGGGAAATTTAGATCGTGTCACAGGATACTTCCCTTGGATTTCCCTCATTTAGCAAAGTACATGGCGAACGACCTACGTGATTCCAAAAAGTTAGCCTTACCCATTGCAAAGGAAATAAAGACTACAATAGAGTTATCTATGGAGGAAATGTGTTTACCCGTCGATTAATCGTTGGACAACTGTGAAGTCATTTCTGGCCCTCTTTAGGGAATCTAGGTATATTACCTTGTTTCGTTTTGGTATAATTACAATTAGAATCCAGTAGAACCTACACAGGTATGTCGCCATAATCATTAAACCTAAATTCGTGTTACTTATAAAGTACAAATCAACAAGTATAGCCACTAGTGCAGCACTTACTTCTGGTTGTGGGGCAAAAGTATGAATTCCTTGTCGCGGTGAGCTAGCAATGACTCCGTCATGTAATCCGCGATGAATTTTGCATTATCCTTGATGGTTTGCAAGGAGACCAAGTGTGGGTCGAGGAAACCTACCAGTGATTTCCTTAATTCGGCTTCAGAAATCATGTATCTATACACACACACACACAAAGCAAGGAGTTATATATAACATTTATCGATATTACATGAACGTTGACTGTGATTGTACACACTTACAGTGTCCAGCATCGCATGAGTGAGGTGCCGATGGCGTTGAGGTTGAAGAGGAAGAACAAGTCCTCGAAGGTCATCATGAAGACACAGTCTTGAACCTCATGGTGAAAATGATGTGGCCCAAACTTGACGTTGACACCCGTGCGTTGTTGTCCATCCGTCTTGTTAACCTATTTCATGTATCATTTATGCAATCTCGTGCAAGCCAATCTTAGGATTCTGAGGTCCTTTACCCTTTCGACCAACAGCTAGCCTTGCACGAATTTCTGGACCAACGACAAGAAGGGGATATCATCGGGCTTCTTCGATTTGCCCTTGTCGCCTCGATTTTTATAGGTCGACTTCACGAGAGTCGACCGGGCATGAGGTGTAGATGCATCTGATGCACCGGGCCCTTGCCGCATCGGTGCAGGTAACTCTGATGTAGGTAGCTCTAGTGCAGATAACTCTTGTGCAGGTAGCTCCCGTGGGCTTGGCACTGTTGCAGGACATTCTTGTGAAGTTGACACCGGAGTAGGTAGCTTCAGGCATATATCCCTCTTGGGCCACTGGATGAATGTTCCATTGGCTTTCCTTAGATTCACGACCTCGTCGGGACATCTGCAGTGGGACGACCTCGAAATTAGCCTGAACACCGTCCACATTCACTTTTGCAAAACCCGATGCTAGATTTACACCTTGAAACAAGGCCCCCGACACTAGATGGATACGCCTGGCCCCAAGCAGCGTCCAAGGCAACAGAGGCATATCTCACTTGGAGCTTGCACTTCATAGCCACCTATATAATGATACAAAATTAGCTACTCCAACAGGTCTATCAATGGATCAAGCATTCTAGAGATAATAATTATTACCGTGATGTCATCGACAGGAAATCTGTCATCACTTTCTGGCCGGGTAGGGTTGGACGCGCAGCTACTCCCACGCCTGTCCTCAAGGCTCTCTATCTGCCGCCGTGTCTCATCTCTGACGCGATCAGTGATCTCATCTCTGAGGGATTCACGAATCTCCTCTCGTAGCTATGCATCGCGCTCGGCTTTGGCTCTCTTCCTACTCTAGTACGCTTCGGAGTCCTCTGGGAATCTCTGTTTCCATAGAACATAAAGACCAAAGCCTCTCGTGCGACCTAGGTGCTCATTGTTTTCTAGGGCCGTAGAGAGTATATCTCTCTCCCTGACTGCCTAGAGTGATCCTTGGGAAGATTGTGCACTTAGCGCTTCCTGCAATAGCCCAACATGTTATTTTACTTCCTATGAAGTTATGGAGTAATTACAAACTAGGTAATTCGATATCTTACCAAGCGCTGGGACATTACCTCGTCTGCGGGGTTTGGAAAGGAGATGGCCCCGAAGATACGGTAGATGACCTCGCTCTTATCCAGTTTCGGGCATGCTCACCAGGGATCCCGGCGAATGGCGGGGAGGCATCCCAATGGATTGCCTACTCGTCCTTCTTCCTCCATTGCGTGATTTTTACCTACAGACCCAGCGATGCCGAGTATGTGGGGATGCGTGTTTTTTGCCTGGAGGACCCTATGCGCCGCACTTTCACTCCTAAAAACATCGATCTCTTCTTCGCCACAAAGTCTTGTCAGTACTCTTCCAGAAACGAATACTTCTGGAAGGGTGTTAGATCATTCTCCACGTATTGCTTGATAAGCGTGCTCTTGAAGTTCTTCTACGCTTTGCACGCCTGTAGCAACGCGTGTCATCGCATGGAGGCCTGGTGTTGTTTCGGGATCTCAAACGATCGAAAAATATCCATCACCAGCTCACGTTTATGAGCTTTGGTCAAACCCTTCCACGAATCGTAGGTGATCTTGAATTGTTACCGTGCAACTATTCCAACTGTTCTCCCGAATGCGGACGCTGCTCGGCGAGGATTGAGAGGGGTCCCAAACGCATCGACCTCTGTGATTGTAAATAAGCTCTCAGGCCTTTTTGATGCTCATCTTCTTCGATCGCGCTTGGATTTTCTAGAGGACAGCGCATCAAACGCATGAGGCGACGATGACGAAGAATGAGCGAAAGACATCGTCACAAGAATTAGAAGTTCTGACACACATAAACATATTATCATAGGATTCTCTATGTGTATGGGTATACACACCAATTAATAAATAATTAGGATATGTAGGGAAGAAACTAGGACCAATATAATGACATAATTGACATATAAACATGTAAATCCTCCAAGTCATTTAAAAGGAATAATATGCTCAACACAAACATCATGTGAACAAATGAAATCAACAAAAAGCTAATATTGAACATTTTAATATTGCTCTCAGATGTAGAGTTGCACAAGATTTAATCTTGGCCTTCTCGCTACTTTAGTCTATACTCTTCATTAGTTGAATTTGACAATATTAATTCAAACTTTGAGCTCTAAATAGTGCTTTACTTATCCATCAACATGATCTTTAAACAAAAGACAACAGATAATACTTTCGGCCTGGAGGTTCAATCAATTAACCAACCAAAAGTAACAAACTAAATACTAAAGATCAATCAACAGTAGTAAGCATTCGAATTAGAGCTCAAGTTCAAACCCGATTATCAAAATAATTTCAGTACAAGACTATTATTATCATAGAGCATTAATCTCAAGCCCACCACACCACATTGCAATATATTCCAGTAGCAGTATTAAGTCAACCACATTGCATCGATTACCTTTGGGCGTCGAGGAGAAGGACGAGCAGGGAGCACCGGAGCAGTAGGGTAGCGTCGAAGGGGAGGCACACCGGACTCGGGGGAGGAGGAGGTGATGCGTGCTCAGGGGAGGGGAGGAGGCGGGCTCGGGGAGGCGGCGCACCGGGCTCAGGGAGGAGGGGCGCCGGGTTCGGGGAGGCGGCGGCTCGTGTTCGGGCAGGAGGCGGCGGGCTCGGGGAAGGAGGCGGCGTTGAGTGCTCGAAGAGGAGGCGGCGTCGAGGACAGCGGCGACGGGCTCGGGGGAGGAGGGAAAGTTAGAGAAACTTAATCGTTTGAGTAGGGGGCGCGGGCAAACCCTAGAGTTCGAATATAAATAGGGATGGACATCACAGACGATTCTAAAGTAGAACCGTTTGCGATAAATACACATCACAGATGGTTCCAATAAATAACTGTCTGTGATAGATGATATATCACAGGTGGTTTGTAGATGAAACCGTCTGTGATAGCTTATCATAGACGGTTGGTCCGAAGGAACTGTCTATGATATTCTTTTGTATTGCTAAATCTATTTCTGCTTAGTGGCTAGCCTCAGGAAATTCTAGCCATGCCATCTGAAATAAGCAGAAACACAACAAGTACATGTATATATCTAATTCACATTAATTGCAGAAACAAGCACACCCATTTCACAAATCAATTAACTCAAATGAACTAAAATTAACCATTTAGAACATATGACACATAAATATTTCATTCATCATTCCACTTGCTTATTTCCTTTAAAAATTAGCCATTCATGATGATCGACGCGTATGTAGCTTGTTTTGTCATGTTGTTCTTTCTCGACCCTTATGCTGTTTCTGAAAGGAGGTAACTCGTCAAATTGATTGTATTCTTCCTCGTCCACTACATTCTCAACTCCGACAATCCTACTTTTTTCATGAACTACGCGACGCTTCTTATTTGCCTGGCCGGTTACATAGAAGACTTGAACAACTTGGTTAGTGAGTACGAATGGTTCGTCTTTGTATCCGACACGTTCGAGGTCCACGGTAGTGACGCCGTACTTGTCGACCTTCACCTATGGAAGATAGACCCAACGGCACTGAAACAAGAGGATCTTGGAAAGCACGTAGTCGAGCTCCCAAATATCCTCTATGAGCCCATAGTAGGAGCTCCTTAGCCCATCGGTACTGAACGCATCTATGCGAACACCGCTGTTCTGGTTAGTGCTCTTTATATTCTAAGCCTGCGTATAGAATGTGTACCCATTTATGTCGTATCCTTGCCATGTCGTAACTATAAATATTGACCCTTTTGCCAACCATGTCAGCATATCACTTGACGAGTTCCTAGCGAGTCGCTCCTTTAACCATTGGTTGAACCGACTGTTGTGTTGTCTCATGATCCAAACATCTGGTCGCCGTGGATTTTGTTGTCGAAGCATGTCCTTATGCTGGTCGATATACGGGGACACTTTAGTTATGTGTTGCAAGACCGTGAAATGGGCTTAAGCATACGTATCCATATCTAGAGTGATTGCTTTCCTTTCGATGGTCCCGATACCCTGGAGCCTCCCCTCATGGCGAGATCAAGGCACACCTATCGGTTCGACTTGAGCCATGTAATTGACGCAGAACTCAATGACCTCTTCAGTTGCATAACCTTCGACTATGCTGCCCTTCAGCTGAGATCGATTCCGTACATAGGACTTAAGAATTCCCATGAACCTCTCAAACGGGTACGTGCTATGTAGGAACACAGGCTCGCACATCTTTATCTCTCTCACAGTGTGAACAATGTGATGGACCATGGTATCGAAAAACGACAGAGAGAAATACATCTCAAGATGACATAGAGTTGTCACCACCTCATCCTGCAGAGCATCTGTAACACCCTGGCTATGAGGAAGCCAAGATGTAACTAAGACTTATAATCCAAAAATGAAATTTACAATTAACTTAATTAAATCAACGATGCATGATAACTAGACATCAATTAAATATTTCTACTCACAATATTAACAAAGAAATTTCAGCAAGAGACTAAACTCATAGTCACAGTTTAAACATCACCAGCAAGGTCATAAGCATCATAAACAAGATTCAACAAGTAATAAGCATCATCTGATAATTTTGACTTTGAAAAAAACCAACTGAAGTACCAACAGGCCACTTATTACAATAATTGAGTCTCACTGAAATAAAGTAATGGAAATATTATTTGGTAATAGATGTGTGCAGCAAAGTGAATAAAACTGTTAGCTAAATTCCCCCAATGAATGGCATCCTCGACGGTCACCTAAACAATAAAAACAAGAGCGAGTCAAAGACTCAGCAAATACAATTGAATAACACAAGAAACATCGAATCAAAGATAGTTCATTCTCAATATATTGAATTCACAATAAAATAAATGCTATGCACTTGATGCAAATATGAATATGCAATCCACTTCTCTTCTGCATATACCGGTATAGCTAGTGATACACCCGTCAGTGTTCACTCAGGCCCGTATTATCCAAAATGCAGGGATCCAAGGCCCGTATGAAGAATCTTTCATACGGAGATCTAGTTGCCCATTCTGAAATGATGGGGTCTTAATACCCACTCCTGTGGGTGAAGCATGAATACTTCAAATGAAGGACATGAAATGAAATGAATGCGTTCTTTCATAATAACAATTTGTTATCACCAATGAACGAAATTATGTAAAGAATGGAAATACTCATAATTCATAAGAATTAACCATGCCATAATCATAATAATCAGATTGAACAACAACATACAATATAATCCAATTTATACTTGCCTTTCGCGTTGCAACACGTTGGATGGTAAAGAAGGTACAACTAATCCCAAGTTCACTCCCCCTACAATAAGTAATTTACTCAACACTAGATTTGACAAGATGAAATCATGCTAATCGCAACGCTCTAATCCGCACTCCCAAACCCATACTTCAAATAATTAATCTACTCACGCAAAATAACAAACTAACAGTAACTCAAAACTGGACAACGATCTTCTAAAATACGTATCTCCCAATCTACTTATCATAAAATTTCATTTTTAGTGTCTCTAGAACGATTACGACCTGGTCTACAAAAGTCTAGTTGGAAAGACCTCTTAATTCTGCCTTTAACTAAACTTAACAAGCAGATGAATAATAATTACAAACTGTTCGACAATCTGGACAGTATCCTTAAACTAGCTATAACTTTCACTAAGATGATCTAAAAAAAATTCATTCTTTAACAATATGGAAATATAAGAGATTTTCCCACAAAATTTGTGTTGGCCGACATCCCTAATTCGGCCATTAACAATTTCTAATCTGCCGGATACTACGACTGTTATAAACTTGACGGGGTTTCTGGACAATATTCATTGCGAAAATCATAACTCACAAACTACACCTCCAAATAATACGAACTCAGATCCTGCAGAAACCTAATGAAATTTCCCACAATTCTTCAGGAGATGACCTACCCTAATTTCACAGATTTAGTCTTCAAAACTACGGTACAACTAACAACAGAGAACAACCCAATCTGCTACTCGAATTCAGTCGCATAGAAAAGAATTAATCTAGATCATGAGAAGAAGAAATCATCCTTGTACCTCGCTAAAATCCGCTGAACTTCCTACGAGAATTCCCTCTCCCCTTCCTTCTCCCTCTCCCTCTACCTTTCTCCTTGGCTGGCAGCAATGGAGAAACATCACCAAGGGATGGAGGGTAGCAGTGGAGTGAAGAATCTAGACCCGTCATTATGGGATAATAGAGTATTTTGGTGATTAATGATAAATCTATATATGATACTAACACTTCTATTGATATACCTATTGTGTAGTCTTATTTGGATGAAAAATGTGAAAATCAAATAGGTATGCATTCGACATCATATTCCTATATCTTGTTGCATTCCTCGGATCCAAAATATATGTTGAACTCCACTAAAAGTCTAACTTGAATATGTGCATATGTTTTTATTACGCATTCGTGTATGCACACATTTAGGGGGAGTTCACTCTATGTTTTGTGGTTTCATTAGTATTGATCCATATTTCTTTATCCACATATATTGAGGATCTCTACTTTGAAACATATCCTTTGAGTATATAAAACTTGTGTAGTTCATATATACTCATATTACTTTATATTCAATTATTTGTAATTGTGTTGTGGGACTAATGTGTGTGCTAATATGTTTTCAAGGCTTAGTCCCGAAGTTTGAATGATGACATGAAAAGGAAATGCAAAGATGATAAAAGATCGACATGGCTCAAGACAAAGGAGTCATGCATTGCATTTCGAAAAACTTCTGGAAGAATTTCAGTGGAAATCGGTATGACCGCATTTGGTAAGCGGTACTACCAATGTGATTATTTGGCAGAACTACCGCTCAGCAGTATGACCGCAATTTACTTGCCGTAACTATTGCAACCCGGTGTAACCGAGTTGGTAGTGGTACGTTTTTTCCAGTAAGTGCCCTTTTGGACCTCAAGGGAGAGGGGTCGTATCGCCCGTGTGATCGAAACTACCGGAGGGCGGAACTACCGCACAATCAACGGCGGTAGTACCACACCTGGCAGTAATGGCTTGTTTAGAAGTATTTATTGCAAGTATATCTTGGTAATTAATGTCAATAACATTATGGGACTGACATTTTTCATGAGTTGGATGAATAGGTTATGTTCAAGGGTAATGGAGACTTCAGATGGCATCACGAGTTGATCGTCATCAAGTCAAGGTTCAAGAAGAGGATGCATCATGTGTTGATGTATGTCAAGATCTCGAAGAGGAGATGACCACGAGTTGATCATCAAGTCAAGAGAAAACCCATCATGTATTGATGGAGGTCTGTTGGACCGAAAAGGCGACTAGAGGGGGGTGAATAGGAGCACACTCACTTTTTCACAAAGAATGGATTCAACACCAATTTCACTCCAGTAGCTATGGAAACTATGAAGATCAATCTACAAGTACAGCGGAAGACTTGTATTGAATCCAAACCAAAATCCCCAAAGCAAAAGACCAAAGACAAAAGCTCAAAACCCTCAGTATGGTCAGACCAGTCAACAGTATCAAGGCGGTCGGACCGACAAAGGTCTCGATCAAGGCAAAATCATGGGTCCGATCATTGGGCGGTCTGATCAAGGCGTTAAAAATCGGTCCGACCGACCGACATGTAATAAAGGAAAATAGCCCGAAAAATCAAACTCAAATCGGTCTAACTTTTGATCTATGCGGCCAAACTCCACGAAACTTGAGACACAACTTCTAAAAGATATTAGGAACATATTCCAATCAAAGATCGCACATATCCATGCCAAAGTTCCTATCTTTTTCAGATTGAACGAAGTGTGCTCCAAAACCGAGCCAAAAACGAAATATGATCTAAAGACTTGCTCGTGGGTGACTGATGATCAAGATGATCCTAGATGGGTTCCCACACGTTACAGCAAGTTAGATCAAAGCAAGAAACCAAGCAAAAACTCGCGGATCAAAGAAAGACTCAAAATCACCAAATAGAGAGAAAGAAAGTAAATAGACTCATCTTTGAGAGAACTTTCTTTGGATTGATTTGATATGGTATCGGTTTACAGCCACTCCATCAATGGAGGATAAAGACTCAACACATGAGCACGAAATCAAATCCAACTCTCTAGAACCCTAACCTCCACTAATCCTCTCCCTAAGCAAACTAGGGTTTCAAAACAATGAAAGGGTTTAAGGGGGTGCAGCCACCTCCCTCCTCTATTTATAGTGGAGGCTTAGAGCTTCTAGAAGATTGAACCTTAATGGGCTCCCGTTAAGGCCCACACACAAACGGGTCACACACGCACGTATTTTAGAGCATCGTCTTCATCTCCTCTTAACCTAATCCGCTTCTCCATGCACCGTCTTGCGCCACGGGTTAGCAAAAGCTCACCAAGGTGGCATTTGGTAAAATTACCAAAATACCCCTTCTCGATCTTTTTGCAAAGACCGAGTCCCATCTTCGTGAAGCACTTCCATGCTTCGCCACGTAGGGTTGATCTAGAGGCTCTCATCATGTCGGCAAGTCTCCCATCCGACTCCCAACCGAAACCACCATGGCACTTGCACCCACCCCGCCGCTTGATCCAACCCGTCACAATCGAATCGCCCATTCGGTCACCTTTGTCCTTTTGCGCCATGCTTGACTCCATTGACTCACCCAAAGATCCTCGATCGTTTCGACCTCAGCTCTCCAAGCTTAGTCCCGATCATCCTCGTCGTTGACCGTCATTGACTTCAAAGCAACCTGCACAACAATAGACAAAGAAATCAATTCCGGGAACAAGTTCTTCACAACTTGACCTACGTTGGTCAAAACATGCATCATGCAACACATATGACATGAAACCCATGAACTTGACCTAACCCAACACTCATCGCCACTGATTGTCCAATGATCAGCAAGAAATTGATCTGACCGCCATTCAATGGTCGGTCTAATCGCAGCTCGGTCTGACCGCCATTTATAGGCGGGTCTAACCGCGCCCCCAATGCTGGTCTGACCGCACTCAACCTGACAGTATTCCAAACTTCGACGAAAATACGTGTTTCGACAAACCGTTAACGACATTACCAATTGTAACATCATCCTAAGATCGTGCACATATCCCCATGATATCCACAATCTCCCCCTTGATGAACATATTGGTAATTTCCCACAAATGCAAACTTTGAGGTTTGAAAAGTAAAAACTCGACATTTTCGCACAAAGGCACAACTTGGTCCAAAAGCAAGAGAAAGCAATGAAAATGACCAAGTTGGCTTCAGAATAGCATCGGCAAGTGAGATAAGGCAAAAGAAAGCGAGAAAGCTTCATTTTCCAGAAAAGCGTCAAAATCTCACTTAAGGTCCATATGAAAGAACAATTGTTCGATATGACCTTTGATCATTGTGAGGATCAAGGATTGCAATTCAAGTTCAGAAGTAGCAATAAGACCATAAGAATGCAAATAAGAAACTCCCCCTCACTATGATCCTCAAATTTCAGAAAATTTCAAATTCTCCAAATTTCTCTAAAAGGCTCCCCCTTTTTAACATTTTTATATCTTCTCCCCTTTTATACATCTTTGATATACCTTCTCCCCCTTTGACAATGGAGTCATCAAGGAATCACGCTTTCCTCTCATCCAAAGATAACAAATGCAGAATTGAGGAAAAACATAAAAAGGAGCATGCATGAAATGTAATGGAGTGGCTTCATTTTTTTGTGTTTTTCAATTTTTGATTACAAGAAGCTTTGGAGATTACCCAAAAGAACAAGCTAGCATTTCTAATATTGCACAAACAACATATCAAGCCTAACAGTGCTAGCAAGATCATGATAATACATATATATCAAAGCTAAGCTCGAAGGCTCAATATAAAGCAATGAATTTGATCAATTTAAGCAAAGCTTCAAATTTAGCAAGTTCATCAACAGGGATCCTAAAATGATACTGGCCATATCAAAATGTCAATGTGAGATCAAAAAGCTAACAATGACCACATTAAGAGACAAACAGGTCCTGAATTGAATCATTTTGCTCAATTTTCTCAAACGCCCATTTTTCAACAATTTTTCATTTGCAATGAATATTGAAGTTGACTAATGGTCTAACTTAGTGAAGAAGATCATGGACTAGGGAACCATCCACAAACTCTTCCTAAGCTTCGACCAGAACTTGATTAAAGGTATATCTTAGTGAAGAAGATCCTGGACTAGGAGCCATCCACCAACTCTTCCTAAGCTTCTACCAAGACGACAAATCTTGAGGTTCATGTCAGTTTTGACAAGCAGCCCCCATGAGATCGTCTAGATCATTAAACTATCTCCAAGTTCATCTCTATGATAAGCATTCTCATGAGAGTAGTTTGGCACAATTTAAGCATAAGACAATCTTGAAATTGATTTTTTATTTTCATTTTGCACAAGAGCAGTAATGATCAATTTTAGATTCAAGAGCTAACAAAGCAATTTTGACAGGGCCAGTGTCACAAAAGGAGCACTAATTGCGCAACTAGCTAAAATATCCACAAATTGCAGTTTTTAGTTCAAGTTGTTTTAGAGTTCTAGCTCATTCAGCAAAGACTTAGCTACACATGTGAAAGCATGATAATTCTAGCAAGTCAAAGAACTAGACATGGCATTGAGCAAGAATTGAAATACTAAAGCTCCAAAGGGTAATAAGCAAAGCTTCATCAATTTTAAAAGATAAGCAGAAAAGCTTATATTATATTGCATCTTTTTGGATTTTTTTATATGAATGCAATATGATACAATGAGATGCATGAAAAGCTCAAAAAGTCTAAAAAGATCAAAAGGATCAAAAAGTTCAAAAGAAGATCAAGAAAAGATTAAATAAACAAGGTAAGATCAGAAAAAATCCAACTCCCCCTCAAACCAACCCATAGGGATAAATTACCCCTAACTCACTCCTCAAGGTGGCAAACCTTGTTGGGTCTAAAGGCTTGGTGAGGATATCGCTAATCGAGCCTCTGACCCATAAAATGCAAAGACAATATCACCCTTCTCAACATGGTCTCTAAGGAAGTGATAGCGAATGTCTATATGCTTGGTCCTAGAATGTTGCATTGGGGTTTTAGCAATGTTAATGGCAGAAGTGTTATCACAGAAAAGAGAAACACTAGCAAAATTTAACCCAAAGTCCTTAAGAGTGGAGACCATCCACAAAATCTAACTACAGCAACTAGCAGCAGCTATATATTCAGCTTCAGCAGTGGATTGTACAACAGAAGATTGCTTCCTAGACGACCAAGAGATAAGAGAAGTGCCTAAGAAATGACAAGTGCCAGAGGTATTCTTCCTATCTAGCCGACAGCCCACAAAATCAGAATCAGAAAACCCCTGAATGGACAACGAAGAAGAGCAAGAATGCCAAATGACATACTGGAGGGTAGAGTGTAAATACCTGAAGATGCGCTTAACGGCTTGGCGATGTGAAGTCCTCGGAGACACCTGAAACCTCGCACGGAGGTAGAACGCGAAGTGGATGTCCGGTCTTGAGGCTATCAAGTACAGAAGGGAGCCGATCATGTTGCGGTACTCACGTTGATCCACGACTTCTCCTTCCTCATCTGGATCCAAAGCAGTCGAAGTCGCCATGGGAGTGGCGATCGGCTTGTAGTCACCCATCTCGAAGCGCTTGAGCAGATCCTTGGTGTACTTCATTTCATGGATGAAGATCCCTTCCTTGTATTGCTTGATTTGAAGCCCCACAAAATAGTTGAACTTTCCCATCATACTCATCTCAAATTTTCTGGACATGGTCTCAGAAAAAATGGAAACAAGAGCATGAGAAGAACCACCAAAGATAATATCATCCACGTAAATTTGAACAAGCAGGAAGTCATTGCCATGCCTAAGAATGAAAAGAGTTTTATCTACTTTTCCCATTTCAAAATCATTCTTAAGCAAAAAGATCTTAAGTCTATCATACCAGGCTTTAGGGGCTTGCTTAAGACCATACAAGGCTTTGGATAGCTTGTAAACACGATCTAGGTACTTGGGATTCCCAAAGCCAGGGGGTTACCTAACATACACTTCCTCCTCTATAAAACCATTCAAAAAGGCACTCTTAACATCCATTTGATGCAATCTAAAACCTTTAGATGCAGCAAATGCAAGCAAGATGCGAATGACTTCGAGTTTAGCAACAGGAGCGAAGGTCTCATCAAAATCTAACCCCTCAACCTGGCTAAAGCACTGAGCTACCAACCTAGCCTTGTTTCTAACCACAGAACCATCCTCATTTTGTTTATTTTTGAACACCCAACAGGTTCCTATAACATTATGACCACTAGAAGGTTCTACAAGGTTCCAGACTTTATTTCTTTCAAAATTCTCTAACTCCTCATACATAGCATTGACCCAGCTAGAATCAGATAAAGCATGTGATATATCACGAGGTTCAAAAGAAGCTACAAATGTAGAGTGAGAGAAAAGACTCGGATCATAATACCTGGAGCGAGTGACTCGCTCATGAAGATTACCAATCATCTGATCCGATGGGTGTTGCTTCTGAATGTGCAGTGGAGCGCCTAGGGAGGATAGCATCTCCTCAACCTCCGCAGGTACTGCTGATGAAGAAGATGCGGTAGGAGCCTCAATTGGAGGTGAAGCAGTCGTCACAGGTTCTGGAGCTTGGACAGAAGCATCAGCAACAGTTGAAGGAGCAGTATCGAAATCATCCTTTTCTTCTTCAACAAAAATACTCTCTGTCACCTGTAAGTCACCTGAAACATTGGATCTAGCTCCAGGGCTAGTCTCATCAAAAGTGACATTGCATGTCTCCTGGACAATGTTAGTTTCAACATTAAAGACCCGAAAACCCCTCGAATGAGCAAGATAACCCAGAAATAAACCATCACAAGTCCTTGATTCAAATTTATTTAGGTTTCCTGTCTTGAGAATAAAACATTTTGATCCAAAGACTCAAAAGTGAGAGACTGAGGATTTTCTACCAAATCGAAGCTCACAAGAAGTCTTGCCCAAAGACGGTCTCAAGAAGACACGGTTTGAAATATGGCAAGTCAGAGCAATAGCTTCGCCCAAAACCTCCTCAGATGTTATACTCATCTAGCATCGCCCTAGCCATCTCGACTAAGGTTCTGTTCTTCCTTTCCACAATGCCATTTTGTTGAGGGACGTGTGGAGAAGAGAACTAATGCTCAATGCCAAGCTCAGCACAAAAAGAGGCAAAAGAAGCATTCTTGAACTCTGTGCCATTGTCACTGCAAATCGCTCTCAAGGCACCGTGAAGTTCGTGCCAAACGAAGAACAAGATCATGATAATGATCAAAAGCCTCATCCTTCAAGCAAGAAAGAACACCCAAGAGTATCTCAAAAATCATCAACTATGACAAGGATATACCATTTGCCACCGATCGATCAATCCTAGCAAGACTAACAAAGATCCATGTGAAGCAACCGTCTCCGTCCGTCACCATGACCATAGTCAATGAAGGGTGTGAGGCGGCAACTAGCTTGCCATGCCTACAGTATGCGCATACAAAGATCCTTGACGGCTTTGAGTTTAGGCAAACCTCTCATGAGATCAAGGTCGCTAACTCGCCGATGATCAAAACCAATGTGCCCCAAACGCCGCTACAAAGCCGATATCGAAGAAGATGCAATTAAACATTTGAGAGATCCAAAGAAGAGATTCGAAAAATCAGCTCCAAAGATTCTACCAAATCTAGAAATCCCAAAAACAAGCTCACCGGCAGAATCAAGCACACGATAGGCATTTTTCTTAAAATGAGTTTCATAGCCATCATCAAGAAGCTGTGAAACAGAAAGCAAGTTGTACCTTAGCTTGTCCACAAGGGCGACATCCTTCAAGATGAATCTGTCATTCACCTTGATTGATCTCATTCCTTCAATTCGCCCTTGTGTATCATCTCCAAAGGTGATGAAGTCATCACCCGTCGACTGCGTGAAGGAAGTGAACCATCTTGAGTCTCCGGTCATGTGGCGTGAATAGCCGGAGTCGACGAGCCACGTATTCTTCCTCCTTCCGCGGTGATCCTGAAAATCAAGGAATAAAAGAACGATGTGTCTCAATACTAGGGTTAGTTAAAAGCGACTTGGGAACCCAAGATCGAGACACACGCCTCATGAAAGTAGTATGCAAAATGTATGCTATCCTTGATTTTATTTAAAGTTCTGTTATGAGCAGTGGTTACTTTAACATGAGAAGCATCCTGTCTAGGAACATGATGAGTATGTGAAACAAATCCTAGTCTAGGTTTCTTATTTTCTAAGTGACCATGACTCATAAAAGCTCTAGGTTGATGAGATGAAATTCTAGCAATATTTCTCCTAGCATTTTTCAACCTACGCCAACAAAACTCTACCAAATGTCCACTCTTCTTGCAATAGGTGCAATGGTATTTGGTACCACTGGGAGAAGCACCTTTTGCCTCAACAGAAGGTTGGACAAAACCTGCAGATTTAAAAATTGTTTTTGCAGGTTGGGTTGTGAATTCAACTAAGCCATTTTCCAAGACCTGAATGACATTAGGCTTAGATTTGTCCTGGGCAAAGTTGTATCCTAACTCTTGCTTCTTATAAGGAGTCTTACATGTGTCCAGAATCATGTTTAACTGTTTCTTACCTTTAGAGGATTTCTCTAATGTGTCCTTAAGGTAAACATTTTCTTTTCCAAAGTTAACACATGATTCACAAGTCTTGACCTTAATGGCTCTAGCATGTTTCTCCTTAAGATGAGCAATTTCAAGCTTATAGGCTGCACATGAGGCACAAGGTGTAGACTCAATTGTGTCCTTAAGCTTGGCATATTTAGCTCTAACTGCTTCTAAAATGTCCTTAACTTCATGTTCACGTTCTATGCAGAAAGAACAAAAGCTAGATTTAACATTACCAGAAGCATCCAACTTACTAGACTCTAAGCATTTTTCACAGGGAGCAGATTTGACATCAATTAGCTCAGTCCTAGCATTTTCAAGTTGATGCAAAGCAATATCATGAGCAGATTGCAGTTTAGTAAATTCAGAATGTAAAGCATGGCAAGATGAACATTCATCAGATTCAAGAGTTTTAGCATTTGCAAGTTCTAATGTCAGATTGTCTACTTGTGACTCTAAGTCCTTGGTCCTAGCCATGGTAAATTCTAATGCCTTATCCTGATTCATGAGTTGCTCAAACATGTTGTCGCATCTAGCAGAAAGAACATCATAGGAGAGAGGTACCTCATCGTTGTCATCGATGTCGACGGAGTCGGCCATGAAGCACATGCCGGTGAAGTCCTTGGCCTTGCCTTTCTTGTCTTGAGGGAGCTCCTCTTCCTTGTCCTCCTCGCTCCCAGAGTCCACATCGCTCATGAATTGCTCTCCAAAAGCAGTAAGGACCCGGTGAGCAGCCTTCATGAGCTTGGCAGCATTGTACTTGGGCTTGTTCCCTTGAGGCTTCTTCCAAGCTGGCTTTTTCTCCTTGTGGTTGCTCTTACCTTTCAGCTTGGAGCAGTTTGCCCGGATATGATATAGCTCTCCACACTCATAGCACGTCACAGAGCCACCTCTCTTCTTGTTTCTAATATTGTTATATGCCCATGTGACTTTCTTGACTAAGAGAGCTAAATCAGCCTCAGGAAGACTCTCAAACTCTTCTCCTTGAACAGTAGATAAACACGCAAGAGAAAAGCCAGAAGAAGACTCAGAAGAACCATCAGGAGTCCCTTTGAGAGGATCAGCCACCAAAGCCATGTTATCCTTCTTAGGAAGACTACCTCTCTTGATCTCATGAGTTTTGAGCCTGCTATAAAGCAGCTCCAAAGTGAGACTAGAGATATCGATGTTCTCCTCAATAGCGATAGTCTTTATCTCCCACTCCTTGGTATTGATTGCAGCCAAGAGTTGGGTGGCATTCTCAGATTGAGAGTACTCAATGTCAACAGCTCTCATTTGATTGATCACCTTGTTGAAGCAAGTAAAAACATCATCAATGCTATCACCAGGACGCATCTCAAATTTGTTATACTCTCGCTTGTAGACCGTCTGGCGCACTTGCTTGATTTGAGACGATCCCTCATGGTAAGTTTCGAGGGTGTGCCAAATCTCATGTGCAGTCACAAGGTTGCAAATCCTATCGTACTCCTGTCTACCAAGCCCAGCATATAGAAGGTTCATTACCTTGTTGTTGTTAGCCAAGAGGGCTGTTGAATTCGGCGAAACAACTTCAGGCAAAACAAGCAGGGCTCGAACAACCTCCCATATAGCTTGTCCTTCGCTCTCAAGGAAGACTCGCATGCGTGCGATTCTTCTAATAGGCATAGTCGAGCCCATCGAAGACATGTGGTTTGGTCGAGTACTTATCCATCGCCAAGTTCAATGACCGGTTAAGATCAAGATTGAACTAACCGGGCTCTGATACCACTTGTTGGACCGAAAAGGCGACTAGAGGGGGGGTGAATAGGAGCATGCTCACTTTTTCACAAAGAATGGATTCAACATCAATTTCACTCCAGTAGCTATGGAAACTATGAAGATCAATCTATAAGTACAGCGGAAGACTTGTATTGAATCCAAACCAAAATCCCCAAAGTAAAAGACCAAAGACAAAAGCTCAAAACCCTCGGGCGGTCGACCATGCGTATTATGCGATCAGATCACGCGGTCCGACCAAGCAAAATCGCTGTCCGACCGTGTCGGGACCCAAAATATGCACTCAAGATCCTCTCGTGTATATCTTGACTAGTCCAGATCATGCTAGTGCACACAAGGGCAACATCGATGAAATATCATTTCCATATACAAAGATAACTAATAAATAGGCAAATAACAATAAACATCGAGTAAAGACCTTAAGGTCAAAGCTACAATTAGTGCTTCAGAGGGCGATAGCTCAATGAAGTCAGCAATGAACGAAATGTAATAACTCAAGTGAAGCCCATCCATATGCCCACAGCAATCCCAACAAAGTCGCGACCTAGTTCTCCACGATCCTTGAAGTAGACCTTGTTGATGGCGATTCCTCGCCCGCTTGATTCACAAAGCAAGCGTGAGTACACACCGCATCGCAAGTCATACCATAGAAATGCAATTATACATGTAGGCTTATTCCAAGGGAATGGCATTCTGTGGTTATTTTGCAGAAATACAACATTTGCAATTGAATACAAATAATAGATTGAAAGCAAGTAAAACAAATAGATACTCATAATTTAACAATTTGATTTCACAAAGACACACACAGCCTAAACAGATTATTCACATAGCCATATGATTTAGATCACACAGCTCTCTTCCCACACGCTTTATGAAGATCTACCCTCGTGTGAAATCCCGAGCATGTCCATGACGGCGACGCAGACTATTCAATAGATTGTTTAACACTCAGAGAGTTTGTACACTTTACCCACAAGATGCAATCAATCGGATCGAGTGATCACAAAAAACCTTTTAGAAACTTCATCTCAACATTGACACTCCCAAAGGTGCTTTGTCGTCATACCAACCCAACACAGAGGATGGTACAACACATACCGCTGGACAGGAAGTGGCGAACTGTCCATGATGCGACTACTTGGTAGCACACACCTCCACCCATCACTAAGCCTAACCTCTCGCTCGAGCAATCAATGTCAAGAATTCATAACTTACTAAGTTAGGCCCGCCCCATAACAGTATGTGGTTGTACGAGAGGCCCAATTCAATGGCGCACAAAGTTAAGTCCTTAATTGACCAAGGCAAGACTTCCAATTTCTAACTAAGCCACACAGATTATTTTGACACACGATTCATATTCCCATATCACATGACCCACCAGTCACACAGCTTCCACCACTTGCCTCGGTCTAAATCCTTTCCCACCCAGCTTGGTTAAGTGCAACACATGCCATAATAGCACATAGTACACACAGATTATCACAAAGTTCCATAGTCACTTAGTCAAGTTAATAATTGCAACTTTATGTGAGCAGATGATTCGTGGCATAGCTAAGCAATCTAATTGCATCTAACCAACCCACGTTGGTGCTACAATAATACCAACTATTAAATAACCAAGCTAGGGTGACAAAAGATTATGGCATATCAATTAGACAAGGAGTTTATAACGATTTGGATTATTAACTAAACCCAAAAGCATTTAAATAAATACTTAAAGTAAATGCAATAATTTGAATCAAGATACTTTTAGAACACTGGGATTCAATATGATCAAAGGTAAAATTACCAAAATACCCCTTCTTGATATTTTTGCAAAGACCGAGTCCCATCTTCGTGAAGCACTTCCATGCTTCGCCACATGTAGGTTAATCAAGCGGCTCTCATCATGTCGGCAAGTCTCTCCCATCCGGCTCCCACTGAAACCACCATGGCACTTGCACCCCCCCCCGCCGCTTGATCCAACCCGTCACACCGAACTGCCCGTTTAGTCACCTTTGTCCCTTTTGCATCATGCTTGACTCCATTGACCTCACCCGGCATCCCCGATCGTTCTGGACCTCAGCTCTCCAAACTTAGTCCCGGTCATCCTCGCCGTTGACTGTCATTGACTTCAAAACAACCTGCACAACAATAAACAAAGAAATCGATTCCGGGAACAAGTTCTTCACAACTTGACCCACGTTAGTCAAATCATGTACCATGCAACACATATACCATGAAACCCATGAACTTGACCTAACCCAACACTCATCGCCACTAATTGGCCGATGATCAGCAAGAAATCGGTCAGACCGCCATTCAATGGCCTGTCTAACCGCAGCTCGGTCTGACCGCCATTTACAGTCGGCCTCGATCACGCCCTAATGCCGGCCCGATCAAGACTCAACCCGACAAAGATTCCAAACTTTGACGAAAACGCATGTTTCGACAAACCGTTAACGACATTGCCAATTGTAACATCATCCTAAGATTGTGCACATATCCCCATGATATCCACAAGGTCAAGTAAAGGATGCATCATGGGTTGATGCATGTCAAGACAATGACCCGAACTTGAAGTGAAGATGTGCGTCATCAAGCTTCAAGAAGATGCTCAAGGCAAAGGTATGACTAGCTAGGGCTAAGGATGTGTTCCTAGTCTTTTACCGGTCTTGGTGTTTGGTTGAAAGACCGGATTGCTAGTATAGGTTACCGTACTATTAAGAGGGGTCTTGTCTAGTAGCTTGAGTCTCATTATATGTTGATAACTCAATCTCGCTTGCTCTAGCTCTCCGTGGCATGATGCTATTATTTGCAAATGTGTTTTGCAAATAGTTGAGGCTCATGCATCTAATCCTTGTAGCATGTGACTACTTTGCAAATGTGTTTTGCAAATGATTTAAGTCTATGTACCTACTCCTTGTGGCATGGTCTAAGTTTGCAAATGTGTTTTGTAAATTGTTGGGATTTATGCATTTTCCCTTGCAATGGTCTAAAATTTGCTTGTTGCTATTTTTTTTTGGACTTAGACCATGGTAGTGGCTCTTTGGAGTTGTGCTTTTTTATTTGATCAAATGTGTTTGAGATCAATCAAATAGGTGGGTTGTGTATCCCTCTGAATAAGCTTTCTATAGAGTCCAAGATCACTCAATCCCGACATCGGAGTCAAAAGTTATGACATTTTTACCGAGTGTCGTCTGTGCTGAAATTGGGCTGCGGAACTACCGCTCGAGAAAAGCGGTACTATCGCAGAATGGTAGTACCGGCCTTTGTACTATGGTACTACCGCACCAAAAATTTTAACGGCTAGTTTTTGAGCCTTTAATGCACCATTTCCAACCGTTGAGCAAAAATCGGTAGTACCGGTGTTATAACGGCGGTACTACCACATGGCTGATTTTGCTGATTTCTGCTCCCAACGGCTAGTTTTTGTGTGTGGACTATAAATACCCACCTTGGCCGGTTGAGAGACAACCTTTGGTATCTCATTTCACTCACTTGAGCTAGTGTGAGCTTCTCCTCTCAATTGTGCATGTGTTGCACCTTGTGAGCAAGGAAAGAGGTCTCTAGTTGCATGTGTTGCATCTAGAGGTAGATTTCGTATCCACTTGAGCTTATACATTCATTGCACATGGTGAGAGTCAAGCAATGGGCTTGGCTTATTACTCTTGGTGTTTGCCGACACTTAGACAGCGTGGAGGCGTCGTGGTTTAGTGATCTTCTCAAGAAGCTTGTGAGAAGGCCCGGAGTGTTGTAATGGTTGGAGCTCACCTACCCGGAGCGAAAAAGAGCTACCACTAGTGGAATTGCCGTGTTTGGCTTAATTCGTGGAGCTGGTCCAATTAGTTTGGGCTTACCTCAACGTGGATTAGGGGAGACCGACAAGTCTCCGAACACCACGATAAAACGTCCTTGTGTCATTGTGGTTTGCTCTCTTTTGATTTACTTTGTGCAATTTACATTCCTAGAATTAAATTGCTTACATGTCTTTGTATGATTGCTATCATTATCAGTAGTCTTATATTGTTGGTGCACTTAGTAAAGACTAGTTGATTTATGCTTTAATTGTGCAAAACCAAATTGATTTACAATTCCGCATAAAACTCGGTTTTAGCTAAAAGATTTTTAAAACCGCCTATTCACCTCCCTCTAGTCGGCGCAAGGAGAGGAGGGTGGCGGCTCTTGGGGGAAAAGAGGAGGGTGCTATAGTGTCGGTGGTACTGTAGCATAGGCGTGCTACAGTACCATCTAAGGTTTTGGCTTCCCCTAATGGGCCAAGGCTATAGGCCTTTGGCCCAAGATTTAATCCCTCTTCAAGAGAAAAATCTGAAATCTCTTTTAAATCCCGATAGAAATGTTGAAATTCAATTATAGTTCTAAAGATTGAACGGGTATTACAGCATCTAGTCCTTCGGGATCGATGACCTTCTGAGCAATTGTGTTAAAGAAATAACACAGCATCATGATTGTCTCTCGGACCTTGATCATCAAAATACTTCTAATTGCAACAGGGAGCATCTGTGTCATCAGCATATGACAATCATGAGACTTCATGTCAATTAACTTCAAATCTTCCATCGAAATAAGTTTCTTCATGTTGGCGGAGTAACTGGACGGAACTTTAACACCATACAAGCACTGGCACAGTTCAATTCTCTCCGCCTTGGACAGAGTGTAACAACCAGGGGGAAGGTACATTCGTCCTTTATCGATCATTGTCGGTGCTAACTCAGATCTGATGTTTATATCAACTAAGTCAAGCCGTGCGTTGACACCGTCCTTTGTTTTGTCACGAATGTTCAGTAAGAGACCAAAAAGTTGTCACATACATTCTTCTCTACGTGCATAACGTCGATGCAGTGGCAAACTTGTATGTGCTCTCAATAAGGTAAGTCCCAAAATATTGATCTCTTCTTCCAAATGTTCTTCTCACGGGTGCTCGATTTACGTCTCTTTCCGAGCAAAATATCTAAATCCTTAACCATATCATAGACCTCTTTTCCGCTTTGAACTGTCCTTCTCTCCGTATAATTGTTTCTACATCCTGCTGTATGGGTGAGCCCTCCGAAGGAACCTACGGTGACGTATGTACACGGTTTTGTGCGAGTGCTTCAGCCACACACTGTTGGTATCATCTAAGCAGTGAGTACATGCTTTGGCCCTTTTGTACTCTGGCCCGATAGGTTAGCAAGGGCAAGATAATCATTTATGGTGCAGAACAACATTGAGCGTAAAGTGACGTTCTCTCGTTTGTACGCATCCCATACCTGTACCCCTTCGATCCACAGTATTTTTAGATCTCCCATCAATGGTGCTAGGTACACATCAATATCATTCCTGTGTTGCTTCAAATTTCTTGATAAGTATCAACAAAGAAAATATACTTCCGCTTCATACACAACCAAGGAGGAAAGTTGTAGATACAGAGAGTCACAGGCCAAGTGCTATGTCGGCTGCTCATGTTACCGAAAGAATTCATTCAATCTGTACTCAATCCAAACCTTATGTTCCTCGGTTCCGCACCGAAGTCTGCAAACCTCGTATTGATGTTTCTCCACTGGGCGGAATCAGCAGGGTGTCTTAGCTTTCCATCCTTCTTACACTCCTCCAAACGCCAATGCAACAGTTTTGTCTCCTTTGGGTTTGCAGAAAAATGCTTCAAACAGGGAATTACAGGAAGATACCACGCCACCTTAACAGGAGATCCTTTCTTCACCTCGATTCCCTCGCCGTCATCTGATTGATTATTACGCTTGTATCGGGATGCGTTGCACACTACACATACATTCATGTTTGCATACTCTTTACGGTAGAGGATACAGTCGTTCAGACATGCATGTATTCTTTCTACTTCCATTCCCAATGGATAAAGAACCTTCTTGGCTTTGTAGGAGGTTTTGGGCAACTTGTTTCTCTCCAGAAGAATGTCCACTAATAGACCTAACAGCGATGTGAAACTCTTGTTGGACCAACCGTTGCTTACCTTCAATTTTAGTAGTTCAAGCATAGATGACAACCTTGCGTACTTTGACTTGCAGCACATGAACAAAGGTTTCTCTGAGTCCTCCATTAAACCCTAGAATTTAAAATACTCTCTCTCATCACAGTTTCCTTTTGCATCGCGAAGCATCTGATCCAGATTGTCATTATGCAGCCTATCCGAATCGAAACCACAATCGATATCATCCAGCGGCATATCATTGACTTCATCGGCGATGTTGTTATTACTACCTTTCTGTATAATCTACTCCTCACCGTGGTAGGTCCAACGTGTATACCCCTTTTTGAAACTCCTTCGAATCAAGTGTGCTTCGATCTGTGCTCGGTTCTTAAACATCTTCAGATTCTCGTAGTCAATGCATGAACAATCCATATATTCCACCCCCTTATTCAACATATCCTCCTCGGCAACTCTTGTAGAAGCAGACACGATATTAATGTACTCTTCACGCACACGGTTCTCTACGTACATCCAGCTTCGGTCCAACTACGCTACACATATAACAATTTGGTGTTAAACATTGAATTGATTAATTAGTATACTATATATATACACGATCAAAAGTAGCTATATGTAGCAAGAATTAATTTAATGGAATTAAGTAGAGATAGACTATGAAGATGAGAGTGGGAGAAGAGATGGATGCATGGAGGAAGAGAGTGCGAGCAGTGGCTAGTGGAGTAGTGGAGAAGTGATGCTGGTTTCTTGCACCGTTGCAGGACAAGCCACTACTCACTTCCCTACATTTAAGAATGGGTTTCACTTCCCTGCATTTAAGAATGGGTTTCACTTCTGCTGCTCTCTTCTCCTTTCACTCACTCCAAGCTAGATCTAGAATATAATGCAATTAGGAATACTAACCATAGATAGTCAAGAACAAATGGATCTACAATCACTCTTCCCAACTGATCCGCGGTCTCCTTTCACCAAATCGCCTCAAAGCCTCACCTCCTCAAAGCAGCAACAGCAGCCCCAAATGAGAATCTGGAATTTAAGGCAGATCTGTGAAAGTCGGGTCTGCAATAAGTGAGATTATTACAGACATTTTTTAATAAAAACCATCTATGATGAGGACGGGAAGTCACAGACGGTTCATGTTGAAAATCGTCTGTGAAGTATCACAGACGGTTCTAAAAAAGAACCATCTGTGATACTTCACAGACGGTTTTCAACATGAACCGTCTATGATATTACCTCTTCATAGACGGTTTCTAGTGCAGCCAGTAACACAAACGGTCACTAAACCAAAACTGTATGTAATTGTATTTAATACTGACGGGTTTGATCAACCGGCTGTGATGAGGCGTCCAGTATTAGCCTTTTTTGTAGTAGTGCTACCATGGTCTGCTTAGATGACCGCAAAGAGATTGCTGCATCACCATAAAGTAATATAAATCCGTTATGGGATTTTGCACTATAGAGATTTCACAGATATCTTCAGGATTTAGTAATGATCATTAGGAGCTATACATGATCTTTGCATTGTCGACTAACTGGATCTATACTATTAAGTGGTAAAACCTTCAAGGTGAATTTAATCAGTAATCATCGTATCAACACCTTCTAGGCTTGACTAAGATTTTTAAAATCTCAAGTATGATGATTAGTGTTTAGTCTATGCTCCCCCTGAAGATAACTTTCGTTGAAGTCTTGTTGCTCTAATACCTTTCATACATTTTCGAAAATGAATATAGGCAAGTATATTGTGATCAAATCAACTGGATTACCATAATGCAGAGTCTTACATACAAATATCGATTTTAAGATAAACACTATTCGGAAGTAACATACTTAACTTTTCAAATACCACTATTTGATTGCACAACATAAGTAGATTATCCTTGTAGAGGATATAGCGTGTTACTAGTTGCAAAATCATATGCCTTCCGGATACAATTTATCAAAACCTTTCAGGGTCTTAATATTTTGTAACTATCTCTGGGTAGTTAAAGTTACAACTAATAGTCTGTTCTATGAAGCTATAAAGTATGGTTGTACCACTCTAGAGTAAAATATAACCATCTTACTTTTGGCATTTAGGGGATTAATTGTCGATATCACCAGTGCATGATGTACCTTTATGGTACTAGAGGAAACCAACATTCCACTAACTTCTGGTAGAAGATGCACTTTATAAGTGCTTATGTGACGTACTTCTGGTCTTTAGGTTCTTCATTACATTCTTTCGGGTCTTGATGAGTCCTTGTCCACTTCTAGGGATCATGTAATCATTGGTGTGATTAAGAGATCGACAGGTAAGATAACTTTCCTTCAGGGAGACGTTCTCTCTTCTAGGAGATGCGCTTTCTTTCGGGAGATGCTCTTACTACAAATAAAAGACTATTGGGTATGAGTTTAATATATATTACGGTTTTGTTTCCTTTCTTACTAGGAATTTTGAGTCCTTCGAAGATCTCATCAATAATTTTCAGAACCCATTGACTGCATATTTTGTTCATGTCATTTGCCAGAATTATTATGCAATGGAACATTATGTCGTTCATAATAGGAGAGTAACGGTCTCTATTGAGACCTTTGAACCATAGCTTCACCACTTCATTATATTCATAATGCCCTATCAAGTCTGAACTACCTGGTTCCAAGACTTTTATTCAGCAATTTTGGTTCAGCCTCATCTGCTTTCATTATGTGACCCGATATAAATGCTTCAAGCGCTTGGTGATAGACTTTGGTTCCGGATCCGTGTTCTTATAAGAGAAACTTTAGCAATTGTAGAGGCAAAGTGATTGCCGATAACTTTTTTGCCATATCCTCTAACTTAAAGGTATCTCAGTATTAACCAGATCTTTGTCATTTCCCAAATAAAAGATTATTGGTTATTTCGCATTCTTAGCATTGTAATATGTGCACATCAAATTGCCAGGGCTTTCATCTTCACGATGAACCTCTTCATAAGGTATTTCACCTTCAAGGTGAGTTCTCTTTAGGAGAGTTAAAGGAGTGATTAATAATTATTTTGACAAGTGTCATTAGATCTTAGACTCACAAGCATCCCCACAGATTTTAGATCAAGGATCAATAAGTCAATTTCACAGAGGTGGATATACTATTCAAGCCGAGGTATTCCACTCTTAGCGATGCATTTACTGCAACTAAACATTGTGGTAACTCCTCCGTAATTGGAAAGTATCTGATAGACTCCCCGCTTCTAGCGCACAGGAGTATAAACTAAACGTTAAGTTTAGCTTGACTAGTGCGTGTATCTTCATACTAAAGATCTTTTCCTTCTGGAAAATACGATGGCATTTGAACGTTTTGGGCATTTCTCCCCCTAATGCCGAGATTCGATCTTTATTAATAGCATACCACAAAATTCCCCTATCATGGGCACATGATTGATTGAATTTCAGATCCAACATGATCTCCAACAGCTGGTGGTGGCCCAAAGGTGTATGCTACAGTGGTGATAACATGCGGGAAATATTTGTGTCGGTGTTTTAGAACCGAACTTACGTAAAGATTGTTTGATTCGGGGGGTCTCCTAGAATAGAATCATGCAGAGAGATCGACACGGGAATTTTTATACAGGTTCGGGCCTTCTCCGGAGAGAATAACAACCCTACTCCTGTGTGTGTATGATATTGAGTGTATACTGAACAATCAGGGGAAAAACTAAGACTATTACAGATAGTGCTTGTATTCCTGATGGCTCCCTCGATTGATCCTCCCCTCCCTTTCTCTAGTTGCCGCCTTTTATAGTACGTGAAGGAGCGGCAGTTACTCCAGGTAAAGTGGCGCCTCATCACCTCCTGTAATTCAAGCATGTTGGTAGTAATTACCGTGTATTAATTCCTCCACGTCGCTCAACACTATATACCGTAGATAATGGGTATTACGTGCCATTATTCTCAGAGAATAACAAACAGATGATGATCGTTTGAATCCCTTAATCAATAAGACCCACTTGTCTGCAGTGTTCATTTGATTATAAGGTGGTCGTGGCTGACCTAGTCGTAGAGGAATCTACGACTATGAGGTAGTCGTAGAAGACTTACGACTATGGGATAGTCGTAGCATAACTTACGATTATGGGGGTGGTCGAGAAGAACTTACGACCATCCATTTGGTTCTTCCTTCATAACATTAAGGGGTACACTCAGGGTTCGCATGACGTCATATTTACCTATAATAAAAATTATAGATAAAAAGTAAAATGAGGATTATTATATCCTCGTCATCTAGCCCCCCAACTTCAAGTGAAAGCAACTTACTTGGTAAAGGGGTTCTAGATGGTCTTACGATCATGAGAGGATCGTAGAAAATAATCGAAGGAAAAACTCTTCGATTGTATACTACTTTGACCAGAAATGTGCTTGGTCAAGAAAATTGCTTACGACTATCAAGTGGTCGTAAGCATTTCTACGATCACAAGGTGGTCGAGTATAGTGATCGGAAGAAGGAACTTTCCGATTATCATTTCCTTTGGTTGAAAAGATCTAACCAAGGAAGTAATTTCGCTTGAGATGTAAACGCAAACCTGAATTTCTCGAACGGACACATCGGGAATCTCAAACGACGCCGTTAGCTTTGTTCGTTGAAGCGGTTCCCGAGACGGTGGCGACCCTTGGGATGTCACGATCCGCTCAAGGTACGCGTTATATATACTCACCGGAGGGTAAAACCTAAGATCTTACTTTTCCCCAAATTGCTCCTCTTTGTTCCTCAAGCTTTTGCCTTCTCCGCCGAAGTCGTTCTTGCCTTCTCCGCTACCACTCCAATTGTGCCCTCTTTTTCGACCCAAAATTTCGCTTCCGAGAGAGATGGCCAGAAAGTTTCGATTGGGAAGAGTCGGAGATGGATGCGCGAAGATTCAAGCCCTAGTTGTCACGGAAGATTCCAGAGAAGACTCGTGAAATGGCTTCCCAGATTTGGGCAAGATTGGCCGTCAGGAGAATGGGCAAATTCCGCCTTCCGTGCTTATTGTGAGTGTGGCCTTCGAACGCTCACCACCCCTTTCTCACCGTTGTGTTCGAGCATTTTGGGGTGGAGTTAGTGAACCTTGGTCCTAATTCTATCACCATGCCGAAGCGCCAGATATTTGTGCGAGGCGACTGGGAATTCCTATGACCTTGAGCTTTTCCAATATTTCTATGGAATGTCTCGGCAAGCGGGATTGCTTTGAAGTTGTGGTCTAAAACTCCACGACGGAAGTCGAGGGAGTATGTTCAGAGTTTCACCCGGTCTTCGTGGGTCGGATGGAGGAAGAGGTGGTTTTATCGAAAGTCACCTCGTAAGATGCCTCTCTTTAGTGGGAAAGGTCATTAAAAGCAATCTTCATGGATTCGACTCACGAAGATATCACCGGATTGCCCTTATGTTCAAGCTTATCAAGGACTTGAAGAAGGAAGGGTCGACCGGATGGCATGTGGTGAAAAATTTCATCACACGCCGAATTAGTCCTTTGAAGAAACGAGCATCCCTATGTGGAGATACTCGCCAATGAGACCCAACCAGGGACTACAACGAGGGTAAGTGAATTTTCGACTTAGCTCTCGCTTTGGTCTTTCTCGCAGTTGTTTAAAAGATGCCTTTATCTGCTTGAACATATCTTTCACCAAATGAGATTGACGTTAGAGTCAAACTTCGCTTGAGAAGTCTCCGCCACTTAATGTGGCGGTTCCTAAAATCCTTGCGGTCGATCCGCAGAGGAAAGGATGGTTCGCCTAAGGTAATCAAGAGTTGATTTTGTCTTTAAGACTTTATAGTCGAGAAAGAACTTACGACTAGAGAAATGTTGTAGAAAAACTTACAACTTAGTCGTGACCGTAGGAAATCTTACAACCGAGGAAAGGTCGAGAAAAACTTACGATTTGATATCGGTCGAGAAAATCTTACGACCGCTTAGTAATTCTTCTCTTTCGCTTTTGCTTTACGTAAAGTAGGCATGGAAAATCGCGGGATGATGAAGAAGTTGTATCGATAACCATCGGTGCAGGGTTGACAAAGGACAAAGGCTCAGCTCCTTCGCCCAAGAGACGCCGACTTTTAAGGAGTGACGACAAAGTAGGGACGAGCTCGAGTTCTAGTCCTTCACCGCATCCTCTCAGAAAGCTTGTGGCAAACATAGCATAATCAAGCCGAGGCTAAAATAGTCAAGTGGAGGAGGTCAAGTAGTGAACCTCTAAAGCGCAAAGCTTGCAAGGCCAAGGTACCCTTCTATTATGACAAAAAATCTTTCGCAGCTTACGCCACTCCGGTTTTGTTAAGCACTTGGAAAAGGAGAACCGAAGGATTTTATGTCTTTTGTGAAGAATAATACCGCTCCAAGAGAGCCTATGGCTGATGGCAATGTTGCTCTTGGAGTGGTCGAGACCGATCTCGCCATCCAGAAAGTCGAGACCGAGAGATGGTCCTCGTTCAAGATCCACGACCAGACGTGGTCGTGGCTAAGCCCATTCTTCAACTCGAATTTCACCGTATGGTCGAGAGAAGAAGAAATCTTCCGCTGGGAAAGTGACTCCCAAATTCTGCTTAGGTCCAAGGTGCAGAGGTATGTGAAATATACTAAAGTGTAAGAACAGAATTTACGTTTTCCTTTTCACAACCTCAATTGCTTTCCTTTTCTTTGCTTTTAGCCCGACTCCTTCAAATTTCCGAGAATGCTTCCGTTGAGAAGCCTATTGCTACCTCTCCACCTTTGGAGAGACAACAAGGAAGTGGTCGAGGATCATCCTCGCCTGTGGTAGAAGAAGTCGTGGCGCTGACGTGGTTACGACAACCAATGAGGTACTGTTGTACCCAAGAAGGTAGCGGCTACAACCTCTGGCGTAGCAACAGTGACCATAGAGATGGTCGTGGAGACTCCAAAGAAGAATGCGACTCTCGAGAAGGCCGCCACGACCACCGAGATGGTCGTGGGTAGAACAGAGGCAACCGCAGGCCTCTGGTCAAGATGGTGGCGGTTCTCGCCCACCGTCTTTAAAGGAGATCGCTGCGCACGTTCCTCCCTGCACCCAAAGAGAAACCGGTTACGTAATCAAGAAGAAGAGTATTTCAACTTCTTCGCCGACTTCTTTGGGCCTGCTTCCATCGTAGGGTCTTCTGCTTTCAGATCTCGCGACCGAGTTCCCCATCCCAACGATATTCCCAATAGAGGGGATACCTTTGATAATGAATGTCTTGAGAAGGTTTGGTGGGACCAAGTCACGAGGGTAGACAAGCTGAAGATCCCGGAGCTGGCTTATTCGATGTTTGCTCGATCAACCATGAATGTAAGTACTTAATCGTACTTATATATATACAGGTATAATCTTCTCTTGTTTCTCACTGTCTTTTCATCTTGCAGAAAGCCATAGAGCAAATTGTCGTTGTTTGTGAATATCATCGACAACTTCTAGAGTCGCGACAGAAAGAGGAACTCGCAAGCAGTGCAGAGGTGGTAAGTCACTACTATTCATAGTCACCTTGGATTTGACTACTTATATAGTGCTTACGGGAATTTGTCATGGAAAAACTCACGACTAGGTAATGGTCGTAAAAGACTTATGACCAGTGGCTTTGTCGTAGAAGAACTTACGACTAGGTCAATGGTTGTAGAAGAACTTACAATCGATTGACCCATGCTCATGTCCACTGTTATCCTTTGCAGGTTAAACGGTGACGCCAAGACCTTAGCCGACTCACTCGATTATGAAAAAGAGGAGTCGAAAAAGTTTAGGAAGAGGTATTAGACCTCCTAAAAAACTTAAAGAAGCTAACTCGCAACCATGAAGTCGCGGGAAAAATTAAACAATGAAGTGCTGAACTTAATATCGCTTATATCTTTGATCTTTACCTAACTCTTGCTTCTTTTCGTAAAAAGAAGACGAGACGAAAAAGCTCCGTAATGAAGTTAGAGAGAAAACTTCAGCTTATTCACGAGCTTACTCGTATGTCCAAAAATAAAGATCAAAACCTTGAGACGTTGGGAACTCGAATATCAAGTAAGTAATTCTTTACCTGCAGTCCTTTACGAGTTATTTCCCTTTTCTCACTTTCACTTCCTTTCTAGCAATGGACGTTAAATTGAGAGAACTTGAGACCAAATCGAGGATAAAGCCGTGATTTATAACCAGACCATCCTTATTGCAAAGAAGAATGTAGAGGATATTGTATCATGGGAGAAAAAGTATGCTGAGACCGTTGCTTCCCATAATGAAGAGGTCAAGAAGTTGGATTCTCAACTAGTGGGTAAGAAATTCTTTTACCCGTGATTATTTTTGTTTTCTTTTTCCTCTAGGAGTTTATTTTTGTTTGACCAATCTTATTTCTTCAGAGCAAGTGGTCGAAAACAAAAAGCTCATGAGGCTTCGACTTGTACCCAACAGAGATGGAAGCAATAAAGATTAAACTTCAAGGAAACATCACGCCTCTGAACAATGTGCTTGGTGAGCTACATAATGAGGGAAAGACTCTCAAGATGATACAATAGCTGCTCACACAAGTACCATTGGGGATCAAGTCGATTTTGCAAGATCCGTGACCACTCAAGGCCAACCAAGTCAATCGATAAAGGAGGCGGTCGAAATCTGCAGAAGTTATGCATTAGCAAAACTTAAAGCTCATGACCCCAACCTTAACGTGCAACCACTCGAAGCCGACTTCAACTGCTCTGAAGCAGAAGGAAGACGTCTGATGGAGGAGATGCAATCAGTTGGCCGGAAAGTTTCAGAGGAGATGCAATTGGGCTCTCCTCTTCGTGAGTAGTCTGTAATGAACTTGTGAAAACAATCTTTTGTTGATGTAATCCATCTTGTTCCTCGCAAATCATCTTGTCGAGTAGTTAGCAACTCAAAAGATAATTAACTAATTTAAAGACTAAGAAATGAAGTCAAATGTAATGACTTTATCCTAGCCCCGACTATTTGCTTAGTTTGTGAAAACTAAGTAAGTAGTTTTGTCTCCTGCAAATCATCTTGTCGAGTAGTTAGTAACTCAAAAGATAATTAACGAAATAAAGACTAAGAAATGAAGTCAAATGTAATGACTTTATCCTAGCCCCCGACTATTTGCTTAGTTTGTGAAAACTAAGTAAGTAGTTTTGTCTCCTGCAAATCATCTTGTCGAGTAGTTAGTAACTCAAAAGATAATTAACGAAATAAAGACTAAGAATTGAAATCAAATTATCCTAGCCCTCGACTATTTGCTTTGAGTTTGTTTAGACAAACTAAGTAAATAGTCTCAGAGAAAGGGTTTCAGAAAACAGAGAGGTTTGTTTAACTTGTAGTTTTTGGTCTCAATTATCATGCACTGGTCGAAAGGGTGGTAACGAGTTGACACTAGGAAGTTCCTTCTAGTGGGCAGGACCACGTGCAAAGAGGAGAGGCTTCGACTAGGTAATGTTAACATCTCCGACTAGTTTAATCAAATTGAGAACGGCAACTTGAGTTAAGCAAACGCCTAGAGGACTTTAAAATATTTACTCGTCCTTCTCCCTGGACTCGATAAGTCCGCCCCGGTAGCAAGAGTAGGAAATCGAACAAAGCTAGAAGCTCCTTCCATTAAGGTGACCACGTCAGAGAGGAGAGGCTTCGACTAGATGTGTCTCTTCCTCCCACCAGCTTGAGATGAAACGAGTACACCCAAGACGGTTAAGTAAATCGAGAAAGTGCGCTCTTCTTAGAGTATTTTTCAAATTAATCAAGAAATAAACTAAGGTGAAAAGAGTTGGCCTTCAAAAATATTTCGACTAAATAAAACCCGAGTTCTTTGTGTTGGCCATAAAAGCGAGTAACGAATCGACACTAGGAAACTCCTTCTAGTGGGCGGGACCACATGCAGAGAGGAGAGGCTTCACTAGGTGATGTTATCGCCTTTCCCGACCAAAGGTAAAGAAAACGGGTGTTTAAAACATAGTCGAAAAATAATGAAAGCACTACTCAAAAGTAAGACAATAGAGATAGAAAAAACCCGATTCTTTATTGTCCAATGGTCGGTTACACATAGAATTTGCGAATCGGGTCAATGTTCCAAGAATTCGAGAGAACTCGCCGCCTTCCATTGCCAATCGTCATCAACTCGGACGAGTAACTTCGACCATCGTAAGGACCTTCCCACTTGGGAGAAAGTTTGTTCCGATTAGACTTGGATTGGCAAAGCCTCAATACCAAGTCACCTACAAAGAAGGTCAGCGAGGTTGAACCTTACGATCGTAGTATCTTCGCAGGCTTGTTGGTAGATTGCCGAACTAATTAGGGCCCGGTTTCTCCTTTCTTCAAGTAGATTAATATCATCTGCTCAATTTGTTCCTGGTTGGAGTCCGTGAATGTTTCGACTCGTGTTGACCGTATCTTTAGTTCCGAGGAAGCATAGCTTCAAAGACCAAGACTAAAAAGAAAGGTGTTTCTCCTCAGAGTCTGATCGGTAGTTGTACGAATCGCCCATAATACTGAGGGTAATTCTTGTACCCAAGCCCCGAGCGCTTGATGAGCCGGTCAAGACTCGAGTTTTAATTCCTCTCATTATTTGGCCGCTTGCACGCTCGATTGCCCCATTACTCGGGGATGGGCCATGTAGCATAACATAACTTGGTACCCAACTCGTCGCAAAATTCCTGAAATTTTGCGCCGAAAATTGCTTACCATTATCTGTAATTATTCGACTTGGTACTCCAAATCGAGTAATTACGCATCTCATCATAAACCGCTTTGTCGCTTGTTGTTATCCTATCCACAGTTCGGCTTCAATCCATTTTGTGAACGATCAATAGCCACAAAAGGAACTCAAACCTCCCGGAGCTTTAGGAAACGGTCCCAGGATATCAAGACCCCAAAGTTGCAAAAGGCCAAGATAGAGGTATTGTTTGTAATGCCCGAGCCGGTTGGTGTATTTGCTCGCTATGAAACCGCATCGACACACTTTTTAACCAACTGCTTAGCATCGTATAGGGTCATTGGCAAGAAAACCTTGTCGAAAAGCCTTGCCGACCAATGTTCAGAGGAAGCATGATTTCCACAAATGCCACCATGTATGTCGTGAAGGAGTGTTAATCCTTCGCTCATGAATGCATCGCATGAGCACCCCTTGAGTACCTCGCTTATAGAGAACTCCTTCGATCAAAGTATACATTTTGGCTTTTCGATAAGCGATCGCCTCAAGATCGCCTTCGTCATGTAACCCTTCAAGATAATCATAGATGGGCGCCATCCATGTATCCTCGTATTCTAGAGAGGCTGCCTCAATAGGAGGTGTCTCTGGCTCTTCGACCGAGAAGGCTTCGAGTTGTTCCAAGAAGACTCCTTTTGGTACTTCAGATCCGAAGAAGCTATTCGAGCAAGTCGGTCTCATGCGAGAAAATTATCCTTTCGAGGGATGAATTGTGCCTCAAACCTAAAAAATGCTTTTCTAGCTTACGATTCGATAGGTACGAGACATTGCTCGGGTTAGAGCACCGGTACTTTTACCGACTTGATTCACGACTAGTTGAGAGTCTCCTCTCACGAGTAGTCGGCGAATCGAGAGCTTTCACGTCAGATACCAACTAGCAAACCTTCAGATTCTCGCCACATTATTAGTGGCCCGAAAGTTTAATTGTATGGCATACTTTAAGGTCTCTCCAGAGGAGATTCCAGACCACCCGACCCCGAGCCACTTAAAGTAAGCGACCCGTCAAAGTACATCGCCCATCGGTCGTGGGAATCAGATCGGGGATCCCGAATGTGTTCAGATTTGTCCATTCGGCAACAAAGTCTGCCAAGATCTGGGATTTAACGGCCGTTCGGGACACGAATGGATGTCGAACTCCCCAAGTTCGACCGACCATTTTGCCATCGCCCCGCTGCTTCCCTATTCGGAGGATCGCCCCCAAGGGAAACTCGGACAGCACAACTAGTTTGTCTTTGAAAATAATGCCGCAGCTTCTCAAGACATGAGGAGGGCATACGAAGCTTTTGGACCCGAGGGTAACGCCCTTAGGTCCGTGTAAACTTCACTTATGTAGTAAACCGGTCGTTGTACATTTTCACGTTCTACAACCAAGATCGCTACCGACCGCTGTGGCGTGGCGCCTAGGTAAACCAAGAGCGCTTCTTCCGCCCTCGAGAGACCATAATAGGAGCACTCGAAGGTACCTCTTGACATCCTCAAAGGCAGCGTTGCCTCTTTCGACCACTCAAAACTTTCGTGTCTCCTTAGAAGTTTAAAGAAAGGTAGTCCCTTTTCTCCCGAACGTGCGATGAAACGACTTAGAGCCGCCATGCACCCAAAGTGAGTTTCTCGGACTTCTTTCCGTAGTTGAGGGCGATTTGTAAAATGGCTTTTATCTTTTGATTCGCTTCAATTCCTCGTATAGATACTAGGAATCCAAGCAATTTCAAGAGATTCCAAACACACACTTCTCGTGATTAAGTTTTAAGCGATGTTTTCCGAGATTGTCGAATGTTTCTTGTAGGTCGGTAATATGATTAAGTTTCTTGATGCTTTTGACAACTAAGTCATCAACATAGGCTTCTAGATTTCGCCTAATTGAGATGAAAAAGTTGCTCGCATCAAGCGTTGAAAAGAAGCGCCGCATTTTTTAGACCAAATGGCATTTTGGCATAGCAAAATATACCAAATGGTGTAATAAATGCGGTCTTTTCTTCATCGCTCTAGACACATATTAATCTGGTGATATCCGAATATGCATCTAAAAACTTAACATTTCACAACCCGCAGAGAGTCAACCAACCGATCGATCGAGGTAAAGGAAAATCGTCTTTTGGACAAGCTTTATTAAGATCAAGAAAGTCTCGCACATACGCCATTTGCCGCTTGACTTTCTAACCATTACAGGTTAGCCAACCATTCTCGATGGTTGACCTCTTATAAAGCCCGCTTAAGTAGCTTATCCAATTCGATTTAATAGCATCTCGTCGATCGGGGGCAAATCTCCGCAATTTTTGTTTTACTGCACTTTGTCGGTAGTAAGGCTAGCTCAGGCTCGATCACCTCCCCGGGACTCCGGCATGTCGGATGCTTGCCACGCTAATACATCTGCGTTAGCTCGGAGGAAGGTGATGAGGCGTCTTCCTATTTGGGGTCGGAAGTATCCTCGATGCGAGCAGTCTTGAGGGCTCCCTCAAGGCCCGTGAGGAACCTCTTTGACTTTGTCGTTCGGCTTTGGTGCGACTTTTAGGCTTCACTTGCTAGTCGAAGGTCGACTTTTTCTCGAGTTGGTATTTGTCCTACCATCTCAAGGGATCGACGATCGCAGTATGCGCCATCTTCTTGTCACAATGGATTGTAATTACTCCTTTGGGACTGGCATCTTAATACATTGATATCCATAATGAGTAGCCATTAGGAATTTTGCCAAAGTTGGTCGTCCGAGTATGGCGTTATATGTCGATCAAAATCGACCACATCAAAGGAGATTTTCTCGTCTCAAATTACTTGGTGAACCAAATGTTAAAGGAAGAGAAACTTGACCAATTGGTTTGGCCAAGATCCCTGAGACAATCCCATGGAAAGAGTATCGCATCGGTCTCACTTTGGTCCCGGTACTTGCATGTCATCCAGAGCACTCAGAATAAAATATTTAACGAGCTTCCACCATCAACTAAAACTCGATTGACCCGACAATTGTTGATGGTGGGTTCGACCACGATTGGGTATCGACTGTCGAGTCGAAGGATCGGCGATCACTCTTCTCGAAAGAAATGGTGACTTCCGACCACTTCGTAATTTATTGACGAGAGGAGGATCTATGGAGTTTACCTCGCGTCAGCAGCCTTGAGTCGCCGCTTTGATTCATATGCCGATGATCCCCGTAGATGTGTTCAATGGTGTGTTGCGGATCCCGAACGGCATCTCCTCTTCGTCATCTCAAGATTTATGACCACTTGTTTGACCTACCGCCGAGGGTGGGAAGTGGTCCTTGTCGCTGTAGTAGTCTTCAAGCTTTCGTTGGAAGACCCGAGCTATGGAAGGTCATGCCCTTCCTTTTTATGGAATGGACACCACCTAGGCTTATCATTTTTCCGATCGTATGCTTACCTTTGCCTCTCGTCGGAGTGTGGCTTGATGTACGTGGCTCTTTATCATTCACTGACCAATACCTCCTTGGAACCGCCAGGTTTTTGACCCTTCATCTTATTCTTGGACTTTTTGCTTTCTTATCCTTCTTCTTACCAACTTCGGCTCTCGAGATGGATTGTCTTCACGATCAATCGTGTTGTTCCACTCGACCGCCTCGAGGCAATAGTATATCGATCGCCATTTCAAGAGTTCGCGATGTAGTAGGAGGATTTAAAGCAATATCCTCTCGTTATCCTTCTACTACGGACTCGCTTGAAAGCCCCGATGACGATGAATCGAAACTTCCGAATTGAGTTACTTAACTGGATCAAGCGCTTGATGAACTGGCGCAATGTCTCGTTGTCGCTCGCCTCATCCGGTGCAAGTCGTCCTCCTTTCTGTATGCGATTGTATGTGCCTTGGAAATTTGCCAAGAGAAGATCGCAGAGATGTTGCTAAGAATAGATCGACTCGAGTGGTTGGTTTAGTAACCACGATCGAGCGAATCCTTCGAGCACGCTTGGAAGGTAATTTGCCATCACATGCTCTCCTCCTCCGCCGCTTTCGAATAATTTGTAGTAAATTTGAAGGAATTCGATGGGATTTTGGGAACCATCAAACTTCTCCATGTTCACCGGTCGAAAACGAGGTGGCTGAATAATGCTCGGAGATCAAAGAGAATGCCCGACATCCGTAATGACTTCTTGACGCCTTTGCGTAAAAGAAGGGTTGATATCATCAGGTGGTCGTACTCGACGATACCCAGTAACAGGTTGACCCGACCTGTAATAGGTCTCGGTCCTACGAGGGGAATACTCCTCGTAGTTTATCTGCTGTTGCAGATTTCCATGTCGGAGTGGTGAACGATCACCTTTCCGAGGAGCTTTTTGATCATCAGTCATTTGGAAGACATTTCTTCGAGTAGGAGATCGACACGACTTGCTGTTGCGCCGATTTCTACGCGGTGATATGTTGGATTGACTGGTAGCCGAAGAAGTCGTATGGGTACGACTACTTGAATGATGTCGATGAGGAGCTTCCAGCTTTTTCATTGTACTCCGAAGCCTTTGTGCGATCTCTTCAGCGAAGAGGTCGTAGCCTGGCGTTCGGGCTAGCTCTTGAGTTGGATTCTCGAGCAAATCATTGATGTGCTGGAGCTCTCGAGCTTCTTCTGATTGATATTGAATACGCCCAGGCAAATTCTTCTGAGCTTCAATCTTCTTCCTTCGAATTGCCTCAAGATTTTCCATGTTAGACTCTTGAGATTGCCTCAATGAAGTGCGAGAATGTCGAGGATTTCCCTGGCGTTCATGAAGGCGTTGGTCGTGTCCGCCAGATGGTGGTGTCTCGCCATTGCCACGAGGGGCGCAGCAGTGTGACCTTCGGGAAGGGTCTCCATCTCGGTCTCTAGAAGAGTGATCTTGATCTCGAGGAAGGACGAAGACCTCCGTTGATGATTCTCACTTGCGCCGAGGCCTCTCCGCTTGAGGAGTCGCCGAGAGACACCATCTGGCGACTTGGAGTAATCCTCCAAGTAGGGAAGTCTGGTTATAACTGTCTCCGCTCGGCGTGTGACTCATGAGAGATGGTCGAATTTGTAGGAAAAGCATGCTTGATCCCGCTCTCTGGCGTTATCCAGAGAGAGAGAATCACCAGATGCCGGTGAAGTCCCGCATCAGGCTTCTAGAGCTTGCCTCACCAAGTCGGACCGCCTTAGGGAACTTGGACACTTCGAGGAAAAACTCTCGTCGTGTCGTGAGTCCACTGGTATGGTCCCGGTCGATTGACCCTTGTCCCTTGAGAGGGTAGATTCTCTCTTGGGCGTCTTGTTGTGGGGATAAGGATCCTCCTCAACTCCACCGGCGACATTGTCTCCTCGGATCTGTGGGAAGATCCCTGAGGCAAGAATGCCATAGGATGAGTCATCACTTGGTTCGTGACCGAATCCGGCATCCATGTCGACGTCACAGACCGCCAAGTCGAACCAGTTCTCCTCGCTCCATTCTCCCGCCATGAGTGCATGAGATTTGGAAAACAGAGAAAATGTTCGACAAGAAATTACCGGAAGATCCCCACGGTCGGCGCCAACTGTCGGTGTTTTAGAACCGAACTTACGTAAAGATTGTTTGATTCGGGGTCTCCTAGAATAGAATCATGCAGAGATCGACACGGAATTTTTATCTGAGTTCGGGCCTTCTCCGGAGAGAATAACAACCCTACTCCTGTGTGTGTATGATATTGAGTGTATACTGAACAATCAGGGGAAAAACTAAGACTATTACAGATAGTGCTTGTATTCCTGATGGCTCCCTCGATTGATCCTCCCCTCCCTTTCTCTAGTTGCCGCCTTTTATAGTACGTGAAGGAGCGGCGGTTACTCGAGCGGCGCCTCATCACCTCTGAATGAGCGCATGTTGGTAGTAATTACGGTGTATTAATTCCTCCACGTCGCTCAACACTATATACCGAGATAATGGGGTATTACGTGCCATTATTCGTAGAATAACAATATGATGATGATCGTTTGAATCCCTTAATCAATAAGACCCACTTGTCTGCAGGTTCATTTGATTATAAGGTGGTCGTGGCTGACCTAGTCGTAGAGGAATCTACGACTATGAGGTAGTCGTAGCAAGACTTACAACTATGGGATAGTCGTAGCATAACTTACGATTATGGGGGTGGTCGTAGAAGAACCTACGACCATCCATTTGGTTCTTTCTTCATAACATTAAGGGGTACACTCAGGGTTCACATGACGTCATATTTACCTATAATAAAAATTATAGATAAAAAGTAAAATGAGGATTATTATATCCTCGTCAATTTGATTCTTCCAACACACACTTATTTCAATAAGGGGTTTGTTGATTATATGCAATGAGCTAGACTTTTATTAGTGCAGTGATAAGAAAACTGCATGATCCTATGACGGTCGAGGGAATGCTGCTGCTCACAATAAAGAGGAGCTATCTTCTCTTGTTGCTTGTAAGTTGATATGCATTCATTTAGCCATTTAGGCGCTGCCTTTTCGTGTTGAATTCTTATAGCAACACTTTTTCTCCAGAAGAAGTTGCTCTTTGGTTTTCAAAATCAGCAGATAAGCTTGGTTAGTATTTAATATTTTTTAAGCCATTGATTTGAGGTTCATACTGTAACATTATTACTTTTTGCAGCGCTGGGTGGGTTTCAGCATGCCTTGTATGTTGAGAGGTGGACTCCATTTGTAAAGGTTAATTTCAATTCCGTTTTATTTGGTTAGGTACAAAACTAGAACTCTATAAATTTGTCAATACTCGATAAATTTGATTAACCCCTATAGCTTTTTTTAATTTTGATATCCTGCTTGACATTGTAACTAATCGATGTCTTTTGTAAATAGGATCTTTTGGAGATTTCCAGACTCTGTTTTGCGAAATAAAATTTTCGGTAGTGTCTTATTTAATCCTCAACATCGTGGTTCACATAGCAGTTGATTAGCAGTTTTTATCACAAACTGTATAGCCACCAAGTCATTTTGCAGATTTTGCTTGCTTCCTGGTACGGTGGTACCTCTAATTCCTTGATTGTTGTTTATGCACGTTATTTTTGGTTCTTGTTGATCTGACATCTTCATATTGCTGAGATGAATATAGGATAACTTCTGCAAGTTAGTTAAAGGATATTTGTTTTGTTTTTTGAAAGAAGTGTTCTAGGATATCAGGATAGTATGAAACACGCTGCTCCAATGCTTATAATGTTGTCATGGTTTGTTAATCACAATTTTGTTGTTTGATTTATGTACTTTTATTTATAGTTTTCTTTACTTTTTTGTTTAGGAGCTTTATGCAATTGTGGCAAGGAGCATAGACGTTTCTACAGTCTGCTATCATGTTGTTGTAGTATTTGTTGCTTTTAAATTTCCAGATATACTTCATTTGGAATGCTAGGATTCGGTGCAAATTGTCTTTTATGTGAAATTCTTGTGTTTTAGACATACCTTTAAAAAACGAATTATACATACAAGCAAACAGAGCAAGGCTTTTACAGTCCTTTGTAGTAATATATTTTCATGCAACATTTTCAGCTATTTCTGATAATTGAAATGAGGGGTACGATGGCTTTAAATTTATTGTGGTACCAAGAAGCAAGCTGCAATTAATCACGTGGTTTAGTAAATAAGCATAACAACATTGAGGTAGTACAATAATTGTAGCATGTTAGCATCTTATATCATGTGGTTTACCACTTATATCCAAGCCAAAGCGCGAAATAAAAAAGTGATAAATGCAACATATTAGCATCGTGATCTTAGTATTTACATGGGCAAAGAAATGAAGAAGATCATACTGGAATGTCATGTTCAGAACACTATGGCATGTAGGCAATAGAACTTTATTCATAATGCAATACAATTGTCGTTGTTGCCATCTAAATGTGGTACCAGTTGTTGCCATCTAATGTTTCAACTTGTGGCTTTTGTTGCTCAAAGATACTATTTCAAAGGGTTAAGTGATGCATCTAATGGCGCGGGTGCAGAAACTGGTAGTTCAGTACTCAGTGTGGTGGACCAAGAGCAAGAGAAAACCCCTAGCGCTGTAAAAAAAGCGGTTGTGAGTACTTCCAACTCTCTGTAGTATGAGATTTGCTAATTTTCATTCTGTTTACATACTTAGTGCATACAAATTTGGTAGTAAGTGGAGTTTTTGCCATGGTCTTATCTGTTATTTGTAACTTCCTCATCTTTTCTCATGTAGGAATGTAGTGGTAAATTGAGTTCAGAAGTTGACGATCACAAAAGTATCAACCATGCGGTCTAAACCAAGAGATCCTCCCACTTATAAATCCTCAAGTAAGATGCCTTTAAGTTTGCATTTGGATTAGAACTTCGTTTTTCGAAAATGCAGACCTTGAGGAAATGATGTTTGGGAGAAATGGATCTGAGTATGACAACAATACTTTTATGGATAATTCAATTCTAATATGAATAGGAGAATATATATAGTATTCAGTGAATATATATTTACAACGGGATTTGGTTGTGCATGGATTTGCCTGTAATCTGTGTTTGGATTAATGTCCATGGTACAACCAAAACAGACGAATATTTGCATTCACTCAAGCCATAATCATCTGGACCAAGTTTAATTAGTCTAATCATGCCAACGCAAGTTACCAACTTCTCATACAACTAATCGAATTTGATACAAATTCAGTTAAATTCTTCAAAATGTACATAACATATATGTGACTCTCAAACAGATCATAGAAACCTTAGCGATGAATGATAGTTACTAGATTCTTACCTATTACTACCGAAGGATATTGAAAACAAATCCCTACAATCCATCTGCTTTTTCAGTTTTTCATGGTGTACACTATCTGAAATGTATATGCTATTTTGCTTTTCTACTTGTTTCTCTATTACAGCTTGGTTTTAAGCATATGATACAAGTTACTTCTGCTTGTGAGTTTTAGAGTTTTGATCTAAGGTTAGGAATTGCAAATTAACTTGAAATGTTATGTTGTACTAGATGTACACATGAAGATATCCAGACATTAACTCACGTGAAAACATTTGATATGTGTAGTTAGCTTCGGACTGCATGTTAATTTCATACTACCATGTTTGCACAAATAGCCATGTTTTGGCTATCACATTTTCCTCTTCGTAGTTAATCTACAATTTTAGATTGCTCATTTTTATATGCACAACTCTATTATGCCACTCTTAAATTGGGTAACTCGATCAGAAGTCAAAACTTAAAATTAGAACTAACAACATAATGAAATATCTTGGGTCATTGTGTAGATGGGTAAAAGATAGAGCAAAACAAAAAAAAAAAATACTTTTGTTGCATTTCAAAGTCCGTGATTGCAAACTGGGAAACATGGGTTGGCCAGATTTTAGAGGTTACTAAAAACGGATTTATACATAAACACTATGTTGCTAACCCTGATATACTATGGTCTAGCTGTTACTACCACTGGATTTAGCTCCTTGTTTTGCAGTCCACACTGATGGTAGCTACCATACCAATGCCACTATTTTGATTTGCACCTTTTGCTTAGCCACCATGCTCTGCATGATATGATTCAGCTCGACGTCCTGTTGTCTATGACTACATCGTTTTGGTACATGCAGGCCACGCAATCATCACCTCCTTAGACCGCCCTGACAATCTTAGCATAACACATCGCCCTTCGATCTATGTCTTACTGATACATAGAAAAGCAAATTTCAGTAGGTGGCTTTGATGTTTGGAGTTCAGCATTATTTAGCCATTTCAGAATGATGGTGGGGAAATAAATTATGTTTGTGATTCAGCCGGGTCGTGCAGTTCTCCTTCAATTGATTCCTCAAGGTGATATAATATTTCATTTGTCAAACTTTTCACTATTGATTTACTGCGTACATTCTTTAGGCTTTAGCAAATTTGGGTCAAATCAATTCATGTTTTGTGCAACTGTCACCATCATAGCCATGATCATCAAGTTATAACTCATGAATGGGATGCAAAGTTCTGTTGGATTATAAATACAAGCTTTCTGCTTCAACAAATGGAATTTTTCCAATATTTCAGTTTATTATGGTTTAATACAGATGAGTTGTGTAGCCAAACATGCAACCATTCCCATACAAATGTCTGGTACCATAGTTTTGTTGGATTGTAAAGACAAGATTCTGGCTTCAGCAATTGCAAATTTCCAATGATTCAGTTTGTTGTGGTTCATTACGAGGTGAGTTGTGTGTCAGGTTCACGTAGAATATGTAGATTGCTAGGTATTATCTAATCAGGCTGCCTACAATGTATTTTTTGTGGAAGGAACAAGCTAAATTTTCTTTTGTATAAATAGCTGGCATTTCCTATCAAGTTTGCCATTTTTGTTGCGCTTCATGTAAGACTAATTACAATTTTGCTAGGTTTAGCTATATATCATTTTTCTTATTATTTTTGTTCTATTCTTATTTTTTTCATACAACTAGGAAGGAAGTGGAATTTCCCTAGATGCATCTACTAATTTATAATTATTGAAAGGATCATATGATACTATATTTGTCGCTTTGTTGCAGCTTATACTAGAACTGTAAGGGCTAACTATTTATATTTTGTTGTTCACAAAACATATTAATCTCTTATTTTCTATTGTGGGTATGGCGGTTTATACTAGTGCTTTGAATTAGCGATCGACCCAAACAATTATTTCATGTTAGTATTACTCTACTAAACATGTTGTGCTGGTCACTGGTGAGCTATTTGTTTTCCATGTTTCTTACCCATTTGCCTAAATTTATACGGTACCTAATCAACTTGGGCCCCATGCGGTACCAATATTCCAAAATATTTTTGATAACTAGGTGATGTTTCCATCAACTCTGATAATATTATCAGTACATATTGTTAACAGACAGGCTAAGAAGGCTTATATCATGTCAGTCTTTCGCCGGTGCTATCAATTTTCTTTCAGAGCTCCTTCAACCAAATTAATCAGATAGCTAGCTATATTGTTGGATTAATTCATTAGTCAATTAGACTGCTTTCTATACAACTTTCTTAATAGGAACAAGCTAGATTCTATTTGGTAGAAATATTTGGATTACCAGTCAAGTCTGCCATTTCGTAACGCTTTTTTTAAGGTCGTGTTTTTGCTACGTTTAGCTAAAGATCTTTTTTTTTGTGATGATTCTTTTTTCCTTTGAGTAAAATCTTGATCCTTAGCTACCAATTGTGGCCAGCTCTTGAAATGAAATTGCAAGTCCTGGAGATCAGAACTTATACTCTCATAATGCAAAAGTCGTAAACAAATTGGGACAACACTACAGCAGTGCAACATCAAAGTTGTTGTTGTGGCGAGTTCACTAGCTAAGGCAGCTGTTATCCTCATTTAGTACCGGATGCGACGCCAGATGATGACCCACACGATGGATGATGTTAGCATGTATATCTCATAGCTTATCTGGGTATAAACTTCTTACCTTCATCATCCAGTGTTATCTTCACCTTACAATAACTGGGAATTGCATTGAAATTAATTTTGATTTCATTGTTTATTTCTTGTAGGTCATCTACCATCGCTGTAATACTATTTGGACCTCTTTTGAGCATCGTTTTGTCTCTAGTGTGGTGCATAGTATTTAGATAGAGGACCCAAGGATGAAAAATCTTGCTCATACTACTCATTTATGTGTTTAGATTATCTTCGTGACAGAGACCGATGTATCTTTTGTGGATCAGCTATGGTTTGTTCAGTGATGTTACTCTCCTGTCTTGGGGAAGCTTTCAGTTTAGCTACCCAACAACTAATTGAATATATCGTTTGCAATCGTATATGACATCAAAAGCAATACTTTAATGTTTGTATGATATTCCTCTTTGTGGATTACATCTTTCTGTGCGACGCGTAGAAAGGTTTTGCTATCTATGCTAAACCTGCTCTCATGAACAAACAATATAATTTAACCATATGAAGCATTGGCCTTCTCTATTATTGTCCTACATGAATTCTCCATGGTATGCTCTGTGATCTGATACAAAAAGTTACAAAATGCATGATATCACCACGTCAATCCACGAGACTACCGATCCTTTCGTACATACCAACATTTTTCTAAGGTGGCGCAGCGTAGCGCACCTCTCTACCTAGTTTATCTAACTTTGGAACTACCTACTTTTCTGAAAGGAACTACCATCTGGCATTCTTGGTTAGGGACTTAGGGTTGTGTTTGTCGTCGTGGTGAATTATGATAACGTTGCTTCGTGATGCTGTGTTCGGCTTTTTGCATTTTCTTAGATGCGGCCCAAATGAAAAATGTGCTGCGTTCTAAATAACAAAAAGATGTAGCTACAATAGAAAAATCCACAAATATTATACCACACAAATAATTGCTGCGCAACTGTCTTAGCTAACCATCACGTTAGGCTTTCCACCATAGCTTTTTGCACGGGTACTTTGAAAAATATGCCCAGCAACGCAAAATAATCCTAAAGTAAACACAAGATAAAACCACGTTCAGAACACGAGAGCTTTTTCCGATTCCTTCGGAAACTAAACGGTTTCGGTAAACTTCGTGTGTTCCAAATGGGCCTAGACTTTGTGTTTGTCTCAAAATATGGGCTCGCAATTAAAATAATGTGCTCTGAATGCCACACAAAGTACGTAGTACATCTTTTCCTTAACGGGCTCGTAATGGGCCAGGATTTTCTAGCAGTCCGTCTCCACAATTGTATTCTTAACAATTGGAAGTAAAACATGTCTCACAACAGTCCAATAAAGTTGATATCAAAAGATTCAGGGTAGTGCTTGGCATCAATTTTTTGCAAATGCATATCCTTCGAACTTATGTTACACTAGTAATCGTGTGTGTACGTGCAACTCATGTTGCGACTAATATTAAATTTACACCGATGAAACTGAGTACACAGCAAAGCTAAAACAACATAGCTCCATTCACATCTCAATATTTCTTTCCTTTTTTCTGCTGATTTTTTTGTCATTTCAGTATATCCATATGCACAGTTGCAACAAAGCTAAAATACTACACTTACCATGATTCAGCCCAACAGTCAATAGATAACTTAAGAGTTAGTAGCAATAAACAAATTAAAAAAATGAAATGTAAGAGATAACTCAACATTTTGGTACCACGTAGCAAAGTAAAAAAAAAATCTAAAATTCAGACATTGCAAAGTCAATGAGGTTTCAGGAAAGAGAGACAACTCTCGAACGGGTCCAAATTCGGAAATGTCTGCAGAGCAAAATTGTATTAAAGTGGTAGTAAGGCATGAAGCGTACATCAGTTCAAGCTGCCAAAAAGAAAGATTAAGTTAATACAATAACATGAAGCATACATCAGTTCAATCGAAGTAGTGGACTTGAAATCTGAAGCTTCAGTTTCAACTTTGAAGTAATACAAACCTGAAAAAAGTGCTTTGTAAGTGCTTGCGCTCAAAGTGCGAACAAAACCTGAGGAAATTTTTAGACAGAAGTTCGGTCCAACACCAAGGACCTAAGAAATTATCCTGAAGATCTTTAAAGACATCTTGCAGAAACATGCATAAATTTAAAGCTAAACACTAAGGGCCGTATGGAACATAAGAATTTCGTAGAAACAGTTTAATTTCCCGCAGGAAATCGGGGGCAAATCCCGTGTTCCAAAACAAGCCTTAAAACTGAATCTGTACAGCATATATAACATCGCATCGCATGAAGTTAAAGTAGACATGTCCTCCACCTTTTAAAAGGTCAGTTAATTAAACCTTTCAGACCTGTCACTTTACTTTTGACTAACTACGTTTATCGCAGTTCCGCTAGATTAAACAAAGGTTTAACTATTTCGGATTAGATTCCTACCTTAACATTTATGTAGATGAGAAAGTCCCAACATGATTAATGGTGCAAAAACATTAGCATCTGATACTTGATCTTCAGATTTTTGCCATCCTGATTCCCCACTGATCAAGCCAACCTGCAAAAAACCCTCATAACTCTATACTGAATTCCGAGTTTCAAACATTTACCAAAATGCTGTGAAGTCCAAACAAAGAAGGTTACCTTAACTTTTTAAGTAGCCAACAGCTATGACCCACAACCGTAGAGACCTCAGCCTCCACCTGGATAAACATTTAGCGCAAAAGCATTGCCCGTTCCAAATCTGATTTAGAAATATACCATACACCTTCCATTTTCAAGAAATAGAAGCTGGATAATTAAGTCGAACCAAAACGGGAAGAACCCATGCGTCTGTTAGAAATAGAACCTTCCATTTAGATAGATGTAATCAAACTCAAATGAGCTCCAAGGCCACAAAATATCAGTTCATTAATGAACCTCCACATGCCTCAATATCAAGAGATTGTAACTTTATGTTTTGATTTAGCACATCATTGATACACCTGGAGACGTCCCAATGAGCACAGTGAGACTGGAAACTCCCAAGGGCCATTAAACTGAAATGAACTAACCACTAAAATCTCTACTCATGTAGGCATTGTTCAGGGAGTACACTGCAGGAAGATAATGGGTCTTGCTGCCAGTGTTCGTCTTCCTCCCTGGAATGTATACGGTACAAATCAGTCTATTGAACATATTGCTATATACTCGGTGGCATCCAAATCAGTCTATTGAACACAGACAGCGAAAATAACCTATCAAACCCATGGATTTGATCCAAGAAAGGTACCTGCCATGTCATCCTGCAACAGCTCGTACTCTGTCTGTCATGTATACAAACCCATGGATTTGATCCAAGAAAGGTACCTGCAATAGTTGGGGAAGGCGCGGACTGTTAGATTGATCTCAACCGATTAGCCCAACGGCTAATCGGGCCTTGATCTGCGCCCTGATCGGGGGTGCCCAGCCCATCTAAAGGCTGGTGGGCCTCGTCATATACAAATAATATATAAAGGGGTGGGGGCCGGCGGCTCTAAGTACGAGGTTGGCCTGAGCCGTACATCCCCACCGACACACAAACCCTAGACCGATCTAGAGGCGCTAGATCGTGACGGAAGCTCACGCCGTCCCGTCACGGATCGACGCCGCCGTCACCGACTTCTCTTCCCCGACCGCGATGGCGTCCTCCTCCAACGCGTCCGACGGTCGGTAATTGATTCTATCAATGGTATCAGAGCCTGATGTTTGTTCTTGGGCTCGGGTAGAATATTAGAAGGAGGGGAATCGAATTGCTTGCGAAACCCTAAATCCCCAAAATCAAAAGACGGGTCTTACGCTTTTGGATCTGGCCGGCCTCGGGCCGCCGCCGCCGCCGGCGTCGCGCAGCGTCTTGGTGGGCTTCTTGTCGCTTCCGCCGGGAGCGCGTCGCCGCTCCGCTGCTCGAGCCAGCCCCGCGCCGCTGCGATCGCCCGCTGCCCGTCTTGCGCCGCCCGTCGCGTCTTCTTGGCAGCGCCGCGCCGCATCTTGGCCTTCGCCACACAGATATGCTCCGGCGCCGCCCGCCATACAGCGCACTGGCGCTCTCGCGCGCCCTACTGGCGCTGCGATCGCGTGCTCACGGTATTGCCCGCTTCGCCAAGCCAAGTTGCCCGGCGCCGCCATTACTGCGCCGCCCGTCGCGTGCTCCGTAACTCTGGTGTTTTTTCTTTTGGGGAGGTGATGAATGGAAGAGATATTTTGATATAACAATGGTAAGGGGAGGGACAGAGAGACCTCTGAGAGGTCACTGAGACCACGGTCCCGGTCCTTGAAAAGATATTTTGATGTTATGTTTTTTGTTTTTTCATTATTAAATTCGAACCGTTAGAATTTAATTTTGGAAAAATAGACACAGAATCCATATTTGCGGGGCTTCGCCTCGCACTTCAGTGTCCACAGGTGCACGGCCGCAGACGATGGGCGCTCAGACTTCGCTCCGCTCCGGCCCTAAGCCTCCGGCGACGGGCCTCCTCTACGCTCCGTCCGGAAGCTGGCCTAATTGATGAATAGAATTTGATTCAAATCTCTGTAAATTTTTGCACCAACGTGTTAATTTTTCAGAGATTAAATGTGTCTGATATAATTGCTTCTGAATAATGAATTATTTTTAGAATAATTACAGTTTCCGCAAAAGTTAATGTTTGATTACCTTTTCATTATTAAATTCGAACCAACGGGAGAATTTAATTTTGGAAAAATATAGATGCAATTTCCAGATAATTATGATATTGTTATTTTCTGACCAACGTTGATAATAACAGTATTATAATTTTTTATTGTTGATTTTATGCATAATTTCTATTTCTGCCCAACGGTGATGTAGATTTAATGTATAGATTAAAATTGTATGTCGTATTTTTGACCAACGTTGGAAATAAGGCATATAATTTTCTTTATTATATTCTCACTTTTATTTGAATTATTTTTGGCGGATACAACTTGATGAGTTGTATCAAAGAGATCCCCACTCTCAAAGGAGATAACTATGGGGAGTGGAAGAAAAAGATAGACTTAGCGTTTATCTTGGTTTGAGGTGGATCGGGTCCTCACCACAAGACGCCCCATGAGCCCGAGGCGCCAAAGGAGAAAAGAAAATGAGGACGACAACGCTTGGCGAGAAAAGACGGAGGACCATGCTCCTTACGGATGTCTTATGACCTTGAGCATAAGAATGGACCACACCAACAAGAAATGTATGGTCAGTGATAAAAACACGATTGAGCACGCACTCGGCTCAATCGCAGAGTGTGACACCGCCACAGAGTACCTTGAGAAAATAAAGAGTCGGTTCTTGGCTCTTCAAAGACTTATGCTACACGCCTAATTAAGCGACTTGTGACGAAAGGTATTCTGGTGGTGGCAGTGGCATAAGAGAGCACATACTAAGGATGAGCAATTTGGCATCCAAGTTTAAACCAATGGATTTGGCTCTCAAGGATGAGTTCCTTATTCATTTGATTTTTGCTTCCTTGCCGGAAAAGTTTGACACCTTTGTTGTCAACTATAACATGCAGCCCGAGTGCACTATGCACCTGCACCCCCATCACTACGACAACAACAAATGAGGATGCAAACCAAACCCGGCGAGGGATGGAGCTAGTGAGATTGATAGGCTTATTGCTCACCGGGATGGGGGAGAAGGACAGAGCGATTCGGTGGGTGGTCGAGCCCCCGTACGTTGGGCACACGCCGAGCCCCTTCACCGTTAGGATCTACCACCGGCGTTGGTCACTGCACCTGTCGTCGTAGCGCAGATTTGGGGCCAGCATCCGAGCCCTGTCACTGATCCGCTCACATGAACGCAGCCGCTGCCCGTTGCCGCCGATGGAATTAATCTTGTTTATGGTATTTTCGTTTAGTTTCCGAATTAGATTTTGTTATTTTTGTTGAGTCCGAATAGTATACGAGTTGAAAGCGAGTTGGTTTCTAAGTCTAAGTTTGCGGCCTTTATAAGGCCAAGCAAAGTCATGTAATTAACGTGAGTTGAGAAGAAATAGAAGAAAAAAAACAAAAAGAGGAGTTGTGCTCCCAAAAGAAATAGATTGTTTTCGTTCTCTGTTGTTTCGGGTTGTCTCGGTGTTTCCTTTGCCAGAAGAAAAGGGAAGCGCTACTTCCAGGTGCTAGCATCACGTGAAGAGGACTCTAGGGGCACTATATAACGTCCCAAGTTTTTCTTGAGTTTCTGAGTTTTCAAAATTAAAAAGAACCAATCGGTTTTGTTGAAGTTTTAAAACTTAACTTGAGATTTTGGAATTTAAGGTGTTTAAAATGACTAAATCAAACTTCAATTAAATCGAGTTGTTTGGTTTTGAGTTGTTAAAGTTCTTTGGTATTGTTTTCCTCTTCTCTGTTTGTTCCATTCTCCCCACGCAGCCTAGCTCCGCGCCCCATTCCTTTGCGGATCGTCCGATCAGAACAGACGGCCCGATCTAGTGGGCGTTTCGGTCGGTCCGAACGTCTCACGCGCTGTGGACCGTCAGATCTGTGTTGAACGGTCCGATCTGGTTAGCGTGTTCAACCGGTCGGAACGTTCACCTCTTTTTAAACCGCCCGATCAAAATCGGACGGCCCCGCTTCATCGCGCTTTTCTTTGGACTTCCCTTGGGGTTTAGACCTCCTTTGTGGTTTGGACCCCTCTCTAGTTTTAGACCTCTCCGGTGGTCCTAGAGATGGTCTTTTTGCAAAGACCACCTTCTTGGTCTTTTTGCCGCTACCTCTCCTTGTGCCATGACATCCCCTTGGGCCGCGACCACCCTCTGGCCTTTTTGCAAAGACCACTCTCTTCGTCTTTTTTTTTTTTGCAAAGATCACCCCTTTAGGCCGTGACCGCCCTTTTGTGCCGCAACCACCTTTTGTGCCGTGACCTCCCCTTGGTCCGCAACCACCCCTTGTGCCGCGACCCCCCCTTTTGGTCTTTTTGTAAAGATCACCTTCCCGGTCTTTTTGCAAAGACCACCCTTTGTGCCGCGGCCACCCTTTTGGGCCGCGTCCACTTCTTTGGTCACAACCACCCCTTGTGACCCTCTGAGTCTTTTTGCAAAGACCACCCCTGGGGTCACGACCCTCCTTTGGGTCACGACCTCTCCTTTGACCGTGACCCCCCCTTGGGTTGGACTATCTTTCCAAATTTTGATCGGTCCCACCTGACAGCTCTGTTCACCTTCTCCTTCCTCCCGTTGTGCCACTGCTGACACCCAGGTACTCGTGCATTAAACGTGGTTGTGTCGCATTAAATGCTGTTGTTTTTTGCAGTACCTGTTCCTTCTCTTGTCCCTTCCTAGACCTGCTCCCATCTTCTCCTTCACCTACCCTTGCTCATGCGTATCTGAGTCTCAGTGACTCTCTTCATTTTTCCTCCTGGCTATAAAAGCTTGAGCAGCCCTCTATCATCACATTTTTCTCACCCAGCTCTCAACACTCTCTTGCTCTCTTGCTTTTGCCTAGTTTTCACCGTGCTCGAAGTTTCGACTAGGAGCCGCTGGAGTTTGCGCAGTCCTCAATCTCTTCGCCGCCGCAGAAGTTCACCGGAGCACCTGTGCCATTCGCCATCCTCCTCCAGTCTTTTCTCTCTCCCTCTCTCTCCCTGTGTCTGGGTGAGTTCCTCTGTGTCGTGTCCTCTTTTTGCTCTCACGACCACGTTGCGTGATTATATCCCTTTTACGGCTACGTTGCGTAGTTGTGTTCCTCTTTTGGACCTCCTTAGAACCTCCTCCTGTGGACTTCCTCCTTTGGACCTCCTCCTCAGGACCTTCTTCTAAGAGTCCGTTTCTATTTCGGTGTTTCTCTTTTTGATCTAGTTTGGTAGTCTTTGGTTTTATTTGAATTTATTGTATTTATTTGGCTCTTTTTCGCACGTGTAGATTCCGGTTTCTCAGAGGAATTCGTGGACCCGGCGACCTCTACAGAAGACCCCCAGCTTTTCCTCGAAGGCAAGTCGTAGACCTTTGATCATGTTGAACATAGTTTGCAAAAATTACTTTGTTTTGTATCAACATGCATGGCTATTTGTATAAAAATGGTTTGGGAATTAGCTAATCACCTACTTGGCAGTATGACCCCTTGAATACTTGTGTTCTACATGTTGGCATATACTCTTTGGACCACCATAGGTTGGATAACCTTAGTTGGACCTCTTTGTGATAACCAACATAGGTGCGTATATTGCTTAGACCTGCTTAGTTACGCGTTGTCTCGATCACCTGTCTCAAGATGTTGAATTTGACTAAGAGATTATGGAACTGTGGCACATACTGTCTTGGCATGTGTTGTCTTGGCAGGCGTTGTCCTGGTATGTGTTGCCATTAATAAAATTTGTTGTGCCATGACCAGGGTGGTCATTTGGCTGGGTTGAACCCAAAATGTTTTGCTCGGGCGAGTGATAGTACAGTAAAGTGGGTGCAGGAAGCACATTGGGATGAGGAGGTCTCACCTGAGCACCCACTAAGGACTTTACCTTGTAAGAGTTCGATCCAGGCCATACCGTGCAACCACATGTCCAGGATGGGGTGGACCTGGCCAACTAATTGTCAATGCTTTGATTCGGTTCCGTTTTGGTGAAAGTGTGGAAGGACCTGGCACTACTACAAAAAGACTAATACTGGATGCCTCATCATAGATGGTTGCCCAAAACTGTCTATATTACATGCAATCACATACGGTTTTGATTTTGCTACCGTCTCTGTTACTGGTTGCGCTAAAAACCGTCTGTGAAGAGGTCATATCACAGACGGTTCATGTTGAAAACCATCTGTGAAGTATCACAGATGGTTCTAAACAAGAACCGTCTATGATATTACTAAGTATCACAAATGGTTTCAACAAACAACCATCCGTGATACTTCACGAGCGGTTTTAATAATAAATCATCTCGTGATATGGGACCATATCACGGGCGGTTCCATTAATGGAACCGTGCGTGATAAAATATCACCGACGGTTCCATAATAGAACCGTCCGTGATAAGTCTCTTTATTAGTAGGAGCCCGCTAGGGTTTGCGCTCTAACTCGTCACTCCCCAGCGCCCTTACTTTCGTCCGTTCCCCTCCCCACCCTAGTGACCCCGTCGCCGACGCCGTCATGCATTCTTCCCGTCGCCGACGGTTGTGACACCACGATAAGAGTGTCTTTTTCAATGTCACCGTTGTGCCACAACTACGGTGACGTTGTGCGCCTTCCCCTCTTCCTCCTCCCCCCAGCGTGCGCGACCCCGGCTACCTCTCCACCGGCGATGTCGAGGTAAGACAGATCTATCACCTATTGGTTTGTGTTGTTCGTATTCATGTGAACCGAGCTCCTCCCTCTCGCCGCCAGCTCCCGCACCTCCGGATCAAGCTCCATCCTCCCTGCGTCGCCGGATCAAGCTCCCAGTCCTCCCTCGCTGCGCTGCCGGCCCTGGCTCCTCCTCCCTACACCGCAGCTCCAGCTCCTCCTCCCTCTCGCCGTCGACTCGTTACGCTACCTCGGACCCCCCCCCCTCGCGCCTCCAACCTCTCCGGCTCTCCCACTAACGTGTAATTCCCCTTCTTGTCTTCTTGATGTTGTCTGGTTGTTGGTTGATGCTGATGCTGATGGCCATTGGCCAGAGCCCAGATGCTAAATGTGTAATACATGCATACATGAAGAGAAGTGCATCATTGCATAGAAGTGTAAATGTGTAATACATACATGTAGAGAAGTAGAGAAAACATAAATATAAATGAATGCAATGATTGTGTACTTGTGCTGATTGCTGATTGCTGAATGAATGAATTCAGAAGTGTAAGTGTTGTCTGCTATTGAAGTATTGGGCTGTTGATATGTATGGGATGTTGTCTATTAATATGTTATATTGTTACGAATTATGACTTATTCAGAAGTGTCAAGTGTTGTCTCTTCTATTGATATGTATGGATTGTTGATATGTTATGACTTATTGGGTTATTGATATGTATGGGCTGTTGATATGTTATGTTGTTATGAGTTATGACTTATTCAGAAGTTTCAAGTGTGTCAGTGTGTCAAGTGTTGTATGATTGATGATTTGCAAAATTAGATGTATAAAATGTGTGATATGTATGTTATGACTTATTGTTGATTTGTCATTTTGTCAAGATGTCATCCGTTGCTTCTCGCCATTCATGTCACCTTTAATTTGTCTATGTAACTGTGTTCATGCCGATCAAGTAGTTCTCCTACCTTGCTTCCTGTATGTCCTACCATTCCATTCCTAATCTCTTCTCTCTCTCTCTCTACATACATACATACATACATACATACATACATACATACATACATACATATATATATATATATATATATATATATATATATATATATATATATATATATATATATATATATATATAGTTCTAAGTCCTCGGCCACTTTAGTTCACATCGATATATATATATATATATATATATATATATATATATATATATATATATATATATATATATATATATATATAAGTATCGGCCACTTTAGGATTAGTCACTTGACAGAGGAGGATGATGAGATAGCGACCACGGGCAATTTCATCGAGCAGTTCAAGTTTAAAGCTTAGTGCCGGGATAGCGTCGGGGCGTCCAATTACAGTTCGCGTCGTGGCGCCACTTCCCAACAGATTACTGCCGTTCTTTAAGAAAGTGACATGGGCGTGTAGGTACTCCAACTAGGAAGTGGCGTCACGACGCGAACTGTGTAATTGATGTCTCGACGCTTCCTAGCAAATTGCATTCTTAAACTTGTAGGCTCAATGAAGTTGGGCCGTGGTTGCCGCCTCATCCTCCTCATGTTTGCATGGACCGACCGAAAGTGGCCGAGACTAAGAACAATATATATATATATATATATATATATATATATATATATATATATAATGTTGGTTTTAAAGGCACAAGCGATGTTGCTTGGAGGCTTTATAGAAAAAGTCATCACAAACGGTTTCAGCCACAAACCGTCTGTGATATCAGTCATCATAGACGGTTTCAGCCACAAACCGTCTGTGATATATCAGTCATCACAGACGATTTCAGCCACAAATCGTCTATGATAGTTAGCTATCACAAACAGTTCTGAGTTAATAACCGTCTGTGATAGTGTACATCACAAACGGTTCAAAAACCATCTATGATGACCTCATGTCATCACTGACCCATAAACACAGACATCTTATGAAACCATCTGTGATGACGTTTTTGAACCGTATGTAAAGACGTGTTCTGTAGTAGTGTGGGTTTACGCCCACACTTGGCGCAAGAGGGGGCCGGGATGGCGAAACCTTGGTGAGCGGAACCGAGTCAATGCAGAACCTTGTAAAGGCCTTGTCACGTGCTCTAGCCTGCTTACCTAAGGTAGTGAGGAGGGGCATCAATGGGTGCCAAACAAACTAGAGAATTCATGTCTTGTGGGTAAAGTTGTGCAACCTCTCTGGTTATGGACATGCCTGGTGATTTCACGCAAGTGGTAGATCTTTCTAAAACTTGTTGGTCTTGGCAGGGTGGTTGTGAGTGGTCTGGCTCACGACCAGGGTGGTCGTGAGAGGTCTGGGACGTAACTAGGGTGGTCACGAGCTGTTTTCAAAGAACTTGTTACTTATGTGCTAATCTTTCAACTTATACCTTGCAATCTACTTATTGTATTTATTGTCAACATTGCTTTCTGCAAAATAACCATAAAGCTAACCTTGTTGAGCCTTACATAAATACTATCTGCATTCAATTCCCTACGGCTTGCTGAGTACATTCAAAAGTACTCATGGCTTATGCCCTCTGGTTGATCAGCAGTTGATGAAGACCTCCCAGGGTGCTTCGACCTCTTCGAAGAGGAGGTCTTTGAAGACCTCCCGTGCTAGGACGTCATCCACTCGATTGTCTGTGAGCATGTCGAATGGCCTCCACGTGTTTTGTTTTTCCCGTTGCGACCTCTCTATTGTTGTTGGCCCTGCGTGGCAAGACCTCTATAAAAAGCTTGACCATAAGGTCTTTTGTTGTTATTATTGTTAATTTGTCTGCTTCTTCTATAGTTTTGTTGTATGGCTGTGATCACATCGTTGTTGAACTGTGCGGGCTAGCGACTGATCGTGGGACTAGCCCAGTATGCACAGTAAGTCTCAGGGTGGTTTACCCGGGGCGCGACACACTATTACTGCCGTCATGTGAAGGAAGCAGAGGGAAGAGGCGCTGCTCTCTTTGCGTGGGCACAGTGAGGTGTTCCATCAACTACAGCAAGTCACGTCGGGAGGACAGCAGAGAGAGAAGAATAAGTTGCTTCGTGTGTGTCTCTGTGCCGAACGAGACACATCACGTGCGAGTGTTTCTGTGTTTCTTTCTCTGGACAAAAGACAGCAAGGACCGAGCGAAGCAATTCTTTTCTAGACCGAGCGCAGAGACAGAGCAAAGATTAAGAAAAAAATCCAACAATTGGTATTAGACCTTGTTGATCTTGTTGGCACCTGAAGATCATGGGCGACAAGACGAAGACCCGGGATAGACCAATCTCCCTCCAGTACCCTCTCCTGACGACTGACAATTACCCGGTGCGAGCAATGAAGATGAAGGTGAATATACACGCCTTGGGGTTCTGGGTTGCAGTCGATCCGAAGGGAAAGGACAAGGAGGTGGATGACATGGTGGACCAGACGACTTTGGCCATCATCTACTAGGCGGTGCCAGACTCCATGATACGATAGCTCATCTACAAGGAGATGGCACGTGAGGCGCGGGTGACGCTTTAGAAGATGCACGAGGGAGTTGACCGCGTGAAGGAGGTGCGACTCCAGAATTTGCGCAACGAGATCGAGAATCTACAGATGGGAGAAACCCAGTCGGTGGATGAGTTCGTCGGCAAACTGACTTCACTGTACAATTAGATTGTCTCTCTCGACGATAAGATAGAGAAATTTGTGGCGGTAAAGAAGTACCTGCATGTGCTACCAAAAACGTTCTTACCTGTCATCGCCACGCTCATGTACTCCTCCGATCTGGAGGAAAAGAAGATCGAAGAGATCACCAGTTCCCTCAAGGCGCATGAGGAGCTTCTAAAGGGGCATCAGTCCTGTAACGAGTAGGTGTTGCTGTTAAAGGAAGATACAAGAAGTGGTGGCAGACAGTTTCATAAGGAATCATTGAAGGAGAACGGTCGTGGCTCATCAAGTAACCGTGGGCGTGAGCACGGACGTTGGTGAGGTGGCAAAGGTGGACGTGGAGACAAGGCTGGGTAAAGCGATGGTGACAAATGATGTGATAACTCCCCTGTCAAGTGTTTTGAATGTGAAGAATTCGGTCACTACGCGTCAGAGTGTCGCAGCCACATAAAGAGTTTTAACTGTGACAAGTACAAGCATTACGCTTCGGATTACCGAAACAAGAAGAAGAATGAGGAGGTAAACCTCACCCAACCCTGTGAAGACGACGACGAACCGACCCTACTTTTCTCCTTATGTGTCAAAGAGGCGTCGGTCATGGTGATGTTGAACGAGGAGAACGTAGTTTCTAAACTACGCACAGAGATAGGCAACCACGATCACACTGATCTATGGTACTTATACTATGGAGCAAGCAATCACATGATGAGAGATCACTCCATGTTCTATGAGCATGACGAGAAGGTTTCGAGCAAAGTCAAGTTTGGCGACGGCTTTTGTAACATCCCAATTTTCTGGAGTTCTTAAAAGTTTTCAAAATAAAAAAGAACCATTTGGTTTTGTTGAGAGTTCAAAGCTTAACTTGAGATTTTTGAAAATTCGAGTGTTTAAAATGACTAAATCAAACTTCAACTAATACGTAAGTTTGGTTTATTTGGAGTTGTTCGGGTTCTGGTCTTGTTTTTCTTTCTCGCTATTCGCTTAGACCTCTCTGGACCTCCCTTAACCTCTTTAGGCCCTTTTCCCCGTTTGGACCTCCTTTAGACCTCTCTGGATCCCCCCTTGTGCCCTTTGCTTGGACTTTTCTTTAGCCCAGACCTTCTTCAGGCCTCTCTGTTGGTTTGAATCTCTTTTCGGGGTTCAGACCTCCTTTTGATCTAAACCACCTTCTCTGTTTAGACCTCCTTGTGGTCTAGACCTCCTTCTCCGTTTGAATCTTCCTTTAGTTTTGACCTCCCCTTTGGGTGACGACCACCCTCGAGGTGTTTCCAACTCGGGTTTGTGTTTCAAACATCCTTGAACTTCGAATTCTAAATTCGGGTTGATTTTCCCTTTTCTCTCGGACCTCCTTGTGTTCATTTGAACCTCCTCGTGTTCATCTGGACCTTCCCGTGCTCCCTTGGATCTCCTTTGGGTCCATCTTGACCGTTGAGACCTCCCCTGTGTTGGTCTTGACCGTCGAGATCACCTTTGGTTCCATCTTGACCGTTGAGACCTCCCTTCGATTGGATCTAAAGGCCCAGACCTCCCTTCGTTTGGGATCTAAGGGTCCAGACTTTCCCCAGTCTAAATCGCTCCGCCCATCAGCCCTTTTCTCTCTCTCTTCACGTGGGGCGCGCCTAGTTGAACCATCCGATCAAAATCGGATGGCTCCGCTCCGCCGCACGTATTCCTTCCTTAAGCCTGCGACCTCCTCTTTTGTCGTGTTGCCGCGACCTCCCTTGAGCTCGTGACCTCCTCTTTTGTCGTTTTGCCGTGACCTCCCCTTGAGGCCGCGACCTCCTCTTCTTGTCGTTTTGTCACGACCTCCTTTGGTCGGGACCTCCCTGTGGTATTTTTGTAAAGACCACCCTCCTTGGTCTTTTGCAAAGACCACCCTTGCGGTCACAACCTCCATTATGGTCAAGACCTCTCCTTTGGGTCACGATCACTCCTCTCGGTCGTGACTTTCCTCTTTTTCTCTGTGCGGCACACGCATTAAATGCTACCGTCACCGTATCAACGTGCACATTTAAAATTGTTGCCTCCGTAGCGACGTGCGCATTTAATTCCGTTGCCTCCGCTGAATCCCACCAAGCCACCGCGAGTCTCGCCGCCTCGTCCTGTCACCCGGGGCCCCGTTTTTTGCTATAAATAGAGTGCTTGGGAGCTTCTTTTTTTTTTTTGCCTTTCTTTTCGCTTCCTCTCACTCACTCTCTTTTGCTCTCCCGACCACCTTTGTTCAAGCTCTCTTTTGAAGTGGTTCCACCTCTTTCCATCGTCAAAATCTTTGCTTTCTTTCAGCCCTAGTTTGGTGAGTTCTTTGGTTTTCTTTTTGAAGTGGTTTTTATTGACTTGGCTCTTTTCGAAAACGTGTAGGATCCGGCTATTCCGAAGACCTTCTGGACCCAGCTTTCTTAGCAGAAGACCCTCAGTTCTTCAGTGAAGGCAAGTCATAGACCTTTGATCATGTTGAACCCGTTTTGCAAAAAGTATATTGTTTTATTATGAACTTGCATGGCTAGTTTTATAAAAATGGTTTTGGGAGTAGTTAACCACCCACTTGCCTTATGACTCCTTGGTTTGGTCGAATGCAATATGTTGACATGTACCCTTGGATACCTGTAGGACGGGTTATCTTAATTGGATGTCTTTGTCTACCAACATGGGTGTGCTTTATTGCTTAGCCATGGTTCTCGCAAATCTCATGACTCAAAGAAATGTCGAACTTGACTAAAGAGCTATGGAATTGTGGCAACGCCACTGTTGTTAAAATTTGTGTGCCATGACCAGGGTGGTCAATTGGCTGGGTCGAACCAGAAAATATTTTATGCCCGGGCAAGTAGTTAGGAAGTGAGTAGTGGGTGCCTTGAGCACACTGGGTTTGTGGCCAGACTCGCCTGAGCAGCCAACTAAGGACTTAACCTTGTACGCCATCGATCTGGGTCATCACCGTGCAACCACAAGTCCATAATGGGGTGGTCCTGGCCAACTAATTAGCGAGGTCCTGATGCGGTTCTGTTGTGGTTGTCAAATGGCGCAAGAGGGGGCCTAAGCATGGCGAATCCTTAGCGAGCAGAACCAAGTCAGGACTGACCTTTGTAAAGGCCTTGTCACGAGCTCTAGACTGCTTACCAAAGAAAGTGAGCAGGGGCATCGACGGGTGCCCAACCAACTAGAGGACTTCATGTCTTGTGGGTAAAGTGCATAACCTCTGCAAAGTGTAAAATCTATTCGAATAGCCGCATCCTTGGTCATGGACATGCACGGTTCTTTCACGCAAGGGGTAGATCTTTTCTAAAAATGGTGATTGGTTTCGGGTGGCTTGGCTCACGACCAGGGTGGTCATGAGTGGTCGGTGCTCTCGACCTGGGTGGTCGTGGGCTGTTTTCAAAGAACTTGTTTACTTACGTATTATCTTTTCAACTGGTGCTTTGTAATCTACTTATTGTATTTCTGTTAAATGCTGCTTTATACAAACTAACCCTACAGTTTACTTTGTCAAGTCTTGCATAAATGTTATTGCATTATTTCCCTATGGCTTGCTGAGTACATTTAAAGTACTCATGGCTTGTGCCCTCTGGTTAATCAGTAGCCGAAGACCTCCCAGGGTGCTCCGAGCACTATGAGGAGGAGTTTGTTGAAGACCTCGTGGACTAGGGGACGTCCTCCACTCGATAGCCTGTGGCTCGCCGAGTGGCTCCGCGCTGTATTTTGTTTTCCGCTGCAAGTGTTTTTTTTGTTGTTTGCCCTGTGTGGTACCCCTGTAAACAAGCTTGATTATAAGGTCTTTTGTCTATAAATATTAATTTGTCTGCTTCATCTTAAGTTTGTTGTATGGTTGTGATGACACCGATGTTGGGTCTGTGCGAGCTAGTGATATGATCTTGGGATTAGCTCATTGTGCACAGAGACTGGGACCTCCAGGTGGACATTCGAGTCCTCTTGGGTGGTCCTAGAGGCTCTCCGGGAGGTCCTAGGGGGCCTCTTGGGAGGTCTTAGAGGACCTTCCCAGACCTTCGGGTGGTTCGGTTGGACCTCCTAGGTGGTCCTAGGAGATCCCTCCGGGTCCTCTCGGGTCGGGTCCTTACAGCTTTATGGTGCAGATAAAAGGTAAAGGAACAATGCTACTGCAATACAAGAACGACGATCGGAAGATGATGCCTGAAATTTACTTTATATCGAGTTTGTGCAACAACATACTCAGTCCGGGCAGTTGGCGGAACGAGAGCGCAGGATGGAGCTATAGGATGAGTTCTTGCGTTTCTATGATAAAAACAAAGATTTGTTGATGAAGGTGAAAAAAATCACTGAACCGGTTGTACAAAGTTTCCCTTAAAACTTGTAAGCCAGTTTGTCTGAAGGATAGCCTGGAGAAGCCAGAGTGGAACTAGGGTGTCGAACCAGGTATGGAACAAATTGGTTTCACTTTTCGATTTTAGGGAAGAGATGTAATATCTGCTTCTCTCGTCTGAGCGTAGCTAGCACGAGGCGCGGCGATGGCTTGGGAATGCATGCGAAGCGTGCAAGCGATTGGTGCTCTTGCACCGGCACTTTCAGCGCATAGGCCCACGCAAAGGAAGGTACAGTAGCTGGCGCTCATGATGGCGCAGGACATGTGCATCCAGCAGCAGTAGGCGGGGTTTCAAGAGGATCTGATGGCGCTGCGGGAGGTCTAGGCCACAGGTTTTTTCGAACGCACGTAGCAGACGCAGGCACCAGAGGCTCTCACGCACTTGCATGTGCTGCAGGGCGGCGAGTCCCACGCGCATGAAGTTGCGGATGGTGCGATCAGAGCATCTCCAATAGTTAGAGATAACCTTGTCTCTAACATATGCTATATCATATTTAGAGACAACATCTCCAATAGATAGTCTCTAGCACACTCTCTAACATTTATATTTTATAATTTTCCTTTGAAATGGACCTACATATCAACTAGAGTAGATTAATGTATCATGTCTTGTTTTGCGTACAAGACAGTCTCTTTAGAAAGAGACGGCATACGCTCTCTCTCCTCCCCCGCTCTGCTCCACGTAGGATTTTGTTGACGTGACATAGCTAAGAGACAACAATAAATACACTATTGGAGATACCCTCAGCATGGTAGCACCCATGATTAATGTGGTAATTATATTTTAAGAGCAATTAATGTAGTAATTACATGGCGAAAATTTTGGGCAGGGGTCCAACTTTGAACGTGAGCCTTCGGATCTCACAGATAGATGATTGGGATCTTCCGGATCAGCCACCCATTTTAATGCAAATTTTCATACTGATACTATTAGTATATATTATTTAGGTTAGCTTGTGGTATTACTGCGATTCTTGAAAATAGCAAAATTAAACGCATTTTCTCAAGTAGCAGATGATGAGCCCACTAGAAAAGAGCCATGGAAAATAGTTCGTTTTTATGAGTAGTAATAAGAAATGCAAGTCACATTAAAATAATTTCCATGTACTATTCTATCTATCTAAAATGTCAAAGACATAAAATTATTCGCGATATACGCATCCGAGACTTTAAATATTGAATCAATACCCATACACGTGTTTCTGTCCTTTTAATGTAAATTCCAATGATTCTGCCTGTCTGTGTGCATCGGAAACTGACATACGCGAATCTCTGAAATCAAAGAGAAATATTATTGCGGTGGTTCACGAGACGCTGATTGCAGAAGTTTTATATATTTATTGTCTTTTGAATTTTGATGAATCCATTTGTGCTCACAAATATATTTCTGCCACATCCGAAATGCTTGTACAGTCGAACTAATTGTGGCCGAGCCGAGCTGACGCTGAGTTCAAGAAGAAAGAAAGAAAGAATAAGCAACAGGAGGATGTAGGTTCAACTCAAGGCGAGTCTTGTCACGGAATTGTTTATGGTTGCGTACGTGTAGCTGTGTTGACTAGATCATTGTCACACTCCGACCCATCAACCGAACATGTAATAATTATTTTGTAGACAGAGAACAGGAGATGAGCAGAATGTCAATGTTTTGTGACTGCAAACAAAAAATGAAATGTGCCACGTTCTGTACAGTTACTTCAAACAGCTACACTTGTACAAGGGTTAGACTGTTCTCAGTCAAAAATATCGAAAGGAAAAAAAAAAGAAATAGCGCCCACCGTGGGGCTCGAACCCACGACCACAAGGTTAAGAGCCTTGCGCTCTACCAACTGAGCTAGACGGGCTTGTTTTGCATTTTTTTTATATACTCATAATCTTTCCAATCTTGTATCACGACTCAGTGATTTATAATTTGACATGCCTTTTATTCGAGTGACTTTGACACAAAGCAAGCCATTGCTTCTGCATCTTGTTCAGACATTCCATGCAGATGTTGCTCTAGCAATCCGGAAGCGGGCACTTTCCTTGCATATTCAGAAACGACATCAATTTAACTATGCAATCAAGGTACCATCAATCGAGTGAACATCCTTCCGTTGCTGCAAACGAGGCCTCAATCATCACCAACTCTTGCCGCAAGAAGACGACTTCTTTGTTTATTCAAATCACCACATCGTGCACTGAAGCCTTAGTTGTTTGCCACACTCTTAATTATGCACAAGAGGAAAACAATTGAACAGAAATGCAGAGTTGCAAACAACTAACACATCGTTCTATGTACAACTATACAGTATACATACATATTTTACATGTACGTGTGCGTATCCGGTAGAATGTCTCACGATCGTAGCACAATAAAACGAACATCAAAATCCATCCCTGCTCTTAAAAAATGCGAGTCGGGACAGAAAAAGCTTCATCTCCCAAACCACAAATTAAACGAAGAAAAAATAAAAAGAAATGTGCACCGTTTGACACGAAGTTCGTGTACTATACTCGAATGACACGGTCACAACCCGGCGGTACGGACGCCGCCGGCTGGCGCTGCTCGTAGTGCCGGTGTATTTCGTTGACAAGATACCTCGCCCTCTTGCTCGCCTGAGGGCTGCCGTCAGCGATGAGCGCGTACAGCGCTGGCATCAGCCCCGGCATCTTGCCCAGCAGGGCGACGACCTTGTCTCCGCCGTGCCGGCACAGCGAGGCCAGCAGCGCGGCGCAGTGGTCCTTCCCCGACCTGGACGCCGACACGCCGAGGAAGTCGACGAGGCGGGCGACGAGCGACGAGCTGGCCAGGACGGCCACCGCGCCGACCGGCTGCTCGGCAAGCCTCGCGAGCAGTGCGACGGAGTCGTTCATGAGGTCGTCGCGGTCGCTGGACAGGAGGCTCGCGAGTACGGCCACGGCGCCGGCGGACACCGCCTTCCCGTGGCTGCTCGCGCACTGGAGCACCCCGTAGAGGCTCACCAGCGCGTTCTTGCGGCCGCGGTACGTGCCCTCCCGCATGAGGTGGACGAGCGTCGGGACGGCCTCCGGGGTGCGGCTGATCTCCTCGCAGTAGTCGCTGTTCGACGATAGGTAGAACAGGATGGCCGCCGCGTTCTGCTGCGCCTCGACCTTGGCGGCGACGTTAACGGCGTCGACGATGAGGCCAAGCCCGCCCGCCTCGACGAGCGCGCTCCGGCCGGCCGGGTGCTTCGAGAGGTTCAGGAGGCCGGCCACGGCATTGTCCTGGACGGACGCGTCCCTGGAGGAGAGGAGGTGGAGCAGCCACGGCACGGCGCCGGCTTCCACGAGGCACGCGCGGTGGAAGACGTTGCGCTTCGAGAGCTTTCGGGCCTCGTACGTCGCCTTATTCTGCTCCTCGGGAGTGCCCCGCGAGAGCATGGCGATCAGGAAGGCCACGGCGAGACGAATGCCGCCGGCCTCGGCGGCGCCGAACGGCACGGCGGTCTTGTCGACCGCGCACCGGTGCTTGCCGCTCGACTCGTGGAGCGACGCGCCGTTGCTGAGGAGCAGCTGCTGGATGATCCCGCGCACCGCGATGTTCGGCACGACCTCGGCGCTGCGGAGCCTCTTGCCGGTGACAGGGCACGTCCGGCACCCGTTATTGACCCACCGCTTGATGGACGCGCGGTCGTACGTCTGGCCGGTGGCCACGGTCACCGGGTCGGTCATCAGCTCCAGCGTGATCGGACATTGCAGCGCCTCCTTGTTTATCCACGCCGCGCAGCTTGCCGGCGTCGGCGCGGGCACCGCCGCGTCGGCCTTCTTGGAGTCAATGCGGTCAAACAAGACCACGCGGCAGTACACCATGAACGCCATTAGGCCGCTGATGAGCACGAGGTCGTTGTCGTTCTCGCCGCCGGCCTCCAACCGCTCCAAGAGCTCAGATTCGAAGAAAGACACCTCTTCGGCGCAGTCCCACCAGCTCGTGATGCCGACACGGCCGAGCACCAGCCTGGCATCCTCGGCGTCCGGCGTGACGCCGCTCTTGAACTGCGCGAGCATCGAGCGCACGCTCCGCGCCGCGCGGCCATCGTCCGCGTCCGGCCGCACCGCCGCACGCCACGCCTGCTTGGACACCAGCCCCGCGAGCTCCTCTGCCTCGGCCGACGCCCCAACCACGTCCCCCGGCAGCACTTCCATCGCCGTGGCCACGGAGCCGAGCACCACCCGGAGCTCGGAGGCCACCAGCTCGGCTTTCATCAGCACCCACAGCCTCGCCCCCTTTCTCGCGCAGTCGGCGAGCAAGAACCGCAGCTTCTGCATCGCCATGTGCAGCTCGGACAGGCCGAGCACGGCGGCGCCGGGCAGCGGCGCGGCGAACGACGCCTCGCGGACCTCCTCAAGAAACGCGAGGAGGACGCCCGTGATACGTACGGCCTCGCCGGCCCCTCGCCGGAGAGCGGGGAGCGTGGCCACGTCGCGGCCGGCGACGTCGGCCGCGAGGGAGGCGAGCGACGCCAGCAGCGTCCCCGGCGAGATGGCCTCGCACGGGCACACCGCCGGCAGCGCCAGCATCCGGCGGTGCGGCGCCCTGCGCTCGTGCGGTGGCATCTCGCGATGGGATTTGGAGGGAAACGAACAGAGCAGATGGGCATACAAAAACTACTCCGCGTTAGACGGTGGAGAAGCGCGCGCTCTCTCTCTCTCTTTTTGCGGCTTCCAAAATTGGCAGCCGAGCTACTTATAGAGGCGCCGGCACACCGTGTGCCGTACACCGGTGCACGTGGTGTTTCACGGGAGAGAACGTACGGGATGGAGACACGTGGCTATCTACACACGTGGAGGGCGGCGGGTGCCGCTGCGAGATGCTTCCGGGATGGTGGTGGGAGCTTCGCGGCTAGGAATCTCGTGATGGTATGTGGCAGCTTCGGCGGCGGTACGACGCGCCGAAATCATCAACCCACAGTGATGTACTGTGCAGTACAACAAAATCTTCTAAAATTGCATGGTTTATCTGCTTCAAACAAAAGATAGCCTGGTCAGATCAGTTTCAAATGAAAGATAGGCTCGAATGATCTGCTTCAGGGAAAGGTAGCCTGGAATTTGAGTACCTGTGGTTGTTAGGAAACTTTTTTTTTGGCGTTTTCGGTTACTCGTACGGTTGTGTAACAAATTACTAGATTCGGCGCCCAAACTGGCGACGGATTTGCCTAACAGAAACATCTCGGTAGTTATAACATGAATCGTCAATGCGAAGTGCCAGTATTGGAGATGCTTGGATTCGTTAGCTTTCCGTTGCTGTTTTTAAGCGAGCTCCAGCTAGCAGAAACTTGACAAATGCCGAGGATGAGGGAGTTATTCTGAGGGAAAGCACGGGCTGTTTTTCGTAGGGTTGTTAATCCTATACGAATTATCTGTTTTATTTTACTACTGTATTTGATAAGATACAAATATAGTTTAGATTTTTTCATCCGATTAACAATTTATTTCATATTTTCATTCGCATAAAAAATATAAATATTGTATGGACTTTTGTCATCTGAAATGTTATTTTATCCACACTATTTGTATTCGAATTCGATAAAACAATATGCATATTTTATTACAGTATGGCTAATTGGTTGGGTGGTCATTTTTAGTTTAATGTGAATTCATGTTTTTAGGTGAAATAGATAAACTATAATGATTAAGTGGGTTATGTGTGTGGATAAAGTATCATAAATATTTTGTCATTACGTAAGTTATGTGGATATCCGAATTCAGTAGGTATGCGATTTGTATTTGTATTCGTTACAACATTCGATTTGTATTTGTATTTGATAATATTCATATTCGTTTCGGATTTAATTCGTTTAGAAAATACGAATATGATTAAGGACTATTCGATTTGTATTACACCCTACTTTTTCGTGTTCCATGTTTTGAAAATGCTCCCGTTCAGAATAGGAAGTGGATCAAAAGATTCTCTTTAACTCAGGTAATGCGTGCTGTCTCGTATTGAGCATGTGCTCTTTGAGGCGTTTAAGCCTGAAAAATGTGTTATCCCTATATTCCCCATTACCAAAAAAAAAATAACTGTGCTAGTTGAAGACGAAGCGTGGGCCCCACGTGACAGAGGGTCTTGGGTTATGTGGCGGCGTCGTGGGCTGCATGGGTTATCGCGATCGCAGGACAGCAGCAATGGCCGCACGGTACGAAGTCCGGACCCGTCGGCCGTGGCTCGGGCCCACTGAACCGACCAGGACACGTGGCAGGAGATCTGGCCCGCGGCGTTGCACGAGGGTGAGGGCGGCCGGGCCCACCTGGTCGACACCGTGCCGCCCCAGGTGTTCGCTCCCGAGCGGCCAGAGTCATCGACCCACCCTCCCGCCTGCCGCGTCCACTTTAAGATTCGTGCGACTGCTGCTGCTAGCCTGCTACGGACCACCGGGGAGCACGATTTAACAGGAGGGACCTCCGTCGTACGGATTCAAGAGCCAGCTGCCCTGACCTTGTGAAGCATGATTAGTCCAGCCCGGGTAATTAAACTCGCTGCTAACCGCCTGTTAAGCGACGTAGACAGGGGTTAATTAACTACTCCACAATAACAAGATGTTCGTACTATACGTGTGTAGCGAGTTTTTTTTTCGTTTAGGGAAATAGAAGAAAAAAATTATTTTTATGAACAAATTAGCAAAAATGACATCTGTAACATGCTTAAAACGCACGAAAGCAGGCCTACCATGCCCTCACCCATGTGATGCTCCCATAGGCAGCAGCCGGCCTGCCGCAACCCTACTGAGTGGTAGGTGGCTCGTCATGCGCTCATTGAGACACAATCGCGTCGGTGGGGAACTACGGTGACCGACCGCCACTGAATAAGAGTCCGCTACATTGTCTACGGCGTAGTAGACCCACTGTCGTATATTTTGAGCACGATACGAATGTCATTTTTGCTAATTTAGATATAACTCTTTTTTGCTATTTTATATTCAAGCCAATAACTCCGTGTTTAGCTCATCAGCGAGACCCCACACGGGCAAATGATTGTCAATGACGGAAGCGAATCAATCAGTTTACATACTCTCATCGAGGAGACGTAGCTGCCAGAGCTCAGACTGACGTGGTGCGCGCGGCCGTGTCTGTGTTGGGGGAGGAGGACTCGATCCATAAATTACTACTCCTACGTAGACTACTACATTTGTATTAAGCAAAGCTTAGCAAGCGTTTAATATAGCACGTGAATGGAAAGGCCCTGCTAGCGATCGAGTAAGCGACACGTTGAGGGACGAGCGACGCGATGAACTGACGGTGAGATTTGCGCGTGGGCACGAGCAACGCATGCTCTAATTAATGGGGTAGCTAAGCTGGTGTGAGTAATTAAGGTTTTTTTATTTGCAAAACACTCTGACAACACATAGACACACACGTGACACACCCACCACCATATGTACGTACTCACACATACGGTGTGTATAGAAGACTAGATGAGCGGAGCTTGATGAAGAAATGATGAAGTTATCACCGGCGTCTTGCTTGTGACGGACACGTCGCCTCCCACTAAAAAAATCCTCCTAAATGAGACACGTAGGACCAAATCTAGAGTTGGAATCCTGGTAGACTGAGGGTACAACCACCACCACTAGCCATCGAAGTAAGACTTAGTTCTCGTGAGTAATTAAGGTTAGCTGTGGACGTTATAGAAATTCTCTTTTTCATATCTTGCAAACGCATCTTGAAATTTTGCATGACTATAGAATCGTCTATAATTTTTTTAGAAAGTTTTCAAATCTTTTAGACGTAAGAGGCACGAAGGATACACCGTGAGAAGGAAGAAGGGATACACCGGATATTTTCCCGCGGGTGCTTCTGCCACTAATCCACTTGCGTATCATAGTTGCACGCATGATTGTATAAGACGGAGACGAGAGAATAGAATAGGCTGCTCTACTCCCCTCGTGTTTCCTACCGACCACACACAGCAATAGCGCACCGGCGCCGTGTAAGACAGGAACTCAATCATGCCCACACATAAACACGAGCCCATCATCCGGTCAGCTCTTCTTTATTCATGCCCTGACGCACCAGGCACCAACCAACGCAAGAAGCACCACAGCTCCCGTCTAGCGCGTCCGGCCAGCCGAGAGGCGTCGGAGATTGGAGAGTGACGGGTAACGACGCCCAGTCGATCTCCGATGGCCTGACTGACCTGGATGCCCGGCAATACTTGCAACATGCGCGCAAGTGGTTGCGCTTCCTGCCTGCAAAACTGCAATGATTTCTACGATGGATCGATACGTACGTACATCTGCATGCAAGAGGGCAAGATGCTGGCCAACTTTTTTGCCCGGTCGCCTTCAGCTGGAGGTTGGACGGCGAGGGGGAAGCAATTAATTCAACGCTCAATATTGCTGTGCGTGCCGCGTCGATGCTTGGAGAACGTTCGAAACTGCATCATTAGTTACTCCACTGTGTGGCTTAGTTTCTGTACGCGCAAGCGCAGGCTGCAGCCGCGCGCGCGGTACGTACGTACATGCAGCGCAGGGCAGACGGAAACGGGAACGCAGACGACGACGAGGAACGCAGACGCGGTAGGTACGCGCCGGGCGAGGGGTTGGGCGGGCGTGGTTTATACTGCTGGCACTGGCCGACTCGCGGGCGTCGTGTCAAATGCGCGCCGAATCGCGGCACTCGGCAGGGAAATCTTGCCGCGCGCTGGAGCCAGGAGATGCAGCAGATGCGTACATGCAGCGCCATGGCACAACCGTGCTTCCGTCGTTGTGTTATTGGGCTCCGAATCCTGGTACGGTTGTGTTGCTGCCGGAAAAGCGTTCCAGGCACGGCAAGTATCGTGTCTTTACGGAGGGTGTCTTTTAGCGACGTATGTGACCAGCGGTGTACGTAAGATGAAAATAGAGAGGACGCTAGTAGACAAAGTTATTATGAGATGAGCTAGTAAATACACATTTAAACATAATTAACTAAATTTGTGGTGCAAATAATAGCAATAGTACTCAGAAGGTGCGACGAGGAGAGCCGGTGCTCCAGCCCCCTCGCGCCCCAATGGTGCCTCCGCAACTGTATGTGACGTACCAATCGATTTTCCAATAAATCGGAAAAAGGTCAATGACGGATGATACGGCCAGAAAAGTGTTCCAGACACGACAACAAGAAGAAGCCGACACAAGTAACTCAAAAACAGTTCATTAGATGGAACATAGATCGAATGACAGAGGAATGGTTCGACTAGCTACGAACTACTCCTAACGTACATGGTAAAAGTAAAACCAAAGGTAAAGACAAAATAGTCGGCCAGCCACGTCAGCATAAAAATTTGGGAAAAGCCAAGAAGACCCGGTCAACACCGAAGAATCTTGAAACACTACAATCAGTTATGGAGTAACCAGCAAGAAAGGAAATCTGAGTTTAGAAAGATTGGAGGAGGAAGGTTTGGTTAATATACAAAGATCCGTTGGTGGAAGGAAAGTAAATGCAGAAGCAGAGACGGAGACGGGGAGTTAAGATGCAGATGGAAAGGAACTTTCTGGAAGACAGAGTTAATCTCTCAATAATAATGAAATGACGGTCATGTCACTTTTTGCGGCCTCAATAAATATGAGCTTCGTCCCACCATTTCACCTTTTTTCCTGCTCCCATCATCATTTCTAAAGAAACCCCGAAATCTAGGGTTTCACCATCATGAACTTTTCTTCTTCGTCGATGCGTTCAATCCTTCTCCCGAGCTGCAATGGACACCACCCATTCCCCCAAATCTCCAGTTCGATTTTTCCTTGGTCCTCAAGGTCCGTCGGAGTCTGGGCGCATTATATCCCATAGTTTTCCCCTACATTCTCTTGAACTCGTCTGGGCTTAATCTGAATGGTAGGCAAATAGTTTTAGATCTTGGTCGACGGCTTTAGGCCTTGTTTGGCATACAAGGGATTGTATCCATGTGGAAATCAACCCCTAAGTGGATTGGGTTGATCCTCCCATCCACCAATCCCCTCCATGGGGAGTTTATACACTTGGCTCTTTGGACAATCCAAGCTTGGGGAAGGAATGGGGGTGACATTCTCACTCCTTTCCAAACAACATCGACACAATCATCTTCACATTAAACACTGATGCTGAAATGCATGTTGTTCACTGTTCCGGTGTGATCTCACCAAACGCAATCACAGCCGATCCCGATCCCGTGATCTCCGATCTGACTACCAGATCTCATTGCTTCCAAACAAGCCCTTAGGTTTGGAAACAATGATCGAAAGTGATCGAAAGTGATTGGGAACATCCACCGAAAATCCCTACAGAGGTTTTTTTCCCCCATGTCGCTCATTATTTGCAACCGGATCAAATCCTCGCCTATTCCACCTCAATCCACGGGAACCGCCTCGCTTTTTCCACGCAGCTGCCAAGGCCTCGCGACTCCGCCTCCGCTGCCTACTCTCCAAACGCGCCGCCCCTTTTCTCCCTTGCCTCCGTGACGAGGATCCCACCACCGAGGAACATCCGTTAGTCCCTCCTCCTCCTACTACGATTTCTAGGTTTGTAGCCTCAATTTTTTTTCCAATTTTTGTTACCAGATCCGTGACGCCGGGAAGTTAGAGAGGGGAGGAGAACTCCGCCAGGAGCTACATACATGCTGGGAGGCGGCGACGTGGTGTGCCGGAGATTCATCCTCCGCCCAGCATTTGTTTTACTCAAAGTTAATGAAGTTCTTATGGTTCACTTTGGACAACACCAAATCAAACATCAAACTACCGTTTGGTTGAAATAGTCATAGGCCACTTTTGTTTGTTCTGCTCGTTCCATCACGCTTGAACTTCGCTGGACCCTCCACCTAAGTCGGTCCTCTTTTCTTTGCTAAGGATTTGTATTTTGATTTCATGGAAACTCAAAGTCACAATTATTTGTAGGAGTTCACCTTTGAACGAAGAACAAAGATTATTGGTTCAAATTGACAAGCATACCTTGGATCACCAAATGATGAGCTATTGAGCTTAGTTCTTCTCTCGAAGTTCTCTCCAAAAGGTATGCACTATCTTATTTGAATCCTCACTCATATGTTGCTTCTTCATGATAGCTTTGTGCGCAGCTAATGTGATGATCGATGAGTTTCTCCGACTATCAAATCATTCCCTAATCGATATCGATAATCCATCGCCATGAATATATTATCGAATAACATACATTATTCTTGCATCAATCGAATAACATACATTCAACTCGCATTTTGTATGTCATTTTTTATTCCATGATGCAATGTATGTAATATATATTACTTATGCCTCGCTATTTTTTTCAAGCCGCAAGTAATTCCAGCTTGAATGGAATGTATGTTGTTCCAATGGATGCAATTGCACCATTGTACGCTTCTCGAGATCTAGTAGTAGTAGTCATGCCGCCAGTAGTAATGTACTAAATACTAATACTAATGTATTCTTAGTACTACTAGACTAGTTGTAGAAGCAAGTACTAGTAGTAGTATAGTAGCAAAGAACCAGCAAAGTAGCGAGCGTAATATCGCGGTAGTAGTAGCAGAGTGGCAGATGTGGTGGTAGCAAATGCCTCCGTTTCTACAACTAGTCAAGAAGCAATATCTTGATAATGCCATCAATTTCTTCATGAGTGAAAGGAGCCTCCAAAAAGATAGGTCCTCTTGTTGCATAAGTTGTGATGATCAAAATGCATTATGGGTTTTTCTCAGAGATCCCAATCTTTCTTTGTATGACAACCATAACAAAGGTCGCTACCATGGTGATCAAAGAATGTCAAGACCATCCTAATTTTGTAACAAGAGATTGTGATTTTCCTCAGATCTCGATTGTAGCCGTGGGTACCTAAAAAACTTGGTATTTATTGAATTCTATTAATACTATATAAATCACCTCCGAGAAGGTTCAATTCCATTCCATTCCATGTTTTTCTTCGTAAACTGTGTTAGATCACCCTTTTCCCTAATAAGATGAACACTTCATCGCATGTTTCATCTATGATTTTGTTTAAGCCTCGAACTGGTTTGAGGTTGGTCGCATCTCTTCCCTCATGCATGTGCCTCCTAATATCACCTCCGAGAAGGTTCAATTCCATTCCATTCCATGTTTTTCTTCGTAAACTGTTAGATCACCCTTTTCCCTAACAAAGATGAACACTTCATCGCATGTACTCATCTATGATTTTGTTTAAGCTCGAACTGTTTGAGGTTGGTCGGCATCTCTTATGGTGAAGTCATGAACACGCATTCAACTGAAAAAAAAATCTATCATACTATTAAACGCCTTTTTGGTGATGATCAATTATACTATCTGACTACACATTCAACCGATTAGTAGTTTAATATTTGTGTTTAGTGGCCAAATGGATTCGAGAAGGGTGCTTCAACTAAAAGGAGGAGGGAAGAGGATGACGACATGATGTTCGTTGTTTTGCCAACTTTACATCTATTGTCTACTAGTGTACAAATTGAAAAAACCAAGGCATGCATCTAGACTACCGGTAGGGAGCGCTTAAGGAAATCCTCAAGGACATGAAATGGATTGTAGGGTTGCATTCCAGATGGAGCCAAGGGTGTTTAGGACAATTGCAAATTATCTTAGAGAGCATAAACCGCTGAAAGATAGTAGAGGTGTTAGTGTTGAGGAGAAACTTGGATTTTTCATGTTCATGCTATCCCACAATGCAAGCTTTCAAGATTTACAATTTGAATTCAAGCATAGTGGGAAACAATTCATCGCTATCTCAAGGAGGTTTTCAATACAATTCCTCGCTTCACCTATAAATTTGTCAAGCTTCCTAATGCCGATCAAACACATTGGAAGATTAGATCGGATCCTCGCTTCTTCCCCTATTTGAAGGTGCATAATTTGATATTCATGTATAAATTAATATTTAGTTCACAAAAAATAAAAACTCATGTATATATTCTTTGCCTTGCAGAATTGTATTGGTGCTATCGATGGTACCCATATTCCTATTACTATAAGTGGAAAGAAGGTCGCCCGCATGTAAATAGAAAGGGTACATTGAGTCAAAACGTCATGGTAGTTTGTGATTTTGACTTGAACTTCACTTTTATCTCTTGTGGCTGGGAGGGATCTGCCACAGATGCTAGAGTCCTTAGGTCTGCTCTGAGTAGTGGTTTTCACGTACCGGAAGGTAAATTTTTTCTTGTCGATGGTGGTTATGCTAACACACCATCGCTCTTGCACCTTACCGTGGTGTTCGATATCACCAAGGAGTTTGGACGTGGTCACCGTGACCAAGAGACTACAAAGAGTTATTTAATCATCGCACGCAAGCTATAAATCACATAGAAAGGGCTTTAGGAGTTCTAAAGAAGCGCCCCATCCTCAAAGTAGGCACATTCCATCGATAAAGAACCAAGTGAAGATTCCAAAGAATGGCAGTAGCTTTTCCATAATATGATCCTAATGCTTGATGGCGATGAGGGTGGTTAGATAACCAACCTAGCAATATACCATCCAAAAGTTTGTCGATCTTCCAGAGGTGACAATGAATACCAGAGCGATGTGGATTCACTTAGTAATCAAATGGATCATGGAAATAATGTTAGAGATATAATTGCAAAGAAGATGTGGGAAGATTATGTTCAAGAATCACCATAGTAGCAAAACAATGCTTTGTTTCCTAATGGGATGTAATTGTTGATGTATTTGTTTTATTTGCACCCAATTTTCCATATATTCTGAGAATCTACATACGCTTTATGGATTGTGTGTGGCTTATGGCTTGTATAATACTCCATGTATAATACTTTGTTGGTGGCTTGAATTCGCCTATCGCTTTGGATACTGTGATGGCTACATGGTTCATTCTCAGATATAATTTTCACGCTTATTTATTCCCTCAGACTATACATGGAGATGCCCGCCATTTTTTGTTTATTTATTTGAATAAATTCAATCGATATTACTTTACAAATATGATGTTTGCAAGAGGATCTCCAAAATTCAACTTGTCGCAAGCTAGAAATGCATGTAAGAAAGCATCACCAAAGGGGACAAAGACCAGAGGTATTATTTTATAGTTTATGCAATTATGCTTATAATTGAGCCTACTTTCTTATTACCTTGATCTAATTTTGCCTACAAAGTGATAGGTCTAGAGCCTCGTGGAATCTCGGGTTAGAAAAGGCTTTAGTTGATCTGCTCCATGAGCTCAACAACCCTTCTTACAGAGGCGACAACGGATGGTCGAGTGAAGCATGGAATAAGATTGTCAAAGAATTTCGTGAGAAGCATCCATATGTGAATTTGACAAAGCAACAAATACAAGATAAAGAAAAGGAGCTGAAAAGAGACTATAAGATGATCAAAGATGCAAGAAAACAGAGTGGTGCATCTTGGGATGACAATCGTTGCATGATAGTTGCTGATCCACCGATTTGGGCCAACATCATCACGGTAATATATTTACATCAATTTGTGTGAATAGTGGTAATGTCATAATTAATTATCTCATTTTGTACATTCTCGCAATATATCCTAAAGCTAAGAAGTTCAAAGAACCTTTCCCCTGCTCGATGCTTTGGGAGATCTATATGATGGTAAACTTTTTTAAGTAAACATATTCTATTTAGCTTATCTCCGTATTAGTGAATTTTAACTTTCTTGCATAGGACAAACAAATGAGGGTAACATGAACTTCACATCTATTGAGCCAAAGACAACATGTTATTCTCACACAAGTAGACAATGTTGATGATTATGTTGAAACCGAAAACCTTTTTCCGACTTGCATTATGATGATCGAATGACATGAGTTCACCAAGTCAACACAGCAAGAGTAATGTTACCTCGCTTGATAGCGGAGAAAAGGTTGTGAAGAAGACTAATACTAACTCAAGAGATAAAGGAGAAAAGGTCATAAAAAGCGCAAGCAAGATGGGAGTGTAATGATATGATGGGAAGATACCTAGAGATAAGAACAAAGCAAGTCGAGGAGGAGGCTTCAGAGCTAGCCGTGAACGAGCTAATGCAAGATGTGTTGATGATTTCTCCATCAAGAGTCAGATTAGTGTTTTGAACACAATGGAAGATCTATCAAATGAAGAGAAAGTCAAAGCCTTTGGTGTATTCAAGGATGCTCAAAATAGGAGATCTTCATTAGTGCGTAACTCATTACTCGCCTCTTGTGGTTGAAAAGTGTGATGGTAAGTTCTTAATCACAAATGCTTTACTATGAGTTTGACATAATTATTGTAGCTTGACATCTAATGCTTTACATCATGTTTTCACCTCTAAAATGCTTATTGTCATTTTTCATCTGTTAACAGTGATATGTAAATTTGAGGTCAATGGAGCTTGTGCCCGTAATATGTTTCCATTGGTAATCATATTTCTTATTATCCTTAGGTAGTGATGTCATTTGTGCTAAAACTTCTACTTATGAAACATTATGCTTGAATATATAGATAAATTGCATGTAGAGATGCCATGCAATTTATCCTATGAACAACCTTTAACTCCACCCGCACCATTATGTAATGTCGCTTATGTGACAACCACCATCGTATGGAAGGTACCGTGGCAAGGACCATCGATTCGCCAAAAGGAATGCTTGAACATATAGATTCAATGCAAGAGAGCAACTGCTCCATGAAGCAAGCATTTAACCGCCATCAAGTTCTATTTGATGCTCTATGTTCGACACACGATGATGCTATGTAGCTAATGGAAGTACTGTAATAAATCGTTTCATTGTAGGCACTTGAATTTTCCGTCATGACTGATGGGAAGGCTCACAGCTTGATCTGGCTCGTGAGAGAGGCGCGTATACTCCTGGCAGCGGGTGATTCTCTACCTCATTGTCTTTCAGTGTGTTGGTCTTCTATAAAAAGCTCTAGATATTATCTGAAAATATAACTGCTAACAATTGTGTTTTCCAGTTGCCAAATGTTGGACGCTGACGACTACCGTTGCTTCGTTGGAAGCCTTTCGTGGTCCACAACTGAAGGATGCGTTTGGAATGTTATCAAAGTTGTACAACCTTTTGGCATGTCCGTTGAAATATTGGAATGCATCTGAATATATTTGACTGTTAGTTATGAACTTTGTAGTGTCTTATGTTGTTGAGATTGTCATGTTAGAATCATCAGAGTATTAGAGCAAATATCTAACTGTTGAGATTAATCGTGATTTTTACATCTCTCTCATATTGTTAAGGTTGTCACGCAATGTTGATTATCTATTTTTGTGATTTTGTATATCCTTTCAATCAACTTTCAATTTTCAAACTATTTTATTAAATCATTTATTAAATAAAGCAATCGTTACTTCAAGAAAATAGAAAACTACCACAATCGTTGCATTTTTCTAAACTGTAATGGTAGCATTTATTAAATCCAATTGAAATCCCTACCCTCACCCATTCCCTGCCCCATTCCCTTCCCCAAGCTTGGATTGTCCAAAGAGCCAAGTGTATAAACTCCCCCATGGGAGGGGATTGGGTGGATGGGAGGGATCAACCCAATCCACTTAGGGGTTGATTTCCACATGGATACAATCCCTTGTATGCCAAACAAGGCCTTAAAGGGATGGAGAGATTGGTTTGCTCGGGTAGCTTTTCGGAAAAGGCCAGTATAGATCCAAGCTGATATATCTGAAGCCCTTGAACTTTCCCTCATTCCTCCTATTGTCAATCAATCTATGCTTATTGCTACTTGTCAGTTCTGGTTGAGCTCTTTGAATGCTTTTCTTTTTATGGCCGGTACGATCGTCCCAACTCTCTTAGACATGGCCCAGATATGTTGCTTCTGTCCTGATGGAGCAGTATTTATCAACCTTTGAATCAGCTCCCAGGTTTAGACTCTAGTTTGCCAAGAAGAACGAAGGTTGGATGAGCTACATGAAAAGATTCAACCATAAAGAAGGGCATGTATCTGATGAAGAACATGTAGCTTTTCTCAATATGTGGCTAGACAGATTCGTATTTTGCGGATCGTCTTTAGGGGTTACTCATACATATGAGAAATTAGCTGATGAACTTGTTCAAGGTCACAAAATTACCCTTGGGAAAATGGTGTTATGAGACTTAAACAAGATGATGGACTTGATCACAGATTCACAGGCTGTTTGATTTATGATATTGAAGGGTATAAGGTAGGTACTCTAGGCGGTCCACTCTGGATAGTCCAACTCTGGTTTTATGCCACTTTCAATCGGCAATTCAAAATAAAAGGATATACTTATGAAATAGTTGGCTTCACCGATTGGGAGGATGCATCAAGGTTCTGACACCGACATTCTATTGGTGAAGTACTCTTTCAGTCTAGCAATGATCACACTAGCAAACTGGAAATAACGACTCTACGTGAGTATCTGAAATTCTTCTTCACCCTCACCCCGGTGAACTTTTCTCGTCGTCGGCTTTTCCTTTATCAATATTCTAGAGAGAGATTTCGCTGTCGACATGGTTCAAAATTTCTGAAAATAGTGGGGGATGTCTCAGCCGACGCTTTGAATTTGTGGAGGATTTGTTTATATGCACCTATCTATTGATAACAAGGTTGCACACTGGAGGACACATGCACATTCCACAAGATTTTATTAGCCAGCTCTCTTTTCGAATCAACTCGGGTTCGGTCGAGATGTGTCAGACTTGTGTTTAGCACGACGAGTTCAACCCCGATGTCAAAACCATAGTTTTTTAGTTTTGTTTTCTAAGTAAAATATCAAGGATGACCCACTAGTCCAGCAACATATTTATTCCCATATTTTGAGAATGAGCTCCACCGATCATCTAGTATACTGAAATATAAGCATGGCTAAGCATTTGTACCACATATAGAATTTAACGTTCCACCAATTAAGTATATGAGTCATGGATATCATTTTTATAGCTTCTACACTAAGGATAACAACTTTTCAAGGTGGGTATCATGCAACGAATGGGTATTAGCTATCAACCTAGCAACATAGCACATTTTACCAAAAATACACACATGCATAATAGTTTGTAAAACAAAGTACATAACACTGAAATATAGAAGCAACATGGTCAAAGGGGGCTGCTTGGTCTTGCCCAGGATCAACTTCGCAGATTTTCGAAACGTCGGTATATAATCGGTAAAAGCCAAAAAACACAAATAAGAGCCAAATAATTTTAAACAGAGATAAAATTAAAATATTTGTGGATATTATGAATTTTCAAGATTTTATAAAAAAAAATTAGAAACAAATTTCACTCAATTTGGAGTTCATATGCAAAAGTTATTAGCAATTCAGTTTGGTTCGCCCGGAAAAATCCAAAGAAAGAAAAGAGAAAACCATGTGCACTGGTTTTTTTATTTACATTTTTCTTTCTAAAGGAAAATATGGATTTGATGCGTTATTATACTGACAGGTGGGGTCAAGTGCACGTTGAACCAAGTTCACGGGCTCGTCTACAAGATATGGGACCCACATGTCAATAACTCATATTTTACAACCGGTTTAAATTAAATATGATTAATTAATCTACCGGTCCCACATGTCAATGATGTGCTAATCTTAACCATCGTCATTAACATTAACTTAATCCGACGAGGTGGGGTCCACCTGCAAGCGAGAGAGACTTGGGAGGCGACGGCGGCCATGGCTGAGCTGAGCACGTTGTCGTGCTCTTTGGTGGCGGAGCGGCGATGACACGGGCCTAGGAAGGAGTAAAATGGAAGGACAGCACTACGTCGAAGCTAATGGTGGTGACAGTGGTCGTGAGAGCCCTGGGGATTTAACTTGTAATGCTTAACTATCCCAACAGTCCTAGCATCACAAGAGAAATTCCCGACTCTCGGTGTATTATGTACCTCCTAGGAGCGGTACACATACACCTTCACAAACAGTATCAAACCATACACAGGTTATTACAATACCATAATCTTCATAATTTACAACATATAAACATGCAAGGTATAGTTTTCATATATAGGGCCAACCGGCCAAATAGCAAGATAAAATACCAAGTACGCAGCGAAAGACAGTAAATAAACTGAAATAAAACCATAAATTAACCATCAATAGAGTCCCAATGGTTTGCCATAACCCGCAGGACAACCGACTGGGGTTCAAACCTTAGCAAATCGACGTTCCTACACAAACTTTCCTTACCCGATTCAACCTCAACACCTGTTGTCCAGATTAGTAAACAAAAGCAAATAGTGAGTACACAAATGTACTCCGCAAGACTTTACCAAGCCTATACATAGCTACATGCAAACTCTGCTCAAAGGAGAAGGCTATAGAGTTCATTTTCAGCACAAAAGCAATATTTCAATTTGAATATCATGTAGTAGATTTAAATTGCAAGTGAGCAAACATTTTTAATACTTCAAATAACAACGAGTAAATAACAACTTAGGCTAGTGGCTGGGGATAAACAATTTTCGGCAATTCATGCAATAAGATTAACTACCTCTAATTGCAAACATAACTTGACAAATAAAGCATGCATACATACACTTGCAAAACAAGATAATAATTTTTTAATGTAATAGGATCAACATGCATCCACGGAATGGGTGCTTGCCTTTGCTTGCTGGAACTCTGGACATTCTCACGATTATTTTAGTTGTACTCCCAAATCATCGTCATCTAACAATAAGAACTAACAAAGCGAAAACATCGAATAAACACCAAGATTACAAAAGTCTCCAAAAATTATGAAATTAATACAGAAGGTAGAGAATGATTTTAGATGCATTTAGGTGAAAATTTTAGTTCCATTGGAGTTCATATAAATTTCTTATGAATTTTCAAAGTTTAACTAATTTCATGTTGTGCACAATTTATTGTGGATGTTTAACTGGGAGCATGATGTTAAGACTTTAGGCCATGATCTTATGACTTTATGCTAAGAACATACTTATGAGTTTTCATCTTTAATTGCTTTACCAATTGGTATTATCTAACTCATTAAACTAGTGCTACTGGTAGATAAATGTCTAATTGACCAATTGAAACACTAACATTTCTATCTACTGCCTAAACCAAGTCATTAGCCCACAAACAAATCTGATCATCTTCAGAATATTGTTCATACAACCTAAAAAAGGACATCTCTCAGAGCTGAAAAGCTACTAGCCAAATTCACTTAGAGTTCAACTTTCAAGTTAGCTATTTCAATCAAGTGACCTAATTGACATTCACAAAATTTGTTAATATTAGATAGATGATTTTTCCAGAGTGTTCTACTGCCAATACAATTTTTCTTCTAATCACCATTTTCAGTAGCCCCACTACCAGTCGACAAGGTTGCTCTCTAATGGTTTCAAAATATTCATCTCTATCCTTGTTTTTAATTAGGTTTGTTTCCTGATAGCTTAAGTGTTTAAATGGCTAATAGAAACAACAACATTTCTAACTACTAGAATTGGTCATGTTACTAGCCTCCTTACTAATCTGGTATTTTCATACTATTATTCATGTAACCTACAACAAGTTTTTCTGAACTACGGCGCTATTAACTAAACTTCCTCTAACTCAATCTTCCAGTTTGCTAACTCACTGAAGTGATCTAATTGGCATTTACAAAGTTTGCTAGCAAAAGACAGTGGGTTTTGTAATTGAGTTTTACTGGCAAAACAACCCCTTCCACCCAACACCTTCTCTTCTCTACTTAATATCTTACTCTGAATTTTTTTTCTGAAATGAGTTCCTGCTATCTGACTTCCTCTACAATTCATACTTCAAATTTGCTAATCATATTTAAAAGTGATACTATTGTTAGACAAAATGGTTGTTCTCAACCCATTACAAGTAATTGCATTTTCATAGACAGAGAAGTTCTTTAGATAATGAACGACAGGAACAAACAGGGGGCTATGGGTGGCGTTCATCGCCGGTGGTTAGGCGGCGGTGTGGCAGCGGTGACCCACAAAAATGGATTCCCCGAGGGCTACTAGAGCTAGGATTGGCGGTGGCACGTCTTAATCTGCACTGAGGCGGCGCGGGTGTTGTGAGGGGATGCTTCCACAGAGAGGAATCGACGGGAGCCTTACCAGAGTGGAGATGGCAATCGTGACGTTGGTTTGGCCGTGGTCGGGGAAGAAAGGGAATGCGTGACGCTTCGGTGGCTCAAGCCCCAAATTGGTGGAGGGGATTAGCTCCTTGAGGCGAAGGGCGCGCTGTGACGGGGGCATGGGCAGCCAAGACTCGCCGGAGTGGCCGAAACGACGATGAGCAGTTCGGCGGCCGAGCGGACATGGCATGGCTTGAGCTTAGCTCGAGTTAGGGAAGGGAGAAGATGGAGTGAGGGAGATGAGGTGAAGCTTCTCCCACGGGTGGAGATCAAGAGCCGATGAGGTAGGGGTGGCGTGGCGTCCATGCGGGTGCTACGGCCAAGCACGCTGTCACAGGAAGCAGCTGCGTGTCTCGGGCGCCGCCTTGGAGAGGAAAGGGCCTATCGGGTGGGCCCGACAGGTCAGTGAGAGGCAAGCCAAAATTAGATTATCCAATTTTTGCAAAATGGCACAAATAGTTTAGGGATTTGTTTGACATAGTTATTTAGTTCCATAAGTTGTGGAAATTTTATGGAAGGTTCCCGACAATATGTATATAAAATCATAAATTTTCTATAAATTTTCATTTGATGTATTTTTCTCTATAATTATTTTAATTTCCTGTTTTATGTTTTTTACTTTTGATTTACCAGTTTGACTGGTTTCTTAAAAATATTAATTAAGATCTAAAAATTGTGAACTTTTTGAAGGTGGGTTGCTAAAAAGTTCTAGAACCTAGAAAAAATATTTCCAGGCACTGTTCACAAGATTTGTTTGTATTTTAATTTCAAATTCAACTTTTAACATGCAATTTGAAAAGAAACCAAATGACCTCCAAAATTCCAGAAAATTTCAAATAAGCGTACCAGAGCATATAGAACTCAACTAAAATATTCCCAGCTATGGGTCCTACTATATTTTCAAAATAATATTCAGTTTGCAATTCTGAAATTAAAAAAGTATATTTTCAAGTTTTGAAATTGAGATTCCTTTTGAAATTTCCTCAAGCATTCTAGGAGCATTTGAGGTATTAATATTTTTAAGTTGAAACCAAAATACATTCCCATACTTGAAACCTTCTTAATTTTACTTCAATTTCAAATTAAGCTTTTCATATGGGAAATAGAGCATTGGACTTCCAAATTAAAATTTATTACTTTAAAGATTTTGGGGAATTTTGACAGGATGGTTTCCACCTCTATCATGGAAACAAGTTTCAAGATTATGACAAGATTTTATTTTGTTTTAGAAAATTTTAGTTCTAGGTTTTGGAAAATCAGGTTTCCAACCTAATTGCTTTGCAACAAAAAGTTTTTAAAAAGTCCAAAATTTCACAAATGCTCATTAGATGATTAACTAATCGAACTTAGGGATCATGGGCTGTTACAGTGGTATTCAACGACCACTAGAGTGCCAACGACAGTGGTGGGAAACGGCGGTGTGGCTCGGGCTACAATGGCTTTTGCTAAAGGGGCGGTCTCTCGCCCAGGGGCTGGGCGTTCTGGGTCCAATAGTCTAATGCGATGCTAACTGGCTGGGCAAGAGAACTAATGGTCATCAGAGTCATGCCGGCAACATGCAGCCATGGCGGAGCCATGTATAGCTACAGTGAAGTCTAGGCAAACGACGCTAAGCTCAAAATCTAACTAGCGCACTAGCACTAGGCGACAACTAAGGCTCACCACTGTGGTCGGCTACGATGAAGACAATCAGAGAAGATGCAGTGACGGCGAACAGGGACGGCAGCGACAACTTCACGGTGGTGATGGGCTACGGCGATGAAGAAGCTATGAGAAGATGCATGTTAGCTTGCATGCATGCGGGGATGGTCAAGACGGAAGGAACCGACCTGAGACTCACCGGGACGACAAAAATCAATGGAAATGGCAATGACGGCTGGAAACAGAGAAGATGCGTGGTTGTGATGTTGCACTATAGAAACTAGGACATTGAGTTAGGGACTTGCATAAGTAGGAGATATAACACGATATGACGTGGACGGTTGAAGCCAAACTCACCGGCAAGGAAAGAACACGGTGGCTTGAAACGGACGTGCGCGCCAGAGAGAAAGAAGATGACGGTGATGCAACTCCTCTCGGTTCCAACTGCAAGAACAAGTACAGAAAAGAGATGAGTGAAGCTATAGAAGGAAAAGGACGCGCATGTCGAGCAAATAATCCCACCAAGGCGGCAATGGCACGGTGACGTGCTCGATGGTGCTGGGGAAGACAGCGTCGTTCTCCGCAATCCAAGACCTCAAGCTTCGGTCCTTGGAGGTAAAGTTGGAAATGGCGAGCTGAGCGAGATAATGCGCATGGCTCGGCTGAAATAGGAAGGAAAAGGACGAGAGAGAACGTGATTTATTGCACCGCAATAGAACGGCGCAAGCTCTCTCTCTCTCTCTCTCTCTCTCTCTCTCTCTCCACACACACACACACGAGACAAACGAAGGCGACAAAGCGTCCTGATGCGCCTGCAACGATGAGACATGTCAGGTGGAGGCAACGACTAGCTAGGTAGGAGAAACGTGGGCAGCGCGGTTGCAAACCATGGGCCCACACGCGAGCTCACCATGGTGTGCTCACGGCTAGGCGGGAGGTGGAAGACGGCTCCTGGGACTGGGCCCAGGGGTCCATAGGTCAGCGGCGCGGTGAGTCGAGGGCGATGGGTGAGCGCGTATCTGTGCTGGCGCGCGTGGCCACGCAAGCATGGGATTCGACGCACGGTGGAAGACAACTTTCAACAGGTGGGACATGGACCCACCGGTCAGTTGCAGCGAATGGTGGCAATTGAGATAAGGTACACTCAGTGAAAAGATGCTTCCGTGTGAAGCAAACAGGAAAAAAGAAAGGAAGAAAGCGGCTTCGGTCGGGGATGGTGCGTCGGCCATTGTTGGGCCAAAAACGACGATGGCTATACCGAGGCTACTGTTATGGACTGCGAAAGGAATTTGAATTTGAATTCTTTTTCCTAAATGATTTTATTCAGGAAAAGAGTTTAAAATTTTAAAATTAGCAAACCAACTCCAAAAATTATGGAAATTTTGGAGAGGCTCCTGACACCAACTAGTACTTGGGAAAATTATTTCTAGCATTTTACCAACTTTTAATTTTTCTCAAAAATTGATTTGTTGCTAATTTTAAATAGAGAAAGGTTTTTAATAAATGGCCAAGAAAGCAGGGAAAAGCTCATAAATGCATAAATTAATGTTTTAAACATAACTAACATATAATTCAAGTTTTTGGGTTGTTACATAATCCCACAGATGTACTGTTGTCTTCTCCTGCCAATGCTCCATCACTATACCCGAAGATCTGTTTGACGGTAGGTTGAGATGCATGCGTCGGTGTAGAAGCCGACGAAGTTGTTAATGAAGACAGTGCAGACGTCGATGCTCCTAACATGTTATCGGCATGAGCTTACCAGATGAGATTATTGACGAACTTGATCACTTCATGTGAAAACGCCTGGAATTTGGATAGTGGTGGCGATGATTTCCGTATTCCTCCGGTTTTCACAAGCTTGGCGGGAAGATACTTCAAGCGTGTCTCTAGAAGTGGATTCAGGGTGATGATGAATCCCTTAGCATTGAATTTATGAAGGATGGTCTTCGAGATCTGGAATGATGACATGATCCTCACTGACATCAGATGGATTCCTTGGAGACATCTTGATGAAGATCGACGATCAGGGTCCTACCGGGAGTGCCAAGAGTTTGTTCCAGGCACGGCAAGCACCACGTCCCTATGGAGAGTGCCTTTTAACGACGTATGCGACATGCCAGCCTATTTTTCGGCAAATAGACAAAGGGTCGACGATGGATGATGCAATCGGAAAAGTGTTCCAGGCACGACAACAAGACGAAGCCGGCAGAAGTAACTTGAAATTGATTCATTAGATGAACATAGATCGAATTGAAGAGAAATGGTTCTACTAGCTACAAACTACTCCTATGGTACATGGTAAAAGTAAAGGTAAATGTGTCTTCCTCTGTCAACTGGTACAGGGTTTATATAGCCTATGCTACGACTCTTAAACGCGACCGACTCAATCATAGATTCTGCTTCAAACTCCTCTTCGTATCAACCCAACCATGTCTCCCAAAAAGTTGCTTTCCATCAACATCTTGATCTCCTCGTCTTCTTCTCTGCTTCTACATCGGACTTTCCTTCTATCGACGGATCTTTCTATATCAGCCAAACCTTCCTCCTTCAGTCTTTCCAAAATCGGCTTTCCTTTCTTGCCGATTACTCCATAGCCGATTGTAGTGTTTTCTTATTCTTCGGCGTCGACTAGGTCTTCTTGACTATTCCTCCATTTCTATACTTACGTGGCCGACTATTTTGCCTGTCAAAAATTAGATGGCAACAGGTTAGTATATACGGACTTTGGTAGATTCCGGACCATTTTAGGGCATCCACAAATATTCTGGGCATCTAAGGGCATCTAGTGTTTAGAGGCATCCAGCAGTGTATGGGGTAGCCTCCAAGCACACACACACTCTCTCTCTCTCTCTCTCTCCCTGTTAGAGGCCCAAAAAAAAGCATCACACCGTGGATGCTCTTACACACGGGTATTTCATGCGTAGATGTGCTCGGAGCCTCGGACCATCAAGCGAGGCGTTCTTGTTCGATCTACAGCATGCTAGGCCAGGCCCAATCCAAATCCCAACGAAATGCTCCGCCCAGAACCAGGTTTCGCGGAGTCGCACAGCCTACCCCCCGACCCGAGCTCCCCCTAGCCCGTCGTTGTAGCCCAAGATGCCCTCGCAGTGCTGCGCGGCGGGTCAGAGAGATAGCACGACGCGTCTCGTCTCGTCACGGAGAGGGTGAACCGACGCACCACGTCCGGACGTATGGACATGACACATGACATGAGCGTCATCGTGGCCGGCGGTCAGGGAGTGGATCAACCCCGTGCTGAGGGTCAAGACTAGGATGGAAACGGAGCCATTCCTCGGCGGGGAACGGTAGAACATCCCCATTCTTGAGGGAAGGAAATATCCCCGTTCCTCATTCCGCCCCGTCGTAGGGTCTATTCTCCCTGCTCCTCTGCTCCGTCGTGTTATCGGGCCCCACGAGACCTGCACCCAAAATTGGATCCCCAACCTCTCCTATACAGACACACATAGAGACGACAAAATCAGTGTTCCAAATAATTTAAAGAGTGCTTATCGGTGTTCCAAATGAATAATTTTAATAATATTCTTAAAGATGGTGTCCCAACTTCTAAGAAAATAAGCAAGCAAACCTTTAAAGATTTAAACAGTGCGGTAGTAGGCTAGTGGCCCACATGTCACAGGGTTATCGGGGCCCATGCGGGTAGCAGGGATGGGGAGTACGGGAGCGGCATTGGTCTCGTTTCACCCGATGGAGAATTGTATTTGTATATTATCATCCCTGTGAAAAAAAAAATAGCCTCAACCCTAGTCTCTAATGAATGAATTCTTCATCGGAGAACAGATAATAGAGCCACATTGCCATCCCAGTCAAGACGCACCTGTAGGCTAGGGTTGAGCACTCGAGCCCCCGGCTGGGCGCCACCGTTTTCCCGGTCCTTCCGGTAGGCTGGGCCAGTGTTTGCAGGCCCAGCTGGCTGGTCGCTACCAGCAGTTGGGCTTGAGAAGCGGGGAGGGCTCAGAATCGGCCCATACGAAAACTCTGGAACGAATTCCGACTGGTTGGCCTAGTTCAACGGCAAAACAACGAGGAGCTTTTCATCCGCTTCCACTTCTTGTCCTATACGTGGGCTGGGCTGGGCTTCGTCACTCGACAGTTTGTTCTCTTCTTCTTTTCCTCTCTGTTTTTTTTTCCCTTTCTTCGACACCTCCATTTGGTTTCTTCGTCTGTTTTGGTACTACATCTCAAGACTGCTGGGGCACTGTACTATTGCCAACCGATTAACAAGAATAAGATTAAGTACAGTTCATGAAAAGTCACTGTACATTTACACGCTGCTATTACTGCATTTTGCAAAGGTAACTCGAGAGAGACTGGTTTAGCTTCACTTGAAGAAGGCTAACGGCGATATTTGGTTCCATTTAGTGGGGACTGCTTAGCTAGCATACTGCATCAAGTCTTGTGCGCAGCTTTACTTACATGCCAAGATAAAAGGATGGCTCTGGTTATTCTCCAAACATATGGAGCCAAAAGCCTAGAAGCCTATCCAAGAACACTCTTTCGCCTTCACATGGCCGGCCAGGGCCTTCTCCAAAGCTAACCGTGCAAACCTATCCAAGAAAATTCTCCTCCTGTTACCGACACTTACCGTTAGCTTCCTTTTTAAGCTACAGATGTTGCTATAGTACCATTCTATCTACTTATATACAAGTTGACTTTGATTAGCCCTCAAAAGATGAACCTTGACTTTCAGTTAACATGAAACATGGATGTTAGGTAGTTAACCTTCCCTTTCAGACAAATCCACCGACGTATCAAACATCCCTTCACACCCTTTAGGGCTTCTCTTTCCCATTCTAATACTGATTAACACAGCAACAATCAAAGTGCAACTTGCTTGTTCCTAAAGCAGCTGCACCGTTGTCCTAAAAATAATCAGTACCAAAAGAGACCTTTCTATCCCATCTTCATATCTCCATGATTTCAGAAAGGAGCTAGCCCCCAAACTGAACACTAAACTATCCTATCCTTCATAGGCCCTGTGTGTGGCACATGAAGGCCATGATTCAAGGTTGGAACATTTGCCCTCTCCATTCTTTTCAGATCAGCAGAAGCCATGCCATATCTCTGTGACAGACATGCATGATCCCCTCACCTTATGCTATGGCAGCCCTAAACATCACATCCGTGGCCAGTAGTCCTTCTCTGATCTCTCCCAATCAAAAGAGTGCTTCAGAATTGATGACCATGGCCACTGCACGCCCCTCTATTTACTGGCAGCTCTCCCAAATCAATGCAGGTTCCATATGTTCATGTGCCTGCCTTCAGAGAGACAGGCCACCCCACTCGCTGCTGCTGCTACTCGATCCCTGCGTCCGTTTGTGCAGTGCATCTGTCTGCGAGGTGAAGTCAACAAAGTCGTAGCAGCAGGAGTAGTGGTACTAGTACTGACAGCCTAGCTCGCTAGGCTTACACCTCCATACTGTGGCACGTGCTCGATCGTCATGTGCAATTAAAAAACGAACAGCTGGGAGGGCGAGGCCGCGTGCTTGCTCCATCGATCTACCGACATGTCACACACGCTGTGTAATTGCTGTAGCAGCGGTTTCTTTTTTTTGCTTTTCTCCATCGTCGCGGCGCGCTTTTTGGATGTTGTCGATGCTAGTTGCTGCGCACCTGCAGTTCAAACTTCAATCAGCACATGCTGCTGGAAGACTCGCTCTGAAGCCTGAGCTATGCTCGCGACCAAGGCGAGAGACGTAGAAATCAAATGCAGCGACAAGGAAACGGCCGGTGGCCCGTCGGTAGAGAGGTGGTTGTCGTCCCTCCCCTGGTCCACCCGAGTCTAAATTCTAGAGTTCGTCCCATGTAGGACGAGAGCACGACATGCACGGCCATGCACAACAGGTCAAAGAGTATGCGTGCTGTTACGAGGAGCTTCGCTACTGTGAGAGAGCACCGCAGGGATCGGACGTACATACGTGTCCCGTGTCGTACGTTGCCGGCCGTCGTATTATTCCGTCGATATTCTGATTCGGTTTTGACAGCAGATAGAGGAGCTTAGCGAACGCTGGAAAAAGCGCCGGAAGAGACCGTTCTGACTGTACTGAGTTTGACTATACAAAGAACAGGCCGGGAAACAGGCGGTCTACAAGATTTTCTTGATTGTTTTGCTGGCAATTTGTTCTTGTTTGACTGATCTTTGGGCAATAGCCAAACACTAAAGGCTACACACCTCAGGGATTTCTCTAGATTTTTATAACAAAATAAACTATTTATAAAATCCATACATTCTAAACGGACACTAATCTTTGAAATTCAGGGCATTCATCCCCCCCTAATATATTTTGCAATATAGGGAAATGCAAGTGTGGTATATGAGTTACTACTTTCGGTGAGCTTTGCCTCAAGTGATTTTGAACACGCTGAACTTCATTGTCTTTCTCACCATTTTAAAATATTCCAGATCATGTGAAGCGACATGATTACGAAGGTGTAAGACATACGACTTGGTAGCAATGTTGTTCGTTAGAAGAAAACCAGATGAGGTTTATTTATAGCCAATTCGACAAGGTGTCGATCTTTGGTGTAGACGTTGTCGTCTTACAAGTGGGTCAGTCCGACAAACACTATCATAGACAAAGATCCGCCGAAAGAAAAAACTAGTAAAACTTCATCTAGGAAAAAAAATAAAGAAAACCACAATTACTCCTAAAATACAATTGATCCCCAACCATTTAACATCGGCAAGAGCATCAGTGAAGATAGAAGATTAGCGGACATTGGAGGCCAGTAGTGAAGCTCCCGGCGGTGGCTAGGGTTCCAACGCCCCATTGTTGTATGTGTTCTCCACCGTAGAGCAGCATAATTTTGCCCCTGCACTCCTTAGTACCAAACTCTCACAAACTTGAAAAGTGGAAACATAATCGTCTCTCAGTGTAAAAAAACCTTAAAAGATTTCGAAAATAAGAGTTTGAAAACATAAAGCAAAATACATCCTGCTATTTTGGGTGGGGCCCACACCCATCATCGCTGGCCCACCCGCACCAATGAGCGTGGAGATAGATGGTTCGGATAAGGTTGGCGATCGCTCTCATCGCGTGGGCCCCACACGCGGTCGTGACTCACAGGCCAAGGCGACCGTGGAACACGGCGACTCGCATCCCCGCTCTCGCATGGGCCCCACACACTGGTGCGTCTCTCCGCCCGCTTCCCCGCATCCTAGCCGTCTATCCCATGTCTGAGGGATCATCAGACGGCCATGCGGGTGTCGGGACCCACACCGCGAGAGAGACAAAGCCAATGGCTTTGGTTCGCGCATCACCATGTGGGGACAGGCTAGACATGGTCTACACACAGAGAGGGAAAATTTAGTAAAATTGACCCTCTTGTTCTAGCAATTTTTCGATTGAACGGTGTGAGGACCCCTCCACCATAGAATTAATTTCCCATTAGATTATACTCTTGGTACAATATATAGATCGAGCTTTGAAAGCCCAACTCTTAGCACATCATGCCCGTTTTTTCCAAGCAAGAGAGGCCGACAGAGATCTCTTGGTGGCGTGTACGCCATCTCGGCTTTTGGTTTATGAATTAGCAATGATTTGACGCATAGCTCTGAACTTGATTTCAGGATGTCAGTAAGCAACGTTGCAATTCAGTTTGGTGGTGATTGACTTGCTAACATCCGGAAATGGACGGCCGGATCTTCCACAAAGAAGGAAGGAGCGGAGACAGGATTTTGGATTGCTTGAAGCGAGCAAAAGCTACCAGTGACCGACCGACAGCTTACCGGATGTTAGTTACCGACAGTTTCGAAAAGGGGGAAAAAAAGAGAGTGCCATGTAAATAGGAGTAATGGCTACTGTTCCATGGCCCAATGGTGTACGATCAAGTTATGATACGCACAGTGCACAGTGCATCTACTGCAGTTAATGAGCTGCAACTCCCCAACGAATTTGTGCACGAGGGTTCGTCGATCGATCTGTCCATGCATTTCGGCTCGTGCAGATTACTCCAACATTTTGCTTCGTGGTAGACCTTGATAGCATTGCGCTGATCTGGATGTCTTCTTTTAAAACGAAAATGTCAATAGTTTCAGTTACTCTGACCTGAGAAAAACTATACCTGAAAGAACCTGCTTGGAGTCTTGGAGTGCAGAAATTCCATGAGAAACAATTCAACTATTGCGGGCTTCTAAAACTCTATATAATACTAATATCCGTACGACTAGGACTGTTTGGGTAGTTAATCTGTATGTCTTGGAGTGCCAATTATGCACCATACCTTTGATTTTGAGCACCAGTTTGGGAGTCATAAGACAGGTGAAAACAAAATGTGTCAAAGATGACTAAACATTATACCGTGCACTGTGGACAAATCCCAAGTCAAGCTATCTTCATATTGCATCTTCGACAAACCTTAAGCCAACCAGGAGTATACAATTTGTCAGCCAAGCAAATTCCAAAAACTCTTTCTTCCTATAAAATGGGTACTAGTCCAAAAACTATTCTATTTCAAAAAATGGCCCCTGCCAGAAACTAATCCCATAAATAGCCCTTTTGCTCAACGCGAGCACGAATGACGGTGGTGGTTAACAAGCCGAGCTAAGGATCACATTGGCGGGAAACAAGCACACTCGGGGCTGACATGTAGACGATGTGGCGACCTCAGCGCCGACATATGTGGCACTAAGGTGTCATCTCAACACTTAGCCAATTTTCCAGTGGGCAAATACATCGGCTGTCTTTGGAGAAGGAAAGCTACTAGCACTAAGGCACGTAACCTCATTGCCAGTCTCATTAGCGATGAGGTCAGCGCCAACCTCATTGGTACTGAGCTATGGCATCTAAGACCTGCGCGGAGGCTACCAGCAGGGACCATCCCGCTCGCAGCCCCCACGCGCAGCACGAACAAAGGGCTCAACTCCCGCGCCACCTATCTACCCCCTCTCCTAAATCCACCTCATATGCACCCAAATCGACCAATTTCGTGTGAGATTTCTCATGGGATTTGAGTTTGAAGGTAAGCCCTCATGTTTCTCCATGTTTTTACTGCCTGGATTTGGTTAATTTGATCACATTTTGAGAAAACCCTAAATGGTAGGTGACCTCAAAAAAACTAAAGATAACTATGTAGATAGATGATTTTGGTTGGGATTTGGTGTTCTTGGATGCTTAGCAAGGGTTGGTACTCGGTTTGTGGGTACATTTCGTTATTTTTGTTGTGTATGCTTGGTTAGTTTCGATGGAACTGGGAAATCGTTATTGTTTGTTTGTAAATCATAGCAACTGGGCCTAGTTCATGTTCATGTACGGTATGAGTATTGTCTATGTGGTGGTGTGGTAGTATTGCGTCTAGCATTATCTTCATGTAGGTTTTGACAAAAATTTGTTATAGGTCATGTTCATGTAGTCTGTGAGTATTGTAGTGTGATTTCTATTTTTTGTTTGTTGACGGATAATGTAGTTGTTGTTAGTTTGAGTGATTATCTCTTTATGGCTTGATACAATTTAAACGGACCATATGGCTAGTATTTCATATTATTTTAATGTTTGTGAAAAGGAATGACATTTGTTTCATATTTGGTTGTTGCATTTGGTGTTTGGATGGATAGAATCATTTATGTGCATTGTGGTGTTATGGTGACTTACAATGACAATGATTTTTTAATAATCTATTTTTTATTTTGAATTACAGAAATAATACTACCTTTTTTTTTTACAGTAATAATCCCCTATAGCTCCACGGTTTGACGACTTGGGCTAGTTGTCCAACAGGTGAGTGACAAGTCTCCAAGTCGCTTAACCGTTGGGTGACTGGACCTTTCGCCTCCTAGTTGCCGAACGGAGGAGTGACTAGGACACTTGTCGCTCACTGCTAGACCCTAGTCATCCAACGGTTGGGCGACTAGGGGCGCTTATAAGGCGCACGAGCGCCCAGTCGAGGGCAGTTCGCCATTTTTTCCAAAGAGCCAGTGTGAGGAGAAGAGAGAAAGGAGAAGAGAGGAGATGGGGAGGGAAAGAGAGGAGAGGAAGAGGGAGAAGGGGAGAAAGAAAGTGTCTTCGTATCGACAACGACAACGGTCAGTCTCTGTCATATCCCCAAATTAATAAATAGGATTACTATGCATCTCATGAGCATGCATTGTAACATCCCAAATCTGGGTGTGTGTTTCAAATGTAAGAAAATGAGAAGAAATTAAAACTTTTCTTGCATCTTGTTGTTTTTGAACTTTTCTATAATTCTTGTAAAGAAATTGTGGAATTCAAAAACTCAAATCTCCAATTGACTAAAGTCATGAACCCTTTTTCAACTTTGTTGAGAATCTTGTGATCAACACCTAGAAATATTTTTCCTTGGTTCTAGGGTTGCTGTGTGATACCTCTGAAAAATTTCATAATTTTTAGAAATTATTTGATAATTTTTAAGAGGCAGTCAAACCAGTTTGACTGTTGGTCAAACCCTAGAACAAATCTTGAAGAATTTCTGGAGAAAAATGTTGTGCATAAAAACCTCTGGAAAATTTATACAAGGTTGACCCTGGCGTTAGGAACCTCCAGTCAAAATTTCAGTATTTTTGAAGTTAGTTTGCTACCGCTAAAAATTCCTCAAAGTTTCAGCTTTAAATTCAAAACCCTAAGTCAGTTACTATTGGGCTCAGGTCAGGCTCGAGCCTTTTGACTCGACCCAACCAACTAACTGCACTCGGGCTCAAACCACTTTGGCGCATGCGTTTTGAACCATTGATCTTTGATCAGACCGTCCACGTTTGCTTGAAATGTTCGGACCGTCTAAGTTTCCTTTCAATCTGAGCCGTCCATTTCCAATCAAGCGGTCAAAAAGCTTGGACTCAAGTCAATTGGTTTGGCTCAACCCATTTGTGAGTTTAGACCCGAGCCACTTGGTTGCGGTCACTTACATGTGGGCCCTCGCCAATCCTGGTCATCATCTTCTTTGCCGCGCGCGTGCGTGTGTGCCAGAGTGCATGGCGTGGGCGACGCAGTGCAGGGTCACCTCCGTTGTGTCCTTAGCAATGGCTCTTAAGCCCTCATTAAATGCGTGCCAGTGCTTTTGGCCCCAAAGTCGTGTTCTAAGCTGCTCCCATCGCTTCAGCTTGTGCATGGCAGCCGTGGACCAAGCTCATCCTTGAGCTTTGCCCTAGCTCAAACCCTTGCTCCCCGGCTATAAAAAGTCCTTGAGCCCTCTTTGGATTCTTTTCCAGCACCCACCTTTGCAAACCCTAGCTTCCTCTCTGCTCAAGTGAGCTCTAAATCACAGAAAACCTCAAACCGCCATTGTCGGCCTGTGAAGCTCCTCTTTGTCGCCAGTGCTCCATTGGTTCATTTGCAAATCCTTTCGTGTCACTTCGTGCCTCTCTGCACCTTAAGCATTTCCTCTCACTCAATTTTGTTTGGCATTCACAGAGATTGTCAAATTTGGGACTTATTCTTTTTTGGCCGAGGATCACCCCCTTTCTTCCTAAACTCCAGTAAGGGCTTCATTTCTCAATTAATTGCTCATGGACCTTCTCTGAGCTATTATGAAGCTAACCCTACCACCCGATTCTGTTATTTTTGCTCAGGCCATCTTCTCCACTTCATCTTCCTCAGCGTCGGTGCTGTGCTTCATCGCCGGAGCAACTCCGGCCATCTCCTAGCCTCTACAGCACTAAGGTAGTTTCCTTGTAGTCCTTAGAAGCTTGGGCACCTGCTTCTTTGAACCGCCATGAGCTCCATTGTTTGTTTTGTTTTTGGTAGTGTTTTACACCACCGCTCAACTCGGCCGCCACCGTTCTTAACCGCCGCCATTGAGAGTACCTCCATTGGGTGTGCAACGTTATTGCGAACCCATTCTTGCCTTTGGTTTGCGCCGCCGTGACCGGAGTCGCCGGCGGCAAGCCATTCTTTGCGCTCGGGTTTTTGTCGGACGAGTTGTCACTGTGCGTTGTCGATTAGGACAAAGATACGCTCATTAATTGCCTAATCATTATTAATCATTGTTAATCATGGTTTAGTAATTAATGGCGGTCCTAAACGGCATTAAGTGTCGCTGACAAATGGGCCCGCGCTCTTTAAAGCCCCATGTCAGCGTGCGTAACGTTGAGATCACCGTGGACCGTTTGATTTAAAATCAACGGTCCTGATCAGCGGAGATGTTCGGACCGTGTGAATGTCACTTCGCTGTGGACCGTCTGTTTCTTGATCAACGGCTGTGATCGCGTGAACGTTCGGACCGTCCGAACGTTACATCATTTTGAGCCGTGTGAGTCGATCTCAACGGCTCTGATTCACGGAGCTGTTCGAACCTCCGGGTGTGGCTGTGCGCGTGGGCCTCGTGATTTAAAATCGACGGCCCACGTTTTTCCACGCCGTCCCGCTTTGAGTTAATAAAAGTAAAACCCGAAAGCCTTTATTTGTAAACTGTAAATTGCTGTTAAACTTCAAAATTGCATAACTAAATCATTTTAACTCCGTTTCGGTTGATTCAAGTTTTGTTAGTTCTAGTTTTAACTAAGCTTTAATATAAAAATGGTTGGAGGCTTGGTTTTGTTCCAGAAAATTTTGTTAGTAGATTTAATTTCTGTTTAGGCTTTATTATTGCTCTAAAAATTCATTTAACTTGAAAAATGCATAAGTATTTCTCTGTAGCTCCTTTTTGAGTGAAACCAAGTTTGTTGGTTTCCTATGTTAGTGTGCTTATTTGTAAAAATAGGTTTTAGGTATGCTACTGTTTTTAAAGTTTTTGTGATTGCATTTAACTTGTGCTCTTTTTCATGTCTTTGAAAAATCATAGAAAATGCATCCTAGCTCCAAATGAGGTGAATCAAATTGTGTTGTTCATATCATGTGGTGCTCTATTTACCATAAAGATTTTAGGTGCACCACCTCTCTGGAAATTTGTGCCAAAAATTTAATTTCGGATGAATAGTAATTGAAATGAATTTTCCAGCCTTTTTCCAACCGGCTGATCTTGTTTTGGCCATAACTTTAGCATTGAGCATCCAAATCAATTGGTTCTTATTGCTAAATTCGTTAAAAACCATGCTCCTCCTGCTGTGAAAATTTCATGGCTTGTGGTTGACTTTGGTTTTTGAGTCTTTTGGTGTTCTTCGTTCTTATCGGTTCTTTTCGTTTCTTTCGTTAGGTGCCGACGAGTTCGTTGAGTACGCGAGGGATCCTCTGCAGCACATTGAGTATCTCCAGCAAGGCAAGCAGTTTGATCATATTGATCCCATTACTTTTAAAGTCTAATACTTTGCTTACAAATTGTATGTATGCATGCTTTTTGTGTCAAAGTTAATTTTTGCCGATTAGAGGTAGCTAATCCTATTACATGGTTGCCCTTAAATTGTTATCCCCTGCCACTAACCTTAAGTTATTAATCTCGCCGGTGAATTAGAGCCCGGTGATTGAATTATACTCTTTTATTGTCTTTTCGGTGTCATGCTTAGAAATGCTTAGCTACCGGTAGAATTGGGCGGTCATCAACTTAGTCGATGATCTTGATCACACAAATCTATTATTACATTATGTCCAGCACTTTGTGCTTTGCTAATTTGTAAAGTCAAAACTGAAAACAAAATGTTATCGACTTAGGCACAATGGATGATGGTGTGATCTTTTGGTGTGATTGGAATGATGCCTAAGTCAACAAGGACCGAGTTACTTGTGTCACTGATCCAAGCGATTATTACGTGCTAACCACATGAGGGGGATATGGGACCTCTCTTGACTAAGTACTTTGGGAGGTGTTAATTAATGAGTCGCTGGTGGTAGTTGTAGAGAAACATGTTCGTTGTTGGGATGAGAGGGATGGGTTCCTTTCTAGGTTCTCCATACCCAGGAGCACCTGCAGTTGCTTCGGCTGGGCCGGTGTGTCCGACTCAACGTGTGGGTCCTTAGTGGGAGCCCGTAACGGCGGTTCACTAAGGGTTAACCCCATACGTGCGACTCTTAATTAGCACAATCTATTGGAAAGCGTCTCGTAGGACTTAGCCGTGCCAGCATACCAAAGGAAGTGTGCTAAATAGCTTGGCAAAAGGCGGTCGGCGACGTGGGTACATTGGTACACCCTCAGAGGGTTCAAACTATTCAATAGCCTCGCCCTAGGTTATGGACAGGCTTGGTAAGGTTGTGCAAGAACTAGACTATAACATTTAATTAAAACTTGATGTGGGTGGTATGAATGGGGAATTCATACTATTGTTGTGGTGGCTATTGGGTTAGTCACTTTCAGGATGTCTTTATATTGTTGTTACTTGTTATCCCGCTGTTTTTGTCAAATAAAAACAGATTGTTAAAACTGCTTTAAATCTATTCCATTATTGCAAATGAAACTTGCTTTATGCTGAAAGTGAACCATAGCCTTCTCCTCTGATTAAGCTTGCATGTAGATATGTATAGGCTTGTTACCCGTAAGTCTTGCGAGTACATTTTTGTACTTATTTGCATTACTTAATTGTTGCAGAGGAGGTTGATCCCCAAGGGATCGACTTTTGTGAGACAGACTTCGCTTTGGATAACTAGGTTGGCGGCTCGGTTGGTTGTCTTGTGGGTTAAAGGCACACTGATTGGCTCTTGTTTATCGCCATCTTATAGCCTTTGATTCCACTGTTTACTTAACTCTTTATCTATCTTTTGGTCGGTCGGCCTCTTTTGTAATAACTCTATTATGTATGTCTTTTGATTTGTAAAGCTTTTGCTTCGGTTCTGTGTGTTGAATGGAATTGATGCATAGTTTTGTAAAGGAGTATGTGTACTGCAAATTCTGGGAAGTACATGTATCTTGAGGTTCGGATTATTTGATTTGTAATGCTAGGACCAAGTAGATGGTTAAGCATTACAAGCCAAACGATCCGGGTTCTCACATGCTTCATTGTTTTCATGTATTTATATTATATATTGCACTTGGAAAATCTCAAAAAGAGATTTAACATACACTTCAAATTGAACTTCCAAAAGAAATTAGTAACAAAAACCTATGATTATCCTCTGAAAATAATTTATTCAAATACTACAATAATTATCTCGAATTAATATAATTTTCCCAAATTTTTGGGATTAGTTTCAACCCTCAGAAAATTCAAACACAATTCAAGGACACCTTTGAAGTTTGAATTTAAATTGCACAAAATATGACATGAACAGAGGGGTTTCAAATTTTATATGGGTACTAGGTCATCCCAAGAACATCTTTGATTTATTTCATATTTTTAGGAATTTTATTCCTATTTCTTAACCTCTGGTCAAAGTGGAATAGTTTGAATTTAAATCAGTCAAATCCTAAACTAATACACTACACTGTTTGAACCCTTCGCATTCGAGCCGTCCGATTGAAAAGCGACCGTCCAGATCAGCAGACCGTTCGGACCATCCGGACTCGCCTCGCATCTGGACCGTCCAATCAGCATCGAACGATCCACACTTGCCGCCCAAACGGACAGTCCGAACGTTCCACTTGATTTGAACCGTCCATTTGAGATCATGTGGTCCAAACGTCTCGGTCCGAACGTTACCCACCAAGCTGCTTGGTTGCGCCATTTTTGAGCAACCGACCAGCGGGGCCCACTGGTCAGATCTTTCTCCCATCTCCCACTGCAGCGCACAGGTCGCGCTCGCCACGCGCCCGCCATGCTCTGAGCATCTTCGTCAGCCCCGTGACCACACCGCCCTTCCAGGCCAATCCTAGGGCATCGCCTCTTAACACCGTTCCCATTTCCGTCATCTCCTTCGGCTTAAGTCCCCTTCCATGCCCAATTTTTCCCTCACTTCTCCTCTGTTGACTGAGGGGAGGGAGGCTTGATCGAGTTCATCTTTTCGGTAAAATCTTTACCGAAAGATCTCTCAATTTCTACTCTCCTTGTCGTTCCCATTTTTGCTAACACGCAGTCTTGTTCATGTTTGTAGCTCACGAGACACGATCGTGCCATTGGAGCTTCCAGAGCGCGTACCAAGCGACCCCTTTTGGCCATCTTCGTCTCTGGTGAGACCATCTCCATTTCGTGCGCGTCATATTGTGTCCCTTAGCACAATCTTACTTTTCCCTCAATTAATTTGGTCATTGCTTCACAGGAGCGTTGAAATTTGGGTTTTTCCCTTTTGTCGGCCAATGCTATTGTTCCTCGTCCAATTGTCGTCTTGGTAAGCCATTTTTCGATTGTGTGCTTTGTCACCATCTTCAAGTCACCCTCAAGCTTTCTCAACCTTTGTTTGCCATTTATGTTGCCCAGAGCGACCCCTCCTCGTGAGCCGCACTGCCGCCGTCACCATTGCCGTGGCCAACTCACCATCAAGCTCCTCTAGCCTCACAGCAGCACTGGTAAGCTTCTTGGAGCCTCTATGAAGCTTATGCATGCAATGGTTTGCTCAATGCATCGTCATTTGGTCACATGCACTTGGGTCGTAGGGATGCCGCCGCTCATCGCCGGCTAGCCGCCGTTATAGGGCACCACAACCGGCGACACTACCACCTTGAGGTCCGCCATGCTCCAAGGAACCCATTCCTGGTCTTGGCTGGCTCCGCCTTGGCGCGTAGCGCCAACGAGCCGCCGGGCAAACTCACAGCCACGTGAGCCCGCGCGTGGCACGCTCGGACAGCTACTATAACTCATCATTAGAAGTTAATTACAATGATTAGCTTTTAATAACCCAATCACTGTCGGGAAATCAAGTTTAGATGAGTAATGGTGTGCTAAGTACCTATGACATGTGGACCCAAGCCACTTAAGCCCCGCGCCCTGTAGTTGTACACCGGTGGACCTTTTCACGTGGTCAGTCCATGCATTGTTCTTTGAACTATGAGTATGACAAGTAGGGCCCACTTGCCAGCGCACTTTTAAATTAGAAAAACAAATTAAGAAACAGTACTGTGCAGGGACTCCACTGTTAGTGACTGAGGCTAGGGTAGACCTCAGTGAGAAAAGTACTAAATGAGTATAGAAATGCTGAAATGATTTTTCGTACACTCAAAATGCAAATAACTTCAAAAATACATAACTAATTCATTTTAACTTCAAATACAGTGAAACCAATTCTGATAGTTTTTTTTATTTTAAGTGAACCTTATATATAAAATTAGTTTCAAACTTGTCTCTGTAGCAGAGAGTATTTGTTTTGGAAATTGATCTATAACTCTATTATTTTTACAATAAGAAAAGGTCGATAACATTGAAAATACATAACTAATTCATAAAAACTCCAAATGAGATGAACCCAAATGTTTTGGACTTGTAATAATATTCCCTATTTATCTATATAATCCTTTTATCCCCTACTACTCTATAAATTTTGACCAAATAATTAAATTACATGAACTAGGGCTTAATAGAACTTGAAATTCGAAATGCTATAACTTTCACATAATAACTCCAAATGGAATAATTATTTTACCTATTTTCATCTAAATTCATGCACTAGCCATTGTAGAAAAATCATGCATTTTTGAGCATTTAATTTTTTTGAGGTATTTCTCGGTGTTTATCGATATCGTTAATTCTATAGATTCCAAGGCTATTGATTTTGACTCATACGCCACCGAGAGTGAACAGCTGAACTACCAGCAAGGCAAGCATCATTTGAACTTTCTTTTGCATCATATTTGATGCCAGTTTTGGTTAAGTAAGTGCAATGATAATTGCTTACAAGCTATTTTGATAATGTCGCTATTTTTGTGATGTGTAGAATAGTTATATCCTATTCAATGAGGTTAATCCTGAATTACTCCAGTACCACATGCTTAAGATATGAACGTGTGAATTATATTGTTCGAGTTTGCTTAGCCATGAAAGTCTAGAAACGGTAGTTTGATTGTCGGGAATAACCCGACAATTGTGGGAAACATTCACTTTCTTATATTCATTTTACTTCAGATCTTCGTATCTGTTTTAAGAAATAAATTTTGTCATCTTAAATGAGTTTTGGGGTCTGGACAAGTGCTTGCTAGTGATGGTGCCTTCGTGCACGAGGTTGGGTATGTGGTTGTCTTGTCCGGACCATTAAGGACCGAGCTTTGATAACGTCGTTGATTCAAGTACACTCGTGCTACCACACGCGGGATATGGATACTCTACAGTCAAGTAGGGGGAAGGTTTTATTGGGTGAAGTCTCATGGTGGTGTAAGGGCACTTGTGTTGATCATTTGTTCGTAGGAGCCGAGGTAATTTTCTATAGTGTGCATGGGAGCATCATTTTTCATTATTTACATTACCTCGGTATTTCCGATACAACTTGTGAGCCCCCTAGCAAGTGCTATTAGACGCTTGTACTAGATACGGAAACATCTCACATGGGGGACCTAACTCAATAGAATTTTCTTGCCAAAAACGACCGTATCTCGATTCTCCCCGGCCGGCATACTTAAGGAAGTGTGCTATTTTCAAAGGCATCTGGAGGCTTACGGGCTAATCGAGTCGTGTGGGTAAGGTAGTACACCTCTGCAGAGATTAAACTATTTGAATAGCTATATCCACGGTTATGGACAACCGCTTGAGTTCGGGAGTTACTATCGTTAGACTTTGTATTTTAATTGTGGGTAAATTCGGTATTCGGCATGAATGGGATGTTCATGCATTTTGTTGTATCAAAGTGAGCTGCCACTTTGTCATTTGTTTGATTTATTTGTTATTAAATTTATTACTTTATCACATGCTTTACTTCTACTTCAAATCTGATTTTAAAATGGCAATTGATGAACTAGTATGTGCAGGTTAAAAATTGTTGCGTTTTTTGCAAAACTAAGCCAATATGAGCCATCCTTTGGAACAACCTCTAACATAACTAATTTTTATTTCTGTAAGACTTGCAAGTACATTTGTACTCAACCCGGATGCTGCAATTTCAAGTGAGGAAGACTTTGAGCCTGATGAGCTCGTTAGTGTCGATTTGGGCGACACTAACGAGTAGTGCTATTATTTAACTCTCAGTCGGTTGCCGATGGGTTATGGGGCATACCATACTGGACTTTTGGTTTATTTATATTGCTTCCGCTGTTACTTTATGATCTTATTTGAATTTGGTCGGTCGACCACTTGTAATAGTTGTAGACTTGAACTATTATGATGTATGTCTTTTGAACTATGAATATATGAATGTTGTATAGATGTGATCAATGCTATATGTGAGTTTGGGGCATGTTGATCGCTGATCTTGGGAGCCAACATGATCTCATACTCGCTGTTTATGAATTCTGATTTAACTCACTAAGTGTAGTGCTTAAACTGTTGGAGAACCGATCATCATGTAGTGCTCGCAAAGGTACAGCGTGCATGATCGTCGGGGCTCTAGTTTTCGGTCAAGCCTCTCGCTTAGATGGAGTTAAGTTGGAATCCATTCACACGGGAGACCCAGTGTTATCTCCATAAGGCTGGGAATGTCTTGGTCTTACGAAAATAACCCAAGGGTCCCCACAGTCTCTAGCATTATTTTATATGCGTGTACTTTCGAAACCATGGTAGGTTAGCAAGCAACATCATGTGTAGTAACATATTGTTCGCAAATAAAATAATGGTAGGTTAGCTTCAAAAATCTTTAGATGTGTAATGTGTAGTGTCATATTATCAGTGGCGAAGCTAGAAAATTTGTGTGGAGGGTGTAGTAGTGATGGTAAAGATTAGGCTATTAAGTAATTATCGACTGAACGAATGTTAGGGTTGGGTAAACCAGACATTGTAAATATTGTATTCAGATGATACTTAATGTTTATATATAATTAGTTGCCTTTTTTCCTAATAAGCTGACTGCTTCACACATTTAGTTGCGCAATAACTTAATTTTATGGAGTGTTGATGATAACAATTGCTAACATCGGCAAATAAGTTTTAAATATGTGTGAGCATATTATTAAAAACTTTGTAGTTATTACATAATATTTTTTTAGAAAGCGTAGTCGTAGGTTTGCATATAAAATCATGGTAGGTTACTTTCAAAACCATGACAGGTTATGAACAAGAAATCACTAGACTTATGCAAGAATGCAACTTAATTTTCAAAATTTCTGGAGCTATGCTATAAGTAATTTAACCTACTAATTGTGTCATAATTGCTAACTGAAAATTGATTTGCAGGTACGGCTCACGGCTCTAGTGGTTCGGGACCGCATTTTAGCCTCTCGACTGGCCGGGTCGACGACAAGACCACCATGAGCCGTCGTGTCTCGCATCCGGTTCGCGGGGATGACGCGACTAACTTGGGGGTGGTTCGTACGTGGACACCTCGACGGGCTTGGAGACTGGACCCACGCTTTGTAGACAGGTGGAGGACGACGGGGAGGTCCAGGCCGGTCCCGAGCGGTCACGACGGTTCCCGTTCGACCGGTCACTCCTGACAGCCCTAATGGACCGGTGGCGGCCCGAGACGTACACCTTCCACCTCCCATTCGGGGAGATGGCCCCCACTTTGCAGATGTCGCTACTGCCTGCTGACCTACCTATCACGAAGCCACTTGTCTCCCGTCGGATCGCGCCGACTAGCGATGACCTCTCAAGCGAGTTTCATGAGTTCTTTCGGTGGAGGCCGCGCCACCGTACTACGACTTTCAGGAGCGACAACGGCATAGCCCGCCCTTATGATGGCTTTCGCAGTTCCGGGTACGTATGCTACCTATTTTCTATGATTAGCGATGTGCTATCCTAGCCATATGATGGGCTCACTAATTATTCGTTTGTGTGTAGGTCGAGCGGATGGTCCCGGAGCCCACCGACAACCAGGTGTCGCGGCACCTCGAGGTGTACCTGCTGTGGCTCTTCGGCTGGGTATTGTTTACTAGTAGCCACGGTGACTGCGTCAACGTCTGCCTTGTGGGGTACAAGAGGGCCATGGTAATAAGATTAGAACTGCTAGCATGTTTTAACTTGTACTTTAGTAAGTACCTTGCTTGTTGTAAGCACTGTGGAACTAATTGTATCGTAATTGCAAATCTTAACTTTATTTGAAGTGTTAATCTCTCGTCGTAATTGAAAAGCATGATGTGACCTCGCTCGGCAACGCACGACATGACCTCGCTCTGCAAAGCAGGACATGACCACTCTCTGCAAAGCAGGAAGTGGTCACTCTCTACAAAGTAGGACGTGACCACTCTCTACAAAGTAGGACATGACCCGACGAGTTAGCTTTGCGCAGTGACGTAACCCAATGAGTCTCCTCAGAGCTGCCGCCTTGCGGACGTGAATTTCCTTCAAACGAATTACAATTCAGCCGTGTAAGCAGTGCCGTCTTGGCATGTAAGTACTACTCCTTTCATGTCAGGTTCTCCTGCATCCAGACTTCAACATAATCTCGCTCAGATGGAGAAGCACTTGGAGGAGATCCGCGAATTACAAAGGGAGTATGTGGCCCAAGAGGTACAAAGAAAGCGTGCTAGGAGGCCACCTCCTTGCAATGACGCCCCCCCCCCAACAGCAACCCATACTACAACATCCCAACCGAGCATTCGCTGCAACACCCACCTGAGGGGGAGACGCCGCCCCTATGTTGGTGCAGGGACAGATGTAAGTTCTTCAAGTCCAAGCACTGACTCGGCCTGGGCATGCGTTACTGGGGTTGCACGAACTACTCCTGCGACTATCCCGACCGCCGTTGGGACACAAGCCAGTATCGGCAGCCAGTAAGGATAGGTTACAGTATGTTCCCCTACCATTTCTCTTTTGAAATACGCATTAACAACCTCTCTCATCTACCTGTAGTCCCCGGATCCGCTATGTGGCTATCGTAAGTGGATCGACCTAGAGATCCACCAACACGACCAGTGGACTCTTGCCTACGAGGAGTGGGATGCCAATAGGGACCGCGAGAGGAGGGAGGAGGAGCGCCGCACCAAAGAGCACAATGAGCGTATCCAGCGAGAGACGTAGACCCATCTCGAGGCGTGCAGGAGCAGAGAGCGCGAGGCTTGCGAGAGGGAGCGCGAGAAAAAGAGGAAAATGGCGGCCAAGGCCAAGGCGGCCGGCAAGGAGTACAACGCCGAGCTCGTAAGGAAGGGCAAATGGCCTCGGTCTACGCAGTAGTCCGACCCTCTTCGTCCATATGTCTCATGTATTTCTAATTCCCTAAAGGCATGCGTGTACCGTCCTTGGTTCATTAGCCTGCTTGCCATGTAACCCTTTGTCGAATCAATTGCGTGTTATTATCGTTGCACCATTTCTCTAAAGTTCACCGTGTATGGATTTCCTGGCACATCGCAATGTCACTTACCTTCGTACTTACAAATCATTGCTAACTCTATCGTCCTCACAAAATTCTTCAGAAATTTAGTGCACTACAACAACATACGATTATCACAAAATGTTATTGCGAGTCTAACAAATTTCGTACCCTTGAGATTCTACAAAAATCACAAACAGACTAACCAACCTTGTCACCACCCTTTTATTTCCAAAAAAATAACAACCTACAAACAGGGTTTGCCAAATGTATTACCTACAAAATTTGACATTTATTTCCACACAATTATTTAAATCGGATTAATAAAATATTACTGTTATTATCTTAAATCGCCTAATGGTTGGGCGACTGACGCAAGTCGCTCAACAACCGGGGGACTACGACACGTGTTGCTACGCCGTTGGGCGACTTTGTCCAGTCACCCAATGGTTGAGCAAGTAGTCCTAAGTCACCCAACGATACCGCGATAGATGATTATTTCTGTCAAAAAAATAAGGTAGTATTATTTTTGTAATTCTGAATAAAAAATTGATTATTAAAAAAATTCCAATGACAATGGCGTCAAGTTTGCACGCATGGAGTTGAGTGTGTTGGTGACTTGGTGTATGACACGCGCCCCTCATTTGACGAGTTGGTGGAAAGTGTGAAAGGCAAGTTGGGGTGGATGGAACACGGGGTGGGTGTTTGGTTAAAGGAAAGATATGATGTTGGTTTTGGGGACCTGTCGCTTTTGATGTTGCCAATAACCTCCGAGCTCGAGTGGGACACCTATAGGGAGCTCGTGGCCAGGTCCCAACTAAAGTCTCTCGACCTGGTGGCGGTAAAGGTTGTGAATTTTGAGCCGCTAGAGTCATAGGATGTTAGTGCCAATAAGGTTGGCGCTGAGTGTCATCGTCAGCCTTATTGGCGCTGAGCTAGCAGTACTTAGACTCGAGCTGGGGCTGAGAGTGGGCAATTCCCACCCAACCTCATCCCTAGCCCGACGTAGGACCCGCATCTGCTAGTTACAGTTACAACACTCCCTCCCCTTTTCAGATGACCGATTAAGCCCAGAATTTCTCGTGGGAGTCGAAGGACAAAGGTAAGCCCTCTCATTCCCCATCATGTTTACATATTGGAATCGTGTGATTTAGAGCATATTTGTTCAAACCAAAGATTTCAGGAGAACACAAAAAATACCGGGTTCAATGAAGTCTAAGTTGGATTGTGGTAGCCAAATTGTGTTCGTGGAGAGTTAGCAAGGTTTTGTAATCATATTGCATCATACATTTTCCAATGACAACATCTGGTTGATGTATTCAAGCTCAAATGGTTACTTTATTCAATGAAGACATGTTATCTTAGCAAGAACGAATATAGATAAAGTTTTCTAAGTAGGGATCTCCATGTTGCGGTATTGTAAAAATGTAGGTTTACTTTCATGTTTAAGTGATGTTCAATCTTGCATGAACACATTATTTGGGGATGTTGGACTATAGGGAGATGCTCCGGAAGCGAAAATGGGTTGGCAAGAAGGCAAGAACATATATGCTCCTGTATCACCAGAGTTTTTGCGCCCGTAGTGCGACTGCGGTAAGCTGGCATGGATCAAGCAATCCACACATCCTAGTACCGCCGCTCGGGCTTTCTACATGTGCGTGGATTGCTGCGTTAGTGATGTTTCTCGATATTTCACATTGCATGTTGTGTTTCAAATATTAGTAACTTTACCCGTGTATGGTAGCCGGAGGAGCGTTGCTACTTCTTCCAATGGATCGACAGCCTAGATAAGTATGACGAGGCATTTATTAGGTAGAAATACATGCTGAGCTATGTAGTTGGGCCTGAGGCGTTCACCCATTGGGAACCTCCCTTAACCAAGAGTAGGGAAGGGAAGGGAAGAGAAAGGAAAGGCACTGATGGTCCCTGATGCCCATATTGCACTGAAGAACCCTGATGGCTATGTACCAGAAATCATACGCTGCAATTGCAATGTGCAAGCTAAATACACACTAGTATGTGAAGGCAACCAGCAAGGCTACGTGTGCGGGTACACCACGAGGTTTGAGGCCATGAGTCCTCTATCGAGATATTCATACTACATCTTTGAAATACCGCTAACTTGTTCGTCTATGGTAGAAAGGAAGAAGGCATACATGGGAAATGTGGCTGATTCAAGAACAATTGGACCTTATCAACTACGGGCCTGCGGCTATTGCTAGGTGGAAGGTGCAGAGCACTGAATGGGAGAAGAAGAAACAAGAGAGTTACATAGAGACTCTACATAAGGAACACAAAACAAGCTCTGGAAGATGAGAGGAACAATGTACCAAAGAAGAAGGACATTGTAGACCAGTGGCTGGATGAGTACGAGGCCATGAGGAGAGCCTGTAGAGGGGAATATGACGTATGTCCGCAAGCATGACTTGATTTTCATCCGTCAAGTATTTTCCTTTTCCAAAAGGTGTGTTTGTATCATACTCGTAGTTCGGGCCGATGGTTCGTCCATGCTGACATTTGTATCGTAGGAATAGATAGGCAAACATATGTAACTAATCAAACCTTACGCGCCATGTAATGCGCACCTTCATTGTCAACTGTCACGTCGGGCTTCAAATGTTATCTTTGTTCCTCTATTTGCTCAAACCGAATATTGCAAAATATTAGTCTAGTTCATCATGTAATAAAAAACGTAGCTAATTTTAGTGGTTCTAATTTTCTCTATCTTTTAAAGCATATGACCATTCTTCAAACATGTGTCTCCGGTAGCCGAAATAAAATACCCCAACAAGAGATGCACTATGCCACACCCTATGCGCCATATAACTCCTAACTTCGTTCACTAATTATCACCAAGTATTGCTCAGGCTAATGTAAGTGCATGTGCCACTCCACCTATCATGGAGATAAGTACTACGTCGTGTGGGAAATGACTCTTACGTCAGCACCGGCAGAGCTGGCACTTTAGGTCAACACCTTAGCGCGACAGCGCCGTATTATCTGGCGTTAAGGTTGTACATCTCAACGCCGCACTAACTGGCACTGAGGTGTGATGACATAACATCTACTTGGACTTGCACACTGACGTGTCACTTTGTAGAGTTTCTGGTTGTTTGATTAGTTGCGATGCTCATCTCGTAACAAAGATAAATGAACATTGAATTGGCTATGAAGAATTTTATGCTGGGAACAAGGTGTCCTTGTAGCTATGAAGATGGAAGAATTTGTGTTATTATTGCCAGTAGCTAACCACTTTCAGTTCAGTTGGTGTTGTGTGCTTCATGTTGGTTATTGAAATGTTTTACTTGTCAACATTTATCTATGTGCACCTATATATATAATCCTATATATATAGAGAGAGAGAACAGTTCACGGCAATAATTGCTGAGTGGAAAGTACTTGGGTTAGCACTACCAAATTAGGGAACGAGAAGTTCTGCCATTAGCCACTTAGGATTGAATTTGTGATGTGTTCTACCACTATATTTTTCGGCTAATTTGTTTGCCATTTCAGGTTTTCATTGGGACCATTATTGTCATGTGTTAGTAGAAGTGAAATATGTTATTGTCAAGTAAGTTAATAAATGGAATATTAGAGTAGTGAATATGATTACCCTCACATTCGGTTTGACAGAATAACAACCTTCTAATTGATTGGGGGGGGGGGGATGACGAGTCGTCCATTGACGGCTCTACAGGGCTATTTTTTTTTGCTTTGGTTCATAAACAAAGCTAAAATTGCTATTGAGACATGAACAATGCTGTATTAGAAAGAAAAAACTCAGTCAGCGAGACGAGCAGAGCACAAAAATTTGCTGCCACAGGAGGGCGAAAAAAAAAACTCGAGCTCCCCTTTGCCGGAAGGAGAAGACATATCTCCAGGAAAAAAAAATTCCTTCCATATCTCGATGCTAGCCCGTAGGGCCCACCTAGTTTCTTTTTCTTTTTAGGGTGAGGCCCACCCTGCTTCAGGGTCTCGCGGTGGGGCCAGGAGGTGAGGAAAAGGGTTAGATATGACTGAAATCACTAATAAGTACGTGTATTAATTGAATTAGTACGTGTACAGGTTGGAGTTTGGGATAATCTCTTCCCAGCCGAGGACCGAAAAAACATAACCGAAAGTTACGAGGATTACGAGGGGTAAATCGCGAAAGGTGGGAGGCCTGACCTTATCCGGTTCGTGATGCCAGCTCGGACGTCGCGTGGTCGGGCAGCGGCGCGCGTCGCCAGTCGCTTTCACGCGTCACGCCCCTCGAGTCGTCGCGGCCCGTCCACCGCTTAATCTGACCCCACTTACCCCCTTAAGTAACCAAGTAAATGCTAGACCACCTTTCTCCACAAAAAAAAGAGGAGAAAAATCCAAAACCCAACCTGTAATTATCACGGATCAGTAACCAAAAAACCCCGAGGGTTTAAATTTTAAAAACCCAACGCCGCACCACCTTCTCGAAAAGAAGCGACAAACTGGACAGTCGGGCAAGGGCCGTGTTCCAGCTGTAACTAGTCAAACCCACCTGTGCCGAACCCTCCCACCGACACCCGGGCCCGATAACTCATGCCCCACATGTCAGTGAATGCGGGTAGAACCTCGGTACGTGCCAGGACCTAACGTTATCCGCGGGGCCCCGGCTTTAACTAACGTTATCCACTCCGGGTTTAGGCTCCCCCCGGATTACAGCCGTATTTACTTGAGATGCCACTAGGCTAGTGGTACGTGGTTACGACTCAAAGCAAGCAAATACAATGGTGCGACGTCAGATGTCTATAAACCTTGATATGTAGGATACGAGATAATGTGAAGGAGAGAGAGGGAGGGTATAGAGAATTGGATCGTCTCTTATGCAATAGTTGACTATACGAAAAACAAGATACATTATACACGGAGGAGCTGTCTATATATACATTTAAAAAGACAACACACTGTAGAAGCTGTATTTAGTGTTTGTCTATAGATGATATAAAGGGATACTATAAATAACAGTTGTCTATATCATTGTATATGCCCTTATTTAACTAGGAGCCTAGAGTGAGAAATGGGTTAGCATATTCTTGGAATATTACCACCAAAGACTTCTGGTCTTGTTTTATTAGTGGTTCTTCTGATCTTGTTTGCCTTCCTGTAAAGTAATGGTTGATTATGGAAGGTAGGATTGGTTAAATTAGGGCGTGATGGATAGGGTGGGGGCTGCAACGAGGATATGCTTGTATACCAATTCCAGCCATGCATCTCTCCAAAAAAAAAAAAATCAGCCATGCATGCATCATGCATGCACACTGTCAAAGCTGGTGAAAGTCATTACCATGTGATGGAGGGTTTGTTTACTTAATATCATCCAGATCTTATCGACCAATGTCGACTAATTAAACTTTAAACAAGTGTTGGGTGAGGGAGAGGTAAAGGTCTTGGGCTTTAGGGGAAAAGAGGGATGCATTTGGAGGAATGTGTTTATCTTGTTCAGAGGAAACCAGTGCGGACTGTCCCTTTGGGCAAGGCCGGGCGGCCGCTCGAGCTCCCCTGTCGATCGGACCCCCCCCTCCTCCCTTCCACCACGGCCTACCATCGGGAGGTCTGCGCCTCTACTTGCCCATGTCGAAGGAGGAAGAAGAACGTGACACTCATGTGCTAGGTTTCTTGGGCTATCGCATCCACATAGCATATGAGAAGGTCTACTGGTGACTTGGCCAGCCTACCAAGTCAATTAGATTCCCAAACCTACACAATCCATTTCTAGTTTTTAACCCTAATTCCTCACTCGTGTGGCGTCAACTTGAGATCAAGGTCGCATGCGCTATTGCTAAGCAGTGTCGATGAGCCGACAAGGGCAAGTCTTTGAGGCGGAGAGGGCGTCACGCGTGGGCTCTCCCACGAGCCGGTTGAGAGGACGTCGTGCATGGGCGGGGCGGTAGCTCATGGTCGTGGGCGGCAAGTGGTGGGCCACAATGCGCTAGCAGCTGGAAAGGCGAGGCGGGCGGCCAGGGTGTGCACCACCGTAGCTAAGACCTGCGGGATGACTCCTCCTCAAATCCCCAAATCTAAGTCCAAAGGCAAAGGTAACTTAACTAACCAAGCAAGGGGAATTAAAGAAATTAGATGAAAATGGAATGAATTGTAATTTGTGATTGGTGAATTTGCTAGATTTGAAGAGCTATTTTAGCGTTGCGTTGTCTAGCTCGACCCTAAGTATCGACGCAAGCGGAAACATTGCGGTAGCCGGAGGAGCGCAAGTTGACGATATTCAAGCTGTGTTGCTGAGGTAGCCAGTGGCCCCAGAGCGCAAGTTCATGTTGAAGATGCGCAACCACAACATCCAGAAGGTCCAAAACCACAACAGGAAACTGAAGGTATTAAGGATTTCAACCCGGATGTTCACATTATATGTTTTGTTTTGCTATCGGATAATACCATTGGTTCGTTCCGCCTGACCTAAAATTTAATCATGGGTCCGGCATTAGAGGAAACAGGAAACATAACAACAATTGATGAGGTAATCAGAGATGGATCAAAATATCTATATATGTGTTTTGGAATTTATGTAGTTTCTTTTTCGATAGGCGTAGAGTTTGCCTTGCAAGGACGAATTGGACAAATTTGATCCCATGACTTTCAATGGATTTTTTATGTAACTCGTTTTATTTAAAGTGCAGTGCTTCTATCCTCCTCCGAATACAAAATTACAAGTGAAGAGTCAAGGACACTATGCAATGGAACTTAAAAGTTTGGAAGCATGACCTTGTACAAATTGGCGCCTTTTTTTTTTTATTATTGTTGTGAGACTGATCGGATTTATAGTGCTGTTTGGTCAAAAGTTGTCATTGTCCGGTGTGGGATTTTTTCTAATCATAGTGTCCAACTAGATAACCATCTCTGCCAGTGAAGGATAAGATAAATAATGCCTCTAGCTACCGCTATATAATGCTTATTAATTAAGCAAGATTAGATATTAGCATGAGATTTTGAGTCTTGACCTCAGGCTGCCGCACTTTTGGTTCTTGCTTATCCCCTAAGAAAATGGCAAGTACTAGTATCAACTAGCTAGTTGGTACATTAAGCGAATTCAAGGCATACTAACTCTGCACTAAATTGGTAAGACGGTGTAGATCAAGAGTGGTCAGTGTAAACCATAAGTAGTACCAGGTGTGCGAAGTTACCAAAGGTTATTTAGTTTTTATTTGCATACGGCCAGTACAATACTTTTAGCATTGAAGATTTCCTAAAAAGAACCTTCAATATTGGATACATGTCCCTTATGATTGTCCTAGGATAACATATAAAATTAACAGAATTGTTAATGCACAATTACCTGCAATTTTGTTAAGTTCCAGCCGATTTTGTTGCTCACCTTGGATCGACGTGGAGATTTGTGCTCTGACAGGTTCGTCCTCCTCCTCTCTGGTTAGTAATAGGGATGGCAACGGGGCTATTCCCCGTCGGGAGTGGTGGACTATTCCTATCCCCGTGATAAGAAAAAATCCCCATCCCCGTCCCCATCCCCGTCGTCGGGTACTATTCTCCCCCCATCCCCGTCCCCGTCGGGTTATCGGGGCCCCATCCCCGTCCCCATCCCCGTCGCTCGGATCGCCATTTTCTCGAATTTAACCGCAAAGAAAGAGAAATTTCTCAAGCTATGGATGTGGGGCGGCGGCTGGGTGGGAGTGAATGGGAAATAGGGTTAGGGACTTAGGGTTATGACTTATGCTATGCGGCGAGCAGCATAGGAATGATGCACTCGGTTGGTGGGCTGGGCTATGCTATGCACTGTGTTATCACCTTATCGGGGCCCATCGAATGCGGGGATGGGGAGCGAGGGAACGACCACATCGCCAAACCCGATGGGGAATGTTTTTTTTTTCGTATTAGTATCTCCGTGGGGAATAAAATAGTCCCAAACCCGCCCCCTAATAGGTGAATTCCCCATCGGGGAATGGGGAATGGGGCCCCATTGCCATCCCTAGTTGGTATGGCGGCGACGTCTTCACCAGAGTGGCGAGTTAGGGTTTTGGGGTTCATCGGCGCATGACTATAGAGGTAGGAGGGGGAGCTCAACGGTGGACGCGCAACTGTCTATGGGACGACGAGAACCGGAGTGGTTAGGAGGTGGTGGGAGCCAGTGACAGATCCGATGATGGTAGCCGCCGGAGACGAGAAAGGAGGGCGGTGCAGGGGGATCTCGCCAGAGATGGTGAAGAAGGGTGGCGGTGGCGGGAGGAAAGGAGTGTGAGTAGCGGCATGAGGTGGCGCCGAGAGGCGTGAGGGTGCCCGCGGTGGGTTTATATATGGGGTGAGGAAGTGATATGGGTGGTTGGATTTAGATCCAATGGCTGAAAAAATTAACTGAAAGTTAAGAGGTTTTCAGGCAACTATGAAATAGACGACCCCTAAAATTAAATGGCTAATAAAATTGTCTTGAAATGAGGTGGATAAACATTTGAGATCATATATCCTCATTAGTTACTATAAAAATGTCGACCTAATAAGGGCATGTACAACAGTTTGTTTCTTAGGTTGTGTTTAAAGCCTCTAACTCATTTATAGATAACTTTAGAGACAATATCTCTAACAAATTAACTATAAAATCATTCATTTTCAACACAACTTCTCTCCTTGCACACTCACAATTTACGATGGTTTACGAGCCTAGCTTGTTTCTTATATAAAAGATGATATATTCTCTCTTCACGTACTCTCTTCTTCAACTAGACTTTTGAGTGACATGGCAGTTAAGAGACGGCTGAGATGATAACTATTGAAGATGCCTTAAAGCCACATGATATTTAAATATTGGTTAAAGTCGAGCCATAACCCATGAGTTTTTGTGTGATTTTGACATAAATGTAGGCTTGTTTTGGATAGGTGACCTTTTCCTGATTCCTGCACCTGTGAAATTCATGCGTTCCAATAGTGGACACCCACTAACACCTCCCTCTTATTTCGACGTAAATTCAGCTGAATTGTAACCTGCGTGTGTGCTTTAGTATTTGTAACATAGGTGATGTACTGAGCTGTTTGCATGCAACCAGCGAAAAAACGGAAATACTTGCTCACTTTGAGTTGTAAACCATAAATAATTGACAAAAAGTGATGTTGTTTGTATTCCCAACTACTTCCTCCAATTTTATATATATGACGTTGGCTAGCGTTGATTTGAATACATTGACGTCATATATAAGCATATATACGTGTACGGAGGGAGTACTACAATTGACAAAAAGTGCACCTAGTAACGTCTTCCTCTCCTACGTAGATACTTGCTCACTTTGAGTTGTAAGCCATAAATAATCACACGATTTATGCAGCATGAGCGGCTTCATCCTTTTTGTGTGTGTGGTATAGATGCTCACACGGTAACGCCTTTCCAGCTTTTCGAATGCTAGTTCAAAAATCTGGTGTAACCCAGCAGTTTACGTGTGCTATTCACATTACATGAGCTGTCTTGAGTTGTTTGTATCGGCTCATGTGTCCGTTGGTGAATGCATGTTGTCAGGGGTGGGGGTGGGGGTCAGGATTTAAGGATGAGGGGGTCAAATAAACTATACAGTATAATTTTATTTAATGAGGAGGACCAAATAGCACTAACGACGGTAATATTCATCAAAATATGCAGAGTTATAATGCAAATTTGTTGAAGCACAATGGAGTGCCATGCCCTGCATGTTGTGCCACAAGACAAAACTATGATACAATATACGAAACTCTTCTATTACTTGAAAACACATTTTCCTATCCTTGTTATTTTGTTGTTACCCCTACATTGCATATTTACGGCAGGAAAACCGGACCTTATTGTAAATAAAAAACCTATTGTTCATACTTGCAAACAACTCAAAACTCACATGTGCAAAATTTCAAAATTAGGGAGAGCCCTACATGCAAAAAAAAAAAACCACAAGCTCATGGGACCAGATTTCCTCAAAACAAAAATCCCAATGGAAGGGTCAAGCCTGCCCTTAGACCATATGTATACGGTATACCATCATCATACTGAGAAATATAATATGAGCAAAAAAGGCAATCTTATCCTTGATGGCATGGATGTAAATATGAGAACACCTAGGGGCAGTTGTTGCCTCTCTCTCATCCATCCTAAGTTGAGTGCCAACCTGCAAAACCTTTGGGCCTAAAAATACCATCTCAGAGAAATTTCTCCCCTGCGTGTCTCGACATTTCTCGCGTTCTTGACCCCTCTCTCTCTCTCATCTGCGGTTTAGTGTGGTACATACTGAAGGAAGCAAGGAACAAGAGCAGAAGCCTGGGGCCAAGAATTCCGTAGGAAGCAAAGGGGAAGAAGAAGAGGAAAGAGCAGTGGAGAGCGTCCGTACCTGGAAGCGGCTGCGTTGATCTGGGTGAGGAGCGCCTTGCTCTATCCTTTTCTGCCCTCTGTTTCTTGGTTTTCCCTTGAATGTTGTCCTTTGCGGCGGTCTAGGCTTGGGAAAGGTTCGATCTTGGGGGTGCTTTGGCCTCATTTCTTGTTATTTTTCAACCAGTGATCTTTCTTTTAGTGATGTGAGGTTCGGGGATTTCTTTTGTTGGGGTTGTCGCTTGTAGTTCCCATCTGCTTGTTTTTTGGTTTGGGGGAAATTGATTTATTTTTGGTTTGCATTTCAAAGGAAATTTAATGTAAAAAGGGGGATTTTTTTTTAAAAAAATCAATGCTGCTTTTATAATCTTTCTCAGGATTTGCTCTGTTTATCTTCCATTTTCTTTTTCTTGAGTATTTTGATTTGTAATTACTGCATTCCCGTACAAACATTGCGGCCAATTTGGTGTTTTGGTTGTCATAATGAAAGAAAGGTGTATCCGTGTATGAACAAGGGAAAGAAGACGTAGTATTCCGCTGTTGCATTGTTTTATGTGTACCTCTTCATATCATGATGTAAATTATTTTAGGATGTGTGTTATATCCTCTGCAAAATTTATTTATCTTTAGCTCTGCTCATTTCGCCCAAGAAATCTACCACTGGTTAGATTCAAATCTTGTCTATGCAACGAGCATTCGATGTCAGTGTTGTAGTTGTATTACTTCATCTGCATTTCTGGCTATCAAGAATGTGGGCCGTGTTAATTAAACTCTTATGCACCCGGCATTTCTTCACGTATCTAATAGTCATGTGTAGTGGTAGACAGCGGCTATTTTGTTTTGTCAACATCCTATTTTGAAGATTATAATGGGTGGTATGTTTGATTTTGATGAGAAAACCCCTTTGTGATAAGAGTTTGCTCCAGCCTGTTCATGCCAAATGCTGCAATTTTGGGCAGTAGCCATGGCGCTCGACGATACTTCATGCAAGTTGGTTGGGTTTCTGGATGCACAGTTTGCGAATTTATAGCGTCACCAGTTGCATTTAACACGATGTTGCCACTGGTTTTGGCAGCTAGGATGAGTTGGATGGGGGTGCTGGATCAAGTTTCCATGGCTGCTTTGTCATGCCGTGTTAGTAGTATCTTGTGTAGGCCAGCTCTTGCCAAGTAGGCTGTGCAATTTATGTGTGAACTGGTTCGATTGTCATAATGACGCTTGGACCTCTAGATTGGGATGCCAAGTATTGCAAGCAAGTGTGGCATGAGGTTGTAGGCTGCTGTGCTTGGTGAGAATGGGAATGAACCGATTTGAGTAGTAGTTGCATCATGCTGATGGAGCGTGTTGGTGGTCCTGGAATTCCTATTTTTATGTTTTCGTGGTTGGGTGCGTGGTCCGTCTTTGATTAGTTTTTGGAAATGGATATTGTGGTCCTAAAGTGAAGGTACATGTGCTATTGTTTTGGATCTTTGGGGATTTCATCAAAAAGATGGGATCCACTGGACTTATGTCAAAGCGCTTAGGTTGTAGAATAACATCCTCAATAAAGATATTTGTCATGTGCTACACTTGCATGCCTAACATTTTTGCGCTGGAGCAAACTGTTATAGTGTGCTTGATATGAAGTGATTTCTTCTCTTCCTTTATTAATGCAACCAACTGGATCAATACACCTACATATGGAATTTTTGTACAATTGCGTGTGCAGTCTGTTTTTCCTTGTTTGATTATGGCATATTAATTCTGTGTCATTTGATATTTATCCATATTGGTTGGTTCTGAATTCTAATGCAAGAACAGATGTAATCAGTCAGTTCAACCACTGTGTGTAATTAACCTATTGCAGTTTGTTATCATGTACTAGTGTATTTTCTGAAAAAGTATGTATTTTGGAATGGCAACAGGTTATTATTTGACATGGTGATTGTGAAAACATGCTAGCATGGAATCACAACCTTACTTTATATATCTTTAATTCATGGGTTTGTTTGTGCTTTATAGTGATAGATTGCACTAAATCCAAATTAATTAATTTAACTTAAATTCATCGAAGTGAGGTATTGCACTATTTGGTATGTTATATGTTAACTGGCAACAAGGTTAGCTGATATACTCTGTTTACTGTTTGACAGGAATTCAATTGTATTTTGGCATAAAGGCTTAAACAGATTGGCTTGTCAGTATTTTGGTTTCAACAGAAGGTCGTCAAATCATGGTTTCAAAGTCTTATTCAAATCTTCTAGAAATGAGCTGTGAAGATGGAGTTGACTTTCGGCAACCTTTTAAGTCTCTTCCTCGTGTGGTGACCTCTCCTGGCATTATATCTGATCCTGATTGGGATACAAGAAGTGATGATGATTCAGTTGGTTCAGCATCTTCTGCTGAGAGGAAAATAATTGTTGCCAACTTCCTTCCACTGAACTGTACGAAAGATGAAGCTGGGCAATGGTCCTTCTCAAGGGATGATGATGCACTTCTCATGCAACTTAAATATGGTTTTTCAAATGAGACTGATGTTCTCTACGTTGGTAGTTTGAAGGTACAGGTAGATCCCAGTGAGCAGGACCAAGTTGCGCAGAAGCTTCTTAGAGAATATCGATGCATACCTACTTTTCTCCCTTCTGATCTCCAGCAGCAGTTCTATCATGGCTTCTGTAAACAGCAATTGTGGCCACTTTTCCATTATATGCTTCCCATTTGCCTTGACAAAGGTGAGCTCTTCGATCGTTCCCTGTTCCAAGCCTATGTCCGAGCCAACAAAATTTTTGCCGACAAAGTTATGGAAGCAATCAATACAGATGATGATCATGTCTGGGTTCATGATTATCACCTCATGCTTCTCCCAACATTTTTGAGAAAGAGGCTGCACCGAATAAAACTTGGTTTTTTTCTCCACAGTCCATTCCCCTCCTCAGAAATCTACAGGACGCTGCCTGTAAGGGATGAGATCCTGAAGTCATTGCTTAATGCTGATCTCATTGGTTTTCAAACATTTGACTATGCCCGCCACTTCCTTTCTTGTTGTAGCAGATTGTTAGGTCTGCATTATGAATCAAAACGTGGTTACATTGGAATAGAATATTTTGGCCGAACAGTGAGCCTGAAAATCCTCTCTGTGGGTGTACATGTTGGCCGGCTCGAGTCTATCTTAAAGTTGCCTGCTACCGTTAGCAAGGTTCAGGAAATTGAACAAAGGTTCAAGGGCAAGATGCTGATGTTAGGCGTAGATGACATGGACATCTTCAAAGGAATCAGTCTAAAACTGCTTGGGTTGGAGCTTCTTCTAGATAGGAATCCAAAACTTAGGGGGAAGGTTGTCCTTGTACAGATTGTCAATCCAGCAAGAAGCACAGGGAAGGATGTGGAGGAAGCAATTACAGAAGCTGTCTCTGTAGCCAAAAGGATCAATGTTAAGTATGGTTCTGCAGATCACAAGCCTGTTGTCCTTATTGACTATCGTATACCATTTTATGAAAAGATTGCATTCTATGCTGCATCTGATTGTTGTATTGTGAATGCCGTGAGGGATGGTATGAATTTAATACCATATGAGTACACTGTTTGCCGGCAGGGAAATGAGGAGATGGATAAGCTCAGAGGTGTTGACAAAAACTCCCATCACACAAGCACACTAATTGTGTCGGAGTTTGTTGGTTGCTCCCCATCTCTTAGTGGTGCTTTCAGGGTAAACCCTTGGAGTGTTGACGATGTGGCTGATGCCTTATACAGTGCAACAGACTTAACTGAATCTGAGAAAAGGCTGCGACATGAAAAGCATTATCGCTATGTCAGTACTCATGATGTTGCTTACTGGGCACGAAGCTTTGCTCAAGATCTGGAAAGGTCATGCAAAGATCACTACAGCCGAAGGTGTTGGGCTATTGGGTTTGGTCTGAATTTTAGAGTTATCGCTCTTTCTCCTGGCTTCAGAAAGCTGTCTTTGGAGCACTTTGTTTCTTCTTATAACAAGGCTACTAGAAGGGCAATATTTCTTGACTATGATGGTACCCTTGTGCCACAGTCATCAATCAACAAAGCTCCCAGTGCAGAACTCATTTCTATTCTTAACAGCTTATGTAATGACCCAAAGAATGATGTATTTATAGTCAGCGGAAGAGGACGAAATTCGCTTGATGAGTGGTTTGCTCCGTGTGAGAAGCTTGGTATTGCCGCAGAACATGGTTATTTTGCCAGGTATTCCTATCAAAAGTTTTTTTTTTGGGTTCCATACACCATTGTATATTTGTATATTTCCATAGTATTCAGGATGTATGATGAACAATTTATGTGTTCTCAGATGGAACAAAGCAGCTGAATGGGAATCAAGCTATACAAGTCCAGATCGTGAATGGAAGCACATTGCTGAACCTGTCATGCAAGTATACACGGAGACAACTGATGGATCCTTCATAGAGCCAAAGGAAAGCGCTCTAGTATGGCACTATCTGGACGCAGACCACGACTTCGGTTCCTGCCAAGCAAAGGAATTACTGGATCATCTTGAGAGGGTGCTATCGAATGAACCTGTTGTTGTGAAGTGTGGCCATTTTATTGTAGAAGTCAAACCACAGGTTTATGCAATTTCGATATCCTACTACCTTTTGTCTTTTATTTTTCACTCATGTTAAGGCTCATACTAACTGATAATTATGTTACTCATACAGGGAGTTAGCAAGGGGCTTGCTGTAGACAAGCTTATTCACACATTGGTCAACAATGGAAAGGCACCGGATTTTCTCATGTGCATTGGTAATGATCGATCTGATGAGGACATGTTTGAAAGCATCAATAGCATGGCCTCCAGTTCCACAATTCCCGCAGTTTCAGAAGTATTTGCTTGTTCAGTTGGCCAAAAGCCCAGCAAGGCAAAGTACTATGTTGATGATGCTGGTGAAGTAATTAGATTACTCAAGAATGTAAGTGGTGTTTCATCTCAACGGGAGGTTGTCAGCCATGGGCGTGTGACCTTCAGAGATTTACTGGATTATGTGGACTAAGCCACCAGCTATTTACCTGGACTTACTAGCTGCAAAGCATGTACATTCCAATGTCCTAATTTCCAATGGTTCATTCTAAAATGCTGTGTTGCCTAGAGTTCTAGACTAGCCAACATGAATCATCACCACCATCAGAACAACTACAACAGTGCAAGCTGAAGTTCGTCTTTTTAAGTTTTAGGTGATGTCTATGTAGACAATTTTGATAGGAAAGGAGGTTCTTGCTGGAGACTCGTGAAAGAAAAGCCCTTGGCTTGTACAGCCACCTGCTTGCTTCACTTACCAACGATTGTCTGTATCTAATCTCCTGCTCTATTGATGATTGTGTTGGGCATTCTAAAATTTTCTTGGAGAAACTTGCATTATGAGTCCTAACTTCTTTTTAGTCCTTTAACTTCCCCTACCATCAGTGGTGTGAACAACCAAATGATGGTTTGCGGAGGTAAATTAACAGCTAATCAAATAGTTTAGTCAGTTTGTGTGGCTACTTACGTAGAGAATGATGGTTCCATAGTGCTGCTGACTGTTGTGCTTTTTTGCTTGTGTTGCTTTTCTAGACTAGGTGTATGTGGATCCCCTCTTTCCGATTTATATTAGGATTTAGGACCATGTGGCGGGCTCAGTTCTTTGTTCTGAAAGTTGAGTCTGAAAAGCTTCATCTGCATTGCAAGGGTTTAATGATGGCTGGTGGGGTGGTGTTGGGTTGAGTTACAGGGTTTAAATTAAGGCTCTTGAGTTCAATTTACCTTCATTTTCAAAGTTTTCTAGCACATAAGTATCCATTGATGTTGATGTTTTGAAGCAAAGCATGTAGAATAGATAAGAGATGTTTCTGAACCTAGTCTTCAAGGGCTTCTGACCTTTTCCCAGGGGGGATTTGTCCTAGGAGAATAGCCAATGTATAAAAGCTGATAGAAATGCTACGTTGGCTGGCGACGTTACTCACAAACTGGCATGATGAAAAATGCTCATTTCTTCTTATGATTGAAAGTTTGACCCATGGGTTCATCAAGTTCACTATGATAGTCTCTTATGGTAATATATACATGTTAAAGTGAGTGTGGAAGTTCCATCCTTCGTAGTCCAGACTCCAGAGTCCTGTTGCAGCATTCTGCGATGGTTGCATCCTTCATTCTGTTACCATCTATGTATTTTTTTAGAGCACCATTTATGTTCTGATGTAAATGCTTGATGCTTCTACTGAATCTTCTTATGTAAAGATTGATTCATTTCACCTAGAAAATGCTGAATATTTGTTCCCATAAGATTAGTTGGATCATCTGAGCCCGAATTTTTTTATATTAATTAATTCTTTTTTAATTTTATTTTAAAGTTAACCTCCTCCGAACTTTATTTTCAATTCTGACCCTTTGATCACGCCATCATCCGTGACGTGACAAAACAACGTTGTTACGTCAATCCGTATCTGGACAAACTCTTGTCACGCCACAGGTGATAGCACGATAGTGTTGTTTAGTCACGCCACGACTAGTGGCGTGACAAAAAGTGTTATTTAGCGGATTTATCCTATGACGTGACAACGTTGCTTTGTCACACCACGAATGGTAACGTGACTAAAGGGGTTAGAATTAAAAATAAAGTTCGCCAGGGTTAACTTTAAAATAAAATTTTAAAAAAGATTAATTAATAAAAAAAGTTATCTGAGTCCTGCCCCTAAATCACTTGCCGAAATTCAGAAAATTGGTGTCCATGGTCATATGTGCTAGCTGGCCCACATGTAGGCTATTGGCGACTTGGCGTGACATTTTATACTGTTTTTTTAACCGTGAAATAAGCACCCATGTCTCAACAAAACAAGGTTAGACTGAGAACACTAGTACTACAGCAGATACTAGCACAGGTGATATTCACTTCCAGGGCATACGTGCTTAAGGGTAATGTCAAACTCAGAGAACCTTACTATCTCCATGCACCCTTCTGCTTACACCAAAACGATTGACAGATGAGCTACAATATTTCTCTTGACCTGCAAATTCTGATAAGTTGGCCTCGTTCATGTTATCTATTTTCTTGAAGCTGCCTTGTGGAGTATTTAGAACTTAGAAGCGCCCTCAAGTCACTGTCAAAGGATGACTCCTTATCCTTCTGAGTATTGGCACTTTCATCAAAGGCGGATTCATTACCCTCATTTGTATCGGTATCTCCATCGAAGCTGATGAAATCCCCCACATGCTCAGTAGGGGGAAGTGCTTTGTTGTCGAGACCAATGTCTGGACTAGTATCAGTCTTGTCTAAATCAAGAAGAGAAGGACATGGAGAAGAAGGAGAAGGCTAAAATGGAACTCCACGCTCTAGCCTAGCACTAGGTAACACGACAGTAAGATAGCCAAGGCTAACTCTAACTAGTTTAGGCAGGAGGGCGTAAAGCATGGGGTTAGCAACTACGCTTTTGATGTCGGAGAAGCTGATCAGTGCGGCCTTCCTCTGGGTTCTCTTGTATTGCCTCTGTATCCTGTTGAAAAAGCTGTTGATGGAGACTTCCTGCCTACATGTTTAAGGTTACATTGTCTTAATTGTTGTATTGATCCCTTCTGAAGTAACAACAAAGCAGAGTCACACTTACATGGATAGGGTAAAAATGCGAACTAAGAACCCAATAACTGAGAGCGGTGCACATAATAATGCAATGATCGATACAAACGTAGTTCCCAAACCTGTAAATTCATGAAAAGAATATCAATTGCGTGATATCATCGCAATTTTTACAATACACTATTAACAAGACCAGTAACTACATAGCACATTTAATGGAACATTATATGTTTTCTGAAACAGAATCTCAGCAGGCAGTCTTGCAAACATCATATCAATATCACCAACTCACTATCAGGTATTGCAAACAAAATATACAGAATGCAGGAACAAATGTTTCGAGCCCAGAAACAAGAGAAATATCATGTTTTCATCACTTTGATCTCCAAAACATCCAATCTAGAAGTTTGAATCGAATAAGGAAGTATTTCCAAAACATTCTAGAAAGTATTTGAAGCAAAATATAACGCAACTTGAATAACAAAGGTAGGTAAAAGCAAAAGTGCCGAATAGTCTGACCCCTAACTTAACAGAAGCCAGCAAACATGCTACATATGTTAATTACGTATTTGTGATTGCGGGCATGGATCTAAGCAAGACCCTGCCACACATCCAGATAAGAGAACACGCATGATCAAGAAAGCTAAAGGTGATACACTGTTGATGTATCTGCTGGAAGAATATTCAGCATGGTTTCCCAAACTTTCTAAACAGCTAACCATTAAAGGGGCTGTGGGGGATTTGTAAATCCAAACAGACATTACAACAGCCAAAATTTGCTGATATACCAGGTAGCGAGAATAAAAACAAATAGCAGTTTGGTATTGAAACAATAGTAATTCATCAGCATGTGTGAGGGCAAATGATAACAACAACTGAAGGTCCATTTAGCATTTACCTGTCTGCGTCTCATGCGCACAATCTTCTGGCTTTAGATTGATTAGTCTAATCAACCCATTTCCTCTATCAGCAACTAACAATGCACAAATTTTGGGGACATAAATAAGCTAAAAATCTGGGGAAAGGGTAGCATTCTGTGCAGGTCCATCCCTGTGACCAGCTCCTGATGAGTGCCCTCCAGCAATTGTAGTAGTAAAACCTAGCAATGAGACGTTTATAGCAAGAAATAAGGAGAAATGAGATGTTATTGGCAAAAAAAATGCTTAGATAACATATCTTTTCCATGTATGAAATTCTTAAGCATGAAAAGTGAGATTGGGAAGAGTAAGGGACAAGATAGGGATGGAAAGGGACAAGAAAGGTTGTCAGGATCGGGATCTAAGGTAGGATAATTTTTGGGTTGACATGGATTAGCATCCTAGAATGGTGACTTGGTGATAGGATAACCATGGATAAAAGTCGTCTGCACAACTAAGCTTGGACCCAGTCTTAGTGGAGTTAATTGGCCAATTCTACATGCATAAGACATGATGTACACCATGCATGTCATGTGGAAATGATTTCTGGAGAGCTTACAAGGTTATCTCACTTTGGGGAGCGAAATCGTGAGGAGAATTTTAATCCACGACGTTAACATCGCAACCCGACTTGATAACCTCGAAAGCGAGAGGCGCACAACATTCCAACACGAGCATTAATGCGGCCGTATCACAAAGGGGCACCTATGTATCCATCGCCAACATTCTTCACGCCACTAGTCCTCACATCCAATAAAGCCTAAACCCTAAAGAACGATCAAACGAAGAAACTAGCAGCGGAGCAGGCAGACAAACAGAGCGCCACAAAGGGTGAACTCTGAACTGAACTCACCGGAGGGCGCGATCTTGCGTACGGCGTCGTGGGCGCGGTTGGCGCCGTCGACGGCGACGCTGCGGGGGCGGTCGAAGGCGGCGGCGCCGGGGCCGCCGCCGTCGAACCTGGCCCGGCCGCCCCGCCGAGGGGAGGGCGAGGTGTAGAGCGCGGAGCCGGCGGAGTCGAGGAGGACGAGGTCCCCGGCGTCGGGCCGCGGGAGGAGCGCGTAGGGGTAGGCTCCCAAGGTCGCGGGCGCGGGCGCGGGGGGCCGGGGGTTGGGGTCCGCGGCCGTGGAGACGTTTAGCCGTCGGCGAACGCGAGGAGCGGGAGGGAATTTTTGGCTCACTTTGGCACGTTGACGAGTCTAATAGCAATTTTGGTCACCTCACAATATCAATGTAAAAAATGACACAACAAAACTATCAGCAACCAACCGTAGCCAAATCTATCATGCCCTAGGGGTCCGGACTCAGCCTCCACCATGCCTCAAGGGTCCGGACTCTCCACGTGTGTCACGTGTGAAATTCGGGCTTTTAGGATACGAACTAGGCTAGTCCGGCCGCTAAGGGTACGGATCAGACTTAGTCCGACCCTAGGGGCACCACGATAGCACGATGAGGTTAAAACCGATCAAAAAATAATTTTATACTATTTGGTACTATTTAAAACACTATTTAACCCTATTTGAAATACTATTTAACGTACTATTTGACACTGGAATTTTTTTTCCTTTTTTCCCTCGCATTCGTAGTTTCAAATATATTATCATATGTACAAGAAAAAAATTATAATTTTTTTACATGAAATCACGGTGTAGCACAACACACGCAGCTTCAAATATGGGTGTCAATCGTCGCTATCGCCACCCTTCGCTGCCCTCGGTGGCTTGGTGAGTCGCTGGACGATGGTGGCCTTGTGCCCTTGCTACTAGGGTTAGATTGTCGCTTACTTGCTCGCGTCGTCGTTACAGTCTCACTCTTGCACATTGGCACACGAGTCGAAGGATATAATTACAATATTATATGATCTGTATGCCAAATATTAACCTCAGTTGGTTCATAGATATGCTTATGTAGCGTATGATACAATAAAGTATTAAAAATATCATCCACATTAAACTTAACAAAGATATTTCCCTTAGTTGGTGCATAGATATACTTATCTAGCCTATGGTACATTACAACATAAAAAAACGTTATCCACATTAAACCAACAAATTAACAAATACATTTCCCTCACTTGGCTCATATATATGCTTATATAGCCTATGGTACAATACATCATTAAAAAGTGCCATCCATATTAAACCGATAAATTAGCAAAGAATGTACCAAATCCAACACAAAGCATGCCTGATTTTATATGCCTTATGCCTGATTTTCAAATTAGCAAAGAATATACCAAATCCAACACGCGCTTTCCTTTTATGCCAGATTTTCTATGTATTATCACATGTGCCAAATCCAACATCAAGCATGGAAAGTGGTGCCCGCACAGCCGCACCAAGCATGAGTGCACATGCACCCCATGTCGGGACCCAAAAATACAATTCTGGACCCTCTGTGTATAATGCACTAGTCCAGGATCACGCTAGTGCACACAGTGTCAACACAGGTGAATATCGATCCACACAAATGATTAATAACATAAACGAGTAATTTGGTAACAAATAGTTGTTTTGACCTTATGGTCGAGTTTACAATTATTAAGCCACGCAGAGCTAGCAAAGAAATAAAATAGCAGTGGAACGAAGAAACTTCAGTGGAATCCCATCAATTCACCACAGGCAACTGACTGGGATCAAGACCCTACGATCAAACACCTTCGATGAACTCCTCCTCAAAAGCAAGCGAAGACTCCTCCTCTTCTGTTGCATGTTTTACAACAAGCATGAGTACACACCGTACTCGCAAGTCATACCACAGAAATATAATTATAGATGCAGGCTTATTCCAAAGGAATGGCTTCTGTGGTTATTTTGCAGAAATGCAATATTTACAGTTTGAATACAAGTAATAGATTGAAAGCATAATTCAAAACAAATAGACAATAATAATTTGACAGTTTTATTTCACAAAGACACATAGCCTAAACAAGTTATTCACATAGCCATACGACTTAGGTCACACAGCTCCCTTCCCAAGGTTTTCATGAAAATCTACCCCTCGTGTGAAATCCCCGAGCATGTCCATGACCGCGGATGCGGCTATTCGAATAGATTGTTTAACACTTTGTACACTTTATCCACAAGATACAACTAGTGTAGCTAGCACTAGCCGTAACAAAACGTTTCAGAAACTTCATTTTAACATTGACACTCCCAGTGTGCTTACAAACCGTCGACAACCCCACACAGAAGTCGGTCAGGCACACAGTTGGGCGAGACACGGCAAACCACCCCGTGATGTGACTACTAGGTAGCACACCTCCACCCACGCCCATAGCCTAACCTACGACCTGAGTAATCAATGTCAAGACTCCATAACTTACTAAGTTAGGCCCGTTCCACACCAGACATGTGGTTGTACGAAAGGCTTAGTTCAATGGCGCACAAAGTTAAATCCTTAATTGATCAAGGTAAGACTTTCAATTAAACTACAAATCCCTATGCACACAGATTATTAAGCCCACACACATAGCTCCACCAAAATAATAAACAATCCACTTGCCTCCATCTAAATCCTTTCCCACCCTGTTGGTTAAGTGTAACATATGCCATCAACGAGTAATAGCACATATACACAGTTTTTATCACATAGTTCCATAGTCACTTAGTCATGTTTATATTTGTAACTTACATGAGATGATGACTCGTAGCATGGCTAAGCAATCTAATCGCATCTAACCAACCCACGTTGATTATACAATAGCACCAACTAAATAAACCAAACTAGGGTGACAAAAGATTATGGCATACAATTAGACAAGGAGGTCATAACAATTTGGATATTAACTAATCCCAAAAGCATTAAAATAAATAACTAAAGTAAATGCAATACTTTGAATCAATATAACTTTTGAAAACTGGGTTCAATATGATCAAAGGTATAACTTGCCTTGGAAAAGGTCTTGGTATTGATCTTGGTCTTGAGATGCTCCTTGCTCTTCAAAACCTCCCGAGGTATCGACGTCTACTCGCAAACGAAACAAACAAACAAACAAAACAAATAAAAACAGAGGCAAAACAAACTCTAAAAATTAAATAAAAATCTCACATAAATAGATCTCGAATTTAGAAATTTGAATGGGCTCAATCGGAGTTCGGATGCAAAAGATATGGGCTTGGGAAGTTGGAAATCTAAAGGAAAACCCTAAAAGCTGAATTATTCGAATTTCGAATTATTCTTAAAAAAATCGGATTATTAGCATAGCGATGACGTCGGTTCGGAATTAAGAAATTAAAAAGAAAATATGACATGTGGGACCCACATGTCAGCGAGATGGCTCACGGTAGACCAAGTCCACCGAGCCAATTGGATCTGGTTCGGCTGAACCGACACACGGGTGCACACGTGTCTGCTGACACGGTGCCACGCATGCGACATGTAGACGCGGAGGCTGAGGTGGCCACTGATGTGGCTCACTGTAACGTCCCGTTTTCTTTAAAGTTTCTTGCCTGGTTTTCAAAATAAAAGTAACCATTTGGCTTTATTGAGAATCCAAAGCTTAACCTGACGTCTTGAAATCTGGAGAGTTCAATTGGAATTAATTAAGCCTTAATTAAGTTCTTTGTTGGTGTTCCTTGCTGTTGAGCCTCTCTGTGTGTCCCTGGGTTTGTCTCTTCTCTCTTAACTTCCTTTGTTGGGCTGAATCTCTTTGAGATCCAGACCTCTCTCTATCTCCCTCTGTTTGAACCTCTCCCTTGCTTGGGGTTTTCTGTCAAGGACCCGCTCTGGTTTGTGTTTCAAAACCTCTTTGGTTCCCCCAAGCCACGCTTGGTTTTGCTTCTTTGGACCTCTCAGTGGACCTCTCCACGCTCTCTTGGAACCCCGAGTTCTCTTGGGCGCTCGAGCCTCTCTGGACCTCCAGCGCCCCTTTGGGACCCTCCTAGACCTCCTCGTGGCTATTTGGACCTCCCTTGTGTCCAAATAGACCTCCTCTGTCCTCAGAGACTTTTACATGTCCTTGGACCTTCTTGGCGTCCTTTAAGACCTCCCTTGTTGAGATCTAGCCTCGAGACCTCCCTTGTTGAGATCTAGCCGTTCGAGACCTCCCTTGTTGAGATCTAGCAGCTCAGACCTCCCTTGTTGAGATCTAGCCGCTCGAGACCTCCCTTGTTGAGATCTAACCGCTCGAGACCTCCCTTGTTGAGATCTAGCCTCAGACCTCCCCTTGTTGAGATCTAGCTGCTCGGACCTCCCTTGTTGAGATCTAGCCGTTCAGACCTCCCTTGTTGAGATCTAGCCGCTCAGACCTCCCTTGTTGAGATCTAGTTGCTCAGACCCCCCTTGTTGAGATCTAGCCGCTCAGACCTCCCTTGTTGAGATCTAGCCGCTCAGACCTCCCTTGTTGAGACCTAGCCGCTCGAGACCTCCCTTGTTGAGATCTAGCTGCTCGGACCTCCCCTTGTTAGATCTGGCCATTAGGACCTCCTCTCGGGAGATCTTAGCCGTCGAGTCCTCCCTTAGTTGGATCCAAAGGTTCAGACCTCCTTAGGTCCAAGACCTCCTTAGCGCTTGGACCCATCTTTGACTCTCATGGTCAGTATCGCTTGAGGCCTTGCCTTCTTAACCTTAGGACCATCCGATGTGGGTTGGATGGCCCGATCCTAAGAACACGTTAGCTTGGTCCGAACGTCCCTTTCCTCCTTGCCGTCCGATTTTAATTAGGCGGCCTAGTCTCGTTGGTCTGCATTAAGCTTGGTCCGAACGTTCCTTTCCTTCTGGACCTTGGATTCCAATCGAGCGGTTCGCTTTGATCTTGCGTTGCCTTTGTTTCCGGACCTCCTCTGGTTGTTTTGCAAAGACCACCTCCTCGGTCCTTCTTTGGTCTTTTGTGAGACCACCTCCTAAATCAGGATATCCCTTTTGGTGGGACCTCCCTGCACCCTTTGATCTCGGTGTTGAGGTCCTCCTTGAAATCTTGACCCTTAGACCTCCCTTGTGCAGTCTCGGCGTCGAGACCTCCTCGTGGTGAGCTTCTGGACCTCTTGTCCAGAACCTCCTCTTGAGTCCTTGGACCTCCTGTCCGGGACCTCCCCTCTGAGTGTCTTGGACCTCTTGCCCAGACCTCACAGTGGTCTTTGGCGGGGATGACCCTTGCGGTGGGGCCACCTCTTTGACTTGTGGTGCACCCTTTTGGTGGCCCCACTTGCCGGCCCCTCTTCACCTTGTAATTATTGCTCTTGCCTCGAGAACTCATGCGCATTTAATAGGTGTCGGGTCACATTAAATGCAATCACATCTGAGTACTTTATTCAATTCTTTTAGGGCAAGCCTTGCCCTAGTTGTCCCGATTGCCTACACCTCACCGAGTTTTTCCTTGTGGTGCACACTACCAACTCCGGCTATATAAAGCTTTGGGCGGGCCTTTTTGTAACTGTCGCTCATTTCTTCCTTCCTGCCTCATCTGCTTTCGGTTCTTCCTTGTGCAAGACCTTTCCAGGGAGCTCTTTGAGGTGTGTTAAGCCTCTTGGTTTCCTTTTTGGCTGAGTTGGTTTGAGTTCCTTTTGGTTCTTTTGAAGTTCTCGGCTTAGTGTGGTTTTGCTTATTTGGTTTTCTTCTTGACGTGTAGATCACGAGTTCGAGGAGATCTTGGACCCGACTCTTCTTTGCGAGAAGGCTCTCCTTTGCTTGACCAAGGCAAGCCACAGATCCCCTTGATCATCTGAACCAAGTTTAAGTAAATGTATTTCGGTTTTACTTTATCATGCATGGCTATGTTTATATGAAAATGGTTTGGGCTGTAGTTACTTGCCTACTTGTCTGTTATGCCTCCTTTATACCTTGTCTCCATCATGTTGTCATGTTCACCTTGTGAGCCTTAGGGTGGATAATTTAGTTAGTGTTCTTTGTTATTTGCCAACATGGGGCCATAGGTCTTATCTGACCTTGCTTAGAAAACATGGTTCGAGCGTATCATGCTTCATCTCTAAAATCTTGACTAATAAATATGGAATGTGTGGTGGTGCCATTGTTGAGCGACTATGGCGGGGCGCCTAAGTTGTGTTGGTGTGGTGTGAGATCACTTGGTTAAAAACTGTTGTGCCAAGACTGGGTGGTCTTTTGGCATGGGCTTATACAAATTGTTTTGCTGAGGCAAGAAGGTAGGGAGTGAGTAGTGGGTGCTTTGCACACTTGGTTGTGGAAGTCTTGCCTTGGCACAATTAAGGACTTCACTTTGTGTCTGTTGAACTGGGCCAAACAGTGCAACCACAAGATCATTTTATGGGAATGATCTCAATTGAATAATTAACAATGGGTTGGCTTGGGGCTGTTGTGGTTGGCGTGTGATTCGTTGGCGCAAGAGAGGGCACCCCATAACCTGCGGACTTCTAGACCACGAGGAGGATTACGAAACCTTAGCGGGCGGCAGAGTCAGTTCAAAGCTTTGTAAAGGCCTTGCGCTCTCTAGACCTGCTCACCTTAGGAAGTGAGCAAGGGTGGCCGGAACCCGATCCGCTAGAGAGATCGTGGATTGTGGGTAAAGTTGTACACCTCTGCAGAGTGTAAAGATCTATTCAATAGCCAAGTCCTTGGTCATGGACATGCTCGATGAAATGGTGCAAGGGTAGCTGTTTCAAAAGCTTGTGCCCTTGGACACTTCCGCGAGATGCCTTGGCTTTGCCTCGAAGAGACCTTGGCCGGCTCGAGAGGGGTCAAGGTTGGCTCGGAGTAGTGGTCGAGGGGTTGGTTTGGACCTCTGGAGTGGGTGCTCTGGAGTGGGTTTGGGTAAGGACCTAGTCACGGGTGTGGCGGAACTCCTTCATTTTGGTTGTGGTCGTGAGTTGGTGCTCACCCCATTTTTTAAACATCAAAAGTATTATGTACTATGGTTTTACCTTCTTTGCTTTTCAATCTATTACTATTTTATTGTTCAAATCGGCTTTGCAAAACTAACCATACAACTCTCCATTGGTAAGTCCGGTGCATGAATATTATTGCATCTTTGCTCTCTGTGACTTCTTGAGTACATTCCAAGTACTCATGGCTTAAGCCCCTGTCAAAGCAGATTATGAGGATGATCAAGTGCGAGGCGGTCAGACCTCTTGAGGAGGAGTTCTTGACGACTAAGCCGCCTAGGACGTCCTCCACCCGACAGCCTGTGGTGCTTGTTGGATGGCTTTTGCGTGTTCTGGTGTTTGAGCCCTAGAAGCTCCTTGTTGCCGTTGTAAGTCCTCGTTGGTGTTGTAAGCCCTTAGTGGCAGACCTTTTGTTAACAAGCTTGGCCATAAGGTCCTATTATATAAAGTTTAATTTGTCTGCTTCATCTTTGTTTGACCTCGTGGTTGTGGTATTGGCTTGTGTTCTTGTGCGGGCTAGCTCTGTTGTCCTGGGACTAGCTCAGATGCACAGAGGCAGGACCACCAGGAGGTCCTTCGACTTAGCTTTGGGAGGTCTGCGGACCTCTCTTAGTGATGTGCTGGAGGTGCTACTGGGGCGGGTGGCGACCACGACCTCGGGAGGTCCTCAAGACCTCTGGGAGGTCGATGGCGGACCAAGACCTCGGGAGGTCCTCAAGACCTCTGGGAGGTCCTGGCAGACCTCGGTTAAGCTCCATGCGGTGCTACCACATCTTTCCGTGGTGACTTCGCAGCGCAAAAAAAAAAAATGGTCCTCCCGGACCTCTTACGGTACATCACGGGGTGGGTCGTCACACTCACCACGTCAGATCGGCGACGGCGAGGGCTCGGTTGCGCACGGCACGGCGAACGGCAGCGCTACTCCGGCAATGCATGGTACCAGCGTGTAGTCCTCGCTGTTCCGAACCTGATGGACCAACTCCGGGTGATCGGGGACGTCAGTGGTGGCCGACGGCAAGCTCCAAGCGGCGGAGAGGATTGGGTGTTGTCGGACGGCTGCTCCGGCGAGGCTCCGGTGATGTGGGTGGTCTCTGGAGGTAGCCCACGCGACGGTGAACACGGCGATGAAGACCACGAGAGCAGGGCGTCACCGGCGGCGGCTGAATTGGAGAAAAACCGAGGGCGACGAAAACCCTAAAACTTGGAATTGCGGTGGCGCTGGGGCGATTGGGGTTCAATGGGTGGCGGCTCTGGGATGCGGAGGGCAAGGTGAACCTCGGGGTCCTATTTATAGGGCTGGGGCGGCACGAGAGAAGGAATCCCCAAATCAGGATTTCTTCGAGTTCGTTTCGGTTTAAGAGATAGAGTCCGATTCAATGCCAATTGAGCCTTGAATCTGAGATCTTGGTGAGATAGGAGATAAGATTCTACGCAATTTCCCAATAGCTTCTAGATGGAAGGTCCCCTTTGTTGTCACGAGCTCGGGCTCAACCATGGCGAACGGGACTGAGGCCTTCGCGGAGAAGATGACCGAGTCGGAGACGACGACTTGGAGGCGGGCCACGGGCAATGAAATGGAGCAGCGCGAAAGCGAGGATTTCGATCGATCGTCAAATACATGATCGGCGAGGGCGGACGGTGGGTTGGGCCGCAGCAGAAAAAAGGGGCTGGTTTGGGAAGATTCGGCCCGAACAGTTTATCCGAGATTTTAATACATTTTTCTTTTTTAATAAAATACCAGAAATCCAAATAAGCAATAGAAAATAGCAAATGAACTTGGAAAAATTCTAGAAAAATATAGAAAATATATCCAAGCCCAGGGAACCCAAAGAAAATAGTTTTGACCATTGTTAATGTTGACTTTAATCATATTAAATTGTTTTGATGTACAAAGTCCGTATTAAGCTTTTGAATTAAATTCAAATAAAATCAAATGGTGAATTTTATCCTACTAACTATTCAAAGGATTTTTAAAGCTCAGAAAATTAGGATGTTACTCCCCACCACTGCGGCCGGTGATGGTGTACTACTGCTCTCGTCGCTGCCACCTCATCAAATAGTGTTTTACATGCACCGTCCATCGACTCACTGAGGGCAGCGAAGGGTGGCAATGGCGACGGTTGACACCCATGTTTGAAGTTGTGTGTGTTGTGCTACATTGTGATTTCATTTGAAAAAATTGTGGAATTTTTTTCCAGTACATGTGAATACATTTGAAGCTGTGAGCGCGAGGTAAAAAAATTAGAAAAAAATCAAAGGAAAAAATGTTTTTTAAAGTGTCAAATAGTGCTTTAAATAGTCCAGGGCATGGCACTGCCCTCTATCGTGCCCCTAGGGGCCGGACTCGGCCTGGTCCGTGCTTTAGGGGTCCGGATTTCACACGTGGCGTGCACGCGGGGAGGGGGGGGAGGGCCCTAGGGATCATACTTGGCTATGTGTTGACTGTCGGTAGCTCCGTGGTGCCATTTTTGACATTGACATCGTGAAGGGACCAAAATTGCTATTAACACCGTCAATAGTGTCATATGAGCCAAAAACTCAGCGGGAGGAGGCGGGGAGGAGAGGCCATGGTTGCCGCTGCGATGACCGAGACAGGAGGAGCCCACTACGAATTGGGAAAGTAGGAAGTCGCGAATTGCTAAGATGACAGTGGGGCCGCATGAGCCATGTGGTCCAGTCTAGTGTCGCATTGTCACTACATCGAGGGGGAGACTTGACCGAGAGGGGAGTGGGAGTTTTTGACACAGTTTCACGACACAATAGCAAATGTAGTCTCCCCTAGAGCAATTTTGCAAAAATGGCACCGTGAACATGCCAAGCAGGTGATATGTGTGGCCTGTCGCGCGTCACTAGCCTACCGCTCCCCCACTGCCCTGCACTGCTCTTACTGTGCCCACATCCCATGGAAACCCAGTTGTTGCGTCCCGGTGGCACTGCACTTGCCTGCCACGCGTCCAGGGCTCGATAGACGCTTACTGCGTGCGCCCAGACCCGCAGTTGTGTCACTGTCCTCCCTTGCCACGCCCGTCCCCTTGTTGAGCCCCACCGCCCTGTAGACGCGCTGGCACGCCCAGTTCCATCGGCCTACACACCCAGTCACCTCGACCCTCATTTCAACGTCACGCCTGTCATGTTTTGGCTAGTCGGTTGCGTGCCTGCCGCTCCCCTGGGTCCCTGAAGGTGCATGCCCGCGGCTATAAAAGCCCCGGGTCGTCGCTCTCAAACCCTCACAACCGCTCGGCGTAGAGAGATAGAGAGGAGCGAGCGAAACGAGATAGGTTTTTTGGTCGAAATTATTCCGTTTGCGTCACCGATTTGAGAGAGTTTAGAGTGGTGTTTAGTGGCTGTATTAGTTGAAAAATATCAACATCAAGCGAAGATCTTCGAGAAGAGGTAATTTTTTTGGTGTTATGTTTAATAACTATGTAATTAGTGTTTAATTAGATTCTTAACAATGTTAGGGATATAGTCATCACTAATTTAGTAGTTTGTTAGCTAGCCACTGATTAGGTCGCATAATTAGAAAAGTATTACTAATAAAGTTTGCGGATTGTGTAGGAATTATGGTACATGCTCCGAATGTGTTTAGCACCATTGTAACAACAATACTTAAACATATTTTTTTAATGGTTATGGCATTTTTGGGTGTGCGTGAATTGGAAGATAATCGACAATAATTCGCTAGTATGTTAAATATAAGGGAGATTCAATTATTTGCCACTGCCAAACATGCGTAATTGATTATTTGCCACTGACGTGAGTATGACATGTGGTCCCGGGACCCATATGTCATACTCACATACAGTGGCAAGTTGTAAAATTCACTCTTTTGCAGTGGTAAATAATCAATTTTTCCTAAATATAATTATGCACTGATTAGTTAATGTAAGTAGGTCTGGATTACCAAAGTTTAGTTGCTTTGGCGATGTTGAAAAATGTAGATTAAGTCATGCAATCTATTTAGGTGATTGTGTGCGAATAAAATATTTTGCACATATTTTCATGAAATTTAGTAGTTTTTAATTAGCCACTGATTAGGCTACTTTTTAAGATAATTATTAACAAAGTGTAGTTATTTTCAGGGTGCTGTGTGAAATGAACGACGCAGTACAAAAAATATGTTAAATGTTGAGAATTTGTTTAGCATGAATGTAGGAAAAATATGTGAATTGCTTGGTAGCTAGTTTTATTCGTTGGTAGAAAAGAACGGTGAATTGCTCAAAACATGCGTATTAAGTGTATTGTGTTGTTATGAACGTAGGTAATGTCCAACATGCCAGACTTGCTTGTATTTTATGGCGACGGTCTTGTACGGGGTGGACCGGATGGGTTGGACATGTCAAGATGACAATTTAAGGTGGTTCGGTGCGGAAGTCCTAAATGCGATGAAGTTTCACGAGCTGAGGAGCTGCATCCTGAGGGAGTTCGACATAGAGACAACAACGAAGAAGCTTGTTATCGAGGTGGTCACCTGCATGAATAGGGGAGAGCAGGGCGTATGGAAGTTACACAACGTGAATGGTAGCGTTGCATAGGGCCAATACATGCATATTGCTACGAAGCCCGAGGCGGCGATATACGGAAGACCGATGGTGTATGTGTGGAATTGTGTTAACGGAGGTGCCATACATGTTGTCCATACTAGATTATCTTGTAGTGTGGTCGCTCATACTGCCACAACACCACGTGTCCCAATGTGGGTTTGACTATGACACCCTATTAGTTGGGCATACTTTCTACACGCTGCCACGCCACATTTTCAGACCAAAATGATCACACCATAGCATTCGCCATAACTAACACCCACCTTGCCACACCATATTTTCAGACCAAAATGATCACACCCTGACATTCGCCATTATTTACACCCTGAACACTACGCCCTAGCCGCTTATAAAAGCGAGGTACACCACAACACCACAACCAACTAGTTTCGCACAACAGAGAGAAAGGAGGGAGAAGAAAGCTAAATGAGATCAGTATGTCAGGCTTGGAGATGTCAGGCTATGGGGAGATGATGTGGAAGCGGAAGTGGCTTGCTGGGAAGATGGGAACCTACCTGAATCATTCTATGAAGGATATGCTTGTACCACCGGAGTTTCCATACCCGTAGTGCGACTGTGGTAACCCCGCGCATATCATTCAGTCCACACACCCGACAACCATCGCCCAGGCATACTACACGTGCTTGGATATCCGTGTAAGAGAATATCATACGCATCAATTTTTCACATTGTATGTTGCATTCCACATATCGCTAACTTTATCTATGCATAATGTCAGCTGGAGGAGCATTGCCTTTTCTTCTAATGGATTGACGGTCCGGACAAATACGATAGGGCGTTCATCGAGCAAAAGCGCATGCTGAACCACGCGCTGCCACTCGAGGTCTTCCACCACTGGAATCCTTTGTGGATATCATGGGGATATGTGCACGATCTTAGGATGATGTTACAATTGGCAATGTCGTTAATGGTTTGTCTAAACATGAGTTTTCATCAAAGTTTAATGTCTTTGTCAATCTGGTCGGTCGGGCCGGCGTTGAGCACGTGATCGGACCGACCCGGTGATCGATCGGCCTTTCAATGGCGGTCTGACCGGGTTCTTGCTGATCATCGGCCAATCGGTGGCGATGAGTGTTGGGTTAGGTCAAGTTCATGGGTTTCAGTGCATATGCGTTGCATGATTCATGTTTTGACTAACGTGGGTCAAGTTGTGAAGAACTTGTTCCCAGAATCGATTTCTTTGTCTATTGTTGTGCAGGTTGCTTGGAGGTCAATGACGGTCAACAGCGAGGATGATCGGGACTAAGCTTGGAGAGGTGAGGTCCAGAACGATCGGGGATGCCGGGTGAAGTCAATGGAGTCAAGAATGGCGCAAGAGGGACAAAGGTGACCGAACGGGCAGTTTGGTGCGATGGGTTGGATCAAGCGGCGCGGGGGTCGGTGCAAGTGCCATGGTGGTTTCGGTGGGAGCCAGATGGGAGAGACTAGCCGGCACGATGAGAGCCGTTGGATCAACCTACACGTGGCGAAGCATGGAAGTGCTTCACGAAGATGGGACTCGGTCTTTGCAAGAAGATCGAGAAGGGGTATTTTGGTAATTTTATCAAATACCGCCTTGGTGACCTTTTGCTAACCCACAGCGCAAGACGGTGCGTGGAGAAGCGGATTAGGTCAAGAGGAGATGAAGACGGTGCTTTAAAATGTGTGCGTGTGTGACCCGTTTGTGTGTGGGCCTTAACGGGAGCCCATTAGGGTTCAATCTTCTAGAAGCTCTAAGCCTGCACTATAAATAGAGGAGGGAGGTGGCTGCACCTCCTTCAACCCTTTCATTATTGAAAACCCTAGTTTTGCTTTTGTGCTTAGGGAGAAGATAGTTGGATGTTAGGGTTCTAGAGAATTGGATTTTGATTTCGTGCTCATGTATTGAGTCTTTGTCCTCCATTGATGGAGTGGCTGTAAACCAATACCATATCAAATCAATCCAAGGAAAGATTGCTCAAAGATGTGTCTCTTTGCTTTCCTTCTCTCTATTTGATGATTTTGAGTCTTTCTTTGATCCGCGAGTTTTTGCTTGGTTTCTTGGTTTGATCTAACTTGCTGTGACATGTGGGATCCCATCTAGGGTCATCTTGATCATCAATCACCCACGAGTAAGTCTCTAGATCATATTTCGATTTTGACTCGGTTTTGGAGCACACGTTGTTCAAACTGAAAAAGATAGGAACTTTGGTATGGATCTCTGCGGTCCTTGATTGGAATAGGTTCCTAATATCTTTTAGAAGGTGTGTCTCAAGTTTTGTGGAGTTTGGCTGCATAGATCAAAAGTTAGACCGATTTGAGTTTGATTTTTCTTTGTTCTTCCTTCGTTCTATGTCGGCGTGATCGAGACCGCCCTCGGACCCTTGGTCGACCATGATTTTGCCACGGTCGGACCTTGCCCACGTCCAATCTGCAAATCAACACCGGTCTACCGCCCTCTAGGGTTTGAGCTCTGTGCTGGTCTTTTGCTTTGGGGGTTTTGGTTTGGATTCAATACAAGTCTTTCGCTGTACTTGTAGATTGATCTTCATAGATTCCATAGCTACTGAAGTGAAATTGGTGTTGAATCCATTCAAAGTGAAAAAGTGAGCGTGCTCCTATTCACCCCCCTTTAGTCGCCTTTTCGGTCCAACAACCTTACATACCCAAGAGTCGGGAAGACAAAGGAAAGGCACTAATGGAGGCCAAGAGTGCCAAACAGTACACTGGGGATGGCCGGGCCAAACGTGCGATGAACAATGGGAAGGCACCCATGGCCCCGTGGCTCCTGCTAAGCAGGCGGTTAGTTCGGAGGAGATCATGGAAGCCTAGTACAAGGTTGCCTTTGGGGTTGACCGCACCCGCATGTCTGCAGGAGATAAGGGAAAGTGTAACATCCCAAGCTATGTTACCAAAATAAAATTAATAAAGTTATTATTTTATTGGATTTCCTCAAATTTAAAAGAGTTTTATTGCTTTTCTTGAATTTCCTAAAATTTTAAAGTAAAAAATAAAGTTTATTGAGTTTTATGGGTTTTTATTTGGATTTAAAGTAAAAAATGAAAATTTAATTAATTTCTTGAATTTTACGGATTTTTAAAATACTTTTCCTATTTTCTAGAAATTAAAAAATATTTTATGTGCAAAATTAAAATCCAACTTTAAATTGGAAATAATTTTATTAAGTTCAAAATAATTCAAGGAGTTTTTGTGAATTTTTCTGGAATTTTTGGACTATATTTGCTATTTTCTAAAAGCCTAATTAATCTATCTCAATTTCTCTAATTTAGAAATCATTAAAAATTTCCTTTTTCCTTTCGGGCTGAATCTCTCTTCGTAGCCCGTTTTCCTTATTTTCCCTCCCCTGAGCCATCTCTTCTTTTCCCCTGGCCACCCACCCACCTCACCTCCCTCTCTCTCCCACTCCCACCTCTCTCACCTCGCCTCTCCCACTCCCCCTCTCACCTCCATGTGAGACCCACGGGTTAGCTCCTTCCTCTTCCTCTCTCTCTTCCTCGCCCGAACCGACCACCATTGCTGCACCTTTGGAGCTCTGCACAATCGCCGATTTTCTTCCTCTTTTCTCGCGAGCACGTGCGCAAATCCTTTCTCCCTCGCCGCTGTGATCGTTTTTGCCTTATCCCTTCCACTTCACAGTCGTTCCGCCGGAAACCCGCAACCACCGCCACGTTCTTCGCCGCACCAATCTCCTCGCCCGGTGCTCCTCCGGCCCTATAAAAGGGAGCACAAGGTGCCCCTCTCACTCCTCATTCCATCCCTGCAACTCACCCCTCCTCCCTCACTCTCTCCTCACCGGAATTCAAGTTTTCTCGTCGTCGGCCGCGAGCCTCTAGCGCTACCGTCCAAGGCTCTTTGGTGACACCACCTCCTCCTCCGGCTTCATAGCGCTGCGTTCTACCGGTGCGCCCCTCTACCTCGCGGAGCACCGCCGGAGCCACCGCGCCATCGTCAAGCCGCACGCGCCCTCGCCGCCGGCGATTCCATCGTGCCAAGACGCTGACGAGGTGAGCACCACGCTCACCATTCTCCCCTCTCTCCGATGGTGCCCTCACCGGTCGCCGTCGCACTTCCAAACGCCAACGACTGTTGGTCCCCGCGCCGCCGCCATCCCAAGCTGACGTGTTACCGCCACGTGCGCGCCACGTCAGAGCCACCTCGCTCGCACACACATGTTAGTGTATGCGTGGCAGCCCATGTCAGCATCGCGTCAGCCCCGCCACTGTTTCGCAAGCCAAGTCCACCATAGACCGTTGACCAAATCGTGGACTTGGTCCATACACCAAAGGGCCCACACGTTAGTAGGATTTTCCATATAAAAAGATTTCAGCCAAAAAGAAAATTGGGTGATGACGTCATCCCGCGTCATAATTCAAATTTCCTTTAGAAAAATCTGTAATTGCAGAAATTCTAATTTCATCATTTCATGTGATTTTCAATCTTCCGAGAGCCCGTTCTCCTTCGTTCGAGCTCCGATTCAAGTGATTCAAATTTCTAAATTCATATAAGTTCAATATATACCTCCCAGAACCAAAATTATTTAATTTGGAGTTTATTTGAATTTTATTTAAATTTTATTTGAATTTGGCTTATTTTCGCATATAGATTTCGACGCCATTTGAGAACAACAATTAATTGAGCAAGGCAAGTTACATACTTTTATCATGTTTGATCCCAATATTTTAAATTATTTAAATTCTATTTTAAATTATTATTGCATACGTATTTATATTCAAGTTAATTTAAATTCTGTTTTAAATTTATAGTTATTCCCAATTCCATTTTATGGCCAAATATTGACATTGAATTATCCATACCTTTTCACCTTAGATAAAATCTAGTTGATACAATAGTATGAACTAGAACATTTTGAAAAAAAAAATGCTTAGTCATGCTTTGACCCAAAATTATTCAATTTGGGAATTTTCAGCCAAAAATCAAATATGGTTTAAAAATGTGTTTATGACATTGGTGTGCCATAGAATGATTTGAAAAGTCAAATAAAAACTGGTTTAGACTTGGGCGAAATGGATAGTTGGTGGGTGCAAGTTTATGCATGGGCTCAATTCAGCGAATGATTGAGGCCCGGGGATTGTTTTGGAAGCCATCCAGTCAATTAAGGATCGGTCTGCGAGTTATGGATTTTTAAGTCATTCCGTACTACTATAAGTCTGGTATGGGATAGGCCGAGCTAATTAATTTGCAAAGTTCTACTGTAAGTTGTGACATGTTGATGTGTGGGTGTCGTGAAGACTTATTTTTAATACCCAAATGGCGCAAGTGGGGGCTTCCGGTGGATGGTGTAATCCAAAGGAAGTGAAACCTTGTCGAACCCGGGAGCGAAGGATCCCGAATTCTCTGTGTTCATACACTAGTCCAGGATTTCTAGTGTACACAGTTAAACAAAAGTGATAATCAAAACATATCACGCATTTTATTAATAATTATTCGAGTTTATTACAATCGGACTGAGGCCAAATAAAGTAAAACACAATGAAATAAAATAGTAGTAGTAGACCCAACGATTAGCCACAGCAATAAATGCGGGGAGTGTGGCCTAAGCATCGATGTCCTCACCGTCTTGATAGAAGTCTTCTCTGAATAAAGATTATTCACAGAAGAGTAAGCACTACCATTTGTGCTTGTAAGTTACACCCGTAAAGAAATAGATTGAATGCATGCATAAAGTGAGCAAAGGGTAATGGCAGGGTTTATTTGCATAAGACAGCATTTTCAGTTTAAATACTCTTAGTAATTTCCAAGGCCATTTTTAGAATAAGATCAAAATCATATTTTGATTTCTCAATGTCAAGTGTAGGATGAACCTCCATACACAAATGGTGAAGGACTACCCCCCTTACACCAGGCTTCTGCCCAATCCCATTTTCATAAACCAGGTGATAAAGTCTTTTCAAACAAAACCAGAGACTAACTTCGAGTGGCTTCTGTTAAGCATGTCCATGACCGTGGACACGGCTATTAGAATAGATTACTACTCTGCAGAGTTGGTACAGCTTTACCCACAAGAGATAGTTTGCTTATTATGTCGGCCAATACACGCTTACGTAGGCGTGCGACTAAGCAACTATCACGAGGCCTTTACCCTACATTATTTCAACATAATTATGCCCTAAGGTTTAAGAATCGAAGGCTTCGCACCAAACGACTACCCTCTTGCGCCATGTGGGTATCATCAATAAGTCTTCACGACTCCCACATCTTTCCAAGACATAAACATGGTGAAATGATATAGCTTATTTGGCCAAGTCTGTCCCATTCCGACTTGTGGTGGTACGAGTTTGGCTTAACATCCATGACATGAGACCCGGTCCTTACATGGTAGGCGACTTCCAAAACAAACCACAGGTCTCAACCATTCAACGTATTGAGCCCGTGCATGAACTTGCACCCACCAACAATCCAATTCACCCAAGTCTAAACCAATTTTATTTATTTTTCTTTGGCAAAACGTTTTCCAAACATCTATGGTAAAAGCAATACCATAGATTCATTTTCAAAACAACCTTGTATTTTGGAAAAATTCCCCAAATCATCTTTTGGTCTAAGCAATGACTAAGCATAAATATCTTAATTATTTTACTAAGGTGACAAGGGCATGGAATTCCAAACATCAATATTGGCTATACAAAGGAATTGGCATAGCTAAGAATTAAAACAGGAATTTAAAATACTTGGATAAAAATATGCATGCAATAATAACTTTAAAAACAGAATTAATTAACTTTGAAATACTGGGATCAAGATGGTCAAGAATGTAACTTGCCTTCGTTGAAGTCTTGAGATTCTAAACCCTCTGAAAGATCTACCTCTCTGGAATCGTCAAAGTCTATACGCGAAAGTACGACAAATTCAAATGAAATTCAAATAAATCCAAAAAGACAAATCAAATTAACTCCAAATGAAATAATTTTATTTTATTTAGCTAGATAATAATTTTCTAAGATTTTAGCAATTTGAATTACTCAATTTGAAGTTGTGGTTCAAAAGATATGAATTTTACAAGTTTTAACCTAAATTTGATATTTAAAAGCATTTCTAAATTTAGATACAGATTCAAAATAGCTTCAAATTAAATAATTTTGGTTTAGTTAGCTAGATAATGATTTTGTGAGAATTTAGAAATTTGAAACACCCAATTTGGAGATTGGATGCAAAAGTTATGAATTTTACAAATTTTAAACCTAAATCTGCAATTTGAATGAATTCCCTGATTTATTTTTCTGAAGAAAAATCCCTTTTAATGCGCAAGGCTGACATCAGCCACAGTGTTTCGGGATTTAGGAGAAATTAAATTAATTTCTGACATGTGGGCCCCATGTGTCATAGACACGGCTTACATGGACCAAGTCTATGTGGTGATTGGCTTGGGGAGTTGGTGCTGACGTGGCTGATGTGGCCGCCACATGGGCTCCACGTCAGACCTGAGGGTGAGGTGGCGCTGGAGTGGCGCCGACGTGGACTAGCCACGCCAGCCCGACATCGGCGGCGATGCGGCGACGAGCCCGCCGGCGTTATATGCCACGGCGAGGTGAGGGGATGTGCGCAAAAGAGAGAGGGTGAGATACTGAACGTGATGCTCACCGGAATTGCACGTAATCTTGTGCAGAAGGTGGTCGGCGACGAGGTTAGGCGGCGGCGGCGCGGGGTCGTTGACGAGGGAGGTGCTCCGGGGATTCCCTGGCACCGTGAGAGCGCGCAATGGCTTCGCGACGAGATGGTGATGCCGTAGATGTGGACGACGAGGCCTGGGCGGAGACGAGGGCGCCGGATTTGGCGAAAAACCGAAGGTTCACCGCCAGCGAAGAACCTTGAAATCGAGGCGCTACGGGGGAGGAGGAGAGCAATGGGTGGTGGTGCTGTGGGGTGGAGAGGAAGGCGCTCCCAGGGCTCCCTTTTATAGGGCCGGGGAGGGGCGGAGCTTCGTAGGGCGCAAGAAGGCCCGCGCGGCACGGCGGCGAGGATTAAGGGATTCGGGGCACGGGGATGGAAAGAAAAGGCCGTGTCGGAGGCGGAGGAGATCCAGGGTTTAAATGCGCGCGTCAATTTGGGGGATGCGGCCGGATTTGAACGCATATGGGAGCTTTTCGAAATCGCGTCAATGGCGGACGCGGGCGAGAAAGGGAAGGAACGCGCGGGGAAGAAAGGAAAGAGGAAGAAGCACAGTAACGATGGTCCCACCTCGTGGCCGCAAAAAGAAGGAAAGAAACGGGCGCGTGTGAGATGTTCGATGCCGATCCAACGGCTGCGGTGAGAGGAGGGTAACGCTTGGAGGAGGAGCGGGACGCTCAGACAAGTGCTGTATGAGGAGGTCTGGGCCGGACGAGTTTCGCCCAAACATCTTGTTGGAATTTTATTTGATTTTCCAATTGTTTTAATCTCGATAATTCAAAGAGGCTTTAGAAAATAGCAAATAAATCCCAAAAATTCTAGAAAAATTCACAGAAATTCCTAGAAGGATTTTGGACTTAAATAAAATAATTCCAACTTAAACTTGGTATTGGTTTTTGTATTTAAATTTGTTTTAGCTTTAAGTTTATTAATAAAAGCTTTAAGAAAATTCAGAAAATCCACCAAAATAAATAAGTTTTAAATTTTCTCAGAAATTGAAATTTTGGGCTGTTACAAACCTTAGAGGGCATAACTACTTTGGTATGGTGTATTGCAAAGGCATTGTGATAATCACTTAGTCGCACACATTTAGAAGTGTGTCAGACGGACATTAAAAGTTGATTATCTCTTATGGGTAAAGTTGTACAACCTCTGCAGAGTGTTAATCTATTCGAATAGCCGTGTCCACGGTCATGGACATGCTGAGCAAAGCCTTTCGCGGATTAGACTTTGATTTTATTTTCAAAATATTTTATTAAATAATTTATGATATGGATTGGTGTCCATGAGGAAAATTGTGGGTTGAAGCCCCGGGTTGGTGCCCGTATTTAAGTTAGTGTTAAGTTGGTACCTACACTAGCTTTATTAATTCATTTAAAACTCAATTTATAGACATTGTAAAATTTGAGCTTTTGAACTTAGCTATTGTATTTAAAATGTCAAATACTACTTTTACACAAACAACCATATAAACCTTCCTTTGATAATATCCATACATGCATTAACTATATTATGGGTGTAACTTGTGGAGTACATTTTTGTGCTCACCCTTGCTTAATAAAAAATTGTTCAGAGGAGAAGGACTTCGCTACCGGTGTGGATCTCGACGACTAGGCCGCTTCCCCAGTTGAATGCATGTGATAGATTAGCTAGGCTCTACTATTTCTTCTTCGTCTTCCATTGTGTTCTTTATTGTTGGCTCGTAAGCTTTGTTTAATAAACTCTGATATTTATTAATAAAGTTGCGTGATTTATGGATGGTACTATGTTTATTTACTATGTACACTAGCTACTGTTCTAGGGACTAATGTGGAATACACAGAGGATTTGGGGGTGAGACTCCGGGTCTGACATGAAGGCACCGATGGGCCCTCAAGACTGACTTCTTTCTGATCCACCATTTTTCCGATCCCAAAAAGGCGCACATGTATCCTACATGTAGATTGGTTTGATGATTCATGTATGTTGTCGTTTCTACCATACAACTTGTGAGACCCCGATTTATTAGGCTCATAATACTTGGTCATCCAATTGACCCTAGTATTATCAACTAAATAAACCGTGCCTCGAGATATATGTACTTCCCAAGAATGCAGACACACAACTCATTACAAAAGATTGCATCAATTCCATTCAAGCACATAGAATGTAACAAGCAACAAACCGAAGTTAATATAGATAAAGGATAGTTATTACAAAAGAGAGGCCGACCGCCAAATAACAACAAGTCTACAAAGATAAAAGCGGAAGCAAAAGTGCCATAAAGATGGCCATAACAAAAACCAACCAAGTGCCTTTAGCCCACAAGGCAATCGACTGACCGCCAAGCTAGTCGCTTTCCCGGCCCATGCACATCTCAAGAAAAGTAAAGCCCTTTGGGCTCTACCTCCTCTGCAACAAAGTTATTAAGCAAAGCAAATGAGTACATATAATGTACTCACAAGACTGACGTGTGAGATAACAGAACTATAATTTAGCTACATGCAAGCTTTATTTAAGTGGATGAGGCTTTGGACTCATTTTAGCACAAAGCAAGTTTTCATTTGCAATAATATAATAGATTGAAAGCAATTTGACAAAGCATTTTTAAATTGTTGAAGTAACAACGAGGTAATACATAATAACAACAACATAAACATCCTGGAAGTGACTAACCCAATAGCCACCACAACAATAGCATGAATTACCCATTCATACCAACCATGTCAAGTTTTAATTAAAGGTTGTAGTCTAGTTCTCACAGGCGTTTCGGCGTGTCCATAACCTAGGGCGAGGCTATTCAATAGTTTTAACCTGCGCAGGTGTACCAATGTACCCACACGTCCGACCGCCTTTTCGCCACATGATTTAGCACACTTCCTATGGTATGCCAAGCGGCTAAGTCCTCTGAGACATTTCCAATGGATGATGCTAATTACGAGCAAGAACCCACGGGGACAAAGACACATTAGACACCTAGCCGGTGCCAATGCTCTCCTCCCACACCACACACACATTTTATTTAAAACATACCCACCAACCAGCTCATAATTAACACCGCCCAAAGTACTTAGTCAAGAGAGGTCCCATATCCCCCTCGTGTGGTTAGCACGCAAAATTGCTCAGAACGGTGGCGCAAGTAACTCGGTCCTTAATGACTCAGGCATACTACCACATTCCAAAAACCACACCAACCATCCAATATGCCCAAGTCCAAATCAATCTTTTATTTTCAGATTTTACTTTACAATTAATCAAAGCACAAGTGCTGGACATAAAGGAGTAATAATAGATTTGTGTGATCAAGACCATCGACTAAGTCGATGATCGCCCATTACTACCGATAACTAAGCATGTCTAAGCAATTAATATCGAAATCTACTAAGTGATAAGAGCTCATCCAACGAGCTCCAACCACAGCAAATAACCTAGGCTCATTGGTAGTAGAGGATAAACATTCCTACAGATTATGCAACTATAGGATTGCTAGCGATATTTTAACACAAGATAGCATGCATACATACAAGTAAAACAATATATTGACCTTTAAAGTAATGGGACGATAGAGGGGGTATGATCAAACTGCTTGCCTTGCTATTGCTGGTCAAATTGTTGCTGAGGATCGCTCACGGAATCAACACACTCGTCAACACCTAATCGAAAAGACGAAAGGAAACGATAAGAACGACGAAAACGACAAAGACCGCACAGCAAACAAACTCCAAATACTCTGAATTTTCTACAGAAGAAAGAGGGTGATTTTTAGGGAATTTATCAACAAGAACCAATGGATTTGGATTCTCAATGCAAAAGTTATGAGCAAAACAATTCTGCTCAGCCCTAAAAATACAATCTGCCACTATTCACTAATTTAATTAAGAGGCAACATTTTCTAGAAGGGTGGTGACACTGAGATTTTTACTGCAAAACCAGCACCTCATGAGATGAATAACACAATTGAGTTCATCTCATTTGGAGCTATTATGCACTTTCTATAATTTTTCAAAAACAAGAACTTGAACAAAATTATAATGCACAAGTCCTCATTTTTATAATAGCAACATGCTCAAAACTAACTTTCACAGCGAGTTCATTAATAGAGGAAACCAACAAAGTTGGATTCACTCAAAAATAATCTACAGAGGATTAGTTATGTATTTTACAAGTTAAGCATCAATTTGAGTGTATATTTAAAGTTAGTTTTAAAACCTAATGGCAAAACTGTGCTCTGGAGCTGAACTCACTTACAATCATTTTTAGATTAAAGTCAAGTCCAAGACAGAGCTAACACAATTTGAATGACCTCATTTGGATTTAAAATGAATTAGTTATGAAATTTTAAAGTTCATACCTTTTTCAGTTTGCAATTAAAGAATTCACTGGTATTTCTAAAAACATAAAGACATGGGAGGACATAAGCGGCTCAGATCACGCGGGGGAGGTCCTCAACGGTTGAGATCTTCCAAAGGAAGATCTAAACTATCAAGATCTCCCCGAGGAAGATCTACATCGTCAGGACCTCACAGGGAGGTCTGGGACGGTCCAGATGTTCCAAGGAGGACTTTGATGGTCCAGATCGTCCGAGGGAGGACCTTGACGGTCAAGATCTACCCGGGGAGGTCATGAACGGCTGAGATGACCTCGGGGAGGTCCTAACGTCACAGACCCCCAGGGGAGGTCTGGACGGCCACGATCGCAAGGGGAGGTCTTGGACGCTCAAGATCTCCTGGGAGGAGGTCTGGGCGGCCCAGAGCCAGCGACCACGTGCTTGCGCCGCACGCACGCGTTTCTGACAAGAGATTAATGCGCGGGACAACGAGGAGGTCCGCGGAGATCTTAAATGTGCGCGGGAGGATTAAGAACATTTAAGACACGCCATTGATTACAATGATTTGAGCAAATGATGAGCGCATTAAACTCGGCGGATCTCTGTCCTAAAAACGACAACGGCGCCGCTGCCTTGTCCGACAAAGATCTTGAGTTTGAAAAGATGGTTCTCGCCGGCGATGTAGGCCTCGCCGGCGACATCCAATGGTACCATTGGGTCCGCAATAACCATGCGCACTAATGGACCTCCTCTCAACGGCGGCGACGGCTTGGAACGCCGTGGCGAGCCGAGAGGACAAAATGACCAAAGACGGCCAAAATCCGAAATGCAAAAGAAAGTCTCGCGCAACATCAAGCGTGTGCTCAATAAAAGCTCCGCAACAGCATACATGCGGGTGCCCAGCGCTAAAGGACTATCAGGAAGTACCTGGAGGTCCTGAGGGTGCCGGGGAGGTCGAGGATGGTGATGGCCTGAGTTGGAGAGGATGGGAAGCTTCGCGGCTAAAGCTCCAGCTCCAAGCTCCACTTTGTCCACCTCTGTAAATGCCCAAACCAATCAAGTTAGGTCTTGGTCCCAGAGGGAATGGCACAAATGGAAGCAAGGAGAGGGAGAAGAAATCTCCAGCGACCCTTGCCCACCGAGGAGCTTCAAGCCCCAGCAATGGCGGCCAAGGAAAGCTTCGGTGGTTTAGAGCTCACAAGCACAGGGGTGCAAGCAAGGGAACAATGGTTTGTAACGGAAGCCAAAGAAACAGTGGGGGAGGTTTTATACCTAGGGCACAGGAGGTCATAGACCACTGGTTAACTCATGGTGAGCTTGGCCCATGGCTTGGTCTAGGGCTTGGACAGGATGTAAAGTTGACAGGGTGACAGGTCTGTGCTGACCAGAGAGGCGGAAGGCTGTCCTGCATTTAATGCGGGTCAGCAAAGAGTTGTTAAAGGTACACAGTTGCAGGCGTGCATTAATTCACTGCTCAGTAGCACGCATGCGTGACCAAGGTAGGAGAAGAACAGGGGAGGTCATTTTGACCGTTGGATAAGACCACGGGGAGGTCCTAACCATCGGATTCCATTTTTGAACCGTTACGCTTAAAGGACTGGGAGGAGGTCCCAGCCACACGATCTTGGACGGGGAGGTCATGGCCTCACGATTTCCTTAATGCGTATGCGCATGTGGAAAAATGGGGCAGGAGGTCCAGAGCGTTGGATCTCAATCCAACGGTGCGGACCTCCTGTGAGGTCTTAACCGCACATGACCTGAAGAACATGAGGAGGAGGTCATGGCCTTTGGATGTAAATCCAAGGGCACACACTGACCGGGGAGGTCTTAGCACTACGCGTAGCGCATAAGAGGTCATGGCCATCAGATCATGATCTAATGGTGATGAGAGGGCAAGGGAGGTCAGGACCTTTGGATGTAGATCTAAGGGCAACGACCTCACGTCTTGTGAGGAGGTCGATGCGCATAAGACAAGGAGGAGGTCGTGATCAGTGGATTTTAATCAGCGGTGCACAACACGAGATAGGGGAGGTCTTGTCTTATTTGGATATTTTGAGGGGGAGGTCATGGGTGTTGGATCGATCCAACGGCTCGACCTCGTTTAGGTGGGAGGTTTGCTTAGTTTAAGGTGAGGGAGGTCTAGCCATGGATCTTGGATCCAAGGGCTATGACCTCAACAAAATGAGGGAGGACACAGGCGATAGATATCGAAGGAGGTCTTTGCGGTGTTGACCATGAGGAGGTCGTGGCGGTTGGATGTAAATCCAACGGTGTGACTTGATCAAGGTGGAAAGGGAGGTCGGTGAGGTGCGAGATAAGGTTGGGTGGACCCGACCGAATCGCTAGCCCAAGGAACAAAGGTAAGCTTTTAAATTTAGTTTTTAATCTACGAGACTTAGCGTAATTGTTTGAGATAGCAAATGAACTCCAAATTTTCTAAAATTTTAACAGGAACCTGCTGACAATGAGATTAACCTTACATAAAATTTCCAGAGGCGATTAGGCAATGCATTTTTCTCAGGAAATTCATGAAGGCCGTTCAAGGATTTGTTTTACCTCCAAAATTTATCAACAAGTGTTATAACTCATGATATTTTTCAGAGGGGTCCCACCTCAACTTTAGGACCAAGGAAAATATTTCCAAATGTTTGGCACAAGATTTAAGATAAATGGAGAATGAGTTTGACTTTTGGTCAACAAGAGCTTGTGTTTTTGGATTACACAACTCTTGGACAAGAATTACATGAGTGATTAGGGGTTTTCAAGGTGTGAGAAAAAGTTTTAATTTCTACCCCTTTAATTATATTTGAACAAACCCTGTTTATACTTTTGGGATGTTACACAACTAGCGGGACAAACAAATTCACTTAACCAATCTCTGTGTGTCGTGTAATTCGCAACTACATTAAGAAGTCTTTTAAATTTAATTCATAAATATTTCTCTATTTAAAATTATGTTCTCTTTTTCGAAAGAAATCGATTGTGTAAACAATACACCCGTAACAACAATGTGGGTGCAAACCCTAATTCCATTGCGAAATGGCAAAAAGGATGAGAATCCAAAGCTTTTCTTAAATGCTGGAATTCTAAGATTTTCTTTTTTCCCCAATATTTGAACTGTATTTTCATCCTACTGGAATGCTCATTATCATATGTAACTACAAACATGCAATAATCCTAATTAGGGTTGATGAGGATCTAATAAGCCTCAGTTAATTATTTATCTGTAATTATTATTATGGATAATAATACTATCATACGGTTCTTGGATATACCCCTTAATGTTCATAAGGGAGAAGCTGGAGTTGTAAAACCTTCCACGACTACTACGTGGTCGTAATTTCTTCTACGACCACCCTATAGTCGTATGTCCTTCTACGATTACATCATGGCCGTAAGTTCTTCTACGACTATCGCGTGGTCGTAAGTTCTTCTATGACCACCCCATAGTCGTAAGTCCTTCTATGACTACATCATGGTCATAAGTTCTTCTATGACCACCACGTGGTCGTAAGTTCTTCTACGACCAGATCAGCTACGACCACTCTATAATTGATTGAGCTTGCAGACAAGTAGGCACAATTGATTAGGACATCTAAACAGTTAGTATACACTATTATTCTCTAAAATAATTGCATGATTAAACTCTCTGTCCTGATGATAACCGCCTGACGACATGGAGACGTTACTACTCCAACAATAATCTCTAGTAACTGCTTCATCATCTGAAGCATTGAGGCACCCTTTGGACTAGATAAACCACTGTCCACTTCAAGCACTATATAAAGGGCGGAATCAGCAGACGGCAGAGGGGCAGAAAAAGGAAAAGGGCGCAATCAGGAGCACAAGACATTAGACTTTGGTCTTTCTCTTGATTTGTAACCAGCATACTCAATATAGCCACACAGGAGTAGGGTTGTTATTCTCTCTGGAGAAGGCCTGAACCTGTATAAAAATCCCTGTGTTATTCTCTCTGCGTGATTTGAGTCTTGGAAATCCCCCGAATAAAACAATCATTACGTAAGATCGGCTCTAAAATATCGACAGTTAGCGCCGACTGTGGGGATTTTCTTGTCAACATGTTTCCTTCATTTTTCTCAACTCTAATGCTTCCATGGCAGGAGAGTGGAACGAGGAGAACTGGTTCGACTTGGCCGATTACGCAGATATCAACATGGATGTCGGCTTCAACTACGAGCCGAGTATTATTTCATCCGATGGTAATATCATGTCTAGAGATCATTCATCAGATTCAGGAGACCATACCACTAATGAGGTTGAGGAGGGATCCTTATCCCCACAACAGTAAGTCCAATTGAGGGACCAATTTCCTCGGAGGGCAAGGGTCCATCCGACTACAATCGGTACTGTACCAAGGCAGGCTCAGAGCATAACGAGGGTTCCCCCTCCAAATGTTCAAGTCCATCCAAGACAGTCCGACTTAGCACGGCAAGTCCTAGAAGCCATCATTCTGGAGCTTCAACGACATCTGGTGGTCATCTCTCTCTGGTTATCCCCACAAAGGATGGGGTTGAGCACACTTTTCCTGTGAGTTCAACCATCCCCTCACAGGGCTCACCTGCAGACGGAGACGGTTATAACCCGGAATTCCCCTTCCTAGAGGGGCTTGCTCCAAGTCGCCAGACGGTGTCTTTCGACTACTCCTCAAGCGAGGAGGCCTCAAGCGCAAGTGGAGATCATCAATGGGAGGTCTTCGTCCTTCCCTCAGATAATGATCACTCTCTTAGAGACAGGACTGAGAATGCTCCCCAACGATCACACACTGCGACCCCTCGTGGCAATGACGAGGACACCTCCGATGGTGAACAGGGTCAACACTCTGATGAGCGTGAGGGAGATCCTCGAAATAATCACACTTGAGGCAAACTCGAGGATCAGATATGGATGATCCTGAGACAACCCAACAGAGAAAAATTGCGGCTAAGAGATATCTGTCTGAGCGCGTGTAGTATCAGTCAGAGGAAGCTTAGGAACTCTAACACATCAATGATTTGCTCGAGAACCCATATCGGTGTTGGAAATATGCCCTAGAGGCAATCATAGAGATGATTATATTTCATTATGTTCATGACATTGGATAATGTGTTATCTTGTTCCTAGAATAATATTGTTAATATTTATTATCAAGTATGTGACTTGGTTGTGAAACTCTATATTTCAGCGATATTTATTCTTATACGATCCCTAGTCGGAAACATATGAGGACACATATGAATAGACTAGCATTTGTATTGGTTGATGACTATGTTTCACGAGTCATAGATATGAAGATATCAAACCAATAATATGGACACATGTTAGAGAACATAATGTTGGATTAGACCCACCTTGAGACACCATTGAGATTGTTATGATTCTATGTGTCGTTAGTTGGTCTCAAGCAATGATGATGTATAATCCTTAGACTTGAGATCGACATGGTTTTCTACATGTGTAATAGCACTCTTAGGGGTTGCCAAACGCTACACCGTGAATCGGGTAGTTATAAAGGTAGCTTTGGTGTCTTTGTGAAACATGGAGAGGAATGTGACCGGTGGGATATGGGATTTGCCCTCCTAACATAACAGAGAGATGTCTCGGGCCCTCGTTGTGATCGGATAAAGAAAGTGCATGGCCGTGCCACTAGTAGTCGAAGTGTTCGACCACATAAAGTTATCTGACACTCGATCGAGAAAGAATTGAATAGTCCATGGATGACACAACATCTCACCTGGAGTTCAACCAGACATCGTGAGGCAAAAAGAGTATACAAGAGTAGGTCACTCAGTTCGATCGACTCTGATCGTCAGTATGGAGATCTGACACAGTCGAGATCTGGTCGAACGTAATCACAGAGTGGTCGTAACCTAGTCGTAAGGAGTTACGAACTGGTCGTGACCACATACGAACTGGTCATATAGAGATAGGACTTGGTCGTAAGTGATGAGGACTGGTCGTAGATCATATTGCATTAAGGTTCGTCCGATATAATTTGTGTGTATTCGGGAATCGCTATGTTCTGCTAGGAGCCGCTACGACTAGTGATTGGAAAGGGTTTCAGAGTCACAACCGATTACGCATGAACCTACAGGGTCACACACTTAATGGGTTGGAACAAACTAGTACGAATACGATTCGTAAACGTGTTCGGATAGGATCCGTCATGAGCACTATATAAGGAGATGCATGAGGCTGTTGGGAGGTACGCATGAAACACCACCGAAACCCTAGTCACCATCTTCCTGAGAGCTCTGCTGTGCGACTTGGTGCTAGCACACCAGCGTATGGTTGTTCTTGCCCTGGACGTGTGGATACCGTAGAGGTGCTACTACGATTGTTGCGCTTGAGGATGATCCGCGATCTTCACGAGGAACTGCAGAGGTTGCTGGAGGAGACGATCGACTTCTTTGGGCGTTGACGATCGACATCGACCACTACATCGACGCTCTTCGTTGGACGGTTGCTCCAACCCTTCTTCCGCTACTCTGCACGTCTGGTGGTAACGATCTATGATCATCTACTTGCTTGGCTTCCTGGTTTGCGTGGTAGAAATTTTTGTTTGTAGCTATCGTAGCCTACCCGTGACCCAACAGTGGTATTAGAGCCATCCTGCGTAGTTTTTTATCTGGATCGATCGCATATACTTGATATGTGGTAATAGTAGATTGGATCTATTACTAGTCGGGTCTGATAACCTAGATCGGTTCATATAGATGGAACAATCTAGACCTTGGTCGATTTGATCGATCGGTTTCTCGGTGGTAGTAGATGGGTTTACGAGGAGGTATGAGCTATAAGGACCAGATGATTTATTGCGCTTGTTCACGACCAGACTGCATATCACTCCTATCGGTCGGAATTCCGCCATCGGAGTTTGCCGCAGTGTGTGGTCGTATCAAGGCTATGATCAGAGTGGTTCGGAATAGGGTTAATGTGATTAATCTGATGATTTCCAAGGCTCGGGTACGTGAATAAGATTCACGTTTCGGACCCCGCCCGCTAACCGGCTAGCGGGACCATCGTGCTGGGTATTCGTACCACGCACTATAGGTAGTGTGTGCTCATGTCGTCCGATAGAATTGGATTCTGTGCATAACTTATTTTTGCAGGGATTGATGTGAATAGTATGACCCATAATGGTTCATATATGAGATGCATGTATGTGTGTAATGTTCATGACCTGCGTCTCATGTCAATTGCAGCCCAAGGCTGTCCATATTTGTATAACGGCCTGCGTGTCGACTTGTGATGCTTCTTTATTCCTTGTGATTTATTCCACCCACAACCGGGTATCGTCGTGTACGATCACCTGGTGATATCAACCCTTCTTTTCCATAAAGAAGACATTAAGAAGTCAATACCGGGTGTCGGGCATTCTTACCCGACCTCCGAGCAGTTCGCTGGCCACCTTGGTTTCGACCAGTGAACATGAAGAAGTTTGATGAATCTCAAAATACCATCGAATTCCTTCAGATCTACATGACCGCTATCCGAGCAGCAAGAGGAGGAGAACATGTAATGGCAAAATACCTTCTTACTGTGCTCGGGGGATCTGCTCGATCGTGGTTGTTAAATCAACCACTCGAGTTGATCTATTCATGGCAACACCTCTGTCAGCTTCTACTGGCCAATTTTCAGGGCACCTACCATCGTCCTAGAAAGGAGGAGGACTTGCACAGGATAAGACAAAACGACTACGAGACCTTATGCCATTTTATCAGGCGTTTCAATCAGGTTCGAAATTCAATTCCAGAGGTTTATGACTCATCTGTTATAAGATCCTTTAAACAGGGAGTCTGCAGTAGAAGGATTACAGAAGACATCGCTTTGAATCCTCCGGCTATTGTCACTGAACTCTTTGAGATGGCCAATTGATATGCGACTGCTGCTGAAGCAGTCGAGTGGAACAAAACCATCGATCGAGATGACAAAAATCCTCAAGAAGCAGGCGAAAGTAGCAAAAAGAAGGACAAGAAGGTCAAGAAATCCAAGAACAAAGTGAAGGGTCAAAAACCTCAAGCCAACAGTTCCAAGGATGTCTTGACTGTAAGCGATAAGAAGCCTCAAGGCTCCAAGCCATACTCTGATCGAGGCAATGACAAGTGCCCTGAAAGGACGAACAACAAGCCTAGGTGGTGCCCTTTCCATAAAAAGGAAGGACATGACCTTCACAACTGCCGGGTTTTCCAACGAAAACTTGAGGACTATTACAGGGGCCAAGGTCCACTTCCTACACTCGAGCAGGTAGGGCAAGCGAGTAGTCGTAAGCAGTCGGACGACGACAAGGAGATGCCATTCTAAGATCCTGAGCATACCATCGAGCATATCTATGGGGGATCATCGGCATACGAGTCAAAATGACAGCTTGAGGCTGTCGAACGTGAGGTAAACCCTATTGACCCTCCTCTTGTAAATAAATTGTCGAAGTGGTCGGAAGTCACCATCTCTTTCGAGAAGAGTGACTGCCCGATCCCTTCTACTCGACCAAGTCGATTTTCGATCGTGGTCGAGCCCACCATCAATAACTATCGAGTAAATCGAGTGTTGGTTGATGGTGGCAGCTCGTTGAATATCTTGTTTACGAGTACCCTGGACGAGATGCAAGTACCCAGGACCAAGGTAATACTGGTACGATACTCATTTCATGGGATTGTACTGGGGTCTTCGGCCAAACCTATTGGCCAAGTTTCTCTTCCTTTAACATTTGGTTCTCCCAGCAATTTTAGGAAACTTCATCTCCTTTTTTGTGGTCGATTTTGATACGACATATAATGCCATACTCGAATGACCAACTTTGGCAAAATTCTTAATGGGTACTCATTATGGGTATCAACATCTTAAGATGCCAGGTCCCAAAAGAGTGATCACAATTCAGTGTGATAAAATGATGGTGCATATGTGTGACCATCGATCTCTCGAGATGGTTGACCAGATACCAACTCGAGAAGAAAGCAAGAAGCAGCCTTCGACCAAGCAGTCGAAGCCCAAAGCTATACAAAAGCCGAATGACCAGGTCAGAGAGGTTCTTTTGGATCTAGAGGAACCCTCGAAGATAGTTCGCATTGGGGATACTTCCGACCACAAATAGGAAGATGCCCTCGTCACTTTCCTTCGAGCTAACACAGATGTCTTCACGTAACAAGCATCCGGCATGCCCAGAGTCTGCAGGGAGGTGATCAACCACATGCTAGCTTTACGGCCTGATAAGATACCTGTAAAATAAAAATTACAGAGATTTGCACCTGATCGACGAGATGCTGTCCGATCATAATTGGATGAGCTACTTAAAGCAGGTGACAAGGATTAAATCTCTATGTATTACTTTACTACATAATAAAAGACCATACGTCTTCGTGGTCGTAACCCTTAAGGCTAATGACCTCACTGGTCGTAAGGATTCCAGAGGTTACATAATGGGTACCCTGGTCAGAAAAGGTCCTGTATCTAGTCTCCGACCAGGTAGCTACTCGTAGGAGCTATGAACTAGTATCTGGATCTGAATCCAAGTATATTCTTTACCGTGTGATGAACGGAACAAATGTTGTATACTCCATACCACGTGACGTTACATAATCCTAAGACACTGACAAACAACCACTATACGGTTGAGTGTCTCACAGGTGTTCAACCGCAGTGCAGTTGATACTTTATCAACCATCGACTCATTCCGACTAGTCGTGATGCTTCACAACGGACGTCTTCTCCAGGAGTAACTGCCACCTCTTCGGAAGTTATTTAAGGATGGAGCGCGAACGAAAGGAAGATCATCTGGCATCAGATTAGGGGATCACCTTGCATCAGATCAGAGAAGTGTAATCGACATTAGATTCATGCTCCAAGTCTGATTAAATAGTATAGCAAACATCATACTCAGTGTAACTAGGATTAGTTGACTGCTTGGCCGTAGGCACTCCCTGTAATAGCCAGTTCATATAAATAAAGAGTAGTCCCATTCTCTCCCAAGAAATCTGTGCTATTTTTCTCTATTTTATTTCGTAAGATCGGCGACTTGATGGTCGACAGCTGGCGCCGTCCGTGGGGAAGAAGGCGCAGATTTCCTGAAGAAATTCTTTGCTCATCAAATCCTCGCTCACTCCTCATAATCGCTCATGCGACTTTGGCAGGAAGATGGGACGAGGATAACTGGTTCGACTTAGTGGACTACTCCAATCTCGACATGGATGAATGCATCTATGCCATGTAAGAAAATGGGATGTCATCATCCTCCTCCTCCGCCAGCTCGCATGTCGCAGACATTGGCAGAATCGATCGGATGGATGAGGATACACCGCTACGACAAGTGGCGCTTTCAAAGGAACCAGCCGTTTCGACTAGCTCAGAATATCCAAGGACCTCTCCAAGCCCGGTCCTTTCGACCGACGAAAAAGGTGACAAAAGTTCAGCACTGCAACCCGAGGATCAGTGTACTCTCGATGCGATCATGGCTGACAGGTACTCACCAACGGCTTCTGCCGATACCAAGAGCTAACCGACATCTGGTAACGGTGTGATGAAGCTCCCATTGGTCGTGGGCCAAGTGGGAATGACAAGGCTCAGCATACGATCGGCAATCCATCGGATCAGACTGAACCCACCACAAAAACTTCAGGAGGTGCTAATCTCCGACCACTCTCCATCGTGGAAACTCCTCATAGAAACATTGGAAGGCTCTCCATTAGTTACGATGGAAGCTCGTCGGAAGATCGCTGCTGGAGGCATGAGGTCAATGTGATCGGATATACAGATCAAAATGCCGTGTACGGTCCTACACAATCTGCCACGCCACCACGTGCTGGTGGAAATGTTACGGGCTATCAAGCACCAAATGCTAGAGGTAATAGAACTGATAGACGTCCATCAGTTAATTCACCTGCTTCTGCCCCAACTAGGGTAACGGATCAAACAGAATCAACCAGAAGGTCAGGGGAAAGTTCAGATATTGGAACACCCGCTGTTGGTATGAACCCTCCGAGACCTTCTGTAATGGTACAAAATCTGCAGTGTGTTCAGAATATTTTAAATAATTCTGACCCTGCTCTAGCAGAGAGTCCAGGTTTTGTCCAACTTGTAGGTCAGGTATCAGAAATTCTCCAACAGACCATACAACGAACGGAAGCGTACCGGGAACAAAGGAATTCATGAAGTCAAACCATGACTTCATCCTAACGTTCCTCCCTCAGTAGGGGGCAGCATGGTCGAACTGGAAGCCAACCGATACCGAGACCTCCTCGACAATTCCGACCAAGGAGTCATGAGGGAAGAAGGCTATTTCTAGCAGCCACTGCCTCTCCTCGCCGAGAGGAGCAATCGCTTGGCCCTAATGATCTCCGACATCATCTGAACCAAGCAAGCAGTCGAAGGCATCATACCAACGACCACGACCAAATCGGGATACGAGAGTTTCAGCATTCTAACTTTAGAAACCGGTCTCCAACCAATTACAATCTGGCACCCTTCCAGAGAAGGCGCTATGGGATCAATTACAGGTTGTTGAGCTTTCTTTGCAGGGCTCCAGGCTGTACGTTAGCCAAACATGTTCCGATCGGCCAACCTGGATAAATTCAATGTGACTCAGAACCCGTTAGAATTTCTCCAAATCTATATCACTTCCATCAGAGCTGCTGGTGGTGATGAAAATGTGATGGCAAACTATCTACCCACGGTACTTGAAGGGTCTGCCCGGTCTTGGTTACTTAACCTACCGGTCGGATCGATCTATACTTGGGAGCAACTTTGTGACCTCCTGATTGCGAATTTCCAAGGCACGTACGACCGCCCTGGAAAGGAGGATGATCTTCACCGAATCTGGCAAGAATCTAATGAGACTCTTCATCAGTACATCAAAAGATTTAGCCAGGTTCGTAATTCAATACTAGATGTCACAGAATCTTCTATCATCCAAGCTTTCAAAGCAGGTCTAAGGAATCGATGGTTTACGGAGGACATCGCAATGAACCCTCCACAAATGACCGTTGAACTTTTTGACATGGCCGACAAATACGCAGCCGCTAGCGAGGCGGTCGAATGGTGTGAAGCCATTGATAGGAAAGATAAAATCCTACAACCAGGCTTGAATAAATTAGAAAAGAAGCATAAGAAGACTCTCAAGAAAAAGAAAAGCCGCAAACCCGACGATAAGGAAGTACTTGCGATTCCTGAGAAGTTTACTAAGGGTAAGAAAGATTATACCGATCGAGGCAAAGCAAAAGCTCCGACCGAGGGATACAAGAGGAACAAGAAGTGGTGTCCACTTCACCAGCAGGCAGGCATGATTTGCGCACATACCGAGCCTGGCAAAAGAAGCTGGAGGATTACTATGCAGGCAAAGGTCCACTCCCCTCAATATAGGAACTCGGGGAAACAAGCTCCAAGAAAGACAAAGATGGCGACGAAGAGATGGAGTACCAGGAGCCTCAACATACAATCGACATGATCTTTGGTGGATCTTCTTTGTATGAATCAAGGTGTCATCTGAAGGCCATGGAGTGGGAGGTCAACCTTGTTGAGCCTCCAATCACCGTCAAGCCATCCAGGTGGTTGGAAACTATAATCTCCTTCAGCAAAGATGACTGCCCCATCCCTTCGACTTGACCAGGTAGGTTCCCTATTGTCGTTGAACCTACTATTAATAACTGTAAGGTTAATCGAGTCTTAGTAGATGGAGGTAGTTCTCTAAATATTCTATTTGCGGGAGCATTAGAAGAAATGCAAATTCCCAAGTCAAAGGTGAAACCTGTGAAATATGCCTTTCACGGTATAGTTCCTGGTTCTACCGCCAAACCGATAGGACAACTTTCCCTACCGGTTACGTTCGGAAGACCCAACAACTTTCGAACAGAAAAGGTTCCATTTGATGTGGTGGATTTCGAATCCGCATACAATGAAATCCTTAGTCGTCCAGCTTTAGCAAAATTCTTGATAGCCACACACTACAATTATTAGAGTTTAAAAATGCCAGGACCAAAGGGGGCCATCATGGTTCGAGGAGATCAAAAAATGGCTTACGCATGTGAACGAAAATTATTAGAATTGGTCGATGAACTTCCGACCAGAGAAGCTAATCCACCTACCGTGCAGGTCAAGTACTCGAGGCCAAAGATGACACCAAAACCTTTCGACTAGACAAAGGAGGTACCACTCGACAAAGGCACTTCTCAGAAAAGCGCCAAGTTGCCGCCTGGGTCAGGAAACACTGACGCATCTACCAAAAAAATACTGGCCAGGGCAAGACTCGACAACAAATAGGAAGAGTCGCTCATATCCTTCCTCCGAGCAAATCAGGACGTATTCATCTGGCAAGCGTCTGACATGCTTGGAGTCCCAAGGGAGGTGATCGAGCACAGGCTAGCTCTCCAGCCTGACAAGAAATCTATCAAGCAGAAGCTAAGACGTTTCGCACCTGATCGAAAGGAGGCAATCCAGTCGAAAATTGACAAGATCCTCACGGTTGGGTTTATTCGTGAAGTCGACCACCCTGAGTGGCTCGCCAATCCTGTAATGGTTAGAAAAAATAATGGGAAGTGGTAGATGTGCATTGACTTTATAGATCTTAATAAAGCTTGTCTGAAGGATGACTTTCCCCTTCCATGCATCGACCAACTTGTAGACTCTACTTTTAGGTGCGAGTTATTAAGTTTTTTAGATGTGTATTCAGGGTACCACCAGATTAATATGAGTAAATAAGATGAAGAGAAAACTTCCTTCATCACCCCATATGGCACTTACTGTTATGTTAAGATGCCATTTGGTCTCAAAAATGCTGGTGCAACTTTTCAAAGGTTGATGCAGAAAACCTTTAATCCACAGATAGGTCAAAATCTAGAAGCCTATGTTGATGATCTGGTCATAAAGAACATCAACGCTGGCGATCACATTCTCGACCTACAAGAAACCTTCAATAACTTGAGAAGGCATAACCTCAAGTTAAATCTGGAAAATTGTGTGTTCGAAGTTTCCACTGGAAAACTTCTCGGTTTCCTAGGATCAGCTAGAGGTATCGAAGCAAATCCAGTAAAGATATCGGCCATCGACCAGATGCGCCCTCCAACCACGAAGAAAGAAGTCCAAAAACTAACCGACCAGATCCTTTTTCATAGCACGGTTGGGTGAAAAAGGATTACCTTTCTTTAAGCTTCTCCGAAAACTTGGAAGTTTCGAGTGGACTAAAGAGGCAAACGATGCCTTTGAAGAACTTAAGAAGTACCTTACAAGTACCCCGGTCTTAATTTCTCCAAGATCGGGAGAAACATTGCTGATTTATGTGGCCGCAACGCCACAAACAGTCAGCGGTGTACTGGTTGTGGAACGCGATAACATCCAACGACCAGTATATAATGTAAGAGAAGTCTTACATGGACCAAAGGAAAGATACCCACAGGTACAAAAGTTGCTCTATGGTCTCCTTATGGCTTCAAGGAAACTAGGGTATTATTTTCAGGCCCACAAAGTGGTTGTACCAACCGGGTATCCCCTCAGTCAAGTCCTTGGAAATAGGGAATCATCACGATGAATAACAAAATGGGCGGTTAATCTAGGGGTGTTCGACCTCCATTTCATCTCACGAACAGCGATCAAGTCCCAGGCAATAGCAGAATTCAATGCTGAATGGACAAACCTTGAACCCACCCAAGGGCCCGAGTACGAACACCACGACAAGTGGACAATGTACTTTGACGGCTCCTTGATGCTCAAAGGCTCAGGGGTTAGAGTTGTCTTGATATCTCCTATTGGCGAACATATCAAGTACGCCATCTAGTTAAATTTTCCTGCTATAAACAATGTGACAGAATATGAAGGTTTACTGGCAGGACTCTGAGTAGCTCGTTCGCTCGGGATTCGCAGATTACTAGTGAAAGACGATTCTCAACTAGTAGCGAATCAAGTCGGGAAAGAGTACCAATGCTCAAGTACCAAGGTGTCATCTTATCTCACGGAAGTACGAAAACTTGAAAAGCACTTCTTTGGTTTTCAGATCCAACACATTCCTAGGAAGAAAAACTTTCTAGCGGACCAGTTGGCACAGATGGCCTCCACCAGGTCACCTGTCCTGCTTGGAGTTTTCCTCGAGTAACTCGATTCACCCTCGGTGGCCGAGCTTTTTGAGGACATATATGTTTCGCTACAGGTCATGCAAACCGATCCTGATAACATGGATGCTCCACAGGTCGTTGATGGTTGGCGCTGTCACGATCAAGGTAGAGATTGGATGACGTCGATCTATAATTATCTTCAGCATGACATAATTCCAAAAGATAATGTAGAGGCTGATCGTATAGCTCGAAAAGCCAAATCATACACTCTGATCGAAAGTACCTTATATAAACGAGGATCTCACAGAGTGTTGATGAGATACATATCTCAAACGGATGGTATTAAATTGCTGACTGAAATTCATGGAGGAGTTTGTGGAGCACATCATTCCTACAGAACGCTAGTTAGTAAAGCCTTCAGGCAAGGATATTATTGGCCAACTGCCCTTTATGATGCAAAAGAGCTCGCGACGAAGTGCGTACAATGTTAGTTTCATAGCCGACAAGTACATCAGCGGGCACAAGCTTTGCAAACCATTCCTCTTTCTTGGCCTTTTGCAACCTGGGGACTGGACATTCTGGGACGTTTTCCAAGAGCACCCGGGGGCTTCGAATTCCGTTTCGTCATGATTGACACGTTCACAAAATGGATCGAAGTCGAGCCTGTTGTTAAAACAACAACTAAAGCTGCTAAGAGGTTTCTTACAAAAAATGTGATCACACGATTTGGTCTACCCAACAGATAATCACGCACAATGGTACCAGCTCAAGCGGTAAATTCCAAGAATTCTCGAAGACCTTGGTATCAAAATACATTTTGCTTCTGTCGCTCATCCGCAGAGCAACGGAGTAGTTGAGCGAGCCAATGGTATCATAATGCAGGGGATTAAACACCGAGTATTCGATTAGTTAATAAAACGGTCAGGAGCTTGGGTTTAAGAACTTTCTTCTGTATTATGGGTTATTCGAACCACGACCAGTTGTGCGACCGGTGAAACGCCATTCTTCTTGGTTTATGGTGCTGAAGCCATGCTTCCTCTAGAACTAAAACTCGGCTCTGCTCGAATTGATTATTTCAACAAAAACGATCAGAATAAATGACAACTTGACGATATCAATTTTCTTGAAGAACGATGAAACCAAGCCCTGATACGATCAGCAGTCTACCAACAAGCCATGAGAAGGTACCACAGTCGTAAGGTGCAACCTCGCAGCCTTGCTGTAGGTGATTTGGTTCTTAGAAACATTTAGAACCAAGCAAATCACAACAAGCTTTCTCCCAAGTGGGAAGGCCTCTACACTGTGGTCAAAGTCACCCGACCGTGTTTAGTGTTGACGAGTATCTAATAAACCTCATTTTATTATTTATCTATAATTCTTATTATGGGTGAATATGACGTCATACAGTTCTTAAGTATACCCCTTATAATCATAAGGGAGAAGCTAACCAGCTGGTCGTAAGCTCTTCTACGACCATCCTCATAGTCGTAAGTCTTTCTACGACTGTTTCATGATCGTAAGTGCTGCTACGATCACCATCTAGTCGTAAGTTCTTCCACGACTACTTCATGGTCGTAAGCCCTTTTACGACTAAGTCAGCTACGACCACCCTATGATCAATAAAGCCTGCGGACAAGTAGACCCAATTGATTAGGGAATCTAAGCAGACAATATACGCTGTTATTCTCTGGAATAACTGCACGTTACACACCATTATCTCTGACTAGAAACTGCCAGGCGACGTGGAGGAGTTAATACCTCGGTGATTACTTCCAACAATGCGCCCATTACTTGGAATGATGAGGCGCCTCTTGGCCTGGAGAAACGGCTACCTCTACGAACACTATAAAGGGCTATGGCCAGAGGTAATGAGGGGGGGGGATTAGAGACATACAATCGGACATACATACTGAGTAGCAGGGAAAATCGTAGCATTTTCTACTGATTGTAACCAGTATACTCAATACATACACACAGGAGTACGGTTGTTATTCTCTCCGGGGAAGGCCTGAACCTATATAAAAATCCTAGTGTCAATCTCTCTACGCGATTTCAGTCTTGGAGACCCCCGAATCAAACAATCTTTACATAAGATCGGTTCTAAAACACCGACAGTTGGCGCCGACCGTGGGAAACTATCCGGTAATCTCTTGTCAACACATTCTCTTTTTCCAATTCTCATGCACTCATGGCAGGAGAATGGAACGAGGAGAACTGGTTCGACTTGGCAGATTACGCAGACGTCGACATGGATGCCGGTTTCAACTACGAGCTGAGTGATGCATCATCCGATAGTGATGCCGTCTCCGGAGATCATTCTCCAAGAGATCATCCCACCGATGGAGTTGAGGAGGGATCCTTATCCCCCACAACAGCAATACGTCCGACCGAGGAACCAGTTTTCTCCGAGGACAAGGGTTAATCCGACCACAAACAGGACTGCACCCAGGCAAACTCACAACATGACGAGAGTTTTTCCTCCAAGTGTTCGAGTCCCTCCAAGACAGTCCGATCTGGCAAGGCAAGTTCTGGAAGCCATTATTCCAGAGCTTCATCAGCATTTGGTGATCCTATCCCTCCGGTTAACCCCGCAGAGAATGGGATCAAGCACGTTTTTCCTACAAATTCGACCATCCCTCCGCAGGACCCACCTGCGGATGGAGATGGTTATGACCCAGAATTCCCCTTCCTAGAGGGGTTTACTCCAAGTCGCTAGATGGTGTCTCTCGACTACTCCTCAACCAACACTCTGATGAGCGTGAGGGAGATTCTCGACATAATCGTGCTTCATTGAGACAGTCTCAAGAATATGATTTTGAGACAGCTCGATGGAGGAAGATTACTGCCTAGAAAAATCTGCCTAGACGCGCTCAGTACCAGTCAAAGGAAGCTCAAGAACTCCAACACATCAACAACTTGCTTGAGAATCCAACTCAAGAGCTTGCTCGAGCACCAGGCTACGATCTCTTCGCTAAAGAGATCACACAAAGGCTTCGGAGTATGATGGCAAGACTGGAGTCCCCTCGCAAACATCATTCAGGAAGTCATAGCAATACAACTTCCTCAGCTACCAGTCGTTTGAACAATTCACCGCGTAGAAATCGGCGCAACAACAAGTCACATCGTTCTCCTGCCCGGAGAAGAGTCCCTCAAATGACTGACAATCAACAAGCTTCTAGGAGTGGTGATCGATCACCACTCCGATACAAAAATCTGCAGCAGCAGATGGAATACGAGGAGTATTTTCCTCGTAAGACCGATGCCTACTATAGGTCGGGTCCACCTGCCACTGGGTATCGTCGAGTATGATCGCCTGGTAACATCAACCCTTCTTTCCTGCAAAGAAGACGTCAGGAAGTTATTACCGGATGTTAGACGTTCTCACCTGACCTCCGGGCAGTTCACTAGCCGCCTCATTTTCGACCAGTAACATGGAGAAATTCGATGGGTCTCAAAATCCTATCGAATTCCTTCAGATCTACACAATAGCTATCCAAGCAGCAGGTGGAGGAGAGAATATAATGGCGAATTACCTTCCAACTGTGCTCAAAGGATTTGCTCGGTCGTGGCTATTAAATCAATCACTCGAGTCGATCTACTCGTGGTAACACCTCTGCGACCTTCTGCTGGCGAATTTCCAAGGCACTTACAACCGCCCTGGAAGGGAGGATGATCTGCACCGAATGAGACAGAACGACCATGAGACCCTGCATCAATTCATCAGGTGTTTCAGTCAGGTTCGTAATTCCATTTCAGAGGTTTCTGACTCATCTGTTATCAGAGCCTTCAAACAGGGAGTCCGCATCAGAAGGATAATGGAGGACATCGCTTTGAACCCTCCTGCCACCGTTGCTGAACTCTTCGAGATGGTCGATCGATATGCGACTGCTTCTAAGGCAGTCGAATGGAACAACACCATTGATCGAGAAGACAATATTCCTCGAGAGCCAGGCGAAGGTAGCAAGAAGAAAGAGAAGAAGGCCAAGAAGTTCAAGAACAAGGCAAAGAGTCAAAAACCTCAAGCCGACAGTTCCAAGGAGGTCTTGGCCACAAGCGATAAAGAGCCACGTGGTTCCAAACCATACTCCGACCAAGGCAAAGGTAAGCGCCCTGATCGGAAGAATGACAAGCCTAGGTGGTGTCCTTTCCACAAAAAGGAAGGACATGATCTTCGCAATTGCCAAATTTTCCAACGAAAACTCGAGGACTACTACAACGGCAAAGGACCACTTCCCACTCTCGAGCAGGTAGGGCAAACGAGTGGTCGTAAGACGTCAGATGACGACGAGGAGATGCCATTTCAAGATCCACAACATACCGCGGAGCACATCTATGGAGGATCATCGGCATATGAGTCAAAACGACAGCTTAAAGCTGCCGAACGCGAGGTAAACTCTATTGACTCTCCTATCGTCAATAAATTACCGAAGTGGTCGGAAGTCACCATCTCCTTCGAGAAAGGTGACTGCCCGATTCCTTCGACTCAACTTGGTCGATATCCAATCGTGGTCGAACCCACCATCAACAACTGTCGGGTCAATTGAGTGTTAGTTGATGGTGGTAGCTCATTAAACATCCTATTTATGAGTGCCCTGGATGAGATGCAGGTACCCAGGACTAAGGTAAGACCGGTAAGATACTCTTTTCATGGTATTGTACCAGGGTCTTCGGCCAAACCTATTGGTCAAGTTTCTCTTCCTTTAACATTTGGTTCACCAAGTAATTTCAAGACAGAGAAGATCTCCTTTGATTTGGTCGATTTCGATACGGCATATAATGCCATACTCGGACGACCAACATTGGCAAAATTCTTGATGGCAAGTCATTATGGGTATCAATGTCTTAAGATGCTAGGTCCCAAAGGAGTGATCACAATCCATTGTGATAAGAAGATGGCGCATACCTGCGACCGTCGATCCCTCGAGATGGCTGGATAGATACCAACTCGAGAAGAAAGCCAGCCTTCGACTACCAAGTCGAAGCCTAAAGCTGCACCAAAGCCGAACGACCTAGTCAAAGAGGTTCCTTTGGACGCAGAGGAACCTTCAAAGACTGTTCGTATCGGGGATACTGCCGACCCCAAGTAGGAAGACGCCCTCATCACCTTCCTCCGAGCTAACACAGATGTCTTCACGTGGCAAGCATCCGACATGCCCAGAGTCCCCAGGGAGGTGATCGAGCACAGGCTAGCTTTACGACCTGACAAAGTACCCGTAAAACAAAAATTACGGAGATTTGCCCCTGATCGACGAGATGCTATCAAATCAGAATTGGACAAGCTACTTAAAGCAGGCTTTATAAGAGAAGTCGACCACCCAGAGTAGTTGGCTAACCCTGTAATGGTTAGGAAGTCGAATGGCAAGTGGCGTATGTGTGTTGACTTTACTGATCTAAATAAAGCTTGTCCAAAAAATGATTTTCCTTTACCTCGCATCGATCAGTTAGTTGATTCTACTGCTGGTTGTGAAATATTAAGTTTTCTAGATGCATATTTTGGTTATCACTAGATCAATATGTGCCTAGACGATGAAGAAAACACCGGATTCATTACACCATTTGGTATCTTTTGCTATATCAAAATATCATTTGGTCTAAAAAATGCTGGTGCTTCTTTTCAATGCTTGATGCAATCGACTTTTTTACCTCAACTAGGCCAAAATCTTGAAGCCTATGTTGACAATCTAGTCGTAAAAAGCATCAAGAAACTTTATCATACTTCAGACTTGCAAGAAACATTCGACAACCTCAGAAAGCACCGCTTAAAACTCAATCCTGAGAAGTGTGTGTTCGGGGTCTCTTCAGGAAAATTGCTTAGATTCTTGGTCTCTGTACGGGGAATCGAAGCAAATCCTGAAAAGATAAAGGCCATTGTACAAATGCGCCCTCCGACCACGAAGAAAGAAGTCCAGAAACTCACAGGGTGCATGGCGACTCTAAGTCGTTTCATTGCACGACTGGGAGAAAAAATACTACCTTTTTTCAAACTTCTAAGGAAACATGAGGGTTTCGAGTGGTCGAATGTAACATCCCAAATCTGGGTATGTGTTTCAAATGTAAGAAAATGAGTAGAAATTAAAACTTTTCTTGCATCTTGATGTTTTTGATCTTTTCTGTAATTCTTGTAAAAGAATTGTGGGAAATCAAAAACCTAAATCTCCAATTGACTAAAGTCATGACCTCCTTGTTGGGAATCTTATGTTCAACCCCTGGAAATGTTTTTCCTTGGTTCTAGGGATGCTGTGTGACTCCTCTAAAAAATTTCATAATTTTTAGAAATTATTTGATAATTTTTAAGGGGCAGTCAAACCAGTTTGACTCTTGGTCAAACCCTAGAACAAGCCTTGAGAAATTTCTTGAGAAAAATGCTCTACATAAAAAACTCTGGAAATTTTATGCAAGGTTTATCCTGGAGCTAGAAACCTCCAGTCAAAATTTCAGAATTTTTGGAGTTAGTTTGCTATCTCTAAAAACCCCTCAAAGTTTTCGGCTCTAATTCAAACCCTAGTCTAAGTCTTTGCTGTTTGGGTTCAGTCTGACTCAAACCCAAACTCCCTTCTTGATCGAGCCTAACCCACTAACTGCAACGGGTGCATTCAAAGTGGCGCGTGGGCTTTTAGCCGTTGGATCCCCTTTCAACGGTGAGGATCTTGTGTGCCTTGCGGCTGTTCCCAATGGCCCAGGCAATCTCAGCCGTCCAAATCTAATCGAACCGCTAGGATTGATCCAAACGTTTGGAGCTCTCCAAATGCCCGGTTCAATCGCGGTCGTCCAAATCAAATCCAACCATCAGTTGTTTTGGGTCAGTGCTGTTGGGGTTATACTCAACCCACTTGTCCCTGTTCCGGCCAGAGCCACTTCTTTTGCTCTCGCTGACTAGTGGGCCCCTTCGCACCCTGGTCATCATCTCCTTCCTCGGTCGCTCCCGTGCGTGTGCGCCAGTGCGCCATGGCATGGGCAGAGCCAGAAGCTGTGCCTTGTCCCTTCCTCGCTGTCCTAGCAACGGCTCTTAGCCTTAAATGCGTGCCAGAGCTTTGCCCTAGAAGTCTTCCTTCACCTGCTCCCATCCCCTCGGCTCATGGCAGCAGCTTTGACCCGAGCTCATCTCTGGTCCTTGCCGTTGCTCTTCTCCTCACTCCTTCAGCTATAAGTAGCTATTGAGCTCTTCCTTGGCCTCCTTTAAACACCACCTTGGTTTACCTTGCTCCCTCTCTGCTCAAGCAAGCTCAAACCACCAAAATCCCCAAATCCGCCATTGTCGGCATAAAGCAAGCTTTCAGTGGCGACAAGCCAGCTCGATGGTTCAATTGCAAATACTTTTGCGCCACCTTGTTCCTCTTATCATCTTCATCTTTTCCCCTAACTTAATTTGGGTTTGCCTTCACAAGAATCACCGAATTGAAGTTTGGATCTAATTCGGCCGAAGTTCATCCCCTTTCTTCCTCAGCTCCGGTAAGCCCTCAACTCCTCAATTCCTTGCTCATGGTCCCTATGTGAGCCCTTGTGGAGCTATCCTTAGCATCCTTTGGTGATCTTGTTGCTCAGGTCGTCGCCTCCTCGCTTTCGTCCTCAGCGCCGGCGCTGTGCTTCGTCGCCGGAGCAGCTTTGACCTTCTCTGTGCCTCCCAGTGCTAAGGTAACCCTCTTGGTAGTCCTTAGATGCTGTGGCACTGCTTCTCTGAACCGCTGAGGAGATCCTCTTGCTTTTTGTTGTTTGGCCGTGCTTGCACCGCTGCTCGTCGCCGGCTCGCCGCCGTTCTGGGCCGTTGCCGCCGTCGTGAGTGGTACTAGTGGGTGCGCATTGCTATTGCGCACCCGTTGCTGTCCTTGGTTCGTGCCGCCGTGGCCGGAGTCGCCGGCGGTGAGCCTAGGAGGCCCTCGGTATTTTTGTCGGACGGGAACGCACTGTACGTTGTCGTATTAAGACAAAGATCTTATCATTAAGGGTGCTAGTCATGATTAATCACTGTTAATTATTTGCTTAGCACTTAATGGCTGTCCTAATCCGTGCTTCACGTCACTGACATGTGGGCCCGCGAGTCTTTAAAGCACCCTGGGCGCTTTAAACACAGGTACGGGGCGACGAGTCACTGACAGTGGGGCCCCTCATCTTTGAACCCTCTCGGGCACGTGCGTAACGCTGTGATCATCGTGGACCATCGATTTTGAGATCAACGGCCCAGGTTCGTTGGAACGTTCGGACCACCGAACCTCAGCCGTTCATTTCTTGATCTACGGCTTAGATCGTGTGGGACGTTCGGACCACTGAACCTTCACCGTCCGATCTAGATCCAACGATCTAGATCGCTGTGAATGTTCGGACCACCGAATCTCAGCTGTCCATTTTAAGATATACGGTTGAGATCTGCGGGACCTTCGGACCCCCGGACCTCGCCGTAGCGTTGGCCATCCATTTCTTGATCTGCAGCTCAGATTCGTTGGAACGTTCGGACCGTCCGAACGTCACCTTGATCTGAGCCATCCATCTCTAGATCAACGGCCCACGTTCGTTGGAACGTTCGGACCTTCCGAACTTTTCTTCGATGTGGACCGTAGGATCTAAATCCAACGGTTGGCTCTGTTGGGCCTCCGTGCGTGCGCTGTGCTCCGTTCGCGTGGGCCGTTGGATTCAATCTCAACGGTCCATATTTTTTCGCTTTGAGTAAGTTGGTTTAAAAACCCGGTAAGCTTTATTTGCAAACTGAAAATTGTATTAAACTTCAAAATTGCGTAACTAATTCGTTTTAACTCCTTTTTGGTTGGTTCAAATTTTGTTAGCTCTAGTTTTAACTAAGCTTTAATTTAAAAATGGTTGGAAGCTTAGTTCAGCTCCAGAAAATGTATTGGTAAATTTGTTTAGGTGAAGGCTTTAATTGTTGCTCTAAAAATGCTTTTAACTTGAAGATTGCATAAGCATTTCTCTGTAGCTCCTTTTTGAGTGAAACCAAGTTTGTTGGTTTTCTCTGTTAGTGTGCTTAATAGGTTTTAGGCATGCTACTATTTTTGTGGTTGCATTTTGTTTGTGCTCTTTTGCATGTCTTTGAAAAATCATAGAAAATGCATCCTAGCTCCAAATGAGGTGAATTAAATTGTGTTGTTCATCTCACGAGGTGCTTTGTGTACCATAAAAATTTTAGGTGCAGCACCTCTTTGGAAAATTGTGCTAAAGAATTAATTTCAGATGAACAGTAACCGATATGAATTTTTCAGCATTTTCCAACCAGCTAAAATTGTTTTGGCCATAACTTTAGCATTGAGTATCCAAACCAATTAGTTCTTATTGCTAAATTCCTTAAAAATCATGCTCTACCTGCTGTAAAAATTTTGTGGCTTTTCGCTGAAGTTGGTTTTTGAGTCTTTTCGGTGTTCTTCGTTCTTATCGGTTCTTTTCGTTCTTTCGTTAGGTGCCGACGAGTTCGTTGATTATGGGAGTGATCCTCTGTAGCATATTGAGCATCTCCAGCAAGGCAAGCAGTTTGATCATATCAATCCCATTACCTTTAAAGTCTAATACTTTGTTTACAAATTGTATGTATGCATGCTTTTGTGTCAAAGTTAATTTTCCCGATTAGAGGTAGCTATTCCTATTGCATGGTTGCCCTTAAATTGTTATCCCCGGCCACTAACCATAAGTTATTAATCTCGCCAGTGAATTAGAGCTCGGTGATTGAATTATGCTCTTTTATTGTTTTTACAGTGTCATGCTTAGAAATGCTTAGCTACCGGTAGAATTAGGCGGTCATCGACTTAGTCAATGATCTTGATCACACAAATCTTATTACTGTTCCATTATGTCCAGCACTTTGTGCTTTGTTAATTTGTAAAGTCAAAAACTGAAAACAAATTGTTATCGACTTGGGCACAATGGATGATGGTGTGATCTGTTGGGTGTGACTGGAATGGTGCCAAGTCCACAAGGACTGAGTTACTTGGGCCACTAAGCCAAGCAATTATTGCGTGCTAACCACATGAAGGGGATATGGGACCTCTCTTGACTAAGTACTTTGGGGGTTGTTAATTAATGAGTCGCGTGGTGGGTTGTATATTTGACTATATGCAACATGGGACAGGAGGGGAGCACCCGCACGGCTTGAGTTGGCCGGTGTATCCTACTCTTCGTATGGGTCCTTGGTGAGAGCTGGGGAGGCATTTCGCTAAGGGTTAACCCCCATACGTACGGCTCTTAATTAGCACAATCCATTGGAAATGTCTCGTAGGACTTAGCCATGCCGGCATACCTAAGGTAGTGTGCTTCATCATGTGACAAAAAGGCGGTCTGATGTGTGGGTACATTGGTACACTCCTGCAGGGTTCAAACTATTCGAATAGCCTCGTCCTAGGTTATGGACATGCTTGGTAAGGTCGTGCAAGAAATAGACTATAACCTTTTAATTAAAACTTGTTGTGGGTGGTATGAATGGGTAATTCATGCTATTGTTGTGGTGGCTATTAGGTTAGTCACTTCCAGGTTGTTGTTGTCATTTATCTATTGTTATTCGCTGTTATTTGAACATTAAAAATAGATTGCAAAAATTGCTTTAAATGTATTACATTATTGTAAATCAAAACTTGCTTTATGCTGAAAATGAGCCTAGAGCCTTCTCCATTTGTTCAAGCTTGCATGTAGCTATGTATAGGCTGTTACACTACACGTAAGTCTTGCGAGTACATTTTTGTACTCATTTGCTTTGCTTAATTAATTGTTGCAGAAGAGGTTGATCCCCAAGGGATCAACTATCGTGAGACGGACTTCGACTTTGACGACTAGCTGGCGGCCCAGTCAGTTGCCTTGTGGGCTTAAAGGCAAACCATATGGCTTTTGTTTATCGCCATCTTATGGCTTTTGCTTCCGCTGTTTATTTAGGTCTTTAGCTCGTGATTTGACCGGTCGGCCCCTTTTGTAAGAACTCTATTATGTATGTCTTTTATTTGGTTAAGTTCGTGCTTTGGTTCTGTGCTTGTATGGAATTGATGCATGATTTTGTAAAAGGGTGTGTGTACCGCACTCTTGGGAGGTACATAATTTTTCGAGGCACGGGATATTTTGTTTGTGACGCTAGGGTCAATTGGAAGACTAAGCATTACAAACTAAATACCCCGGGGTCTCACATCGAAAGAGGCTAACACAGCCTTTGAGGATGTCAAGAGACATCTTACGAGTGCTCCTATTCTGGCTTCTCCGATGCCAGAAGAGGCGCTTTTAGTTTATCTAGCTACCACCCCACAGGTAGTGAGCGCGCGATCTTGGTCAGTAGAACGTGAAAACGCACAACCACGGGTTTACATAAGTGAAGTTTACATGGGCCTAAGGAGCGTACCCACCTGGTCCAAAAACTTCTATATGCCCTCCTCATGTCTTCGAGGAAATCGCATTATTTTCAGCGCACAAACTAGTCAGCACTGCTCGAAGTTTCCTTTGGGAGCGATCCTCGAATTAGGAAAACAATGGGGCGCATGGCAAAATGGTCAGTCGAACTTGGGGAGTTTGACCTCCATTTCGTGTCCCGAATGGCCATTATATCCCAGATCTTGGCTGACTTTGTCACCGAATGGACAAATTCTGAACCTGTTTAGGATCCCCAGTACGATACCCACGACTAGTGGACGATGTACTTTGACAGGTCACTTACTTTAAGTGGCTCGGGGGCTGGGGTGGTCTTGGTATCTCCTACCGGAGAAACCTTAAAGTATGTCAAACGATTAAACTTTCAAGCTACTAACAACGTGGCAGAGTACGAAGGTTTGCTAGTTGGCATACGAGCCGCGAAAGCGCTCTCGATTCGCCGACTACTCATGAAAGGAGACACTCAACTGGTCGTGAATCAAGTCAGAAAATAGTACCAGTGCTCTAATCCAACAATGTCTTGATACTTATCGGAAGTCTGTAGCATTTTTTTGGTTTCGAAGCACAATTCATCCCTCGAAAGGATAATTTCCTCACAGACTAGCTTGCTCGAATAGCTTCTTCCCGATCTATAGTACCAAAAAGAGTCTTCCTAGAAGAACTCCAGCAGCCATCCCTGGTCGAAGAACCAGAGACACCTCCTATTGAGACAGCCTCTCTAGAATACGAAGATACCTGGATGGCTCCCATCTACGAGCATCTTCGAAGGGTTCGTGCACGACAATGATCTCGGGCGCATCGCTTATCCCGAAAGGCCAGAATGTATACTTTGGTCAAAGGAGTCTTCTATAAACGAGGTACTCAAGGGGTGCTCATGCGATGCATTCCACAGGGCGAAGGATTAACACTCCTTCATGACATACACAGAGGCATCTGTGGAACTCATGCTTCCTACAGAACACTGGTCGGTAAGGCCTTCCGACAAGGTTTTTACTAGCTAACAGCCCTGTACGACGCTAAAGAGCTAGTTAAGAAATGTGTACAATGCCAGTTTCACAGCAGGCAAATACACCAACTAGCTCAGGTGCTACAAACAATCCCTCTATCTTGGCCTTTTGCGACCTAGGGTCTTGATATCCTAGGATCGTTCCCAAGGGCTCCAGGAGGTTTCGAGTTCCTTTTTGTGGCTATCGATACATTCACAAAATGGATCGAAGCGAACTCGGGATGGGATAATAACGGAAGCATAAAATGATTCATGATGAGAAGTGTGATTACTCGATTTGGAGTCCCAAATCGAATAATCATGAACAATAATAAACAATTTTCGGCGCAAAATTTCATGAATTTTGCGACGAGTTGGGTACTAAGCTCTATTATGCCTCTCGCTGCCCACCCCAAAGCAATGGGGGCGATCGAGCAATGACGGCCAAATCATGCGAGGAATTAAAACTCTAGTCTTGACCCGACTTGTTAAGCGCTCGGGGCTTGGGTACAAGAATTACCCTTGGTATTATGGGTAGTTCGCACGATCGCTAGTCGGCAACAAAGTAAATGTCGAACCGGGATTAACACCCCAAATCCTCTGTGCATTTCTGAACTAGTCCCATGATCAGTAGCTAGTCCACACAGTAAAACAGATATGGTAACATCCATAAATCGCACAACATTATTAATATTCAACAGAGTTTATTACAAAAGAGGCTTACAAGCCAACAATCAATAACACAGCGGAAGACGAAGAAGTAGTAGAGTCCAGCAAATCTGCCACAGGCAATCGACTGGGGTAGCGGCCTAGTCGTTGAGATCCACACCGATGGTGAAGTCCTTCTCCTCTGAAATTTGTTTGCATAAAGTAAGTACGAGCACAACTACCGTGCTCGCAAGTTACACCCGTCAAATAACAGAATGACATGCATACATGGATGTAACAAAGGATGGCTTAATATGGTTGATTTGCATAAAGCAGCATTTTCTTTAAATACTTGTACTAAGTTCCAAAGCAGTTATTACATAACTAAAATTCATTTTATAAATTAATTTTATAGTCAGATAACATTCACACAAGAATGGTGAAGGATACCCTCCTATCACATGGCTTCCCGCCCAATTCCCATTTGCATAATCCATTTGACAAAGTGTTTTTAAATCAAAACCAAAATCTAACTTTGAGAGGCTTTGCTAGCTTGTCCTTGACCGTGGACACGGCTATTCGAATAGTTTTACACTCTGCAGAGGTCGTACACTTTACCCACATGATATGATTCCTCTAGTTTGTTCGGCATCCGTCAATGCCACCTCTCACTGCCGAAGGTAAGAAGTCTAGAGTTCATGACAAGGCCTTTACAATGCATCATTCCATCGCAGTCCAGCCTCGCTAAGGTTTCACCCCCTTTGGACTAATCGTCCGTAGGTTCAGGGCCCCCTCTTGCGCCGGTGGGAATAAAATAGTCATAAAAACAAAGCCATGAAAGACCACCCACGCATGCATGGATAAAGCTGCGATGGAACTCTACAAATTAATCAGCCAGATCCCACGCCCCATTCTGGAGACATGTGGTTGTACGGTGAGGCATAGCCCATTATAGGCATAGCAAAAGAACACTCAGAGGCCAGTCCTCAACTGACTTGGGTGACTTTCCAAATAACCCCTGGGCCTCAAACCTACCCGGATTGATCCCGTGCATAAACCTGCACCCACCAAGCATCCATTTCGCCCAGGTCCAAACTAATTTTACTTTTGCTTTTCAAAATCCTTTTCAAACATCCAAGGCACACCAATGCTATGGATACAATTTTAAACAACATTTGATTTTTTGGCTGAAATTCCCCAAATCAAGCATTTTTTGGTCTAAGCATCGCTAAGCATAAGTTTTCCAAATGATCCTAGTTCATACTATCGTATCAACCAGGTTTTGTCTAGGGTGACAACATGTTTGATTCAATTATCAAATTTGGCCATACAAAGGATTTAGGCATAACTATAAATTTAAAACAGGCATTTAAATTATTGAATATAAATAAACATGCGATAATAATTTAAAATATAATTTAAATAATTTAAAATAATGGGTGCAATATGATCAAGAATGTAACTTGCCTTGCTCAATTAGTTGTTGTTCTTATACGGTGTCGAAATCCGGTCGTCCGAAGTCGTCGAAATCTATCTGGCGTAAGCGATCCTAATTCAAATAACATTCCAAGAAAATCCAAATAAAATCCAAAAATTATAAAATAAATACTACTAGGAAGGTTTCTACTTTTTATGAATTTAGGAAGTTGAATCGAAGGAATCGGAGTTCGTATGAAGGAGAACGAACTCAAGGAAGTTTGGAAATTTCATGAAATGATATAATTCGAAAATTATACTATTCATCGAAATGGTGGTTTTGGATATTTGAAACAAAGAAAAAGCTTTATGGCCATGGAGAGGAAATCGACGTAGAACACGTTGTGGCAAACTCAACGGTGTAGACATTTCGGCCAAAAGGATCTTTGATGGCGACGCAGTCCGACGGAGAGGACCTTGAACAAGCGAACATCGGCGTTCGGACAAGCGGAGAGGATTTAGCGAGTGAGGTTGGCGGCGATTTGAAGATGGAACCGAGGAACACAATGCTCACCCGGTTGTCGTGGAATCGTAAGGTCGCGTGCGTGGTACGACATAAAATGAACGAATAATTAACAGAAATTAAATTAAATCTAAAAATTATGAAATAAATACTAAAAATAGTAGATGAATTTAGATGAATTTAGGTGAAGGAATCAATGGATTTGGAGCTTTCATGTGGGAGAACGAAATTTTGGAATGAATAAAAGGGACATGTACAAAGTGTAGTGCATGACTAAATAAATTGATACTGTTCATCTTCAAAAACACTTCGGCCGAACAGAAACTAAGAAAAGAAATGGTGGCGCCTAGAGAAGGAAAGGGAGGGGTGGCTGGGATAGGGAAAATGGATGGATTACCCCGTATTTGTCAGGAGGTGGCGGCACTGCGAGGGCGGCCGTGGTGGCAGGCAGCGTCCTGCAAGATGTACTAGCGGCGGCGGCCATGGCACTCCGGCGAGGTTCCGGTGAAGGCGGCACGAGCACGGGCTTGGCGGGTCTGCGGCGATGCCGTTGGTGCAGTCGACGGCGCCGATTAGTCCTTGTGGCCGCCGGAATCGAGGGAGGACCGAGCTTTGGGTGGCGAGGCAAAACTCCAAAATCCAGCGAAATGAGGCGAGGAGAGGAGGGGTGAGTGGAGGGGTTTGGATGAGTGGAGCATTGTGCACTCGGTGCTCCCTCTTATAGGGGCCGGGGAGGGGTGAGGGAGGAGATCGTGCGCGCGGGCATCTCAGCGGTTATGGAGAATAACCGGCGTTTACGTGCGCGATGAAGGGGGAGGTTGCCGGGAATGGGGAAGGTGGGGAGTGGCGGTTTGAATGCGCGTGATTCGTGGGAGAGATTGGGAGGAAAATACGGTTTTGAAAAGCTTCGTGATGGCCATCAATGGCGTCGGTCCTCTGGACGTGTGTAGCAGCAAGAAAACGGTTTGGCTGTTGAAGAAGAAAGGACAGAGAAGAAAGGTATAAAAGATACTAAATTGATTTGAAACAAAAGAAGGAAAGCTTGGCAGCCCAAGCAATAGCCTCAAGCGTTAAGCGTCTTCTTATTTAGTAACACCAAAATGATGGGTGACCGTTTGGGTAGGGCATTAGCGTGGTAGTACATATATATATATATATATATATATATATATATATATATATATATATATATATATATATATATATATATATATATATATATATATATATATATATATATATATATTCTTCAATTCTTGTAGCAAGTTATGGCCGGTTCGATCAGCCCAGATGCTATGTTCGGACGGGCCAAACAGGATTTTGTTTTTTTTTAATTTTTTTTGGAATAAAGATTAAGCAATAAATCAAATATTTTTAGATCAAGGTAAATAGAGTCCAAAAATTCTAGAAAAATTCTCAAAAATTCATAGAGTTATTTTGGACTTAATAAAATTATTTCCAACTTAAAGTTGGCTTTTAATTTTGCAAATAAATTATTTTGGCTTTAAAATATTTAGGAAAAGCTTTTAAAATTCCAGAAAATAATTACATTTTATTTTGACTTTTAAAACTTGAGAAATTCCAATAAAGCAACCAAACTCTTTCAAATTTCAGAAAAACCAATAAAATAATAACTTTATTTAATTTATTTGGGATGTTACACGAAACATGATGGATTATATATTACATCAACAAAAGCTTGTCTTTTCAGGTCTCTTTTGACAAAGTCATTACAGGCGGGAGATCGATTGCATCTCCTCTGAAACCTTCCTACCGACTGGCTGCATTTCTTCAATCAACCAATTTGCTTCCGCTCCGGAGCAGTCAAAATCGGTTTCAATTGGTTGCACGTTAAGGCTGGGGTCACAAGCTTTAAGTTTTGCCAAAGCATTTTTCAGGCTGAGCAGAATTGTTTTGGCCATATCTTTTGCATTCAGAATCCAAATCAATTGGTTCTTGTTGATAAATTCTCTACAAATCTTGCTCTTGCTGCTGTAAAAATTTCAGAGCATTTGGAGCAAGTTTGCTATGGTGTCTTCTTGGTTTTCGTCGTTCTTATCGATTCTTTTCGCCTTTTCGATTAGGTGTCGACGAGTGCATTGATCCCATGAGTGATCCTTTGCAGCATAGCGAACAACCCCAGCAAGGCAAGCAGTTTGATCATATCCCTTATGTCCCATTACTTTAAAAGTCTAATACTTTGTTTATCTTGTATGTATGCATTGCTATTTTGTTGTTAAATGATATCGATTAGTGATCCTATAGATGCATATTCTCGTAGGTAAATGTTCATTCTCTACTACTAAGCCTAGGATTATCTTCTTTGTGATGTAGAGTTCGATGGATGGACTCTTATCACTTAGTAGTTTCGTTGATGATGCTTAGAAATGCTTGAATAACGGTAGAAATGGGCGGTTGTCGACATTATGTCGGCGACCTTGATCACACAAAAATTATTAGTCCATTATGTCCATCTTGTGCTTTGTTACTTTGTAAACAAATAAAATAAAAATGAAAACAAAATTATTTCATGACTTGGGCACAATGGATGTTTGGTGTGATCTTGTGGTGTGTGGAATGGTGCCTAAGTCCCCAAGGACCGAATTACTTGCGCCATTGATCCAAGCAATTTTATGCTAACCACCGAGGCGATATGGGACCTCTCTTGGCTAAGTACTTTGGCGGTGTTAGCTTCGAGTTGCATGGTGGGCTATTGGGTGAGTAGTAGTGGGGTTACCTTTGCAAGGAACACCACCAGATAAGGGGTGAGCATCTTTGATGACTCGCATCAACATATGGGGAGGTTGTATCCCCATATGGGCGACTCATTGTTGACACTCAATATTGGAAATGTCTCGTTGGACTTAGTGTGCCAAAGACACCAAAGGAAGTGTGCTAATAGCTTGGCGAAAAAGCGATCGGCGTGTGGGTATATTGGTACACCTGCGGGGTTAAATCTATTCGAATAGCCTCATCCTAGGTTATGGACACGCTTGGTTATTTCCGCAAGAAATAGACTACAACCTTTAATTAAAACTTGACATGGGTGGTATGAATGGGTAATTCATGCTAATATTGTGGTGGCTATTGGGTTAGGCACTTCCAGGTTTGTTGTTGTCATCTATCTATTGTTATTATGTTACTTGTCTCGTTGTTACTGGCAAATTAAAAATGAATTGCAAAACTGCTTTGAATCTATTTAAATATTGCAAATGAAAACTTGCTTTATGCTAAAATGAGCCTAAAGCCTTCCACTTAAATAAAGCTTGCATGTAGCATATGTATAGGTCTCATTACCCTTACGTCGATCTTGCGAGTATATTTTTGTACTCATTTGGTTTGTAATAACTTTGTTGCAGAGGAGGTAGAGCCCAAAGGGCTTTACTTTTGTGAGATGTCTTTGCGGTTGGGAAGACTAGCTAAGCGTGGCGGGCGGTTGCCTTGTGGGCTAAAGGCAAACCATGCGGTCTTCTTTTGTTTATCGCCATCTTATGGCTTTTGCTTCCGCTGTGTTTATCTTCTTAGTTGTTTTTTGGCCGGTCAGCCCCTTTTGTAATAACTCTATATTATGTATGTCTTTTATTTAACCTAGTTTGTGCTTTGGTTCTATGTCTTGTATGATATTGATGCACGATTTTGTAAAGGGGTGTGTATACTACACTTCTGGGAAGTATACATATCTCGAAGACACGGGTTATTTTGTTTGTGATGCTAGGGTCAATGGATGACTAAGTATTACAAGCTAAATAAACCGGGGTCCTCACAATGTTGGTATCAGAGCCATACTGACCGTAGTAACCCTAGCTTGGTCGTCCTTAGGATATTTTTTTTAAAAAAACTTAATTCAAGTTATCAAATGGTTTATGAAAGCTTAAATAAAGTCTCTACTTTTACTCCTTACCTATCTTAGCTTTCTTATCTCATCTTATTCTACTTTGAGTCGTTTTCCCTCTCCTTCTTTCAAAAGATAGTTGTTATCGTTTAATTGGGTTTTGGGAATCAATGAGATTGGAAAATTGAAGTGTTAGCTGCCCTTTTACAAGGTTTTGAAGTTTCTGGAGTCGGTGATTTCGGCTAAGAGCTTGGATGCAAAATCTAGACAGCAAGCATCAAATTTCCGGACAGCAATCTCAAGGTCCCAATTAGGATAGATAATGAGAGGATAATTCAACTAAAATTTGTGGGAATAAAAGGGTAAGATGTGATACTAGTTAGCTAAGTATCTAACACATATTTTATTGGTTTTACCTTGCTTTGTAGTAGTGTTAGTGCTAAAATAGCTTGCTGAAATTTTGCCTTCTCTACCGATTACTCGTTCATTCAATACAGGTTTGTCATGTTGAGAAGTTGAGCTTTAGTCTTGTGTTTCCTTGCTATTTCTGGGGACTTTTTGTAAACTTTTAGAGTTGTGTCTTGTTGTTTAAGTTGGCTTTCGGTTAGGGCGACTATCCATTCCCCTAATCGATAGCTCTTCGCTTTCTTTAGCATCTAATTTTCGGATTTCATTGCTAACCCCCTTATCTTTTCAGCAAGATGGCTGGAAGAACTCGTAGTGGTCAGGGTCTGCCAGCTGGTCCGGATGAGGAGCTTCCACCTCCTCCGACCATGGCTGAGGTTCTGCTCCAGATCGAGTGGAACCGTATGGATCAGACTAGGGTCCTGGAGGCGATTGTGCGCAACACCTCCACCCTTTCCGGTGCCTCTGGATCAGGGGGAGGAAGTGGGCATCAGTCACGTGGGGGACTTGCAGAGTTCCTTCGCACCCAGCCGCCCACTTTCTCCAGGTCTGAGGACCCACTGGATCTGACGAGCGGCTTTGTGCTGGTTGGCGGGCTTCAAGATCGCTCAGTGCTAGGACCAGGAGAAGGCACTTTTTGCATCCCATCGGCTGGAGGGTGCAGCTCTTTCATGTTGGGAGAACTTTCTCGCCATGCATCCCGCAGGCCACACCGTCTCTTGGGAGGAGTTCCGTGTTGCCTTCCGGCGGTCTCACATCCCTGCCGGTGTGATGAAGCTGAAGAAGAAGGAGTTTCTTGCGCTCAAACAAGGGCGCAGTTCGGTCACGGAGTATTTGTACGAGTTCAACCACTTGGCTCGTTATGCTCCTGAGGAGGTGGCCACTGATGAGGCCAAGCAGGAGAAGTTCATGGATGGCTTGTCTGAGGAGCTTCAGGACAAGCTCTCCATCGTTGACTTCCCCGACTTCCAGGCCTTGGTGGACAAGGCCATCATCTCCGAGCACAAGGGAAGGGCGCGGCATGACTCCCGCAAGCGCAAGTGGGAGACCCAAAAGTCTTCCCAGACCAACTCTTCTTGTGCTCACTTCGGGCAATCTACGGGTCCGTCCTCGGGCTTTAGCACCCCGAGTCGTCGGACTGCCCTCGTCCTCCGCAGGCCGTGTTTCGACCACGTGCACATGCGGCTCAGCAAGGTGGCCCATAATGTTGCCGAGGTCACTTGCTTCTTCGCAACCGAAGGGCCATTATCTGAACCATTTCCCTAAGAAGATTGGGCGGCCCTCGTCCTAATGGAGGGCGCGGCAAGGTGGTGGATCTTCTCGGGATCGAAGATTGTCCCCGTGGCCTGGGCGTGGGCGTGCGCGTCAACCTCATCTCCGCGGAGGAGGCACAGGAGGTGCCCGACGTGTTGGGTATGCTTCTTGTTAACTCCCATCCTGCTCTTGTTTTGTTCGATTCAGAGCATCTCATTCTTTGTATCTCGATCTTTTCTTGCTATTAGTGATCTTCTTTTTGCTCCTTTGTTGGTCCCGTTGTTCATTCGCTCTCCCGGTTCGGAGTTGAGAGCTGAATCCGAGTGTCGGGAGGTTCCTATTGAGATTGAGAGAGTAAGATTTTTGGCAGATCTTATTCTCCTCAATGCAGCGAGCTTAGATGTGATTCTGGGCATGGATTGGTTGTCTCAGCACATGGGGCAAATCGATTGCGCCCGGAAACTCATCTACCTCACCAGTCCCTCGGTGAAAGGGTTCACTTTTCGCCGAAGTGTCAGTCCGCATCTCTTGGCTCAAGCGGCCGACTCGGATATTCGTGAAGTCCCAATGGTATGTGACTTCATGGATGTCTTTCCCGAAGATCTTCCAGGGATGCCTCCAGTTCGAGACCTCGAGTTCGTCATTGAGTTGGCTCCCGGTACCGCCCCGATCTCAAAGAGGCCTTACCGGATGCCACCGAATGAGTTGGTGGAGTTGAAGAAGCAACTTGGTGAGCTTCAGGAGAAGGGTTTCATCCACCCTAGCTCATCTCTGTGGGGTTGTCCAGCCATCTTCGTGAAGAAGAAGGATGGTACTTTGCGCATGTGCGTCGATTACCGTTCGCTTAATGAAGTGACGGTAAAGAACAAGTATCCTTTGCCCCGCATCGATGATCTCTTTGATCAATTATCTGGAGCCCGAGTCTTCTCCAAGATTGATTTGAGAGTGGGATATCATCAAGTTCGGATCCGACCTGAGGATATTCCCAAGACGGCTTTCTCCACTCGTTATGGTTTGTACGAGTATACCGTCATGTCGTTCGGCTTAACCAATGCTCCTGCCTTGTTCATGAACCTCATGAATTCGGTCTTTATGGAGTATTTGGATAAGTTTGTCGTGGTCTTCATCGATGATATTCTTATCTACTCCAAGAACGATGAGGAACACGTCGAGCATCTGAAGCTTGTTTTGGGCAAGCTGCGTGAGCACCAGCTGTATGCGAAGTTCAGCAAGTGCGCGTTCTGATTGAAGGAAGTGGCTTTCTTGGGCCATGTTCTTTCAGCAGGAGGCGTAGCCCTTGATCCTAGCAAGGTCAGCGATGTGCTTTCCTGGAGTCAGCCCAGTTCGGTAACCGAAGTGCGAAGTTTTCTCGGTTTAGCGGGATATTATCGTCGTTTTATCGAGAACTTCTCCAAGATCGCGAAGCCGATGACTGAGTTGCTCAAGAAGGATAAGAATTTCGTGTGGTCCACTGATTGTGAGGAAAGTTTTCAAGTACTCAAGACGCGTTTGACCACCGCTCCCGTTCTCGTTCTTCCCGATATTCGCCAGACTTCGATATCTTTTGCGATGCTTCTCGTCGAGGCCTCGGTTGTGTCCTTATGCAAGAAGGCAAGGTAGTGGCCTATGCATCAAGGCAATTGAGACCTCATGAACTCAACTATCCTACCCATAACTTGGAGCTAGGCTGCTGTGATTCATGCACTTAAAATTTGGCGACATTACCTTATCGGTGTCGTTGTGAAGTGTACTCGGATCACAAAAGCTTGAAGTATTTGTTCACCCACCAGATCTGAACCTCGGGCAAAGGAGATGGTTGGAGTTAATCAAAGACTATGATGTGGGTATTCACTACCATCCGGCAAGGCTAATGTCGTTCTTGGCGCGCTTTCGTAAAAGCGCATTGTAATGCATTGTTGCTCAAGGAGCATCGGCCCACCCTTCGAGGGTTTCAGCGTCTCAACTTGGGATTGGTTGAGCAGGATTCTCGCTACCTTGGTTGTGCAACCAACCTTGGTGGTTCGTGTCAAGACCGCTCAGCAATCGGATCCTGGAGTGAACCAAATCAGGCAAAATATCAAGAACGGCACCGCCAAGTACTTCTCTGAGGATGAGCTTGGTGTTGTGAGGTTCGGACAACGCCTTGTGGTTCCAAAGGACATGGAGTTGCGGAATTTAATCCTCCGCGAAGCCCATGATTCGCCTCTGTCCATTCATCCCGGGGCCACAAAGATGTATCAAGATCTCCGTCAGGGATTTTGGTGGACCCGAATGAAGAGGGATATTGCGAAGTTCATTACCGAGTGCGACGTGTGTTGTGTGTGAAGGCCGAGCATCAGCGTCCAGCTGGGCTGCTTCAGCCCCTGCCTGTTCCTGAGTGGAAGTGGGACTCGATCGGGATGGATTTTATCACCAGTCTACCCAGGTCACCGAGAGGTAATGATGCCATTTGGGTTGTCATTGATCGGTTGACTAAAGTAGCAAACTTTCTTCCAGTCAAGACCAAGATTCGTACCAGTCGCCTAGCTGAGCTCTATGTATCTAGGATCGTGAGCTTACATGGTGTCTCAAGGCGATCGTTTACGATCGTGGTTCTATCTTTACTTCCCGATTACGCATAGCTTGCGGGAGGCTATGGGAACTTCGCCTTTCCTTTAGCACAAACATATCATCCCCAAAGCGATGGTCGGGCCGAGAGGTCAACCAAGTTTTGGAAGACATGCTCCGTGCTTGTGTTCTTTCTATGGGAAGCATTGGGAGAAATACTTACCATTCGGCCGAAGTTTTCTTACAACAACAACTTCCAAGCCGGTCTCGGCATGGCACCTTCGAGGTCTTATCACGGGAGAAAGTCACGAACCCCGTTGAACTAGTGCGAGACCGGCGAAGACCTTTCTTTGGCGGACTCGATCAATGAAATGAGAGTCAAGTCCGGCTTATTACGTGGCGTCTTCGCAGACTCAATCCAAGCAAAAGAGCTATGCGGATCGTAAATGCGTCGTGAGTTGAGTTTTGAGCCTAATAACTTTGTTTATCTCAAAGTCTCTCCTTTGAAGGGCCATCAATGTTTAGCGTCAAGGGCAAGTTAGCTCCTCGATATGTGGGTCCCTACGCATCATCGAGAAGAAAGGAGCTGTTGCCTATAAGTTGGAGTTACTCTGCTGCACTTGAGGGGGTACATGATGTATTCCGTGTGTCCCAGTTGAAGAAGTGCCTCCGTGTTCCAACCGAGGAAGCTCCGTTGGAAGCTCTCGATGTCCAAGCGATTTGACCTATCGCGAGCACCTGTTAGCATACTCAAGAAATTTGAGCGAAGAACAAGGAACCGTTCCATCAAGTTTCTTAAGGTTCAGTGGTCGAACCATTCCGAGGATGAAGCTACTTGGGAAAGGGAAGATCGTCTGCGTGCGGACTACCCTTCTTTCTTTTTGAGTGAGCCAAATCTCGGGACGAGATTTCCGTAAGGGGGGAGATTTTGTAACATCCCAAATGTATAAACAGGTGTGTGTTTCAAATGTAAGGAAATGTGCAGAAATTAAAACTTTTTCTCACGTCTTGAAACTCTTGAACATTGCCATAATTCTTGTCAAGAGTTGTGGAGTTCAAAAACCTAAACCTCCTATTGACTAAAGTCCAACCCTTATTCAACTTGTCACAAATCTTGTGCCAATCTTGGGGAAATATTTTTCCTAGGTTCTAGGTAAGATATGTAACCCCTCTGAAAAATGTCATAAGTTTCAAAACTTGTTTGATAATTTTTGGAGGTAAATCAAACCCTAGAACAGCTTTGATGAATTTCTAGAGAAAAATTCGTTTCACAAAAACCTCTGGAAATTTTATGTAAGATTAATCCTGGAGTGAGAAAGCTCCAGTTAAAATTTTGGAATTTTTGGAGTTAGTTTGCTACCTCTAAAAATTCCTCCAACCTCAGCCTTCAAATCTGAATTCAAAATCAGGCACTGTTCCTTGGGTCCGAGCCGCTTTCCAAGCGGGTCGAACCCAACCGCTTCCCCAGCTCACCGCGAGGTCCTCCTCCCTCGCAAGGTCGCAGCCGTTGGATCCAAATCCGATGGTCACGACCTCCACCACAACCAACCCATTTCCCCGGCTCAGCCGAGCCCTCTCCCACGCGAGGTCATGCCCGTTGGATCCAAATCAATGGCCACGACCTCCCTTCATTATCAAGCGCACCAGACCTCCCACCCGTGTGAGGTTGTGCTTCGTTGGATTAACATCAACGGCCACGACCTCCCCTCTCATCTCGTTGCCGTCAGATCAGGATCTCACGGCCACGACCTCCCCTTCCCTTTTCAGTGTCTTGCCTAAGGGCCAAGACCTCCCGCGCCCCAGTTCATCGCCATTGGATCGAGATCCAATAGCCACGACCTCCCCTATCCTCTCGTCGCCATTGGATCAAGATCCACTGGCCACGACCTCCCTTAACATCGTGCGCACCGGCCGAGACCTCCACCTTTGTTGTGCGCCGTTGGTTAAAATCCAACTCCCGACCTCCCACTTACATTGCGTCTTGGTTGGTTAAAATCCATGACCACGACCTCCACTTACATTGTGTGCCGTTGGATTAAAATCCAATAGCCACGACCTCCCTTAGCATCGTGCGCACCAGCCAAACCTCCCACCTTTGTTGTGCGCCGTTGGATCAAGATCCAACAGCCACGACCTCCTACTTCTGTTCGTTGCCATTGGATCAACATCCAACCGCCACGACCTCCCTTGTGTCATGCGCACAGCCCACGACCTCCCCTCAATGTTGTGCGCCCTTGGATTTAAATCCAATGGCCACGACCTCCCATCTATGTTGTGCGCCGTTGGATTAAAATCCAACAGCCACGACCTCCCATCCCTTGTCTGTGTCGCGCGCATCAGTTAAGTCCTTCCCATCGGATCCGCGCCTTTGGATTCAGATCCAACGGCCGCGACCTCTTATCCCCTTATCACGCGTGACCTCCCCCTTTCCTTTCGCAATCGTGCGATGGAGATCCCACGGCTACGACCTCCCCTTTTCCGTGTGCCACCGCGCGATGCAGATCCGGTGGTCACGACCTCCCCCGTGCCTTTCCAGATCGCACCGTTGCGGATCTAAAGGTCACGACCTCTCCCTTCGCTGATCCAACAGTGGAGGCGAGGTCCTGTTCTTCTCCTTCCTCGGGCGCGCGCGTGCGCCATGGCGAGAGGAGGAGGCGGTGACTGTCACTTCCCCAGCGACTCTTTTCTTTGCGGGCATTTAATCTTTGGTTAGCTTTCGCCCCTAGGCCATGCTCGAGACCTACACCCGTCACCTCCACGTCTGGTGGAGCCATGGACCGAGCCATGGGCTAAGCTCACCATGGAGCTTAGCCCTAGCTCATGACCTCTGCTCCCCGGGCTATAAGACCTCCCCTGGTTTCCCCTTGGTTTCCTTTACACACCATTGAGCTCCGGCTTGCACCCACTGTGCTTGGCTGAGCTCCCTTCTCCACAAACCTCCTTTGGCCGCCATTGATGCACCTTGGAGCTCTCGGTGAAGGCAGTGCCCCAGTGGCTATTCTCTCCCTCTCTTTGCTCCAATTTGAGCATCTCCCCTCTGTGGTCAAACCCCTAACCTAATTGGTTTGGACATTTGCAGATGTGGCCTAATTTGGAGCTCTCCCCTTTTCGGCCGTGGAGCACCCTTCTTCACCATCGCCGGTCCCCCTCTCCTCTGTCCTCCCCGGCACCTCCAAGACCACCAGGTAACCTCCTAGTAGTCCTCTAGAGCTAGGCACCCGCTTGTATGGATTGTTGCGGAGCTTTACTTCATGTGTCGCTTTCGGCCGTTTTGGTCACCTCCGGTCTCCTCCGGCTCGCCGTCGTTCTGGGCTATCGCCGCCGGTGTGAGTGGCACCCTCATGTGTGCACGGCTATTGTGGACTCGTCGGTGCCCTTGGTGTGCGCTGCTGTGCCCTATCTCGCCGGTGACAAGCTGTGGAACGCCCTCAGCTTTTGTCGGACGCATGCCAGAGCTGGCCGTTGTCGTAATTGGACACAATTAATGCCAAATCTCCGTGTTAATCCGCGCTAATCATGGGTTAAAATCAATGTCAGGGCGGGCGCGTGCGCGTTTTCACCGAGGTCTTGGGCCGTCAGATTGAGAATCAACGGCCACGACCTCCGCCCGTTGCAGCGTGTTGAAAGCAGCGCCCGCTACGCGAGACATGGCCGTTGGATTCAAGATCAGCGGCCCATATTCGGCTGAACTTCTTGGTGGCCGCGCGTTCTTAGGGAGGACATGATTTGTTGGATCCAGATCCACGGCCCACGTTCGTCGATCCGAGCAGCGCCTTGCAGTGCTGCGTTCTTGGGAGGTCTTGGGCCGTCCGATCCAGGATCAACGACCCAGGTTCTCCCTCGTCGTTTTGGATTTTAGAAATTCTCGGTTGGGCTTATTTGTAAATTGAAAAAGGTAATAAACTTTGAAAATGCATAACTATTTCATTTTAGCTCCTATTGAGTTGTTTCAAATTTTGGTAGCTCTGGTTTGAACTGAGCTTTAATCTAAAAATGGTTATGGGCTCAGTTCGGCTCCAGAAAATGGTTTGCTAAAATAGTTTAGAAATAGGTTTTAAATTGTTATCCTAAAAGTGGTATTTAACTGGTAAAATGCATAAGTAATTCTCTATAGATCCTTTTTGAGTGAATCCAACTTTGTTGGCTTCCTCTATTAGTGCACTAAATGGTAGAATAGAATTTAGGCATGTCACTATTTTCAAAAGAATGGTGGGTGCATTTTATTGGTGTTCTTTTGTATGTCTTTGAAAAATCATAAAACAAGCATCATAGCTCCAAATGAGGTGAACTCAATTATGTTATTCATCTCATGAGGTGCTCGTCTTACCATAAAAATCCCAGGTGCAGCACCTCTTTGGAAAATTGTGCTAGGGAATTTAATTCGGATGAACAGTAACCGATTTGAATTTTCCAGCATTTTTCAGGCTAAGAAGAATTGTTTTAGCCATATCTTTTGCATTGAGAATCCAAATCAATTGGTTCTTATTGATAAATTCTCTACAAATCTTGCTCTTGCTGCTGTAAAACTTTTAGAGCATTTGGAGCAAGTTTGCTGTGGTGTCTTCTTGGTTTTCGTCGTTCTTATCGATTCTTTTCGCCTTTTCGATTAGGTGTCGACGAGTGCGTTGATCCCATGAGTGATCCTTTGCAGCATAGCGAACAACCCCAGCAAGGCAAGCAGTTTGATCATATCCCTTATATCCCATTACTTTAAAAGTCTAATACTTTGTTTAACTTGTATGTATGCATTGCTATTTTATTGTTAAATGATATCGATTAGTGATCCTATAGATGCATATTCTGTAGGTAAATATTCATTCTCTACTACTAAGCCTAGGATTATCTTGCTGTGATGTAGAGTTTGATGGATGGACTCTTATCACTTAGTAGTTTGCGTTGATGATGCTTAGAAATGCTTAGATAACGGTAGAAATGGGCGATTGTCGACATTATGTCGGCGACCTTGATCACACAAAAATTATTAGTCCATTATGTCCATCTTGTGCTTTGTTACTTTGTAAACAAATAAAATAAAAATGAAAACAAAATTGTTTCATGATTTGGGCACAATGGATGTTTGGTGTGATCTTGTGATGTGTGGAATGGTGCCTAAGTCCCCAAGGACCGAATTACTTGCGCCATTGATCCAAGCAATTTTGCGTGCTAACCACACGAGGGGGATATGGGACCTCTCTTGGCTAAGTACTTTGGCAGGTGTTAGCTTCGAGTTGCATGGTGGGCTATTGGGTGAGTAGTAGTGGGGTTACCCACTGCAAGGAGCACCACCCGTATAAGGGGGTGAGCATCTTTGATGACTCCGCATCAATGTATGGGGAGGTTGTATCCCCATATGGGCGACTCGCTGTTGACACTCAATATTGGAAATGTCTCGTTGGACTTAGGTGCGTGCGGCACACCAAAGGAAGTGTGCTAATAGCTTGGCGAAAAAGGCGGTCGGCGTGTGGGTACATTGGTACACCCTGCGGGGTTAAATCTATTCAAATAGCCTCGTCTAGGTTATGGACACGCTTGGTTATTTCCATAAAATTAGACTACAACCTTTAATTAAAACTTGACATGGGTGGTATGAATGGGTAATTCATGCTAATATTGTGGTGGCTATTGGGTTAGTCACTTCGAGTGTTTGTTTTTGTCATCTATCTATTGTTATTATGTTACTTGTCTCGTTATTACTTGCAAATTAAAAATGAATTGCAAAAGCTGCTTTGAATCTATTTAAATATTGCAAATGAAAACTTGCTTTATGCTAAAATGAGCCTAAAGCCTTCCACTTAAATAAAGATTGCATGTAGCATATGTATAGGTGCATTACCCTTACGTCGGTCTTGCGAGTACATTTTTGTACTCATTTACTTTGCTTAATAACTTTGTTGCGGAGGAGGTAGAGCCCCAAGGGCTTTACTTTTGTGAGATGTGCTGCGGTTGGGAAGACTAGCTAGGCAACCCGGTCGGTTGCCTTGTGGGCTAAAGGCAAACCATGTGGCCTTCTTTTGTTTATCGCCATCTTATGGCTTTTGCTTCCGCTGTGTTTATTTTCTTAATTGTTTTTTGGCCGGTCGGCCCCTTTTGTAATAACTCTATATTATGTATGTCTTTTATTTAACCTAGTTCGTGCTTTGGTTCTATGTCTTGTATGATATTGATGCGATTTTGTAAAGGGTGTGTATCTTGCATACGGGAAGTATACATATCTTGAAGACACGGTTATTTTGTTTTGTGATGCTAGGGTCAATAGATGACTAAGCATTACAAGCTAAATAAACCGGATTCCTCACAGACTGCTATCATAAACACTGTATAAGTGGTCAAAATATAATTGACTACTAGTATCAGTGAGTTACCATCTCTCTGCTTTCTCGCGAGTTAAAGCTTTCTCTTGTCGTAGCTTGACAAATTGCTGTTGTATTCACAAGCGGTGGCAATTTGTTGCAACTCTCTACAAAAAGAGTAAGCGATGAAGACACGAGGAATACGGAGTATATGAATCTTGTCAAAACTTACATTCATACTCCTCAGAGCAAACATGGACACTACACTTGTTGGATCCTTGACTCATCTAACTTGTCGATTTGGTCCGCCAAACTTTTTGAGACACGCATCATCAAAATGTCCCCTTGGTAGGAATATCCACGGGGTGGGGACTCGATCGTGGTCGAATGGCGAGAAGATCCCATAGGAGAACGAGGTCTAAAGAAATCGGGATAGAAGTTGAAGTACTTCTCTTCTTGATTCGGTGTGACGTCCTCTCTTGAAAACTAGGAGGAACATCTTGACTTCCTTCCGGAGCGATGATCGGATGTTCCATCACCATAACTTAGAGGCTACGCCACCACCTCTACCGCTTCGTCTCCTGGCTCCTTACCGTGGTCGTAGCAACCACATCGTGCCGCAACTTCCTCCACCATCCGGGCGATGGACGATCCTTCTACTGTCGCCACATTTCTCTCTTCATCCGCTGGAGAAGTGACAAGTGGCCTCTCGATGGAAGCGTCCTCAGGGGCTGAAGGAGTTGGGCTAAGATCAGAAAAATTAAAAGCACGTTAAGTTGTGGAAAGCAAAAGGTAAATGCTTCTTGCACTTTTGTCTTTCTTACATACCTCTGCACACTGGACCTAACCAGGAACTTGGGAGTCAACTTCCCAACGGAAGATTTCTTTGATTTAGGGTTACCCACGACAACGTCTGGTCGTGGGTCTCGAGCAGGAACCACCTGGTGGGTCTCCTGATTTTCTGGAGGGTCGAGACCAGTCTTGACCACTTCAAGAACAGCGCTTCCCTCGACCGTAGGCTCTGCTGGAGCAGCATTGTCCTTCACAAAAGACATAAATTCTTCTAGTTCTCCTTTTCTAGTTGCTTGACAAAGCCAGGAAAGGCAGAAACAACAAAAGCTTTCTTGTCGTAATAAAAGGGTACCTTGGTCTTGCGGGATTTGTGCTTCAGAGGTTCAGCTGCTTCAATCTCTTCCGCGGCTTCTTCTGCTTCAATCATAGCCATATCCACAACAGTTTTTGCGAGGAGCTTAGTCGGAGCGGAAGAGCTTGAGCCTGCGCCTCCCTTATCGGCGACTCTCTCAAAACGCCGCCGTTTAGCTGGAGGAGCCTGGATTGCCTCCACCACTGTCTGTTTCCCAACGGTAAACAAGATGACCTCTTCGTCATCCTGACGACTCTCCATGCCTACTTTCTGCAGCAGACAGAAAAAGAAGAATTACTAATCCGTCATAAGATTTTCTATGACCAGTATTCGATCGTAAGTTTTACTCGACATTTTCTGATCGTAAGTTCTTCTCGATCGCTATCCGTCGTAAGTTTTTTATGAGGGTACCTAATCCTAAGTTTTCCTACAACAACCAAGCGATCGTAAGTCTTTCTCATTTGGTTCATGATAAATAAGTCTTTTCGATCATCATCTGATCGTAAGTTCTTCTCGACCAGCCATAAATCATAAGTTATTCCACGACTACTCCACGGTCATAAGTCTTTTCTCGACTAAGAAATCCTAAAGATGAAATCAACCCTTGATTACCTTTAGGCGTTCTATCTTCTCCTCTGCGGATCATTTGCTAGAATTTGGGGAACTACCACATTGGGTGGTGGAGCTTTCTAAAATAAGCTTGACTAGGGCGTCAATCTCATTTTGTGAAAGGTCTAAACAAGCGAATAAGATTTTCATTAGTCAATCTGAAGATAACCAAAACAAAAGCTAAGTCGGAGCTTCATTTACCCTCCTCGTAGTCCCTGGTTGGGTCTTGTAGCCCCGTATACCTCCACATAGGAGGTACTCGTTTCTTCAAAGGGCTAATGCGGCGTGTGATGAAATCCTTCACCACATGCCACCCGGTGAGCCCATCTCTCTTCAAGTCTTTGATAGCTTGAATGTAGGGGGCAATTCGGTCAAGATCTCTGGGAGTCAAATCCCAGGAAGGGACCTTCTCGGTAGCCTTCCCCACAAAAGAAAGGCTGTCTTCTTGAGTGGTTTTCCAGTAAAACCACTTCTTCCTCCATTCCGGCCATGACGACCGGGTGAACATCTGAATATACTCCTTCGACTTTCCGTTATGGAGCTTCAGACCACAACTCCTGGCAATTCCAGCTTGTCGAGCCATTCCGTAATAATACTGAAAGAGCTCAAGGTCCGCTAGAATCCCCAGGTAAGCTTCACACAAGTACACGAATACACTTAACATTGTGATGGAATTAGGACCAAAATTAACCAGTTCCACGAAAATGTTAGAATGCGAGTGTGAGAAAGAATGAGCGAGCAATCGGATGCCACACTCACACGATGCGCTGGAAGGCAGGTTGCCCCATCTCCCCGGCGGCCAATCTTTGCTCGGCAAGCTGAAATCCACTTGACTAGGATCTTCCACAGGATCTTCCAGTGACAGCGAGCCCGCATATTCACGCATCCATCTCAGACTCAGCCCTTGGGAAGCGGCCCGACCATTTCTCTCGGCGGGGAGGAGTTTGAGTTGGAAGGATTGAAGGAGAAGGCGCGATTTGGTCGACGGCGGAGAAGGCGAGAGCTTGATGAACAGTTGAAGCAATTTGAGGAAAAGTAAGAACCCTAAAAACACCACTGCGGTAAGTTTTTATAACCGCACGCTCGAAAGGAAACACCGTGGAAACCCAACGGTTCCCGCCGCTTCAGGAATTGCTCCAACGGACAAGATTTGGGAGAATCGATTGAGATTCTTTAACTTGCTTGTTCAAGAAAACCGAGGCTATCTTCACACCTCAAGCGAAATTACTTCCTTGGCCAAGTCTTTTTTGGTCAAATAAAATACCAGTCGGAAAGATTTTTCTTTCGATTACCATACTACGACCACTTTATGGTCGTAAATTTTTTCTACGACTATTTAATAGTCGTAAAGGTTTTTCAATAGCCTTCTTGACTAAGTATATTTATGGTCAAATGATATACAAACTCGAAGAGCTTTTTCCTTCGACCATCTTTTTACGACCACTTTTTGTGGTCGTAAGATCATCTATGACTCCTTTCCCAAGTAAGTACTTTCACTTGAAGCTAGGGGGCTAGATGACGAGTTCTCTAATAAACCTCATTTTATTATTTATCTATAATTCTTATTATGGGTGAATATGGCGTCATCTGATTCTTGAGTATACCCTTATAATCATAAGGGAGAAGCCAACCGGTGATCGTAAGCTCTTCTCGACCATCCTCATAGTCGTAAGTCTTTCTACGACTATTTTATGATCGTAAGTGCTGCTACGATCACCATCTAGTCATAACTTCTTCTACGACCAGCCCCAAGTCGTAAGTTATTCCACGACTACTTCATGATCGTAAGCCCTTTTACGACTAAGTCAGCTATGACCACCCTATGATTAATAAAGCCTGCGGACAAGTAGGCCCAATTGATTAGGGAATCTAAGTAGACAATATACGCTGTTATTCTCTGGAATAACTGCACGTTACACACCATTATCTCTGACTAAAAACTGACAGGCGACGTGGAGGAGTTAATACCCCGGCGATTACTACCAACAATGCACCCATTACTTGGAATGATGAGGCGCCTCTTGGCCTGGGGAAACGGCTACCTCTACGAACACTATAAAGGGCTATGGCTAGAGATAATGGGGGGGGGCAGATTAGAGACATACAATCGGACATACATACTAAGTAGCAGGGAAAATCGTAGCATTTTCTACTAATTGTAACCAGTATACTCAATACATACACACAGGAGTAGGGTTTTTATTCTCTCCGGAGAAGGCCCGAACTTGTATAAAAATCCTCGTGTTAATCTCTCTGCGTGATTTCAGTCTTGGAGACCCTTGAATCAAACAATCTTCACGTAAGATCGGTTCTAAAACACCGACAAGTGTGACTAGCCATGTCTGATGGGCATGTTTTGTCTAATTCTTGGAACATTGATCAACTGCGTAAGTTATTTGTTTAATTATCCTTTACATTCTTTTTTAATAACGATTAGTCATTCTTTTATTCCTTTTTGATGAGTGATATTGTTTATATATCTGTACCTATACTCTGGTCGTCTACTATTGTTGTTTAAGCTGGTCAGAGAAGACCTCTTTCTCTCTGATATCCTTTACAAGGATCTCTGTTACTCTTTGGCAACGACTTCTAAGTCACATGCTGTATGGGTCCTAGTCATGATCAATACATGAATGATTCCCACGCGTGACCACACTCTTTTCTCAAAGAAATATACGAGTAACCAGAGCATAACACAAACAACTTTGTGTAGTAACTCATATACTTAAGATTGTGGAGACTATATTTCTTTATTTCAACATTCGAATCTACTCTCGTTTGGCTACTGGTCGAGACACGGAAAGCCTCCTAGTCGAAGTCTCTCCTTCTCTGTACGTGGTCCTGCCCACTAGAAGGAGCTTCCTAGCGACGGTTCTTTTCCTACGATCCTCTCTGCCAGTCAAACTTGAGCTTGAGCACGTTTCATGAAGTGTTTTTCATGTCTTCAGTTCTTAACAGTTCTTCCAACTAGTTGGATACTACATATAAATAAGATCACTTATTGTTTTTTTTTGGCATATTTTCTTTCTCATCAAAGCAAGTTCTTTTTTTTCTTCCGACCATATAATATTTTGTTTGGCATTTCAATTATGATAAACAGATCTATAACTAGTCAAAATCAGACACTGGTTCCGACCAAATTGGTTTCCTAGTATTATTGCGATAAGTTTTATCATATAATCAGTATATGCTTTCAAACAATGGTAAAGTCTTTAGTACTCCTTCTTGGCTTACTGCTTATTTAGTAAAGTCTATCTACTATAAAGTAGTCGGGGGCTAGAGAATATATGAGTACTTCATAAGTCGACAGGATAAACAAAAGACTTGTTGATAATGAAAATAAGTTTACATATATTTCATAATTCTTATATTACAATTGTCTACTCGAAGATCTCGGACTAATTCGCTTGGCGGAGATCCGACCTCCATTTCTCTGCAACCTTGTCTCCGAGAGGCCTTACTTCCTCGAGAAACTTGGTCGCATCTTCAGGCAAGCAGTTGAAATCTTTTTCAACAGCTTGGAGATTGATGGAGAGATCGGAAGCCTTCAGCTTTGCCAAAGCAAGTCTAACTCTGCTGGCCATAGCTTCTTTCATCGTCTAGGTATAGTTTTCTCGAGTAGTTTTGAGTAGGCCCTTGAGATCTTCTAGGAGTTGGCCAAAATAGTTCATCTTCTCCGTTGGATCTCTTAAGGTAGGCAGACTTGATCGTAATCCCATATCAAAGATCATCTCGTTAAGCGCCAAGATTTTTTCATCAAGGCTCTACACAAGGGCTGCCCCTTTGTCTTGCTCAAACTCTAGAACTTTTTTTGCTCTTGTTACCGCTTGAGTTCACTCTGCAAGTAAATCAAGTGATAAATATCTATGATTAAAAGAGATAATATATTGGTCAAGTTTACGACCAGTTACCTTCAATCTTCTTTTAGAAAGTCTCAATGACTTCCCTGAGCTTGGTCGTCATGTATGCGATCGACCAATCCTTAGCTTGGCATTCTTCTTCAAGCTTGGTTATTCTGGCTTCTTTAGCCACGACTTTTTATTTTATTTTCTCCAAATCTATCAAATATGATAAGGGAGAATAATTGATTAACATAAGAAGAACAAGATAGCAAAGAAGAAGACAAGTTAAGAAGAAAATCCTTACTTTTTAATTGAATGTTCTGCTCGGGTTCTTTATTATTTGGGTCGATTATTCAAACCTGACATAATTCTTGACGATGTGCTACACAAATAGCATTCTTCTTTAGGTTTCTGATGAACTTTTAGAAGAGAAACTATGAAAATGGTCGTAAATACTTCCTTGAATTGTCACGTCATTATATTCGGCAAAAAATGTATCAGGACCCGTCTCGACTTGATGGTCTGATACCTTTCCCCAAACCTTGTCAATCTCCTTATCCTCGATAAATCGAGGGCAAAAAGGGAACTTGTTAGATTGAGAGGAATTACCAACATGGGTCGGAACCTGTTGAGGACCTTCAGGGATATCTACCTCCATAGACGGAGTTAGAATCACCACTAGATACTGAACAAGCGCTGGCACCGACGTCTGCTCGGGGGCTTCCTCAACCACTTTTTCTTCAGGAACTTTAGCCTGAGAAGTGTTCTGGACGAGGACTTCCTCGGTTGCTTGATTCTCAGGAATGTTCTAGTCGGAAACAACCAGAAAACCAGAAGATTTGCACAAAAAGAAGAAAGGAAGTTCAAGAATTCGATATATCAAAGGCTCTTAAGGTATGCACTCATGCAACTTTTTCATTTGTACGTACCTGGTTGATTTTTTGTCCTTGACCTTGAAACGTGTTGGATTAAATTCCGTAGCTCTCGCTTTTCTTTTCTTTTCAACCAATTTCACCGGTTCTAGACCGATAGGGCTGGTTGTACCCCCCGCATCCTCCAACATGAGGTCGGAAGCGATATTCTCAACCAGCTGGTCGAGGATAGCATTCCTGATCATCGGGTCGGAAGGTGTGGTTTCATCAACCTCCAGAGAAGTTGTTTCAGTAACAACTGTCAGGTCATGAACGACCACTTTGGGGTTTACAACTTCCGCAGCTTTGCTCTGCGGGCCTTCCATCTTTTCCACCTAAGGCAAAAATCAAATTTGATTAGGTGATGAAATTTACCATCTAATATATATATATATATATATATATATATATATATATATATACACACACACACATATGTATATACATACATACATATATATACATACATACATACATACATACATATATACGTACATACATATATACGTACATACATACATACATACATACATACATATATATAGCTTCTTTCAAATGCTCTTTTACCTCGAAAAGACCATCTTCTTCCATTGCCTCTGGGCAGGAATCGGTCGGAACTGCGGTAGGATTAAAATCCCTACCGTATTGAATAACCTTCAGTCCGACCGCCTACATATTAAAAGCAAACTTAGAAACAGATCGGAGGATATATAAAAGATGAAGAAATTGGTTATCTACCTTAAGTCTCCTCAGTCTCTCTTCATCAGAGACGATCGCTAAAATACCGAAAAATGTAGCCTTCTCATCAGGCTCCCCGACGCAGATCATTTTGATCCACTCTCGTTGAGGTTAGAGGAAAGGACTTCAAAAAAGATAAAAGAGATTTTAAGGTTATATGATAATCTACTAATGGGTTATACTAGTCGGAGCTTATTCAAAGACTTACAATCCCTTGAGTCCTTGATTGCTTCATCCCAACCAATGTACCAGAGTAGGGAATGGTCTCGGAGCTTCAGAGGACTAATTCGGTGCATAGTAAAATCCCTCACTACATGCTAGGAAGTCAAGCCCTTTTTCCTTAGGTCTTGAACAGCCTCCGCCCATCTTCTGACCATCCATGTCTTCTCCGCGGTCTCCCTCCACTTTGGATTCTCGCTCGCCCTTTTTCCGGCGAAGTAGAGGCCATCGTCCTTCGTGACCGTCATGTAAAACCAGTTCTTTTTCCATGATGACCACGAGGATTTTGAGTACATTACGATGTACTCATCAGCCTTCCCATCGTGAAGGCGTAGCATGCATTCTCCAGGACCCGCCGTGGATCTCCCTGACAATGCCATATGGTAAAAGTACTTGAAGAGCTTCAAATTCGGTCGTATTCCCAGGTACGCCTCATGTAGATAGGCGACAATGCTGATATTGGCAATGGAGTTCAGAGCTAAATTCACCAACTCTACCCCGTAGTACTCCAGAACTCAGGAGAGGAATTTGTGCGCAGGTAGCCTTAACCCGCACTCGATGTAGGCAAGGAAAATAGGGATTTCCCCTTCCTCATGGCTTGGAAAGTGTTCTCCAGCTGCTGAACTCCACTTGATCAAGTACTTGTTTGGAAGCATTCCAATTCCTTCTAGTGCCTCGAGTTTCCTCTCGCTCAGATCTGAAACCACCCACTTGGTAATCGAGTCCGACATGGTGAGATCTCGAAAGGAGATGAATAGAGGTCGGAAGAAGCTTTAGATAGAAAAGAAAGCAGAGATCAGATAAGATTCTTAGCAAGAGGATGAAGAGGGTTAAGGAAAATCTAGAAGCATAGGAGCTCTAAAACTCAACAATGGGGATTTTATAGTTTCAGATCTTTAACTGCAATCGGGAGTTATTTAGAGTCCAACGAACAAAACCTTTTTGTCCAATGGACAGAAAAACTCTTTGATTCCCAAGGCAGGTTCACAACTTTAAAGTGAATACAGACCACCTCGTATGTCACGACATTAAATGAGGGTCTGCCTGATACGACTTCGTCGGAAAAAGGTGTTCACACGACCTATTCATTTAATGTTTCGGGGCTAGCTGACGAGGATTAAAATCTCTATCTACTACTTTAATACATAATAAAAGACCAGACGTCTTTGTGGTCGTAACCCCTAAGGCTAACGACCTCATTGGTCGTAAGGATTTTAGAGGTTACATAATGGGTACCCTAGTCGGACAAGGTCCTGTACGTAGTCTCCAACCAAGTAGCTGCTCGTAGGACCTATGAACTGGTATCTGGGTCTGTTTCCAAGTATATTCTTTACCGTGTGATGAATGGAACACATATTGTATACTCCATACTGTCGGGACCCAAAAATGCAATTCTGAACCCTCTGTGTATAATGCACAAGTCCAAGATCACGCTAGTGCACACAGTTTCAACATAGATGAAAATCGATCCACACAAGGCGATTAATAGCATAAACGAGTAATTTGTTTAACAAATAAGGGTTTCGACCTTATGGTTGAGTTTACACTTATCACGAGGATATAATAATCCTCATTTTACCTTTTATCTATAATTTTTATTATAGGTAAATATGACGTCATGTGAACCCTGAGTGTACCCCTTAATGTTATGAAGGAAGAACCAAATGGATGGTCGTAAGTTCTTCTCGACCACCCCTATAGTCGTAAGTTATGCTACGACTATCCCATAATCGTAAGTCTTGCTCGACTACCTCATAATCGTAGATTCCTCTCGACTAGGTCAGCCCACGACCACCTTATAATCAAATGAACTCGCAGACAAGTGGGTCTTATTGATTAAGGGATTCAAGCAGACATCATCGTTGTTATTCTACGAGAATAATGGCACGTAATACCCCATTATCTACGGTATATAGTCATTGAGCGACGTGGAGGAATTAATACACGGTAATTACTACCAACATGCGCCCGTTCATAGAGGTGATGCGGCGCCGCTTTACAGAGTAATGCCGCTCCTTCACGTACTATAAAAGGCGGCAACTAGAAAGGGAGAAAGGATCGAGCCATCGGGAATACAAGCACTATCTGTAATAGTCTTAGTTTTTCCCCGATTGTTCATATACACTCAATACCATACACACACAGAGTAGGGTTGTTATTCTCTCGGAGAAGGCCGAACACATATAAAAATTCCGTGTCAATCTCTCTCGCATGATTCTATTCTAGGAGACCCCGAATCAAACAATCTTTACGTAAGTTCGGTTCTAAAACACCGGCGGTTGGCGCCGACCGTGGGGATCTTCGGTAATTTCTTGTCAACATTCTCTCTGTTTCCAAATCTCATGCACTCATGGCGGGAGAATGGAGCGAGGAGAAGCGGTTCGACTTGGCGGTCTGTGAGATGTCGACATGGATGCGGGATTCGATTCTGAACAGTGATGACTCATCCTATGGCATTCTTTGCCTCAGGGATCTTCCCACAGATCCGAGGAGACAATGTCGCCGGTGGAGTTGAGGAGGATCCTTATCCCCACAGCAAGTGCGTCCAAGAGAATCTACCCTCTCAAGGGGCAAGGTCAATCGACCCGAGACCACACCAGGTGGACTCACGACCTGACGAGAGTTTTTCCTCGAAGTGTCCAAGTTCCCTAAGGCGGTCCGACTTGGTGAGGCAAGCTCTAGAAGCCACATGCAGGACTTCACGGCATCTGGTGATTCTCTCTCTGGATAACGCCCGAGAGAGCGGGATCAAGCATGCTTTTCTGCAAATTCGACCATCTCTCCATGGTCACACTGCTAAGCGGAGCAGTTATAACCGGACTTCCCTACTTGGAGGATTACTCCAAATCGCCAGATGGTGTCTCTCGGCGACTCCTCAAGCGGAGGCCTCGGCGCAAGTGAGAATCATCAGCGGAGGTCTTCGTCCTTCCCTCAGATCAAGATCACTCTTCTAGAGACCGAGATGGAGACCCTTCCCGAAGGTCACACACTGCGCCCCCTCGTGGCAATGGCCAGGACACCACCACTGGCGGACACGACCAACGCCTTCATGAATGCCAGGGAAATCCTCGACATTCTCGCGCTTCATTGAGGCAATCTCAAGAGTCTAACATGGAAAATCTTGAGGCAATTCGAAGGAAGAAGATTGAAGCTCAGAAGAATTTGCCTGGGCGTATTCAATATCAATCAGAGGAAGCTCGAGAGCTCTAGCACATCAATGATTTGCTCGAGAATCCAACTCAAGAGCTAGCGAGCACGCTAGACTCGACCTCTTATTTGAAGAGATCGCACAAAAGGCTTGAGTACAATGAAAAAAATTGGAAGCTCCTCGTCGACATCATTCAAGTAGTCGTACCCATACGACTTCTTCGGCTACCGATCAATCCAACATATCACCGCGTAGAAATCGGTATAGCAACAAGTCGTGTCGATCTCCTACTCGAAGAAATGTCTTCAAATGGTGATGATCAACAAGCTCCTCGGAAGGTGATCGTTCACCACTCCGACATGGAAATCTGCAGCGGCGAGATAAACTACGAGGAGTATTCCCTCGTGGGACCGAGACCTATTACAATTCGGGTCAACTTTATTCTTGGGTATCGTCGAAAGTACGACCACGATGATATCAACCCTTCTTTTACGCAAAGGCGTCAAGAAGTCATTCTTGGATGTCGGGCATTCTCGCTTTGATCTCCGAGTTGTTCGTTGCCACCTCGTTTTCGACCGGTGAACATGGAGAAGTTTGATGGTTCCCAAAATCCCATCGAATTCCTTCAAATTTACTAGCAATTTGTTCGAGCGGCGGAGGAGGAGAGCATGTGATGGCAAATTACCTTCCAAGCGTGCTCGAAGGATCCGCTCGATCGTGGTTACTAAACCAACCACTCGAGTCGATCTATTCTTAGCAACATCTCTGCGATCTTCTCTTGGCAAATTTCCAAGGCACATACAATCGCCTAGAAAGGAGGGCGACTTGCACCGGATGAGGCGAGCGACAACGAGACATTGCGCGGTTCATCAAGCGCTTGAATCGGGTTAAGTAACTCAATTCGGAAGTTTCGATTCATCATCATCGGGGCTTTCAAGCGAGGAGTCCGTAGTAGAAGGATAACAGAGGATATTGCTTTAAATCCTCCTACTACATGCGAACTCTTGAAATGGCGATCGATATACTCTCGCCTCTGAGGCGGTCGAGTGGAACAACACAATTGATCGTGAAGACAATCCATCTCGAGAGCCGAAGTTTGGTAAGAAGAAGGATAAGAAAGCAAAAAGTCCAAGAATAAGATGAAGGGTCAAAAACCCAGCGGTTCCAAGGAGGTATTGGTCGTGAATGATAAAGAGCCACGCACATCAAGCCACACTCAAGCGAGAGGCAAAGGTAAGCATACGATCGGAAAAATGATAAGCCTAGGTGGTGTCCTTCCATAAAAGGAAGGGCATGACCTTCATAGCTAAGGGTCTTCCAACGAAAGCTTGAAGACTACTACAGCGACAAGGACCACTTCCCACCCTCGGCGGTGTAGGTCAAACAAGTGGTCATAAATCTTGAGATGATTAAGAGGAGATGCTGTTCGGGATCCGCAACACACCATTGAACACATCTACGGGGATCATCGACATATGAATCAAAGCGACAGCTCAAAGGCTGGCGAGCGAGGTAAACTCCATAGATCCTCCTCTCGTCAATAAATTATCAAGTGGTGGAAGTCACCATTTCTTTCGAGAAGAGTGATTGCCCGATCCCTTCGACTCGACAAGGTCGATACCCAATCGTGGTCGAACCCACCATCAACAATTGTCGGGTCAATCGAGTTTTGGTTGATGGTGGAAGCTCGTTAAATATTTTATTTACGAGTGCCCTGGATGACATGCAAGTACCGAGGACCAAAGTAAGACCGGTACGATACTCTTTCCATGGGATTGTACCGATCTTGACCAAACCAATTGGTCAAGTTTCTCTTCCTTTAACATTTGGTTCACCAAGTAATTTCGTGACGAGAAAATCTCCTTTGATGTGGTCGATTTCGATCTGACATATAACGCCATACTCGGACGACCAACTTTGGCAAAATTCTAATGGCTACTCATTATGGATATCAATGTATTAAGATGCGAGTCCCAAAGGAGTAATTACAATCCATTGTGACAAGAAGATGGCGCATACTGCGATCGTCGATCCCTTGAGATGGTAGGACAAATACCAACTCGAGAAGAAATCGACCTTCGACTAGCAAGTGAAGCCTAAAAGTCGCACCAAAGCCGAGCGACAAAGTCAAAGAGGTTCCTCACGGGCCAGGGAGCCCTCGAAGATCGCATCGAGGATACTTCCGACCCCAAATAGGAAGGCGCCCTCATCACCTTCCTCAGAGCTAACGCAGATGTATTCGTGGCAAGCATCCGACATGCGAGTCCCGAGTGGAGGTGATCGAGCACGAACTAGCCTTACGGCCGACAAAGTACCAGAAAACAAAAATTGCGGAGATTTGCCCCGATCGGCGAGATGCTATTAAATCGAATTGGATAAGCTACTTAAGCGGGCTTTATAAGAGGTCAACCATCCGAATGGTTGGCTAACCTGTAATGGTTAGAAAGTCAAGCGGCAAATGGCGTATGTGCGTGAACTTTCTTGATCTTAATAAAGCTTGTCCAAAAGCGATTTTCCTTTACCTCGTATCGATCGGTTGGTTGACTCTCTGCGGGTTGTGAAATGTTAAGTTTTTAGATGCATATTGCGGATATCACCAGTTAATATGTGTCTAGAGCGATGAAGAAAAGACCGCATTTATTACACCATTTGGTATATTTTGCTATGTCAAAATGCCATTTGGTCTAAAAAATGCCGCGCTTCTTTTCAGCGCTTGATGCAGCAACTTTTTCATCTCAATTAGGCGAAATCTAGAAGCCTATGTTGATGACTTAGTTGTCAAAAGCATCAAGAAACTTAATCATATTACCGACCTACAAGAAACATTCGACAATCTCGAGAAAACATCGCTTAAAACTTAATCACGAGAAGTGTGTGTTTGGAATCTCTTGAGGAAATTGCTTGGATTCCTAGTATCTATCACGAGGAATTGAAGCGAATCCCAAAAGATAAAAGCCATTTTACAAATCGCCCTCAACTACGGAAAGAAGTCCGAGAAACTCCTTTGGGTGCATGGCGGCTCTAAGTCGTTTCATCGCACGATCGGGAGAAAAGGGACTACCTTTCTTTAAACTTCTAAGGAGACACGAAAGTTTTGAGTGGTCGAATGAGGCAAGCGCTGCCTTTGAGGATGTCAAGAGGTACCTTCACTGAGTGCTCCTATTACGGTCTCTCAGGCCGGAAGAAACGCTCTTGGTTTACCTAGTGCCACGCCACAGGCGATCGGTAGCGATCTTGGTTGTAGAGCGTGAAAATGTACAGCGACCAGTTTACTACGTAAGTGAAGTTTTACCGGACCTAAGGCGTTACCCTCAGGTCAAAAAGCTTCAGTATGCCCTCCTCATGTCTTCGAGAAGCTGCGGCATTATTTTCAAAGCACAAACTAGTTGTCTTGCCTCGAGTTTCCCTTGGGGCGATCCTCGAGAATAGGGAAACAATGGGGCGCATGGCAAAATGGTCGGTCGAACTTGGGGAGTTCGACATCCATTCGTGTCCCGACGGCGTTAAATCCCAGATCTTGGCGGACTTTGTCGCCGAATGGACAAATCTGAACTGTTCAGGATCCCGATCTGATTCCCACGACCGATGGGACGATGTACTTTGACGGGTCGCTTACTTTAAGTGGCTCGAAATTTGAGGTGGTCTGGTATCTCCTAGGAGAGACCTTAAAGTATGCCATACAATTAAACTTTCGGGCCACTAATAATGTGGCGAGAATCTGAAGGTTTGCTAGTGGTATCTGACGTGGCGCTCTCGATTCGCCGACTACTCGTGAGAGGAGACTCTCAACTAGTCGTGAATCAAGTCGGTAAAAGTACCGGTGCTCTAACCCGACAATGTCTCGATACTTATCGAATGCGTAAGCTAGAAAAGCATTTTTTAGGTTTGAGGCACAATTCATCCTCGAAGGATAATTTCTCTCATGAGACCGGCTTGCTCGAATAGCTTCTTCGGATCTGAAGTACCAAAAGGAGTCTTCTTGGAACAACTCGAAGCCTTCTCTGGTGAAGAGCCGAGACACCTCCTATTGAGGCGACCTCTCTAGAATACGAGGATACATGGATGGCGCCCATCTATGATTATCTTGAAGGGTTACAGACCAAAAGACGATCTCGAGGCGCATCGCTTATCGAAAAAGCCAAAATGTATACTTTGGTCGAAGGAGTTCTCTATAAGCGAGGTACTCAAGGGTGCTTTCGACATACATGGTGGCATTTGTGGAAATCATGCTTCCTCTGAGCGTTGGTCGGCAAGGCTTTTCGACAAGGTTTTCTTGGCCAACAACCCTATCTACGATGCTAAAGAGTTGGTTAAAAAGTGTGTCGATGCGGTTTCATAGCGAGCAAATACACCAACCATTTCGGGCATTACAAACAATACCTCTATCTTGGCCTTTTGCAACTTTGGGGTCTTGATATCACGGGACCGTTTCCTAAAGCTCCGGAGGTTTGAGTTCCTTTTGTGGCTATTGATCGTTCACAAAATGGATTGAAGCGAACTTTGTGTTCGGATAACAACGAAGCGACAAAGCGGTTTATGATGAGATCGTAATTACTCGATTTGGAGTACCAAGTCGAATAATTACGATAATAGTAAGCAATTTTCGGCGCAAAATTTGAGAATTTTATGACGAGTTGGGTACCAAGTTATGTTATGTACATGGCCCATCCCGAGTAATGGGGCGATCGAACATGCAAACGGCCAAATAATGAGAGGAATTAAAACTCGAGTCTTGACCACTCATCAAGCGCTCGGGGCTTGGGTACAAGAATTACCCTCAGTATTATGGGCGATTCGTACAACTACCGATCAGACTCTGGGAGAAACACCTTTCTTTTTAGTCTTGGTCTTTGAAGCTATGCTTCCTCGGGAACTAAAGATACGGTCAACACGAGTCGAAACATTCACGGACTCCAACCAAGAACAAATTCGAGCAGATGATATTAATCTACTTGAAGAAAGGAGAAACCAGGCCCTAATTAGTTCGGCAATCTACCAACAAGCCCTGCGAAGATACTACGATCGTAAGGTTCAACCTCGCAGCCTTGCTGTAGAGTGACTTGGTATTGAGGCTTTGCCAATCCAAGTCTAATCGGAACAAACTTTCTCCCAAGTGGGAAGGTCCTTACACAAGGTCGAAGTTACTCGTCCGAGTCGATGCGATTGGCAATGGAAGGCGGCGGTTCTCTCAATTCTTGGAACATTGACCCGATTCACAAGTTCTATGTGTAACCACCATTCTACAATAAAGAATCGGGTTTTTCTATCTCTATTGTCTTACTTTTGAGTAGTGCTTTCATTATTTTTCGACTATGTTTTAAACACCCGCTTTTCTTTACCTTTGGTGGGCGATAACATCACCTAGTCGAAGCCTCTCCTCTCTGCATGTGGTCACGCCCACTAGAAGGAGTTTCCTAGTGTCGACTCGTTACTCGCTTTTATGGCCAACACAAAGAACTCGGGTTTTATTTAGTCGAAATATTTTTGAAGGCCAACTCTTTTCACCTTAGTTTATTTCTTGATTAATTTGAAAAATACTCTAAGAAGAGCGCACTTTCTCGATTTGCTTAACCGTCTTGGGTGTACTCGTTTCATCTCAACTGGTGGGAGGAAGAGACACATCTAGTCGAAGCTCTCCTCTCTCACGTGGTCACCCTGCTCGGAAGGAGCTTCCTAGCTTTGTTCGATTTCCTACTCTTGCTACCAGACAGACTTATCGAGTCCACCGGAGAAGGACGAGTAAATATTTTAAAGTCCTCTAGGCGTTTGCTTAACTCAAGTTGCCGTTCTCGATTTGATTAAACTAGTCGGAGATGTTAACATTACCTAGTCGAAGCCTCTCCTCTCTGCAGTGGTCACCGCCCACTAGAAGGAACTTCCTAGTGTCAACTTGTTACCACCCTTTCGACCGATTCATGACAATTGAGACCCAAAAACTACAAGTTAAACAAACCTCTCTGCTTTAAACCCTTTCTCAGACTATTTACTTAGTTTGTCTAAACAAACTCAACAAATAGTCGGGGCTAGAATAATTTGATTTCAATTCTTAGTCTTTATTTAGTTAATTATCTTTTGAGTTACTAACTACTCGACAAGATGATTTGCGAGAGACAAAACTATTTACTTAGTTTTCACAAACTAAGCAAATAGTCGAGGGCTAGGATAAAGTCATCACATTTGACTTCATTTCTTAGTCTTTAAATTAGTTAATTATCTTTTGAGTTACTAACTACTCGACAAGATGATTTGCGAGGAACAAGATGGATTACATCAACAAAAGACTGTTTTTCACAAGTTCATTCTGAGACTACTCACGAAGAGGAGGCCAACTGCATCTCCTCTGAAACTTTCCTAACCAGCGATTGCATCTCCTCCATCGACGTCTTCCTACGCTTGAGCGGTTGAAGTTAAACCGAGTGGTGCACATTAAGGTTGGGGTCATGAGCTTTAAGTTTTGCTAATGCATAACTTCTGCGAGTTCGACCGCCTCCTTTATCGATTCACTTGGTTGGCCTTGAGTGGTCACGGATCTTGCAAAATCCCGACTTGATCCCCAATGGTACTTGTGTGAGCAGCTATTGTATCATCTTGAGGAGTCTTTCCCTCACTATGTAGCTCACCAAGCACATTGTTCAGGAGCGTGATGTTTCCTTGAAGTTTAATCTTCATTGCTTCCATCTCCTGTTGGGTACAAGTCGAAGCCTCGCGGAGCTTTTTGTTTTCGACCACTTGCTCTGAAGAAATAAGATTGGTCAAACAAAAATAAACTCCTAGAGGAAAAAGAAAACAAAATAATCACGGGTAAAAAGAATTTCTTACCCACTAGTTGAGAATCCAACTTCTTGACCTCTTCATTATGGGAAGCAACGGTCTCAGCATACTTTTTCTCCCATGATACAATATCCTCTACATTCTTCTTTGCAATAAGGACGGTCTGGTTATAAATCACGGCTTTATCCGCGATTTCAGTCTCAAGTTCTCTCAATTTAACGTCCATTGCTAGAAAGGAAGTGGAAGTGAAAAGGAAATAACTTCGTAAGGACCGCGGTAAAAATTACTTACTTGATATTCGAGTTCTCGGCGTCTCAAGGTTTTGATCTTTATTTTTGGACATACGAGTAAGCTCGTGAATAACTCAAGTTTTCTCTAACTTCATTCTCGAGCTTTTTTCGTCTCGTCTTCTTTTTACGAAAAGAAGCAAGAGTTAGGTAAAGATCAAAGATATAAGCGCCTTAAGTTCAAGCACTTCTTCGCTTAATTTTTCTGCGACTTCATGGTTGCGAGTTAGCTTCTTTAAGCTTTTTCCTGAGTCTAATACCTCTTCCTAAACTTTTTCGACTCCTCTTTTCATAATCGGCGAGTCGGCTAAGGTCTTAGCGTCCACCGCTTAACACGCAAAGGATAACGGTGGACATGAGCATGGGTCAATCGATTGTAAGTTCTTCTACAACCATTGACCTAGTCGTAAGTTCTTCTACGACAAAGCCACCGGTCATAAGTCTTTTACGACCATTACCTAGTCGTGAGTTTTTCCATGACAAATCCGTAAGCACTATATAAGTAGTCAAATCCAAGGTGACTATGAATAGCGATGACTTACCACCTCTCTCACTTTGCGAGTTCCTCTTTTTCTGTCGCATAGCTCTAGAAGTTGTCGATGATATTCACCGACAACGACAATTTGCTCTATGGCTTTCGCAAGATGAAAAGACAAATGAGAAACAAGAGAAGATTATACTGTATATATAAATACGATTAAGTACTTACATTCATAGTTGATCGAGCAAACATCGAGTAAATCGACTCGGGATCTTGACTTGTCTACCCTCGTGACTTGGTCCCACCAAACCTTCTCAAGACGTTCATTATCAAAGGTATCCCTCTATTGGGAATATCGTTGGGATGGGGACTCATCGCGAGATCCGAAAGCGAAGACCCTACGATGGAAGCAGCCCAAAGAAGTCGGTTGCGAAGTTGAAATACTCTTCTTCTTCTTATTCTGTAACCTCTTTCTCTTTGGGTATCGGAGGAGCGATCTCCACAGATCTCCTTTTTCCGGCACGGTGGACAGAACCGCCACCATCTTGACCAGAGGCTTCTGCAGCTGCCTCTGTTCTATCCACGACCATCTCGTTGGGTCGTGGCGACCGCCTCGAAGAGTCGCAATTTCTTGTGGAGCTTTCACGACCATCTCAGTGGTCGCAGCTGCTGCTGGAGTCTCCACGACCATCTCTGTGGTCACCGCTGCTACTTCAGAGGTTGTAGCCGCTACCTTACTGGGTACAACAGGTACCTCATTGGTTGTCGTAACCACTTGAGCGCCACGACTTCCTCTACCACCGGGCGAGGATGATCCTCGACCACTTCCTTGTTGTCTCTCCGAAATTTGAGAGGTAGCAATAGGCTTCTCAATGGAAGCATTCTCTGGGTTTGAGGAGTCGGGCTAAAAATAGAAAAGGAAAGCAATTCAGGTTGTGAAAAGGAAAAAGGTAAATTTCGTTCTTACACTTTAGTATATTTCACATACCTCTGCACCTTGGACCTAAGCAGAATTTGGGAGTCACTTTCCCAGCGGAAGATTTCTTCTTCTCTCGACCACTTCGGTGAAGTTCGAGTTGAAGAATGGGCTTAGCCACGACCACGCCTCGTCGTGGATTTTGAACGAGGACCATCTCTCGGTCTCGACTTTCTGGATGGCCGAGATCGGTCTTGACCACTCCAAGAGCGACATTGCCATCAGCCATAGGCTCTCTTGGAGCGGTATTATCCTTCACAAAGACATAAAATCCTTCCAGCCTCCTTTTCCAAGTGCTTAACAAAACCGGGGAGTGGCGAAGCTGCGAAAGATTTTTGTCATAATAGAAGGTACCTTGGCCTTGCGAGGTTTGCGCTTTAGAGGTTCAGCTACTTGACCTCCTCCACTTGACTATTTTAGCCTCGGCCTGATTCTATGCTATATACGCCTACAAGCTTTGCGAGAGGATCTCGGTGAAGGACTAGAACTCGAGCTCGCCCTCCTTTGTCGTCACCCCTTAAAAGTCGGCGTCTCTTGGATGAAGGAGCCGAGCCTTTGTCCTTTGTCAACCCTGCACCGATGGTTATCGATCTGACTTCTTCATCATCCCGACGATTTTCCATGCCTACTTTACGTAAAGCAAAAGCGAAGAGAAGAATTACTAGCTGGTCGTAAGATTTTCTCGACCGATATCAAATAAATAAGTTTTTCTCGACCTTTCCTCGACCGTAAGATTTCCCTCACGGTCACGACTAAGTTGTAAGTTTTTCTACAACATTTCTCTAGTCGTAAGTTCTTTCTCGACTATAAAGTCTTAAAGATAAAATCAACTCTTGATTACCTTTAGGCGAACCATCCTTTCCTCTGCGGATCTGACCGCAAGGATTTTAGGAACCGCCACACTAAGTGGCGGAGACTTCTCACAAGCGAGTTTGACTCTAACGTCAATCTCATTTGGTGAAAGATCTGTTCAAACAGATAAAGGCATCTTTTAAACAACTTTGCGTAAAGACCAAACCGAGAGCTAAGTCGAAAATTCACTTACCCTCGTTGTAGTCCCCTGGTTGGGTGCATAGCCCGAGTATCTCCACATAGGGATGCTCGTTTCTTCAAAGGACTAATTAGGCGTGTGATGAAATCTTTCACCACATGCCATCGGTCCACCCTTCCTTCTTCAAGTCCTTGATAAGCTTGAACATAAGGGCAATCCTACCGATATCTTCGTGAGTCGAATCCCATGAAGATTTCTTTTCAGACCTTTCCCACGAAAGAGAGGTGTCTTACGAGGTGACTTTCGATAAAACCACCTCTTCCTCCATCCCGCCACGAAGGCCGGGTGAAACTCTGAATATACTCCCTCGACTTCCGTCGTGGAGTTTTAGACCACAACTTCCAGCAATCCCGCTTGCCAAGACATTCCATAGAAATATTGGAAAAGCTCAAGGTCATGGGAATTCCAGTGCGCCTCGCACAAATATCTGGCAGCTCGGCATGGTGATGGAGTTAGGACCAAGGTTCACTAACTCCACCCCAAAATGCTCGAGCACAACGGTGAGAAAGGGGTGAGCAGGCAGTCGAAGGCCACACTCACAATAAGCCTGGAAGACGGGAATTTGCCCATTCTCCCCTGACGGCCAATGCTGCCCAATTGCCGGAAGCCATTTCACAAGAGTCTTCTCTGGAATCTTCCCGGCGACAACTAGGGCTTGAATCTTCGCCGCATCCATCTCCGACTCTTCCCACTCAGAAACTTTCCTGGCCATCTCTCTCGGAAACAGGAAATTTTGGGTCGAAAAAGAGGGCACAATTGGAGTGGCAGCGGAGAAGGCAAGAACGACTCGGCGGCGGAGAAGGCAAGAGCTTGAAGAACAGCAGGAGCAATTTGGGGGAAAAGTAAGATCTTAGGTTTTACCCTCCGGTGAGTATATATAACCGCGTACCTTGAGCGGGGCGTGACATTCAAGGGTCGCCACTGCGTCTCGAGAACCGTTTCAACAGAACAAGCTAGCAGGCGTCGTTTGAGATTCCCCAGTGTGTCCGTTCGAGAAATTCAGGTTTGCGTTTACATCTCAAGCGAAATTACTTCCTTGGTTAGATCTTTTCAACCAAAGGAAATGATAATCGGAAAGTTCCTTCTTCCGATCACTATACTACGACCACCTTGTGATCGTAGAAATGCTTTTACGACCACTTGATAGTCGTAAGCAATTTTCTTGACCAAGCACATTTCTGGTCAAAGTAGTATACAATCGAAGAGTTTTCCTTCGATTATTTTCTCGATCCTCTCATGATCGTAAGACCATCTAGAACCCTTTACCAAGTAAGTTGCTTTCACTTGAAGTGGGGGCTAGATGGCGAGGATATAATAATCCTCATTTTACCTTTTATCTATAATTTTTATTATAGGTAAATATGGCGTCATGTGAACCCCGAGTGTACCTTAATGTTATGAAGGAAGAACCAAATGGATGGTCGTAAGTTCTTCTCGACCACCCCATAGTCGTAAGTTATGCTACGACTATCCCATAGTCGTAAGTCTTGCTCGACTACCTCATAATCGTAGATTCCTCTCGACTAGGTCAGCTCACGACCACCTTATAATCAAATGAACACTGCGGACAAGTGGGTCTTATTGATTAAGGGATTCAAACGATCATCATCTGTTGTTATTCTACGTAATAATGGCACGTAATACCCCATTATCTACGGTATATAGTCATGTTTGAGCGACGTGGAGAATTAATACACCGTAATTACTACCAACATGCGCCTCACATAGAGGTGATGAGGCGCCGCTTTACTGGAGTAATCGCCGCTCCTTCACGTACTATAAAAGGCGGCAACTAGAGAAGGGAGAAAGGATCGAGCCATCGGGAATACAAGCACTATCTGTAATAGTCTTAGTTTTTCCCCGATTGTTCAAGATACACTCAATACCATACACACACAGAGTAGGGTTGTTATTCTCTCCTGGAGAAGGCCGAACACGTATAAAAATTCCGTGTCAATCTCTCGCATGATTCTATTCTAGGAGACCCCGAATCAAACAATCTTTACGTAAGTTCGGTTCTAAAACACCGACAACTTATTAAGCCACTTATTTGGTGACATATAATTAAATAGCAGCGGAAGCAGAAACTTCGGTGGAATCCCATCAATCCACCACAAGCAACCTGAATAGGATCAAGACCCTACGATCAAGCACCTTCAACTAACTCCTCCTCATAAGGTGGCGATGACTCCTCTTCTCTGATTTGATTTAGCAAGCATGAGTACACAACCATACTCTAAGTCATACCACGGAAATGCAATTATACATGATGGCTTATTCCAAAGGAATGGCCGGTGTTTTTTTTTTAGAAATGCAACATTTGCGATTTGAATATGAATAATAGATTGAAAGCATAAGAAAAACAAATAACAATAATAATTTAACAATATGATTTCACAAAGACACATAGCCTAAACAAGTTATTCACATAGCCATATGACTTAGATCACATAGCTCCCTTCCCAAGGTTTTTATGAAAATCTACCCTTCGTATGAAATTCCCAAGCATGTCCATGACCGCGGACACGGCTATTCGAATAGATTGATTTAACACTCTGCAGAGTTTGTACACTTTACCCACAAAATACAACTAGTGTTGCAAGCACTAATCATAAAAAAACGTTTCAGAAACTTCATCTCAAGTATTGATACTCCCAGTGTGCTTACAAACCATCATACCAAGCCATACACAGCGATGGGTATGACACACACCGTTGGACAGGGACACGGCGAACCGTCCCGTGATGTAACTACTTGGTATCACACCTCCACCCAATCAACACAGTCTAATCTACAACCTGAGAAGCAATGTCAAGATTCCATAACTTACTAAGTTAGGCCCGTCCTATACCAGGCATGTGGTCATACAATAAGGCTCAGTTCAATGGCGCACAAAGTTAAGTCCTTAATAGACCAAGGTAAGGCTTCCAATTTACTACAAATCCCTATGCACACAAATTTTTAAGCCCATGCACACAGATCCACCATAACAATACATAGTACCACTTGCCTCCGTCTAAATCCTTTCTCACCTGTTGGTTAAGTGCAACATATGCCATCAACGAGTAATAGCACATAGTACACAGTTTTATCACATAGTTCTATACTCACTTAGTCAAGTTTATAATAGCAACTTACATGAAATGATGACTCGTGGCATGGCTAAGCAGACTAATTGTATCTAACCAACCCACATTGGTGCTACGATAATACCAACTAATTAAAGAACCAATCTAGGGTGACAAAATATTAAGACATAACAATTAGACAAGGTGGTTATAACAAATTGGATTAATAACTAAACCCAAAAGCATTTAAATAAATACTTAAAGTAAATGCAATAATTTGAATCAATATAACTTTTGAAAACTGGATTCAATATGATCAAAGGTATGACTTACCTTGAAATAGGTTTAGGTACTAATCTTGCTCTTGAGGCTTTCCTTCTTCAAATCTTCGAAGTATCAACGTCTACTACAAAATGAAGCAAACAAACAAAATAAATAAATAAAAGTAGTAAAACAAACTCCAAAAATTAAATAAAAATCTCAGATAACAAGATCTTGAATTTAGATGAATTTAGAAATTTGAATGGACTCAAGCGGAGTTCGGATGCAAAAGATATGGGCTTTGGAAGTTTGAATCTAAAAGAAATCCTATTTTCAGAAATATCCGAATTACTTTCCAATTGAAAATACCGGAAAAGAAAGGAAAAAGAAACCACTGACGTGTGGGACCCACGTGTCAGTGACTTGGTTCACGGTACGTGCTGACACGGCGCCATGCACGCGACACGTAGGCAAGGAGGCCGATGTAGCACCGAGATGGCACTAATGTGGCTCGGCGGTGAAGGCGGTGGCGCCGCGAACCAGGATCCAGCGAAACGGCGGCGATCAGGCGGTGGCGAGTGGTACAGGAGCATAGCTAGCACTATTGTGAACCTGATGAACCAACTCCAGGTGGCCGAGGTGGACGGTGGTGGCCGGTGGCGAGCTCGAAGCGGAGGAAGGCTTCGGGTGTTGTCGGATCAAGGCTCCGGCGACGCTCCGACAAAACCAAGAGGTCCAGGAGGTAGCTCTGATGACAAGGAACACGATGGTGCAAACCACGAGGGCAGGGCATCACCGACGGTGGCTGAATTGAAGCTTTAGGGTTTCGGTGACCGAAACCTAAATCTCCAATTCTTGGCGCTAAAGCTCTCGGGGTGAAATTGAGCTAGGGTTCTTGGTGCGGGTACTCTTGCGATCCCGGGGGTGCCTTTTATAGGGGCCAGGCGGCATGAATTTGGAAATCCCCAAATCGAGTCCGTGATGAACACAAAAAGGAAATTCAAATTAGGAAGGGATAGAGTTGGGTTAGGAGCGATTGAAACTAGATACGGTGAAAGCTAGGGATAGGATTTGGTAACAAAATCAAGGAGGTTTTAGTTTGGAAATTGTTGTTGTCGGGTGGAGCTTGAAGCTCTTCAATGGCGGATGCGGTTGTGACTCGGCGAAGACGAAACTGACTCGGAGATGACGACGAAGGCAGGTCCCACCTGGCAGCGAGGCTAAGCGAACACGAACGTTCAGACCATGCGTCCTAACCGTCTGATTTCGATTGGACGCTATAGATCACGTGTGTCGTTTGGACTGTCCGAACGGCCCATCAGATCTTGACTGTCCATTCTTGATCGAACGGCTCACAATGAGTGTGATGTTCGAACTGTCCGAACAACATAACAGATCTTGACCGTCCATCCTTGACCAAACGGTGGCGAGTTGAGTTGAGTGCGCACGAAGGAAAAGGAAACAGAGGCTGACAAGCGGGGCCCACATGTCGGCGAGGAGGTGTCTTGACCGAGCGAAGTGGGCCACCACAGAATTGGGCCGAAAGCGAGAAGGGATTGGGTTTAGGCCCAACGAGATTACTGAGATTTAAATAGGTTTTGTATTTTATAAAATACCAGAAAATCCAAATGGCAAATAGAGAACAGCAAATGAACTTGGAAAAATTCTAGAAAAACCTAGAAAAATATATCCAAGCACATAGAATCCAAATAAAATAGTTTTGACCATTGTTGATGTTGGCTTTAATCATACTAAATTGTTTTGATGCATAAGGTTCAATATTCAGCTTTTGAATTAAACTCAAATAAAACCAAATGGTGAGTTTTCTCCTACTAACTATTTAAAATATTTTTAAAGCTCGTAAAAATTGGGATGTTACAAACCTCTCCCTTAAAGGAATCTCGACCCCTAGATTCGGGCTAAGCTAGAGAAAAGGCTAGGGAACTTCGGCTTTCGGCTCTTTTTCACGCTCCCACGTTGCTTCTCCTTCCGAGTGGTTGCTCCAATCAACCTTGCAAAATGAACTGTTTTACATTCGGTCCGCTCTGCGACATCCAAAATCTTATTTGGCCGCTCTTTGTAAGTGAGATCTTCTTTCAACTCGATTGATTCCAGCGGGCTTGTTCTTCCGCACACGAAGACACTTCTTCAAGCGGGAGACATGAAAGACATCATGTACTCTTGCTAGTGATCGGCGGCTCTAGGCGATGAGCTACTTCTCCATGACGATCCAAAATCTTGAGCGGACCAACATACCAAGGGAAAGCTTCCTTTGGCATGAAACCTTTTACACATCGAGTGGCGTAACTTGAAGATAAACACAATCTTCTTGTTCAAAATTTGAGATCACGACGGCGATTATCAACATAGCTCTTACGCCGATCGAGCTATCCTTAATATCTCTCGAATCATAGACACTAGTTCTTACGCCTCTTGAATAATATCGGCCTAAAAACCAAACGCTTCATTGTTTCGACCAATTCAACGGGGTTCTGCAAGCACGGCCATACAAAGCTTCAAATGGTGACATCTGCAGACTGGCTTGATAACTGTTGTTGTACGAGAATTCTGCATACGGTAAACTCTTATCCCAACTGGTAGCATTAGCTAGAGCACATGCTTTCAACATATCCTCCAATATCTGATTAACTCTTTCAGTCTATCCATCTGTCTAAGGATGGTAAGCAGTACTGAAATTCAGATGAGTCCCTAAGGCTTCGTGCAAACTTTGCCAGAAACGAGAGGTGAACTGAGATCCTCGATCTGACACTATCTTCTTAGGCACACCATGCAAACTGATAATTCTTGACATACACAGCTCTGCAAGGCGATCTCCTGAGTAAGTGGTTTTGACTGGCAAGAAATGGGCAATTTTAGTCAAACGATCCACTATTACCCAAATCGAATCATAACCCGATTGAGTCCTAGGTAAACCGGTAATGAAATCCATTCCGATCTCTTCCCACTTCCACTCTGGAATTTTCAGAGGTTGCAGCAGACCTGCTGGTCTCTGATGTTCTGCTTTCACTTTCTGACATACGTCGTACAAGGTAACGAACTCTGCGACTTCTCGCTTCAAGTTTAGCCACCAAAACTTATTCTTAACATCCTGATACATCTTAGTACTACCAGGATGAATTGAATACTTGGAGTCATGGGCTTCCTTCAAAATTAGCTATCTCAACCCATCCACATCCGCACGCAGAATCGCCCATTGATCCACAAGATACCTTGATCATCTTCGGTGAAGTCCTTGAACTTTCCTTCTGCCATCTTCTTCTTTATGTTAGAAAACCCAGAATCCTTTGGTTGAGCTTCTCGAATTTGTTTCTCCAAAGTAGACTGTACTTCTAGACTGGCTACAAATCCGTCAGATACAACTTTCAGCTTTAGCTTCCGAAATTCCTCTTGAAGTTCGAGAGCAAACTTCTTTTTACTTCCAAAGCATTGCAATAGCTCTTCACACAATGTGTCTACAACTAAATTGGCTTTACCAGGATGGTAATGGATTCCAAGATTATAATCCTTTATCAATTTTAACCATCTTCTCTATCTTATGTTCAAATCAGACTAAGTGAAAATATACTCCAGGCTCTTATGATCTGTATACACTTCACAATGATTCTGATGAGGTAAGATGCCAAATCTTTAACGATGCACTCGCCGCTAATTCGGATCATGTGTAGGATAATTCTCCTCATGAGGCCTTAATCGCCTTGGCGATAAGTTTATAGCTCTTCCTTCTTGCATCGGGACACATCCTAATCCTGACGCCAAGCATCACAAGAGATATGAAAATCCTTGCAAATATCCGCAAAATTAGCACTGGCTCAAGTCAAACGCTTCTTCAACTCTTGAAAAATCTCCTCACAAGTCAGTCCAAGTGAACTTCTTCTCCTTCTTCAACAACTGCGAAGAGGCTTAGCAATCGTTGAGAATCCTTCAATGAAAATGATGATAATATCCTGCCATTCCCAAGAAACTGTGAATCTAAGTGACAGTCTTGGGTTGTTTCCAATGCAACATTGCTTTAACTTTACCGGGGTCAACTGCTATTCCCGCGGCTGTCATCACATGACCAAGCAAATCCACTTCCTTTTTCCAGAAATCACACTTACTGAACTTAGCATACAACTGATGCTCTCTGAGTTTCTCTAGGATTAATCTCAAATGTTCAGCATTCTCTTCTTCTGACTTAGAGTAAACCATAATGTCATCAATGAACACAACTACAAACTTGTCCAAATATTCCATGAATACTTTATTCATCATGTTCATGAAATAAGCAGGGACATTAGTCAGACCAAAGGACATGACTAAGAACTCATAATGTACGTACCGCGTTGAGAAAGCGGTTTTAGGTATATCCTTTGGACAAATCTTCAACTGATGGTAACCTGATCACAGATCGATTTTCGAGAACACTCCGACTCCTTTCATCTGATCAAACAAATCATCAATCTAGGATAATGGGTACTTGTTTTTGATGATGACTTCTTTGAGAGATCGATAATCGATGCACATCCTCATACTTCCATCTTTCTTTCTGACAAATAAAACTGGTGCTCCCCATGGCGATGAACTAGGTCTCATAAAACCTTTCTCTAGAAGTTCTTCTAATTGCTTCTTCATTTCCACTAACTCATCGGCTAGCATCCGATAGGGTCTCTTCGAGATTGGTGCTTTGCTTCCTAGCACTAGATCGATGACAAACTCAATGTCACTACCGGTGGCATTCACAGTAATTCTTCCGAGGAAATACATCCGATATTCTCGCACAATAGGCACATCTTCCAAAGCAACCGCCTTCAGGCTATTGACTAATAGATGTCCATCACGCACTGAGGTAGCTTAAAACTCTACCTTGTTTCCTCTAGTATCCTCGATTACAATGGCTCTTCGGCCGCAATATAGCACATCTTTGTGCTTGGTTAACCAATCCATGCCAAGAATGACATCTAATGTTTGGGTGTCTAGAACAATTATGTTGGCTAGAAACTCAACTCCACTATGAGTAACTTAGCTCCAAAATAACCCACTTTAGAACTTAGCTCTTGCTCTAGGAGATTGGACTAACAGAGTATGCTTAAGGCGATAACTTCCAAGTTATTCTTAGTTGCAAAAACTCTAGAAACAAATGAATGTGATTCTCAGTGAATCAAACAAAATCGATGCAGTATCGAGTTTACTAGAAACTTACCCAAAGACGACGTCCAATGCTTCCTAGGCTCCTTCCAGTGATGTGGTTGACACGACCCTGACAAACCGAGGTGCTCCTCCCGGTTGATCGGTACCTTAAGAAACTCCTTGATTGCTTTGTTCGTGTCTTGGGCGTAGCTCCAAGATTGAAGCGTCATCGAGTGATCGTTCCTTCTGCGGACATTTGGTTGGCTAAGTGACCTAGCCGACGCAAGAATAACAAACTCTCGGTGCATTCTATTGGTTGTTCCTGGATTGGGGTTGTTTGCGTGCGGGTTGCGAAAGTTCCGAGCAACCGATGAGGTGC